>OX326967.1:46979147-49479147 GCA_946800305.1 Medicago arabica
TATCATTGCTTGTTGGTTGCCCAATTTCCTTTATAGTAATTAACTATGTTTTTGGCTTTAAATATAGTGAAGCTATATGATTTTCCTTGTCTCGAACCGACTTTTGGTTTCTAAGCTGTTGAGTGCATACAAAATCTAACTTTTTTTGAAATTTAACTTTTCTTTACAATAATGAGGCGACAAAGATCAAACTCTACACTCTATGTTTACAGAGACTCTAATACCATGTCATAAACTCTCCCAAAACATGTGAATGGATTTTATATCCAACATGCATGTTGACTTTTTTTGCCATTTAATCTTGCAGTGTAAAAATGAGGCTTACACTGTCAATAAAACAGCTAGAAGAAGATCCACTGCTAGAAACTCTGGACAAAGTAATACCTCAGGTTTGTATAAACTAAATGTGTACATAGTACTCCCTCCATCCCTTTTTATAAGTACTTATTACATATTTCACATATATTAAGAAAAATTGATTGTGTAATTAACATGGACATTTTGTGTATGATAATTACTATGTTATCCTTGGTGTATAAATGTATTTAATATTTACTTGTCATATTCGAAGACATATTAGTAGTATTAATTAGTTGTGTTTTGAAAAATAAATAATAAACACACCTACTAATTTGAAAGAGGGCTTGTATTTAGGGACACTCTTTTTTTTACCAAAATATGCTTATAAATTATAATTAGGGCTACATTCCTATTTAGAATTTATATATGCATGAATATGGGTATCTGAGTACATGTCTGTGTGAATACGTGGGGATGTGAGTACCTAAATGTGTGTACGAGCGTGTACGTGTATCTGTGTATGAACATTTTTGTAACTCCGAGTTTCATTTTGCAGGATGGTTCAGCTGTTCCTGATTCTTTCTGCAGTACTACTAGCAGTCGCATTGATCCCCTACCGGGGCTGGATACAATACTTGAAGAGCTACTGCAGGAAGATGGGTATGTTCCTATCACTGTTTGAAGTATTTAACTACTTGGAATACCCAAAATCAGAGATACATCCATCCCTTGCCCCCATACGGTTTCAATATTTCTTTTGATAAAATGATAATATATTATTACAAAGAAAGGATAGATAGTAATAATGCCTAAGGATAAGAAATTCTCCAATACAGAAAAACGAAAGCAAATGCCAAAGTGGCTCAAAAATGTAAACAGCTGCTTGGTCTATATCAGAAACTGAAATTTCCTAATAAAAAAGAAACCACACCTTATCCCATTACACAAGACATCCTTGATTGCTGTGCGGGAAAGAGTTAACAAATAGGTTCAAGAAAAGGTAGATAGGCATGTTATAACGAGGATTAGTAGGCATACAAGATAATATGAAATTAGGTATATGTATCAAAGGAAATTCAGGGGAGGACTAAATTAAGAAAAGATGGTGGAATCTCGGTGTTAGGTTGATTGATTGTTGAAAAGATCAAGTCCAGTGAAGAGAACAGATCAGCAAGTTAGAGTTAAAAGGTGATCAAGTAAAATTATAGACAAACTCTTAGAGATAGAACTAGAATTAAAAGGCGTGTATTTAGAGATGATTTGTGATAGGGCATTATATGATGTCATTTGATTACCGTTTTTCTGGAAACTGCTTGCTCTATTACATAACTCCTGTTACAGTTGGAAGATTTCTCCTTATCCTACAAGCTAAGGAGATGGTTGAAATCTAATAACAATTGATAATAATTGATACTCTTCTATAATTGTAAATGAGAGCTTTCTTTGCTAACTCATCATTACACTCATTGGCTACTCTAGTAAATACCAGTCTACATCCGAATTGTCTGAATCACCCAACAATATGTAGTTTTGTTGACAATTGCTGCTCTTTGGTCACTGAACCTAAGACCTGCTCTGATCCTCTTACTTACAAAACTAGTGATGTATGTAGTTTAAAGTAATTAGTAGAATATTTTCCACCATAATGTTGTTCCACCTTCTTTGTTTTCCTTATTACAAAGTACGAGCTGATCAAATCTTGTACATTCATTGAAAGAATTAAATATTGATGCCACATAAATTTTATTTATTCTTGTGTATAATATGTAATGAGTTACATAAGATTGTTGAACTAACTAATTTAACTTGTTGAAATCCATAATAATATAAAGTATATATGACAAGTGATGACTTTTGTGTGACAGAATATACGAGGCAAGAATCAGCCGTCAGGGGTTTGAAAAACGAGTGGTCTCACAAGACTTGCAGCTTTGGCTTTCTAATGTGAGTTTTCAGACTTATTATTGTTTTTATTAAAAAAAATGGTTTTTCTGATATCTGATTATTTGGTCATCCCAGGCACCTCCCATGGACCAAAGGTTTACTCTCCTTGCTCGAGCTGGAAGACAGGTAAATTTATTTCAAATAAACGAATAAATTAAATAATGTCACTTCAAGATCATATTTTCACACTATTTAATACACAAGATAATGTAAGATTTATAAATATATTATCACATCCACTTCACGATGATGTTGGGGTCCCTAGTTGTCTTTATAAAGAGAGATAAAAAAATGTGAAAGCATTATCCTTTTTATATTTATGAATATCTTTCTAATTTGTTGAGGAAATTATAATATCCTGTGTGTGATCCATCCAGGTTCAGGAGATACATCTGAAAACATCCCTTGACCAGGAAGGCATAAAAAAGGCAATACAACGAGTATTGGAGCGTGTTCCTTGAATCTGATTGATTACACTTCCCTCTCAATAGTAATCACAAGATTTTGTACAGCTTTCACATTTATTTAAAGGTTTCAGAAAGACATAACATCACATAAAATGCCAAGTCGTGATTCATTTAACCTATCGCAAAAAGGTTCAAGTGTAATAACTCCGTTTATTGACACAATTTACTTTAATTCATTTCAGTAATTCAAAAATGCCAGCACTCTTTAGATTCTAACACTAATAATAGTACTTTTATTATTGTTATTAATCTGATAGGAAAGGTTATTATTACACTAGTATCTTTATTGTAGCAAGTCTATTACACAATGTTTATGTTCTATCTTCAAACAAAGACCCTGGTGGCAGAAGGAGGAGGTGAATCATGCTTAAGCTCGACCTCCCTGAGTCTTGTCTCAAGACCCTTACCTCCACCATTAGCCAATGGATGAATTCCATGTTTTGGTCCAGTCATATACTCTCTGTTCTTTCTCTCCTTCTCAAAGTCAACACCCATACGCTCCGCACAACCTTGTACAAGGTGATCATAGAGTTGACCATCTCTAGTAAGAGCCATCATAAGTTGAGGTATCCCAAGTGGAAGTTTATCACCCCTATCAACTTGCCAGAAATGATAGACTTTACCATAAGTCTTGCAAACTTTCTCCATGTCTTTGTGCTCAATGGGTTTAGGAACATTTGGCATGAAGAGGAAACCACTCTTTACCTCAAACAAATGAGAGTGCCAGAGTCGTTTCTCCTCGTCCGGTAGAGTCAGGAACAAATTCTCAGAGATGATGTACTCAAGACCTATAAGCTTTGCATTCTTGTCGGGGCTGTCGTAGATAAGACACTGCCTCATCTCCTCGTTTTGGTGTCCACAATAGTGATGTGCCTCCACTTGCCTTGTCATGTCGTGTGAGTAAAAGTGAAACCTACAAGCAAAACATTCAATATATTTTCATGAACTTTTTTAATTATAAAAGTGCAATAAAATTAATCAACTTAAGGCTTACGCGCAAAGGTGTTGGTGGATTTTGTTGAGGGGACCAAAACTTTGGATAGTAGATGTGGCAGTCTCAAGGACAGAGGTGGTGGTTTTAGTTGGCTCGCCGGGCACATGAGGTTGGCCATTGCTGCTTGACATTTTTGCTGGATAGTTTGATCTCTTCTGTAGTTCTATTCTTAGTTTGGATTAGTTAAGAGGCTAGATATAATATATGCATGCATGCATGACTTTGTCTTTGTCTATGAATGTGGAAGTGTGATTTTAGGAGGAATTTACTCTTGCATTGACAGCATCATAGACATGCAGCTTTACGCGTGCGTGGTTGTGCATGCAACTTCTAGACGTGGCAGGATTCACAAATTTGGTGCCAATACTAGACGTGTCTTTTGTACACAATCCCTCCAACTCTCTATTAATGATGAGTTAACTTTGAGCAATATTTTCTACGATATATTTTGAATCGATTTTCAGGATTATCTTTTGGGTTATGTTAACCGGTGCCTCCGAGATATCGGGTTAAGGAAACCAAAAAAAAATGTTAAATTAAAAGAAATGTTTTTTTAAAATTTTTAATGACTTGACGACACAAGTTCCAATATGATGTTACTATATTTGCTTCTTTAACCAGTGCCCCGGGGCACCGGTTAACATTACCCTTATTTTTTTGTGAGGGGATGGAATTTGTTGGTAAGATCCTTACGTATTTTATAAAATTATTCGTCTGAGAGTTATTTTTTGAGGATTTCTATGGTACACTCACAAATTTTAATGTACTGGTACTCTTGTTTCACAAAATTTATAAAATAACGATCATTTTTATAAAATAAAAAGCTATTTGTCAATATTTATATTTTAAAAAACATCATTTCATAAGAAAAAATATCATTTCATTGTTTATAAGGATCATATTAAAATTTTTACATTTTGTCATAAAAAATAATCAATATTCATTGTTATCAACAATAAAAATTCGTAAAAATTAAATTTTATTTCGTCGAAGCTCTTGGTGAATAAAATTTAATTACTATAGTTGTCAATGATAGAAAATAATTATACTTTTTCAAAAAACAACTTATTTATTATTAATTTAACGACTTGGTATACCGATACACCTAAATTTATTGAATGTAGCATAGAAATTGCTTTATATTTCACCCTTAAAAGGGGTAAATATCCATATAGTACATAATACAAAATTCTCATTTGTTTTTTCTTAACGGTGGAAATGGCAATAATCATTGCAAACATAATAAGTCAAGATTCGAATCCCAATCACAAGACACGATCTATGTATGTTGCATTGGGGCAAGTGTCTTCACTAACTTAATTATTTTGTTGTAAAGTATTGAAGAATTTTATTATTTTTATTATATTAAAAATTAAGTATTTAGCCCACTTAAATATAAATTTTATCTGTGAAAAATTACATATATAATAGTTTTAAAATATAAATACACATAAAACATTATAATTCTTAGATATTTAGATGTCTTTAATTTTTTAGATATCAAATAACATTAACTTTTTTAGTCTAAATTTTTCCTTTGTGATAGTTATGTTAATATTTTTATCACTTATACGTTGATGTATTTTTTTTTTTTTATAAAGAAAAAACTATGAGATAAAATTCCTTCAAAAAAAAAACTATGAGATAAAATCTTGCCCCCCATTGAGCCTATAAACCCCTTTCTTCTTTAACTCTCTCTTAAATTTTTATTTAAGCTTCTGAGTTAGCCGAAAAACTTTACATAGTTCCCACTCTAGCAGCACAATCATTTGATATAAAATGCTCACCCCTTCAATTCCCAGGTGAAGAAGTTTGATACTATGAAATTCTGCCCGAAAGTAAGAAAAATATATATTAGAGATAAAACTGATATTCGTATTCAATAATTTAACACCAATTATGTACCTTCTAAACAAGACATTAATTTTGTCAAAAAAAAAAAAAAGACATCAATTTGAATGTATATAATTGATGTTAATTTGGTGTCTTTTATTTTATTTATTTATGAAAACCCGGTATTCAATTTAATCATTGATTGATTTGAAGGATTCGATAGCCACATTTGAAGTCAATAAAACCATGAATAAGACTAACCCACTAAAAAAAGGTAGCAGGAGAAATGAACTCAACTACTCAAGACCTTAAAAGGAGTATACTTTAAAGTCCTATGTAACAATTAACATCGACAGACCAATTCGGCCTAGTCTTAATTATTTAATTGATATTTTTTATGATTTGTGGTGGTATGGGTATAATCACAAGGATACTTGGTAGGTTTTTCAAACTTGCAATGTGTAATCCAAATTGTAAGTTGGTCGTAACCCCACCTCTGAAAATGGAGAATTTCTCTTTAAACCTCCTCAATATTTTTTTCTTTAAAAAATGTCCTTCGAAAGTTATAAATCGGAGGTGTTAAAATTATATAAAAAAAAATACCCTTCGAGAATTATCTTCTGAAATTTTTTAAGAGGTTTAAAAAGAACTTCTCCTAAAATTGTACCTAGGGTTACTATAACTTGGGCCTTTATTTTTTATTTTTTTGAAGGGAGCCTTTATTTTAATTTTTAATATAGTTTGTTTTTACTAAAAAAAACTACCCTTATTTTGAAAATAAAAAATTCAATTTTTTTTGAAGGAGAAAATAAAAAGTCAATTGTTTCCATTGCATTTTTTAGGGGAATTATTTCCATTATATTGTTCCACAAATATTAAGAGCATTAAGTTTTAATCAATCCACCGAGATTTTCGAGATTCTACATGCCTATATACAGTAAAGCTTCACAAATCATTTTACCCAAAGTGCAGAAGTTCTCAATTCGTAGTTTATTTTCAATTCTCAATGGAATCCCATCGTAACATGGTACGTACGCACACAAACGTTTCAGCTACTTTTTTGTTTGCATGATGCATGTGGTTTCAATATTTTTCATTATTTGTTGTGTATGCCTCAAAGGAGAAATTATTTGTGCTATGCTGAGTTCTTATTTACGTGTTGTATGTTTTTTTTCTTTCCGTAGACCTGTATGCTGAGAGTTGATACTCAATCTTCTGGTTGGGAGAAGTCCATTACAAACGTGATTAAGAGTATCAAAGGTAATAATTTATACCAACAACGTGAGATATAGAAAACATTTTTTATTATTTGTAATTTTATGTAAATGGTCTTTTATTCGTTACTTACATTTTCGTTATTATTGGAATTCGATTTTTAGATGTATCATTCAGCATTGATGCAACACATGGTATTATTCGAATTTCTGGTGCAATAGATCCAATCAAGCTTTTGACGGAAATAAAAAAAGCGGGAAAACACGCTGAACTTATTTCTGCCAATATCAGCGGCAGCAACAATGGTGGCAGTGTCGTTGTACACTCCCACCCAAACTCCAACGATTACAGGAATGATGAATATAATGGCAACCATGGTCGTGCATACCATTATAATGATTACAATGGCAACCACGGTAGCAGATATGGGTATGGATATAATGAATATGATGGCAGACATGGAAATGTGGTGCCATACTACAATCATAATCAATCTCATTCTGATCCTTACCAATACAATGGTGTTTTAGCACCACATGCACCATCTGCTTCACAACAAATGCAACATCAACAACTCCAACACTACTATAATGATGATGATACCAATAATGACTGTGTTATTATGTGATCAGTTTTTTGGTATACATTTTACACTACTATGGATTATTGGAATTTTTGCTTTCTGCATTTTTTATTTAGTACTTCAAATCTTCTTTTTTTAGTAAGAAGATCTTTTATTTAATTTTATCCCCCCTTTTAGGTATATTTAATTAGAGATCCCTTATTTTTTGGCTTAGGGGATTTTTTAAGTTTGGATGCTGGACTACTATCTTTTGTTTTGCCATCTTTTAATTTTAATTTTAATTTTATCAGTATCTTTTTATCCCTTATCTTAATTTTATTCGTATTTTATTATAGACTACCATCAATATTTGATTTCCCGTTTCGGTGACATATATCAATTGGTATTCATTTCCATGCCTCCCCGTGATAACTTGTAGCCTCATTTGAAATCACGATGAAGCAATTATGCTAGAATATCGTGATTCACAATCATGGTAAAAGATGTAAAACTAAATCATATGCGGTTTTCTTCAAAAATATTTTCATTTATGGAAATGCTGACCAATTAATCTTGGACACTAGTTAATGAATTAAATATAATAATATTATATTGAAACATGTATAGGTAATTTTTCAATTTAAAATTTCCTTTTTTGACATTCTTAACGGTGCTCCGCTTGAAGACGCCGATTAGGATGACATTTGTTTATAATGACCATCATAATACCATATAAACTTTTTATATATAATTATTGAAAGGAATTCCAACAATCACAAGACTTATCGTAAGGCATATCAATGAGATAGGGTGGAGACGAGTTTTACCGTCCCTACACCTGACTCTCATATATTTATGCGTTACCCTATCTATATTCAACGGAATCAAATCTCATATCCATCCCTCGACGAGTTCGGATATCCAGGCAAGTACAATTTTATTTTTATTTTTTAAAAAAAGAAGTATTTTTCAGCCTCAAACGCAATGTTGTAATACATTATCCAACAAAGAGATGATTGCGATCGATGACTATGGTGATAGAGAAGAGAGAAACCGATGGTGTGAGATATGGAAGAAGAGATAAATCAAAGAAGTGGGTGTCATTTGTCAGACCGGGACTCTGACCTGTGAAATAATTTAGGGTTTGAGTTTTTATTTATATAAAAAGAGTAATAAATGTGGATACCTATATTAGGTATATTCCTGTTACTCATCCCAAGTCCGTGTTTTGAAATCGAGAAAAACATAAACTTATATCCAAACCCAATCAAAACGAAAAAACCCGTCAAATTAAGTTTAGTTTCAACGGATAAGTACCAATTTTGTTGCCAAATCCAATAAATTATGGTTGCGGCATATACAAAGTGAATGGAAAGTTATTGTGAATTCAATTAGTCCATGGCTGGTCTGTTTTCCATTGTCCATTGACATTAACATAGTTTTTATTTTTTAATAATATAAGTATAAGTGAGTATGAGAAGTTTTGGAGAGAGGATGGAAGTGCTTTCACATTAGAAAAATGCTAGCATAGTGAGAAGTCTTGAACATGGGTGGGAAGGTTACATATAGCTATCATATAAGCACAATGTTAGTCTAGTAAGAAGTCAAGTTTATGCACCTAGACGGCTCTAACTGCAGGGAGGTATTTGTCACATAAAAAAATAGAGGGGTGTGAGTGACATATGCACAAAGTTTAGGGGAGGTAAGTGTATTTTTCTCTAAAAATATACAGTATTATTATTTTCTGCGGCGCCGTCCTTTTAATAAGTTCAAACCTACTAGATTGCAGTACCTAACTACTTCACCTCCTTCCCTGAAGCTTCATTCGATCGGATACAGTACACACATACATTGTTGAAAATTTAAATTGAGAGGCAAAACAAAATTTTGTTGTTCCTTCAATATTTATTGAATTTTGTCAAATTATTTCGCTCTATTTGGATATTGAAGCACTTTTTGACTATTTGTCAAAAAATAAATAATTTAAAAAAAGTCAGACTATAGACGTGACATTGAAAAAAAAATGAGAATTGGTCCAAAGTCAAACCAACCGCCTGACAGTAAGTCACGTTTGGCAACCAATATAATATACTATAAAGTTATCATGTTATGTATATGTGATCTTTGATAAAGTGTTTTTATTATTGTAGTTGTTGAATATGGAAGATGAGGGTGGTAGTTTGATGATGTTTCCAATGGAGAAGAGAGCTTTGGATTGTCTTGGTAAAGGTTTTGATCTAACAAGTGATTTTAGAATGAAATTTGCTAAGGGATTAATAAATGGTGGGAGATTAGTGGTAATTGATGAAATGAACAAGAGAGATATTATGGTACCAGGTGGTGTTACTATTAAAGATGTTTCAGAAGATATTCGTTGTGACAAAGGTGATCGTATGAGGTTCAAATCTGATGTTCTTCCATTCAATCAGGTGTGCTCTTCTTTTCTCTTTTCTAACTTTTTCTTATCCAAATAATCTAGAAAAGTTTCTAATTTATTTGGATAATATTATAGTGACATGATAATATGATATCATATCATTGATATGGATAGAAATTTGGCGTGTAAAACTACAAACTATAGAAAGTGTTTGTGGACATGAGCCAATTAAATATTCCAAAGATTATCACAATACCACTAACGTGGAAATTTAGCATCCTATAATATTCAATCTAAAACCTACGTGACAAAATAGGATGAAATTATTATATATCAAGATGTTAACGATTAAGTTGGCTGACACTCAAATTTTTCGAGACTAAATTGATGTATTTCATATACTTTATAGATTACTTATTATATTTAACGATTAATTTACACTGATAATGATAATGTATCTCCATTAATCTCAACCTAATGGTCTACAATGAATTCTGGAGGGTCCGGGTTCTTACGAGTTCAAATATGTTTACTTTTACGGAGCAATCTTTAACCTAAAAACTATATATAACTTGATTTACATTATTTGCAGATGTCTGAAATGCTGAACCAGAAATCAGCCATACAAGGAAAAATTCCTTCAGGATATTTTAATGCTGTATTTGATCTAAGTGGCGATTGGTTTCGTGATGCTCAAGACATCAAATCTCTTGCTTTTGATGGTTACTTCATTTCTCTTTACAATTTACACTTAACTGCTTCACATCTAATACTGCAAGAGGAACTTAAAAAGTCTGTTCCAGCACACTGGGATCCAGCTTCTTTGTCTAGGTAAGCAACCACAATGCCACACCAATCATTTAAGTGGATAGATGTTAAAACTGAAAATCCGGCTCTAAAGTAACGTACAAGAATACAATGATCGACTATTGAAAGTTTGGCTAATTGTGCCTACGTCTCTGACAACAAAATGACTGTTTTAGCTTTCCTAATATGCAATGCAATGCTTAGAGTTACTTAGTACAAGCTATGTTTAAATGTTACAGCTAAAATTACAACTTTATCCCCGTTTCCAAGTTTAATTACAAGCTTACACGGTACTCGCTACATTCGAGTGTCTGTTAACTTATTGGTGAAATGACTCACACTCAACAATAGATCATGTAAATAATGTTTTAGAATGGTTTAGCATGGTTAGAGTTACTGATGTTGATACAATTTTAGGATTACAAATGTTGCATGATTTTTGGATTAATAATGAAGTATAATGTTGCTGATTAGTTTCGTTAGGCAGGTTTATTGCGACATATGGTACACACATAATAGTAGGCATGGCTGTTGGAGGTCAAGATGTTATTTGTGTCAAACAAAAACATTCTTCAAAGGTTCCTCCTGGTGATCTCAGAAGACATTTAGAGGATTTAGGAGATTTTTTATTTTCAGATTTAAGAAGCCCCTCTCTACTAGAGAGAAAGACAACAACAACAGAAGCCAAACAAAAAGTATGTATTGAGCTTTATTTTACATTTTTACATAATATCATGTTGGAAGAGTTAAATGACCCGAGTTTCAAACCCTAGCGAAAAAGAAAATACTAACATTACTTATCTGTTGATGCAATCTCTATTAGGTCCCAGAGGTTTTTAATCGTGTGTTGCAATCGAGCACAATGCAGTTCCCAAGTATTTCAGAAACATCAAGCAAAGATGTAAGTCACAGAAGAGAAATATTTGCCATCATTTGAATGAACGAATAAAGTTTGTAGGGTGCTAGAGTCTTACTGTTATTTTCATGGAACAGGGCCTCACTATTATTTGCTCAAAAAGAGGAGGAGATGTGTTTAAGCACAGTCACTCGAGTTGGCTCCAAACAATGGCGTCTAATCCTGAAGCAATCCACTTCAAGTTTGTTCCTATTTCATCACTTCTCACAGGAATTCCTGGAAGTGGCTATCTTAGTCATGCAATCAATTTGTATTTAAGATGTAAGAAGTTCTACTATTTTTATCCATATCCATTTCATTTTCTTTCAATTATAAGCTCCAAATAAAAACATATATATTAGTTTCAATGCCACCATTTGTTGTATATCTTCAATTGATTCACCTGTTCATTGCAGATAAGCCTTCTCCTGATGACTTGCAATACTTCTTGGAGTTTCAAATTCCCAGGGAATGGGCACCCATGTTTTCTGAGCTTCCTCTGAGGCATCAAAGAAAAAAGACTTATTCTCCTCCCCTACAATTTAGTTTCATGTCTCCAAAGCTTCATATCAACTCTACACAGGTAATTTAGTTCTCACCGCTTTGAGCTTTATTGTTATGAGTTTAATAATTATGCATCGACTTTGTCATATATTATTTCATGAAATACGTGCAAAAATATCGACATTGTGAGATGTGATTAGATGTTACCGTAACACTCTTTTACGCTTAATTGCATAGCAATTAAACCAAATATTATGTGACTATTGCTAATGATGACATTTAATACAAAAATATATCAGGTAGTAAGTGAACAAAAACCTGTGGTTGGCCTCCGATTATACTTGGAGGGAAGGAAATGTGATAAACTTGCAATTCATATACATCATCTTTCAAGCCTCCCAAATACAATGGCACTCTCTTCAACCACCACAACTATGTGGCGAGGATCCGATGAGGACGAATCCAGCAACCAATTTGCCGAACCAATAAGATGGAAGAAATTCGCGCATGTGTGCACCTCAGTGGTCAAGTATGACCCCAACTGGTTGCAAGAATCAAATTCAAGCGGGGTTTATATCGTAACTGGTGCTCAACTCATTAGCAAAGGGAATTGGCCTAGGAATGTACTTCATCTGCGCCTTCTCTTCTCTCACATACCGAATTGCAGCATCAGGAAAACAGAATGGGCTGCTGCACCAGAAGCTTCGAGAAAATCAACTTTCTTCACAAATCTGAGCACAACATTTTCATTCACACAACAAAGTGTTACTGGTACACAGAAACAAGCCCAACAGGCAGCTGCGGCAGCTGCAACTGCACTAAACTCTGGTGTATATCCAAATGGTCCACCTGTGCCTGTTCGTTCTGCTAAGATGCTTAAATATGTGGAGACATGTGAGGTTTTGCGCGGCCCACATGATGCTCCTGGGCATTGGATGGTTATTGCTGCTAAGCTTGTGACAGAGGGTGGTAAGATTGGATTACAGGTCAAGTTTGCATTGTTAGATTACTAGTGTTAGGCTAACTTAGACTATATGGAGAGAAATTTTGTTTTTGCTTAATTTTTTGATGAACTACATACATATCACGTGTACATATATAAGATACTATTGTACAGTACAGTATAGTATAATACAGTACACAAAATGAGTGGTGGTGATTGCCTTTACCTAATAGAAAAATCAAAATGCGGCTATTCTGCATTCTCTTCTTTCAATTGAATTTCGAAATGTAAGCTATCAGCGGGCTAACAGAAAGGGGGAAAACTAACTTCTCTAACGAACTTCTAACTGACTAACAGAAAATTAACTTCATCAGCTAATTACAACAGATAATTTAAATAATTAACTACTAATCTCTATACTTTAACGTAGCCATAAATTATGTTTTGATATATCAATAGTTATAGCCAATTCAAGGGGTTTATTTTGGTGCCATGCATAATGCATCAGTTACCAGTTGATTGGTTACAAATGTGATTCACTCTTCTGTATTAATCTAGATACATGGTTTTCAATTGATTTGATGATTAATACATATAAAAGTTCTCTGTCTAGATTTTCAATATGGTTTGAAAATGTATTTATATAAGTGGAGCATCCATCAGCCTTTTCAATATTCCTGATGTTGATTGCTAATGCTGACAAAGACGAACCGCCAATCTTGCATGGATTTTTGTTCTGATTTTCTTATCATCATTAGTAGTAGGGTTTAGTACTAATAATGCATGCAACTTTACTTGGAAAGAAAGGAAATGTCAAAGGATGTCCAGCACTTGGCTTTGGTCAAATTATTTGATGGCCGACAGGATTGTACAATGGGGAATTATAGAAAGATATTATCTAGAAACATCGTCTTTTTCTGGACCTTGTAACATTCAAATTCAAATTTAATATACTCGTCAACATGCACAATCATAATAATCATTCCCTTAACCACTGTGACGATTGAGTAAGTACATTTTGACATCACGGTTAATTACGGTCTACCAAAAAATCTTGCATTATTTAAGACTCGAGATTAATTGTGGTGGTTTATGAACACCCACTACTGCCAAACAATTTGAAGCACATTTCAATGACAATGCAGTGAGACTCACTTACTTAAAAGGGACAGTAACTTAGAAAAAATGTGCCTCTAACTTGAAGTTGGACCAAGTTTCATTATTGTTTTTTACTTGTATGTAGGATTATCTGATGACAATTGACATACACAATGAAGGAAGTTATATATATAACTTAACAAGCTGCAACAAATGATTAAATCCGGTGAGAGAAATTTGTATTCTTTAAACAAGGTTTTGTCAAAATTTAAATTCGAGAGTTAGAATATAGCTCTAGATTGGATTCCACAATTATAATCATTAAAATAATTAAATATGAAGGACATGAAATATCATCTTAGTAGGACAATTTTTCTTAAATTGGAGACGCATTAGAACTTATACAAAACTAGGAAATTACTCAAAGACATCAAAGAAAGTTCCATACAATCCACCCACCAATCACTCGTATAGTCTTATAAATGTAAATGCCAATTAATTAGCGGCACATTAAAATTCTGGTTGATGTCTCGGAGAGTAGTTCAGGTAGTTGAGCATCCAAAGAATTTTAGGAAGGAATCATCTAGAGTCAAAACTTGTTAGAAGTCACTAGAAAAAGAGATGTCGTATCTATTGTTGGATTCAAGTGTTAGTGGTTAGTCTTACATAACTATGAATACATTAAATATTAAATGTAGAAAAAGACGCTACTTATTATATTCCTAATTTCTTTAAGGTTTAGGTGAAGATGTGACGTTTCTCTCTCTTTGTGGTCCCAGAACATTTGTTCGATGTTGCTTTTAACAAATAGTATATGAGTTTTGGTTCGGTTTGATGGAAGAGTTAGTGAGATAACATATTTTTTAAAGAGCCGAGATGACATACTAACAACTAGTGTTTACTTTTACTTGCACAATAAAATGGTTGATGATTACTACAAGTTATGTCTTTGCCTCCTTTATTTTCCTTTTTCTGATTTCTTCCATTAGCAAAGAGTACGTGGCCATAATAAGGGAAAAAATTTTGGACCACCAATATGGATCCCATTTCTATCCAATCTCCACTCTTCACATTCTAACGGTTAATAAAAATTTATACTATGAGCATCTTTGCTTAGATGAATAAGGGCAGTCTCACTCACACAGTAAAGATTAAAGAGAATTTTTCTTTTCAATTTTTGTGCCAATCTTAGTCTTTAAAAAAGGGAAAGGAACATCAGAAAAAAGAGAGGGGGAGGAATGCTAGCAATGTAGCATGCATGGAACTAACATAAATTGATAAACAAAAAGTTTCCAATCTGTTCCAGAAAGATACAAGATGCCAAATTACTCAAGTTAAAATCTCTCAGTTAGGTGTTCCCCAGTTCCTCTGAATTTCAAAGTAGTAACTCACATCCAAGTAGCATTTTTTATCATCATCTACAAACTGAACCAAGAAAAAAAATTGAGTTATTTAATAAGAAATGTAACTTGTTAAGATTGTTGTGTGAATATTAAATTTACCTTGGTTCTTGCTGCATAGGTTCCTCTAGCAAATATACCAGAAGGAGTAGTTTCTTCTTCCAATTCATATGTATATGGTTCATGCTGAGGACTAAAAGTTCCCAACATTTTTTTTCTGCTGTCCACTGTTACAACAAATCCATTCCCATGTTACTAAGACAATCAAGGTATGGATTTTAATTAATTTAAATTCATTAAAATGAAAGTATTTGTCTCACCTCTAACCCCAGTTTTCCAAACAACATTGGTGTATTTGAGACCAGAAACAATGTTGTTTGAGACAACGAAGGTGAACTTCATTCTACATTGGCTTCCTTCCTTAAGAATGAAGAGACTCTTCTTAGGATCATTAGTAAATGGAATTGGCAGGACAAGGTCAGGCTTCTCTGAACATGTAATAGTTAGACTTTGTATCTTCACTTCTGGATCTTTGTTTTCTGGATTTTCAAATTCAACACAAGAAGAAGTTTTCAGATTTTCAGGCCCTTCAAAAGTAAAATTATCATACATAACATATTTTTAACAAAATGTCTACATCCTAAGCTTCTTTTTTTTTTATCGGTACGAATCAAACTCGAAACCCTGAAGTTTACAACACTCACACACTCTGTCACCGGTGGGACATCCTAAGCTTTTGTTTTCAAGAGACTAATTTTTCATTTAAAAATTTCATCTTCAAAATAATTTAATTCAGGAGTGTTTTCTACTCTAAACGTAAAAAAAAAAAAAAAAAAAATAACAAACAAGAGAATGTTAAAAGGAAAAAGAAAGTACCTCCAACATCAGATATATCAACACTACCCAGAAGTTGCTCTTTCCATTTTCTCAAACTTTCATCATCCTTTGAATCAAAAAAGAAAGAAGGGTTTAATAAAAAAGAGAGTTTAAACCTCAAAGGTGTGAAGAAAGACACATGTGCAAGAAAAAAAATGCAGACTTTATCTTTCTCAAGCTGTTCCTTGAGGGTAAATTGAGGACCAAGATCCAATTCTTTATCATCATCATCTTCAGGTTCAGTTTCTTCAGCATCATCAGAGATGGAGTTGGGTGCATCATCTTCTTGTTCTTCTGAATGTGTGTTGTAAGGAACATCATTGGTTGTGGAGGAGACAGCTTCTGTGGCAGCAGACATTTTCAACCTTGGAAAATCAGAAGAAGAGAGAATGTGTGAAACCAGAAAGACACAAAAGGAAGAAGAAGAAAAAAGATTTTTTTCTTGTTTAAAAGTTGGTTGAAGAATGGTGCTATATTTAGGAGGATTGATTTGAATAAAGTTGGAAGATAGTTTGGTTTGCTGTATATATGTATCCTTCACCTGCCAATGACCAATGGAATTTTAAGATTGACTGCTTTAGTTGAGTTCAGACTTTTAACCATTGCTGCAGCTGCTCAGAGGCCTGGCCACCAAAGCAAATCAACAGATAAATTTAATTTAAATTAATCAATTTGATGGTTTTGATTTATTACTTCATCTGTCATCCTATATTAATTGACACCGTGAACACTATTTATATAATCTATTTTTTTATCGAGGTTAAATGATACACATGTTCTCATAGGCATAACTCAGTTGATTTGGACAATGCATAATGTATGTAAAGTTCGGAGTTCGAACCCCGACCACCAAAAAAAGTATACACACATGACACTTTTATATAGGAACCAAAAACGAAAGATTAAAATATTTATAGGGACAAAAAATAATGTTAAAATAAGTTATGTTCTCTATATTTCATTTTAGTTCCTTTATATGGTGTCGCTTTAACTTATTTTAACAACAATGACCAAATATGCAGACTAAAAATATTTGAAGGATCATTGTTTAGAGATTTTTTTGTGTGGAAAAAAAAGGCCTACTCCAAGTTTGGAGAATTTTTTTTAGAGGGTCTAAAAACAAAAACAAAAATGTATATTTATAGGGAGGAAAAAGTTATTTAACGTTCTCTTAAACTTTTTTCTTTGACAAGAACTTTCTTTGAAACTTACTGACCACTTATTAACTAAAAAAAATCACAATTAATATATCATTTATTTCAAATTAGAAAATCAATTTTAAAAATTAAAGCAATCATATACAATTGATTTTTTCCTCATGAATTAAACAAGACTCTTAAAATCATACATTTCAATCACAAACAACATCATCAACTAGATGCATCAACCATAAGTATATCTTGCAAAATATACATATCTCTCTCATGAATTAAATATGACTTTCTGAGTCATGTATCTTTCGTCAGAATGAATATTATATATAATAGCAGATTGACGGACATGTGACGAGGGTAAATTGGCTATGATATTTTATATGAAATTTTGATTTTGATTAAAATTATAAGTACAAATATCTACGACTTTCAAATTGTAACAAACCTTTTGTAGAAAAAAAAAATGGTAAGAAACTATGTTCATCTTTTGAATGGCAACAATAATTTAAGCAATATAATATTATTGTTTTACCCTTTTTAATAACACCATCAATATAACATTAATATATTAGTTGAATAATAAAAAAGAAATTTGTAACCGAAAAAAGAATAATAAAAAAAGTTAGCCCAAAATTCCTATCTTATATAACTAGCAGGCACTTTGTACACTTTTATAGGTATAGATAATAAATATTTTGCACCTTTCTATTGTAATAAACTATACTTATTTTATTAATGATACCAATAATATAATAAATATAATATCTTATAAAAATAATATAACAAATATATATAAATTCTTATCTTTTTTAATGTCACCAATAAAATAAGATTTTTATGGTCAAACTTGTACAAGGATATAATTGAAAAGTGAAAAAGTCACCTCAATAGTTTATCCGCGATAGCAAAAGGATTAGGAATCACATTTTTAAAGATGCGGTTGTTTCTCTCTTTCCAAATTACCGAACACACAAGCAATTCAAATTACCCTTAAAAATAAATGGATAGATCGCGGTATACCCGTCAAATGAATAAATTGATGAAAATAATCTTAAAGTGTCGGATAGAACAAAAACAATACCAAGTCAGCGCCAAAGAACCATCCATGTGTCGTCTCGGTGCAGCCATATCCTCCCACACACATATCAAGCAAACATCCTAACGACATTGCTTATGGAATCAATAAAAGTAATTTTGTTTTACTTAAAAAAACGTAAAAAAAATTTGTGTGGTGCTTGCTTGTATTAAAAAGTGATTTTTTTTATTTATATAAATAAACGATATTAATTCATTCAAATTAATAGAGTAGTAGATTGATACAATAAATTCAAAGTCGTTGAAAACAGAATTTGCAAACAAACTCACACATCTGAATTGTTAATAGTATAAAACGCCGCAGTACATATGTATACAAATATGATTATGTTCAAGCCACTAAACTATTCATATTTTCATATCTGCAATGTTGACGATGCAAAATTCATTGATTGAATTTGTACTTGATCAAAATTAATCTTTCAACCAAAATCAAGCAAACACCACGCTAAGACAAGAAATCAAAATACACCACACAATGACGACAAAACCAAACGAAAGAAAACTAAAAAATATATTCAAAAGTCACTTATTTAACTTAAGTTTTTGAAGCTACTTTGGAGCACAAGCCAAGTTATGTTTGGAGGAGTATATGCAACGCTGGTGGAAAATCGGTGACGGGTCACTTATTCCGATTTGGAATAATAACTGGATTGCTGGTAATGGTTACCTTACTCTACAAAATCAAGGTCTAACTCCTATTGATAATCTCAAAGTTTCTGATTGTATTTTTTCGGGAGAAAAACTTGGAATGTTCCTTTCTTACCTTCAATTTTTTACGAGTATATTATGAATCAGGTTGTTAACACGCCTCTGTATCCCTCGGTTCGTGATGATAGACTAGTTTGGACAAAGGAAAACAATGGTGAGTGTTTTGTTCGTAGTGCATATCGTATGTGTATGCAAGAATTGTTTGATGTTGATCATTTTAAGGCACAAGGTTCATGGGATTTGATTTGGAAGCTTAAAATTCCGCCAAAAGTCAAGATTCTCATTTGGCGTGTTTGTCGAAACACTCTACCAACGCGTGTGCGTCTTGGGGATAAAGGGGTTAATTGTGCAAAGATATGTGCTTTGTGTAATTTGATGGAAGAAAACAACCTTCATCTTTTCTTTCGATGCCCAGGCAGCTGCAACATTTGGAGCATGTGTGAGTCATCTGCTACTATTAATAATGTGATATCTCAGGGCCATGATAGTGCTGAAATTATTTTCCAACTGTTGCATATGTTAAATGGTGATGATGCGGCGCTGTTCTGCTGTATTATATGGAGTGTTTGGAAGCAACAGAATAACAAGATATGAAATGATGTGGATGATGCGCAAATGTTTGTTCTGGGATGCACATATGTTTATTCTGGAACGTGCGAGAATTCCGTTACAAGATTGGAGAACAGCTAAATCATATCAGCAACAACCTTCAAGAATGCCAAACATTGTTGATAACTCAAAGTGGAAGAAGCCAGCTGAAGGTAGATATAAGTGCAATATTGACGCTTCCTTTTCCAGGCGCTTGAACAAAGTAGGAATAGGTATATGTTTAAGAGATAACATATGAGCTTTTGTCTTAGCTAAAATTGATTGGATTAGTCCGTTATTTGAAGTTCATATAGGAGAAGCGTTTGGTTTACTTTCAGCTTTAGAATGGGTTCATGAACTTAATCTTGGTGCAATAGACATTGAGTTGTATGCAAAGAAGGTTGTTGATAATTTCTTATCGACAAATAATGACGAGACTGAATTCGGAGACATTATTCTAAGTTGTCGATCTCTTTTTAGGAATTTTATGAAAACTCCAAGGTGAAGTTTTTAAGGAGACAAACAAATGAGGCAACCCACACTTTAGCTAAGAAAGCCACATTATATCTAGTTTCCAAATTTTGTATGAAATACCATATTGTATTGAACACATTTTAGCTAAAAATGTGGGTCAATGGGTCGACCCATAATCCCGATAGGGTTTAGAAAAGGGAAGAGAGAGAGAGAGTTTTCGTATTAAAAAAATGATATAATTATCACGATAACTTAGCTGTATTTCTAAGAGAAAATACCAAACCCCCTTCTGTGACTTGAAGTTGTGAGTGGTGGTTGTGAGAGAGTAGCGCTACTCAACTCCCAAGTCTTAAACTACTAAAAATGGCTGCCTCTGTTATACTCTCCACCTCTTTCTCTCCAACCCATCACCCATCCTTGTTCTCTTCCATTTCATTCTCCAAACCAAAACCCATTTCTCAACGCTCTTCATACTCCTCATGTCTAAATTCAAAACCACTATCTTTCTCTCACAGGCTCAACTTCAGCTTCGTTACCCATTCTTCACTGAAGGAAAAAGACTCGACCTTCGTAGGAGAGGATTCCGCAGCTTTTAATTTGACTGAACAGAAAATAAGTTCATGGATTTATTTCGCCGCAATTTTGGGTGTGGTTCTCTTTATTCTAAATGTGGTATGGATTGATAACTCAACTGGCTTTGGTAAAGCTTTCGTCGATGGTGTTTCAGGGCTCTCCGATTCTCACGAGGTACTCTATTGTTTTGTACCCTTTTCATATAAAGCTATAAGCTGTTTTGATAAACTCTTGGAAAAGTGCTTATGTTACTGTTACTGTTACTCTGCAGGTGGTAATGTTGATCCTAATTTTCATATTTGCCGTTTTCCACAGTGGCATGGCTAGCCTACGTAATACTGGTGAGAAAATCATTGGTGAAAGAGCTTTTCGGGTTATTTTTGCAGGGATATCACTACCTTTAGCTGTCACTACTATTGTAAGATACTACTTCGTGCCCGTATCTTCTTTTCTCCTACTAATTTTGAATTGATTCAAACTAACTTGATATTTCATCTATGTGTCATCATTGATGTAGGTGTATTTTATTAATCACAGATATGATGGAATTCAACTCTGGCAGCTCCAGAGTACTCCTGGGATTCATCAACTTCTGTGGATTTCCAATTTCATCTCTTTCTTTTTCCTATATCCTTCAACCTTTAATCTTTTAGAAGTTGCAGCAGTTGACAAGCCTAAAATACATCTATGGGAAACTGGAATCATAAGAATAACCAGGCATCCGCAGGTATTAATCTTAACACATATCTTTGTTCAATAATTAATCTGCTTTTAATTAAAGTCTTGTATTTTTTCCGTAAGAAGACAGAAAAGCAAACTAACATGATTAGAACATTACTAATACCTTATATCTATATCTATTAAGAGTAACATTATATCCTCATAAAACATCCTCAAATACGTCATAAATTCTCTTCTAAATAGAGATGATTGGCACCTTCTCTATTTAGACACATTTCTTTCATTTGGTCTCAATTGATCTCAGTGAAGGATTTGTTTTGTTGTTCAGATGGTTGGTCAGGTAATCTGGTGTCTTGCTCATACAATTTGGATTGGAAATTCTGTGGCTGTTGCAGCTTCAGTTGGCTTAATTTCACATCATCTGTTTGGTGCTTGGAATGGAGATAGGCGATTAGCTCAAAGACATGGAGAAGATTTTGAGATAGTTAAGCGTAGGACAAGTATTGTCCCTTTTGCAGCAATCCTTGATGGCCGTCAAAGATTACCTGCGGATTTCTACAAAGAGTTTATTAGATTACCATACTTAGCAATTACTGCATTAACACTAGGAGCTTACTTTGCACACCCTCTTATGCAGGCTGCTAGTTTCAACCTCCATTGGTAGGTGGAATGAAAATATCATGTTGTTTTCATGTAAAATCTAATGTATAGGAGCGAAATGCGAAATGCATCAATAGACATGAATGAAAGATCAAAGAAAATAAAATAGAAATGATTGGAAGAAATAAACCAAAAAACGGAGTAACAATGACTGTGCACTTGTAAAACCTTGTCTCTAAACTGTGTGACCCGGAAACAGGATCTGTCTAGCATAAACCGTGTTCTATGGTGCGCATTGAAATGTCATAACTAACTTGTAACTTAAATTTGTTGCTGATTTGTAACTAAACAATCTATAGTTGATCAGTTACATATTCTAGTTACACGACCATAGATCATATGAAGACGTGGTCCATGTTAGAATCACCCATAAAAACAGGATATGATAGGACACCTAGGTATATCCAAGAAGAAGTGGGACCTTTGGGGAGAAAATGGAAGTTGTTAGTGATGTGGAGCTAGATTCTAGGAGAGTTTAGAGGATTGAGTATATTGTGATTGTGAGTAGAGAATGAGGAAGGGGCGTTCAGGTTTATTGTGGATGAATAGTTAGGAGCGTAGTTTCTCTATGGTTAGGAGCTATGGAGCTCTGGTCAGTAGTTTTATTTCATTATTTCAAGTGAGTTTTGTTCCAATTTCATGCCCAATAGAAACAGACTTTCTATTATAATATGAAGTCTGGATACTCCAAAATTGGAGACGTATCCGTATTGGATACTGATACTTCGTGGATATACACCTTAGAAGCATCAAAATTATTTACTTTATCTTTCAAAAAATATTTTACCAGATAGTTCAAGGGCACACGCAAATACACATCTAGAATACGTCTCAAGGGACAAGGATACATGTGAGAAATCAGTGAAGATATACACCGATGATGGTAGTGAGAGAAGATACTTAATTAGCATTAGAAAAGATTTACTTTGAGTTATTATAGTGATGTTTGAATTGATATTCTAACATAGAAGTTAAAATATATTATAGTTTAGACCAAAAAAATTATAGTGTGTTGTGATCACAGATATTTTTATTTTGTAAATTTTGATCACTATAATTGTATTAAGGAGGAATCATCAATGAATCTTCTTTACAAGTACTTTACATATATGTAATTTTTATTATAAGTAAATAAAAATACGTACCGCTAATCCATATCGCACCCGCACTAATACTATGTATCCGGGCTTCGCACGTTGTTTTGTACTAAAATGTTAGTTAAAAAGTGATTTTAACGGTTACTTTCAAAACAATTTTTTCTTTTACTATCCAGTTGTTAGTTCTTTCATATCATGCTCAATATAGTAATTGAGTTTTCGTGTACTATCCTCATGTGAAAATTACACATTTTAGGATCCATTTCATTGCATTATCAACTCCTATTAACTCGCCATTCCTTTCATTCTTTGGTATGTTATGATGACCATTCTGCACCTTATTTGCTGCAAAGATGAAATCCTACTTATTTGTTTTCAACTAGCTTGAGATTCTATATTATTCAGCGGAAACATAAAAAAAGTTTCCCCAATTGCTTTCATGTTAAAGTTATTATATTAACACAGTACTACCATCCATAGTTTTACAGAGTTTGGGAATGATTCTCACTACAACAAAATATTTTTTTTTAAAACCATATATAGAAGATATATAACACATCATCGAGCACCCAAAATTAGTTTTCTTCTTGGAATCATGGCCATATGGATACTGACTAGTCTTGCAATACAAGATTTTAGTAGGACCTCCTACTATATAGGAAGATACAGCTGAAGAGAAAGGGAATGGATGATGGTATATATGCTGATTCATCACAAATGTCTCAAGTTGAATGATGTGATAGAATTTTTTTCAATATTAACTTTGTAGAGGAAATGGTGCCAATCACCCCAAGAAGTACCCCAAATATGACCAGAGTAATATTTAGGACTAAGAGAGGCCTTGTTATTTTACCCCAAAAAATCTTCATATAGAAAACACATGGAAAAATCAAACAAATGGCTACACTAACTAGAGAACCAGTGAGGCTAAGCACATGCTCAAAATATGGCACTGACAGAGCAAGGGTTAGTATGGTCAATAACAAAAATGAAGCAACACATCCTCTGATTACCAATTTTGTCCTCCCACTCATAGAATTTGGAAGTGTTTGTTCCAGCTGAATTGAAAAAGGTGAAAATTCAAGTGCATATTTGGTCATAGGTGTCAACACGGTTGCCCAAAGAGCAATCTTTGTTATTATTTGATTTGGTGGCATGTTGAGAGTTATCTGAGACTTCACATCATTTCCAAACATTTTTGCACCCATGAATCCCATTGAGGTGTAAAGTGTTGTAACTATTGTGAAGCTCACAATTGAAACCTGAATTTCACAAACCAAATATTAATTTTGCCAACTAAACTAATAAATTGCTTAAAAAAAAAGTGCACTAATAAATTAAAAACTTAGGACTACAATACATACCTTGGTGAACTTGGAGGGGTCTTTCATGGATTTATACAAATCAGGGAAAACAATATGTCCTCCATAACCAAAGATATAAAGGCCAGATATTGATGGAATATTATGTAACTTGAAGATAGGTATACTATGATTATTACTAGCTTGAACACCTCCAAAAATTGCAGTGACTGATACACACACAAAAATGAGAAGAGACATTAGAATACCAAGAGATGAAAGGAAAGATATAGAAGACAAATCTCTGATCCACAAACTAGGAAGAGCAATCAACACTGCCACCAAAGTTAAGAGCTGTGATGTTGATAATATGGCTAATTTCAGCTTCAGATGTGTCCCCAAAAATACTATGATCAAGTTGTCGTGTAATGAGATGGTGTAGGAAACAAGTGCCATGAAGATTTCCATGTAGATGAATGTTGCAACTAAGAATCTTCCCTTTGATCCAAATGCTTGATTCCCAATATCTACGTAACTTGTTAACTTTGGATTCTTTTCAAGACATTTTCCTAGTATATGAGAGGTATAAGCACAGATTACCCCTAGTCCTACTAGCAATATTGCAGATGCCCGCCCTCCTTTTTCAACAGCATATGGAGTTGATAGTTGCCCCAAACCTGAAATATTTGATTATTTTCAACAACTTTTTGGATTAAAAATTTCTAATTTATTTAAAGCTTTCAAATAATTATTACTTTTTTATTGAACAAGCCACTTTAGATTATGATTACTTAATCCTAATTAAACCAAGGTCCCTGATTCTGACTAAGGGACAAAGTTTATCAGTATTCTCATCTATAAATTTTAGCCGAAAAATAATATATCCCAACAGCAAACACCTAGAACAGATCATTTCTTGTGAAAATTTTATGCAGCGAAATCTCAATCAATCATTCGTTTATTTCTACTGCATGCGGTCAAAGTCGTTAACAGAGAATTGAAGGGTGGAAATTTCCTCTGGTAACATTCCGGTAAAAACTATCACACAAAGAAGATCAGCTCCCAACCAACACATGTTTTCTATGTTTAAAAACCATTTTCTTTTTGAGTTTCTTGCAACACAAGGAATCACAAATAAGAAGCAATATGCAAAATTTACCTATGAGCATTCCCACCATGTTGATAACAGCATGAACAAAAGAACTATCAGCATTAGAGTCATGCTCCACATCGACATTGGCACCTTCTGCAGTAGTAGTGTTATTTCTATCATCAACAATGGTGTGATCACAATTGCATTGTTTGTTTTCCTCTACGCAAACATTGCAATTTGGCAACTGCACAGGCAAAGCGACTATGTCATGTTCACGCCTTTGCTTTATACCGTAGTTCGATTGAAGGGATAAGATTTTCCTTAAAGATTTCAGCATCTTAATTATACTAAGAAGTTTAGGATAGATAATTTATTTAAGAAGAAACTGATTAGAAGAAGAAAACAGAACGAAGAAAGCATTGAAGTAAGTAATTAAGGTCTTTTAATAAAATTTGCTAACTAAATGGCATGCAAAATGCATATTTATAGTTGGATAAAGAGTTTGATGTGGATAAACATGACATAAGCCATTGTCTATTTGGCCACATTCTTTTGTTGGATTTGTGTGTTAAAGAATCATATCAAATTCAAAAACGTAATGCTATCTTAATTTAAACTTGCAAGAAAAATAGAGTGACAGTAGTGAGAATGAGACACTCTCTTATCAGAATATATGCAATATACATGTATACTGTGAAGTGTGAATATGAATATATCCACTCTAATGTTTTGTAGCAAAAAAGATGTAAGTTAATATGATTCGAACTTGGATCTGTTTCATACTCAACGTACTTCTAATCTTCCCTATTTCCAAAATTCTCCCACCATGACATAAGCGGCATGGAGATTTGATTGTACAATAGTAAGAATATGAATATGAATACAGTACATTTCAACATCATAAGATACGGCATAATTAGTACAAATGACTCTAACTAGAAGAAGAAAAATAAATGTTTAAAATTTGTTATTGGGTAATAAAATGCCATCGTTTATATTTGTAAGACCTAACACAACCGCTAACTAATAATAATACCGACATTGTTAAACTGAATATCTTTCGTGGTGTCATGAATCCAAGATCTTATGTAGGTTTATAGTGCTTTATGTCACTTCGTCTATGTGCTAGAAAAAATATCATCATTTATTTTCATACCATTTTTTATTTTGTATACATTTCAAAAAATAATTCTTTCCAACTATTTGCTTCAATAATTTATCTCTATCTCTCTCTTAAATTTTCTCTCCTTTTCTTCTTATTATTTATTTATTTCTTTTCTTTTCTCTTTTCTTATTTTGGAGGAGAGGAATAATGGAATGAGAGGATCATAATTCGTAATAATAAAGACTCCTATGGTCGCGTCTAGAAAAAAAGGAGTAGACCCATTTTTTCAATGATGAAATAAAATTTCATTTAGAGAAATAAAAACTTTTTATAATTCTATAAATCTCAGTATAAATAGTTTTGTGTATGTTAAATACGAATTCTTGACATATTTTTTAAAAATAATAATTTTCTAAATTTTAAAATACTTCACAATTTGTTTATTATTTCTAAAGTAACAGTTACAAAACTAGATTACTAGAAAAAAGACTTTACTTCAAATATTTTTCAGAAAATACTTTGTCAAAATATAAATAAAGGAGAAATCATCGGTACCCTATAATTCTATTAAGTTAAGTTTATCAACAAAACTTGGACTCTATTATGCTATGACGTCGCTTATGCTCGTATAGCCTTTGCTAGTTGCTAGTTGCTAGTTGAAGTTAAATAGAGTATCTCATTCTCATTATGTACACTAACCAAATCCAAATTAACTCATTGATGATTGGATTAATTTGGTTCAATTTTAATGTTAAAAATACAAATTGGAAAGTTGAAATAAAAAACATTTGAATAATTTACGTATTAAATTTGGACAAATTCGACTCAACCCAAAAAAACGCCATAAATAGGTGTGGACAGTACATAAATTCTTCAGTACCCTAATTTCATTTTATTGGTTATACTTATTCCCATTCAGGTTTGATGTTCTTTTTAAAATTTTGGTAGAAACTTTTGATATTCTTTCTTCTATTTTTGTTGGGGCTAAATATTCCATTTCGTACTGCTGAGGGAATTTCATTTGGTTACCTGCACTAGTTACCTACATATATACCTTTATCATGAGTGTACAAAGATACCAGATTAACGATTCATTTAAAAAAGAAGATACGATTTAAATGAAAACGGAACGTGATGTATATCCAATCCAACTAATTGTTAGGGGAGAAGCTTGCTGAACAAATGCAACTAAATAATACATGTATGTGCTATACTATTTATTCATGACCTAGCTAGCTACCTCATAGAAGACATGTTCAATATGCATCTTATAACTATAAATATATTTTGGTGCCGAAGTCAAATAAGCATATGATATCCTACATACTAAATGCATTAACTTTGACAAATTTTTGTTTATATTTTGAAAAGGAGGGAGTACAATTTAACATAAATTAAAAACCAACGATCTCGAAATCATAATTGAGTCTTGCAATTTTTTTTTCTTCTGAAATATAAATAAATTCAATTAATAAATCTATTTTTAATAGTTGACAGATTTTAGTTCAACGGACAAAACTTATGATATTGTTAGACTGGACTGCTCTTCCATTTATTGTTAAGAGTCCCACATCGGATAGGTGATGGTCTGACAATGTGTTTATAAGTTGGGGCAATCCTCACCTTACAAGCTGGTTTTGTGGGGTTGTGTTAGGCCCAACCACCATTTCTAAGATGGTATCAGAGCCTCTCCAAGATCCATTGGGCCACCTGCTATCAGGTCTCCGTTATTGGGCCACCCACCATTTATGTCCACGAACCAAGCCCAATAGTGCTGGTCGTGAGGGGGTGTGTTAAGAGTCCCACATCGGATAGGAGTCCCACATCGGATAGGTGATGACCTGACAATGTGTTTATAAGTTGGGGCAATCCTCACCTTACAAGCCGGTTTTGTGGGGTTGTGTTAGGCCCAACCACCATTTCTAAGATTTATGTCATAGAAACATATAGATTCATTATTAATAGAATCTATTGTCACTTAGACTAGAAAAACTTCATTTTTTAATAGACTCAGATTTTACCATCATATTAGGAGACACGGATAAAGTGATGACAATTATTTTTAATGAACTCAACACATAAAAACATATATAGTTTAGTTTTTTTTTTCTTTTCAAAATAAAACTAGCTCGAGAAACGCTAAGATATAGTTTAGTTTGATTATGTCAGCTTATTTGGTTCAGATTTAAGCTCGCAACGAACTGAATAAACTCAAATGAATATAGTTTAAAACTCGATTCAACATAATCATTCGTTGAACTTCGTTTATAAGTCAAATAAGCTGAATATGAATTATTTATAGTTTGTTTCGTTTCGACTACACCTTATGTTTGGGATATATTTTATTTTAAAGCAAAAATCGACTGCCGATTTGGCTAATTCGGGACCTGATTTTGGTTGATTTTGGAGACTTCTGTCTCGTAAATTTTGGCCCCCGATTTTGCGCAGCAGCATAAAATAAAAACGTATTTTCTGGGTCTAGATTTGTTCCAAATTTTGAGGGATACTTTTACTATAAATATAGATCTTGTATTTGATGTAAACCTTGAGAGAGAGAGAGAGAGAGAGAGAGAGAGAGAGAGAGAGAGAGAGAGGGGGGGGGGGGGGAGGGGAGGTGAGTAGAGATCCAGAAAACAAGGGTTTAGAAGCCAACATCAAAAGGGTTTGTAGAGAACTCTCTTGGCAACAAACACTAGGGTTGAGATTGATTCACCTTGGAGGAACACTATTATGATTGAGTCTCTTGGTCACGGGAAGAGATTCGAGACTTTGGGTATAATCAGGTTTGAAAACTAATTCTCATAACCCTTTTTTATATCTCTTTGTAAAGTTACTCATCATTAATAGTGGAACGGAGAGCCGCTCTCTCCCCTAGACTAGGTCAGTATTGGACCAAACTGGATTAACAAATTTCGTGTGTTCTCCCTCTTTCTCTCGTTGTTTTCTACTTTTGCTTGTGTTTATAATTGTTACACACGTTGATATTTGTTGCTTAATTAATTTGCTCCACACATAAGTATTTTATTGGTGTGATTTTCAACAAGTTGAATTGAATTATTTATCAACGAATTCGAGCTAAAACAAAATTTGTGTTGAATTCAAATTGAATTTCGAGCAAAATCAATTATTATAAAATGAGTTGGATTGTCGCGAATTCAACTCGACTCACTGATCATTTCCCCGCATGTACTTGTTTGTTCCAAATCTCTTTTAATTTCCTTTCAGATATTTAAGTTGATACATGTGGAGTTATACAAGAGACTAGAGAGGTGACGTATGGAAATGAAAGGAGTGAAAATAAGGGAGCTAACAAGTAAAATTTTGTCATAGTAAAACACTTATTGTAAAACGATCACTTAACTAACAATCACTTAACAATTCGTAAATAATATCTATATTAAATGATTTTTTAAAGAGTCTACATTAAATGTTATTTACAACATATATTATTAATTAAAATAAATTATTGTTTAAAAATGTTCTTGCACTAATGAGTTCGAGTCTAACTAAAAAAGTTAGACTCACACAACCTGCAGAATTAATGTTCGAACTCTAACATGAAACCAGGGCTGGCCCATAACCCGTCAAAGTTGGGCTATGTCATCGGACTAAAATATTATTTTTTCAAAATATATTTTTTTGTATTCAAGGCATTATATTATACTTATATACGATTAAAGCGACAAAATTTCAATTTGATTACCAAGCTCCAATCGTACGGCATCATATGTTTGGGAGTGTGGTCTTGTGTTCTAGCCTCACCAGAGAGATTTTTTATATAGTGCCTTATTTAATGTTTTTTGGGGCCTAAAATTTAAATTATTTTACATCCCTTTAAAAACTATAACCGAGCCTACAAATTTGTTAAGACAGCCCTACATGAAACAATACTCATATTTAGTGTCGGATATGTTTCAAATAAAATTTCACACTTAATATTTTTAATTTTTATGTTTCATTGTCAACATATATTAAAATCTCAATTTAATATTTAATTTAAGCCTACAAATTCATTGGACCGATGTTGATAGGTTATAATATAAAATATGTTCTTGGTAGAATTTCTTCTTACTAGCTAACTAGTTAAAGAACCCCACCCACCCATCTCACTCACATGGGAGTCTCAATCATCAAAATTAAAGCAGCACAATAATAATTTTGATGTTTATAATTTCCATTTCTGTATTAAGTTAATATGCATGGGCACAGTTGATTGCGATTCCATGGTCCACCAGTCAGCAGTTCTTGCAACATTGGACCACTTCCACAGTTTTCTTCAAGTACTTATCAAATGAAGTGGGGTCCAGGTGGTGTTATTTTGGCCACCATGCACATAATGCGAGTGTGACGTGTTGGGTCCCATGATGTTTGTATCTCAGATGGATTGTGTTAGAATTCAGATTGTTCACTTCATTGGTTCCTCCTGTTATCAAGAGCAACATTTATTCATAAGTAATTCAATGTGCATGTCCATATGCAGCTTGTTCATGCCTATCCCTCTTTAAGAGATACATAGTACTAGAAATGCAGAAATATGGCCCAGCTCAGTTCCTTTATTTTCTGTACCTAGCAACACAATTAAGGGCAAAGTTTTTTTTTTTTTTATTCTTTTAACGGTTAATGTTAGTAGTGTAGTTAGTATTATTATGTTGAAAATGAGAATCAAATTCTCAACATATTATCGCGCAACTCCTTAAAGAGCACGGATTAAAGGTATGAAACCAATGGAGTTCTTAAAATTTAAATTTGGATTGCGACGTAACTCAACTCTACAAAATCGATTTGTAAGATACATGATGTCTCACACTTAAAAACATATTTTTATGTGATATGTCATTAAATGTGAGACTAACAATCTCTTCACGACAAAGATCGACTAGACATAGTGATATGATAATAAGTATGTCAATGCATAAAAGGTAAAATTTGATATCATCTTAAAAATTTGTTTGGTCTATCTCAATAGTGTAAAATTAAAATAAGAGGTGTCAATATTTCTTGACTTTTCTAGTACTTTATTATCTTTTTTCTTTGTAATTTAGACAAACAACTCAAACTTAAAACCCTCGTTATCCCTCCTATCCATTTTCCTCCAACCAAATACATCCAATGTTAAATTAAATGAGAGATTAATTGGTTAATGAACTCCCTCTAAAATGAATCGTTTGAAAGAACCGAATTCCTTTATTGGATGAAACTTAACGGTTATTGATTAGACTTTACTTATTTTTTATTGAAGTCTGGATTATTATGGTACCTTTTTTAGGAACCAAATGTTTCATATCACATTTAAATTTACCCAGCATGATTCAAATATGAAAAGAAAGAAGAAAAAAAAAACCAGTAACGGTGTAAAATTATAATAATCATTATATAGTTTCTATATAAAAAAAATCATTATATAGTTGTAATTTTAAAATAAAAAAATACGCATTTCCTGAATCCTACGTAAACCTCCACTAATGTGTAGAGATATTCTGGTTTAAAAAAGTTGAAAGAGATTCTATTTTTTAATTTCTTTTTATATACAAACACCACATACACAGTATATTTTTTGTGAAGAACCTTAATTTGGCACGTCATAAATTACCATGGATGATTTTGGTTTCCAAATATTTTCACAAAATAAGATATATGAATAACTATGATACTAGAAGTGAATGTTTTGGCAGCAAAGGTAATAACATGTCTAGTTGATATAGGAGTACGTTTTTCCCACCTCATGTGAATGAAACAGAACATGTCTGCAGCCGTTTTAAGAATTCTTCAAACAATTCAGTAAAATGTACTAATTCAGCATTTGGTGAATGCCCTTTCAAAGGTAAGGTGTGGTGAAATTGAGGTTTTTATTGCAATAAAAAGTTAAATTAACTATATATTGAAACCTTCTATCCCGGGGGATTCATAAAGTAAAAAAAGTCAAATAAAATTAATGAAATACTTTGGTAAAACTTATGAAAAGGTATTTGCATGTCATTTTCAGTTTTCACTATCATAATGAACAGTGACTAGTTTGTAGAGATATCGTGAAGTTATTTACTGGAGTAGGAAACGCGTTTTAATTAAAAGGATAAGTCCACCCCACGTTATTAAAGTACCCAAAGTTACTAAAAATATCGTTAATTATTAGAGACGTGTTGAACTGAAATTTCCATTTCAAGACATTTCAGTCCTTGACAACTTCCAAAACAAGAGATCGCGGAAAGAGTGGTAGTACTGGTACACGACTTTACCGTAACTAAATTCGTACTTCATTATCACCTTAAGGGTAGGATTAGGCTTAATTTTATCTTATTGTTCACCAAAACTAGGCTTAACTAATCTTTCTATGTTGTAGAGTGGTCGCCGGTTATTGTGGAGATCACTTGGTTGCAAGTTCACTCTCTTACCAATAGATTCTCGGTTTGATACTAACACTACATGATTACTTTCAATCAAGATAATATATAAAAAAAGTTAGTATAAATAATTAATCACTATTGTTTTGTTAGTATGAAAGAAGACGATATGGGAAAAGTTAAGTTGAAAAAAACGTAGAAACAATAAACAATTAAACTTTATTTCATTAAATATGGTTGACTATATGAATAAAATGACATCATAGTGTTATATCAAAAAGTATATATTTATCTAACTCGTTAACTTTTAGATCATTCTTGTAGTTTCTCTCAAATAAAAAATATGTGGGTTTAATGAATGACGAGATAAATTGACACTAGATTTTTTAATCTCTTAAAATGGAAGCTTTCAACACCCTGTGTTTGGAAATGGGTCGTCTTGGTCCCTCTCCCTGTCTTTGTTAGTTGAAGTGTATGCTAATGTACCATGTACTATTCAATGAATTAGGCCATGCTTAGATAAGGTGTGAATTTAAAAAATCACAGTGGTAGTTAAAACGCAAAAGCTTTTGTTAAAATTATTGTAATGCATTGTAATTTGTCAAATTTATTGCGAATCTAAACATTCACTTAATTAACCATTTTCATATTTTAGTTAACGAAAGTAAGAGTTTCACAATAGTGAGTGTTTTACATATTGACATAAAGTTGGTATCTAACTTTGTGAGTTGCTCTAAAAAAATGTTCTAACTCTTAATTTACATAGTTAAGTGCCTTTGTAAATAGCATTTCTTAACTAATTTATTTGAATGCCCGAAGTTGGAATAAGGTAAACAGACATCTTATAGAGGGTCAACCCCACAAACTAGAACTTCTTCATGGTGGCACAAACTACCTTGAAATTTATGCCAACATCTGGTCTACGTCCTCCAACGCCAAATTATCGGTCAAGTTTGCATTGTTCGACTATAAATTAGCCTTGATAGCTACTCCAAATGCAATTTTCATTATGTTTTGATTTTATTTATTTATTTGAGAACATGTTTTGATTAGTTTTTTTGTTTTTGTTTTGAAGGATGTTTTGATTAGTTGTTACTTGTTTTGGATGTTAATGATGTACATTTTGGATTATATTTTGAATGTAAATGGCATGTTAATGTTTTATGCTTATAGCTTATAAATGATCTCTACATTTTGAATATGTTTTTATATAAATGGCATGTTATGCCTTTAGTTTACAGATAATCTACTTTTTGAACGTTAGTTTGGATGTAAATGACATGTTATGTCTTTAGCCTATGGATGGCCTATATATATTGTTGCAATGTGTTCCTTTATGCAGCTCATGCATTAATGTTTTTTCTACTCATTCTCAATTTAAGCCATGTTTGACTTACTCTCAATTTAATCTCTAACTTTATCCAATCTTTTCCTTCAAAAAAAAAAAAAACTTTATCCAATCTTTATATTACAATGGCTGCTATACATATGAATAACAAGAGTCAGAAACTAGAGAACATATATAAATTCATCTTAAACTCCAAAAATACTTAAAATTTGACCATAAACAAGATTTTTCTACGATCATGACAACTTACAGATGCGCTCACAATAGATGCAGGTTCACTTACTTTAGCTTCCACCTAATCAAAATAATTACAATCGCCTACATGATCCTCAAATGATAAGCCACAAATATTACAAATACAATCCACTACAACATCAAAATCATAATCATAATAATATGTATTTATAATGGCTCTTTTTCTTGAAGACCGGTCTGACTAACGTTTGATAGAGTTAGAGACAATTTCAAGAGACTATTCTAAAATGTATTTATAGATATAGTGTTATCAAACAATATCTTTGAGAGCGGCTAACAAAGCCTAAGATCAACTTAGTCGATATTTACTATAAGAGTGTTATTAAAATGTCATCAATCAAGTGTTAACATAAGAATTTAACTGAAACGTTTGACATAATCATTGACTATTTTAGAATATTGATATTCTCGGAGTTGGAGAACTATTTGGTGGTTCATTTTTATTTTCTTTAGATATATAATCAAACTTTACTCTAAAAATTTGTGTTGTAAGATGTATGAAGGAAAAAGGGTAGCTAGGTAAATATAGTTTGGATAGCATAAAGGTAGACAAACGACCTACGACTATGAGGGTTCACCTTCTTAAGGTTAATTCACATGATTGCCCGAACACAAAAACATCAGGTGGATTATAATGTCCTCCCCCCACTTAATCAATCGACACGTGTCACTTTTTTTGACTATGATTATGCACCCTTTTCATTTGATTTCACCATAAGTCAAGTCAAGTAGTCAACTGTGATCAGCAGTCCCCTCCACCCATTTTAAGGTTCCTTCTATTTTTCTTCAAATTTTATTTTCCATGAACATCAATCCCCATCCCTCATTTTCCACCGTCCGATCCAATCTAACTTTTTCCATCAACCCCACCCCATCTCCCTAAGGTTAATAGGTACACTTTACGTGTAACACAAAAATGCTCATCACTTACAATTACCATACATCATCATAACATAATATATTAAATTTGAATTAGTTTTGTTTAACAATGTCTCTATCATTGATTTGTATATGCTTAGCTCAACAAAGCACAGGCCACCACAGTGTGTGATGATAAATATAATTAGCTAGCCAAGCTGAGAGAAAATGACAGGAGGAGAGAGAAGTCAAAAAACGTTACATTATTTGATTTTGGAGTTAGCATTAGCACTCTCATTAGGGCTTGATTGATAAGGATGGTTTTGCTCACATTCTTAATACACGTACCTCTCACCATCACAACTTGATGACCTATAACACTTAACACACAATTATTAAATGCAAAAATACTAAAAGAAAAATGCTTAGGTTTTATATTTTGTAATTTTTGTATATATTATATTTAAGTGTAAGAAGATTTGTAAGGTTTAGAAGAAAAAGAAGTCAGAGAGATGGGAAGAGGAAGAGTGGAGTTGAAGAGAATTGAGAACAAGATCAACAGACAAGTTACCTTTGCAAAACGAAGAAATGGTCTTTTGAAAAAAGCTTATGAACTTTCTGTTCTTTGTGATGCAGAGGTTGCTCTCATCGTCTTCTCCAATAGAGGAAAACTCTATGAGTTTTGCAGCACTTCAAGGTATAATAAATGAGAATGAGAATGATTAATAATTAAATTAAATTAAATATAAAACAAACATTGGTTCTGACTAAATGCTTTTGATTCTTCATACAAAGTTTGTTGTTTATTATATGGAAAAAACTGATTTTCTTTTTCCACTGTTTGAGTATTTTTGCCTTTTGTGTGAATGTCTTGGCGTTTATAGAAGGTTGAGTATTTCTGTGAATGCATTGATGTTAGATCTGCATCTGGAAAAGCAATAAACCCAAACAAACAAAACATTTATAATATAAAAAAAAAACAAGAAACAACACTGTTGTATTGTATTGAGTATATATTCTATCTTGAAGTGTTTGTTTTTTTTTCTCTTGTTCTCTAATTTTGTTTTTCCACAAACCCTTTGGCTTTCACTTTCTTTCCCTCTTTCAGCTATCAACACATCAATCCAAAAATTTCTGGTTTTGCTTCATTTGTGTTACAAGCAGATCTGGTTCAAAAGTTTTTCCCTAAAGCAATTCAGGCTTCATTTTGGTGCAATTTGGCGTTGGGAACACAAACATATCATTAAATTATGTGAAGTTTTAGGAGCAAGTACTGTGTCTGCTTTTGGCTTTAGAAACACTCAGATAACCTAATTCATGTCTCATTTTTCTTTCATCCAATTACAACATTTACATCTTTGAGGAGTCTACCTAGGGTTTCATTTTCTTTCTTCTCTTGTTCTCTTGTCTTAATTAATTTTTTCTCTTTTTCAATCTTCCATAGATTCCTTTTTTTCTTTTTCTTCCCTCTATATTATTATATCAAGCTTTATAATATTGTTATTTGTGTTTTAACTTTTTACTTCAACTCAACCATTTATTTTTCTTGTCCACATAACTTTATTGAGATTGAGAGTAGATGTTTGATGTTCCATATCTCTCTCTCACTTGGAAAACATCTCAGATCTTTAAGATCTCATTATGTGCCAAAACCAAACAATGCTGTGTTCCATGGATCTACTAGTGGATATTGATGTACAATATTCTGGATGAATTTAGAAGTTTGAATCAATTTCCAACAGTTTCATTTAATTTGATTTTTCTGAATGTTTATATATATTATTTTAATGTGAACGTGCAGCATGCTCAAAACGCTTGAGAGGTATCAGAAATGCAACTATGGAGCACCTGAGGCTAATGCTCACTCAAAGGAAGCTTTGGTATTGGTGATACATCTAACTTTGCCTAATTTAATCATAGCAATTTGTTTTTTTGTAGGTTTAGCTTGTTGAATTATAGAACAGTTTTGCCATTGACAAATTTTAATTGAAAATGTTAATTGATAGTTGTATTTGTTAGTTAAGAGAATCAAACTCATGTCTTCTTCATCATTCCTAACCTTTTTTGTATCCGTCCTTGACGTCGATCAAAAAGGATTACTAGTGTAGATGTCTTGAGTAAAGATAGAAAATGAAGGAACATCTAAGGAAAAAACTAAGGAAAATTCTACAAGTAATTGGGAAGGGAAAAGAAAGGTATAGAGAGAATGAGATGAGACACATTTATGATAAATTATAAGGTCGAATGCGGATCCACCACAAAAATAAGAATGTTAATGATTAGAATTGGTTCATCCAAGCAAAGCAATATTATTAATTATGAATGGATATGGTTCGGTTTTTGAAGAAAACTAAACCGAACCAAACCAAACCGTTTAAACGGTTTGAAAAATTGAACCAAATCGTTTGAGCTTTGCGAGTAATCAAACCAAACCAAAGTTATGGTTTGGTTAACCATTTTGTTGTCTACGAACCAAACCAAACTGAACTTAAAATAATAATTTGAACTAAAATGTATTTTCTTATCCTTTTGCTAACCAAATATTTTTTTGTTCTTTTTCATAAATTGGAATTTTGCGACAGGTATTAAGAATTTTTATCCTCTCAAAAATGTACTAAGACTTTTTATTAATTATATTTAAGAATTAAATCACATTAGTTATTAATTTCTTGTGGTTTTACTAATTGTATTTTAGGAATATCAATAAATTCCAATGATAATGCATGATGAAAGGGAAAATAAAACTTCATTATTAAAATATGAAGTTTGTGTTTTGTTAATGGCTTAGTTCGGTTTAAAACAGTTTGGTTATAATTCAATAATCATTATTAGATTATTGGTTCGGTTCGTGAACCACTTAAATGGTTCGGTTGATTTCAATTCGGTTCAGTTTAGTTCACGGTTCGGTTTGATTTTTTGTTCTTTTTACCCACCCCTAACATTAACACATTGGTCCTCGCTATGCTCTCTCTTCAAGAGAATTTGTCCTCAAATATAAGGCCAACATAGCCTACAAGGAGAAAACATAAATCCATTGCATGAAAAACAAAATGAATCGTTCCACTAGGATCAAATAGAAAGTGATAAATCAGAAAATATAACAAGTAGTTGAATTAATTGTCTCTTTTCTACCAACAACACATGCATAATCAAGATAAAAAAAAAAAAAAAAACAAAGTCACCTTATTTCTCCTAACTTGACATTTTGTCTTAGTTTAGTCTAGATATAACCTTTTCTATGAATAAGGTATTGACAAATGGCAAAGGAGAAGTATTATCAATTGATATTTCCTTTAGCGCCAATGTTTTATTGATAAGAGTGGAACCGATTTATTTCTTTTGGGTAAGTTTAAAGTTTGAGCATTATGAATGAAAAAAATGTAGTTGAAAAAATATATTCTACTGTAGGTGGTTCGTGAGACTTTTTATAGGAGATTAATTATTGGTGAAGTCGGTAAATACTCCGATTATAATGTGGTTAAAAAAAATAAACTTTCTCCTTTAGAAACCACCACTTTAATAATTATGAATAGATTCACTAAGATTATTTAATTATTTAAGAATAAGATGCAACGTTTTTTGTACCAAAAATGCAGGAATTAAGCAGCCAACAGGAATACTTGAAGCTGAAGGCACGTTATGAATCTCTACAACGCACTCAGAGGTACTGATGCTTGATCGTATATACTTCTAATCAAGTACATGATTGTAGAAAATAATGAGCCAATGAAGTATTTGACTTGTACATTAGGAACCTTATGGGAGAAGATCTTGGCCCTCTAAGCAGCAAAGATCTTGAAACACTTGAAAGGCAGCTAGATTCGTCCTTGAAGCAAATCAGATCCACAAGGGTACTCTACTCAACTTTACAACATTGCCTTTTTTGTCTATACATTTTTTTGTTTCAGTATGTGCTGAGTAACATTTTTTGGAATTATTTTTTATTCTATAGACCCAATTCATGCTGGATCAGCTGGGTGATCTTCAACGTAAGGTATGATGAGAACAATCTTTCTTTCCCTTTATCATCTTTGCTATCATACTCCTCATGATCACTTTGTAATTTGCATCACTACTTGTGAAGGAACACTTGCTATGTGAGGCAAACAGAGCTCTTAGACAAAGGGTATTTTTTCTACTCATGATATTATTGTGAATAATCCTACTATGATAATATAAGAACTATATACATACATATGGTATTGAAATTTGAGGGGATGGTTAGTGATAGTGATTTGTGATGTTTTTGTTTCAGATGGAAGGGTATCAAATAAATTCACTCCAACTGAATCTGAGTGCTGAAGATATGGGATATGGGCGTCATCATCCAGGTCAAAACCAGGGTGACCATGATGTATTTCAGCCAATCGAGTGCGAACCAACGTTACAAATCGGGTCGGTGTTTAGTACTCTTAATTAAAAAAATGAATCATATGTTTAAGATTTTAGTTGTATATTTTTGACATAGAATTTTGTTTAAGCTTATGCAGATATCAGGCTGATCCAGGATCAGTGGTGACAGCAGGCCCAAGCATGAATAACTACATGGGTGGATGGTTACCATGATGATGATGATAAACCTATTTATAATTTATAGAGTGTGTGAAGCATGCATGCATAAAGATCAATCCCCACTGTTTCAACTTTCAATTTTATCTCAAATCAAAAGAGAAATAATGTGTAATACTATCATGTAATGTAATTGACTTAACTAGCTATTTCAGTGTCTACGTACCTTGTAGGCAGAATAATATAGTATGCAGTTTTCTGTTCTTACTTTGTAAGTTTTCATAAATCTTTCCCCTTGAATCTCTATTGCTTCCATCACGCTTTCTCCCATTACATATATTATTACAATAAAAATAATTGTTTGCGCGCATCCATTGCCTGAAATTTTCTGTTTTTATCCTCTAGTTATGGGGTTTGTTGTTCACTTATGATGACATGGCATTAATATACATGTTTGTTTCTCTTATAATTATTTGTAGCTAGGAACCGTTTGTCTATGTTCCTTACATTTACTAATACCTAATTATTTTATTTTTTAGTTTCTGCAAAATAATAAAAATACATTAATTAAGCGATTGTGTCTCTTATAATCACATAGGCTCCCCTCGTGACCTAACAGTGGTCTCATCGTCGATTATTTGTTAAATTGTTCGATCAGGCTCTTTATGTTGAAAGTCTTGTAGGCAAGGTGTTCAAGAGGCAGGTTCCACTGAACAGTGGCAAAGATAGTACAAGTACAACCAAATGTATGTAAAAAAAGCTCCCACTTGAGGGTGAGCTTAATGAATTGATGGATTGTTATGACAAATGTGAGTTAAAATTTCTAAATTGTTTAGAAATGTGAATGTTAATTGCTTTATAAGTAAGAGAAACGTAAACTCAATGTCTTCAAGTTTTGAGTTAAATTGTGATATTCAACTCACTTTTAGATGATATTTTGGCTTCTCTCATACCCAACTCAAAACAATTCTATAAGTCAAAGTTTGAAGGGTTCGATTCTTCCATGTATATTTCATAACTTTGCGTCATGAAAAAAACTCTTTCCAAAGTTATCAGTTTTGTTTACTTTTGCTATTAGATTCTAAAATTGTCTTTGTACTAAATAACATAGCTCTTAGATTTTTAATTTCTACTTTAGATGATAGAATATATCATTTTTACGCTACAAGTCAAAGTTTGTATAATTTGATGTCTCGTTCTTATGATACATTCTTTAAAGAAGAGAAAGATATAAATCAATATTAAAATATAATGATTTGAAGTTACTAGTACGTGACCCATTTAATAATTTTTTTGAAGTGTCACGTTGAATAGGTTAAATGCTTACTACTTTTAAAAATTATTATTGAATGAGTGATATTTAGGTGTGCCATTCACTTAAAAACTCATTCAGAGTTTTCAATTACAGATACTCTTATATTGTTTCCTAAGTCAATATTTGGGCATACATGAGAATGTTGTATGATTTGAGTTTTGCCTTCTTTCAACATCCTAATTCCTAGTTGCAACTTGCGACTATGTCATTATTCATTTATGTATTATAACGAATAGATTATAGGAAATTTTTTCCATGAGCACCTCTACAATTCCAATTTAGCACAATCATTAAAAATAAATATAAATAAAAAAGGACCAGATATATACCTGACAGTATAATACCAAATCAGATTAAATTCGTAGAGGAATCCATGGATGTATCCATATCTCCCTCAGTATAATCTTCAACATGAAGTGGCTTGCTATTGTCATTTAAATCACTATTGCTATTATTATTTAATTGCACATCCTGCTCATTTAAATTATGCACAACGTGATGGTGATCATCAACTTTTGCTAAAGGTAACTTACTAACCTCTACATGGGAAATGGGTCCCTTTGCATGCACATGTTCAATTTTTTTTTTAGCCGTGTGTTTACTACCCCCTCCCAATTGAGTATTACTAACCGATGGTTTATTTGGATCAGTTGAAACACCATTTATTTTAGGTCCATTGTTATCATTTCTAAGTCTCTTAGTTTTTTTCTTGACCCAAGATTGACTCAGCAAGTGATTACTCATGATGGACCCATTAACCTTGCCTTTCTCTCCTCCATTATTGCCAATAAATTTAGATTTATGAAGGTTATTGAACATACCTTTGTGAGAATTTAGCTACCGGTGAATCCACTAGAGGTCACATTAAGCATATTGTTGAGAAAATTCAGAATAAACTCAGTGGATGGAAGCAACAATGTTTAAGCTTTGCAGGGAGAATTACTCTTTCAAAGTTAGTTATTAGCTCTATTCCATATTACCATATGCAGTATGCAAAGATTCCCAAAACTATTTGCGATGAAATTGAAAAAATTCAACTTGGTTTTCTGTGGGGAGACTCTGATCAGAGGCGAAAACCACATTTGATTAATTGGGATGTTTGTTGTCAGCCAAAGTCTAATGGTGGTTTGGGGTTTAAGAGACCGCGTTATATGAATGAGGTTTTTCTTATGAAAATGATGTGGAACCTCATCAACAAACCAGATGAGTTGTGGTGTAAAGTCCATATTAGCAAGTATGGCAGAAGTAATGATCTCATGATTTCTTGTAGCTCTCAGCCTTATAATTCTACTTTATGGAAAGCTTTGGCGGGAATCTGGAATGATTTCCAACGCCATGTGTTTTGGCAAATAGGAAATGATAGACGGACAAATTTATGGATGGATAAATGGGTTCCTAAGGGAGGCGTGCTCCTAACCTCAGCTTCCCAAAACTTTATTGATACCACTCTTTCTGTGAGGGATACGTTGACTCCTGAAGGAAATTGGGATTTAATTTTTTTTGCAGGATAATTTGCGTGACACTATTGTGAATCAGGTCCTTGCTTTACCTGCCCCAAATGATGCGGACGGGCCTGATTCCATAGGATGGGGGGAACTAATACTCACCAGTTTACTATTCAAAGTGCTTATAGGTTGCAACATGGGGATATCCATGCTCTAGAGGGCGATTGGAAATCTTTGTGGGACTGGAAAGGACCACATCGTCTACAAACTTTCATCTGGTTGGCAGCTCATGAGCGTATCCTTATCAACTTTCGGAGAAGCAAGTGGGGAATGGGTATATCTCCTCTCTGTACTAGATGTGGGAGAGATGATGAGACTACCATTCATGTGCTTCGTGACTGTGTCTACGCTACTCAAGTATGGCCCCGTTTGGTTCCATTTAACTTTATAACTGATTTCTATACTTTTGATTGCAGGAATTAGATTTTTAATAACATCAATAAGCAGGCCATTGGTGGTCATAATACAAATTGGAAGACAACTTTCATAACCACTCGTTGGTTCATGTGGACGTGGAGAAACAAAGCTATTTTTGAAGAGAATTTTCAACAACCGAATAACCCTGTCTTGGTGATCCAAAATTTTGCTCTAAAGATAGACTTGTGTTCAAATCAACGGCTTCATCACAATTTTTGAATGAAGGAGACAATCTACATAGGTTGGAAGAAACCCCATGATGGTTGGATTAAACTCAATAGCGACAGTGCTTGCAAAGGAAGTGGAGAATATTCAGGTTGTGGTGGCCTCTTTCGCGACACTGAAGGGAGATGGCTAGAAGGCTACACTCGAAAGATTGAAGTTTGTGATGCACTTCATGCTGAAATGTGGGGTATGTATCTTGGTTTGAAGATGGCTTGGTGAGAGCACATTCCGCAACTCATTCTTGAAAGTGATTCTAAAATCTTGATTGACATGGTTACAGAAAACTGCAAGTTTAGTGGCTCTGTTCCCATATTGGTGCAACGCACTCGGAAACTCTTGGCTTTGGATTGGCGAGTCCAATTTTGTCATACTTGGAGGGAGGGTAATTGATGTGATGATTGGTTGGCTAACTTTACCTTTTCTCAAGACTCTCTTAATTGTATCGTAATTGAGAATCCGTCCAGTGAGCTCCATAGACTTCTTTTTGATGACATCTCTGGCGCTTCTATGCTTAGGAATATTCGGCTAGCTTCTTAATTTTATGTTGGGCCTTTGGCCCTCTTATGTACCAAAAAAAAAAAGTCAATTTTGTCTTTTTATTTTTATTTTTATTTTACAAAAAAGAGATTAGTTTTGGCTGTGAACATTAATATGAATTCAATATTGCACTAAGAGAAAGTAACACATCACATGTTGTATTGGCCATCGAGGAAGACAAAGATCCAAAGGAGCCTTCACCATAACCACTTGGACGCCAACAGGCATCACATACATTTTTATTTTGAGGAAAACGCCATTAATATTTCAACTAGATAAGGACCATAAGGTCACACACGTCATGAAAATCTTACGTACTACTACTAGTATATATAAATAGAATGATAAAATATTATTTTGACGAATAATGCTAAAATGTTTGAACAAAAAATAACTGCTGGAGTGTAATTCTTTTTTAATCTTCAGTTTTTATAATATTTAATTTTCAGTTTATTAAAAAATGTCCATGCTAACTTTCACATACAACTTCTAATTTATATACCATTTTATTTTGTTTATCATTTTCAGTCTCTTTTTTGGGTATGCCCATCCTTCAGTGTGATGATATGCAATAATTAATATATGTAAATTAATTTAAAATAAATAAATAAATTATTTATTATATATAAAAAATAAACAATTTCAAAATTTTAATAAAGGAATAAATTACTCAATAAAAAAATAAAGGAATAAATGGAAAAGACAAAAGATGTTTATATAATGTTGCATATTTCAATCATACACGCTAGAGGATGAGTATTATAAATATTACTTCCTACTTTATGTTTTAAATTTCTATAAAAAAAAAAATGTAAGTTTTGAATTAAAATCTTAATTTGAAAAGGGAAAAAAATCATACAAATATTCACTTCCATTGTTCTTTTACAAAGCTAAGAGAAAAATAAGCAAAGGGAATGTTGATAAGTATAGGGAGATGTATGAACTATGAGATCCATGTTACCAAAAGCATCAAACTTAGCTAAAACGTCGGCGCATTGATTTTTTTCATGAAGAGTGTAAGCGATAAAAGCCAATCAATTAAGGTTGAGGAGATCATCGATGTCTTGAATTAAAGTAGCATATATATTTGTGGAATTTGAGAGTTTTCTCCTTTAAAATATGAACACAATAAAGAGAAAATTTGTGTAACAAATAACCTCAAGGAAATTAAACTCCTTAGCCAATAAAAGACCCCATTGATAGCACGAAGTTCCGAGGTGTTTCCAATATAGGAAAAAAACATGAAATCCAAGATTCGAAAGGACGTCGTAGTAAGGAACTAAACCCAAATATGATAGAATTACCTAGTCAATTGTCATCAACATTGATAATTGTGCAAGTATGATTCACTTCCATTGATTGTGATTGCAACCAACCACATTTTTTATTAAAAAATTAAATATTTTTTTATCTTTTAACTTATTTTAATATTTAGCTAAATTCTTTAACTTTAAAATCGATTAATTTGACTGATTATCTTATTTTTAAAAGTTTAATTTGGTCTCTTACTTTAAAACGATTAATTTAATCATAAATTATATTCCTTTATATTAAATAAGATAATATAATATTTTTATAAGCAAATTGATCTATTTTAAAATTTAAAGGATCATATTGAATTTAAAAAAAAATACATCCAACCACAAACAATGAGGTATGATGTGTACCAATCAATCTCATCATCCTGTGGGTTCCTTCAAGATAAAGCAACCTCTTTGCCTTGCTGGCATTCCAACCCAATACACTTTTTCAACATTTAATCATCATAATAATCCAAAGAAAACAAAAAAAAATGTCGTTATTACAGATTGAATCATTGAATAAATCTTGTTATTCAAACCTCAACACTTTATTTTATCTCATTTTTTTCTTTCCACCAAACTCAACTCAGTCAACTTTATCCATTCGCCTCGTTTCTCCCAATAAACCCTTAATTTTCTTCAAGATAAGGAAGACATAAACATTAAACCTAAACATAAACATAAACATAGTACTTTGTTTCAACCAATTTTGTAAACAAAAACAAGATGATGAGAAGAGCACGTGAAGATGAACAATCACGAGCTTTCTACGACTTATCTGCAATCGTTCTCAACCTCCTCCGTTCACCACCAACGCCGTTGAATTTTTCCAATCATCCACCGGAGCAACCGTTACGACGCTTCCCTCCACCTCAAATCTCACCCGCGGGTTTTGCCTCTCTGCTTCTGGGAATTTCGATGGCTCTGATGCTCTGTGGATCGGTCACGTTCTTTATTGGATTTGTTTTGATGCCATGGGTTATTGGATTGATTATGGTTCTCTATGTTGCTGGAATTGTTACCACTCTCTCTGATATAGGTCGTTCTGTTCTCTGTTATATCACGGAACCGCCGCGTAAAGATATTCCAGGTAAGATAACAAAAATTTGATTCAATCATTTTCTTTCGTATTTGGAAAATCTTTCCTTTTTTGTCTCGTACTTGTTTGTTGTTCAATCATTTTTTTTTGTGTGAGAACATAGGGAAAGGTTTCAAACTTTCCAAAGAAATGGGATGCAAACAAAACCCCAAATATGTTTGATTTTGGCTAATTGGGTCTTGTTTCTTCAAATGGAACCTATGGTTTCTTTGAGCTGATCATAAAAGACAGACAAGGTGTCTGTGAGTGAATATCTTGGGAGCGTGAGGAGCAGTAATGAACTAAACGTTTAGGACCATTAAGATACGTATGCATTGTATGTCTATCCAAAACCTTAATATTCACTTGAGATGTTTGGCTTTTTGTAGCATTAGGTTTATTTGTGATACCTTCTTAAAAAGCAGCTTAAACCACTCAAAATTTGATGTTGTCCTAGCTGCCCTTTTAATTTTGAAATTTGTGTTGTTGCAGCGTGGAAGCTAATGTGAGTACAAATTGGAGAAAGAAATTGAGGATACTTGTGGCGCATCATGCAAGTTACGTGTATAACAATTTCCACAATACCAATATGGAGCTTCCTTCTCCTCTTATTAGATGGTTTTTTAAATCAAGTTACTGAATTTTGTGGATATGAAATCTCTTTGCAGAAGTAAAATTCTGTCCCCCCCCCCCCCCTACTTCCCCTGCTATAAGTTGTTTTACTTACATGAGTTTATAATTGAAATCTTAAATATTAGGATTTGATAATTTCCTTTTTGTTCAGTTTGAAACATATCATCAACTGTATAAACTATAAAGAGAAAGAGAAGGAAAATATGATTTGGCTCATTGCCTGTATTGAGAAAGTATATTTGGAATCAAATGGTTGTATGTACCAGACGAAATTATTTATTTGGCACATCATTACTTACTGTTTTGGAGATTTAAAGAACATGGTATTCATCAAATGTTAAAGAACATGTCATTCCAATTTTCATTTTGCGGTTTCTTCTTGTAATATTTTATTAGATACAGATTGGTTGAGATCACGTTTCATATCTTTTTTTCATGAAGAAACAAATTGGATCTGCATTTCAAAGGCAAATTGCATCAAAACATAACACTTATACATGAAAATTTTATATCATCCGTTAGTAAATTACATGTGTACGCACGTGTATCCAATTGTGTGAATGGTTTATTTCAATTCGACATTTGTGTCTATGTGAATTCAAAAACTAATAAGATCAACATATATTTCCTTCAAAAAAAAAATCAACATATATTAGCAAATTAAAAAATTTAACTATAGTTATTACTTTTTGTTAATTTATCAGTGACAAATGTTTGTTTAAGACCAGCTCAAAAGTGAAGATATAAAGCTCTAGGTTTAGGTCCGCCAGCAAAATTTATTTGAGAATTTTTTTCCACTTTTGTCGTACGTCCTCTAAATTTCTCATTTTTTCCGTTCGGATTATATAATACATTTCTACAAAAATCAATTAGACAGCTTAATTGCATTTTTCATCCAATTTTTAGCACATAGTTTAGCTTTCGGGTTAATAAAGAACCAAGACTTAAACACAACAATATTATAATCAGTAGCCTTTAAAGTTGAATCTTACGAGGGAACACAAAAAAATTGTTTGCCGGACGGACCAATTTACTTGATTATTGAAAATTTCAAAGGGCATTTCAAGACTAACTTTTATGGAGTAGTAAATTTAAATACTTCGATATTTATTTCAAGATTCAAAACAAAGTATAGCTTTGAATAGTATTAGTTTACTAATTATAAATGAATTAACAAAACATTGGTCGACTTTTAGGGTCTGTGATTGTGTGAAGAAGATATTAACTTTTTTTTTGTGTGATTGAAGTTCACAAAGGTTGAAAAAGTAGACAATTCACATGACAAGACAACAATTTAGATGGGTGGGGAAGAAGCTCCATCGTCTTAAGTTTTTCTTAATGTGTACTTATTTATTTATGTGTTGCTATGTTTATGTTGGGACGACATGGTTTCATTATTATGTATGTTGTAGGGGTTTGCTTTGTCAAAATAGATTGGCTATATTAAATTAGATGCATAATCTTAATTTGTGGGATAGAGTTTGTTGTCCACTTGCCTTATGTTCAACATAAAGAATGGGGACTGTCAAGCCCTCTAAAAATGGGGATCAAATTATCATATTTGGATGACAAAAATGCAATTAAGTTTAACATAAATCATTTAAAAAGGAAAATGTTAACAGGCTTCTAACATGTTGACTATTTTTTTCCTTGATATTTCCAGCAGCAAAAGTAACTAAATTTGGAAATGCATATGCCAAAAGAGTACCAAAGCTTTAATAGTAATACTTTATCAAAATGGAATAAAAAATAACAGGGAAAATGCAACACAAAGTCCAATGCTTCATCATAGTTCATTAATAAGTAGTACACACCTGAGGATCTTGATTCTTCAAAGACATACTAGACTTTCCATTTACTTTGTAACCGACAATCCGACGATTTAGATTGGGCTTTGCAGTAAATGAAATAGACATAAAGGATTCGTACTTAAAGACACTTAAAATGAAACAAAATAGATAGTATTTATGATATTAGAAATATTGTTAATTACCCACTCAAAAAATGTTAGTGTTGTTAATTTTCATGTCGGGGCTAGAACTTAAACTATTGCATATCATCTCCGAGCAATGCTTGTGTGATCACAATCATAAATATAATTATTTTTTTTGGTTTACATATAATTGGTTTAGACACACATACAAACGAAAATGAGTAAAAAGTGAAAAAAAAAATCATTTATTAGTATTATTATTGGAAAACATTAGTTAATGTGTATTGTTGTGTGCCTAAACGATCTGAATTTTTTTTATGATTATGTAAGAATTACCCATCTCCTAAACTCTCATCTTAGTGACCAAGTCATCCTTATATTTTTTGTACAACAGGTGATCCTTATATCCCCAAATATATTAAGTTTTTTTTTTAAAAGAAATCTAAAGGTCATTATTATACTTCAAAAATAAAACTAGGGAGGAAAATAAACTCTCACTAAAAAAATTCTATATTGAGGATTCATCCTGGAAAATCTATATTGATAACTTTAATCGGACTTTTTTCTACTAATAAATCTCTCAAACTTGTATTAACATAGGTACACATAACAAGATCCTATTTGCAATTTATTGATTTAATCGAGCAAAGAAAACAACATCAAAACATAGAACATCATATGATACCAGTGTATGTAGGTCACCCCGGTCTTATCCAACACAAATAAAAGATCACCCTATATCTAAAATCTCAAAAGACCAATCTATCTAAACATAATAAAGAAAGCACATCAAATATCCCACAAGGATGTGAAATGAGAATAATTAGAATAACACATTGTCAAACCACAACAAACAAAAAATGAAACCTATAATGTGATTAATGAATGAATTAACCAGTATTGATGTGCACACCAATGGCAATAAGAAAGATGGTAATGAGTCCAAAAAAGAGGATGGTATGGACCAAAATAGACACACCACTAGTTTGCATGTTCCCAAACTCCACCACTTTGCTTCTTCCAGGCAGTTGAAACAGCAACCCTGGACTTAGCAACACAAACAGCACCACTGCTATTACCACTGGACCCCAATCCGCCATTCTACTATACTTAATTTCTTTCTATTTTACAAATTCCAACACACATATATACATATATATTTGACAACAGAAACTATAACCTGATACAGATTGCGTTTAGTATAATTAATTAATTAATTAATGTTGTGTGGAGTGGTTTGGTGGAGTGAATGAACAAGCAAGCTAAAGAGATTGGTGGCACTTGGCAAGCTTATTTAGTATACTAAATAGTTGAAAATTAATAAAATAATTATCTTAGAATTTTCACCTTAGTGGATAATAATTGATTAAGGGCAAACTCTATTAAACAAGCAAAGAAGGAATAAATGAAATACTATAAAAAGGAGAATAAGGGTTTTGTTAACGAGTGCCTCGAAACACTCTTTAAGCATACCAAAACAAAAAATTATTCTTTAAAAAGGTAAAATATTTCGATTTTCAATGCAATGATTACATGAATCTTTATAAATACTTGTTATTTATAGCCCGTAAAAAGCATCCTGAAGGCACTCGTTAACATTTATCATCATAAAATAAATAGAAGCTAGTTTGAGTTTAAGTTCGGTACATGTTATAGTCGGTGCCAATGGTGGCCTGGGGAAAGTCGTAGAAGGATGACAATCAAAGCAATCATAACGTGCCAGCATATCGTTTTATGTGGTTTTTCATTAATTGAACTAATTCCGTGCAAGATAAGATCAACTTATATCAATTTAATTTGGGTTTCTCTACGGTTATAAAGGTGCAAATAGTGAAATATTTTCTTTTATAAATTGGACATCTATATGCGTAACTTGTAGAGACTAATTGCAGGACGCAGATGAATGGTTATTATTCTTCTGAATTTTAACATTATCACATAACTAAAATTGCATTCGAACTCAACACTTTGAATTATATAATCTTATACTAGTAGTGTAAAAACATATTAAAAACACCTTTCTAACTCTAATATATTTGGATACGTATTAGAAATGTGGAAAAATAATTTCTTTTGAATTATTGGTCATGTTGCTGTAATTGAAGTTTCGGGCCATTGGCATAGGCCATTCTTTAAGACGGTTGTAAAATGATTTTTCATGTACCTTAATTATATAATTTATATTATATTTATTTTAGACATGAGAGATTTCAATGATTTATTCTTTTAACAGTTTCATATGATCCAAAAATGAACAAATGTGATCTACATTAACTAGAGTAGTAAGAGGACGTATATTAAATATTAAATATAAAAAAGTTTCAATTCAACTTCTCACTGGAAAAGATACGTGCATTATTTCTCAATAATGCATGTTTAGGTCATGAATACAGACAAATACATGAAAAACGAATAAGGGACAAAACTACAAAGACTTATTAACTTCATTCGTTGTTATCACAAGCGATAAGAACGGAAACATAGTAAAAAGAAAAGAAAAACAACTTAAGTAAAATTGGGAGTGAGAAGTTATAAGAAGTGATTAATTATCTGTCTATCCTATGTAAAAGTGGACCCTAATGGCAATCAAGAATAGACAAACAAGACCAAAGTAGAGGAGAGAGTGAACAACTATGGCAGCAGCACTTGTCTGAAAGTTTCCAAACTCAATGCATCTTGAACGACCTGGAACCTGAAATAACAGCCCCGGTGTCAACAACACGAACAACATCACAGTCACAACAATGGACCCCCAGTTAAACATTCTTATTATTAATTTCAACAATTCTATGATCAGTTTCAATGCAATGCAAATTAGTATGCATTTGATTAATTTATATAGTGGTATGTATGTATGTACTAATAATTAATTAATAAGTGGGTATGGGGGGAGGCTTGGATGATTAAGCTACTGTGGATTCACTTCCAATGTGCATGTGATGCTTGTCACAAAGATTGGACTTGTATTTGGATTAAGAATAACTTGCTTCACATGATAAATAGAATTCAGCTTCCATCATATTATTAGTGTGGCTTTGAAGAAAGGAATTTATAGCAACTTGTGTTTTGGACCTTAATGGCCTAGGACTTTTTTCTGTCTACTTGCACAATCATGCACGGGCCTTCCAAAATCTATATACGACGATACAAGGGAGGGAATAAAGGGAGCTTCCCCCACAAGAAATCATGTCTTAATCATCAAAGAAGAGTTGTTTGGATGATTAAGAATAATTTTCTTTCTCCCCTGAAAAAACATAGCGCAGCTTTTTCTATATGAGAGAAATGCTACGTGTGGCGAAATTCTCTATCAGGGTGGGTTACTCACTAATATCCTCTTTCACCGCATTCATTTGTAACCACCTATGTATTTACATGAGATAATGTTTTCTCTATATGTTCACGATCGTTTTTTCCGCTACAAATAGCATAACTCATCTATAGTTTTAGGCTCTGTTTGGCAACGCTAATAAGTTAGTTTATAGCTTATAGCGGATAACTTATAAGCTCGTTGACAAAAAAAACTATGTTTGATGGTAGTCTTTTTACAACGAGTTTATAGCTTATTTTACGTGATTAATTGGTTTTCCCAAAATCTTGAATAAGTTCTATTAAAATTTGAAATTATAATTAAAATAAAAAACTATGTTCAGATTTTTATTTTAAAAATATTTAATTCCTTTTAATTGTCATGTGCATTGCATATATACCGTCATCAAGTGCCACATAGTCAAGCTATTATAGTTAGCATCTACCACCTAAGTAAAATGGTGTCAAATCATAAGTGGATCCAAAGACCATTTTAATAACAAAAAGCTGTACAAGGGCATTTTTTGTTGGCTTAATTATATAAATGATCCCTCAATTTATTTATTGTTTTCGATTTAGTCATTAACTCTAAAAAATTTCTTTTCGGTCCCTCATCTATGCTCCGTCAGTCAAATTGATCCCTATCCGTTAATTTTAACTTTAAATGTCTAAAATGTAACATATACAATGTTAGTCTACGATAGACCTTATTAATTTTTTAATTTTAACCGTTTGATTTTTGTCTTAAAACATGGAAGGTTTGATCATATAAGTATATCTTATGTTCCAGTGAACCATCGAGACATAATATTTTTCTTATTTTCTTCATCTTCTACCTTCATCTTCTTCACATTCGTGTCATCAACAACAACCAAACAGTGAAATCTTCATCTTCTCACTGTCATCTTTAACAAAACAAAAAAAATAGTGAAATTCAAAACAAAACATCATCTTTTAACCATTCACCTCATCACAAATAAAACAAAATCCAATTATCAAAACCCATTTGAAAATTGAAATCCATCATAAGTTTTTGGCTAAAGTGCACTTTTCCCCCTCTGACTTTCAAAAGTTGTGATTTTGGCCCCCTATATACAAAAACTACAATTTTGACCCCCTAAGATTTCGTCCCTTTGCATCTTTGATCCTTTTAGTCAATTTTTACCCAGTCAACGCTTGTTGGCATGCCATATGTGTAATTACATATTTAAAAAAATAAAAAATGCCACCTATTGATTTGTTGAATTAAAAAAAATAAAAAGAGAAAAGAAAAAGGACGAGGCACGTGATTGTTCTCTCCCAAACAACATCTAAGATTCATCTCCACCAACTAACATCTGAGATTCAAAAGGATGAGACCCATTTTGCTTGAGTGTATGCTTATTGTGTATTTTGGAGGTTGTTTTATTCACAATTTTGGATGTGGATTTGAGGATCTGAAAATCGTATTGTTGTTGCTGCGTGGGCATTAATTCTAGTATCACAGTCGAACGAAACTCACAGCAGCTCGGTGCGTGAATATCTAAAGCTATCGGAAGCAGACATGGTAGAGAGAAGCAAAAAGCTACTTCAATTAGAGCGCAAAGGAACATCTCTTTCTTCATTAGAAACTGCTCTTCTTGTTTGTGATAATAACAAAAAAGAATCTTATAATCTTACAAAGAGACTCCCCACTGCCTCACTTCCTCCTAGCCAACTATTAGGGAAGGTTAAAGACTTCTTAGGAGTGATGTCAGAAGCAAATAAGCAGTTGGAACATGATCCAAAGGAACATCCAGAGAAATATGATATTGAAGGGCTAACTGGAAATGAATCTGAAGTTATTGAAATGAATTTGATGCTTGGTGTTGTTGATGACTCTGATAATGGAAACGATGGTAATAAGCTACTTCTAGTAAAGATAATATCCCTAATAATATCCCTTCTTATTGTTGATATGAATTTTGTTTGGGTTGTTGTTAAAAATAATTTGATGAGTTTTTTTTTAAGATTGTTGTTGTTGTTGAAGATATTCTTGTTGTAGAAGATGAAGATTGTTGCTCTCACGTGCCAAGCCTTTCCAATTTTCTTTTCTCCTTTTTCTTTTAATTCAACTAATTACACGCGTGGCTTTTAGTTTTTTTAAAAAATATTGATATACACACGTGGCATGCCACCTCCCTTGATGAACTGACAAATCAGCGTTGACTGAGTTCAAATTAACCAAAATGACCAAAGATGCAAAAGGGCTAAATCTTAGGGGGTCAAAATTGTAGTTTTTGTACATATGGGGCCAAAATCGTAACTTTTTGAAAGTTAAGGGGGGAAAAGTGCACTTTAGCCTAAGTTTTTTTTTTTTGAGGGGAAATCTATCATAAGTATATAACTCATCATCAACAACAGTGAAATTTCCATTGCTCAAAACTCATTTAAAGTTCTCAGAATTCCAACAACAATCTACAGAACCATAACCCATTTGATCTACAACAACCCAAAAGAAAGTCGCATGCATTGGGGAGACAATGTCAGAGAAATTTGTGTTCATGACTCATGAGAGTTTAGGGATTTTGGGACTTATAGTTATAGGGGTAATGAAATTTCAATTTATTCAAAAAAATATTAAATGAGGTGTTTGTTATTACAAAGGAGATTAGGAAACCCTAGAATTTTGCAGATGTTGAACGGACATCACAATGAAATATTGGTGATTAATGGATCGGATTCAAAGGTGTTGTTGAAAGTCTTTGGATGGATGTTGACATTCTTTAACCCAATGAAACTTCTATCCTCTTCTTACATCCTTTCTTACTCACGGTTCCAAGAAAAGATGGGAAGGTTGAGTTCATTTTCAATTTCACTGAAATTGGAAGTGGAGAAACAAGCTTTTCCTTTCCAACCCTCTATCTGGTTCTTGCTCTCTTCCTTCATTCTTTCACATTTATGAGTTTTAAAATTGAGTTGAAAAGATTGATTTTTTGGGTTGATGAATTTATGAAAAGTTTGTTGGGATTGTTTGTGGTGATGATGATTTTGTTGTTGATTGTTGTTGATGAATTTATGGATTTATTGTTGTTGTTGATGAATTTCTGAATTGAAAGATTGTTGTTGTTGTTGATGAAGATGAAGAACATGAGGGGAAAGATGAAGAAAAATAAAAAAAATTGGTGTTGGTGGTTTACCGTTACATACAATGGTCCAACAATCTAATGGCTGAAATCATATCTAAAATATTAGGCATTAAAAAAACTAAAGGAGATGATCAATTTGACTGACGGAGCATAGATGAGGGACCAAAAGGAAATTTTTTAAAGTTAAGGTACCAAATCGAAAACAAACAAAAAAATTAGGGACCATTTATATAATTAAGCCTTTTTGGTTTTACAACGACCAAATCTAAATAGGTCATGTTAGCACATATATTTGACATGTTTTAACCTAAAATTAAATGTAACAATGGTGTGAATCATACTTGTGGCATAAAGAATAGACGTGATTGTGGTAAAAAAAAAAAAAATCAAACATGACACTATAAAATTAAATACCCTTCAAAGAATATATATATATATATATATATATATATATAATTAAATGTAAAAAAAAATCATTCAACCAAAAAAATTGATCTTTTATTTACCAACATTTAAATTATATTAAATTTAAAGGTAAAACTAGATTTTAGATGAAAAAGGGTAAACTTGAAAGAAATAATGATAAGTTATATGTTATAAATTCAAACGTTATTTAATATTGTGTCTGGAAAATAAAATACAAATTATTAATAAAATAAACTATAAACTCGCAATAAGATGATAGTTGTAAAACATGTCTTTTTTTAATTTTACAGACTTGTAAGTTATAAGCCCGTTTACTAGTCTAACCGACCAGACCAAAGCGTGGGAAAGGCAAAAAAAAATCTCACCATGAAAAAGTTCACTGTTTAGCATAAATTGATGTATCAATAATTAAATAAACATTAATTAAACCATTGAATTAAAGAAACATTAATTAAACCTGTAAGAACAAAAAAAAAATGATGTAGAATGAGAATTGGTGGAGTTGAAAAAATTTAAACAACTACTAGTAAACTAACATGTTATCTTGAATTGATAAAGGGAAATGTTAATCGATTCTAGGCATTGGTTAAAGAATTATAAAAGGAAATTTTGTCTTGAAAATTGTGTATTATACTTTTTAAAAGAGTAAACTCTCATTTCGGTCCCTGAAAGTGTACCTCGCTATCAACCACGTCCCCAGATCAATTAAACGAACCAAAAAACCCCTCATTGTTTGATATGTTAGTCAAATGCATCCAAAACGTTAACTTGGTGTTAACGGTGCTAATGTGTCCGTTATTCTAGGCGAGGGACCAAAATGACCACAATTATGTTTCTGTCTTCATTTTCTTCAATGCCCCCAATTCCTTCATCTTCTCCAACACTACTCATGAACCCATGCTCACCAACACCTCTGCCCAGAAATTATCATATTCAAAATTGATTTACCCTTTTATCTTCTTCTTCATCATCAATTCAAAATCCATAATCCAACAACCCAAAACCATAATAAAAATCCTATATTTCCTCAAAATTTCATGATTGTTCGTGCTTAAATCTATGATTTTTTTTTCTTGCAACTATGGCTTTTGGTGTTCAGAACTATGGAGAAAAAGTAAGGATTATTGATAAGATGAACAAATTCATCATCTTCCTCAACAACAACAACAACATAGAGTGAAACTTCATCACCACCAACAATCTCAATAACAACAAATTTCTAATTAATTATCTTCCTTTTAAAATAACCTCAATTTTTTTCTCAGTCCATTGAAAATGAATGAAGATTTTAGCATGTTATTGGAGGGTAGAGGCCGCAAGAGTTTTTTTTCTTTCTGTTACTGTGATGCTTTGGGTAGTTTTTATGTACCGATGATTGTGATGATGCGGCTTAGGCGTTTGTTTTGTTTGTACCTTGCCTCTGATTCTTTGTTCCTGTGTACTTGTGGCTTATGCCAAGAACTCATCTCATCTTATGATGTTGTTGCAAATTGAATAAATCTTTGTTGTTTTAAAAAAAAGAATGGGGAAACAGAAAATGAAGAAAGAATAGACACCAATTGATCTCCAAATCATGTTTTATTTTTGTCTCTTGGAATGTTTTGATAAGGAGGGTATGAAGGAAGATGAAGATATGAGCTTGTTAATTTTTTTTCAGAAGATGGAAGAGATGTTATATTCATTCTCATCCCTCTCCAATGTGGAAGTCACACATAAGCATCCAACATGGCAAAGTAATGGACACATCATCACACTTAACGTTCAGTTAACGTTTTGGACGTATGTGACTAACGGAATAGACATTGGGGGAGTTTTTGGTTCGTTTAATTGATCTAGGGACGTGGCTGATAGCAAGGTGCACTTTCAGGGACCCAAATGAAGGTTTACTCCTTTTTAAAAGTTAAAAAAGTGTTCTTTTCAATTCAAAACTTACTTTTCGTTCTACTTTTAGTTCCTTAACTAGTGCCCCGGAGACATTGGTTAATAAGACCCATCGATAAAATATTGAACTTCTATCAATATCAATCAATATTAAACATTAATTGCAATATGTTCAAAACCTGTAAATCAATCCCTTGCCATCAACAAAAAAACAACTTGTTTGACCGCCAAAACTAACTTTCCCATGGTTCAATTGTCCCATCCATTGTAGATGCACCCCGGATCTCAAAAAAAAATTACTACACTTAGAGCCTGTTTGTTATAGTTTTTTTTAAGAAAAAAATCACTTTTTTAAAATTGATTACTTTTATGAGTTTTGCACCCGTTTGTTATAGCTTTTTAAAAAAATCAAAATCTAAAAAAAATCTAAAAACAGCTTCAAATGAGAAACTGTTAAGACCAGCTTCTCAAAAAATAGATTTTTTTTAGAGAAGAGAGAAAATCTTTTTTAAAAGATTGAACTAATTTTGTAACAAAAAATCTCTTTTATATAGTTGTATATAAACAAACTAGATTATTTGTTTTAAAAAGGTGATTTTTATTACACTAACCAAACGCAAAATAGATTCTGATTTTTCATAACAATTATAATAATATATTTAAGAAATGGTCATCATTATTTTGGTTGGCCTATGACACAAAATTCTTAGGTTCGACCCTGTCCAATAGATGTAGTTATAGACATGTTGAGACGAGGAGCGTTGTTTACTTATTCTTAAGTCACACCACTCATGTTGAATAGCACATGTATAATTTAAAATGACTCATTTTTTTTATAGTGGTACTTAAAATAAGAACTAATATACTTCCTCCGTCTCATAATAACTGAGTCATTTGTAAAAAAAATATTGTCCTAAAAAGATTGACCCATTTCACTTTTCAATACAATATTAATTACTTTTTTTCCAAGTATAACTCTTATTAATACTACTTTCACAACTCTCAATTCAATATATTCTACTTTCCATTTATGATCAAGAGGAATCCACCAATAGTTGATAAGGACACTCAAAATCATTTTTCTCTCTCTTTTACTTATACATTTTTTCTTAATAAATGTGAAATGAGGCAAATGCTCAATTAAAATGGAACGGAGGGAATAATAAGATTAATTTTTAAAATATATTATTCTTATTTACTTTAGTAGACCGACATTGAGGAATTTTTTTATGTTAGACCTTCAAGTTTCATGGGAAGGCCCCACGGATAATCCGAACTTTCATTATTGGCACAAGTTCATTTTTTTTCTATTTGAAAAATGAACCAAAAGAAAAACTAATTACCACTACAAGAAAATCTACGATATGCTACCATATCAGTGCTACAGAACGTAATGGTAGTAAATTTCAACAAAATTAGCTACCGTTTCATTCAATTTAGTTTTATTTTTATATTTAAATTTATTCCAGTCAAAGATTCCCTATAGTTAAAAAATAATAATAAATTAAATAACACAAAAATAATACATTCTCTCTCTCCAAAAACACACAACACCGTTCTCTCTCCTTCATCATCACGAATCCAGTCATCTTCACCGTTGATTGCTCCGTTAACCACCGTCTCTCCGATCTGCATCGTCGCTTGCGCCGATCTCCACTGCCTTCGTCGATCTACACCGCCATGGCCAGATCCTCAAAATTCATGTTGCTGCTCAATTCGACGAATTTATCATTTTTTCTCCATTGACGGAACCTTGAATTTGCGATCTCGGTTCGAATAGTGGATTCACGCGATTTCGTCTCTCTCCAATACAATCGATTTTCCCTCATTTGCTTTTGGTAAGGACCCTGGTTTTTGACCTAATTTTGTTTTGATTAGATTGAGAAATTAGGTTAACTTTATGAATTTTTTTGATGTTAGGTTGTTGGATGTGAAACATTAAGGTCAGAATAATGAAGGGAAAACAATGTTGTATTTGGTATTTGAGTATATGGATACTTATCTTAAGAAATTCATTGGGAGTTTTCGTCAAACATGTGAAAGTACTATTGTTTTCTATGATTTTTTCAGAATTTGAATTGTTATGAAGATGATTTGTTAAAAAGGAAATTCAAATTTTATTAATTGTGTTGATTTTTTCTTACTTCCGTGTAGATTGAGAAAGCAGATATTTCATGACCTTGTTGGTTTCATGTGGGATCAAAAGCATTGATACAGAGGACTTTAGACCTAAACTCTAAACATGTAAGAGCTTGACACATAATGGAGCATAACATAGGTTGCTCCAGAATGGAGCATAACCATTGATAGGTGTGTAGATTTGTTATCTTGTGAAGATCATGCATTAGTGTGACCATAAACTAGTTTTATAATCAAATCAACTCATATAGATTGCATGTAACTTGACTTGTTTTTACAAGTATTAACTAGTTCAAGAAGTATCTTGAGTGATCATGATGTACTATGAATTATGATTGACTTTTCTTTTCTTTTCACTGTCTGTTTTGGTCATATTATTGAGCACATGGAGCTGAGGTTACAAATGAAGACCTTGACACTACAGGGTATGCAATTGGTACAGTTTGTGTTGTGTTCAAACTTAAGAAGGTACCCCAAGAAATTAATAAACACTAGTTTAATTAGTTTATTAGTTCATTTGTTTTTTCTAATTATTGTTTCTAATTAGTTTATCACTAGTTGACTCAAATATTATTGTAGCATCTTATTTCCCTTTTACCTTTTTTTTTCTTCTGTAAAAATAAGAAAATTGCTAGAAAGGTAATAGGGACAAAAAGATTTCTTCAAATGACCATTAGCATAAAGAGGATTACTTCAAATGATTCATTGATTATTTATAAACCAGCAGATTTCTCTCCTAATGATCATGTTATGTGCCTTTCTAGTCAATTAATTAGTGAGTCATCTATGGTATATACATTGTAGTTTGTGTAATTATAGAAAACTGGATCTTTCTCGGAGAGGGATTTGGTAGTAGTAAGGATGGAAAGGTACCTCTTCTATGTGATATGCATACATTGGTTTGGTTGGTGCACTTGTATCAAGAGAAATTCCAGAACTTTTTTTCAGTTTCTTTTTGGTGCATATTGAATTATGAAGATAATGGGTAAATTGAAATTATGATGATTTTGTTGGTCAAATTAGTATCTGTGTTAGGTATTTTGAAGACTAATTTGACGAATAAAAATCACTTTTTCCTTTTCTCTTTCTCCCTGCTTTGATCTCAACTTATGTATCAGCTATTGAATTTGAGATTCTCTCTGTGGGTATGATATTATAAGTTTCAGTGGTCGAGGTCAATAACATTTCAATATGGTTTCTTGACAGGAAGATGTAATGACTTTCTTTCAATTCAATGAAGAATTGGTGTAATTTCATATTTATGTAATTTATGAAATTAGAATTGGTGTAATTTAATATGTTTCTAAGTTGAAAACATTCTAAGGTTTGTTCCTTAATTAGAAGTGGACGTTGGTTGCTCTGCTTTTATACGAATAATTTTGTTAACTCCACGATAATTGATTGATTTTTGTGATAGCGTTCATATACTTGATTTATCGCGTAACTTCTATTGATTGATTTGTTGACAAAAAGTATGATACTAAAATCTATCTTAGTTGATTGAGATTAGTAAACAAATTAAAAAACCAAAAAGTAATTTTCACATCACATGAAAAAGATAACTGATATTATGAGTTGAGGAGTGGTTTGTTTGTCATTTGAGAAATTCTTTTCTGCTTAGAGTAACAAAAGAACAGAATAAGAATTAAGAACTTAGGAGACTGATTCGTTTCAGTTATTGATGCTCTTTTTCATTTAGTAGTAAGCAATTGTTTGGATTTTATTGCTGAAGAATGAATAAATTCATTGGATATTATATGTTCTCTGTCCAAAAGTGTCAATAGATTTCCTATGAATAGGCTCTTGGTTGATACTAATCTAGATACCTCGAGTCCTGATACTTATAGACCACCTCATGCTCCTCTCCCTTTCAATTTGACATCAGGAGCCACTCAGACTCCACCTGTGACTTGAGATTTCCTGTGACAAGAACAACACATCCTCGCTTTCTACAAATTCTAATTCAGTTCAAGAACCATCTGGAGACAATCACAGAACCTCACCTAAGTCGGAAGAACTGAAGGAATCAGAATGCAAAGGTCATACTGATATAATACAGGACACAACAAAGGATTCTGAAATTGAACTTTAAAAGTTGGGAGATCCTCTAAATTTAGTAGAAGAGGATACATGCCTGATATGTTTGAAGGTGATGTAGCCACAACTTCTTTATTTAATTTCTAAAACTAACTATTTTTATAGCCATTTATCATGTGAAGTTTATCCTGTTTTTGGTTGAAATGGAGGGTTTTTGATGGATACATATCTTTATATCTAAGCAGAATATGATGCTGAAAATCCAAAAATCACCACTCAATGTGGCCATGACTTTCACCTTGCTTGCATTCTGGAATGGATGGAAATAAGTGAAATTTGCCCTGTTTGTGATCAGGTTTCTCCCACTCATTCCCTATTTCCCATTTTATCTTTAGATATTTGTAAAGATATCATTACGAATGAGATATTTTTAAATCCGTCTTTCTTTGGTGCAGGTTATGGTTTTCAGCACTCCCATTGAATAGTACATATCATATTAATATTACCATGAGAGCTTAAATATACTGCGTGATAGTTTTTGAGGCCAGGTTACGAATTTTGTCTTTTCCAACTAGTCTGAAAAATTGAGCATATGGTCGTTTTCGACCTGACCTTAGCCCTGAAGATCGAGAAATGCTGATTGAGGATCTGGTATTTCTTCTCTACTGTATTTTCACTCTAAAAAGCCATTGTACTGTGATAGGATAAAGACTACAAGTTTAATTATTAAGTGGAAATATTTCTTTTATTCTCTTGTGTCATTGCAATTTGGTAGGTGAGCGAGATAACTTCAATATGGCAGACAGATGAGCTTAGGCGCCAAAAACCACTCCAGTTGATGAAGCTAGAACTGGTAAGTTGCATGAGGATCTAGTATTGTTTATCTCAGCTCTTATGGTTCACATTAAAAGAAAATAATAACAATTTGGCATGTAAGATTACGAATTGTTCGTTTTATTTTTATTTCTCACAAGTTTGAATATAGTGGAGCAGTCACTCTGGAAAGTTGTTCCTCATTATTTACGTCGTGTCAGCAATGCTTTAAAGAAGGTCTATCATCTTGAATTCTTGGTCAATTATCTGTAATTTTTTAATAAATTTTTTTGTCATACAATCTATCCATTTTGCAGCATACTGGAAAGCCACTTCCATTGACTTGCACTCCCATAAAGTTTAGAACTTGGATGGGAGGTGATAGAGATGGAAATCCAAACATGACCGCAAAGGTGAGCTTTTTTAACATCCATCCAAGTGCTCACTATCAGCGATTTTGCTTTCTATGAATAGTAATAACTGAGGGAAAGTGAGCTACCTATTATTGTGTCAATATTTCTTACAGCATTCACCTTTTGTATTCTATCATGTGACTACCAAACACTATTCGTTGAAAGTAACACAGATTCGTTATGCACATGAAGATTTGATAGCTTCAATATTAGTCCAGTTCAATCTTGTTACTTCAATTTGTTAGATATCATATGAGCGACAACCATAAATGTTCTCTTCAAAGCCTAACTATTTTAGCTCACATCTTTCTTCTAAAGTATTAGCACAAAATATTGGAATTAAGAATGGAGAGGGATTCATTTACATTTAATCTGTTATCACATCTCGTCTAATTTGATGACATAAGATTGACAACTGGCTTTGTGAATGTTTCCTGGGAGTGTATTCAAATTATGTTTGATGATCTTATTATCCACTTCTAAGAGTTGATGGTCACTTCTTTCTTGCAGAAGCTAAAGACGAGAATTGCCATGAGAGTTGGAATCAGTCCATGAATAGAAGTCAGATACTTCCAACACAGCATCCTAGAGGAGCTTAATTCACATATGGATTCAAGGGAGCCTAATTCGTTCGTGAATGCAAGAAGATCATCTATTACTAGTAATGTTGGATTTTTTATTTTTTTTAATTTATTAAAAATCAGGGTGATATTTTAGCTTTGCATTTTCTGCAAATTTGGATTATGTTTAGCTATGTATATACATGATTATTTTGTAATAAATTATACTATAGTAAAAAAAAAAACAGCAAAAAAAAATTTGGACGAAAACTTCCAAATTGCTAGGATCTAGTTGCAAATTAGTTAAATTATAGCTTTAGCTTTAGATTTGCTAGGTTAAGTTTTAGTCATGTTGCTATGGATTTGTTGCAAATTTGCTATGACAAGTCTTAGTTATGTTGCTATGGATTTGTTGGGAAATTGCTAGGATATGTCATAGTTATGTTGCTATGGAAAATACATTTTCAATACTTATTTGCTATAGCTTAACTAAATATTTGCTAGGATTTTAATTCTTTTTACTACGGAATTACTAAAAAATATTTCCCTAGCAAATTTGTCTCTCAATCCATGCTACGTCCGAATCAATAGGTATTCCGTAGCATAACTCTAGCTAAACTCGTTTGCTAGGAATTAGCTGCGAATTAGATGCGAAAATGGGCGTAGCAGATCACATATTTTCTTGTAGTGTACCCTTATGAATTGTAGCTTGGCCATAATACATCATGGAGAAAGATGACACACTCTTATTCAAAATCTTAAGACAATAAGTTTATGGGTTCTTTCACTTATAAAGTGTTCAACCTTCACTTTTCTATCTGATGTGGGACATAATCACCCCCACTTGCACACAACAGGAATCACACAAGACCAACATTTAAAATTGTACATACCAATACATACTTTTTTTAAGGCTTAATAGCAGCTTTGGTCCCTTAAGTATCATGAAGTTGCGATTTTGGCCCCTTAACAAAATAAAATACAATTCAGTCCCCTAAGTATTGTTTTTTTGCAGTTTTGGCCTCCCATATCAATTTTGACTTAAAAATTAATTTTTTAATAATTAATAAAAAATATATACACATGGCGTCACGTCAGCATTGACTTGTCAAAATTGGTCTGGGGGACAAAACTGCAAAAAGGACAATACTTAAGAGGCTGGATTGCATTTTATTTTGTTAGGGGACCAAAATCGTAACTTCCTGATACTTAAGAGGTCAAAACTACTATTAAACCTTTTTAAAAGTAGTTTACACCAACATCGCCTACACTACAGCTTGCTATGAGATTTTTGGTGTCTTGGGCCAACTAAAACAATAGCATTATCATCCCAACTTCTTTTCAAATTGAAGTTTATAAAAAAGAAAAATAGCCTAGGATAGCCTATGTTCCAAAATAGATTGAAGTATGCATGTCAATAGAAACATCATCTGATTAGTTATTAGTTATATAATTGTTAGGGACCATGACGAAATAGTGGACACATTAGTGACCTAGAGAGGAAATAAACCCCAGGTTTGGAATGTTTATCATAGTAAACGTTTCAAGGGGCAAAGGACTGCTAAGCTGGAATGAGGGAGAGTAGTGACGTTAGGAGTGAGGCCATGAGCTGTAATGAGGAGTAATTGGAAGGGGTGAGAGTATAAAAAGTTCTGTTACAAGAGAGTGAAGGATCATAGAGAATCATTCTTTATGAGGGGAGCCATTGGATTGGGTTGGTAGAATTCCTCTATCAGATATTTTTCTTATTTTACTTTGTAATCAAGTAACCATAGTCACTGTTTCATAAATACCAATTAATATTATTCTGTCATTTGATTTTTTGAGTTTGACTCTATTAGTATTTTCAATAATGTTGATGGCTTGAAACATGCTTTTAACTATAATTGCTAAAACATGCTTTTAACGTCTTTTAAAACCTCTATTAGAAAGACAAACTTACCAGTGTTTTGATCAAATATATCAGAAAATGATTCTATTATATAATTTAGTTGTATCTGACCACTTCTTTCACTTGAGTACTCATGTTGTCATGGAGCAGGTGTTGAAGTCCATTCACTTTAAAAAACGCATGACCCTCATGTATAAACATCCACTTCAGCTTAGAATTTTTTTCAGATGAGAGAATGCATAGGAAGATTTCCTCAAAAAAAGAAAAATCAAAACATAATTACAACTCAATTGTCAAATAAACCCACACTTAAACATTTGAATGGTTGAATATACCATTGATAGCATCTTGCCTACCGAAAATCACATAATTGTGATGCTTCCACCGTCCATACACAAGCCAACCAAATAAAATAAAAGTATTTATTCACTTTTTTACATGAGATATCGGACCTTTAAATAAGACCACATGACAAATACTATTACTTGTCAATGCACAACTAATGCTAACCAAAACAATATATTCGACCATATATAATTTAGGGTTAAATAAGTTTTTCGTCCCTATAAATATATCAAAATTTGATTTTATCCTCTAGAAAATAAAATGAGATGTTTTCATCATCATAAATTTTTTTGTTTTGTTTTTGATCCCTAATGGATATAATTTTGATGTGTTTTTGACATTTTTTGAACATACTATGAGTATATAAAGGTCGGACATAATTAATGAACATAATAATGATACAATTTGAACATAAAAGTGTTATAATCTTAACATTCATATGAACATAAAGTGGCCATTAAAGATCAAAGATAAAATAAAGGGGAGTCTACTGTTGCTTCAAAATTATAAATCAACTTGTAAGGTTAACTGAAAATATGAAATTGAGACTAAGATCCCATATGCATCTGTACTCCACATATTCCTGAGAAAAAAATGATAGACATAGCCAGGCCGGCCCTGGCCAAGTGCAAGGAGGCCTTTGGCACATGGTCTCACATTTAAGGGCCCTTTAATTTTGAAAAAAAAAAAACTTGTACCTACGGACAAAATCCGTCATTAAATGTCAATTTTCCGTAGGTAAAGGTCTGAAGGGCCCGTTTGATGGTCAGGATAGGATAGAGACAGGATATGATATAAAGCTGGATAGAGATAGGATATGATAAGAACATGATAAACATTAATCCAATCATGTGTTTGACGCGGACAAGATAACAAACATGATATCATTATAATTAAATGAAAAAATTGCTCTCATAATTAATTAAATATTATAGAAATGGAATGTTATTAATTATAATAGAAAAATACATGCTACCATTATTTTTAAAATGACAATATTCTAAAAACGGCAGAATATCAAGATAATAAATAGGGAATGATCTTCTAATCCATCAGGATAATTTCTAACCCAGCTTATATTCAGGATAGAAATTACAAAGGAAAGTCAGGATAGGATAGGAAAATGGTTTATTTTATCCTATCACATTGGTGCATCAAACATGAGATTTAAACAGGATATGATTAATGTATCATATCATGTCTCCCTATCCTGACCATCAAACGGACCCGAAAGGTATCAATTTTACTATCAATTATGCAATATCCATGAGTAAATGTCTATTTATTCGTAGATAAAACTCATGTTTAAATCATTTCACATATATTTAACTACAACTTTAATTGTATGTCACCATAAATAGTGTTGAATTTTGTTTTTAATTTTTTTTAAATGAAAATTGTCAAGTCTGTAAGCGGACCTCCGAATTGTCCACATAAAGGAAGGAGGACAAAAGGGGAAAACTGTTGCAGTAAATGTGAACGAGTAATTGTGTATTGTTGAAAATAGAAGAAAATTACAAGGTGTATTTGTTGATTCTTGAGTCTTGACAAAATATCTCAAGTCAACGTCTGTTCATGTAGTATATTGTATGCCAAGAAGTAGACCACCAATTAGTTGAGCCTTGCGAGTGCTCTATATTCGAACAACACTTATGTTAAAACTTGGTTGATGTCATCATCACACGTGGGTAGTAGTTTTGTTTTTCACTTTTTAAATTCTTTGAACATGCATAGCGGCATAACATGAGTATGTATGAACACAATCCATCTTCTGAGCGAAATTTCCACGCAACAATTGATGATGATCACAATCGTCTTCTGTTCGAGTTTGTGTAGTTTCGCGCGGTAGTTAATCTCGAGTGTTGATTTAAAATTAGACATGCAAATTTCATGCTAGGAAATAGTTGTCAAGTCGCAAGGAGTGATATTTACATCCTCCGATCATTAGTACAAGGGAAAGAAAATATTTTACTTTTTTAATTAATTATGTTTATGTTATTTTTTATAGATCACATTTAATATTTAATGAATAAAATTAAAATGTTAATTTTTGTTTATAATAATCAGATTATGGACAGTTCTAAGTCCCGGCGTCTCAGGCACTCGTCAGGGATCCTATTCAAAAAATTTGCAATTTCTTTTGTAAATTCATTTAAATTTTTTGATTATTTGCTTACAATTTCTTATGTAAACCCCTATAAATGTGTTGAATTTTTTTTGCCCAAACTTTATAATAATCCTAGCTTCATCACTGGATCAGATTGTATAAGTCTTTTAAACTGCTTTTTTTTTTATAAAAATATTACACATATTGTAAACAAATAAAACACTCTTCGGTCACTATTATAAGCATAAATTTACATTTTCGACTCATTCGATTAATGATAGTTATGATCTTTATTATAGACCACATACATCATTTAATAAATGAATCTATAATATTATTTTTTTTGTTTATAATAGTACCGGTGATCGGAGTCGAAAGGGGTAGATGAATAATTTTGCACTACAACTTTATCAAGTATTAATTTATTATCCACTACCATAAATTCAAAATGAAAACATATCAATTTGAACCTCTCAATTTGAAAACAATACATATGATCTTAATTAGAATAAAATATACAAGTGATAAAAAAATAATGGATCTTGTTAACCGGTGTCCCGGGACACGGAATTAAATATAGTATTATTTGCATTGAAAGTAGTGTTGTCAATGTATTAAAAACTTAAAAAGTGTCATTATTAAGTTAAAATTTCTTCTTTTATCTTCTTTAACCAGTGCTCCGGGAACACCGGTTAACATTTCCCAAAAGTAATTACTGTTACATTGCAAATTAAAATATTTACTTTAACATTATTTTTTTCTTTAAATGTGAGTGAAAAATAATAAAAATCAAGCTTTCTACTTTAGAAAATAAGAATAAGAAAAAGAATTATCCTGCTTTATTACTTTTAACTTTTTTTTTATCAATATATCACTATCATTTAAAAAAAAAAATCAATATATAACTATCTAATTGAATTTAAATGATTAGTCAAACAAAAATGAACTGTTTAAATATAGAAAGAAAAACCAAATTCCACACAAGAGATAAGACGACAATTTTCCACTTGATCACTTAAGTGTGTAAAAGTAAAAGTAAGCTTAAATAAATAGCACTAAAAACACGGTGCAGCGTGTGTATGAATTTGTTCTTTAACTATTCAACTTATTGAGAAGCTGATTAACCAAAACGCAAATGTTCAACTTCTAATTCTTATTCCATTTCGAGATCAACTACGATGCTACCTGGTAAAAACTTTCTCCTTCTGCATATTTTTCATTTTTCACCGCTTCCTCTCGTTTAATCACTGTGATTTCATTCACCACTTTACTTGACTTGAATTCAAATTCAAATTCAATTCATGGAAACTCTGCAACTTTGTTTTTTTGTGTGTTATTATTCCTTTTTGATATTTTTACTGTTCTGTTTGTACCTTTTTATGACCAGTCAAGTCAGTTCTGATTGTACTTATGCTTATTTTCAATAAGCATATTTATTAATTATTGCTACACAGTTTGCTTAATCATTGTCCTCTTAGCTCAACGATAAACAAGTCGGTATGACAAAGAGTTTTCCACATATGGGGAATTTTAACGCAATGATAAAGTTGTTGTCGTGACTGAAATAGTCATTGAGTTAACTCTGCCTCTTGTATAAAATACAGACAGGGTAAGATTACGTACAATACACTAAAATGGTGGGACCCCCTTCCAGGATCGTGCGTATACCATACACTACACTAAGTGAATGTTTGTTATCAAGATGAGTTTGTCAGAATCACGTTGAGCCACAGTGATTTGGCAAAAGCTGCATTTTGTAGCTTTTACAAAATCATAATGGGTCGCCGTTATTCTAACAAACCATCATGATGTCTAACATGAGCTAAATTCATAGCCAGTAGTCATAGTGTGTGGCCCCAACTTTGATCAACTCGGACTTCCATAAAAATGAAGAGATGAAAAAGATTGAATTGAATGTTAGAAGAGTTCTAATTTCTAAATTATTGGACTAACTTGACATTGTCATGACAGGTTTGCAATACAATATCAATGATCTGTTTCAAGAAGCTAAGAAAAGATGGCTCAAGCCTATAGAAGTGCTTTACATTTTGCAGAATCATGATACCTGCAAGTTCACTGATTTTCCCCTTAACCAGCCTCGTGGTAACATTCTTATTCTCTTTAATAAAGTTGATGAAAGAATTAAGTGACCTGATTTTCTGGTTATTTGTGCTTTATTACTGATTGTCAACAACATTGGCAATTGATTTTTTGAAAGGTGGATCTTTGTATCTGTTTAATAAAAGAGTCATGCGTTTCTTTCGAAAAGATGGTCATAATTGGCGGAAGAAAAAAGATGGAAAAACTGTTTCAGAAGCGCACGAACGGCTTAAGGTGCGCCAAAAGAATATATGGTGTTATTGTTATTTTAGTTCCTTGATAGGTGGTTTCAAATTTGTATTTCTTGCTGCAGCATATGTCGGCCCACATTAACAGCTTCCTCTTGACTCAGTTTATGTTGTATGTAAACGCTTCAATTTGTACTGTAATTTTAGGCCAAACCAAAATATCTCTTTCTTTTAGTGTCACATAAGAACTATGTAGTAAACATATCATATTTGTACCATAATAACAGCATGGAGTTTTCATACCAATTCAAATTTGAGCTTCTCTACTTCATCTTTTCCTTTTAATTTATTTGGAGGTAAATGATTAACGGTAATCTGACATTATTGCTGTTGTATCTTGGTGGTAAGCAATGATACATCCCTAGTTTGGTTTTGTTTATTCTCTAGTTTTAACTACAAAAGTCTGCTCATGGATAGGCATCTGAAACATTTTGAAATGAGGTCTTATTGAAACATAAACCAAGATTCTCATTGGATATTTTTTTTTGGAAATCTATTTCCATATAGCTTCCAAAGTTCTTGTGGAACTAGTAGCAAGTATTTTGTTCAGCAAGCACTTTTTATATATGAAATATAGCACAAATTTGAGATATAATTGATTCTCTGTCTAACAGTTTTTCTGGTATTGAGCAGTTTGTTGTTTTCAAAATAATTTACCATCATTGCTATATTAGCAGCAATACCTTTTATGACAACATTTGTTTTGATATGGGATCTTATATGTTGATTTTCTCAATTCGAGTAATCATATTATTCTGCATGATTAGGTTGGAAATGTTGAAGCTCTAAACTGCTACTATGCACATGGAGAGGAGAACCGTAGTTTCCAGCGGCGAAGTTATTGGATGTTGAACCCGTGAGTAAACTATTAGCTGACAATCCCTTCATATTATTAAGCTTACCACTGCATGTTTTATCGTTCACACCCTTTGTAAAAGCGTTTGGGAAAATTATATAAAGGCAAAGTCAGATTATATTCGGTGTATGCATAACAGCATAAAATCATGCACATTTATGAAAAAATATATATAAAGATAACGTGGGATTCTATTTTTTACCATGATAAAGTTTTATTGACTTTAAAAACAATCATCATTAAGTATGCATTGCTAATCTTAAGATATTTTCGTTTATATATTATTATGTTGATTTAAGGAATGTTTATATTTGCTCTTATGCTGCTGTCTTGACAGGGAATATGAGCATGTTGTTCTCGTGCATTACAGAGAAACAAATGAGGTGATTTTTCAAAACATGAAATCAGATAAACTTAGTAATTGCAGCATGTTAGAAGTGTGAAAACTGGGGATAGGAGTCCCTTTTGCACAACATGGGCTCACTCCCCATCCTGTTTTAGAAGTTTTACTTTAAGCTCTTCTTCCTTTTTCACTATTCACTTTTGAAACTTCTGTTAAATAATTTATTTGTTTTTCTTCTCATAAAATTTTAGTTCTCTTGTTTTCTTTTTAATACTAATGTTTCTATACTCTTTTAGTTCAGATCCCTCTCTTCTAATGTTCAAAACTCTCTAAAAACATGAATATCCGAAGTGAATTATGTGATTCATACCTCCAAAATGTACTCTTTTTGCTGGTCGGGGTGCTCTCTCTAACTACATTACACATATGACCTGTCTACATGTTACATGTTAATGTTTAATTTTAAGACCAGATTCACTTTGGATACCGTTCTGTGGAGGACTGTGATTAATTTTGCTATCAAATTCTCTCTTATAATGGCTCAACTTTCTGAATGGCAATTATTTAATTACATTCCCTCCTGTGAATTAGTAGATCTGTGCAGCCTGCATTTGAGTTTGACATTATTGTTCTCACCCATATGTTACAGGGGACATCCAATTCTAGTCCTGTCACACAATCATCACCATTTAGTCAGAGTCGTAGCTCATATACTACTCCAAACCCTGAGACAACATCCGTAGTTGGTGATTCATGTGAACCTAATCAGAATTTCTCCAGTCCTGGGTTCTTAGAAGTCACCTCTGATATAGTCATCATGAATAATGGAACGGATCACTTAGAGAAAACAAACGCACAAGCTCTGCGCCAATTGGAGGAACAATTAAGTTTGAATGAGGACAGCTACACAGAAATTCCTCCCTTTTATAGTGAGCATGAAATTCAACATGAAATTCCTGTTGCATTCTCTGGACCAGATGATCATAAACAACCATATGATGGATATAATGGAACAAAAGGTAATTTAAACAAACTTGCACGATGAGAATTAATAGTTTTTTTTTGTGGGGTGGGGGTTAAATTAATGCATGTTTTAGTTCAGTCAAACATCTTAGTTAATCCTTATGTTGAGCATTTATCCTAAAGTAGACCTGCATGTTGCACAAGCTACCGAATAAAATCAAGTTAGACACAGTTTAATTACAAAACATTTTTATACATAATCATGATAATTTATATTAGTTAAGCGTATAGAACAGAGAAGTGAAGCTACTAGGGTTAGTAAGGAAACTGAGTTGGTTGATTTTAGTAAAAGGAACAAAAAATGATTCGAGGATGATCTCAATTAGTGGTCAACCATTAAAACCTAAAAACTAGCTAGGTTGCAAATGAAAGCTAAAAATATAGCGCATGAAATGAGAGGAGTTAGAAAAATTGGATGAAAAGATAAAAGTGTGTAGGTGTTACTATTGCATCTTACCAAAGAAGAGGGTGATGATGGAACTTAAAATTAATAGATGGGGAATAGTTGACTTGGAGACTAGGATGTTAGGAACAAAAGTCTAAAAAACAGCGTATGAAATGAGAAGAGTTACATAAATTGGATGAAAACATAAAAGTATTTAGATTTACTTTTGCCTCTTACAAAAGAAGGGGGTGATGATGGGGCTTTTAAATCAAGAGGTTAGAAAAAGGGCAGGAGACTCGTCAATTTGTTTTTCAGCCTTCATATATTTAATAATAGATTGTCTTGAAGGTATTCGGTTATAGATCTTTGTCATCTACATGTTTAGAGAACTAGAGATGCCTGCAGCTTCCTCCACCCTCATAGCTTATTAGCTATAAGTTATAACTGTTGAGCCAAATTTACAGCATACATGCTTGTTTAAGCTGTCTGAGGCTATCATAGGCATGAGTTTTTTATTTGGTATTGCAACCACTCTATATGATGAATTTTCTCTTGGTAACCTAATTCCTCATTCGCTATATCCCGATTGTTTTATGTGAATCTTATAAGACATTTAGGACACTTGTTATAAACAAATGTCAAAGAGGACAACTTCGTGCTACAGAGATCCTATGATGAAAACGTTGGATCTCTTGCTAATCTATTTTTGGCAGCCTTACCATGTAATTGCAAGAGGTTAATTCCACGATTTGAACTCGTGACTTATAGTTTCAGTGTCTTGACTAAGCCTCTGTCCACTGCCAGATTCCTTTATCTTAGAGGCAAACTGAGAGTTTGTGACACCCTCGGTTTGAAGGGGGACTGTTAGAATAATTAATCAAGTACTTAGTGGAGATATTGAAAAGTTGTGACTATTTAGTTTTAACTAAATAGATCAAGAAGCTCTAGATACCATATTAGAACTGAAAATATGTTTATTATATCATATTATGTGGTGAGAATGTACATTTATATAGGTAGGAGTCTCCTAGTTAACCCCTAATTAATAAGGAAGATTAATCAATACAATGACTAGTGGAGTTAAAACTAAATAGTCACAACTTTTCAGTATCTACACCAAGTACTTGATTAATTATTCTAACACACAGTAGCAACTCCAACCTTTGTACCAATGCTCTCCTTCACATAACCAAGGAAAAAAAAACACGGTTTGACACTACTACCTTAGAATTAGGTTTCTTGTATTTGGAATCACTCCAATAGGAACTCAAGGGATCCCAGTTAAAATATATTAACCATACAAAACTGTCTTTAAATATTTAATGTGGATAGTTTTGTTATTTACTAAATGAAACAGTAGTTTATATTTATTGTGCACGAGAAATTACATTACACAAACAGTCTGATTGTTATAAATTATTTATTTCAGCATTTCATTGAAAATTAATTATTGTTCCATTCAAAATCCTTTAAAAAAATTCCACTGTTACATTTAGCTCTGAATCATATTCAATTTATTCTAAAAAATGCTCTGTAGTTGGTTTAGTCTAGTTATTGTTATTCAACATCAACCATAAAGAGGGGAAAGGAAATACTTCTAATATTGGTACATTTTCTGTAGATTGCAGTGGTAATCGTTATCATGAATTACTTGACCATGATTGCCCTGGTGGGCATGAAAAAACCTTATCTTGGACAGAGATGCTGGAATCATCCAAGTCCTCGTTTGTGAACAAGTTACCAGAACAACATGCATACAAGGCATTTGAAAATGTGAGTACTGCAAAGCTAGATTTCAGATTTTTAAAGAGTTCATAATGTATATTTGCTAAATTTACAAATAACCTATTGGCAAATGCTATCAACTCAAGTGCCCTAAGGGCACATGTTATGGAACCAAAGATAGAATTTTTTTTAAAGGTATAAAATTTGTATACTTGAAATATTCTCTTTCATCTATGACCTACAAAGAAATAAAATTTGTATACTTGAAACAGGAAAAGCTGCTATCTTCTCTTGGAAGAGAAGTGATTGCCAACCAGGAAACCAGTTACGGGTTATACCCCAACAGCAATAATGATGAGAACTGTATGGCTTACTTTAACCTTAATAACTTGAGATTTTACTTTTTTGGCACATAATGAAATTTCTTCCACCTCTGATACATGTTCCATATCATCAGCATACTTTTTACTTCCTAAAGACACTGGTGGAGTCCAATTTTCTCCATATTCTTCGATAGAAACTCAAGGAACTAATTCTGACTACTATGAAACATTGTTTGACCAATGCCAAATTCAAGAACCTCTGGATGCATATTCAAGCTTGACTGTTGGGCGGAAACAGAAATTTACAATTACGGCCGTCTCCCCAGAATATTGTTATGCCAATGAGGCAACAAAGGTCTGCACCTTTTTATTCCTACTTTGTTATGTTTTGTATAATGATTTATGGCTCATGTACGTGTTGGAAATTCCGCCTTAATTGCGGTCCGCCCCTAGTCGCCTAAATTGCGACCTTTGGTTAGCCTTAATGGCAGCCTCCAACACCTTCATTGTGTTGGCTTTGAGGGGGTGGATTTAGTCCCAGGCACTCCTCACCTTACAAGCCAGTTTTGTAAGGATGAGTTAGGCCCCAAATTTCAACATGGTATCAGAGCCTATCCTAGATCTATTGTTGGGCTTCCCTCATCTTCCACGCTTCAGGCCCATTGGGCCGGGCTGAAGCGTGAGGGGGTGTGTTGGAAATTCCGCCTTAATTGCGGTCTGCCCCTAGTCGCCTAAATTGCGACCTTTGGTTAGCCTTAATTGCAGCCTCCAACACCTTCATTGTGTTGGCTTTGAGGGGGTGGATTTAGTCCCAGGCACTCCTCACCTTACAAGCCATTTTGTAAGGATGAGTTAGGCCCCAAATTTCAACAGTAGGTTAGTGAATGCTAGACGGGATATGATTAAGAATGACACCATTAGAGCATTTGGATAGCACCTATAGTAAAAATGATGGTAGAAAATAGGCTTAGGTGGATTGGGCATGTAGAGAGACGACCTGTATATGTTGCAGTACGAAGAGTAGATCAGATGGAGAGTCAGATCAGAAGAGGTAGAGGAAGACCTAGAAAAACTATAAAAGAAACTATTAGGGAAGGCTTAAAGGTTAATGAGTTGGATCCAAATATGGTTTATGATAGAACATTATGGCGTAATTTGATCCATGTAGTTGACCCTACTAAGTAGGATAAGGCTTGGTTGTTGTTGTACATTAGCGAATGCTATCTTCTGAATGATGGAAGTGTAATTCCTTTTAATTAATCTTACTGGTGTTTCCAGCTTAGCTTTACCTAGGTTCATGAAGTGCATCCACAATAATGTTTGAAACATATATATAATTACTTTTATATAATGCAATTATTAACTAGGTAAATGTCGCGGTGTATATTCTCAATCCTAAATTCCATATTTCCATGTGTAGGTGATCATTGTTGGATCCTTTCTCTGCTTTCCCTCGGATTCTACCTGGGCTTGTATGTTTGGTGACGTTGAAGTTCCTGCTGAAATAATTCAGGATGGCGTAATCTGTTGTGCGGCTCCATCCCATCTTCTTGGAAAGGTTACTCTGTGCATTACTTCAGGAAATAAGGAACCGTGCAGTGAAATCAAAGAGTTTGAGTTTCGTAATAAGACCAATAGTTGCATTCACTGTAATGATTTGGAAACAGAAGTTGCCCATAGTCCAGAAGAGCTGTTATTACTTGTTCGTTTTGCAGAAATGCTCCTCTCTTCTTCGACTGTAAAGGATGATAGCTCAGAATCGGGAAGTCAATTTTCAACAGAACAGAAAGCAGATGATGATTCATGGAGCCATATTATAGACGCTCTCCTAGCTGGCAACGTAACTTCATCTGGTACTATTGACTGGCTTCTCCAAGAGCTGCTGAAGGATAAGCTGCTGCACTGGCTTTCTTGCAGATCCAATGAACGAGATGAAGATGCAGGTTGTTCTTTGTCCAAGAAAGAGCAAGGGATTATACACATAGTCTCTGGATTGGGTTTCGAATGGGCCCTGAACCCCATTCTCAGTTGTGGCATGAATGTTAATTTCCGTGATATCAATGGATGGACTGCCCTTCATTGGGCTGCACGGTTTGGAAGGTAATGGAAAACTGAACTGAGCTGTTGATAGCAAACCATGCTTCAAGGTTTTGAACAAAATATGATTTCTAAAGTTTGTTTAGAAACCTTTACTTTTTCCTTGGGAAAAGGAAGTACATATACAAGGAGAGAGCAAGGGATGGAAACTAAGCCTGTCTTAATATTGGAAATTATTATACCCACATTTAATAAAATCCTTTGCACTTGACCCAAAAAAAAATGCTTTGCATGTCAGAAATTAACGAGCAGGTTACACTAATCATTGAACGGGTATATAAAGCTTTATCAACATAGCAAATGCATAGCTTTATTTTAACAGCAAAAGTATTTTCACACTATGTGAGGTCAGTTACGTTAATTAAATAATGACACTGTTATGTCAAAAACTCAAGTTTGGGGAAGCTTGTGTGAATCGGAGTGTTTATTTATTTAATGGTTTCTTTTCTTCTGGAGTTTTCTCATTTGACTGTCCTCCATATGATCAATTATTCTTATGAAAACCTAGATTGGTCTTCTCACATCATCAAAAGATGTCAGACCAGATTCAGTCATAACTCATAAAGGGTGATCACGTCATGATTAAAAAAATCGCTTTCAGAAACCTTTAAGAATTAGCTGTTCCATTCTTAATGTTCTAAATGTTGTATTGTATCACTGAACTATTTTATTCCATGGTAGGTTAAAAATGGTTGCTTCACTTATAGCTGCTGGTGCGTCTGCTGGAGCAGTGACAGATCCAAGTTCACAAGATCCGAATGGTAAAACTGCTGCATCTATTGCGGCCAGCAATAGCCACAAGGGACTGGCAGGTTATCTTGCAGAAGTAGATCTAACAAGTCATCTGTCATCCCTCACATTGGAAAAGTGTGATGTTCCTAAAGATTCTTCTGAGCTTGAAGCTGAGTTCACTGTCAGTAGTGTGTCTAACAAAAATCTTGAAGCCAGTAATTCACTAAAAAATACCTTGGGTGCTGTCAGAAATGCAACTCAGGCAGCTGCACGTATACAGGCTGCTTTCCGTGCACATTCTTTCAGAAAACGGAAGGAGAGAGAAGCTGCCTCCACCACTTGTCTAAATGGATATGTCACCGGTATAGGTAGCATTGGTGGATATGTTAGGAGCTCACGTGATTACAACTCAGCTGCCTTATCAATTCAGAAGAAATATAGAGGCTGGAAAGCTCGCAAAGAGTACTTAGCTTTTCGCCAAAAAGTTGTAAAGATACAGGTAATAGATGTTATGGTACTATTACATTTCACAAGACATTAAATTCCGAGAGTTCTAGATACTTTGAAAAGTGAATAAAATTGCGTCTAGAAGAGAGAGATGGAAAAATAAAAGTATAACTAAGTAAAAATGGCGCATGCATAGATCAAGCCACAACAAGAACTTAATATTAAACCTCAGATTTTATGTATTTGTTTGGGCAGGCTCATGTGAGGGGTTACCAGACTCGGAGGCAATACAAGCTAATGATATGGGCAGTTGGAATCTTGGACAAGGTTGTGCTAAGATGGCGGAGAAAACGGGTTGGTTTGCGAAGTTCTCCGCAAGAAATAGATTCAAAAGAAGAAAGTGAAGATGAAGATTTTCTCAAGGTGTTCAGGCAAGAGAAAGTACATGCAGCAATTCAAAATGCTTTGGCACGGGTGATTTCCATGGTCCCTTCTGTGCATGCTCGTCATCAGTATAATCGCATGCTTGGGATGCGTCGTCGAGCCGAGGTATATAGGCTAACAGCAAAAATTAAAAATATGGGACTTCAATCCCTTCAGTCAATATCTCGGTTATATTAGTTACGCCCACTTTTTGCAGTCAGAAATAAGAGAAATGCCAGAAAGATGCTTTTTCATATTTTATTTTTCATTATTAAATAAAATCCATGCTGATCTGATTAAATAACATGAATTCATTCTTTCTTAGTGGTACCGGTATGAGATTTTATCTAGTATATAGTAATGGAAGTAGGATAAAAAAAAGAGTTTCTAGCATTTCTCATGAATTAATCAGGAATTAGTTAAACAGTCAGAGCTAGCGAAATTGTTAATTCGAGAGCTCCTTTGGTTTGAACAATGCATAACTTACCATTCTCCTACAGGATGAACATGGCAACACGAGTGATGAAATGGAAACACGGTTATCAACTTCTGTGGATGATGTTTGGAATATTGAAGATGATGGTTTATATCTATTTCCTTGGGAAACGCTCTAGCCTTCCTGGTTTATTTGTCTCTATTTTGGTGTGTAGCTTTACCGTTTGTGTATATATAGTTCTTGTATTTGGATATGTAGAACAAACTTTGAGGTTGTATCTTGTAAATCAGTCTAGCTTGTACATGGTGATAACGGTGATGGACATTTTCACTTCATCGAATGTACAAAATGGCCGATGGACATTTTCACTTCATCGAATGTACAAAATGGCCAATATATATATCGTCTTCTACTACACGACCAATTGAATGCATGTAGGATAGAGTTTCAAAGTCAGTGGTGTAACTTGCCACTTTCTTATTGTATATGTTCTTGCTTGTCAAAGCCTTTCATTTTGTGTGTAGTTGCAGCTTCTAGTAAAAATCTTACACCGACTAAATTGATGCAATCATATATTACATTAAAAATAACTCACTTGCTTGATAAAAAAAATAAAAAATAACTCACTTATGTTTTGGGTTAGTGATTGTGGTTTGAAATGTTGGAGTGTATTTCTTGTAAGATCTGGTTCGACTCTCTCCAATGTCAATTTGGATGATTGACTAAAAAATACGTCACATATAAAATGAAGTAATTAATAGATGGTTTGATAATAGCATAGAGTTTAACCAAGCAATTGGACTCAAGTTGTTAACGAGTTCTACTAAATGATGAATCATTCGTGATAAATCGAGTTTCATTAATTCTTAACATATTTTTTTGTTAAATTTTATTTATCTTTCGACCCAACTTTAAATTACTAAGACCCTTTCTTTTGAGAATCGGAAGGTTAACATGCGAAAATATTAAAAAAATATAGAGTATTTAAAAACAAAAAGGCAAAAACAAACTATGGATGAGGAATTTACTCAAGGGTTATAACTAGGCAAATAATTAAACTACAAGCATGTGATAAAAGACATTTTTGATTAATAATAATTGGGGTGGATGGACCTATTAATCAAGATATAATAATTGATGGAAAGGTCCACAAAGCAATTTCCCACTCCAAGAGGAAAGTGGCATATAGTAACTAACAACAAACCGCAAGCCAATAGGGCACGTCTCTTGTGTATTTGTTTTTTTTCCTTTTGATTATCCAATAAAATAGAGCTTTTAGCGGTGGTCGGTTAGAACAAAGTCTAAACAAAGATTTCTCTCCGGCGGTTATGGAGCAAGATAGGAGGCTTGAACTCATAGACCAAGCAATTCAGAAACATATTCACAACAAAGGTGACAATAATAATAATCATAACCTTAAAGACCACGAAACTGAATACCAACAAACTCTCTCCCACCTACTCTCTGTCTCTCAGGTATTTTACAATTCATGTTTAATGCCTCAAACACAGTATTTTATGTCCATTTTGCATGTCAATATGTCATATGATGTCTTTCTAATTGAACAAGTTTTATGTTCATTATGCTCAATTTGATTTATTAGCAGTTGGAAATGTCTAAAGGAGGTGAAACAGTTAAGCAATCCGAAGCATCTAGTCCTTCAAATTCAAAGCAGGTGGCTTCTGCAATTGAGAAAACAAAAAGTAAAACTGTGGATGATGGAGGAAGCATGGGAAGTGACAAGGATGAGATAATCAAAGAGCTGAAAAAGGTGAAGAAGCAGAATTTTGTGACTCATTGTCTTCTTTCAGCGATGATTGTCCTCACTGTGGCTTGGCAACTATCAGAGGTTTCACTTGTTATGAGAGTGAAGGATGGAATAAACCACCCATTTAGATCCGTTGGGAATATGTTCAAAGACATGGTGAAAGATGTTTCTATCAGCAATGGTCAAGATGCTGATGACAAAGAAAACAATGAATCTACATCTCTTCCTTCTCTTAAGATTCCAGATATGACCAACGTGGATGTGCCAAATTTCGGAAAGGAATGAAAATTAGCATTTTCTTTAAGTGGTTGATCATTCACTCTCAATTGGTCGAGCTTGAAAGTTACACTGAAAAGTTAATTAAGGGCAATGACTGTCAATGAGGATGTTAAGCCATTGCTTGTAATGTTCTTGTGTCAAAAGTTGGTAGTTACGTTTTATTGTGGCATTTACGTAATCAATAAGTATGAAATCTAAATTCTTTAAGGTGTAGTGTTAGCACAGGAGAGCCAGATTATTGTTTGAATAAGTTAGTATATTTTATAATTAGTTAAGCTACCACAAATGAATTTATTTGTTAAAAACTATAAGAAATAACAAAGTCAAATGATATCCACTTGTTCAATAAAATGATATTCAATTGTTCGATAGATATGTTTTATTTTATTTCTTTATATTTGGCTCCTCAGAAAAAACGGACTAACTTTGCCATTGACTTTGTATGTCACAACCTTAAACCCAAGCCGAGATTGATAGGGTAAGGGTACGTTTAAATTTCTGGTATAAAGTCAAATGAATAAAATGGGATACCATTATACCACCTATCCAAATGATTATAAAAAAAAAAAGTACCACCTTTCCAAATATATTCTAAAATTGATTTGTATCGCCAGAAAACAAACCAAACACTAAGCAGCAATTAAACTGACAAGCCTAAGCATAACACTGCAATGGTACTTGTCAAATAAAAAATTATACTGTAATAAACATTTATACAAGACTTGCTTTAGATTGACTCACTTTTTGATCAAGTCAGCTTCGCAATTTGAGACCTCTAAATTTGAATTGTCGATGTGCATAAATTTTCAATAGTATTTTAAAAGAGAAGGAAATTGATCAGCCAATTATATATATCCAAGCAAACAATTGGAATGGCTAGCACAATTGTGCTGGCTACATAACGGAAAACCAACTCAGCAATGAAAACAAATACTCCAGTAAAATTAAAACATTGACAGATGCACAAAAGCCAAATTTTAGATGCAAATTGCATGGATATGGAACCAGTATAAAGTCTTCAACCCCCAATATTCATTGAACTTCAACAAATTTCCCTTCAGAGTTTAAACACAATTCTAAACAGGAGACACAATTAAGAATTAACACAAACCAAAAGACCCAATTTTAATTTCAAATGTCTGAAGCAAAACAGTTGTGCGCAAACTTGTACATTCGACAGTCTACCTTCTTCATGCATAGTTCAAACGGAATATGTCATTCAACACATAATAGCTTCCTTGCGGTGTTGGTATCAAATGGAACATCTGCAAGGAGAAAAATTTGTTCAGTTCACTCATCATGATTGAGAAATGAGATCAAGACTATGAGGTAATTAACAGTGTGAGAACTGAGAAGATAAAAAACTACCAAGTGATATTGATGACTCTAACAATCCCAGTTCTATCTGGGCAGTAATAACTGATAAATGCAATAAAAGACCACCTTCATATGTTACTGAAATTGGTCTTTCTCTATGGTTACATAAAACACCGTTATCAATATGAGGAAAACTCCAAAATTAGAAATTTCACTCTAATCATGAATTAGTGGCAGTAACCCTAATGCCCATTGCCCAACCACAGACCATTTTCGTATAGCAATAGACTGTTTATGCCGTAGTTAATCATTTCATTATTTCACTTTCCTAATTAACCTGTGTTCTTCTCTAACTCAATCTGAGACTTAAATTTCTAGAGATGGAATGAGAACCATCTTCCAAACGAGAATTTAGTGATGCATTTCCTTTTCCCCCCACAGACCCTTCAATATGGGTGCCTTGACATGTTAACCAATATTTGGTATTCACTTGCTTTGTGATAAAAGGGATGGTCATTTCACTATTCGGTATAGATGTAGGATGGTCCTGAGATCTTAGTGAAATAACTAAGAAAGCACATACCTCTATCCAAGTATCATTGACCACAAGGCGCATATTAACTAGCATTAGATTGGTGAACAAATCAAAGCATAAAAGGCACGTTTTTTCTAGACATGGTGACATTGAGATTTGAGAGCAATTTAACAGAAACAGGACCACAAACACTTCCCCCACTCCACCAAATAAATGTTCAACAACATCAAGTAATCAAAACCCAAGAGAAAACAACATCGATACAGAGAGGAATCTACATGGAATAAATGTTCATCAAAGTTCAATTTACACTTGTAAGTCAACTTCATTTACACAATCCAAATCCATCATAATAATAACAGGCAAATATCCAATTTAGTTCCTTAAAGTGTATGATTGTATCAACATAATCCCTCTGCAATAACAATATTCCAAAATGATCACTAAAATTTTACAACCTTAAGTTGATAATGTTAGAAATACATTAGGAGCTAAATGTGTATTTGGAATGTCAAAATCACATAGGGTCGAAGAGATTCTGCTAAACTCACCGCAAATCCAAACATGCATATGAAAAATACCAATCAAATTTCAGGGATCAAATTGGATATTCACTCCAATAAGAAAAGAAAATTATTAACGAAACTAGAGATCCAACTAAAATCACAAAAACCTAAATCAGATAAAATGCAACACTTGAAAACTAAAATTAATAAAATTGAGATTTAACAAAACATAGATCCACAAATTAAAAGTTAATCATCAAAATAAAAAACCCTATGTGGAGAGTGGAGAAAGAGGGATGATACCTGACTGAACTTAAGGGCGTGTTGTTCGCCGGCGAGCTGGAGATTACCACTGACGAAAACAAGCATGCCACCGTTAGCGCCAGAAGGTTGACAATCGACGGTGGTGATGGAGTGATGGCACTGCTGGAAAGGGAGAGAAGTGAGTTTAGCGACGATATTCTGAGATCCCATAATCTGCTGACCTTCGAAGGAAAGCATGGAACCTTCCTGGTAGAGATTAGCGAGGGCAGGACGGTTGGTGTCGAAGGTGGTGTAGTAGTGCTCCACGAATGCCTTTGCTAATGCGTCTGGATCCATCGCCATTGCTTTCGCTTTCGCTTTCGCTTTCTTCTAACGCACTCTCTCTCTCTCTCTCTCTCTCCGATTTCTTATAAATATACGCACGCGCTCTCTTCTCTTTTTTTTAGTTGGGCTTAACTAGGCTGCTCGAACTCCATATTAACAAAGTCCATTTCCTCAATTTTATTGAATGATTTTTAAAAGTTAAGTTTTAGAACACTTTCTCTCTTTTTTAGCCCTTCATAGCCTCTCTCTTTTTTTCACATAATAACTTCTAAGAATCCAAACTTGGTTTTTATCCAACCAAAAATGATTAAGAATGACTTTTTTAGCTATAAACCCCGAGACCCAAAATAAACATCATAGTATTGGTCTAAATGACCAAAGTCATAAATCTATCAAGGATGTTGTTTGGAACAATGGTATCCAAACCATAGGGTCCCAAGTATTATTAAGATTAACCTAGATTATACACGATCTTGAGATGTCATTGTCATGTATATCAAAGTTATTTGTATTGATGAGTTTTCTTGCGCTTGGTGTCTAAGGGATCTGGAAAAAATTAATTTGAAAACATCTTGCAATATTTTATCCAATATTCACATTGAACAAAACTCTGTTCAAATTGGAACTCTGGTTTCATCCACCTTTGATAACCCCGTCAATCCACAAACTTACTTGTTATGATTTACATTTGGCTAGTGATCTTGCGAACGATTACGCAAAATCTAACCAACTTACATCATATTAGATGTCTAAATACTACGAATTGATAAGACTAAACCCTCCTACTGCTTTCAACTTAAAAATGTTGTCCCAAAAAGCTAATTGGGCTTTCTTAGTCATATTAAAATCTCCCAAAAGGAAGTCTTGTCATCTTTTATCAACTACATCACAAATATGATGTTAATTTGAGATCTTGGAGCATGCTCCCCTCAAGGGTTCAAATTTTCTCCCTTTGTATCAATTTTTATGAGTTAGTTTGACTTTATTTAAAAAAATACATCACAAGTATATCTAATAAGAAAAATGCATACCTTAGTTGAGGATTGTTCGAAGCACCAACTTGGTTAGGGTAACTCTTTATGCAAAAGATAAAGTCTTAGTCCTTCTGTTGATAAGTTTGTTGTCCACTTTGTTGAAAATAAATTGAGAGGATTGTTGTCATTGTTTTATGTTCCATTTTTCTTGTTGAACTTAAACAGTTTGGTTTGCCAAGAAACATTAAAGAAGAAGGAAATGATAATTTTTTTCTTATTAATTTGTTTATGTGAAGTCATGCAAAAGAGATCAATATCAAAAGAGATAGTATCAACTTATTCCACCAAAGCTTCAACGAAAAGTATAATATCATTCACAAATTATATGTCATCTTGATAAACACGCATGAGCAACTAACTCAGTAAATACTCAAATAAATGTGACATACCTCTTTTTTCCTCGTCTTTACCCTTTCCGCGCCAATCTCCCAAACACAACCTAAAATAATAATTACTTACTAACATTTCTCAAGAAGGAAAAAATAGATTTGGTGTAACCCGTGCAATTAAACAAATAGACCATTTGTTTTGGAAATTTGACAAAAAGATCATCTCATCGCAATTGATTTATTTCATAACTAGAAAATTATGCTTCTCCATGTTTTAAGAGGCCTAACAGAGTAAAATAAAAAAAACCTTAACGCTGCGCTGCTATCAAAAAATAGGAAAAAAAGGTAAAAAATCAAAAAACGTCGACAGCAGGGTTCGAACCTGCGCGGGCGAAACCCAACAGATTTCAAGTCTGTCTCCTTAACCACTCGGACATATCGACTTCTTGTTCATTTCCTCTTGTAGATTTATATGTAACGAACTTATCAATGAGTCACACATCAAAATAAAAAATATTCTGACGGTCCAAAAATTGTTATTATATTGGCATTTTGAGTTGACATGTCAAATCTGTCGGCAAACTCTGTTTGTCCATCGCCACAAGGGAGTAATGTGAACAAAAATAAAAAAATATCGCAAATTGGTGACGAATAAAGACGTGACTGTTTAATATTTGTTTATTGTTTTCCCTCAAAAAAAAAAAAAATGTTTATTGTTTAAAACTAAATTGGAATAAACCACGGATGTGGTCCACTAAATCATAATTCTTTCTCTCTTATTTAACTTTTGAGCTACTGAAATATACCTAATACTTTAAACTATTTTCAATTAATAATCATTCAGTACCTTAATCAATTTTAAATAGCAGATTGATTGTTCAAGAATTAACTTAATAATCCATTAAACCTAGGGCAAACCACTATTTTAAGTTTTGAATGTGCAACTCGTTGTTACACCGATGATTAATTCGATAAAAATCCTCTTAAATCCTCAACTTTTGAGCTAAGAATGACAATTGGGTTGTTGATATGTCATGTTTTCTTCATATCAAAACGGCGGCTCGCCATAAACTTATTTGATAATGTTACTTTTGAATTGAACCAAAAACATGTTACAGCTTTTTCAGTTTACTTGGTTGAATATAAACTTATTTTTATGAAAGGACAACTTAGGTGTATTTTTTAGGAACTTTTCATGCTGCTCTTAATTTTTTTGTCATGATTAACTTTAAAAAAATGCTGGATTTGTGGAAATCATTTTTTTTAATGAAGATTTAAGGAAATCATGATTAGTTTAGTTAGAACCATCAAAAATCATCTAAGAAAATGCATGTAGGTTTTATCCAATCTTTTTGTTTAGGGAGGTTTTATCCGATCTAAAGTCCAAATCAACAATGTCACACCATTAAATATAATTTCACATCATTAACTAATGTGATATGCCATAAAACAAGCTTCAAACTGTGTTGTGAGGGAAAACACCAAAACTCCTTCTAAAATTTTGTTTTAGTCAAATTAACGACATACAAACCAATAATCATAAATAATTTGTCTTGGAATGATTTTTTTAAGGTAAATTCTTAAGTAGCTTGATGTTTGATTAGGTATCGGTACCTCGTAGACAAAATTCATTCAAAATTTAATTCAAATTTTAAATGAATTAATACTAAAATATAGCATATCATTGAATACCCTTGAAAAAATACAACATTAAATAATTGAATTATAAGTACCAACCAAACTTCAAAGGTACCACTATGTTTACCTTTTTTTAATTCAAATTTGTCTTGAAAGATAAAAAAAATCAAAAAAACAATATTGGACTTATATACAGAAGTCAATTTGTTGATAATCATAAGTGTACACATTAATTTCTCTGCAAATTTTTCTTAATATATATGAAAAGTACCAAAATTGCATCATTTTTTGAATTTACTCGACAACTAAAATCTATTGCCCCAACTATTTAGTAAAGGGTAGTGTTTTCTGAACACCAGCCTGTTTTATCTCATTTTTATTTAAATAAAAGGCAAGTGAAATAAATCAAGAACTGAAAAAGTAAGTACAAATCGGCCAAAAAATGGTGGATCACTAAAATATAATTTTACAACGTGTCATTTACATGTTTGAAAGCCAAAATAAGCAAAAGCTCATGTGGCCACTCATGATGAGTCATGATGAACTACTTGTAATTCACATGCACTATGGTCTATGGTACACTTTGCCTCCTTTGTCACCAACAACCTAATTTCCTTCTATCTATGCATTCAATCAATCTCATATACACATATACCTAAAATACATACATCAATACACATAACAAGTAACGTTATTAAGAGTACTATGAGTAGTAGTATTACATGCAGAAGAGGATGAGACAATATAACTAATTCCCTCTCATTCACTTCAGTTTGCAGTTACCATGGAATATAGTGAATTTGCCTAGAAGAATTAGTGAGACTTTTGATACCCTCACAACCATTCAAGAATCAATTCCAACCAATAAAACTTTGCTATTATGTACTACATTCCCTGCCACAAAAAAGCAATATTATAAACCAAGGTTCGTCTTAATGTACTATATTTTTAGAGCAATGTTATATCTCTAGAAAAATAACATCAAGAATTCTTCAAGAATAAAGAGGAACCAATCACAATGCACTATTTGCCACAATTTAAGGAGATGTGGCTAAAAAATAGGAAGTGAACAATTAAAACTTGCCAACTGTTTCTTGAAAACTTCTTGATGCTATTTTTCTAGATAAATAGCATTTTCCATATTTTTAACTATTATCGAAAACAAAAATAAGTACTATATTATATATGCATTTCATAACTGATGAATTGAACTTACTCTGAGCTGAGGAGATTTCTGAATATATGCACATCTACGACCTAACGAGCAGACGCTGATCCTTCCATTGTTTGTTTGGTTTAGATCAGCTTTGTATTTTTGTTTCTCAAGATGATTGGAAAAACTTTGAAACCTCTCTATAAAGTTGTTCAGCTTCAAATGGTTTTGAAACATATCCATCCATCCCACACTTAGAGCATTCCTGGTGTGTAGCCTGCATCACATCCGCGGTCATAGCCAAAATGGGTAGATGAACAAACTGTTCTCTGTCTTTCACACTGTTTTCGATCTCTCGAATTCGACGTGTAGCTTCAAACCTGTTGGGAAACGGTGATTAGCTAACTATGTGCTAATAGAGAATGATATGTGTTATTATGTGCATTGATTGTTTTCAATGTAATTCAGAAAGTGTGCTAAGTTTTGCAATTGGATTCCCTGCAGTCAAATAGTCACACATCATTCACATGGGACGTTTGATCTTCAATTAGACAAATTATATTCTAACTTTACAAAATAGGTCAAAAACAGTAAGTCAGAATGTGAATCGTCCAATCAAGATTGAACCATTCATATTCACAAAAACTTGAATGTGTGACTGCAGGCAATCCATTTTCATCCTAGAAAGAGTTTTCAATGAAACTTAGAATTTAAGTTCAAAAGATAATTATCAAGATTCTAGAAGAAAGAATTCAATCTGCATACCCATCCATTTCAGGCATTTGAATATCCATGAAACATGCATCAAATTGATGGGGTGGCCTCAGCATAGTGATGGCTTCTATCCCACTGCTTACACAAACCACACCAGCTCCATATTTTTTCAAAGCACCAGCCGCTACCGTGCGATTCACACTATTATCATCTACAATAAGAATCTTTCTCCCGGAGAGAAGATGCTTGAGAGACAAACCCTGATGTTCTCCGTTTCGAGGATTCCCTTTGTTCCCAACACCCATTGCTCTTTGTAGTGAAGCCGCAAGCATACTTGCTCTCAAAGGTTTTGTGACAACTGTTGGATTATGAAGACATGATGCCGTAGAACTCGCTCTAATAGAACTACTAGAATTAACAAAAATGAATAGTTTTGGAGGAATCTTTTTTCCTTTATCATTATCAACTTCAACAACTTTCCTAATGTTATTCACAAAGTGCGATGAAATACTCGAGTCTCTTTCCCAAACCTCTTGTTCAATCAGGACCATATTGATAGCTGCATCCCCATCGGTTATGGTGGACAAACCTTGCTTCAAATCTGAAACTATTTCAACACGAACGCCAAGCCTTCGTATGTGATATCTCGACACTTCAGCACGAACGGGTCTCGAATCAATAACTAGTGCAGCCATACCATTAAACTCTGAGGTTGCAGGATGAGGTTGGTTATTGATTTGTTGAGTTTTAAGCTCATTTGAATTGGGACATGCATTGGTGAACACAGCTGTAAATGTGAAAGTGCTTCCAATCTTCGGTTCACTCACAAATCCGATTTCTCCATTCATGAGGCCAACTAAACACTTGCTAATGCTTAGACCAATACCGGTTCCTCCGTGTTTTCTCGAGATGGATGGACCTACCTGCATGAATGGAGTGAATATCATCGGCTGCGACTCTAGAGGAATACCATCGCCTGTATCCTCTACCGATACAATCAAACTGATGAGATCATTGGAGGAGGTGGACGAGAAAGAACCAAGAGGTCCTTCATGACTGAAGGCTCGGAATCCTTCCCAGCTGCGGCGGCCATCAGCAACTGGGAAACCACTTAATGTATGTTCTGCATCTTTTGACGTGGATTCTCTCTCAACTTCTATTGAATGGAAAACCTCCTCAACAAGATGGATAGTCACAAAGATATGTCCTTTGTCCGTAAACTGCCAAACAATTGCATATTTTAGTTTTCATATTTTGACTTTGTAAATTAGTCCACAAAATGAATGAGTTTAAAGAGGTTTGATAGGACTTGATGATGGTATTTTACCTTAATCGAGTTACCCATGAGATTTGTAATTATTTGTCGAAACCTTCCAGGATCACCTATAAGCTGTTGAGGAACCTGATCCGAGACATAAACTGCTAACTTTGCTCCCAAAAAAGAATAAAACCAAACACATAAAGCCTGTTAAGTTATGATTCTGAAAATTTCAACATGGTGGTAGAAGTGCATCAGAAGAATAGACAGATATATTATTACCTCTACTCCTTTTCCTTGAGATTTCTCAGAAAATAGCGATAACACATCGTCCATAATTGCTCGTATATCGAACAGCACAGCCTCGAGCTCTATCTTACCAGATTCAATCTTTGCCTGGTCCAAAACTTCATTTATAATTGACACCAGAGCTTTTCCACTGCCTTGTGCGGTTCTGACATATTCTTGTTGGGTTACATCTAGATCAGTGTCCATGAGCATATTCATCATCCCTGAAAATCCAATTGAAGAGCATGGTCATGGATGAAGAAACCATAGATATACTCTGGATATTATGTATATAGAAAGTGAGTTTTCAACTAACCTAAAACACCGTTCATTGGAGTTCTGATCTCGTGCGAAACAGTAGCAAGGAACTGCAATGATGACAATTGATTCAGCTCATATCATTGGTGTAACTTGAGCCTAAATAAATAATAAAAATTTAATAGTGACAACAAAAATTGCATACCTGGGATTTAGCAACATCAGCCGCTTCAGCTCGTTTTTTAAGCACCATCATCTCTTGGTAATCATCCTCTACTTTGGCAATTCGACTCACAGTTGCATGAAAAATATGTCCAACAAGGAGTGCAATAACAAGGATGCCAATTGATGTACCCATCGCCAACCTTGGAAATGGTGGTTTCTGTTTGAACCTGTGTCAGCATCAAACTTAAAATATCATAACAGTTTAACCAGTGTAAAAATTAGTAAACAATCCATACCATGCGACCCAGAAATAGTGTATCACAAGTTTTATAAGGCTAATATATCAAGTTTTTAGATAACATATCTTGTACTTAATGTGAGATAGCATCATTATCCTACTGTAACATAGTATGCAGAACTTTGCAGATATACTCTATTCGTTATGATAGAAGTCTCTGCAAAAGATCAGCTTAAAATTTGATTTCTAAGTACAGATTTCCATTATTTCAAAGTTAATTCATCATAAGGACAGAAACTTATTTGGAAAAAAAGAGCTTTCTTCTGCATTTCTCTTACCTGCAGTGCATCTCATGCTTCCTGAAAGGATCTCCAAAGTTAAGAAAGCTCACATGATAGAACTCGTCACCTGATACATCAGAACCATACATGGGAATTGGGCGTGTCTGATTTGTTGTATCATACACATTAACAAGCACGGTTTGCTTGCTAGCAAGTTGCTGAAGCAATTTCTCCACTAATGACTCTATTTCAAACACCCCACCAAGATACCTGCATAACAGTTAGTTAAAACATTAACCATGTTCAATAATTGTTTACCCCAAATCGAATAAAGTTGCCCACTACTTCAGAATTAGAAGTTAGCTAATTCAGATTTAGGCCATATTTGGATAAACAAGCTAATTAAGCGCCTAAAGATAACATATGCCAAAAATGTTCATTTATAAATGTTTATTTATAAGCTATTTCTATACCAAAACATAATATAAAGTCAAATTGTTTTCATATATGCTTTAAGCTGTTTTCATAAGCTATCCAAGATAGCTTATGGAAATAAACTGAAAACAACTTATGATCAAGTCATAATTGTTTGCATAAGCTCTCACAATCAATCTTACAAGTTCTTATGCTCAAATAAGTGAATCTAAATAGGCCCTTGACAAATTCCAAAACATATACACACCCATCAGTTGCTTGAATCCTTTCATTTGGGGTAGCATTTGATGGAAGGTCTCTCTTGTAAACAGCAAATGTGAGGATAACCCCTAAACGGTTTGTTTTCAACAGCCTGAAAGGGGCAGTTAAAACCCCTTTGCCTGATTCTCTTGCTCGCAACACATTTTCACGGTCTTCCTGTTGATGAACAAGTTAAGAACAGCGACTACAAAGTACAAATCATAACTCTACATTTAATCTCATAAGAAACTTACCTTTCCAGAAAGCACATCAATAGATATGACATGTGAAATTGTATCTTGTGCAAAGATGACAGGAGCATATTCTTCATGGATAGGGGATGGTTCCAATTCATCTGGTACATAATCATCCTCATGAACCGGGTTCTGCTCCATGGTATCCATTCTCTTAATGCTCCACCCTTGTTGCTTCTCAAATTGTTCCCTTTCAGATTGAAGCACCCTTACAGCATATGCAACACCACTTGTAAGTGGCCTCTCAAAAGCAGTTCTTTCTGTATACTTTGCAAAAGTTTTCTGCATGTTTCACAGGTTGTTATGCTCATTTGTTAACATCACACTACTGATACCAGCTTCATAGATAAAATATACGTCCACTTCATTCTACTCAAAAACATAAATTCAGATGGAAATGAAGCCTTATAACTTGAAATCAGAAGGATAAGATAAAGCTACTACATAGTACATAATTGAAAAACTAAGTGATTTGGCTCAACTGGCTAACGAACTCATCATGCTAAAGACGAATTGCTCAGGAAAACTCGAGTACGAATCCTGACTTAACAATATTTGTCCAGACTTTACTTACCTCCCCACTGAATTATCAAGAGCCCCTTTTTAGGGGAAGAGATGGGTTAAGACAAAAACAAACAAAAAAACACAATTGAATTAGATCCTTAATTACAAGACAGTGAATAGAAAGAGTAGGTACCTGGTCAATGGCAGAAGGATTCTTAGCATGATGGAAAGTTGAGATCAGAATAGACATGGCTTGAATATGATTCATACTAACATTAAACTGATCTTGTAACATCCTAGCTCTTTCATCACACATGCTAGCTAAAGTCTCTTTCCTCTTTTCAGTGACTTGTAAGTTAATACCACAAAAGATCCACAAAGACACTATAAACCAACCCAAAACCCATGCCAGCAACAATTTCCTCCACAATTCTCTCCTAACTCTTTTAGAACCAATACACTGATAATACTGTTGATGGATTTTACATGTACTTCCCAAGATCTTCTCCCACCATTTAAGCCACATCTTTCCACCATCTCCTAAAAATCCCATCTTTGTGTCCATACTAATGAACCAATTGATATAAATTAACGATACAAACCAGCAACATAGCACTAAAAGTAGATGCCCCACTTTTAGACTAAACCCAATTACATGTAACAAACTCATCCACAACAGTAACCAACACTAGTGAACAGAAATGAACCACCACCTTCAAATTCTTGAAAAAACAAACTATATGAATAGAAAAGAAACATGAGACATGACAAGTTTGAGAAGATGCTATCTTATCCAACCAAAAGAAAAATAGCTTTAAATTCAAAATGGTAACACTAACAGTAACAGTAACACTAGAATATGAAATTCACACACGCCTTTAAAAGAATCAAAGAATCATTAAGAGTTTCTAATTCCAAACATGAATTGATACTTGTTGTTATCTTGTCAGTCACAAGCTACCAACCAAGAAAAGAAGGGCTAAAAACAAAACCTATAAAGATTCGTTTTTTAGCTTAATTTTCAGCACACAGTGAACAAAATCCAACACTAACTTGCAGTGTTGTTCAGCTAAGATATTTCCAAAACCAAACAACATAAGCAAAGAGAAGTGTTCAAGTTTTAAAAGGTTGTTGTTGCAAAGGAATATGTTTTTGTGGAAGACAGTGAAAGGTTCAAAGACATAGAAGTTAGAAGAATGAAACTCATAGGAGAATTTGCAAAAGACAAGATAATAGGAATATGATGGCAACAATGTTTTCGGGTATTGGCCATTATCTCTTTTCAACTATCCACTCAAAAATATAAATAATCAAAATATAAAAAAAAAAAAAAAATAGATAATGAAAAATAATCAATTATTTATCTAAATGTTCTTTGTTGATGTTTTTTATAAAGAAAAATATGAGTATGTTAATTGTTACATTAGTATTTCTCATATCAAGACTTTAATGTCGGACCTCCAAAATCAGTTGAGTTATATATTTCTAAAATTCAAGGCAATATCACTATAACGATTTGTGCGAATTTATCATACTTAAATATTAAAAGATTATTAATATGTTTAAAACGTTCAAATCTATTATCACGTGGACCGTGGAAGATATAAAAATAACATATATAATTAATTAATTTGGAATGATAATGATAAAATAGTAGAAGAGAAGAGAACCGAAAAGGTTGGGTTCCACTTCCACTGAGGAGAAAACAGTGCTTTTTTGCTCAACTTTGTTTTGCTTTGTAGCTGTGTAACTGTGTTCACATATCCCTATCCAACCATACGTGCCACTACACAACTTCTACACGCTAAGTCGTTAACTCTGAGCCTTCTTCAGTGTACCTTTAACTTTGCATAGCTGTATTTTTTTGTTGACATGAATACCCCTGCATGGAACCAGAATTTCAACAATAAGCATAAGCTTTTTTTATCCAACAGAATGGCATTAGATACCCTTTACTTTTCCTAATTTGCCTAGAGACACATGGTCTAACACTCAAAGTAGGTAGGGAAATAATAATAGGATAGGCATATTTTTTTCTATGCTTGGTATTATTCTATCAAGGTGTTACTATATCTATCAACCAACAAAATTAAAGTGTTACTACTGTGTCTTCATTTTTATTTTTACTACTGTTTTTCTTTATTTTTATATATCCTCTAATGATCTAAGTAGTGTTTTGAAATTGTTGCAGCTACCCTTCCTCATTCATCGTACTTACCCGAATTCAGTCGCAAAAGGGAACAATTTACATCATTAATTATGTTTCATCATGGAGACAAAATTTGACACTTTATGAGGAACTTCTGTGTTTTGTTGGGAAATTTCACTTTTTAGCATACGTAAAGAAAAACTGGTATTCATTTTTTCCACAAAAATTCAATATTATTCATGTAGTTAATATTTTTATTTTTTGGTCAAGATATGGAGTTAATATTAATATCCACCCTAGGTAGTAGAGGGAAAAAAGTGTCACCAAAGTAGAGAGATATTATTATGGCAAATAAACCATAGTACTACTACTAATGATTGTTTTTTCTTGAGGTCCATACTAATGATTGTTGACAAAACAAAATGTACCACTAGTACAAAAACAACAACGTTGTATTGACAAAAAAAACACTATTGAATCTAGGATAGTTACTAGCTAGGTAGGGTTTTATTTGTTAATCATTGTAGATTTGTAGTATTAGATTAGATTGTGCTATTTTATTTGCATCACATTTTATTCGCAAACACATCATAAATCTACATTGTAGGAGCCAGTTATTTTTGGGTGAAAAGCCAACAAAAATTCAATTATTTTTTGAGCAATTCAATTATTAAAAAAAGGCAACAAAGATAGGATATTGAATTCAGAACATGGGAGTAAATTAAATGAGGACTTGAGGGGCAAGATTGGTAGTAGGAAAACAAGTTACGGCGAAAGTGGTTGTATTGGGTCAGCATCTAAGTAAGCATAAAAATAAAATAGTAAATTAGAGGAAAAGAGGTGACAAGGAAAAAGTGACACTTTAATGTGGGATGAATGGGGGGTTCAGGTGGAAGGGTTGTGAGGAAGTGATTTGGCTATTATAAATAAATTCATATCCATAGATATAAAAATTAAATAAAAATTGGGTGGTTCGTATTTTAGATGACAATTTGATCAAATTGTTGACTCTTACTTAAAACATGTATATCTACAATGTAACATGTTGTAGTCACTCTTTTTGCAACAAGATCCCACAATGACACAACGTTCTTGTGAATACGGGAGATGATTTTAAATATTTTTTTCGTAGATGATTTGTAAATATCTCTATTAATGTTTGTTACGCTTTAAAATTTACTTTGATGAGCTCCTGCAATCCATATCACTTAAGAAAATAAATAATAGTAATCATATTTTCTAAAGAAAAAGATTGATTTTAATATGTTTATTTATTAACCGGTATGAATAATTTAAAGAAAAAGATTGATTTGGATATGTTTGTTTATTAATCATGAATAATTTTCTCTCTGAGTATAATTTGAAGCTACAATGCTAGTTTGGTAATTTGCCTCTATACTTTATTTCTCAATTCGTTTCGTAGATAGACGAAATGACAAAACCATTATAAACTCACACATACAAGTGGAAGTATCGGGGTTCGAACCCCGGTCATGGCATCAGGCCTAACAATTTCGGCATTTTACCAGTTGAGTTAGGATTTTTGGATTCTCAATTCATTTTTATATTATGAAAAAATTTCGATTCACATTTCTATTATCGTATTCGATCATAAATTATGTTATGTACATTTATTCTTATACAAAACCAAACCCACATTTTATTTATTTTTTTAACAAACCATTAAATTGGTCTTCTCTTTGTACTAAATTATGAAAATTGTCTCTAATTTTATTAATAACTTAAAATGATCCTATTTTTATCAAACGTTTCTCAAAATAGTCAAGATCTTTGTAAATAATTTATTAACAGAGGGACTTAACTGAGAAATGTTTGACGAATACAATGATCATTTTGAGTTATTAATAAAATCGTGAACTAAATTGAAAATTTTGTATAAAGATAAGGACTAATTTGATGGTCTACTCCTTTGTTTTAAGGGAAACCAAACCCACGCTTAATTAACATGGCAGGGATGACGATAAACTTTTGGAGTTTTTGTAGCTAGATGAGGATTATCTTACCAGATAGATTGCTCAGACCTTCATTGCATATTCAAATAAATTTAGAAAACCATTATAGCAGGAAAAATAATTATGGGTACCACCACCTAATGTAACACCTTACCCTAGATAGATATGACCCTTCTTTTTCGTGCTGTCCTTCTTCTAACAATACCACGTCATCTCACTCACTTATGTCTTTGTGCCAAGTATAGTATGTTCTTTCCACAATGTGTAACTTCCTTCACAATGGTTTCTTTTCATTTGTGCGACCTCTCCTAGTTGGCTCATGACAGATGATTGGACATTCCAGAGAGATGTGTTAACAAATAACCAATTAAAAGCTAAAGGCATGTTCCAAGTCTAGGTATATCAATGCTCAAAAAATCGTTGAAAAGGTTAACAGTTATCGGAAAAAATATAAACCAGTTCTTATATTTGAGTATGTAACTTTGATTAGTGTTGATTCGAGGAAAACAATGAATTGAGTTGAGGTTTGTTGCCTGCATAATAATGTTTTATTATTTTTGTCAATATGAGATATTCAATCCAATCATTGTTTCAATTGTGAAGACGAGTAAGATAGTGGACATCTATCTCTAGATGGTGGTCGTTGTCTCAATTGTGAAGACAAAGAAGATAATGAACCTCTATTTTTAGATGAAGAAAAATATTTGTCGTTATTAAGGTTTTGAATATTTTTTATTAATAAAAATTTACTATTCTTCTTGACGTGAGATTTGAGAATATGACTTTGATTTGTGTTGCTAATCGATTCATCAAAGATAATGAGAAATAAGTTGTGTTGAGGTTTGTTGTATGTATATTTGATTTTATTGTTTGTTGTCGATTTGATACTTACTCGGTCATCGTCTCAATTGTGAAGGAGATGAATTTGTATTTCTAAAACAAGACATTGGTTGTGGTTAGAGTTTTAAATATCGATCAATGAGTTGACCATCCATCAAATGGTGAGGTGGGTTTAATTTTCCTAGATTCAATACTCTTAAATTACCCAAATTTTTGCCTAATAGGAGTTTTGCTTTTGATATAAAAATTGAATAAGAGTTGACCATCCATCAAATATTGGGTTTAATTTTCATCAATTCAATACTCTTAAACTACCCGACTTTTTTACTAATATGAATTTTACTTTTTATATAAAAATTGAATTTCAATAGATTGTTATTTCTAATATCTGGCATGAAAGACATGAGTTGTTTCTAATATCCGTTTAGGTTGTTTGTCAAGGAGCAACATTGGTTGTTGATTTATTAGTGGTGTTAGATAGGAGTCGGCTATTTGTAAGTGAGGATTGGTCTTGAAATATCTCTTCAAATGGGGTGTACTCGGTATGGTTAGCCTATGTTGTGTGCACTATTTAAGGTTCTAGATGTGGAGGAATTAATCAATAAGATATAATTTACTCTGTGGTATTGGTTTTTCAGGTGACACTCTAATTTCCCTTATTCTCACTATGAGTGAATGGTGGAACTTCTTCTCAGCTGGAGTCGGTAGCCTTTTTGTGTAGGTACCTTTTTAGGTGTCTTTGAGCATGGTTTCGGGTCTGTTTTCTGACTTCTTATGTCATATCTCTCTGGTGGTGTAGACTTTGTAATTTCTTCCTGTGCTTTGGGCATCAAACGGGAGGAAGGGGGGAGGTGTTTTTTCTGTTTTTTTCTTTGCTATTGTTTGTGTTTTAGTTTTATCTTCAATGGTGTTAAGGGTGTTTCCGTTTCACTTTTGTGGGGTTTCGGATCACATATGGTGATCCTTCATCCTTGTACTTTGGTTTCCCTTTTCTTCTTTCCATTAGAAAAAAACGAAGAGATGTGTTTGAGTATTAAAAACATGCGCCATACCCTCATTTGCATCATCTTTCTACCTAGTTAATGTATACAAAAAATATGGAAAAAGTTATTTGACCCTTGTTTCTAGTTTCTCTCCAACTCTTCTTTTCCTTCTCTGTTGTCCATCGGAGCGGGATGATTTTGGACCATATTTATGGGATATCACCCATTTGCTCTCTCTCTCTCTCTCCCTCCCTCCCTCCCTCCCTCCCTCTCGTGAAATAAATGATTTCCACACGAATTTATTGTTTTTCTTCTGCGTTTTTCTCTTATTTCGTTGTCTAAATGCTATGTTGTTTTGTTTGTCATCTTGTTGCGTTGTTTTGTTTTTCATCTTTTGCTATGACCACTTTATTCATATTGACGTGTCAATTTCGATCCATATATTATAGATTCAATCAATGATTTGGACATCAATGTTACCGACTTGGAGGCATAGATACCGGATTCACTTTAATTTTATCACATATGAAAGTATTTTACCATCTTCTGCTATTAACCTAAATAGTGAGTTTGCTCTCGTATGTGTATATATATATATATATATATATATATATACACACACACACACAGAGACACACATCCATTCTTTGTAGTTTTAGTTGCGATGAATATGCGGGGGTGTAAGTGGTTTGGACAAAACCAACGAAATCGAAAGTCCAAACCGAAAAAATATTCTACCTTGTTTGGTTAGCTTTGAAACCAATCGAAAACGATCTGATTTGGTTTGGTTCATGGTTTTTCATTTCGAGATCCGTGAAACCGATGAACCAATTCGATGATAACCACACTCCTTATTTTACTAATATTATCCTACCTCACACAAACTTATGGTTAGACTCAAAATTAAAGTTAAACATAAAATACTTTTTAATAAATTCACTTTCTCTCATCTTCATTTCATCTCATCGGCCAAATTCTTTTATTTCTGCTATAAAAAAACAAAATTTCAAATATAATTATACAAAGTTCTATGAAATATTTTGTGAGAATATGAATTTTTTTTAACTGTATTTTTAAACAAACCGATCAACCGAACCAATCCAAACTGATTAGTTTGATTCGATTTCTTTTTTAAAAATCAGTGAAAACCGAACCAATCCAAATCGATGAAGGTTTCATCGGTTCAAACATTTTTTTGACTGAAAACCAATTCAAATCGAACCGTTACACCCCTATAAATATGTGTTGTTTTATCTTTCTATTTATGTTCTACTAATTCAAATGAATAAGTTTTTGAGAAAAAATAATTTGGTAATGTACACCCACGAAAATTGAGTGGGTGTATATTAACAAACCATCTTTAATTATTTTTAAACTTTATGTTTATTGCATGTTATGTGGAATTAAATCATCAATTTTTTAAATATATAGACGAAGTTGTAAACACCATTGAAACTCGTACACATAAATAAAAAGTTTTAAATTTGAATCATGGTCAAGTAATCCAATCTATGAATTTCGATATTGTTAGTTGAATTAAATTTTACATACTAAATTATGAGTTTAACACCAAAAATTTTGTAAAATATTGGTATCTCATAATCTCATGCTTCTTGAGTAAAAAGATAAACATTCCATGTTTCTTTATTTATTTTGATGAATCATCACATGCGTCTTTAAGAAAGCAATCTAGTTTTTTTTTTCTTCCCTAAAGAAAGCAATCTTTGTTTTTTTATTTTTGTACAATCAAATAATGAAAGCAATCTAGTTAATACTTTAATATTTATTCTCTGTTTTTTCTTACGGAATATTTAATATGTGTTAAAAATTGAATCAACCAAAATGAACAACCGTTTGCCACGGCACACCGACCCTTGACCGCCGTTAAGGGAGCTTAAATGCATCATTAGTGCGACAACACCCATCGATCATGGCAGCTTAAATTGACTTTCAAACGAGAAAAACCGAAAACAATACCACCGATTATATTATACTATACTACCTTGTTATTTAATTTTAGGAAAATTTTATGGTGAAGTCATGCAAATGATTTTTTTGATAAAGTTAACTCTATAGTCAATCATTGAGCATAGTGTCTTGCTTAATCAAAATTTATCTTTTTCAAAATTCACATTCTCGAACATTAAAACTGTTTCTCTTCAAAATTCATTTGCTTAATCAAACCCATCTCTTTCCAAAAATCATCTTCTTCAAAATTCATTATGTTGTAATTCTGTATGTCATATGTTTCAAGCTGATGTTATGCTGTAATGAACAGAAGCTATGTTGAAGCTTTTAGCTATTGGTGCTAACCAAACAGTACCATAATCGTAGAAAATCCAATCAGGTTTTGATGTTTTGAGAATCTCAATAATATCATTTTTAAGACCCTGATAAATTAGTTTAAGGAATTTGTTGATATTTAGTGGAATGTCCATACTGTTTTCTGCACCTGGCGGAAACTGCTCTACGTATGGTAAAGACAACCTTACTAATTTGATAAATGATTCAATGATTTTAGGTGTTTTGGCAAAGGAGAAAGATAAAGAACAAAATGACTTTTTCAAAAAAATCAATTTCCTAACTACACCATAGAAACGCCCTTAATTTTAATATGAAAATATATACTGCTCATTGCTTTTTCATTACAAGATGGAGACAAACACAATTATGTGCAATGGACACATTAACAATTTTGGAAGGGAATGAATGAACATTGAACATGTTATAGAGTTATAACATAACACGGTTCCACGTGACAATGCCACAATCAAATCAGAAGGACCTATACCACACGTGTCGATCTTATTGTTGTTGAGGGACACCAAAAGTAATCCACTTGCAAACTTGGTGTAATTATTTGCAATTGCAATAAGGAATTTTATTTTTTTTATAGTGGATTTCAAGACTTAATACGTGAATATAAATGGTGTTGAGTTTTTATTAATATTATGCTTTATATTATAAACTTTTAGGATAGATATGATTTTGTTTTGGATTCACACGCCTATACGTACACACCCCATCCCTATTCCCAGTCATGTGTAGGGATCATAGATAAATGAAATGAATTTGTCAACATTTGTAAATTTGTTTGTATTTATACATACAAACAATGTGACATTCTTATAAATTTGTTGACGTATTGTCTAGGAATATCCTTCCCTTCTGAATAATGCATTGCAAAGAGTCCATCTGCAAACCCTTTCGAAGGGCACAGTGTGAAAATGAAAATGGATATGCAAACCATCGTTGTTTCAATCATTGTTGCATGTATAAAATGACAGACAAGGAAAAAAAAAAAGGGAGTAAAAACTAACAAGGAAGCATGAGTGCATGTGCATAACCATAACCTTTTCACTGTTTCTATGTACTATACATATGACATTGACATGAATTAGTGTAAAACAAAATGAAGAAGAGGCGTATGAATTAATATTTGTGGTTGTTAGTCTGAATTAGAACTTAAGGGTAAAAGTCTTTGTGAAAATCGATGTAACAAAGTTAGATGAATGATTTTAAATAGTGTGCTTCCTCTAAAAATGTAAAAAAAAATATAATCATATTTAAAAGTAACATTCTCTCATCAAAGCTTGAGTTTATTGTTGTAAAAATATAATAGAGAAATGTTAACAACACACGTTCTAACACATATTTATCAACACATTTTATTTGATTGGTTACAATTTACAGGGTTCAACCAAATCATGTAGGTTATTTATAATTTTTGGTGGATCCCGTGTAAATTTTAATCAATCAAAGAGAGTGTGTTGAAAAATATGTGTTAGAATGTGTGTTGCTAACATCTTTTAATGTGATATTATATATCTCTATCAGTATTGTTATACTAGAGATTGAAGTTCGAACCAATTTAATAATTTTACTAAAATGCTGGTATTATAGATTTCAAAAAGATCTCATATTAAAATGCTGGTGTTATACGTAGTATTGGTTAAGGATTTCAATTAAGTATAATTGAGATGTGGAGTTTATGAATTAACCATGTGTGATGGAATTCTACCTGGTGGTGATTATTGATGGGTCTAAGTTAATTTTAAGTTGGTAAATGCTAACTTGTTTGTACCTTCAAAGACATATATTAATAAATTTATTATAAAAATATATGTATTTAAAGTCGTACATTCAACTTATTAAAAGTTAAAATACTATATTTTCTAATATAAAATTGCTCTTTTTAAGTTCCTTAAAATTTCTAAAATAAAAAAATGGCAGTACGTTAGCATAATAATAACCCTTTCAAGTTTTATAATGGCAAAAAGCATCTCACAAGTTCCCTTAACCATAAAGGATTGTGTCATTGACCAAAAAACATCCAGGTACAAGTGAAATCCCCAAACAAGTAAAACGGCCAGCTTGTTTGCAATGAAAATATTTTTTTACTTTCATTGATTGGTTACCGTATAGGACAAAACATATTGGACAATGGGTGTCAACATTATTGAGGAAGCTTTATTAACATTAGTGCATTGCAAACTGGCTCCAGATGTTGATGTTTGAAAGATGAAACCATCAGCACAAAATTATTAAACTCTTTATTAACCTCTTTCTCTATCTTATTATTATTAAAAAAATAATAGTAACATCGTGTATTAGGCCTAAGCTAAAATAATTACAAATTTCGTGACGAATACTTTAAATAGCAATTGCCAAGAAAGTCCTAAACTCCTAATTTATTTTCACAAATTCAAGTTAAGGTTAATTTCCTCTAATTCCCTTTTAGTGGGTATTGATCTGTAAGAAAACTTTACCTTACGTGTTAAATTAGGCACAACACGGCATTGAAGTGGAACAGCTTTGAGTTTTTTGACCAAAAAAAAGGGGACAGCTTTGAGTTTTTAATTATTATTATGGTGATGTATTAAGTGAGATTAGGTGCACTCATGGCTTGCTTTTTAGTTTTAAAGTTTACTTTAAAGTTTAAACCATAACACGCAGTGTTGATTATTGAATATTAAAATATCATGGTATTGGACGTTTGCTTGCTAATCTTACCACTTATTAATAATGAAGTAGTGTTTGGTAAGAATTATGTGAAGGCACAAGCAATCACCAAGTTTTTTTTTTTAAGGAGCCAAATTATGAAAGTGCTATTGCTTTGATCACACAATTGCATTTTTTTAAAGGTTTGCTCCTTCCAGAATCCTGTAATTTTTTCTTATGTTCACCTTTCGAGTTCCTAGGAAAAAGATCCAGTAATTTGGTGTTTGATCACAATGTAAATAAAGTTCATAAAAAACTGTTTCAATCAGACATCGAATTGGATTCTCTCAAATAACTTATCTTAGATAAATGTCATTAACCACTTAAAATTCAATCTCTTGGTTATTTAAAACTCATCATAGTACATTAAACTATCATATAATAAATATGATCCGATGACTCATCGATCAATTTATTATGTATGATGACTTATCATATGCAAGATTGAGACATTATATGATAGTTTATCATATTCTTATTCCATCTCTTTCGTCCAGTGACGGTTCTAAGACCCGGCAAGCCCGAACACTTGCCGTGACTCCAGCCCAATTTTTTTGCTATTTCTACGTAAATTCCTTTGAATTTCCTATATAAATCCTTATAAATTGGGCAATTTTTGTATTGCAATTTCTTATGTAAATATCAACTATAATTAGATCCCCATATAAAAGAACACCAATGTATGCGTCCCAAAAAACAATACACAATAGTGACAAAAGAACAATTTAAAAGACAGACAAATGTGTGAACTTAAGACCATGGATGCAATTTCAAGAGAACGCTAATCTGTCCAAAAAAACAATACATTGTAGTAACAAAAAAACAATTTGAAAGACAAACAAAATCAAGGTGTGAAGTTAATAGCCGTGCCCACTTCCTGATTGAAGGCCAATGGTTTGTGAATGGAAAATGAGTATCGTTTCTGGTGTTGTCTTGCCTAATTAAATTTCAATTGTTTTCTTCCTTTTGTTTGTCTAAGGGCTTCTTCAAGTAGGGACGTTGCCTTTTATATTCCAAGTGAAAGATGGTGACATAGCTTTGTGAGCACTGACGACCTTGGTTGAATTTGGTCCTAAATACACAACTAGCTTGTCTGTTTTTTCTGACCTAATTCATGCATGCATTCAAGCAATAGAGTTGTAATATTTGGACTTGACGAATTAAAAGCTTGCCAGTACGGAACCACTCTGTAGGAGATGTATTGTCCATTATATTACATATTCTAGCATGAAACACACTTCAAATTTTCACTCACTCCTAATAGAGTGTACGAAATTGGACCTGTCTAGAAAAAAATTCCACACTATCAAATTGTTCGTTAATTTTGTATTTTTTTTAAAGAAAACTATGTGTTACTACTTGAGAAAAAGTGGTTAAATGCTAGTGATTAATGAATTTCAGTTATGGTCTGTTTGGTTTCATGAAGGAGACACGGGGGTAAGGGAAATAGAGTTGATGAGCTTAATATATAAGTTGTGTTTGGTTTGATGAAGGGATGCGATAAATTTTAACATAGAAAAAAAGGGAAAATTACACTTACCTCCTTTGAGGTCTCTTTAAATGACACAAACACCATCTCTAGTTTTAAAATATATACTAACCTCCTTAAGTTCTTATCAAATAGACAAAGATATCCCTTCTTCATTAATACCATTAGTTTATCGGTTACAAAAAATAAAATCAAAAACAAAAAAGACAGAACTCTTTGTAAAAGCATAATTTCAATTTTGAGAATGCTGCTATAAACCAAAAGCATGCCATTCATAATTTGGCAGTTGATAACACTCAATGCTACCCAAAATACTTATCCAAATCCACATACAATGACATCTTTATTCACGGCAGTAGCTATTTTAGCAGTAAAAATTTGTTTTCAAACATGGTACTTTAGCCTATCACGGTAACTATATAAACCCCTTACTTTTGGGACAAATAAACCAATAGTATGGAAAAATAAACTACAAAACCAATGTCATTGTTTTGTCACGAATTGAGGGTTGATGATCGTGCCTTAATCTCTCACTATCAATGTATCATGCCCTTGTTTTTCCATGATTTATTAATAGTTGCAACATTTCTTTCTAGCAATACATGCTAATTGGAGCTTCGAGAGAATTAAGAGGATGAGACAGGGTTGGACTGAAGTAATTTGCTTGTACAGTCTAGAGACATAAGTCTCTCTTCATATACTCAAATTCACAACGATGACCGATGCAGAAAGCGAACACGACGAAGCAAATGAAAAGAGCGGCCACAGGATTAGGAACAACAGTGATGCAGTTCACGAGAACAGTGATGAGTGAAGAGCGACAAAGGCCACATGGGATGAGTGACTACATGACCAGGGAGAGAAATTCTTGCAACAAAGTGTTTCAGTTTTGAGCATGTATTATGAAAGTGGAAACAAAAAAGTTCTATCTCTACTAACGACAGTTTTGACGAAAAGAAACAGAAGGGAGGTTTTTGTTGTTTAGGAAAATAGAGGGGAGGTTAGTTGTATTTAGATAGAACTTAGGGGAGATTGTTATAATTTTCCCTAGAAAAAAAATGTAAATTTACATTGGAAGAGTCGAAAAATGAAACTTTGAAAGTCTTCACACACCTTTTGCCTTCACTGTCTCCCGAGCAAAAGATACATGAATGGAGTTGTATGCAAAGAGCTAAACTCCAAGTACATAATGCGGAGTATCTTACCTCTAGGGTAAAACCACCAATTGCCGTGATCAAGTGCAACGTTGACGCAACATCCTTCCATAATAATTCAGCGCGATATGGAATATGTTTCCAGGACTCTCAGGGCCATTTCTTGATAGGGAAATCCACCCATCTGTATTTGTTCTAGAAGCGGAAGCCATCAATGGCTTGAAGTGATCAATACATCTATTTCTTTAGGTTTCCCCAATGATATGTTTGAAACAAACAAGTCCCTTGCAGATGCCATAAACTCTTCATCTACCTTCCGCAACAAGTTTGGCAACATTATATTACAGTGTAGGGTCTCTTGACTACTAATTTCGACTTGGTAGTATCGTTTATTCAATGCCAAGCAAATAGGGTTGCACATAGCATAACTAAAGCATCCTTATCTCACCATAGCCCCAAAAAATTTATGTACCACATACTTTGTAAACATATGATTATGAATGAAATACATTAATCTAGCCTTTACTAAAATAAAATAAAAGAACTTTACCTCCTCTAAATTTCCCCAATTTTGCTCTTCTCATTTCCCTTCTCAAACAATTAAACCAAACAAGAAAAGTTAAAAACATCTCTCTCATGCCCTTAAAGTCGAATTGGTAGGGAGAATTCGAGTTTCATCATTGATTGAAATAATTATTTATCATACTTTACATTCATCTCAATCAACTTGAGAATACCCACTACCTTTTTTCTCAAGAAGTTACATCAAAAAATGTCCCAAGACTGTGAATCGGAACAAATTGTCTGAATTCCAGTTAAATGTATGTGCAAAAATCATTAAACCCCGTTCTATATTTAACAAGAATCTTCTTCAAATCTGATAAATCTTGATGACCAGACCCCAGAAGAGTCGTAATTTGGTTTCAATAACTTTCATAACAGAGCGGTTCTTCATTCAAAAAATAAAAAATAACAGAGCTGTTCTCTGCTTCAATTTGAGAATCAAAACATTAATAATTTTCATGGAAATAATAAAAATAAAATAGAACCTTTTTCCATCTAACTTTTTGTCCCCAAAGCACAAATATGGTATAAGCACAAGAAAACCATTAAGTTGCTGAATACAGAAAGAAACTGCAGTTTCATATCACCTTTTATCAAGGTATTAGAGGATAGCAAGGTATTTGTAACATGAAATCAAAGCAATGTTTACATTCTTGCAAGCATGAAGAAACATAAATCACCACAAACCCAAATTATTTTTCATCTACTATGTTAAACCAGAGAGGAACGCTGGGATTAGGTACAACAACACCTAATAAGACCTGCAAATGGCAAGGAACCACAAGACGAGTGAAAAAGTGGCAGGTCGTTGTTGTACGATACAAGGAAAATCAAGCAACGGCAGTCAAGCATGGATGAAATGCAGTACCACATGCTATCCACTGCCGTTTCTTCCCATTCGGCACCACACACCCAGGAACCTTCAGCCATTCTTTCCTTGCTATGTTGTAAGTAACCAACCGATTCATTTGTTTCGATCTCAGGGACAACATGAGCAAGCCTTTGTTCCCTAGGCAAGTCATTCTGACGTGCTTACCATAAAAGTCCAAGCACCATATATTTGGCATTCTGTCTACCTCCTTCCACAAGAGTGTCATTCTCTGCAGCTCCCATATGCATACACACGTGGCTGCATTCTTTGTGAGCAAGCCCACAAGCATGATCTGGCCATCATACTCAGCTAGAGTGTGGTCAGTCAGATGTAGTGGCGCTGGGATTATGTACTGTTTCCAAACCCCCGTTGCCATATCATAGGAAACAACCCCTTCTGGATCTGAACGCATGAAGTATAGGGTACTGTCGATAGAGAGAGTTTGCGACCTGAAGTTAAGGGACAATGGCAGGTTCATACTTCCAGGCATATTTCCTGGACGACTCCAAGAGTTTTTCACCGAGTCATAAACTTCATATTCTCCATCACAACCCACCCATAGGATCTTGTAGCCTGAACCAATTGAATTTCCATTCACTGTCATCCCTACAGCAACACGAGACCAGACCTTAACTGACCGAGCTGGCAACTCCTTGAACGATTGAGTCAGTGGGTTACATACATAGAAGTTACGATGGCCAATGTCAAGAAAGCAAACTAAACCCCCAGCAGAAGCCACTGGCAAAACAATCAACTTTGTCGGCAGTGGTGATATAGACGGATGATGCCACTTTTTCAAAGAAGGGTCATACATGGCTCCTGAGTTCACATTTTCATGGGTTATGGTGTAAAACCATGGATTTTCTTGCGGGACTTCCGCACATTGCTTAGAAAAGCTTTGAGAAGCCAACAAGGAATTCCATTGACGGCATACAGAGCGGAAGCGGAAAAACGCAGCAATGGGAAGTCGTGCAATTACAGCTTCAAATAAATCTTCAGGAAAATCTTTCCATATTTCTTGCTCCATAACTTCACTTGTACTGGATCTTCCTGATGATTTGCCCCTGCTTCGATCTCTTCGAGTCTTCTTAGCGGGTGGAGGCTTCAGAGGCTCCGACATCCTGAAACTATGAGACTTTCCAGCTGCCATTACAAGGCCACAACAGTCATCTACAGAGCTATCTTCGAGGTCAAAGGAGGTCCATCTGCAAAATGGATAAACAAAAATATTTGGTAAGCTTCCCCGTGTCAAGTAGAAAAACCAACATTTACAGGGACATCAGCATGATTCACAACAGATAGAAAGGCAAAATTGAAAAGCAAATTACAGAACAAAACAAATAGATACAAAATGACACTTCACTCTAACACATGCAAACTGAGCCCATGCGATCAGGATCATTTTATACCTAAGAAACTTGCATGTAAGCTAAAAGACATCAAAGTAAATGTCAGGTTAGATGAAACTTCATATTTCAAGAATCAAAAAGATTTTAAAGAGCATCAGTTCAAGCTTGTCTTAAAAATGTGTACATGCTAGTCCGTATGTGTAATTATATAACTCTAATTAATTTAAAAGATGGATATCTATAAACTAGATTAATCTACTTAAGAAATACCACTTAGAACTTTCCCCATCAACTCTCTAATCTGATTTGACACAGGTTGCCTAGGTGCCAAAATAGACATTTTCAAAATGACCTTTATACTCTATAATTTCATGTTACCATATTTATAGCATGTTTGGTTTCATGTTCAAACCCTTCAAAAATCAACATTAGTTTCGCCTCCAAATCTCAATTTGATTAGAAGTAAAGTACCTAGATTTAAATCACTTCCCTTCAAACTCAATTTTAACCAAATTAAATTTTTGTAATCAAGTTTATCTGAAACAACTAGAAATGCTCACGAAATACATGTTCAATATGTAATAAAGCATAAATATATTTATTCTCTAGCATCTTATTTCAAAAAGAAGTAAATGGAAAGTGCTACTTAGGAATCTAATGTTCATTTCTATGAGATAAAATGAAATTCAACTACAATATAGTATCTGAGCCTGAAGGGATGGTTAGAATGTATAAATAATCATCCACACAATTATCCTCCTTTTTTAAGGAGGAGGACACAACATAATCGAAGTCTTCCTAAAAATTCACTAAAAGTTCCATTCGATCATATCAACTTGACCACACAAGGAATGTGATTAAAGTGCACTGGCAATACAAAGCTTTCCTATGCACGATGCTATGACAAAGAAACAATGCAAAATCCAGTAAATTGATCTTTACCGAAAAATGTCAACCAAACCAAACAAGCAGGATACGTATATGCTCAAATATTAACATACGTGATAGTTTTTTTGATGAATTAACAAATGTGATAGTTAAACCAAACAATCAAACAGAAAGAAATAATTTGACAACGATCTTTGAGAAGCTCATTTGCTGCCAAATAAGGTTTTAAAAAACGATAAACAGCTGCAAATTTCGGTAATATCAACTTGGCCACACAAGGAATGTGATTAAAGCGCACTGGCAATACAAAGCTTTTCTATGCATGACGCTATGACAAAGAAACAATGCAAAATCCAGTAAATTGATCTTTACCGAAAAATGTCAACCAAAACAAAACAAGCAGGATACGTATATGCTCAAATATTAACATACATGATAGTTTTTTTGATGAATTAACAAATGCGATAGTTAAACCAAACAATCAAACAGAAGGAAATAATCTGAAACAACGATCTTTGAGAAGCTCATTTGCTGCCAAATAAGGTTTTAAAAATCGATAAACAACTGCAAATTTCGGTCATATCAACTTGACCACACAAGGAATGTGATTAAAGTGCACTGGCAATACAAAGCTTTTCTATGCACGACGCTATGACAAAGAAACAATGCAAAATCCAGTAAATTGATCTTTACCAAAAAATGTCAACCAAAACAAAACAAGCAGGATACATATATGCTCAAATATTAACATACGTGATAGTTTTTTTGATGAATTAACAAATGTGATAGTTAAACCAAACAATCAAACAGAAGGAAATAATCTGACAACGATCTTTTAGAAGCTCATTTGCTGCCAAATAAGGTTTTAAAAATCGATAAACAACTGCAAATTTTGGTCATATCAACTTGACCACACAAGGAATGTGATTAAAGTGCACTGGCAATACAAAGCTTTCCTATGCACGACGCTATGACAAAGAAACAATGCAAAATCCAGTAAATTGATCTTTACCGAAAGTCAACCAAAACAAAACAAGCAGGATACGTATATGCTCAAATATTAACATACGTGATAGTTTTTTTTGATGAATTAACAAATGTGATAGTTAAACCAAACAATCAAACAGAAGGAAATAATCTGACAACGATCTTTGAGAAGCTCATTTGCTGCCAAATAAGGTTTTAAAAATCGATAAACAACTGCAAATTTTAGTCGCATTATGAAGGTTTTTTTACATCTCTTCAACATCTTTGCAACCAGGGACAGCCCCACATCTAACACAATGAGTGTCAAGGCCCTCACTACTTTTCAACTTTTTTTTAATAATAATACCTATATATACTTAATAATGAGATGAACGGTAAAAGCTTAAAAGGCCTACACTTAATAAACTAAAACCAAATAATGGGATTTGCAATTCCCAAATTGCAAATCCCATTCCAGGGGAAAATATATTGTGTACTCATTAGTATATTTGTTTTTAGAGTTGGCATTGATATTACTTGTGGCAACTGGAACTAATGAAATGGTTTTCTTTGTTATGAGTACTTACAAGAATTGGATGTGAAATTGCATGGCTAAATAAATATTTGTTTACTTGTATCGAGAGTGATATTTTAATTGACATTGAAAATAAGAAAATCATTCAATGTTTGAGTATGAAAAATCGTACAGATCAATTAAGATGTATATTTATGCATTTAAAAATAAAATGTTACATATGTATTTGCTCCAACAAATTTATATTTACGTTGCCTACACTACATAAAATTCCCGCGTCCGTTACTGTTTGCTTTGCAACCACAATTACGGCCACCCAAGAGCACTTGGATGAGATGGTAAGGGATCCCTTCCGGGTTAATCAGAGGTCTAGCCCTGGGAATGCAACAATGTTAAATCTCTTGAGGAAGCGCGATGCCACCCATTGCGATTCTACCGAGCTCGAGGGATTAGTCTCTTAGGTGCTCGTAGAGGATACTCAATTCAAACAAACAAACAAAAAACACAATTACAGCCAAATCAGCCGTATTTGGCCGTAATTTTTCACAATATCAAGAATCTTGACTTAAAAGCATGCTATTTATGGAAAGAAAACGCTTAACGACAAGAAAAATAAGGTCGTATCCTATTTTTCTCTAAAATATAGTATATAGTATGAAAAACACGATTAGATTCCAACATTCAAGTCCACCAATTCCATTTTCCCTGATTTTATGTAAATTATGTACCAAACCCAAACCACCTGAGGATCAAGGAGATTCTCAAACAATAGAAAATAAGCAACAATGAGAGCCAGAGGAACATCAAATACTACTAAACTGGAATTTTTGACAGAAAAAAACAAAAATTGTGGAATGAGAATCAGATAAAGAAAGTGATTGCGAGAAAATACAAAAGCGTGAGAGAATTAATAAACAGTATGAAACAAAAATCTTACAGAATTTAGGAATTGGTGCATTTTAGGGCATCCTTGGGAAAGTGTGGAATGGAATTAGAAGCATAAATATAAATAAAATAAAAGAATAATTGAAATGAAATCCCACAGTCACGCATTAAACAGCAGAACACAAACAACCTAACTTACCTAACTGCTTAATTCGCTTCAAAGATAAATCAAAATGAAATAAATATCAGCTAGAAACATAAAAATGATTCATTCACTAAAACTATACCTTTACCAGTGCGATGCGATGCGATGCGATGCAAAAAGAAATATGAAAGTTGATTAGAGGAAAAGTGAATGAAGTGAAAATAGATCTAAAAGAGAGAAAGAGAAGAGAGGGAAAACCAACCTGGGAGAGTGATGTTGAAGGAAGATAGTTTGATGAGAAGGTTGTTGTTGAAGAATGGAAGAAGATGATGAAGAAGAAGAAGAAGAAGAAGAATGATGAGAATCAAGAAGTTGCTGAAGCTGACCGATGAGCTGCTTCAGCATGGCCAGCCCTTCCATGCGCTAATGCCCCCCCCCTCCCCCCGATTTCCTCTACTAATAATAACACACACACACACACTTACCTTTTTCTTTCTCTCTCTATCTCTACTCTTCTTTCTTATCCTTCTTGCTTTTTTTACCCGCTCGTGTAAAACCACGTTGCCAACCGAGTTTTGTTTTATTTTACTCATCCGTTGTGGTATGGTATTGCCCGTGCGCTATTCTGCTTTTTTGTTTTTGATTTGTTAATGTTAATTGTCATCACTTTCAACAATGGGAAGGCAAGGAAGGATATATGCCATTCCCTTCTCTCTTTTTTTTTATATTTATATTCTTCAACATTTGTCCTAATTCAATATCTCTCCCTTTATTCTCTCTTTTTAAAATCAAGTACCTTTTTACATGAGATAATATTCTTCACCTAAAAAAATTGTTGCAAATGTTTGAACATTAATTAACAAGAGGATACTTGGATGTGGAAGGCGGATCCTTCTTCGACCTATACAGTTCAAAGCGCTTACAAATCTCTTAGGGACCAGGTTCAGGTTGAAAATGTGGAGGCTTCGCCTTTTGTTTGGCATAAGGATGTGCCGTTAAAGGTGCAGTTGTTTGTGTGGCGTCTGTTTCGTGATAGGCTACCTACTAAATATAATTTACATAGACGTCATGTTTTAAATTTTGATGAGCAACTTTGTGTGGGTGGTTGTGGTATGATTGAAACAACCACTCACTTATTTTTAAATTGTAATTATTTTAGTTCGGTTTGGAACCACTTGCTTCAGTGGCTTGGTATTGTTACGGCTCTGCCTAATGATGCAAGCTGGCATCTAAATCATTTCAGCTTCTTGGGTGGAGTCAACAAATCGAGACAATCTATTTTACAGGTTATTTGGTTTGCTTCAGTGTGGGAAATATGGAGGGAAAGAAACAACAGATCTTTTAAGGCTCATGAAAGCCCTATTATGCAGGTGGTGGACAAGATTAAACTGTTATCTTTCAAGTGGTTAAAGGAGAAGTTTGCAACTCTTCCCTTTAATTTTCATGGATGGTGGCTGAGTCCGTTCAATTTACTAGGCATAGGTTAATTTTGTAGCTGGTTAGAGTTGTTTTGTGGTGCAGGTCTTGCCTTGTAAATATTGTGTTTTCTTTGTTTGACTTTGGGGTTTTTTCCTTGGTTTTCCTTTAGTCAGGAATGCCTTTGATGTGGTAATATATTCATTTTAGTCTCTTCAAAAAAAAAAATGAAGCTTAAGTCTCTTAAAAGAGGTTAGACTCTCGAATATATTTTAATTTCAGTTATAAGAAATACATATATTTGATGTATAATACGCATAAATAAAATTACTTTCGATGGATGTAATTTGTGAAAAAAACAAAAAAAAAATGGTTTGAATGGTAGTTAGCCCTAAAAGTGGAACTAGGAAATTCCATCATACATAATTTAGGTCGTGGAAAAGTTTAACGCTTAATAAAAACTTAGATCCAATTTGATGATGATATCTAATATTAACTTACATTTATTCATTGGAAGTGTCCTTCAATTGCTGATATAAGTGTCATGTTGACAATCCTGTATTTTTTGAAGGGTGTGATGTCGATCTGCTAATTATTATGTAAGATAGTGATTGTCGTTGAATTAGGAGATTTATTCACAATATCGGTTCATATAATATTCCCATATTAGAATTATGGACTTAACTTTTGAAGTATCTGACATGTGGAACACATTACTTGGTGAGTGTTTGTGACTCTTACAATGCTGAAATTTTTTATGTGTGTGGAGGTTTGCAAGGTTTCTCTTACGCAATTTTATAGGGAGTACTCTACTCAAACTTAACTAGGGATTTAGATCCTTGAAGATCTAACATTTGGTCTCTTTACTTTCTCGAAGCTCCTTTGAACAAGCATAAATGATTTAATCTCATGTTGATTATCTCTTTTGAATTTTTTTTTCTATAAACATAGACTATTTATGTTTGATTTTGTTCCCCTTTAATGTTTGTTTTTTTGTTCCTCTCAATAACTTTTTGAGTTCGAAAATATTTTTTCAAGTAAATTTTGTTATTTTGGGTGAGGGGAGAAGGATAATCGAATTTTTTTCATAAAACTACTCACTATAATGCTACTCTCTATTAGCCCTAAGTGTAACCAAAAGAAAAAGAAAATTAACCCTAAGTGATATGGATTCTTCCAAAAAATTCTAAGACTCGTAGTGATATTAATTGAAGTTTAATATGAAGGAAAACAAATTGTAAATAAGCTTAATAATTTAAAAATAATATATGTTTAGAGGCAAAAAAAATCTCATATGGTGTTCATAAAAAATGACAAATAGAGTATAATATCTCTAAATTAGAGATGATGTCTTCGTTGTTACATTTTAATAGCTTTGACTGTCAAGATATTTTACGTGGAATATCAAGTTTAAATTCAAGTCACTGTATTTAAATATGTCTGGCCACTGGGCCAATATCTAGATAAATTAGAGATTCATAATTTCTCGTCTTACTTATATCCAATCCTAACATACGTTGTAAGCCTAATTGCACAACCCTAATCCTAATCTCAAAGGCGCCAAAACACTAATTAATCATGGGTCAACTTAATTAGGTTTTAATTTGGCAAACCTAATATACTAGACTCTTGACTCGTGCTACCGCACGGGTCCTACATAGCAGAAGTTAAGCGAATAAGTCGCTACATGCAAACATATACAGTTGATAACAACAAAATGATAACAGCAAAATGAAAATTATAGTCTTAATATGACAAATTATAATCTTGATATGACAAATGTTTGAATTTAATCATCAAGATACATTACGGAACACTTCGTGATAAACCACATTAGAGGTAGTGGTATCATTCTCTCCATCTTCGTCAACGATTAGTATCTTCAAACCTTGTTTTGAAGTGACTCTTGAAATTGCAACATACAACTGACCATGTGAAAAAACAGGACTTGGCAAATAAATTCCAACATTTTTAAGTGATTGCCCATGACTTTTGTTAATTGTCATGGCGAATGAAACATCCAAAGGAAATTGTCTTCTTTGAAACTTGAACGGAATTTTAACATCAGATGGTGAAAGAGATAACCTGGGTATGAAAACTTTTTCGCCGATATTACTTCCAGATATAACCTTTCCTTCAAGAACAAATTTTCCCATTCTAGTTATGATTATCCTTGTTCCATTGCACAATCCCATCAGCTCGTGTTGACTACGTTCCTAGTAAGCGCGAGTCATCAGCTCGCGTTGACTACGTTCCTTGCCTAATATATTTAGGCGCCACTTTGCTCTTAAGTGTGGGCTCCATCCTAAAAATGTGCCTTAATTACCCACCAACCTTGCACACTTTACAAACTCTATTTCAAATTCAGATTTCCCCCTCTCCAACTTCCCATGTAGCATTTATTTTTAGATGGTTTCCATGTTATTGTGATGTAAGGCTCTCTGACTTTCTCTTTGACATCATCGGTTCCGAAAAATCCATCTTCTCTTCACACAAATCTCATCTCATCTTTTCTTCACCCTCATCACCTCCACTTCCGGCCACCTCACCCGAAACCACTTCAAGAACAATGAGATTGAGAGTGAGAGTGAACCGAGAAGAAAATTCCATATCAACCTTAATATGATCATGTTTACTCCGAATCCCCTCTTTTTACATTCATTCCAGCACTGTCCATCACATTCTCCATGGAATAAGCAAAATTTGTTGACTCCGACGAGAAAGAGAACTATGACGACCATGGTTTGAGCGGGGTTCGACAGTGGCGTGGAAACATAAATTGATACCGATAAGAGAAACTATCTTGGAACTTTGTCGAGGTATGTAGATGAAAACATGGCGCACAAGAACTCACCTTCACAACAGTCGTGCACTGATGCGCAGGTTGGTTGCTGCATACATGGTGCACGTGAGGGTTATTGTTCCTCTCTGTCAAAAATATAGTTGCTGCTATTTTTATTCTTACTTTTCCTTATCTCTGTTTTTTTTGGACAGGGTATCATTGGAGCGGAATAACATGTTTTGTGTATGAAGGGATACCAATGAATGAAACAAATACTGGTTCAGGCATTACCCAGTTTTATCAATTGTTTCTATATTTTTTAGTCTGATAAAGGGATTTAAATTGAAGAATCTTATTGATTTTATGAATCACATGTTTGGAAGGAGGAATCACATAAAGGAGAATCTTCGGATGATGAAGAAGCACATGAGTAACAAACTCCCAAGTAATTCTTCATTATGTTTTGTTGTAGGAATTTTGGGCGAAGACTTTGAAAGTTTTTTTTAAAAGGAATTTGGAAATTGTTTTGATATATTTTACTCTTGACACATCCCGTAAGGTTTTATATGTTTGTACAATAAAGAAACAAAATACATGATAATCTAAAATCTAAAAGTGGGTTGTTTTTAAGATAATTAAATTTTCTACAAGCATGTGAATGGACTGAAGTATGAACGTGGGAGTTTAACACACCTAGCTGCATTAGAGAATTGGTTGTTGGAAAATTTTGTAGTTAAGGAATATTCTGTCTATTGTCTCAATGAACTTCTTTAATTATTTTTTTAATTATGCGCTGTCAATTTATGTATTTTGTATGTTTCTAAAATTGTTTTTTGTTTTTATATATCACTGATAGTTTCAATCCAAAATGACAATGGGTGCAAACTGTCACTTGGCTCAAACCTTCTGAAATTTTGCACGTAGTACTTTTAATTTTATCTCCACTAACCATTCCAATCTAAAATGGCGACGAGTATAAATTGCCTCTTGGCTCAAGCCCTCTGAAACTGTGCACATACTACATCGAATTTGATGTCTCCAATCTAATGCAAGTGTATACATAATACATCCTATATAAGTTAGAATAGTTGTTACCATGCTTTAATTTTTTTTTATCTGGTGAAGATTCTCTTTTGCAGGGACAATAAAGAAAAAATAGATTGACTCACATTATTTTCTGTTAATGCTCTTTTGTTGTATTTTTTGTTTTTGGTTCATACTTTTACTTCTCAAAATTTTGGATTTCATGTAGTTTGGATGCCTCTCATTTGATTTATATACGTGACTAGGTGGCATTTGCATTTAAGAGTCTATACTAAAAAAACTAGCATTTATAGTCAAATATGTTTTCAATGGGCTTATAAATATATGAAGTGAGTTTATATAATGATACCATTGTCTATTACCCTATTTTTTATGGCGTGAAATGGTTATCTTACCCTCAGCAAGGATAACAACTCATTTTCAAACTTGGTTATTTATTTTACTGTCAATTTTTCTTTTTCTCAAAATTTAAAATCCTACAAAATATCTGTTTATCACTTTTAGTTTCAATGTGTACGTTGATTCCAATAATTTATTCCAACTAAAAAACCAAAGCAGCTGACCAAGACTTGAGAACTCCTTGCTCCATGGGTTAGCGCATCGATAATTCAATTCGAAATCAAAGGATGAGATTGCGTCTCATGCATCTTCGTGGCCCCTTCTTCGGTAGAATTTCCCTGCAAGCCGAAGCTATTTTCTTATGTATATGTTTACGGAAATACCCCTCCAAACCCACTTGATGGCATTACCTTTACTATTCGATGGCCATAAGTGCCATGCAATTGAGTGGAATAATTACAAGTACTGATTATGGTTGCTCACGGTTCCTATTTGTTTCTTCTTTAATAACTTATCCACTTTATTTTCAGTTTAAAAAGGTCTTAGTAACCATACCATCAGGACAATGGTTAAAGAATCAATAAATAGAAATTTTGTCTTGATATAAGATATTAGTTTTGATCAAGCAATGATTGCACAGTTTTTTCATAAAAACTTGTTTTAGATACTTAACTAATGTCTTTAGGACACAGGTTAACATTTTTCTAAAAAAGTTATTTTTATAAAAGTTAAACTGATTTTAGTGTGTCAATCTATGTCATGCAATATTTAAGAATTGTGACTATGTTTTACTGTTAAATCAATTAAGAATTTAAATTGGATCTTCTCCTTAAAGAGTTGGAATCATCTTTAGTTTTCAAAAATTAAGGACTCGTATTTTTTATATGGAAAGTCAGTGTTCATATCAAAGTTTTGAATAGATTGATCCAACACAAGAATTATTATTATCGAAAACATTTGAATATGAAACTTAGAGAGAAATATGTTTAGAGGTCTCATACCATCACAGATTCACACCAACCTCTTTTGGGACTAATTAAGGACTCTATTTAAACCAAATACATTTTTTTATTTACATTTAAGACCAAATTGAGCACCTCTTCTTGTTTATTTATAAGAGGAAAATACTAGTTATGAAGAATAATTCCTCAAATACATTGAACAATTGAGCACATTTGCAGTTGTTTAATGCTAGCACACAATTGAAGATTATGCAATTTGCATAAACATCCTAAGAAGCAAAATGTTTTTACTCATAAATTAAAAATGAAATTAAAGAAAAAAGAGTGGTGGAGTGGGGAAGGTGATTTGCAGTTTAAGAAAAAAGAATTGGATGGATATGATAAGTAGGTGTTCATCATGATCATGATGAGAAGGAAGGATAATACTAGAAGGGTTTAGAGACTAGAGTGGTTTCTTTTGAAATAAAGGAATGATTAGGTTTGTGAAAACCAAAGAAGGAAGGGAATGAGATGCATATTTTGCGGTGAGTGATGATTTCATTTTGTCTAGGAAAATGAAAGGAGAGAGGATATGATTTTGATTTTTGGTGGGTATATAATGTAGTATCATTGCTTAATGGTCATACTCATCATGATGATCATGATGGATTCCCTTCTTTTACGTGTGCATAAGTGCTTCCATTTGGTTTTCGTTTTACTTTTTCACTCATTATTCATAATCATACCCCACAGCGTTATATGGATGGATCAATTTCAGCCCCTCTACGTTCACGTGCATTCACAATTACATTCTTCTTTCCCAATCCTTTTACGGTTTTACTCATCCCCAAAGATAAAAAAACAGTCTTCGTTAATCAGTGTTCTAAAGACAATAGTTAAATAATTACGCTACTTTTTAATGCAAACTTACTAATTTTAACACTTTAGTTAATGTCTCAATGACATTGATTACTATTCTCCAATATAAAAAATAGTAGTAGTTGCTCTGAAAATCGGATGCATGCACATAAAATTAGACATGAATGTGATCCATTTCACTTTAAACAAAAGTAAATGATAATTAATGTCTTAAGATGATTGTTTCATTGTCTAAAAGTAAGTTATCGTAAAGAAAAACATTTCATAACACCTAGTATGCATATATCCAGCAACACACATGTATTCCCCCTTAACCCCTAATCACCTTCTAATCAAGATCAAATGACATCCGATCGTAAAATGATTTGAATGTCAGAGTGTTTGTGATATTACTTGTGACAAAATTTCTCGCAGCAATGTGATATGCCATCTTCAAACTTGCGGTCCACGCCAAATGACCGGATCATGTTTAAATATAGATTGCAAAATAGACAAGTTGATAAGTCGTAGAGAATGTGTAATTAAGGTTGAGGATTGGTGTAGTAACGTGAAAACTTTGGTAGCATTTCAAATGTCAAAATTGTTCTCATTTGAGTCTCTTGTTTGACATTTTTGGTGTGTGAATATCTCTTAGGTTACTGCTCTCTCCCCACACAAAATATTCCCGCCCTGCAGCCATGACCAAAATGTCCGTGCGCTAGTTAACTAATGCAGGCGTAAAACTATGCGTTAGTTAACTAATGTTGCGTGACTTAAGTCACGCAAGTGTAAACAAATTAACACATGCGTGAGTTAACTCACGCCCAACCTGTGCAGAAAACGAGAACTGGCAGAAACATCTCTTTTCCCTAATTTTTTCAGTCATTCTTTCATACATTCATTCATTCACTCATTTGCATACATTTTTCATCATTCATTCAAGCATTCATTAACTCATAATCCAATTACGAAATATAACGGAATAAAATAACCAAAATGTCATAAAAACGCTCAAAAGCGCAAATGTAATATCATTACAACCAAATCCAAGAAAATGTCATAAAAAACACTACACAAAAGTCATAATGCCTAAACCCTACTGATGTGGACACCTCCTCCTCCTCCGTGGAACCGGCATCTGCTCCAGCATGCTCCACTCCGACTGTATACCCTGCATCATGCGAAGAACCTCTGGATTACCAAACACATCAGGATGCCCCATTGCACTATCCATTCTGGCTCTGATGTTGCCAATGATCTGGTATGGGTCGGGAGGATGTCTGGCCCACTGCTGGTCAACAAGAACCTCCTTGTAAGGAGGGGCATGACGAGGAGGGGCCTGAGCTGCGTAGTCAGGAATAGCCGCAGGGGGGTTCATAATAGGATGTGATACTCTAATGAACCATCTCATGTACCCCCTAGTACGAGCCCACGGCTCGTTATCCGGAATCGGCTGACCCCTCTGCTGATGGTTTAGGACATGTAGAGAAAACTCCGTGAAGGCCTGCGCCATGTCATCTGCCGCAATAAGCTCAACATCTGTAGGAGGCCTGGGCCGTGTCTGGACATACCCGTACTGCCTAAGAACCCGCTCTGGCAAGGGACGGACCATCCTGTCGCTGCCGACCATGATCCATCTGGAGTACCAGCATATATCCTGAAATGGCGTAACGTCTCGTCGTCTCTCGTACGACGTCCAGATGACATGAGAAAGATCCAAAGAATCAATGGCATCTTTATAGTGTCTAGGATCCGTACAGCCCCTAGGAGGTTTCCACCGACTCACAAGCGGGACAATTGTCGGATCATACACATCATTAAGAACCCTCGGAATGAGGTTCGTGAAGTGCGCCAAAGTTCATCCCTGCAAACACAAAGAAACAAATTTATATCAGCACAGGTATTATACAAACAACTATACATTTACGATCCAATAAGTAAAAAAAGAAGAAAAACAAATATTACCACAAGCAAGGTCATGTAACCACCACAGAAGGTCACATATGAGTCGGAGGTATGAGATAGCTGCTCGTACAGGAAAGCAAGTCCCATCCTACCCCATGACCAGTTTTCCAACTTGTCCATATCTTGCAGCGCAAACAGCCACAACAGATTAATGTTTTTGCAGTTCTTGCGGGAAAAAATGGTCCAGCCAAGCAAGAGCAACAAAAACGACTTAACGCAGGCCAGCTTAACTTGAGCTCGCTTGACTTGCTGCTCCTCTGTGTCAATCTCAACTAGCTGATTACATCTATTTAAGAGCTCCTTGTAGCGCCTCTTCAGTACACAAAAACTGATATAAGGACCACCCTGTTTTGTCATCTCCTTAGCGGTAACCTCCGCTGTTAAAAGTAGGTCCGCCTGCATCATCTCTATCTCTTCGTCACGGGTTAACTCTCTATCAAGAATGAGCCTCTCGGTGATGGTGATGCCTAGGAGACACGCCACATCATCTAGTGTGATGGTCATCTTCCCAACATGTAGATGGAAGTTGTTGGTCTCCTCCCTGCCATCTCTCTGACATCACACAAACGAACCTGTGAGAGATGTTCTCGTACCAACAAGTCAGGATGGGAGTAAGACCGGACACATTCACTTCCTCCCAAAATTAGTCATTTTCCCTTCCCGGCTGAGGCACCATCATGTTTTTAAGGATCGACTTCTTCCCGTGCGAGATACCTTTCACCCTATGTTTTTTTCGAAACTGAAATACAAAAACAAAAAACAAAAAACAACGTCGTTAAATAAATAATAAGTAAAATAAACATTAAATATATTCTAACATAAATTTTAATTCTAACATTAAATAAGTAAAATAATAATTAGAATAAGTTGAATAAATAGTAAAAGAAGTAAAATAAACATTAAAATATACTTACATCGGCATCGACCTATATCTTGCATGCCACATGTCCACTAAAGTGAGGTAAAAGCGAGAGGTTAGAAGACCCCCTGCATAGCCGTTCGGTCTGGTCTCGTACACCACCCTCGGCACCCCTTGAAAACGACCCCCACCATCACCATCCTTGTAACGCCCACTTTATTTATTTAATTATTTTATTAGAGTATATAGTATATCATTATATATTATATGATTTTAATGATGTTTGCGACGTATGAGATGATGTTGTGGTGTGATGTCTATTTTATTGTTTAATAAAATAAAATATGTGATGAAAATTAAGATGTGATATAATAACAAATATTTTGAGAGATGGGGTTGTTTTCATAAATAAGATAGAGTTGTGGGGATAAGTGAGAATAGAAAGAATTATATAAGGGAGTTAGGTTTAGAAAGAAACAGTCAGTACGTTACAGACTTTTGGCAAGAAGGGAGAAAAGTGGCTAGAGAAGAGGGAACCCCAATTCTGCAATATTATCAGGTAAGGGTGAGCCTAACTCAATTATATTATGCTGTAATTCATCTGTTATGATTAACCTAAGGATTAGAGAGAGTTTTGAGAAAATTTCAAAATTAGGGTTTAGTGAACTTTGTGATGGATTGATGCTAGAATGATGTAAATTGATGTAGAAACCTGTTACAGAACCTAGATTAATCACTAGGACTATAATTCTGAATGATTAGAGCCTTAGTATGAGAGATTGGACGAGTTTTAGCGAGGTTATGAGCGAACCCGCAGCCTGTTCTGCGACCGCTCGCCGTGGCGAGCAGAACAGTTTAACTCGCGAGGCGAGTAACATCACTCGCCGTGGCGAGCAGTTAGGTATATACTCGCGAGGCGAGCAGCTGAGCTCGCCGTGGCGAGCAACCCCTTTAGTGCACGCGAGGCGAGCAACATCACTCGTCGTAGCGAGCAAGTGGCAGAATGCAATTTAAGTAGCTCGCCGTGGCGAGCAGTCCCACTCACCACAGCGGGCAATGTGGTCTCAGACCACTATAACTTGAGTTTTAGAACTCTATTTTGAGTGAGGCTTTGAGGGTAGACTTTTGGATAGTATTGGAGATGTTTAAGACCTAATTAGAACCTGTAATGACGCTGTAAGATGATACTTAAGTGTTGACGTTAATCTATGATTAAATACTTAATAAGCGAAGTTTACGAGTGAAGTATAAATGATGATTTTGATGATAACTACGTGCTGTAAATATATATACTAAGTGTGCTGAGCTGCTGCCATGTATTGTATAATTGCATGTGTCGATAAAGAGTCGTATTTGATGTTAAGACGTTGGGATAACTTGTTTAAGAATAAAGAGTCGAGTCCATGCATTTGCATATTTCGAGACGGTGGAGCTTATGCTCAAAGCGACGGTGGAACATTTGCTCAAAGCGACGGTGGAGCATTTGCTCAAAGCGACGGTGAAGCTTATTAAAGCTAAAATATTGGTACCACATGCATGATGTTAAGATGTTAGAGTTGCATTTGTCGAGTCATGTGTCTGAGATGTTTTGAGACGGATGTTTGTGAAGATGTTCTAAGATGATTTATTATACGTAGATGTTTTGAGATGTTTTCAGTTATATGTGACGATTAATGTTGTTATTGTTAAGCATAATTATTTGAATTATATGTTAATATAATTGTTGTGAATCTCACCCCTTCTGTTGGAATTGCCGCCTTGTGGGCAAGTGCAGGTGACCAAGCTTAGGTTCGTCGATGTGAGAGGTTCTTGTGGAGTCTTAGGAGCTCTGATACGTAACGGGATGGGGATTACTATTATTTCTATTCCTTTTATGTATCATGTTGATTAATTATGATGTTTGCGACGTAACTTGATTTGAGATGTTTTATGAGGCTTTTGTGCCGAGACTTATTTATTTAAGATTTTGAGAAGTTTATGAATTCTGCTGCTATGATTGAATATTGTTTAAGAATAAATTATTATTCAATTTGATTTTAAAGATTTTATGAAAAGTGACATCCTGATTTATGTGCTATACTCTGATTATATGAATGAAATTTTAAAGCTGGGATTTCGGGGTGTTACAATTGGTATCAGAGCAGGTCGGTCCGTCCGGCCAATTAGAGAGTCGAGTGACGTTGTCTTAGAGTTAGAATATTATAGTTATATTATTCTAACTTATGTTTGCTTTGTAGAGGAATAAGATGGCTGGAAGAAATGATGCTGCTCTTGCTGCTGCTTTGCAAGCAATGACCCAAGCTGTAGGTAATCAGAATAATGTTGGTGGAAACGATGGGACGAGAATGTTGGAAACTTTTCTGAAGAACCACCCGCCTACCTTCAAAGGACGATATGATCCTGACGGGGCTCAGACGTGGCTCAAGGAAGTTGAGCGGATCTTTAGAGTGATGCAGTGCGAAGATGGTCAGATGGTACAGTTTGGTACCCATATGTTGGCGGAGGAGGCTGATGACTGGTGGGTTGGTATTCGACCTATCTTGGAGGAAGGAGGTGCTATTGTGACTTGGGCTGTGTTTAGGAGAGAATTCCTGAACCGTTACTTTCCTGAGGATGTCCAGGGAAAGAAGGAGATCGAGTTTCTTGAGCTGAAGCAAGGAAATATGTCCGTGACTGAGTATGCGTCGAAGTTTGTGGAACTGGCAAAGTTCTACCTCCATTATACAGCTGAGAATGCTGAGTTTTCCAAGTGCATCAAGTTTGAGAATGGCTTACGTCCTGAGATTAAGAGGGCAATTGGTTATCAGAAGATTCGAAATTTCTCCGAGCTGGTGAGTAGTTGCAGAATTTATGAGGAGGATACCAAGGCTCACTACAAGGTGGTGAATGATAGAAAAGCTAAGGGTCAGCAGAGTCGTCCCAAACCTTATGATGCTCCCAGAGATAAGGGTAAGCAAAGAGTGAATGATGAGAGGCGACCATAGAAGAAGGATGCTCCTGCTGAGATTACCTGTTATAATTGCGGGCAGAAAGGCCACAAGAGTAATGTGTGTCCTGTTGATGTGAAGAGGTGTTACCGATGCGGACAGAAAGGGCATATTACCCCAGACTGCAAGTTTGATGATGTTGTGTGTTTCAACTGTGATGAGCAAGGACATATTGGCTCGCAATGCAAGAAGCCAAAGAAAGTTAGGACTACTGGAAGGGTTTTCGCGTTGACCGACACTCAGACTGAGAACGAGGATCGCTTGATCAGAGGTACTTGCTATATTAATGATATACCTTTAGTTGTTATTATTGATACTGGCGCTACGCATTGTTTTGTTGCTTATGATTGTGCTGTTAAGTTGGGTCTTGTTATGTCTGATATGAATGGAGAGATGGTTGTCGAAACTCCAGCTAAGGGTTCGGTGACTACTTCTCGTGTGTGTTTGAGTTGTCCGTTGTCTATGTTTGATCGTAGTTTTGAGATGGATTTAGTCTGCCTACCTTTGACTGGTATGGATGTAATTCTCGGGATGAATTGGTTAGAGTACAACCGTGTGCTTATCAACTGTTTTCGCAAGACGGTGTATTTCTTGTCTGAAGAGGAGGAAAGTGGAGCAGAATTTTTATCTACCAAGCAGCTGAAACAATTAGGACGAGATGGAGTTTTGATGTTTTCTCTGATGGCATCCTTATCTTTTGAGAATCAAGAGAAGATCGACGAATTGCAAGTGGTGTGCGAGTTTCCTGAAGTATTTCCTGATGAGATTCCTGATGTGCCTCCTGAAAGAGAAGTTGAATTTGCGATTGATCTTGTTCCTGGAACGAAGCTGGTGTCTATGACACCTTACCGTATGTCAGCTTCTGAGTTAGCTGAGTTAAAGAAGCAATTGGAAGATCTGATTGAGAAGAAGTTTATAAGACCAAGTGTTTCGCCTTGGGGAGCGCCTGTATTGCTGGTGAAGAAGAAAGATGGGAGTATGAGGTTGTGTATTGACTACCGTCAGTTGAACAAGGTAACTATAAAGAATAGGTATCCACTTCCGAGAATTGACGATTTGATGGATCAGTTAGTGGGTGCACGTGTGTTTAGCAAGATTGACTTAAGGTCGGGTTATCATCAGATAAAAGTGAAAGATGAAGATATGCAGAAGACGGCCTTTAGAACTCGATATGGTCATTATGAGTATAAAGTGATGCCTTTCGGTGTTACGAACGCGCCAGGAGTATTTATGGAGTATATGAATCGGACTTTTCAGGCATTTTTGGATCGTTTTGTGGTTGTGTTTATTGACGACATTCTAATATATTCCAAATCCGAAGAAGAACATGCTGAACATTTGAAGATTGTCTTGCAAGTATTGAAAGAAAAGAAGTTGTATGCTAAATTGTCTAAGTGCGAGTTCTGGTTGAAGGAAGTTAGTTTTCTTGGTCACATTATTTCTGGTGATGGAATAGCAGTTGATCCATCTAAAGTTGAAGCAGTGTCGCAATGGGAGACTCCGAGGTCGATTACGGAGATTAGAAGTTTTTTGGGATTGGCAGGTTACTATAGAAGGTTTATAGAAGGGTTTTCTAAGTTGGCACTTCCGTTAACGCAGTTGACGTGTAAAGGTAAATCCTTTGTGTGGGATGCTCAATGTGAGAGTAGCTTCAATGAGTTGAAGAAGCGGTTGACGACAGCTCCAGTTTTAATTTTGCCAAAGCCTGAAGTACCTTTTGTGGTGTATTGTGATGCGTCTAAGTTGGGTTTAGGTGGTGTACTGATGCAAGACGGTAAAGTGGTTGCTTATGCATCCAGGCAGTTGAGGATTCATGAACGAAATTATCCTACCCATGATCTTGAGTTGGCTGCAGTGGTGTTCGTGTTGAAAATTTGGAGACACTATTTGTATGGTTCGAGGTTTGAAGTGTTTAGTGATCACAAGAGCTTGAAGTACCTGTTTGATCAGAAAGAATTAAATATGAGACAGAGGAGATGGCTCGAGTTATTGAAGGATTATGATTTTGATTTGAGTTACCATCCGGGTAAGGCTAACGTAGTTGCGGATGCCTTGAGTAGGAAAACGCTGCATATGTCTGCTATGATGGCGGAAGAGTTCGATCTATTGGAACAATTCAGAGATTTGAGTTTGGTTTGTGAAAGATCACATCAGAGCGTAAAGCTAGGAATGTTGAAGATTGACAACGAGTTTCTGAAAAATATTAAGGAAGCGCAGAAAGAAGATGTTAAGTTTGTAGATTTGCTTGTTGCAAGTAACCAGACTGCAGATGGTGACTTTAGAGTCGATGATCACGGTGTGTTGAGATTCCGAGGTAGAATCTGTATTCCGGACAACGATGAGATGAAGAAGGCAATCCTTGAAGAGAGCCATAGAAGTAGCTTAAGTATTCACCCAGGAGCTACGAAGATGTATCATGATTTGAAGAAGTTGTTTTGGTGGTCTGGAATGAAACGTGATGTGGCACAGTTTGTATATTCTTGCCTAGTTTGTCAGAAATCGAAGATAGAACATCAGAAACCTGCTGGTATGATGGTACCGTTAGATGTGCCTGAGTGGAAATGGGATAGCATATCCATGGATTTTGTGACGAGTTTGCCAACTACTCCGAGAGGGAACGATGCTATTTGAGTGATTGTTGATAGGTTAATCAAGTCAGTTCATTTTTTACCGATCAATATCACTTTTCCTATGGTTCGGTTAGCAGAGATTTACATTCAAGAGATAGTAAGATTACATGGTGTTCCTTCGAGCATTGTGTCAGATAGAGATCCAAGATTTACTTCTAGATTTTGGAAAAGTTTGCAAGAAGCTTTAGGGTCGCAGTTGAAGTTGAGCTCGGCGTATCATCCGCAGACAAATGGTCAATCCGATAGGACGATTCAATCGTTGGAAGACTTGTTGAGAGTGTGTGTACTTGAACAAGGAGGAGCTTGGGATAATCATCTCCCATTGATAGAGTTCACTTATAATAACAGTTACCATTCTAGTATTGGAATGGCACCTTTCGAGGCTTTGTATGGAAGGAGATGTAGAACTCCGTTGTGTTGGTTTGAGTCGGGTGAAAGTGTGGTTTTAGGACCGGAGATTGTGCAACAAACCACTGAGAAAGTAAGAATGATACAAGAGAAGATGAAAGCATCGCAGAGCCGACAAAAAAGTTATCATGACAAGCGAAGGAAGGACCTTGAGTTCCAAGAAGGAGATCATGTGTTTTTGCGAGTTACTCCAATGACCGGAGTAGGTCGTGCCTTGAAGTCGAAGAAGTTGACTCCAAAGTTTATTGGTCCGTATCAGATATCAGAGAGGATTGGGACGGTGGCTTATCGTGTTGGATTACCACCGCATTTATCGAATTTGCACGATGTTTATCACGTGTCGCAATTGAGGAAGTACGTTCCGGATCCATCCCATGTGATCCAAAGTGACGAGGTACAAGTAAGAGACAACCTTACGGTTGAAAATCTACCCTTGAGGATCGATGATCACAAGGTGAAGTTGTTGAGAGGCAAGGAGATACCTCTGGTGAGAGTTGTTTGGAGTGGAGCGACTGGTGAAAGCTTAACTTGGGAGCTTGAAAGTAAGATGCTGGAGTCATATCCAGAGTTGTTTAATCGAGGTAAGATTTTCGAGGACGAAAATCCATTAAGTGGGGGAGAGTTGTAACACCCACTTTATTTATTTAATTATTTTATTAGAGTATATAGTATATCATTATATATTATATGATTTTAATGATGTTTGCGACGTATGAGATGATGTTGTGGTGTGATGTCTATTTTATTGTTTAATAAAATAAAATATGTGATGAAAATTAAGATGTGATATAATAACAAATATTTTGAGAGATGGGGTTGTTTTCATAAATAAGATAGAGTTGTGGGGATAAGTGAGAATAGAAAGAATTATATAAGGGAGTTAGGTTTAGAAAGAAACAGTCAGTACGTTACAGACTTTTGGCAAGAAGGGAGAAAAGTGGCTAGAGAAGAGGGAACCCCAATTCTGCAATATTACCAGGTAAGGGTGAGCCTAACTCAATTATATTATGCTGTAATTCATCTGTTATGATTAACCTAAGGATAAGAGAGAGTTTTGAGAAAATTCCAAAATTAGGGTTTAGTGAACTTTGTGATGGATTGATGCTAGAATGATGTAAATTGATGTAGAAACCTGTTACAGAACCTAGATTAATCACTAGGATTATAATTCTGAATGATTAGAGCCTTAGTATGAGAGATTGGACGAGTTTTAGCGAGGTTATGAGCGAACCCGCAGCCTGTTCTGCGACCGCTCGCCGTGGCGAGCAGAACAGTTTAACTCGCGAGGCGAGTAACATCACTCGCCGTGGCGAGCAGTTAGGTATATACTCGCGAGGCGAGCAGCTGAGCTCGCCGTGGCGAGCAACCCCTTTAGTGCACGCGAGGCGAGCAACATCACTCGTCGTAGCGAGCAAGTGGCAGAATGCAATTTAAGTAGCTCGCCGTGGCGAGCAGTCCCACTCGCCACAGCGAGCAATGTGGTCTCAGACCACTATAACTTGAGTTTTAGAACTCTGTTTTGAGCGAGGCTTTGAGGGTAGACTTTTGGATAGTATTGGAGATGTTTAAGACCTAATTAGAACCTGTAATGATGCTGTAAGATGATACTTAAGTGTTGACGTTAATCTATGATTAAATACTTAATAAGCGAAGTTTACGAGTGAAGTATAAATGATGATTGTGATGATAACTACGTGCTGTAAATATATATACTAAGTGTGCTGAGCTGCTGCCATGTATTGTATAATTGCATGTGTCGATAAAGAGTCGTATTTGATGTTAAGACGTTGGGATAACTTGTTTAAGAATAAAGAGTCGAGTCCATGCATTTGCATATTTCGAGACGGTGGAGCTTATGCTCAAAGCGACGGTGGAGCATTTGCTCAAAGCGACGGTGAAGCTTATTAAAGCTAAAATATTGGTACCACATGCATGATGTTAAGATGTTAGAGTTGCATTTGTCGAGTCATGTGTCTGAGATGTTTTGAGACGGATGTTTGTGAAGATGTTCTAAGATGATTTATTATACGTAGATGTTTTGAGATGTTTTCAGTTATATGTGACGATTAATGTTGTTATTGTTAAGCATAATTATTTGAATTATATGTTAATATAATTTTTGTGAATCTCACCCCTTCTGTTGGAATTGCCGCCTTGTGGGCAAGTGCAGGTGACCAAGCTTAGGTTCGTCGATGTGAGAGGTTCTTGTGGAGTCTTAGGAGCTCTGATACGTAACGGGATGGGGATTACTATTATTTCTATTCCTTTTATGTATCATGTTGATTAATTATGATGTTTGCGACGTAACTTGATTTGAGATGTTTTATGAGGCTTTTGTGCCGAGACTTATTTATTTAAGATTTTGAGAAGTTTATGAATTCCGCTGCTATGATTGAATATTGTTTAAGAATAAATTATTATTCAATTTGATTTTAAAGATTTTATGAAAAGTGACATCCTGATTTATGTGCTATACTCTGATTATATGAATGAAATTTTAAAGCTGGGATTTCGGGGTGTTACAATCCTGCTGAGGCTGCTAAATATCTTCCTGCTGCTCAGACTCCTCAATATCAGGTTGCTCCTCCTGCTCAACAACAGGCTGCTCATGATGATGTTGTTGATGCTGCTGATACGCCTCAAATTGATACCGGTGAGGCTGAGGCTCCTCAAAATGATACGCCTTAGGTTGTGGATCCTGATAATCCTGCTGATACTGTCGGGTTCACCGTTTGGGATGGACCAGTATGCGACGATGAGGCCCCAGCAACATCAACATTGGCAAGTCTCGTGCCCTTACTCTCCCTCGACATCGGCCATCTAAAGGAGGGACTACCACTTGCTTCTTCCTCCGTGCACTACTAGTGGGGGCAGACCTCCATGTCCTAAGTCTGTCACTCCTATCCTGAGGCAGTCTCTGTGACGTATTCCTCCGAGGCATATCTGCACAGCAATTCCAGCATTAACAATTTAATCCGTAAACTACCACATTGTCCTGAAACATACTATAACCAACATTAACAAACTATATTCTAACTAATTTCATCATTAACAATCCAAAAAAACAAAAATAACTATTGTGACATTTTACCAAACACATAGAGTGCAATTTTTAAACAACTAAGAAATCTAACAATTTCTAAACCCTAAACTACCACATTGCACCCTAAACAACATCTAAACAACAATTTCTAAGTTAAACCATCACTAACAATCATAATCTTTAACATGCAAGACAATTTTATAAAAAACTAAAAATGTTAATTTTCTTCAAAAATTTGCTTTGAATGACGCAAGAATGATGAAATTCGGATTTGGGGCGAAAATATTCGAAGTTGGGAAGTTTGGGAAATGAGGGAAATAGGCGCCTGTTTTGCTGTTAAATGACTTAAGTTACGCTGCGTGAGTTAACTCACGCAGCGCTACTTAAGTTGCGCACAAATTACAACGTGCGTTAGTTAAGTCACGCAGCGTGATTTAACTAGCGCATGACCATTATTGTCTTTTCAGCTGAGTGAGAACGAAATGTGCAGGAGAAAAGCAGTATTCTGTCTCTTATGCCATTTGCTTCTCTTTTAGGTCATCTTACTATCTTTTTGAGGAGGCCTGCCACTACACAAGTCCCAAACCACTGCTCTTTTCTCAGAGCTATGGACTTCTATTTTGGGTCACCTTAATATTGATCAAAGGGGCTTGCTACTATGAATCCAAAATTGCTTTTTACACATACAAAATTTCTTAAAAATATATTTTCATATATTGCTCTCAACGATAATTAACTACTGTTTGGTCTTTTCCGACGGTAGTTAGCGACTATTCCACATATACAACTTAAAAAAATAAAAATAATAACTCTATCGGTAGTTAACCACGTGGAGCAATAAAATTCATTTTTGTGAGAAAAATGTGTTTCCAATCAATAGTTATTTCATCTTTTCCATGGCATAGGTTCAAGCTCATATTTCAAAACTCAAACGACAAATAAGATTTATAGATGGATAGCATAAGCAGCTTAAATCTTCTCCTGACCAATAGATATATAATTAGAACTGTATTTTCTCATAGGAATGCTAGCAACTAGAGCTGACAATGAACTGAACCAACTCGAAAATAACTCGATACTTGATTCGATAAATGATTCGTTTAACTTGGTTTATGAACCAAATGAGCCGAACTTGAGTTGAATATTAAGCTCGTTAAATAAATGAGTTGATTTTGAACTGAGTATGGTTCGATTTGTTTGGTTCATGAACCAACTCGATAATGTGTAATTTATTACAAGCTTCTTTTAATAATTATATACTAATTTGATTAAATATCAACAATAATTTTAATAATAGAGAAAGGAAAAAAAATTAATACCTTTTAAATGTTTTTAAACAAACAACAATTAGTCCCACGTCGGGGAGAGTTGGAAATATTACAAGGAGGAATTTATATATAAGCGCAGCGGTATACGCAGCTCGTAGACTTTTTTTTTTTTGAAAGAACTAGTAGTCTTTTCTATTGAGACCAACATGCTTCATAGTTTTATTTAAATTATTTTTTAAATATAAACTAATACCTTTTTAAATATATATATATATATATATATATTTGATAAAAAAACTTTTTTTATATAAAAAAACTTTTTAAAATATACAATTCGTGCAAACGAGTTGAATCTAACAAGTCGAACCGAGTTGTTCGTGAATTTTAAACAAGCCGAACTCGAGTTAAAAAAATGGTTCGTTTCGAACTCGAGTCGAGTTTCGAACCGAACCAATTCTTATCGAGTCGAGCTCAGATATGTTCGACTTACTCATTTTCAGTCTGTTTTCGTTGGTCAGTGTGATGTAGAATTGTTGATTGAATGGTCCTCATTAGCTAGCCGTTTCTTCAGTTGTATTGTAACTTATTTCATTTTTGTCTGTGGTGTTAAAATTGTATAACATTAATTTTCCTTAGCCAATAAACACAAGCAGCAAAATTTGTATGATTTAATGATAAAAGATTCACAAAAATGATTTTTTTTCTCCAGGTAGTTAATTATCGTTAGAGTTTTTTTTAAGTTGTATATATGAAACGGTAGTTAACTACCGTTGAAAACAAAAGCGTATTTTCCATGTGTTTTTAAGAAACTTCATATGTGTAGAAAGCAATTTTGCTATGAATCAATGTACTATTTTCATAAAATTATCATCAACATTAATTTCTAACAACCTACTTTTTTTGCAAAATTAATCTTTAACACGGATATTAAATGAAACCACATCAGGGTTACCTTCATTGACCATAAGTTCTCCACACAAGCTTCTCTAACTAGTTGTGTTTTGTCCGCGTATTGCAAATGTGATACCAATACATTCGAATTGGTCATTCGGAATCCTTTAAAAAAACCAATTATATTGCCCTCTTCATTGGTGCTCCCATACCACCGGCCAATAAAAGGAACAAAAAGATGTGCCAACAGAACTCCTTGTTTAAGCCCTCCTACTAATAACCACTTCTTCCGTTGAATTGCCATTTACCAAAACCAACAATGACCCCAAAAACACACAAGCTGTCATCCAGGGCCGATTAAGGCCAAGTGCAAACAGTCATATTGCACGAGACCTCTAAATTTTTGGGGCCCATAAATTCCAAAAAAACCATTAAATAGAAATATTTAAGGAGCTAAATATCATTTAAATTTAAAATTTTGAGTTTAATTATATCAATAAATCTCAAATTTTGACCATTAAATCTAAATGAATGCATATGCATATGTTCTCTCAATAAAAAAAGGTTAATTAAGTTTTTGATTCCTATAAATATTTGCAGTTTCGTTTTTAGTCCTTATAAAATAAAATCACATTTTTTAGTCCTGTAAAATTTTCCGTCAACATTTTTAGTCCTTATAAAAAATTTCAACATTTTTAGTCCCTGTAAAAAATTTATGTCAGCATTTTTGGTCCCTAAAATGCTAAAAGAAAATGTCGAACTAAAAAGTGTGATTTTATTTTATAGGGCCTAAAAACGAAACTGCAAATATTTATAGGGACCAAAAACTTAATTAACCCTAAAAAAAAATAAGGTCAAAATGCATGCATATGGCAATTTTTAAGGGTCCAAATTTATGTATCTATATTAATTTTAAGGATGTAAATTTTGGTATATACCAATTTTAAGTGTCTAAATTACTGTATATACCGAGTTTAACATCCAAAATTTTGAAGACCCAAAATTAAAACAGAACCTCTACGATGTTTAAGATGGCTCTGCTCTCATCCACCCATCCACTTTGCATCAAACCCAAACCTCCCAAACATATGATTCGATAACCTTAAGGTCTTGAAATTCATAAGAAATAAAATAGTCTCTAAGCTAGATAAATCTTTGTAAACAACGACTTTAAAAGTTTGACAATTTCATTTTGTCGAATTAGTTAAAGTGAGTGAAAGCAACTAATGTATTTTGTCATGATAGTATCACAGTTAATGTATTCTCCATTTTTTTAAAAAGAAAAGTATTCTCTATGTTACAAATCGAATTAAGCAATGTATTATCCAACGGAAAAATTATACTAATGTGATATTTTTCTAACATAATTTAAAATATTCAAAAAAAAAAAAAACCTAATTGAAACTTTCAATAATTACTGAATCAAATTAAAACTAAAAAATAAAATAAATTTATCCATATAGAACATTCAATTCTTTATTTTTTTGATGTCGAGACAAGGAGGACTATAATGGACGATAATAGGTTTTTTTCTTCAAATTTAACACTGTTGTATTTTTACGATTGAATTCAAATCTAAGATCTATAGTTAAATTGATAGAGACTCGTACAGTCTCTCGTCTAAATGCTTTTGAAAATCCGATTGTTTCATTTGATAAAGAATAATAAAATTATAAAAAAATAATTAAAATATAAGAAAACAGCTGAAAAAAGTTTCACTATTTTTTATACAAAGTATTGATCATGTTAGGGAAGAATTGCCATATCTAAATGGGCATGAAATTATATGAAAAATGAAACTCACCCCCACCATTCTCACGTTCCAACATATTTCTCATTTTGCCTCCATTTAGATTTTATAATTTAAAACTTATAAAATAAAATAAAAAATCGTAAGAGGCGCAAGAAGGACAGGGCTATAAGGAGAGAAAAAACTATATTAGGAATCTCATCGATATAAATATATAACTTAGGAGGTACATTTTGCGCAAACATACGCGGCAGAAGGTACACTCTCCATTAACACATGCACAAAAAAAAAAAAAAACTAATTAACTCTCAATGTTACATGTGATTGAATCCCAATAGCTTCGAGAAATTTTTTAGGTCTTTACAACCTTTGATAACATTTCAAAATCAATCTCAAAGTCAAAGATAACATTTCTTTTGACAAACGGTAATAAGTCACTCCTTATTCTTTAATGATCTTAAATGTTAATCTTTTTAAAAAAAATTATGTATTCAAACATTGAAAAGTATAATATTTAACTTTTTTTAAAGAATAATTTTTTAATTTAAAATCCTTAAAGAATGTATTAGAGATATAGTTAACAAGACTTCTAAGTTAATACTCTTTCATATGTCAAGTTTATAAGGTGAACAAAGAAGATAAATGTTGCCCCGTTCATAAGATTGTTTTTACCTTTCAATCAATAAATATTATTATTAAATCAAACGAAGTATGATCTTATTGTAGGAAATAGACATGTCTTACCTGCAAAAGTAATTTAGTTGGCAACATATCTAGCTCGTTCCTACTCCTTCTTACTTATAAAAAGTATTTAAGACGTATTTGGCAGTTACGGCATGTCAAGACGAATCACGTTAAAGAACAACGTTAACGTAGAAGTTGTCATTCATAGCTTCTTACTTTTTACGTCAAAATTATTTCGGGACATGAAATTAAAGTTCCAACCGCATATTCAAACAAGTGCTTAGTGAACAAAAAGATCATTCTCTTGAGGCAGCATTCGAGAGTGCACATAATTTTGTCATTTACTTTTTAACTTTCAAGTTAAAATAATACCTTCAATTATACATATTTGACTTAATCCAACAACTACTCTAAGAATAAGACCAATTTGACTCTATCGATCCAATTACTATAAAACTTCCATGAAAAAAAAGTACAGTAGTATAAAAAAATTGAACACGTTGCCATTTAACCATATAAATTTAATAGTTTCCTCCATACAGCAATGCACACTCACTCAAACTAATCAAAATTAAAACAAAACAGTTTTTTAATCCAACCTTGTTTTATTAAACTGAAAAAAAGAACAGTTACATCTAGGTTGTTTGATTTTGTTTTGTTTTGTCAAATTTTTCTGTTAGATTCTTGTATTGATGCTGAGCTGTCCACTGGTGAAATACTATAAAGTTTATTTATAAACAGCTGTTTGTTTCTCTAATTTGTTTTTTTCTCAACAAGTGTGAGTGAGTGTGAGTGGAAAGAAGAGAGATAGATAGGTACTATTCTGCTACTACTCTACTAGTACGGTTCAACAAATTTCAATTTTTATCACTGTTTGTTGCAAAACAAAACAAAACCCACCATCATATCAATGAAACATCAATGAAAAATGCTATTTTTTCTAGTTCAATGAACACCTTTACTTCATTTTTTCATGCTCTCTGTAAGTTTTATTTTTGTTCTTTCTATTATTCAATGTTTATCTTTTTAAGCTTTGTGAATTTGTTTTTAGTGTACTAAAATGTGATTTATCCAAAACAGAATCATAAAAGGAAACAAAGATAGTGTTTTTTGTATGTTAAGTTCTGTTTTTCCTGATTTAGCTAACAAAAAACCTCGAATTCTGTGTTGATCTGTTAAGAACAAGTATTTTTGTTGTTTGTTTTCAACCCATTTATGGTTTATCATCTGAAAACCATTGAACAAATGGGTGTAGTTGTACCATACACATTATACACTGCAGCGTTTCCAAGACCCATTTTTGTTGAGATATAAAAATGAAAACTTTCAAAAGAAAATGACAATGACATGGTGATTTTCTTTTTCTTTTTTGGGTTACTTTTATTTTTATTTTTCTGGATGTGTGATTGGTATTTACTACTATCATGATTATGTTTATGAGTGCTATTTTTGTTGAAGGGTTATTGCTTTATACTGTTATTATTATTTCCTTTTTTGGTTGCAATATAAGCTTTCATGATGACTTTTGGATTAGCCCATGAAAAAAAGATGCTTTTTTTTTTTTTGCTGTGATCTTCTTCCTCTCTTTACACTCATTTGGGTTTATCATAATCTAGGGAAATTAGTATAGCTGAGAAAGCTTGTGATAAAGGTTCATGAAAATTTTCTTATGCAAAAGTTTGTTTTTTTAGAGTAAAAGGGGACCAAAGCTTTTCATATGTACTAGCAAGGTCCTTCAGGACCAAATTGTACCCAAAAAAAATATTTTGTACAAAAAAAAACACTTCAGGACCAAAGCCAGCATTTAAGATGTAGAATAGGTTCCTTCCTTTGTTAGATTTGAGCTTTAAAAAAGATGTTTTTTGAGGTTTAGATTGATTGGTTTCTGGCATTTATGATATGGAGGTTTGGTTGTTGGACTTTTATTTTTGTTAACTAAAAATGAAACGTGTGCCAAAATCTGTGTTTTGTTGTAAGTTCAAATATGTGATCATTTGTGAGGTTGTTGTTAATGTGGGGACTCATTCAATGGCCGACTCCTGACATTGCTGTGATAAATGTGAATTATTGGAATCTGATGGTTTCCCATGTTGAAAGTGAAGTTTAGGTAGTGCATGTTTGGATTGGAGGGTGGGTGGCATCATCATTGATTTTGTTGAAGTTTTAAAGCGTAGCTTTTGCAAAAAATTACGGTGACACGCCGTGATTTTGTCAAACTCGCTATCAATCCAAACATGCACTCATTATAGGTAAGTAAATACACATATGTCGAAAGAGTTCACGAGTGAATTAGACATATACTTATGGGAGCAACTCCCTTCATGCAAATATTAAATTACTGGTAAACATTTTACATTAGTAGGGTTTAGGGATCGGAATCGATAAAATTGTAAAACACCCTTGTAATTCTTTTGGTTGGACGGGTGGAGTAGTAGCTGTAGTAGAACTATCTTTTTCAATGACACAAATTGACTAGTTAGGAGGTCAATAGTTTTTACACATATACAATTAAAATTTACAAGGTTAATAGATAAATGACATGCCATAATATTGATGGTAGGGTCTGCTTATATCAGCCTTAGAGATCTTGATACACTAAAATAGAGCAATCTAACTGTCTGTGAAGTCATGGATGGGATCTGTAAAACACTGTGGAGTCCACAATTTTTTTTTAATTTCTATAATTAGCTCCTTTGTTTTGGTAATATGTACACAAGTTTAGAGTTTTACCAGGGCATCTCAGGCTTGGAAATAAACTTTGGTAAATAATGTGGTCAAATAATTCAGACCAGTTAGTTGCTATTTGCTTACTTAGGTATTTGTTCTGCTCCCAAAATATTTTCTTTGCCTCTTTCAGTTTTCTTGGTTTGGATTTGCATAGGTTCTAGCAGGAAATGCAAAGTGATTTGATATTTTATTTGGAAGTACAATCCATGTTTTGCTTTAGGAATTAGCAGTTCATAGATTCTTTATAATTTGAGGCTGTTTCACAATTTAAGATTCGAACTCTGTTTTTTAGTGATTGGTGTAGTGAATTTATACAGATATACTTGGTACTCTTTCTTTCCTTCTTCCAGTCATTACTTCGGGCAATGTGACTTGTTATTATCTTGTATAGTTTTTCTTTGCTTCTAGAAAAATGAAACGGGTAACCATTATCATTTGACGTAGTTTGCAGATTACTGTGAGCATCTGTATATGAATTTGTGAGGACTTGTCATGGAGTGGAACGTGAAATCTCCCGGGCAATGGGACTGGGAAAACTTATTCTTCTTGAATTCAAAAGCAGCGGAAACTCACAGGTTACAATCTACTGATTGGAGTATGGAGGAAGATCGAGAAATCAATGTTGGGATGTTGATTCCATCTACTGGTAGTGGTTATTCAGTGTCTAAACTAATGCATGCTTCATCCTCGAGGAGCTCAAAATCTGCTTCCAATAATTCATCATCAAATGAGGACAGCAAGTCATCAATGTTAACTCAAGAAGGTTCTCTAGACAATTCCACCGGTAAGAAAGAATCGTCTAAAGGAGATCCAATTGAAACTTCTCCAGCAGCAGAACCATTGCTCACACTAAAGCTTGGTAAAAGATTCTACTTTGAGGATGTTTCCACTGGAAGTCATTCCAAGAAAGCCTCTTCCTCTGCAGTTCCTCTTTTGTGCGGAAAGAAAGGTAAATCGAGCAGTCAGAACTTGCTAAATCCAAGCTGCCAGGTGGAAGGTTGTGGCCTCGATCTCTCTTTTGCTAAAGATTACCATCGGAAACATAGAATTTGTGACAGTCATTCCAAATCGCCTATGGTGGTAGTAGCTGGTTTGGAGCGTCGATTTTGCCAGCAATGTAGCAGGTACATGTGATTTTTTTCAAATGCAAATGACAATGAGTAAGTAACAACGATATTTTTCGGGTAAAATAAAAGAATAATCATTAAGAATAAAGACTGTTCATTCACATTGAGCTTCCTGTCTTTTTGGTTTGTTTAGAATAAAGTGGTTAGCGATTCTGACTTAAACTATGATTTTGAAGGTTCCATGATCTCTCAGAGTTTGATGATAAAAAAAGAAGCTGCAGACGCCGTCTTTCAGATCACAATGCAAGGCGTCGCAAACCTCAGCCTGAAGTAGTGAAATTGAATCCATCAGCGCTCTCTTCGTCCCCCTATGGTATAAATCTCAAGAGTCCCTACTCCCTCTCCTAACAGATCGATTAGCCTTGTCTTGCTTCAGTAGTTTAATTTGCCATTTTGTTTCTAGTTTGGGATGAATGACGATATCTTAAAAAGGTTATGAGAGAATTATAAGATTGGAGCAATGATGTTCTCCATTTCTCAAAAGTAATTATAACCTCCGTTGATATGTTATTGGTTGTATGAAGGCATAATTAATGTCATCAGTTATAGAAACATGTGCTTTATATAAATTATACGCCCAAAAATATAGTCATAGAGTATTCAATTTCTTTGTAAGAAATGGAGAGAATCTCTAGTCATAAGAATAGACTCCTTATAAGAAAATATTAAGTGTTCTGATAATGTGAAGCTTTGATATGATTATGATGGCACTAAAAATCTACATCATGATGATAGAATATTACATAGCCATCTATCTAATTTGATATTCATTCTGCAGGTGGGAGGCAAACAATTAGCGCATTTGCTTTTCCAAAGAATACTTCAAATTTAGCATGGCCAGACATGCACAGCAGCAAGCTCCCCCAAACCAAAGATTTTATGCTCAAAACACCAAAAAACTTCAACAAGATTGTCACTATGCTTTCTGATGATTCCAGTGGCTATTTTATATCCAAAGGCAAAGGAACCAAGATTGCTGTTCCAGGTTGTTCTCTAATCTTAAACATTGAGCCTGAGCGTCATGATTTCTCATTAAATTTAGTTTGTTCAATGGTTCATTTAATATGAAGATAATAACTGTTTTGTTCACATTGATCCGTAACGAATTTGTAGAATTTCTAGTTTTTACCTCTAGTTTATTGCATGTTTCATAAATCATAATTTTTACCTTCTATTTGTAGAAACAATTGTTATTCACATTGATATAATACATATTACAGGTCTAGAAGATCCAAATACCTTGTCTGATTCAAATGCTACACAAGATGTTAACCGTGCTCTCTCTCTTCTGTCAACCAATTCATGGGGTCCATATGATACCAAGCCCCCCTCCCTCGTACACTTCAATCGAACAACCGGCACCCCTCAGTATGCAGCTGCTCAGCGCTCACCTTTTTTGTCACCGGAATATTGGCACACTGATCAACATCAGGCCAGCTCCAGCGCCTGTATCTCGTTCTCAGGTTACGACAATAGCAATCGCTTTCAAGACTTTCAGCTGTTCAGCGAACCCTATGAGTCAAGTTTCCCTTGCAACCAGCTGGATTAATGAGTATGCTTATCATCTTAAAAAAAACAAAATGAGTATGCTTATTTAAATGGTCCCAACCCCATTATGATACTGAGCTAATGATGTTATGTAGGGCCTAATTATCTTTTGCAACGTAGTTTTTTTTCTTCTTCTTAAGAGTACAAATCAGAAAACTTGTTTGCATGCTGATTTGTTAACTCCATTTTCTAAATAGCTTATTGCAGTCATTTAATCCCGAGACTTTATTTACAGCAAACTTGAATGTCTTCCACGAGATTTCTTTTTATACTTGTACTTGGTACCTTGCTAATTTATTCACATTATCTGCGGTGCGCAATTTCGACATTTGCAATGTTGAAATGTTGAAACTTGGTTGGTAAGAAACACATCAAAATTCCAAATTCTATTCCTTTTAGGAGTTGAGAAGATTTTTTCAAAGGTTATTTTTTTGGAGTTTTTATTATATCATCGTAAATACATTTTAAATATAAAATAAAAATCCAGAGCTGAAGTATGATGCAAACCTAATTTAAGAATATTGCTGTGATGTGAAATATTTTGTAATATACAAAATTTTCAATTAACTTTGAAGTGCTTATTTAAACTACGGCGGTGATCTCACGAGAATAACAAAAACGTTCCCCAAACCAAGGTGCAAATCCGTCTCCACTTCACGGCAAGATCACTGCCGATGAAGATGAATACATGACTGTCCTAGGGGTGTTTCCCAGCATGTCTACCATCTTGAAAGTGTCATCAGCATCATTTCCAGTGCCGACAAAGTTCTTAAGATTAGTGATGGTGTTACCACCCAACCTAAAGGCAGCCATATCGTTTTATATTCCATTTGTTCTGTCTTACGGCGTCCATCATAGCAAACTTTGCCACGTTTATGATACCCTTGCTTGAGAATGAAAATGGTTTTTTCTCTCATAAAAGAAAGTTTAGTTTGAAGAGCTTTTTTTCCTTCATCAAAGATCAAGGTTTGTATCACTCGAAACATTATCCTTTCTGCACTGGAAGATGATATTTTTTATTTTGTAATAAAGACAATCACCAAAAATGCAAAAAGACGCACAATTAACTTTCGAGGAATTTCCAAAGTAAAGTTTGATTTTGTTGTATATAACAACACTAGTTTTTTTTTAATAGTAGCATGGCAAGTAAAAATTCATTTTTTTAAAGTAAATAAGTTAGATGTGCGAGTTCAAATCCTGACACATGCATATATTATTCAAGGTCCCTATCAACTAAACTAAACTTATGGGGACTAGGTTTTGTATCACTCGAAACATTATCCTTTCTGCATCGGAAGAGGAGTTTTTTTTTTATTAATAAAGACAGTCACCAGAAGCGCAAAAAGACATTCAATTAATCTTCATGAAATTTGCAAAGTAAAGTTTGATTTCGTTGTATATAACACTAATTTTTTTAAGGTTCTTTGTTAACTAATGCCCCCAGAAAACTAGTTATGGAAACAAAAACAAATTATGCATTGAAAACATCAATTTTTACACTTTTTAAACTTTAATTACACAAGTTCTAAGATACTCATACTATATATGACTTCCTTAACTAGTGTCTCAGGGGCACTAGTTAACATTTTCTTAACATTTTCTTTTTGTTAAAATAACCCTTGCTACAATTTATTCGTAAAATATTTGTTGTACTCAATTTTTAATTGCAAACTTAGAGTAGGTTTGATGAAAATATACTATATTTATTTCATTACTCAATGATGATGAAACTTCAATTTACAGGCGATCTAGCAGCATTGTAAAAGAGGCTTTGGGTTAGATTACAACGTTCACATATTGTATGCTTCAAAGGTTCTACAGAAGTTGCATGGAAATTATTATATTAGACAAATCAGGCTATGCCGATTGTAGTCGGGCTTAATGCACCTCACTATACGATAATCTTGTAAAAATTAATTCTACTGATGAGTAAAAATTAATCCTATAATCAATAAAATTTGAACTATTTTAATACAAAATGTGGGTGATGAGTTCAATGGGGACCTTTCTAAAATTTCCAACCATTTCTCGTCATTGGGGTCTTCAAGACCAAAGTGCAACAAGTGACTTCTTCAGAACACACCGTCAAGTTCTTCATTTCTTTTCAATGGTTCGCTGCCTTAGACTTGGTGCAAAATAGTATAGAACAATACTATGGTGAACACATTATGAATAAATGGAATCTAAGATATATCAAAGTCCATATATAATGCTTCTCAGGAGAAGGGATAATGTGATGATACAAGTAATTCAGGGATTGCATGCATATCTGGGGGACTATATGCCTAATGGAAGTAGAAAAGAGTAAGTTGCATATTGACTAACGTAATTGACACAGGTGCCAGCCTTCTTGATATCATTAGTTATTCAAACTGACCAAATTTTTACTATATAAACTTGATAGTTGAATCGAAATGTCAGTGACGCACAGTAGGAAAAGAAATAGCAAAAACTTCACTAAGATTAGCACGGATTTCACTTGGGTGTCATTGGCATTTGGTGTATTTTAGATTAGAGAGAATGATGGATGAATGATTAAAACAAGAGTTATGTTATTTGACCATCCACTTTGGGACAACTTGTGAGACAGCCAAAGATATACAAGACGATGTGAGTATTGACACAAACCAGCAAGCAAAAAATGATCAAAAAAACCACATTGTCTTGTCTTGTAGACCTTTTGGTTGTCCCATAATTTCACTAACATTTCTCTTAAAATAAATTATTTAGGTGGAGAGAGAATGATTTGTTAAGAGAGATAGGAACAAAGACACCAAAAACCAAAGGCACCAAAAACCAAAGTGCAAGTACAAAATAATTCCTAGGAGTGCATTTTGATTCCATGTAATTGACTCGGCTGGCGGCCTATGTGACATCATTAATTATTCATACTGACCAATTTTTTACTAAACTTTCTTTATAGCCGTATGTCAGCGACACAAAGGGAAACAGAATATGGCAAGATAGCAGAAACTTCACAAAGATTAACACTCAGTATGGACCCAACAAAGCATTCACAAAGGTTAGCCCGCCCAGTATGGACCCAACAAAGCACTCACAAAGATTAGCCCTCCCAAAAACCTAGTATCATCAGCTGGGTGCTTCTATTACATGACCATTAAAAAAATCTAGGATTGGCTTAAAAACAATCAACAATAAACATCAATTTAATGACACCACATACATCATCCACACAACTAACTAAAAGCAGTGACTCGAAAGTAAACGGTTTCTGTGATGCTGGCGCATACATGCTAAAAGTGGTAGGATAACAATCAGACACTTCCAACAAGCTAAAACTGAAATGTGACCTGAATAATCTAAAAACACTTGGAAACTTCAATTGTTTATGGTATCTATTCGTCTAAAGTTGTACTTAAAATGCAAAATGCAGACAGTTCAGAACCAAAAGGAAACTTAAAACTAGAACCTGCAACAATCTTTATGCCAGAAAAAGCTGGCTGACACATGCATAGTAACAATCCACAAAGACCAAAATACCATCTCAGTTAATACAACAAATTGACACATATTATGAGAAGGTGGGTGACTTGACAACTTCTGCAACATAGAGGACGACAAGACTGACTGTCAAAACACCCAAACTGAGCAATGCTGGAAGACAACTCTGGACCTTCTCAACCCTCAAACATGTCTTAGTACTCACTGGAACAGTAAATAATTGCACATTAAATATAGCAATGGATAGGTACAAAGGAAATCAACTAGGTGAATATGTATATAAGTCGCAACAAAAGAATCCAAATGACAGGAAGCATAAGAGAAGCTTTTTCAGAAAACCCCGTTTAAAAAAAAACTTCATAACAGCTTTCAATTTGAAAATATTAACTGTGTGACAAAGCTGCTCATGAAAAAACCAATCTCTGTTGCAACAATAAATGAAGGTTGGCAAATTGAAAAGGCTTTACATAACAAACCTGTTCATTTTGATCTGGAGATGATGAGGGAGATTTTTCCGATTCAGCTGGCTTGTCAGCACCACAATTCTGTCTGTTGCACTTGGTTCGGAATGGGTAATTTATGTTATTACATTTTTCACACTTCCAGCTCCCCTCAGGCATCTTTTGCTCTGATTGGCAAATAAAAAATGAAGAAACAGAATTACCAACTGTTGTATTTATATCAGACAAGAGCATCATTAAAATGCAGATAAGTATGAAAAGTAACTTACTAGTGTTCTTATCAGACTTTGAGGCCTGCAGCAAAATAATCATATCCAACAATGTTAAATATTAGCCACAAATTATAAGCATGGATGACACTTTTCTACAATGAAAAGAATGTGATAATCAATCTACATATGAGATGAAGGCAGCATACCTGGGATCCGGGTTTGGGTGTGTTGCACTTTCTCATGTTGCAAACAGTTCTAAATGAGAAATTGACGTTGCCACATTTTGGACAAGCCCAATCATTGTCACGAGTTGCATCTATATGGAAAAGTGGGGGTGAGAAAAAAAAATTATGCATTAAGAAACTTCTATTGGAACAAAAAAGAATGACATTAACTAAAAATAGCAAACCTGGTCCCTTTTTCTGAGACTTGTCATCGCGAAAAAATCCTGGCCTAGTGCCCTGCTAAGATAAGGGTTAACTATAAATTACACTTGTAGCAAAAATCATTAAATTGCACAATCAGAAAGAAGATATTGCCATTTCAGATTACTAGGGATCAAAGATGAAAAACCATATGCAAAACTATGGATAAAAGACTTTATATGCATGCAAAATTTATGGCATATGATAGTGCAAAACTAAATATAGCTTCGTAAAACCATTGTAAGCAACTAGGATGCACGAGTACGAGAGTGATACTGAGTACGAGTCCAGAATACGGCATTTTTTTTTTAAACAATGGTATAACATACTGATGCTTCAGAAAAGACCAATAAAACAAGAAAAAATATCTACTTTTAATATACTCAGCGTTTACTATAAAAAACCTAACTGCAGAACGTGACTAAGGATTCTTCAAGCTAAGATACAAGAAAGAATGCAGATTGGTTTCTTTGTTTTTTTAAAAAACACATTGTCCTGGCAAAAAATTTAAATAATCGAGATTTATCTTTTATCCCATACCATTGCTCCAGGTCCAATAGGGACACCGAGGCCATAGCGGTCCAACAGCTGGGGCATGGCATATATCCCACCTGCCGAATAATCACCAACAAAAAGTTTAACATAACTGTAATAGGATTATATCTACAAAAGGTAATCAGCAACTATCAATACAATTTCAATAGCTTCTTCAATGTTTCTCCTTGAATCTTTTCCTTCATTAATTAGAAAAAATTATATAAAGTATAACATATCATATATCATTTTAAGAAATTCAGTTGCTTGAATGATGAGAAAAGAGAAAACAGAACATACCGTGTCCCACCACTGCTCCACTGGTGTATGGTGCTGGTCCTGCTAGATGTAATGGTCTATACGGACTGCCAGTAGGAAGACGGCTTCCATAACTGTACTGATAGGCTGATCCTCCAGTAAATGGAACCTCATAGGGAGGAACAGGGGAACCATTGAATAAAGACCCATATGGTGGGGCACCAATATAAATTGAAGGGGGGGCGTTGGAGCCTAAATAAGGAGCTGCGGATGAATAGGCCTGTGGAGCTTGAAGAGGCTTCACAGCAGATTTCTGAAAAGAAAACAATGCATACTAAGTTATTGAAGGAAAAAAGTAAGTTTAAGGGAGAGGAGATGATAAGAGCAAGCCCATTTCCAACCAAATAGCACATGTTGAAACTCTTACAGAGTGGATAACAATAGCATAAGCTCATCAGTTTATGTACATCATGTATAGCATATATTTTCATCTTTTGTCGCGCATGCATAAACAATCAATTTCCATGACCTCTATTGTTTTATATTCTTATTTTTTGTTCATCGTTGTATACTTTTGAACCATAATCTAATGTGTAAATCAATTGGGAACATCAACCCAAGAGACACAAAGTACACAACAATGAATAGAAAATAAGAATATAAAACATTAAAAAAACATAATTAAATATAGGGAAAACAAAGGATGGGCAATGCAAAGGCAGATAAGGCCACATTTTCTTATTAAATAAAAGTACCTTTATATATCACAAAAAACATATTTTGAAAGTACAAACTATGACATTGAATATAAACATATTGGCAAATATCTTACAGAATTATGATCAGCGGGCCTTGGTTGGGTGCAGTTACGCATATTGCAGGTTGTCCTGAAAGAGAAATTGACATTACCGCAGCTGGGACATGTCCAATCATCTTCCCTGCGGCTACCTACAAACAAAAACAAATTTAAATGCACCAGAGAACCACAATCAGATCCCCTGCTAGAGGAAATGGACTTAAATATCATCAAGATGTAGTGCAATACTACGTAGCAAGAGCTTGTATTGCGAACCTAGCATAGTGGTGAGTGTGAAACTAGGCAAATGTGCGTAAATTGATTACATAAAACTGTGCACAGTAATTCCAAGTAACACAATATGTTGAACTATCCATAGACAACAGAGACATAAAAGAATAATAAACTATCAATTTAGTCCCTAAACTATCACTCTCTTCAATTTAATCCTTGAACCATATTAAATTCAATAACTAGTGCCTAAAGTATATAAAATCCGTCAAAACATATGGATAAGATTCCTAAAAACAAATTGTAACGCACCATCAGTCCTGGCACGCTTAGCAGCGGAAGAATTCCTGTTATCAACCTGCAAATGCAACACAGATTGATAAGATTCCAATTTTTCCATCAGGGGGGTTAATTAAGCAAAAAGAAGCATATACAAACAACAAAAAACTTGACATTAATCAAATTGGTTTAATTATAATGAATTGAATAGAAAAACATTCAGAAAAAGCTTAATTCAATCGAATTGGATCATTATCAAAGTTGTGATTGATAATTGACAAAACCCTAATTGATGTGGAAGAAGCGAGATCGATTGAATTAGGGTTCAAAAGTGAAAGTGAAGAAGGCGATGAATCGAAGGGAATTACCTGAGACATGACGGTGAGGAGTGTGTGCTGCGAGGGAAAACCAGAGAGAGAGAGATCCTTCTTCTACTTCTCGAGCGGGACGGTAAATCGAATGCAGCAAAGCGATACCCAAAAGCTATAGACAAGATAAATCAATAAATAATACTCCAATTTAACCCTTATTTTTTCTATTATAACTAGCGAAAAAAGGCGGACACGTTTGTAATTTTTTTATTGTGTTAACATTTGAAAAAATTATGAACGGTATATTTTTATGAAATTTTGATTTTGATTAAAAGTAATTATAATCTTTTTTAATGACATAAACAATCATCTTTATTATAAAAAAGTTGTTTAATAATATAATTGGAATAATGAAAAAGTAAGTATAAATATATTCATCTAGTTTGTTATACTTTTAAATGATAAAGGAAATAAAAATAGATATACATATATTCATATCGTGTTTGTTACATTTGTTTTAATATTTAAATTTATTCTTATCTATTTGTTACATGTGTTATTTGTATTGAAAATTAAAATTATTTTTGGAAAGAAAAATCCAACCCAAAAATGTTGAAAGGATTAGTTTTATTTATATATAGTATAAATTACGAATAAACCACCAATTTAACTCGTAACTCTAAACTAGGTCGTTGACCCGTGCGACCTTATTGATAAAGGATTGACATATGAATAATAAAATGCAATATATAATTGATAACGTGAAAAAAAGAACAGGTGGTAATCCACAGTAGACAAAATAAAACACTTCATAAAATGTATAAAATCTGAAAATATTATACAAGAAAATTTGGTAATCCTATCAATAATTCGGTAAAAGAAATATGAAAATTTTAGTACATTAGCATGTAGTTTCATCACACATTACAAAATACTTCCTCATATACGACGTTAGACATCACATTGATATCTTCACCAAGGGAATTTAAATTATAGAATTCAAAAACACTACTGATATATGCTTGAGTATGTTATATGCTTAAAAAAACACTACTAATAACAATCCAAAAACCATTACTTAAGTTATATGCTTCGAAAAACATGTTTTTTTAGGTGTCTATTTAATAAAACAACACCTAAAAACAAAAAACACAAAAAGGATATTCCAATTTTAAAAAGAATATGCATATCGATAAAATGCATGTTAAATTATAATACCATTTAAGCAGTGGTATGAGAGGGAGGTTGTAAGGTCACATCCTTCCATTTGCAAAAATCAAAATATCAAAATACATGATTCTTCTGCTGTCTGTGTAATTTACCACGGTTTAGGTTTTTTTGTTGTTGAGAGAAACACGGTTTAGGGTTTGCTATATATATCCGAGTTTGCATAAAAATCAGGGTAGCCGAATTTGCATGGAAATTAGGGTATTCTGTTTGTAAACGTATTAAATAAGTGTACGACAACTTGTAAAAAAAAGTTTAGAGAAACAATAGATATATACAAACGATGACACAACATGATAGGAATGAAAAGCTCATGAGTGAGAAGAAATATTAGGGATTGTTGCAATTTAGAGGGAATTTGTTAGGTTAAATTGGTGCGCTGCATTTTAGATGGAATTTGTTAGGTTAAATTGCTGCTAACCTAATGCAGCATTTTAGAGGAAAATTATTAGGTTAAGTTATTGCAGACCTAACAAAATTAATAAATAAGGATTATCACTCACTCAAATATTAATATAGGTCTTGCTAACCAATGTCCTTAGAGCAATGGTTAAAGAATCAAAAATAGAAATAATTGTGAAATTTCATGTAGAAAAAGTTGCTTTTTAAGGGGGGTGTATTAGATTAGGATTTTAAAGGACAATTTTTACTTAAAAAAGTCTCGAGAATTTTAAAAGACTTTGTAGGATTTTAACGACTTTCATGATTTTAAAAGACTATCAGGATTTACAATTTGGATTTCAATGGATTTACATCATAAGATTTTAAAGAATTTCAAATAATTTTATGGATTTATAAGATTTCAAAAAACTTTATGAATTTTAAAGATTCATTGAAATGAAATGATTACAACACACTCGCTATCATAATATTTTTAATACATACTATTTTTTTTACAAGAGATAGAGAGATGAAGAGAGACGGGGGAGGGAGAGAAGGGAGAGGGGAAGATAGGAGAGAGAGAAAGGAGGGGGGGAATATAGGAGAGAGAGGAAGAGAAAAGAGAGAGAGGAAGAGAAGAGAGATGGCAGAAGAGAGAGACAAAGAAAGGGGAAAAGAGAGAGACAAAGAAAGGAGAAGAAAGAGAGATAGAGAGAAATAGTAAAATTTTAAAAGAAAAACAATCCTAAGACATCTCATGTTTTCATGAAATACTTTTTCATGCCAAAATTTCATTAGAAAATCCCACAAAATCCATCAAAATCCAATTTATTAAACAATCTTTCAAAATTTGAATTATTTTGAATACCACAAGACTTTTTTTAAATGATGAAAAATCTTGATTGAATACCTAAATACTTTTTTACAATGACAAAGAGTCTTGATTGAATACCATAAGACTTTTTTTAAGATGCAAAGAGTCTTGATTGAATACTACCTCTAGACTTTTCCATCATTAAAAAGTCTTTTAAAATCCCTTACAATCCTAATCCAATACATAGTCTTTCAATAAGTTGAATGTACAATTTTTAAGATAAAGTTACTACTTTAAGGGCACTCGTTTGAATTTATAATACCAGTCTCTAAACTATTTTTAACTACAATAAGTAAACTTTTGCAAAAAGAAAAATCATAATTATAATGAGTAAGCTTTAAAGTAGAGTTTAAATTTATTTTCACAAAAACTTCAAAGTAAAGTTGTACTATTTTTAACCCATAAAAAAATAAAGTTGTACTGAACTTGACATGGTCTTTTATTTAACCCATAACAACATGTAAGTTTTGGGTTGAATAAAAAAAGTTTGGACAAAAGTTTCTTAGGTAAGAGTTTCAAAAGTATTACTTTTTTAGATTTGAATCCTCTCCTTCTCTCACGAGCAATGATAGATTGACTATCCTATATGACATACATCATTTGCACCTCTCCAATCCCAATCCCTCACTCTCTCGTCTCCCAAGTGCCAGATGGAATGTACAAGGATGGTACAAATAAAGGATATCAACTTATAATTAATCTTCTCTCATTCTCCTTTCCTTCTTCATTTTATGTCTTTCTCTTTCTTGATATCCTCTCACTCTTAATTTTTTTTTTTTTAATATTTATTTTCTCTCTCTTGATTTTCTCTCTAAAATTTAGAGAGAGAAAGATACAAAATGAAGAATGAGGGGAAGGGGAGAATAGGAGAAGAAGAGAATCCAACCTCCATTTTTTTTACTTGTGGTGTAAGAGTCTTTCACGAGTCGAATTCATTGTCTTGCAAAATAAAATAAAAACATTTCACCCTTAACCGTTGTTTTTTCCAAGAATTTCTTCAATTTTGAGTTTGAAGTGATGAGATTGTTATTATTCTTTCTATTGGTGTATGCTTGATTTTGATCAAAATATCATTGGTTATGTTGTTATACATATATGATTGATCCAGATAAGATTATGTTTTTCTTGTTCGGTAACAAAATTTTAGCAATTTTTAATCATCGTACCGTATGAGTTACTTGTTGATTAAGAATTTAATAGGGTAATAAAGATGGGTTACGAGACTTAAAAATTTGTTTGTTTCAAAGTTAGGATCAAGTGAAGGACACGCAAAAACCAATCTAACTACTTCTCTGTGCACCCCTACTTTAATGGTAAGAGTATTATTGACAAGCCAAAAGGTAATGTTGCATTGACACTTGAAAGTAACAAGTAATGTGAATCAAAATTATTCATCAAAAACGACAAATATATATTGCGAAACAAAATGAGTATACAGGGACGAAAGAAGTACCCTTATTTATTAAATTCCATCAAACTTAACTACTCAAATAATTACAATAAATAAATGTATTTTAGTAAATGATATTTGTTTTATCATTGAAATCAACACAATTAACCATTTTTTTAAAAATCTTGTACAAATTTTAAACGACTATTATCTTGAGACGAAATGAGTATATGACAACACCATTGATAACGCTGACTTCACCTAGCATGGAATAGACGGTCATCCCATTGGAAAATGACATTGGTCGTGAAGATGATGGAAAAGAAATTAATTTTAAAGCCTAGAAAAATTTGAAGCTCATGTGGACGAAAAGTGGATGCATGACCATTGTTGATACGGTTAAAGGTTACTATATGGTGCACTTCCAAGACAAAGAGGACTATAAAAAAAACTCAATACGTAATGATAGTACGAACTAAATTGATGTGAATATTTTTAAGAAATCTGAATTATCACCAACAAACTACTCCACCATATTAATGGAAACAGAAAAGTAATTAAGTCCACAATAAAAGGCAACATCATGGCCTGTTTCCCATAATTCGAGAAACCATTACACAGCAAAGACAAAGTCCTACAGAAAAACATGCAGCAAACAAAATAAACCAACCAATAATACTTTACCACCTCCTAACCAGATTTCACTGTGGTTAGGTGAGGCATTCAAACATCCAACCCATCATGTATAAATGCTGATAAATCCAGCAGGTACTGCAGCAAGAACAATGGCCAAAATCACCGTCATCACGTTGTTGATCATGACAGGTCTAAGGTTAGATGAACCACTTAGGCTTGCCGTGGTCGGAGTTGAAGGAGTTGCCGTAGATGCAGAAGCTGATGGAGATGGATGTGTCTTTGAAGCATTTTTAAAGATTGCAGCGTCGGGGGAGTTGGGAGATAGACCAAGAAGCTCTGTCACCACACCAATATTCATGTTATTATATGTCAATGTTTTAATGAACTCAAAACACTATTTTTTATTTTTTTTTAAATTAACCCAAAATAAGAAAAATTGATAGAATGTTAACAATTTATTTCAATAACCCACATCTACTACTACTGCTGCTACTTATATTTAACATAATGAAAGGCCAAAATGAGTTGGGTATTTGTAAAGAAAAGCACAAAAAAGATTATTAACATATATTTCTATACTTAGACCAGCTTCTTTTTAGGAAAGGATCAAGTATATATTGGGTACCGTAATAGATTATTTGCTCTGTAATTAAAAATATAAGAAAAAATAATTATAGACTAATAAGATGATAAAAGTTTATGGGGATAATTGACGTGTTAAAGTTTGAGTTAAAATAATTAAATAATTGAGTTCAGATGATTAATGTTTTACATAAGACGAATCGTTTCAAAAATTTAAGTTAAATTCTTTAATGAAAGAGTTTTTAATCCGATTATATTTACCTAATAGAAAAACTTGAGTTTGAATATGCAATAGCCAATCATCTGTTTATCTCTCCATTTAGTGTGAGTAGTTTGATTTATATATATATATAATTCCATTCGTTTTAAAATATAAGCAAAATTGACTTCTTTTATCTCATTTTCTTTAAAAAAAAAATGAATTCATCTATTTAATGATGTATGTGATCCATAATATGACCCACGTACATCATTAAATGAATGAACCAAAAAATCAATTTCGCTTATATTTTGAAACCGATGGAGTATATATAATGATGTTGGTCAATGCTAATATATGCTCTATATGTTAGTAAATGCCAATATATATCCTACCGACACATGTTAAACAAATTATAATAAAAAAATTTGTTTAAAAATTTTGTATTCAACTTTTAAAGTCATAATTTTGTTTTTTTTTTAATGCAAAATTAGTATTTTTATTTGACTTCTGTAACGTGCATTCTTAGGCCATAAGTAAACAAGACTAAAAAATGTTTGTTTCTTCTTCTTTTTTTTGCAAAAAGTTTGTTTAATGAGATCATTAAGTAAAGGACATTTTTAGAACGATAGTAAGTTAGTAACATTTGAGACATTGTTGTTGGTTGAAATTTGTTTTTTAATCTATCAATTCTAATTCCTTTGTTCCTCTATACATAAGATCTCTTTGACATAATTTATTAGAAAACGCTTACACGTTAGCATGAACTTAATTTATTTTGTGCAATTAATTTTGTTACTCCTAACATGTTTCTAAAAGTACAGTAACATGAGAGGTAACATGAGAGAAAGGTTAAGCAATGAAGAATACTCCTAGAAAAGAAAAGAAAATTGGAAAAGTAGTTGTAATTGATATGCGAACTTATTGAAGGCAATAGCGTACGTTGACGATGCCCATTTAACCTGTCTAGATGCAAGGTCTGCAATTAATTTCCTGCAACCAATTCATCCTCCCACCCAATATAGATGACAGGTCATTCAAAATTGACCATGGTTGTATTCTCTCCACCCATAATAATTATCGCAATTCCAACAACAAAAACATCTACCAAAAATAGTGTCATTTGTAGTAGTTTTCAATTAAATTCTAGTAATTATTTTGTATCTAGTTCTAAATTAATATTATGTAAATTAGTATTATTTTTTGGTATATTATTTTCTCAAATAATATATCATTTTTCTTGAATAATGTACTAAATTTGAGTACCATATTACTTTCATTAATATATTAATTATTAATAGTATATTATTTTTTCTTTGTCACGATTTGAACCATACATTTCTAACACAATTTTTTAAAATCTTTTAACTCAAATCAGTTAAACTACACAACCCCTCAACGTCGGAGAATATTGCGGAATAATAGTATGTTTTTAATAGATTATTTAAGAAAATACAAGTGAATTTATTTATAGAAATTAGATAAATATCTGAATATTAATAAAATATTCTAAATGACAAGAGGCAGTGTTTCTGCAATCTTCACATGAGAAAAACGACAAGAGGCCTAAAAATGTTAGAAAGGGAAAAGAGGATATGGTCTACGTATATAGTAGTATTGATTAAAATTCATGTTTTTACGTTTTTTGACTAAATAAAATGTGAAATGGGAAACATAATAACTGTATTTACAAAAGTACAGTTTGTCCGGGATAACTCTATGCGTATAGGAAGGAGTATAAACAAAAGGGAAGCTACGTTTTGGAGAGGTACACGTCTAGATGTATTCTCTTCGTTTATAAGAAAAACTTTCATCAACGTAAATAAATGTATAAGAACGTAGACTTTCATAAAAAAACATTAACTTTTGTAGATTTAATTTTCTCTTTTAAAAAAATAGAAGTGTCTGGATCATATGCATATTAAAAGACTTTTTTAAAAAAGATAGACTTGTTCCTTGAAGTTGACACAATCAAACTCATTATTTTTGAGAGAATCACACTTCAAAGTCATAAGGCAGGATCACCACGCAAGTCATGTGTGTAAATATCACCGTTTGTTAGAACTACTATATCTAAATTTTGTTAAATCAAAGTAGTTGAGTAATTTTCACAATTTTCGTCCGACTTCAAATATGCAATAAACTATTACTACTATTCTTTTCTTTCATTTATCATACCTTTTCTTTTAATAAATCAAAATCATAAACCTGACCACTATAAATGACCGACTTACTAAGAATACGGGATATCATATTCGTTTGTTGTCGGACAAATTTAACCTAAAATTATAATATAAGTCTAAAACACTAATGTTTGTAACAATAATGACCTATCATAGTTTTATGTGATAGTATATGCATGAAATTGTAAACTGTGACCTTTATTATGCGAGAGGGAGAATAGGAAGTACATGTTAGCCATGATATCATGTATCATATTAATTTATCAAGAAGAATTGGATCAGTTGTAGATGGACTTGTAGCAATTAACGATAAAAAAAGGAAAATTAAACTTACTAGGACAGTCAGAAATGTTGGCGCCGTTGACGTGACAAACAGTAGGGAGTTGAAGAAGCTTATCTTCCTGAATACCCATATTCTTGCTTTCAGGGCTACCCTTATGAGTCTGTTGAATGATATAGCACAAACACTCTGGATCCGTTGCCTTGATACTGTTGGCAGCATCACAGCATTCCTTCTTTGGTGTAGGTGCTTTGCCAGTAGCAAAGTCCAAACATGGAATCACTTTTTGAACCACACTTCCACACTTTGAAGCCAAATCTTCAGCTCCATTACAGCCACCTATGATGAGAGCCAAAACACATAGACACATGAACATTTGATGTTGTTGGTTCTTCATCTTTCTAGCTAGCTAGTTTAGCAGATGCTGTGAATTGTAGGTTTTGTGAAGAACGTACTGTTATAAATATATGGTTGCAAGTAAGGTTAGGGTTAGATCAAGTCTCAAGAAGAAGAAGGTAGGAAGAAGGAGAGAATAGGAAGTACATGTGAGGAAAAGATGATGAGTAAATGCAATAGTGTGGTCTCTTTTCCTATTTAATGATGAGATTGAGGAGAGATGATGGATCTCTGTGTATTAAGGCACTCCACGGTAGCTAAACGTCCTTATTTTATTTGACAACTCAACAATAATAAATTGCCTTGAACCAAATACTTGTTAGTAGCTAGCAGCTGTATACTCCTATCTACTCTATTTGACGACCTAATTGACAATATACTATTGTACTCATATATTTTATCATATTTTTCTACTAATATACAAAGATAAATAATATCTTATAAGATGTTGTTGAATTCGTCTCGATGAATATTTTTCAAATATTAAATTTTCATAATTTTTTCTAATAGATAATTAAAGATAAAAAAATATGCATTGATATCTGGGACAGAATCAACTGTGTCATTTAATAGAGGATGGAGGGAGTAGTTACTAATGGAACCAGTGCGGTACGCAAAATTCATGAATGCTTGATTAAAATTGAATGATCATGATTTAACTTCTAATCAAACGGTCACTGATATCACTAAATATGTATATATGGACGATAAATTCGATACATATCCGATGGATACCCGTAACTTGCATTATGGATATGGGTATAGAATTATTTGCAAAAATAAATATGTATAATTAAGTGTAGGTACATTCTTTAAAAAAAGGCGTAGGTGCATATACTTAGGGTTCATCTTGCACCTGCATTCTTTATAGAGGGTTAAATGAGTTTTTAACCCCATAAATATAATGATTTTTTTTTCAATCCTCATAAAAAAATACATGTTTTGATTCCTATAAAGTTTTTTAGCATGTAGTTTTAGTACATGTTAAATTAAGACTACATGTTGAAATTTTTTATAGAGGTCGAAACATGTCAATTTACTTATTATGAGGACCGAAAATAAAATTAACTTTCGACCCCAAATTCAACTCAGGAACATTTTTAAGAGCCGAAAGAAAACCAAGGGTTTCACCAATATGCACCTCATATTTTGTTGTAAACCATTCAATTTTAGGTAACACAAAAGCATTGGTCTCATCTAATTTAATGCATATGCCAATACCTATTTTGTTATCAAGAGAAGAAATGGAAGCATCAATGTTGAATTTCACACGATCCATCAAAGGTTTTGCCAAACTAAAATTATTGCCATTGGGATGAACCGAAGTTGGTGTAGTAGTAACTTGTTGAATTTATTTCCACTTTTGTAGCACCGTATATGCGCAAGAATACTAAACTTTGAGCATCAATATATTATTCGAGATTTTATTACTACATTGCTTCCAAATGCTCCATGCAATACAAACCAACTGTTTTAATTCATCTTTAAGAAGTTGCCGTAAAATTTGAAAAATAACTTTTGAAACATCATGCTAACAATCTGAAGCAATACACATACTCCAGATATTGCGACTGCTTGAACACTTCAAAAAGGCATCCAAACTATCCTCGTCATTATTGTTACACAAAACATGTTTGGTTGGATAATTCACACCTTTATCCTGCAGCCTCATCTCATTCGAGTTGGAACACACCACCTACAAACTCGCCACAAAAAAAAAAATCTTTAAAAGAAGCTTTTAATTTCCAAACCAAATTCCAAGAGTCATTCGTTTTGAAATGGGGAGTATCAATTAGCTCTTGTGTGCATAGACGATAAACACTTTTGAGAAAATATTATGCATGTCATACCCACCTATCATCCGTTACCAAAGGATATATCGGAGTACTAAGGATAAGATCATAAACCCGTAAATTAGCATGAGGGAATATCCCATCATGTTGTGAAATGAGTGAGGAAGCATCAAAGGACCAATTTTCTTTCCAAAGCTAATCCCTAAAGTTAATTACATCTTAAAACACATAGTTATAACCATATTACTTTAAAACACAAAATCATACTAGTAAGTGGTGGATTTTCCTTAAAAAATTGGCTGTGGAAAAATATACCATATTTATTAATTTCCCTATGATTTTCGCAATTTTGTTTATCCTCTTTTTCCTTATAAACCAGGATTAAATTGCTTCTTTTCCACTCGTTTGCCATATTCTTTCACCTCATAATCGAATTAAATAGATTTTCGACTCACCTAATCCCCTCTCTATACCAACACCTTTTTTATATATGAATAGGCATATTGTCTGGCCAAATCGCCCTACATTATCCATCTTTTTTAATGCTTCGTTTACATCTTGTTTTTGAATTCAACGATAGTTATAATTTCAACAATCCTCTGTTATACATTCTTTATTTAACAAGTTGTTAAAACCATGTTTCCATCCATCTTTTATACCCTTTTTCCAAACCAAAACTTTGTCTTCTTTATCCTCTATTCATTTTCACTTGGTCCAAGTCTTTTGTCTTACTTTCTCGCCCCTTAGCAAGCCTATGCATAAATTTTGTCTGTCCCTCCTTTGTTTCCTAAGAATTGGCATAGCCCGTCAATAGCTTTGGTTTTTACTTCTTCCCCAATCTTCTTGGTCTCTTTCTTAGCTTCCTTATATTTTTTTTTTCAAAGTTTGAACATTTTTACACCTAGACCAAATTAACCTTAAAACATTATCGTTTTATCCTAACTCTTATTTTAAGGACTTTAGTCTCCACCACTAATATTTTTACACTTAACCTCTTAATTCTTCCGACATCTCCTTTGTTACTTTTCTTATCCCATGTGTCATCTTGTCCCACATACATTTACATTTCTTTGTGGTTCCAAAAAACCTTCCTCTTATGCAACCTTTATGTTGAAAGATCCTTTATTTTTCACTCTTCAAATGCCACCAACATTGTAGTTGCATCACACCCGAAATTATAAAAATTTATATCATTGGAGCATCACACACACTCTCCGAAACCCCCGTTGTCGATTAGGAAGAGGCTAAAATCACCTACCTCTCAAGGAAATGGCACTCTTCAAAAGTCATGATCATCGAATAGGACTAGGCAATGTAATGGCCTTTAAATTGCAGTTGATACTCTGCACTTCAAGAAAGTTGTCATCCTAAATGCATAAAGAAATGAAATTAACTAATGAAGATTCCAAAAGATTAAGTTTTTTAGTCTACGATCATCAATAAAATATAGCATATATTAGAAACAAAACAACTATATCATTCATGAAAATGATTCCTCTAAAACTATAGTAAATTATAGTCGTCAGCAATTCTTACAATCGTCTCCACCCAATACTCGTCAGCAAAATGAAATATTTCATGGCAGGGAACAATCATTATCATCACAATTTTTTTTTCACATGCATGTCTAAAAAATGTCAACGTCGATCAAAATTAGAAACCACAAATGCAACACGTAAATGAGAAAGTGAGCGAGTTGAATCCTTTCTTTTTCTGTTGCTACGGTAAGTAGAAAGAATCCCAAAAGAGAAACCTCTGAATTGTGTCATCCACAACAATAAAGTGATGTCAACCTCGCAGAGCTAGCTTGCAACAAATGCAATGAGACAAGCTTTGGAAGAGTGTCGATCAAAATGAAAATGTGAAGATCAAATATATTAGTTATTTCGTGAATATATAAAATAACTTTTCTCTTGTAATTGAATATGCTCAGTAATCAATTTCTTAATTAAGGTTTTTTAATTAGTGTACTCATGTAAAATACAAAACATAATAAGAAATAGTGGGGTAGTCTCTAAAAGTGATTTTAAGAATAGAATAGATTGTCTTCGTGACTTTAACTCAGTTAATAGAGACAATATATAATATATATACAGACCGTGGTTTGAACTTCGGACATCTCGCTTATTCACTTACAAAAGTTAATTTATAGCCAATAAACTACTTAACCATAAATAAATAAAAAATCAAACAATGGAATAATTAAGATCTCGTTTACATTTTAAAAATATTTTTGTTTTTTATTTTTTAAAACTTATGTTCATTTTTTCTACTAACAAGCAGATGGAAAACTCATCTGAAACTATTTATAATAGAGAGGATATGGAAGAAAAACTCGAAAGAATGCATTTTCATTAATAATAAAAACAAATCTTTAACATTTTCATAATGTTTGATTTATAATAATGAATATATTGAATTATATTAGTTGAAGAGAATAACTTATTTGATTGGAACAATATATTGTAGTATACTCTCTCTGTTTCATAGCAATCGAGTCTTTTGTTCATTTCACACATATTAAAAAAAATGCATATGTGAAAGCGAGAGAAAAATGATTCCGAATGTTTTGTCAAATGTATTTATGCATTTTCCATTGTCATAAATACAAAGTAAAATACATTGAATAGAGAGTAATGAAATAAATATTAATCAGAGTTATAATTAAAAAAATAATTAATATTAAGATTTTTTTTTAGTTTAATTAGAATTCTCTGACAATGTAAAATTACTTTACACTCTCAGCAAATTTAAATCACTTTTTAAGACACGTCGACTAAGTATTTAAAAAGGAAAAAATCAAATAAAATCTATACTAATAACTACCATCATTCCACGTTTTTCTTACACTTTTGGTTAAATCTCTTTTAGATAATCTTCCTCCTTTCACCTTTCATAACTAGTTTTTATGGTGGTTGAACGATATGTTTCAATTTCAGTCTTAGAATGTTTTGGATCATTATGAATCTCTTCATTGAAAAACCAATCTTGGTCCATCTTAAAAAAAACAAAAGGCTTAGCACAAATTGACAACATCAACTCAAAAACTTATGAATCTAGATTGCATCTTTTCATGCTCTCACACTCTTATATTAATGCTCCTTGTCTATTATTTCAACAATGATCCTACAAATTTTTTAATTTTTTTGTTGTTGTCGTGAATCAAATTGAGAAGCTCGTAACGTTGTATCAACCATGAAAACTTGGTATGAAAGGTGAAAGGATGAAGTAGCTTATGAAGATCAAAAATAGATTAAAATGAAAACTTGGTATGAAAGGTGAAAGGATGAAGTAGCTTATGAAGATCAAAAGTAGATTAAATTAAATCTGTAAAAAAAATAAATTAAATACGGAGTGATGACAACTATTACTCCAGATTTGACTTGATTTTTAATTTTTTTAATTTAGGTTGATGTCTTAAAAAGTGATTTTAATTGGTTGATAATGTAAAGTTGTTTTACACTATCAGAATATTATTATTACTTTTTTTTAACAAAAATAAACGATATTCATTCATTCAAATTGATGGAGTAAGTCGATATAATATATATCTAAAGTCGCTAAAAACAAAAATGATGAATCTGCGAACAACTCACAACATCCATGTTAATAGCGTAAAACGACAAAGTACATATGCCTACAAATACGACTATATTCAAGTCACCATAATACTCATGTCTCCGGATCTGCAACGTTGATGACGCTAAAGTCATTGATAGAATTTGCACTTGCTCAAAGTTAATCTTTCAACTTGAATCAAATAAACACCGCACTAAGACGGAAAATAAAAAACACACCGCACAGAAACGGGAAATCAAAACAAACAGAGTCGTGCGGAGACGACGAAATCACATGAACAAACGAAATAAAACTGAAAATATATGAAAATCACTTATTTAACTAGGATAGAAAGAAAAACAACACGGATGAGTGATTCTAGATCAAAATTGATTATAAATCACCCCTCTTTGATAGACAAAAAGGGCTGACGGCTAGAGTTTATGAAGAAGAGAAGAGAGAGAAATAAAGTCAGAATATTCTTATTGAACTTTTTTTTTTTTACAAATAACTCAATTGTTTTATAACGAATGAAGTATAAAAACAGGAGTTCTAACTCTAATTCTACATTTATTATCAAGACAACACTTTAGTCGGTCTTAAAAAAAGTACTGGATGCTAACCTTTGTACTTTGTAGGGGTAAGCAGGCGATATTAATGGTCGGGGGAGATTGGAGGTGGCAGTTGGAGTTAAATAAGAGGACGTTGTTTGGAGTATAGTGGGAAGACAAGGTCAATTATTTTAATTTTAGTCATTGTTGTTGGAATATTATTTCATCTACTTCCCTTTAAAACCATACATGTATTAATGGATAGAATAATATTTCATCTACATCCCTTTAAAAACCATACATGTATTAATTTTGTTATCATCTCAATACCATAAAATACCCTTTGAATGATTTTTGGTGTTTTAAACCTTTACTCCTTCGGTTTATGATTAAATGTCACAAACAAAATTCGGTCTATGATTAAATGTCACAAACAAAATTTAAGTCCATCTTCTTACATGTTTTTCCTATGATTCTTGACTAAAAATACATTTTTTTACTATAATAAACTTTGAGATAAGTATGAATTTTAGGAAACCATGGATAATTTAGCTAATAGCGAAAATTATCTAAGAAAATACATAAAAGTTTTGTCTAGATGTCACATTTGGATTATGTGTGGTTTATAAGGAAAAGATTAGTTGAGTTTATTCTAATGATAACATTAATATCATTTATTAAAATAAGAATATATTAATAAAAAAAAATATATGCTATTGATATTTTGAAGTGACAGTTATTTTATAAGAGAGATTAATATCTTTCCTCTCTAAAAAAAAAGAGTAATATCCTTTGAATTTTTTTGTTAGGATAACCATCACCGATATTGTTTTGGTACAATTATCACTTAATTGATTACAAAGAGTAATATCCGTGTAACTAATTAAATATACTCCTTTGTCGTCGTGAACATAACTTAGTTAATAGGGACAATGCACAATATATGCAAAGTCTGAGATTCAAACTCCGGTCACCACAAAACAATATATATCCTCTAAATTGTAAGAGTGTATTCTTATAAATAAGAGTTATGATAACAAATCTTCTTAGGACACTTGTTAATTTTTATTTTATTTTTGCCATCACTGATTTTTTTTTGGATTCGGTTCTTGTAAAAAAAAACTTCATAAATGTCTACTATGCCATCTGATTCGCCATATTACATGATGTGGCACTGACATGGATATTTTTTTTATTTTGATTTTTTTGTCTGCCACGCGTGAAATTCATTTAACACATCATTTATAGTTTAAAAAAACATAAAAATTTTAAAAAATGATTTTTTTAAACGAATTAAAAATGCACAAAATTATATATATAAAAAAAAATCCTTAATTACAAAATCTAGATCCATTCTATTCTCTTTCAAAAACAATCGATTTCTTCTCTTCTCTCTTTTGCATCATCTTCGTCTCTTTCTTCCTTTTTTTTAATCTGAAAATTTGTACCATTCACTCTTCTTATTCATATTCTTCTTCTATTTCCACTATTTGTTTTTAAGTTTTCCTCTTCTTCAGATTTCAGGGTTAGCGAAATGGGATGAAGTACAACCTCATATGTTGAGTTCTCTAATGGAAGAAAATCACCCCAAGTGTGGGTGCAATCAGTTAATGAAACCATGGGTATCAAACACAATTGAAAATTCAAAGAGAAAATTTTGGAGATTTAGAAATATTTGGGAGGTAAGTGATTTCGATTTGGTTTTTGTAAAATTTGCAGCTTCATAAATTATCAAAATATTCTTTTTAATGTCAGCAATATGAATTGATTTTGTGTAGAATGATGATCACTATGATTTGTTCATATGAGACGATGAACTTGATGAGCCTAAAGTAAGATCCTTGCTTCAAAAATCGGCTGCAAAGAACTATGAGGCTGAAGTTGGTTGTAGTAACTATCAAAATATGAGTTCAAAATGTACAAACTTTGGCTCCAACAACATTGAAAATCTTTCTTTAAATGTAGAAGTTGGTTGCAAAATCTGTGCATTGTTATCTGAATACTTAAGAGAATTTGGCAAGGACATTGGAAAGAAAGTTGGAATTGAATTTGGAAAGGAATTAGGCAAGAAATATGGGAAGGAATCTGCCTCAAAGAAGCATCTGAACACAAAGAATAAGCTATAGTATGAAAGAAACAAAAGCTCGGGACTAATGATTGCACTTGTATTGTCCTAGATCTTTTTTTAGTTGTTTTTAAGTTGATGTAATTCTACTTTATTAGTTCATCTAAATTTATCCCTTGTGTTTGATTTTGGTGAAATGTAATAGTTTGGTTTTCCTATTAATGAAATTTGCAACTTAAGATGTTAATGATAATTGAGATGTTTATCTATATCAATATAGTTTGGTTTTCTACAAATTTTTCTTATCTTTCTGATTAAGATGTTTATATTACATAAAAATTCCATCAGTCATTCCACAATATTGCACATAAAGTGCTAGGTTTCAACATACATTACATCAAAAGATTGCGCATAAAATGCTACGTTTCAACATAACATTACACCAAAAGATTACACATAAAGTGCTAGGTTTCAATAGAACTTACATCAAAAGAATGCACATAATTGCTAACAGTCATTACACAAAAAAATAAGTTAACTTAAAATGCACTTAGTTCAATCTTTAAGGTAAACCACTGCTTGCATAGTTCTAACATATGACAACATAATTCATTCCTTTGAACCTGTGACATTAGACTCTCGTGTAGGGTCTTGTGTCAGTACTTCATGTTCAGATTCATCCAAGGCCAAAGGTTCTTCAGCACTAGCCCATAGACCCTTTATGTCCATTGTCTTCGGTTACCCTAACCTGTCACTACATCTCTTCTTAGGCTTTGGGACATTTAGCATCTTTGGCCCATTTTTAGGCTTGGGGACATTCACCATATTTGGCCCATGGAAATTGCTCTTCTCTCACGTGTTGATCGCTCTTAACCAAACTTACAAAAATACTCATGCGTGAGTTAACTCACGTAGGTGTTAAACGTTACGTGACTTAATTCACACTGCGTGAGTTAAGTCACGCCGAATACTCACACTGAACCCCCAGTTGAAATCAAATAAGTGGAAAACAAGAGAGAAATGGAAGAAAATAAATAATCAAAGGGCCAGTTGAAACATCTCACCTATGTTGTATCCTTGATTAAGTTCTCCTTTTGTTTCCTCGCCAAAGGTTAAGCAATTAATTGCAATTAAGCCATTAAGCTAAGTGGGAATAAATAATTTTTTAAATAGATTAGTAGGTCATATCAATTTTCAAAATGTTAGGACCAAACATAAAAAAATAAGTATATGACATACCTCACGTGAGTTTTAAAAGGTTAAGCTTAGGACCAAAGTTTTGCTCCCTGTTCTCACCCGACCCCATCAATTTGTATATTCAACTCCAAAATTCCCTTAAAACCAATTGCTTGAAAAATAATCTCTCACATTGCATCCTCACTTTGTCATTGTCATTGTGATTGAAACTTCTCACTCTCACTCGTTGCCCTGCCAATTTCTCTCATTCCCATATCCATCATTTGACAAAATCAAACCACCTTCATCCCAATCCCCTTCCCTTACCTTTCAAGCCAACAAGTAATTCCCCAGTCCCTATACCAACCCAAAAAAAATATCATAACATGCCACACAAACGCAACAACACAACCACATTACTTTAACAAAACAAAAAAAAATGAAGAACCGTTATTATTATCCTCTCCAACAAAAAAAGCTATTCATAGGATTAACAACAATTGGATTAATAGTTGCTGCATTATTCATAGCCACAGCGATCACAACCTTCGGTACATCCTCATCACTACATTGTCCAATCTCATCCGGGATCCGAGCCCGATCAAACGACGACAACAATCCATCACCGATCCAACTAAGAGCAATTCTTCACTACGCCACATCACGTGTTGTTCCTCAACAATCGGTCTCAGAGATCAAGATCAGTTTCGATGTCTTAAAAACCTACGATCGACCATGCAACTTTCTTGTCTTCGGACTTGGCCATGATTCTCTTATGTGGGCTTCTTTTAACCCAGGTGGTAACACATTATTCCTTGAAGAAGATCCTAAATGGGTTCAAACCGTTCTTAAAGATGCACCGGGCCTTCGAGCCCATACCGTTCGATATCGAACACAGCTTCGTGAAGCCAACAAACTCATCTCCTCTTACCGCAAAGAACCTATGTGTTCACCTTCTAAAGCTTTTCTACGTGGGAACAAAGCATGCAAGCTTGCGCTTGAGAATTTACCTGATGAAGTTTACGATACGGAGTGGGATCTTATAATGATCGATGCGCCCAAAGGTTATTTCGCGGAGGCGCCGGGGAGAATGGCGGCGGTATTTTCTGCTGCTGTTATGGCGAGGAATAGGAAGGGATCTGGTGTTACGCATGTGTTTTTGCATGATGTGGATCGTAGGGTTGAGAAGCTTTATGCTGATGAGTTTCTTTGTAAGAAGAATTTGGTTAAAGGTGCTGGAAGGCTTTGGCATTTTCAGATAGCACCGTTTAATGGCACTGATTCTCCTCGTTTCTGTTAAACTCGTTATGATAATTGTTACTGCTCATCATCATCATTTTTTGTTGTTTTTTGTTTCACATATAATGCCACGGATAGAAGAAACAAAGTACCATGTGTTACAGAGTTACGTTACATTTCTTTATTGGTTGATATTTTTTAAGAACGTTACATTTTCTGTATTATTACAATACTATAGTATGTTAACCTGTATTATTACGTTATTCCAAAATTTGGTGACAAAGGGAATCACCGACTTATGGAGGATTGTAGATGCTGCCATTGCTAGTGCACCTTCCTTTTACCGACAGGAATGGGCACATGCGAATAATCTATTTTCCTTTTCTATTTTGAGCTTTCGATGTTGCTGGGAAACTAAGAAAGGTATGTAGTACAAATTAACATTCACTCTATTTGTTTTTTGGGTAAGCATCTATTTTCAATTAGGTATCACTTTGTTAGTATCTGTTTGGTACTTAGCTAGTGTACTAGTGGCACATTATAATAAAAGAAATTGGAGGTTTACTTTTAAGTTTATCTTCAACTAAGGTATTATTTAATAAATGTAAGAAATTTATAAAAAGACTAATAAAACTTTCAATTATAAGTCATTTAAAATAATCTTTTGAGGACCATATATGGCCATGATGTAATCTACCTCGTACCACAGTACATGGTCTTTTCCGTTCAAGAACAAAAGAGAAAGAGAAACATTCGTTTCATTTTTTTAACCTCATTTGAAATTAATTTCTAAAAAAACTTCAGGTTATTCAATTTTATTTTATTTAAACTAAGATATTGCGAAATTCATTCATAATTTTAAAATGAATGTCACTTTTGCAAAATCATTTTGTTTCAAAACAATTGTCATTTTCGATTTTAAATGTAATATTTGTTATGCACAAAATTTATAGTTTACCGAAAGAAAATAAAGGAACTGACATGGATGGTAGATCAATGGAAGGTATGTTTCATGTATGGAGATAGAAGCCAAAATTGTAGGTGGGTGGAGATGACAATGAAGGGGGTGGGGGAGATGAGGTGTACATACAAACACTCCGATGTATAGGTCTGTGTAAGCTTGAAGTGGATGAGAGAAGTTAGAAATAAGACATATATTGTGAGATCGTGAAGAGTTGTTTATATAGGCGTTGAAAAAGAGTCGTTGTGTAGTAACGGAAAATGCAGACGATGTCTGTTAATGTTGGCTCGGATAGCTATTACAAACTGTTGGACTATTACGAGTTGGCGAGGATTTGAGGTTTGAAAGAAGGTTTCTGATCCAAGATGATCAGAAGAACGTCGTCAGACGAGCTTGAGTCATTGTAAAGTGAATAATAGAGGATTGGTCGGGGACAGGGATAACATAGTCCCATAAATACTCTCTCCGTTTCAAAATATAAGCAAAAATTACTTTTTAGGTTCATTCATTTAATGATGTATGTGGTTCATAATATGAACCACATACATCATTAAATGAATGAATCTAAAAAACAAATTTTGCTTATATTTTGAAATGGAGGGAGTAAAATATTCGGGCACCTGGTTCTGGACTTTTATAATGTTCCATTATGGTGTTGGTGTGGTGCGGTGCTACCTTTCATTATGGTCTAAATTCAGTTCACATCCACGGTATTTATTTAATTGGAAGACGGCATGCAGGTCTCTTCGAAAGCTTCAATAAGACAACTTCAACAGAAGAAAAGTTTAATTACAATTTTGATGTTTTAGTTTGAGTTATGTGCCGTTTTAATCCCTTTATACTACTTTTTTTTTAGCTCTTTAATTGTTACAATTTAGTTCCTTCAAAAAATGAGAGAAAAACTAGATGAAAAAAAGTACTACTAATCAAACAAATGTTGCTGGTTGTAGATGCCAATCGAAGCAGAAGAGTAAAGTAAGATGTTTCAACTAAAAGTTGGAACACACCCTTCACCTCAGGATTTTCTTAATGCCCTTCATTTTCGTGTCGTGAACAGAAAAGATAGATCACCAAAACGAGAGAATATCATATTTTTTCAATATATAAAACATAGCTATAGTTTAAAACATTATCCTTTATTTCCGCAAAAAAAAATAAAAATTACCCTTTATTACGTAGTGAAGACAGATAAGTGTGTCATGCACCCTTCTAACATCTACATAAGGGATTAAGGTAGCATGTATCGGTCTTTTTCCTATTGTTTGGTACATTCAACAACGAAATTAATGAGTAGATTTTTCACCTTAAACCCAATATGTTGTGTCAAAGAAAAAACAAACCAATCTGCAATTAAGAGAATGAAACAGGACATCTACGGCTCAGTGATTCAGGGATTTTCAGTTACATTTACTTGCACTATAAAATAATGTCTATGATCATATAATAATTATTGGAAACAAGTCATACTAAGTTAAGTTACATCTTCATAAAATACAGAAGAGATCCAATTTTGCACTGAATTATAACGATATCGTGGATTAATCAAAGAAAAAAAATCAGCCTAACCACTAGAAAGCAGGCATGTCAATATATCAATTGGAAACACCGCATCCTATACACAATCTAATATACTATAAAAAGTATTTCATCCTGTCATCCCTCCTCATAGCATTATATACAGCTTGGACCTGAAAAATACAACAAAATTCAATATCAAGGCATATTCACTCAGGATCATTTGCATGTAGACACAATTTACACACTATATAACATTCAGAATTTCATTTTCATTTTAAGAATAAATCCATGATTAGAAAAAATAGAAAACGTAGAAGAGGATCACTTAGAGAGAGGAAAAGAGAAAAAGCGAACAAGGCAGAAATACCTGTTCGCTGGAAACAACTTGGACTGGCCCAATGTTTACGGAGACATATTTGCCCCTTGCTGATAACTTGTGCTTCACACTCCCCTGTAACCAATATGTTGACATTATTGAAAGATGAACATCAACCACCAAATGTAAGTGTAGATGTAACATATTAACGAGAACTGTTCATGCAATATTTCACACTTTTCCTATAACAACTCGAAGGAAATCACAGTGCATGGTAAAAATTAGTATACTTCAAAACACATCAAATTTTCAATCAATGCTCTCATGTTTCATGCGATCATTAACAATAAGTTGGTAAAGAACTCAGAGTCAGTCCAACTCTACATATCCTTATTGTGTTGGTGTTCTTTTACGGAGCAATTAAATTTTATCATCACCAACCAGGACTAAGTTATGAATTTTAATGTTTAACCGCCTTGACAACTGTCACGATACGTACACTTCTGCACAAAGCAGGTAAAAAACACATTCCTGTTGGCCATTCAGTGCAAAATTCCAAACATGGGACTCAGTGAAAGGAAACTGAAATACAATTAAAGGCTAGCCTAAAATTTTCTTATTTGGGACAAGAGATCATCAATTGTCATCCAAACTTTAAGAACAAAAGAATTTTTAATCTTGTTGCAAATAACAAGCAAACCCTTCTATGTACTAGCTTTTGACTGATGTAGGCTTACTAGTTTATTCTTTACATCAATAAGTCTCTTTGCCTCTCCTTGTTCAACAAAAAAAAAAGAAAAAAGTCTCTTTGCCTCTCAATGTGTGTACGAGCATGCGTATGCTGGCATGTACAGGAGTGCATGCATCTAGCAGAGAGAAGCCATATAATTTTCAGGGACTTCACGGAATTTGGAGGCACACTGGCCTGACATCAGATTGGATGCACTGGCCCGGCTCTCTACGAAGGTTCCATCTACAGAACAGGTGGAAAAAGAAAAGGTGAGGTTAGAATCAGCTCCACCAGCTAAAGGGATATGGACTCTTCCGATGACTCGGGAGGGTTCTGTACAACTAGCTGCTGCAATCACTGTCTCATCTCTTAAAAGGTCTAACTTGGGGACGGGAGAAGGCTAAAGACTGTTGGGAGAGTCCAGGGCGGTCCGACTTTGGTTGCTGGTGCATGTAGGTGGGAGTACATTATGGAAGGATCAGTCACTCGGGCAAACCAAACCTCCTCCCCTAGTTTATTTATAAGGACATTACAAAATTATCCACAGACTTTGCTGCATCCCTTAAATATGGACACTAAAAAGAATATATGCATATACTTTCATAAGCAACTTCTAGAAGGGATTTTGGAAACCATTTACAGCTCATATTGGCAACCATGAGTAGCTGCTTAAAAGTCTTTCATAGTGTGAAATCCTATGATCAGCGTCCTTCATAATGTAGGGTCCTGAGCCGTGATTACTAGTCCCCATTGTCCCATTTAGACTAGTGTTAATTCAATAGCTCTTTTCAGAGATACATTCTATGTTTTTAACCTCAATGATATTATGTAAACCTGATGGTAGCTTGACATAGTTTGTAGCTTGGTATTAATAATTTAATACAATTCTTGGCAACAACTCAGCCACCTTATAAGCCAAAAAATTTAGCAGATACAGTGATAAAAATGCAATCTTAGAACCACCACAGCAGCTAAACTACGCAGATCAAATTGCAGCCTACACTGGACTTCTAAAGTCAGCTGTAAAGACATTGACTAGTTACATATTATGTAATAGAGTAATGGACACATCATACACCGTCGATATTCATCGCAAATAGTTATTTTTATTTAACAAGTCAAGCAAACAAACTATGTTATCCACCAATAAGCTTCACATCAATGCTAAACACAGCCAAGTTACACGACATGTAAGATTGAAGAAAAACTAGACACAAAATTAACCTTACGGTATTAACAACAAATAAAAAAATCCTCTATAAGAATAATATTTTGTAAGCATATCTTACATGTTTTATTGTAATTACTACAAATCATATTTCTCTAGTATAAAAAACAGTTGTTGCAGAGAAAAGTATTGATATGCTTCAAAAAAATAGTGTTGATATATAAAACATACCTGAGGAATTGGCATTTGGATTACAGATTCAACGGCAACAACCATAGCTTGCACGAAGTCATCCCCACCGGTTCCTATTGCAGTGAAGCCCCTAACAGTTGGGTATGTATTCACCTATGTAACACACAACAGAGTATTTATTTATGTTTTTATAAAAACACACAAATGTGTAAAGTGTGACACAAGTGTAAAAAACACAAGCATATACAGACATAAAACATAATGAATGAACACCTTTTTGTCTAAAGCAACCCATTCATTAGTAGAATCGTCCGTTACAGTTCCTCCAATAACCATATTAGTAGTCTGTCCAATCCTTCCTTCTGTCTTAGATACCTCTTCAACCATTAACCAATCAAACACAACATTATTAAAATCATTTATTTGAAGATCTTTTCAAAATTAATTAAATTAAATTAAATCAAATGTGAAGATGAAATTACCTGAAATGGCCTTCAACACAGCTTCTTGAGGAGGACCTTGATCATCGTTACGAGAGCAACGGAGAACTCCATTGCCACGGTGAAAGAGACGAGCCTTAATGGTTCTGCAGCGAAATCCTCCTCTTTTGTGCGGATTCAGATTAAAAAGTAAGGGTTTGAATTGGAATTGAAATTGCAATGGTTCCACAATCATGGCTGAACGAAGCATGCTCCTGCACGCCATTGTTTTTTTCTGTCTCTGTCTCTCTTCTCTTCTTCGCTTTGTACTCTCTCAAAACACAGATTTTTCGATAAGGAACAAATTGAAATGTCATTACTACCCTTGTCTTTTAGTATTGTTCTAAGGCTTTTATTGGCTTTTCAACTCCAATTATCATTATTTATTTTTTTCAATTTTAAATATTTAGTTTTTATTTTCTTTCCCTTTGTTAATTTGCGTCTGTAAACCCTAATTTCGGTCCGGGTTAATTTCCCCGATGTACGGAACGGAGAGTAACCGGGAAGATTCAGAGCCAACGGCTTTCAGAAGAGCAGAGAAGAACTACAAGCTCTACTACGATAACAATGCTTCGTCCAAGAAGAAAAAGTATTTTATTTTATTTAATTTCCTCTGCATTTAGTTAATTTTCACTCTGTTGTTCGTATCAGATTCTAATTGCAATTTTGTTTGCTCACAGGAATAAACAACCTATACCGGTCGACTTAACAGAGGTACTTGACTTCAGATCAATTCTCGAATGTCATCACCGTAACGGTGAGCTTCCTCATGGTGTTATCGTTCTTCAGGATAAGTTCAGTTCTCCAGTGTTCTCTTTGCAAAATCACCCTGGTAATTTTCTCTTTCTTTTGCAACGTGTGGTTTCCATGTTCAAATTGCAAGAATTAGATATAAGATAACTGATCGGAAACTAACAAATCACAAGTACATTTTTATTTTATCCATGGCTCGTCTAAAACTGAGTCCACACTAACTCAATGTTTATTGTGCAGGCTTTTATTTTATCCCCGGGGCATTAAGCATAGAGAAACAATGTGATTTGATAAAGGAGAGTTTGACTGATTTTCCGCAGCCACCTAACAGAACAAATCATAATGCTATATATGGCCCTATACAAGATTTATTTGTTGCGGCTAACAAAGGGAAAGTTTTGGTTGAAGAGAAATCTCTAATTACTTCGAATGAACCCAATACTGATTTGAGTTGTAGGGACGGTGAGAAATGGAAGTTTACCACGGAAAAAGAAGCATCCTTGAGAAAATGCAGATCTGTTTCTGGTTCGTCTTTGCTGCGAAAGTTGCGGTGGAGCACCTTAGGCTTACAGTTTGACTGGTCTAATGTGAGTTATGATTAACCCGTCAAATGTTCTTCTGCTGCATTTGGATTTAAATTTTTAGTTTTATTTTTAAATCCTTATTTTGTTTGCAATAGAATAGAATCATATCAGTCACCGTGAGGATAGCTCAGTTGGTATATCAGTCCCTGAGAGAGTATATCTCAGTTGGTAGGGAGATTGCATTATATATGCAGGAGTCGGGGGTTCGAATTCCGGATTCCCCACTTATTCACCTTAATGGTGAAATTCTTGCCTCCAGGCTATTTGACCAAAAAAAAAGAATATCATCATATCTACCGATGTATACTATTGCATTTTTGCTTTGGAGAATAATAATTGGTTACTTGAGTCACAATAATCTACTGCTTAGCACATATCCTTCTTGGCTAGAGAGAAACCCTCTTTTAGGTGTGACTGAGATACAAGAAATTGCTTTTATAAACTTGCACCGCAATTCATTAATTCTAGTGTCTCAATATCCTTGTAGCACTTGCGTGAACTACAGATTTCTGAGGCAGATGATTCAGCATTGTTATTTATAGATTGCTTTAATATGCCTTAAATTTTGTTGCTATGATGTCGAATTAATTTTTTTTGGGGAATGGTTATTGATATTTAAAGTTGCATCACCTTGATGTGCTTGTTATTGGTTTTGGGAAATCTCTTAGTGATTGTTTTTATGTACAGCGAAATTATAATGTGTCACTCCAACATAACAAAATCCCTGATGCACTCTGCAAGCTCGCCAAACAATTGGCAAAACCTGCAATGCCTGCTGGTGTTGAATTCCATCCTGAAGCTGCAATAGTAAACTATTTTGCATCAGGTTCGCTTAAAGATATTTTTTGTGAGTGTGAATTTTGTTGTGTGATTATTCTACATGTCCTCTTTTCACTCCATTTTTAGTTTAATTTTGATACATGTTAGGGTTCGTAAGTTTTAAACTTTGGTAAAATTAATGTTGAAAGAAATTGAATTGTGTTTTGGAATGATTTTAAAAGCAAGTTTAGAAGAATCTATTTTGCTTGACTGTTGATATAATTACTTTTGTGGTGTGAATGCATTTGTGTCCCACTATCAGCATAAAAATTTGAAAATTTTATGGCTCTAAAAATTCTACTCAATTCTCCTGAACAAGAAGTGCTCCAATCATGTATGTTATCCAAACAAGCATTAGTAGTAACAAGCAATATCTTCTTCTGTAAAAAAAATACGTGTACATTTTAGCGGCTTTTTGAACACACAACACCATACAGTTTAGTGATTTACCTCTCACTTTGATGTATTTATTAATATTTCTGCAGGGGACACACTGGGTGGCCACCTTGATGATATGGAAGCAGATTGGAGTAAGCCCATAGTTAGTTTAAGGTATTATGCTTATATCTTTGGACTATATCGTTTTTGGTTTCTAGATACAAACATGTAAAGTGAAAGATTTAACATGTACTAGGATTGTGAATCCTTATTAGTTTCTTGTCCTCATTACCTCAGCTTGGGCTGTAAAGCTATTTTTCTTTTGGGAGGAAAATCTAGAGAGGATGCTCCCCTTGCAATGTTTCTTCGAAGTGGTGATGTTGTACTCATGGCTGGAGAAGCAAGGCAATGCTTTCATGGTAAATATTATACCCTATAAAGATATATGTTGTAAACATCCATTCCTATATATTGAATTTGAATCTTAAACGAAACCATCTCATTCTCGTGAAACTATATTTTATTTTCATGTTATGGCGTATTTAGAATTTTATATTAAATGAAATCATTTTAATACCAATAACTATTTGATGAAACTAGATTTTTTCTCTCTGAGCTTTCACCATAATTTTTCTCAATACTTTCTCCAATTAAACATTGAGTATAATAGGTTATTTGTAAATAATATTCGTTAATTTTTTGACTCAATAATCGTTAAATATTTAATGTTTTTTATTTCTGAATTTTATACTTAATTTCTTTAGTACTGTTCAAATCATTTTTATCAATCAAAATATTATTTTTAATTTGATTTTTTTATTTTGTTTCAAGAAATAACCATAACTATGTCTATAACTTAACTATTCGTTACATGGATACTATCTAGTTAAATCATAGGAACTTATATGATTAATTGAGTTATGTCACCAGGATGAGGATTATCAATTGGAATTCACATATAATTTAAGATTGAGATATTAAGAAAGTGGTTGTGGAGGTTAGAAACAGATAGTTACGTATTGAATGAGGTATTGAAATATAAGTACGGCAGTGGGGGGTCGATATTGGGTGAGAAGTCGAGGGTGTGTTCTTCTTGGGGAAAAATGTAAAACAACGTGGATAAAGGGGTGTGTTCTTCATGTGGAAAAGCTGAAAGATCACTTTGGTCTGCTGTTTATTCTGTCAAATGACAAGGCAGCAATGGTGCAGATACAAGACAATAAAAATTTAGGTGTGTGTAAGTGGAATTAGAGAAGACGGCTTTACTTGTGGGACAAAACTGTTGAATGAATTGCAGCATTAGGACAATGTTATGTAAGTTGGTCATACAGGCTGGGTCCTTCTGAGGACTCTCGATAGGGTTGTAGTAGATACCTATCAACTAGTATGGCATAAGGCTATACCATTGAAGATGTCGTTCTTTGTGTGGAGGTTGATTCAAGATAAATTCCAACAAAAGAAAATCTCTCATGGGGGATCCTTGGACCAGATGTATGCCTGTGAGATGGGGCCGTGGCCTACCTAGGTCCATGGAACACTTGTTCATTTAATGTTCGGTTTCTTCGAGGGTATGGAATGAGTTAGTGAGGTGGATTGCATGGTAACTGTGTTGCATAATGAAACTATTGAAAACTTTCAGCACATTGGTGGTTTGATTGTTAGTGGTAGTGGCAAAGTACTTGAAGATAGGTTTGTTACAAATTTACTATATGATATGCGTGTGTTTGGGCGATGTGGAAAGCAATATGGTTGTTTTTCCAATGTCTGACTGTTTGTTTGAGAGTATTACGGAGCAGGCCCAAATGATGGCTTGGACTGGAAGATTGTTAAAGATAAAATATGTATAGATAAATATGTACGAATGCTTGTTTTGGTGTCTATAGATAAATATGTAAGAATGCTATTATTGCAGAAAAATCGCAGTTCGGAAGCGAAAAGTTGGAATGATGATTTGGTAGTTGAATTGAAATTAAGAAGTTGCGGCTTGGTATTGGCTTTATCTGATGAGTTTGTTGTTACCTCTTTCGTCAGTGGCACCATTTGTTGCAGAACTATATAATGCTGGTAGGAATTGCATTGCGATCAAACATGTTATTGTGTGGATTGGCTTTAGAGTATGTTGATGGGGTGTTAGCGGAGTTTGTTATCTGCATAGCATTATGACGCATGTGCATTGCTAAGAGTGGGAAAGCGGAAAGATTAGGAGGTGACTTGCTAGTAATCTGGGTTGAAGTATTTGGCTGCTGGAAAATAGTTGCTCCACAGAAACATTCTTATCTTAGTTATAAGGATATGCACTTGCCTTTGCTGTTGATCTTGTTGTCAATGTCATTATGCAATGTTTGCATTTTTTGTTGTTAGACTTTTTTCCCAACCTTAGCATGGCTTCTGCTTTGTGATATTGTCTTTCAATAAATCTGTTTGCCTTTAAAAAAAAGTGCCTTATGTTGATTCGTTTAGCTTCAAAATTGTGTTTAACATTGGAAATTGGTCTTATACATGTTGCAGGTGTTCCTCGGATCTTCGCCGATAAAGAAAATGCTGAAATAGACCATCTTGAAACACAGTTGACACATGAAGATGATATTTGTTTCCTAAAATATATTCAAACTTCAAGAATCAACATCAATATCAGACAAGTTTTTTGAGTAGTATTTTCTTCTTTCAAAGTGAAATTTTATTAGATACGTCATTTCTATTTTACTGTGGCTATTGTATAATATCCAGCAAACCTCACGGTAACATCTGCTTATAGTTATAGCTATGTTTGTTTTTTTGGCGGGGTTTGCAATTTGTATAAGCAATTCAATTAGTATTGATGATGTCTATCTCCTCTAAAAACATGAATACCAAAATAAGACTCAACAATGTGAGAACTTTGCTTACACATGGCACCTTTCTCTGTAGCCATGAGCTGAGCAAGAAATGTGCATACAGACAGATGGCTAGATTAACAGTAGCAGTAGTCATAATCTTTATCCGCACACATTGCTCATGTAACATGTTATGCCGTGTCGGCAAGTAGTTCGTGATTTTAGACAAACAGTGCGTGAAATTTTGATAAATTTGTCTGTCGTATGGGACAGACAAAATAAACGGTCCCAATATTTTTATTTGTCGCATGAAACTTTCTTCCTTGCTTGAACCGTCAAAATGCTGGTCCAAGTGGCGGAAAAATCTTCCACATGAATCTCGAAATCAAATTACCTCTTGCTTGCATTTTTCACTCATTCTGATAAATTTTAAAAAACTAAACTAATTAAACTATGAATGATTTTTCAAAATTCACTTCTTAAGAAAAAGTATCACATGCAAAATTAATTTTGGTTCCCAAATAATTTTAAAAAATAAAACCTCAATTAATGACATACTTTCATATAATTGACAATTATGATCTAAAACATTCCATTATTTTCTTACATATATCGTCTACGTGATTTTCTTTTAGTTTACGTTAAGAAAATGAAAATGATATTAAAGAACGTGTGTGTGAAGTTTTATGTGGTTAAATGCAAAGCACCGTTCTAATTAGAATTGGCGTTTACAGAAAGAGAAACCAAACCACAATTGAAAAGAAAAACATTTGTACTAGCCTCCAAACCCAAACTTGTTACAGCCACCAAAGAGAGTTTCGTCAACGTGTACAATTCCACAACCACTTTATTTATTTATATTTCATCTCTTTTAGTTCTTCCTTATTCACCACTCCAAATCCAAACAATAATAATAAAACTCACACACAAAAAATCTTTATCTCTTCTCTCTCCCTTTACGTTTCCTCATCCACACTCACTTTATCACAATCTTCAATTCAAATGGGTCCACTCGTAATCAGCCAATTAGCCACCGGTCTAAGCGTCCTAGCCGGAGCGGTTCTCGTTAAATCATTCATGGACCAAAAACCCATGGCCGGTCAATTTCCACGATGCCCTAGCTGCAACGGAACCGGTCGAGTCCCTTGCTTCTGTTCACGTTGGTCTGACGGTGATATCGGTTGTAGTACGTGTTCCGGTTCGGGTCGCATGGGTTGCAGCAGTTGTGGTGGGTCCGGTACCGGTCGACCTTTACCTGCTAGAATCACAATTCGGCCGACGAACCGCCCTTCTTAGTTGACCGGTTCGGTCTAGAGTTTGTTCTCATCGCAGCTCTGTTTAGCGTTAGTAACATTTTATACTTGTTTTTTATTTTTATATATCCCGAATTAATCCTTCATATAGGTGTTTATGTAATATAAAGTGCAAATTTGACACTTGAAATAGAGAGAGCAAAAGGGATATTGTTATGTTGTAATTAAATTACTGTAAGTAAGAATCTTCTTCATCATATAATTTTGATTAATCCTATTTAATTAGACTCTCATTAACAAAGGCTTAATTAAGTGTTTGGATTTTGAAACTTGAATGCAAGACAAGTTGCCAAATTAACGATTGAATCCAAAGAGAAAAGTAGTCTTTGCCTTACTGTTACTTAGCTTGACCTAATCAAATTGTACCATTTCATAGGATTGTACAAGTGTGACTTAAAAAGTGATGATTGTGACTTTGCCAAATATGTGCAACTAGTTCGTATACATTTTATTCATGTTTTTGGTTGGTTATTTATTAGTAGTGCCTAACACTTAGTTTGTTCAATTTGGTGCCTTTGTGTGATGCAATTTGCTGGTTTCCAAATAGGTACTAATCTAAACTAGACAGGATTCACACATGATAATAATCAACAATTTATCAAACAAGCTAATAAGATGAGAGGGGAATCAATATAAAAATGATTATGTATGAACATTGATACTTTAGTTCAAGTAAGGTATTTGTGATTGAGTGAGATAGGTTTTAGCAATGAAAATATGATTAAAGTAAGGTATTTTTCTGCAGCTTGATATCATGCTAAGATAGGTTTGGATCAACATTGGAGCTGGTCAATTCAATTCAGATATGTTTTTAAGTTTAAAATTCAAATTAATTTTGCACTGAAGCCATAAATATTGCTCTTTTCTAATAATGTCATGAAATTAGTAAAAATAATTCTTCTAATTAATACCAGGAAAAACACTAGGGTCTTAAACCTCAGCAGTGACGACTCTAGTGTATCTCCACAACTTAGTCTTTTATACCCGTTCAATTAACAATACTCATTGATTTGTGCACATTTTGCACATGTTTTATTTTTTTTCTTTTGTACCCGTTCATTTTGAGGTTCTCCCTAGATGAGCATGTTAGATGTTGTACTTGACTATCACTGCTATAAAGTAATACTATATCGGCTATTGACTTTCTTGCATATAAAATGCAAGTCGATGATTTTTCGTTATTGATTCTCATGATTTTTCTTGTTTCCTTAGACCCTATGTTTATAGATGTAACTTCTATACATAACTCTAATACCAAGCTACCTTGCTTAAAGCCATGCTGTCAATGTTGAGCTCTCTTTATCATAAAAACATGTTTATAGTTGTACTTATGGTTGGCTCTTCCCCCATACTCCCACACTTGTACCGTTTTCTTCTTCCACTTTCATCTCCCATTTAGTATCATACTTTTTTAACAAAGCTCGACCTCCATAATTTGCATCCTTTCCAAATACTTCCCCTGCAAACGCTGCTTCTTTCATTCTTTCACACCATTTTTCTTTCCTTTCCTCTCCTTCATTTCACGTTGGTTTGTCAATGCTTTTGCAGCCTCACCATCCATCATTCTCCTTTCATCACTGTCACGGTTTTTGAATGTCGAACTGGTTGAATCTAAAAACTTCCATAAGTTCTCCACTCTTCGAGAGAATCCAGTAGCGAAATTGCCACTACCACTGCAGCAACACTGCATGTTGTTCTCACCTAATATCACCCCTTTAGGCTCCATGCTTCTCAACACCTTCAGAAACTCACTTTGTTGGACTTGAACTGCACTTAAGTGCAGCTTCAACATGAGCCAACAACAATTAACCGCAGCTAGGAAGTGAACTACAGTTAACTGTAGTTTGGGGGTATTAATTTAATTTTGGGATTTAAGCTTAAAGAGCAATTTCCGTTTGGTAGATGACGTCTAAAATGGAGCCCAAGACGAAAGAATCTCTTCATGTCTTGAAAATTAGAGAGTTTCTTCTCCCATCCTCGATCCAAGCTTTGCACCCTATTTCGGATTTTAAAATCCAAAAAATGGACGGCTTTTGAACGGTCTTACATATTTCATATTATATAATCCGAATTGTTGTTAGATGCGCGAGAAGATTGAAGGATGGAAAAAATGACTCTTTAAAGTTTATACTTCTACAATTCATCTCCATTCCATACTCTATAAACAATACATATTACATCTTTGCCTCCCAAATGATGCTAACGTTTTTTTTCCCTAAATACGAAAATTTTATGTTTTGGATGTTTTACTTTAAAAAGAAAAATAAATTCTATTTTTAAAAAGCTGAAAAAAGTAAAAATTTCAAAATCCATACCGATGTTTCAAAAAGTGGAAAATTCAGAATATTAAAGTCAACACTTTTTTTTTTCAAAAGGTGTAGCAATTCTCTAAAGAGTACAAAATTTAGAAAATTTGTTGGTCGCAACCGACTAAAAGTTGGATTTGGCCTAACACAAACGAAGCTTTGAAAGGAAATATGACATCAGGGTATGGGGCTGTCTTAAGGTATACTATTGGTTAGCAGGTTTATGGCTTCTCAAAATATTTCAGGGTGTATAGGGCTTAAGTGGCAGAGTTTTGAGTGATGTTAAAACTTGGAAGGTTTGAAGTTGGCTCAATGCTGAGGTTTCATGTTAATTCAAGCATCATCGTGGGTGGTCTTTTAGCCGGTAAAGGTAACTAGTTGGCGAGTTTATGTTAGTCGTTAAAAGTAACTAGATCTAAATTGAGAGGTTTCAATTACACATTCAAGAAGCTAATTCATTTGCAAATATTTTGGCAAACATGATTAGTGAAAATGACTATTCTTTGATTTTATATGAGCGATGTCTGGTCCAGGTTAGAACATTTTACTTAGTTGATTTTGTTGTACTCTTTATTTTTCGCTCGGTTAAGCGTCAAGTTGTCTTTCTTTCAGGCTTCATCCCTCTTGTAATCTAAAACGAAGTCTAGTTTGATATGTACCCGACCAAACATATTATTGAGGTTTAATGCAAATTTTAAGATGATGTAATTTTAATGATTGTGATATTATTTTTAAAAATTTACTATATTTTTTAATCAGTCTGGATATATTACAATGCAATACGTTTCTTAAGTTATTGTAATTGCTTTTGTTTAATTTTAATTCAATCAATAACGACTAAAGAGCGTTTAGATGTGATGCATGAGTCTCTTCTAGTTTAACTAAGGTTGTGGGTGCGAATCCAGCATTAGGCAAGCAACAACGTTAAAACTTTGAGGGAAAGTTTGTCACTCATTTAAGTCTCACAAGACTCAAGGGATTAATCTTTAAAGTTGCATGCAAGGAGGATATATGATTTACACCAAAATAATCAATAACAACGTCACATGATTTAATCTTTGTTGAAATAATATTTATATAGACAAGAGTTCAACAATTTTAGTTTACAAAATAGCATAATGTAGAGGTTCACGAACTCACGGCATGATTATAAGTAAATTTTTTAATCCCTCTCTTGTGTAATAAGTGAGCTATTTGTAAAAAAAATATTGTTTCAAAAAATTGATTCATTTCACTTTTCAATACAATATTAATTACTTTTTTTAATCATAATTCTAATTAATATTACTTTCATCACTCCCAATTCAATATATTCTATTTTAATTTATAATAATAAAGATGAATGCACTAATACTTGACAAAGACACTCAAAACCATTTTTCTCTCTCACTTATACATTTTTTTTAATATGTGTAAAATGACTAAAAGATTCACTTATAATAAAACGGATGGAGTATTTATTTAAGGTTTAAAACATTTTTTCGGTGACTTTATTTTTGGACCGACATTAGATCAAGACTGAATTTGATCCATACAACTTACATGTTTCTTAAAATCAATCAATTTTTATAGTTTTAATGCATATCCATTAAATTATTAACTTACTTCCTCAAAAAAAATTGAAATAATAATTTATAGGGCAAATTGAATATGATTTTGAGTTTTAAACCTTTGAAAAGGAATGTAACCAAAAAAAACCTTTGAAAAGGAATAAAAATTTATTCCTGCAATATCGCTGTTATTGATACCCCTCCCTTTTTTCCCTTCTGCTTTTCCTCTTTATTCTTGGGTACAATGCTAAGCCCAAGTTGTTACTGGGTAGGACCCATGATCTTAACAACGTCTAGGCCCATCTTTTAATTATAAATGACATAAATTAATTTTTGTCCTAAATGAAAAAAAAAGAAAAAGGAATAACTCAAAAGAAATTAGCACTAAACTGAAATTAGATCCTCTTTTTTGTGGGAGGAATACATTTTTTTTTAGAGAAACACAAAACCCATCAATATGGGAGATGATTCAAAACCTAAACATTTTTTTCTTCTGAGTTTCCTATTTTTTGTTTCTTTTTTATTTCATAGTTTTTTTTTTCCTGATAAAGATAATTCTATTCAAAATATATCGGACACTAAATATAGGTATCCTTTAAGCGAGTGCGTATCAATGTGTGTCAGCATTATAATTTTGGTTTCTCACGTCGTGTTCGTGCGAGTACCTAATCCCTCTTCTAGACCCAACCTCTATTAGTTCTTTCTTGATTAAGATTTAAGATGTTAGTAAACAAATAAAAGAAAATAGAAACTTCAGACTTTTTCAGTCATAAGACTTGGCACCAAAAGCTACCAATATCAGTGCATCATCATATTAAAATAGTGGTAGGGAATGTTGTAAAGATCTTCCACAAACTCATTCTTATCTATATATGTTTGTTTGAAGCAAAATCATATCTTCCATAGATATCACTGTAAAGTGAGTAAAAGACCAGGCCCACAACCACACATTCCTTGTCCTTCTTTATCCATTGGGCCATACTAGAGAATCACATTCTAGTGTCTTTGTTTTACTATACACATCCGTATACTTTCGAATCCGTACATCGGTCATGGAAATTAAGATTTTTTATTTTTGGTATGATTTGGTTTCAAAATGTTACACATAGTCTTTATGCACACCACATAATGAAATATTTCAAATGAGAAAAAATAATCGATGAAAATCCAACACAGGGTCCAATTTGATAAGAATTATCAACCACAAATTGCTTAGCAGTAAAGAACCGACCAGGAGAAGTGTTTTGGAGGAAAAATAATCCTTTTAAGGAAGCAAACGGTGGTTAACAATGATAGATAAATCTCTCTATTGCAATTAGTAAATGTTTGAGGTCTACCAACATTATCAAAGCCGTCATGATAATAGATTGTATTTAGCTAACAATCCTTATAAAGAGATCATGATTTTGATTTCTTTGTTTTGCCTTTTTCATGCAAGCATGTGCTAGCAATTAGTGCGGCTATTATGACTTAAAAGAACTATGTTACCAATCTCCTAATTATGTCTCTTGTGTGAATTATAGCATGAATCTCAAAATCTCCTTCACTCACACTTTATCTCAATTATGGATAACCACTTATATAGTGATCAATGTGGGGTATCTAAGTTTTCCACAAACATATCCACTCATGCATATATTGATTAGTCTTATTATTTTCCTTGTTAGTTGCGGAGTCAACAAGCGAAGGAGTAGTCTCCATGAAATCATTGACTTGTGTGTGATAAAGAAAGAACAATACTATCACTTAGTAATAGTGAACCATTTATTTGATTCTGAAAGTACTAAAATTATAACATTCACCAATAGGGCATCCAAACCTCTAAAAAGCTTATATTATTTTGTTGGCATGTTGGTAGTTTGGGCCCCTCAAAAAATTATCATTCTGTTTTTTTCAGTTTGTGTTTTTACGGTACATAACAATGTCACATGGTTGTAGGGGCAAAATTGCAACCAAAGATTAGTAAAGATTTTATGGCTATTAAGATGTGATAGTGAGGTCAATTCCAATTCCAATAATGAAGATATTCCAAGTTAGTGAGTGCAATGCAAGGATGTCGAAAATTGGATACTATGACTTTTTAATTTGTTCCTCAATTTGTGGACACAGTTGCTCTGATCTGATTACCTCAACCATACCCTCTGTCATACACTTTGTTCGCTTGTTTTGGATGTGGGAGCAATTTTTGGTAGTGTTAGTGGTTGTTTGCAAAAATAAAATCTTTAAAATTAAGATTAGACTAACCAAATTTTTAGATAGTGTTATTATAAACTCTATTTAGCGAATTGCATTGACAATTTCTAAGTTTTTTAAATGACACTCACACCTCTTTTAGTTTTTAAAATGCACTTTTCTACTATGTATTCATCAAGAATATTGAGGTTAACATTTTTTTTTCATGACACTGAGTTCTCTTCCTGTCATTCGCCAAGAAGACACTAGAAAGCATATTTTGTCTCCAATGCCGTATTTTTTAGTGAGAGCATTGTTGAGGTGAGTGCTTTTTTAAAACCTAGATGGAATGTGAGTGTCTTTAAAGAGACAACGTGAGAAGTCGGTGTAATTTTCCTCTCTATTTTATACACTTTTTTCATGTTATGTACCGAGCAAGTGCTCAAAAACCCGTTTACATAGGACCAATATAAATAGGCTTAAATCCAGCATTTAGGTCAATTACTCAGAGCAAACAAAGGCCCGTTCAAACAACGGTAACGTCTCTCTTCATAGCTCCCATGAAACTCCCTCGACGGTTACGATTTCCACAAATCTTTAACCGCCGAGCCCTACATGTGCCATATAACGACTCTTGCATCTCCACTCTATATATAAAGGGGACTCGCAGCAGTCCCCAAGGTTATAAACTACTTACTCTCTAAACCCCATTTTCTTATTCAATACTGACTTGAGCGTCAGAGTGTTTATCATCCTTTTAGTCAACCAACAAATGCATACAAGTACAACTAACACATTTAAACTATACCAAAAGTTCTTTCAAAAAACTATACCAATAATCCATTTCTGATCAGTTGCGATCAAGACATATGATAGATGACTCAAGTGGTTTGACGATGGATGATCAAATAGATCTTATTCTAATGACATTTTAAAATATTGAACTAAATCCAACACAATCTATTTTAAGAGTTCATAATAGGACAATATTTTTTAAAGCTAATATATCTAGTCAAAATTGCTAAAGAAAAATCCCTCCCCAAATTTATTCATCAAATCAATTAAAAAATTCAAAATGAAAGTTAAATATGATTGATTAGTTTCACATTGGCTATAAACGTATTGAATAAAAAATATATAAGAGAGATGACATATACTCAATGTTTAAATGCTTTTTGGGTGATAGAACCAAAATCTTAGACATACTACCTTCAACTTATGATTGGGACATAGATATTGTCTCAACACCCAATCCTCACCATTTCAAACATAACAAGTAAAACTACCTCTCAAAAAATAAGTAAAACTAACACAAACTTTAATAAATGAAAAATTGATTTTCTTTTTACAAAGTAAACAGAGTTAAGCATATAGTTTTCCACTTGTTTGTGATCCCAAATTCTAGCATGATATTGTGGTGAAAACAGATTAGTGCGGCTGCTTATAAACTTTTCAATTATTGAGGTCCAGAACAGAAAAAATAAAATTCAATCATTAGTACAAATGCAACTTTTGCCACAAGTATTGGGGTCCAACAAAAGAGAATCCAAACTGAAGTGATCATCTTCCTTACACATCAAGCAGGCAACCGATTCAATCAAATAATGAAATAATGTTTGAAGTCAACTCGAGCAATTACCTTCAGAGAAGTTGTCTATCAAAGCATTTAAAAACTTTTTATTCTGTATTTATGCATAGACTATGCTCTATAGTTTTTTATGGCATGACATACACCGATGCCTTTTTTGATAATCATATAGTATGGCTCTCTTATACATGTACGTTATCAGTTTTTTTAAGAAGCCAAATGAATATATTATTGTGGAATTTATCTCTTCTCCATCACATGTCACATATAAAATATAAAAAGAAATGTTATCTTAATTCTTAACAACCTTTTAGTTATCCAACACCGCATATTTATAACGTATTTATATCGTATAAGTACTATTTTATTTTTTAATTACTTATTTTTCTTTCTTATAGTCATATCTTAGTTATAAATTGTGTATTTTTATACTATATATTTATCAAATAGCTGTTGCTTTTTGAATGTTCAAATAACATTGCTCTTTTGAAAAGACTTATAATACCTCATTTCATATTTGATTATATGCTTCATTTCATTATTATAGTTGTATTATTGGTTTTTTAAATAATCAAGACAAATATAGTAGATAAACAAGCTGCTACAACCCACAAGGTACCACAACATATCAAAAGTATGAACATAGAAGGAACGTGTGTAATTGCAACATCACATATATATCAAAATAAAGAAGAAAACAAAAATTTATGTTTTTTTTTATATATAGATAAGTTATAACAATATATAGCTGAAAAACAATCACAATGTTGAAGGAATTGTGGAAGACCAAATTAGTTTGAAGGAAAATTTTGTAGAGAGCAAAAATGAATTTATGTTCCCCTAAAAAATTTGTTATTATATTTAAAAGGACAAAATCATATTATGAACCCTAATAATTATAATAAAATTCTGTATATTATATTATCATTTAACTTTTTATTATAAATAACTATGGCTTTAGGAACCGAAATTTGAAATTGTCTTTCATTGGCAGTGACTGATGTATATATAATTAGGATAAGATACCGACCAAACATCATAATTTTGATTGTCTATATGAAGCTAAAGATGCAACTATTGTTTACAAAGAAAACGTAATCCTCCCATCTAATTTTATCTCTTCTACGGTGTAAAGGTATGTTGGTCTTTTGGACGGCCAGGTATCATCGTCATTTTTTTAAAGGATGAAATCGTCATGTTTATTGTCTGTTATTTGATGTCTACATTCATACACCAATACTACACTCACCATTATGAAATTTTGGATTATTAATTGATATCTCAAACAAGTTTGTTACTACCATACAAAACTTAATTATTATCTTTTTGAGATAACGTTACTCGATTAATTAGCAAAAAACATACGATATTAATTTTTTAATAGCACTTCATTTTCTTTTGACATATACTTTGGAGTTTGGAGGCATAATTAAATAGAATGCAGTGCTAAGGGATAACGTATTACGTATAACTTGTGAGTAAAGATGCATGCATATACACTATTGGTGTATTAAGTACGAGCAAAATCTTACATTGGATGGAAAATAGATGTTGAGCCCAATAAAAGTGAGGCGACTAATGCCTTAAGATTTTTTTGGTGAAATGTGATGTTTAATTTCACTTATATGATTGTTCAAAGTTCAAGATGATGATCTCTTAGATGTGATGATCCGCATGACTCTCATGATTCAACATACATTTGGATTGATTTTGAGGCAAAAAAAAATAATGATAATCATTTTATCATGTTAATATATAATAATATAAATGAAATGACTTGTATACCTAAAACGGATTCCCTCATGACCCAATAGAACTATCATAGTAGATAGTTCAACTGACTCCTTATATCTAAAGTTTTCTTGACCAAGGTGTTTCAATGACATGTTTCGTTGGAGCGGTGTCAACGACAGTGCAAATATTTATGGATAAAAAAGATTTTGTTTGAGGGGGAGCGTACATATAAAGAAATGATTGACTCACACCTGAGGAATAGTTTGTTGGTGTATCAAATATGAGTTTGAAGTTCGACATTGGATAGAAAATAAATTTTGAGCAACATATCAATAATAGGACTCATATACTCCCTATGTTTCAATTTATACGACGTTTTGACTATTTCACACAAATTAAGAAGTGTAATTAATGTTGTATGAGAAAGGGTAATTATAAGTCATTTAACAAAATTATCTTTTATAGATGGTACATAAAATATAATTAAAAGAAGGTAAAGTAATAAATAGTTGATGGTATAGTAGGAAAAGTAGCATTTAAGGTTTAATTGATATTGTAAAACGACTTAAAATTTGAGAAAAAAAATTCTTCAAAACGACTTATAATTTGGGACAAACGAAATACTTAATATCTTAAGTTTTTGGTTAAGATGTGGTGTTCAATTCCACTTGTGTGGTTACTCAAAGTACAATGTGATGGTCTAACAACCGTCTCATAACCTAAAAAGAGTGCGTTAGATAGTATACCCATAGCATTTCTCAATGAAAATATATATGTGAAAAAAAAATAGGATTAAAAAAATACGATAAAAGAGGAATGCGAAAGAAAACAAATCTCATCACCTAAATATTCAAAAACAAAAACAATGTTCGGTTGAGTTTGGTTTTAGATGGCTCGAAAATGAAAAGAAAGGTTTGATCTAGCTTGATTAAGTGTGTTTTTTTCTTGTGCTAACCATGCGATTTTCAAAGGAAAGGGGAAATGGGTATGCTAATAAGGAATTCAACATGAGGTAACTGATGTCCGATAAATAATTGTTCCATTGAGTAATATAACTTAGGTTGTTCTAAATAATATCTAAGTGAGCAGGTAACAATCTTGAGTATTTATAATCACAATTTAACTTACGTGATTAATGAGATTCATCTAATGACGAATTGTTTAGAAGAATTTTAGTTAGATTTATAGGTGGGAAATTTTTTAGTTAAATAATATTTCTTAGTTAACAATCGAACTCCAGATTATCAAAATTTTATTTCTTTATAATCCAAAGGGTTAAAAAAAAAAATTAGTACATCATTTGCATCTATGGTGAAGATTAAAAAACGTGAGAAAATAAATAGGAATTATGTATATGTAATACTACTATTTATTTATCGGTAATAAATACTCTCTCCATCTCAAAATATATACCAAATGAGATTAACATTCAATACGAGAAAGAAAAAATATTAAGTGGATGTGTGATCTCATTAATAATATTTTCAACAAAATGAGATTTTAATTTTTAAATAAGTGATAATGCTTTTTAGGTGATACTAGTATATACAAATGTACTAAAAAAACAGTTAGGGGGCCTTAGTGTTAAGGTTGTGCCTTATTTGCTTGAGAATTGCTTTTTTCCCATTTGTTTTTTCTCATTCTCGTTTAACGTGAGATAACTTATGCTAAAAAATGCACCTACGTGAGTTGACTCACGTTGAAAATACATATGCGTGAGTTAACTCAAGTTGAGCTATTTTGACGGGAGGGAACATAAACATATGGTAGAAGAGCAATTATCTATTTGCCTTACCTTGTACACGGCCCTAGTCAACAGAAAATTAGTGAGAAGCTAAGCACCGTTATGATGTCTTGGTAAAATATGGAATTCCTGATACCACAGTGGCCACTGGCCAGTGTAGAATTAGTCGCAGTTCAAATGTGAAAGCACAGATATATCTTATCAACTTGTTCTTTTTTAACTTTGTTGAATGGCTGTTAATACTTGAATCATAAGACAATTGTGGTGAGATTAACTTCACTTACCATTCACGTAATGAGTGTCCCAAGACTTGCCAGCAGTGAGAAATTCATCTCACCGCATGTGGAGAATTAGTCCTACCAAATTAATAGTAGAATTTCAGATTCTTAATTTTAAGGATGCCTCAAATTTTCACCATGTTTAAGAAAAAATATGAAAAATCCAACTAATATAAAGCATTATTAATGGGTGCAGTGCAGGTAGCACCAAAAGCTAAACTTTATTCATCTGACTTTTGTTAATTTCTTTTTGTTGTTACCTCTTCATTAAAAAGAGTATACTTTATGAAAGTAGCAATTAGAAATGGTGCAATACCATATATAGAATAATTCAGAGAAGTGAAAAGGAACAAAGAATGTTTAGATGGCTTGAAAATCACTCAATACTAGAGGGCCAGCACATGAGTGGGATATTTGCTCGATAAACGAGAAAGGAGATCTCAAAACAGAAGCTAAATGCGTTAAGCAACATCATAACAACAACAAAAACATTGGTTCCCTCTCCTTAATCTCATTACGCTAAAATTTCACATATTTCAATCACTCATATTAGTAATTTATTGATGGTATAGTATATATTCAGGAATGAGAATGAGATTAATTTACGCTATCAGAATCAGCTGCCATCACGTTTTAATTCATCCATTTCAGTACATTATTATATTAACAATGAGTGATTGCCCTCCCGTGAAGGTTTCACTTGGTTATCTCATTTTAGTTTATCTTGCTTTCCTTCAATTGTAATTAATGTGTTTGATTAGAGAACTTGGATAAGTACCGATAAATAATATTTCATCGGTTTTAAAATAGATGTCCAATTTTTGCAATGTGCAGTATTCATTTGATTTACTTTGACCATACTTTTTAACTAATGTATAAATACAAATATTAGCATGTAAGATGTTGTTTGATTTGTCTCGACAAATATTTTCAAAATATTAAATTTTTACAATTTTTTACTTTAAATAATTAAAGATATTAACAGTTAAAGTTGTGCATTGACATATGTGAAGTGGTTGACTTGAACATGTATTTTGAAACGAAAGGATAGTATTTTATTTTACAAGAAATAGTGTGATAAAAAGAACTTTGTTGGATATAGTGTATAGATTTTTTTTTTGGCTTAATTGATCTTTTGGTCCCCTAAATAATTTACAGTTTACATTTTGGTTCCATAACTCGTAAAACTAACGTTTTGGTCCCTCAAGTTTATCTTTGTTTGTAAAAAAATCCTTTTCATCAAATGTTTAAAACTGCCGTTAGTGAATGCACTTGTGATTTCATTTTAACCATTTGATCGTAGGTCTATTGTATCTAACAGTGAACTACCATCATCTAATCTTTTTACTTTTCTTCATCTTTTTTCCTTTATTTTCTTTCTTGATCTTCATCATGTTTATATAAATCCAGAAAAGAAAAAAAAGGTTTCATCTTCTAAACATTTATCTTCAACTTAAAACCCCCACCTCATCATATACAAGTCCAGAAGAAAAAAAAATCTATTAATCATCTCCATCCGAAATCTTTAACAGTAAACACATAGACACATTCATATATTAATCCAAACACGTATGAAATCTTTAAAGATTTCCTTATTAACGGGGAAAGAGAGTCTGGAATTAAGCTTTAATGGAACTTGAAAGATCGTGGATCTGAAAGATCCGGGAAGTGGTTAGGGATTGGAGAATTTTGAGAAGATGAAGATGACAATTGGGTTTGTGAGGGCAAGATAGACATGAAATTTCTGGAAAAAAGTGGGCTTAGGGATTCGTCACTGCTCTGTCTATCTATCACCTTCTTCTAATTTTACTTTACCAAAATTATTATGAAGATGTTCTGGAATAACAGTGAAAGTATATGCATACTTCTAGTTATTTCCGACTGTTTTTTTGGTTTTCTGCAAAATTTATTTATGAATTAATTGATTAATTTTCATTTTTTTGAATAAATGATGATGATGATGATGATGATGATGATGATGTTGATGAATGTGATGTTGAAGATGATGAACAGTAATGAGGAAGAAGATGAAGAAAGGAAAAATTAATTTGTTGTTGCTAACTCACAGTAAGATAAAATACATCTTAATAATCCAATAGTCCTCTTTTTAATAAAAAATATCAAACGATTTAAATTAAAATAATTAACGGGATCTATGGTGGACCACTCTTAAGGTTGGTCCACCATAAACATTTGAGGGTTAAAATTAACAGTCAGGACCGTTTTGACTAACGGCGCAAAACAAGAGGGACCAAAATGTTGGTTTTACAAGTTATGTGACCAAAATGTAAACTAGAAATTATTTAGGGGATCATTGATGCAATTAAGCCTTTTTTTTAAGGATTTAAAAATGGAAATAATTTATAAGTTTTATGTAGAAAATGTTACATTTTAAACTTTCAAGGTCTTGAATGCACCATTTCCAAGACAAAACTTCCTTATTAAACTTCTTAACCAATACCCTCAGGGCAATGGTTAGCATTTCCCTATTTTTTAAACACAAGATATGGATATAGATGTTGCCAAATGGATTATATGTAAAAGTCACTGTGAAAGGAAAGGAATAGTATAATTTTCCACAGCAAATAAGTTCAGTTTCCTAATTGTTTGATAAAATTGAGGTGCTATCTTATTGGTGGTTAAACATAAAATATTCTAATTGTACTTGTGATTATCATGTTTGGTGGTTTAATCTCTTCTTTTTTTTTTTTTGAAAGGGAGAATTCATTGCTTTTCATTATCAATCAAAGAAGAAATACATGATGATACATTATCATAAACATGAGAGTTAGTATTATATAGAGCTACCCTTGTTAATTCATGAGCAACCTCATTGGCTTGTCTTCTATTGAACTCGACATGAGAGTTCTGAAAACTATTCTCAAAAAAATGTTTACAAGCATGCATAATACAACTAAACTCACTGTCATCCTCTACAGAAGACCGAAGATGATCAACCTCTATCTTGGAATCTAAGGCAAAGTCAATATTATCAAAATGAAGATCCGTCATCCACCTCAACGCCGTGCGAAAGCCTACGGTCTCACCCACATCAACATCACAAAAAGGGAAAAACAATTTGTTTTAGCAGTAACAAATTCGCCCATGTCATCCCAAAAACAAATTCCAATACCCACCATATTCATGGAAGAAGAAAAGGATGTGTCAATGTTACATTGATACCTCCGGCTTCGACCATTCCACCACATTGCCATCGCTGGAATTGCCTTGGTGATTCAAAGGAACATCTTCTCGTTGCGCTCTAATATTTTGGGCTATTCGCCATTCATCAAGAAGGTGCTTTACGCGCTCCACTACGTGCATGATTGTTTCAGTTTGCTGCTGCCACAACTTCAAGTTCCCACGCTTCCACAAACTCCACATAATCGTCACAAACAGTTCTCTTTGGACCAAAGACAACTAATCAAGAAGAGTAAAAATTAGTGCATCCATATTATAGTTTTTCCAAAGAGTGCTGTCAATCTTGTCCCATAACTAAACCTCGCGCCAAGCTTCCTTAGCACTTGGATTTTCCAAGAACACATGGATACTATCTTTAAAGTTGTTGCCACAAAGAACGCAATATGTCGAACAATATACTATGTAGCTTATTATGCATGAAATATATTGTGTAGCTTTTTTTATTTTATTTTCTATATTCCTTCAACATCTTCTCTATTTTGTCTTTGTAAATAACTTTTGATGTTCTTCTTCGGCACATCTTATGCAGAGTAGAACTCTTGGTGCTATAATATATTTTATTTTCGCTTGTTCAAAAAAAGGTAAAAGTCATGTCTTGGATGTAAAAGTAAATATCTAATTTCATATAAAAGAAAGAGTCTATAAATCTAATGTATAAGGTTTTAGTTAAACATGTGATATCAAACTCAATCGATGTTTCTCGTGCTTCACTTATGATCCAACAATAAATTCTACATGTGTAGTTGCTCAAACCCAAATGATGATTCTCGTGTTCTCCTAATTACCCAACAAGAACAATTGAAAATTATTTTCCAAGGTATAGAAGTAGTATAAGAATTGAGAAATATATCAGCGGCAAGTTTTATTCAACACTAATTTTTTTTTTTTGAAGCAATTCAACACTAATTAAAACTGCATTTGTTTATAAAATAATTAAAAGAGCATCCGAGTGCATTGCAATATACCGTGATTAGGGCTTTTTTTAGAGGAATATTTGGTAAGGGTTAGTCACCGAATATGTATGTGTTGGGAAACAATTTCACTATTATCAAACTTAATTTACTCACACGAGCATAATTAATCGACACAAACTCATTTATAATGAGTTGATAAATGGACTGCAGCTTTTTGTTTGTTTGTGGTATTGTTAAAACCAGTTTTTTAATTGTTACTTCAATTAATTTATATTATTGCAAATTGAGACTCGGAAACAAGTCATGGACAATGTAACTTTTTCTATACTCTATGATTTAAAGAGGAGCTATGAAAATGAAGTTAGATAATTCTAATTAATTTTTAAGTGGTCAAGCATGTCATGCTATTTGTTTTCTCATGTTCTTCTGGTAGATGAATTTGGGATTAGCTAGCCTCCCCACCACTCACAATAATGCGCTCACGTATGAGACTGAGATTTGAAATGCAATGATTTGAGTTCCACATTTCCACCCACTCATCCATCATCTTGACATTAGTTCAATCTTTTTTTTAGGAAAAAATGTAAAATTCTTGTCGACTCGTATTGATAATATATCAGAAGTTGTTCCACCTAGTATTCATTGTTTCCTAAAAGTTCATTGAAATAATAAAAAAAACTCAGTAGTTAACTATCGTCAATGTTTTTAGTCATAAGTCCGTGGTAATTAACTACAAATAGGGTGATTTTGGTCATTTTCATGTGTTTATAGGAAACAATGAATGTGAGAAAAACAATTGTCTTACATCTTTCTAAAATGAAAAGAATACGATGCAAGTTCGGATATTGGTGAGTTGATTTTATAAAAATAGTGTTTGGTACAAATGTACTAAACAATAAACTTTAATTTAAAAATAACGTTATACTTTAGCTTCAAAAATTTAAAGGCAAAATCAATTATCCTTTAAAGGCAAAATCAATTATAATTTAAAGTAATTAAACATAACAAAATCAATTGTGCATCCCCTAAATCAATTATGTGGGTGCTCCAAACTTGGAACCAAGGACAAGGTTAATAATAAGCTATAGTTCCAACTAGCAACGTGCCACAGAAAAATCGTTTGGAACAGTCAATATAATTAGTAGGGTCAGTGGTCACGTTCAGTTTCAGGCCAGCCGGTTCCAAACTTCGAAGTTCGGCTAGATTTAAGGCTTCTTTCTTGTTTTGTTTATTTTACTTGTTTCTAAAAATATTCTGTATATGAAGTTTCTTATTTGGATGTTAAGATGTGGAATAGGCTGAATCGAGATAGACTTTGCAAAACTAAAAGGTGAAATGGTTAATAAAATGTTTAAGGACACTTTTTATGAATTTTTAATTATTAAAATGTTTTATTAAAAAAGTTAAATAGTTTGATTTTCAATTAATTGAATTCATCAATTTTCATAAATACTTATTATTTAAGTTTGTTAAAGAATTCTTTTATGTCATTTGTAAGCATTTCTTAAAATTGAAAATTATATTCTTGAAATATATTCTATCATATGTTTATTTTTTAAGGGAAATGTTAACTAGTGCCCTCGGGACACTAGTTAAGGATACTAATTTATAAATTTTGCATTAGAAATTGTTAAAAAGTTGTATGTTTAATTTTTTAAAAGTCAAAAGTTTGTTGTTTTCAAGTAAACATTTCTATTTTTTACTTTCTTAACTAGTGTCCCGGAGGCACCGGTTAACACAACCATTTAAACTCGAATCGGAAGTTATATGCTTGAAATATATTATTTGGATGTTAAGATGTGGAATAGGCTGAGTCGAGATAGACTTTGCAAAACTAAAAGGTGAAATGGTTAATAAAATGTTTAAGGACACTTTTTATGAATTTTTAATTATTAAAATGTTTTATTAAAAAAGTTAAATAGTTTGATTTTCAATTAATTGAATTCATCAATTTTCATAAATACTTATTATTTAAGTTTGTTGAAGAATTCTTTTATGTCATTTGTAAGCATTTCTTAAAATTGAAAATTATATTCTTGAAATATATTCTATCATATGTTTATTTTTTAAGGGAAATGTTAACTAGTGCCCTCGGGACACTAGTTAAGGATACTAATTTATAAATTTTGCATTAGAAATTGTTAAAAAGTTGTATGTTTAACTTTTTAAAAGTCAAAAGTTTGTTGTTTTCAAGTAAACATTTCTATTTTTTACTTTCTTAACTAGTGTCCCGGAGGCACCGGTTAACACAACCATTTAAACTCGAATCGGAAGTTATATGCTTGAAATATATTATTTGGATGTTAAGATGTGGAATAGGCTGAGTCGAGATAGACTTTGCAAAACTAAAAGGTGAAATGGTTAATAAAATGTTTAAGGACACTTTTTATGAATTTTTAATTATTAAAATGTTTTATTAAAAAAGTTAAATAGTTTGATTTTCAATTAATTGAATTCATCAATTTTCATAAATACTTATTATTTAAGTTTGTTAAAGAATTCTTTTATGTCATTTGTAAGCATTTCTTCAAATTGAAAATTATATTCTTGAAATATATTCTATCATATGTTTATTTTTTAAGGGAAATGTTAACTAGTGCCCTCGGGGCACTAGTTAAGGATACTAATTTATAAATTTTGCATTAGAAATTGTTAAAAAGTTATATGTTCAACTTTTTAAAAGTCAAAAGTTTGTTGTTTTCAAGTAAACGTTTCTATTTTTTACTTTCTTAACTAGTGTCCCGGAGACACCGGTTAACACAACCATTTAAACTCGAATCGGAAGTTATATGCTTGAAATATATTATATCATATGTTTATTTTTTAAAGGGTTAGTATATCTTTACCCCTTTAATTTATGCGAATTCCAGTTTACCCCCTGTAAAAAAAATAGATTCCAATCCTGTAATTTAAGATTCTTTCGTTTTAGACCCGAGACCATATGACCAGCAAAATGCTGATGTGGCATGCTGAGTGGCGCGCTGATTATGCACATTTGATTATGTGGCACGCTGACTGTATAATTAATTTTGTTTTTTATTTTTTTAACGACACACGTAGCACCTTGCCTATTTTTTTAAATGAAAAATAATATAAATGAAGTTATATTAATTTAAAAAATCTGAAAATTAATTTTTGAAAATAAAAAAATCATAAAAAAAATTCAAAAAAACCAAATTTTCTAAAAAAAATTAAAAAATCTGGAATTTAATTTTTAAAATAAAAATTTAAAAAACCAAATTTGAAATTAAAAAAAAGTTCAGGAAAATAAAAAAAATAAGAAAGAAAAATCAGGAATTTTGATTTTACGAAAAATATTTAAAAAAAAAATCAGGAATTTTTTATACAATGAAAAATATTTTCCAAATTTTTTATTTTTTGTATTAAAATGAAAATCAAACTTTTTAATTTCGATAGAAAAATCTGAACTTTTTCGAATTATATTTTCTAATTATTTTTCGAAAATTTTGAAATACATTAAGTTCCAGATTTTTTCATTTTCGTAAAAAATAATTATTTTTTTCTAATATTTTAATTTCGAAAGAGATTATATAAAAATTCTGGAATAAAATTTTCCCAAAAAAAAAAATATGAATTTGTTTCTGGTTTTTTCGAATTTTTTAAATTTCAAAAAAAAAATCAGATTTTTTATTTTTTTTCTTCTCAAATCTAATTTTTTTAAATCTAAAAAAAAAGCAAATCTGATTTTTTTTTTCTGATTTTTCAATTTTGAAAAAAATAATCTGAATTTTTTTCTATTTTTGAAATTAATTTTCAGTTTTTAAGTATTTTTTGATTTTTAAATTATTATAAATGAAAATAAAAAAAGTAAAAACAAAATTAATTATACAGTCAGCGCGCCACATCATCCAAAAATGCTGATTCAGTGTGCCACGTCATCATGTTTCCACAACCATATGGCATCAGGGTCCAAAACGAAAGTATCTTCAAATTACAAGGTTGAAATCTAAACTTTTTTTTTACAGAGGGGTAAAGACATATTAACCCTTTTTAAAACTTGAATCAGACTTTTTGAAAGCTTGATATGGTTTTTTTTATGTTACCCTATAGTTTTTAAGGGTAGTTGTCCATGATATGTCGAAATTCGATCGTGAGATAAATACAGTATTATCAATAATTGTTTAACATTCGAATCGAACGATTCGTTCTTTGGTGAACTCATTAACCATTTGAGCTCAATTGCTTGGTTGAAAACTTGATATGGTTTGTTAGCATGTTTAAAATCATATTTTTCTTATATATTAAATTTCTTTTTGATATTTAACATGACACTTTAGAAAATTTGACTATATAGAATATCACATTTCACTTTTAGTTTTTAGGGAAATGTTAACTAATGCCTCCGGGGCACTATAAATAGTAATTTTTTATAAAAAGTTGTGGTAAAGGCCAACTTACTATTTTTGCGTAAATAGTTTTTAATATGTTTAGAATAAAATTGAAAAATACTAGTATGTTTAAATATGAAGAAAAAAAATACTAGTATGTGGTAAAGGTCATTTGCTATTTTTGCGTAAAATCATATTTTGGTAGATGTTTTATGATATAATTCATTTTATGCAAAAAAAAAAAAAAAAAACAAACTAAAGTGACATAATGGAACCAAAAACTAAAAAAATATATGATATAATTCATTTTTGCTTCTTTAAAAAAACATAATAGAAAAACATGCATTAATGTTTCGTTAGTATTTTAAAATGATTTATAATTTAAAACAATTATTTTGTTTTTTAACAAAACAACTTATAATTTAGTAGTACAAAACAAATAAGGAGAATATTAACAAGTGTCCTTGATGCATTGGTTAAAATGTTAAAATTAGCAAGTTTGCATTAAAAAGTGATGTGATTATTAATAAGACAAAAGTAAAAACTTATATTTTTAAGAGAAAGATTCTATCAGTGGATTCTTTATCAATGATTTGTGGATAACTGCATAATTGAGGAGGTTGCCCATGACCCAAAGACACACACTAGTTGTTACCGTAAACGCCACCAAGGTTAGTCTTAGACCACCTCAGCAAATAATGAAGCATTGTTCACTTACCATGCACGTAAAGTTGAAGGGAAACAGGGAGCAGTAATTTGTCCCAACAATGGGACGCATAACACGACCTACTTCTACCCCTTGCTTGCACGGTCAATTGATATTGAGTGAGAATATATCAATCCAGTTGAATTTGGCAAACAAAATTCACCCTTTTCTCTATTATTGCATAATTCAAGTTCAAGGGTCAGAATTTTACCAGGGCATGTTTCTGCAATATGAAGAATTTAGTTTGAAATGTGATGCTTGAATTTATTCAGTGATTCCCTCGTACGTACACAGTCCTATATTACCCATAAGAAGGGCAAAAAAAATGACTAATGAATTTAGCATAAAAAAGTTTCAGTACTTTGTAGTAGCAATGAATTGTCCATTCATTTCAATTTCAGCTTTAAACCGGCAAACACGACAAATAAACAATTAATATGATAATGATATTTGCTAGCTTCCAAATTTAAGTACGTAGGATGGATCTGAGTTTTAAGATGGCGTGCACATCCTCATCCACTGCTAGTATGCTAGAGTACTCTAAAACCTTTTTCAACACAAGCAAGATTCATATGCTGTAAAAGACCAGTCAAAACTTACTAGCTCCTTCAACCTGACTCATCACTTTCTTCGGAGGGAAAAGTAAGGTGACGTACAAAGCAAAAAAAATATGGCTTTTATGATGGAAATAATCTTTAATACTATTTGATTCTGATATATATGGAAGTGAGTTTAACAAAATATATATGTTGGTAATTTTTAAAATGACTAAAAACAAAAAAATTTAAAATATTTATAAGGATTAAAAATTTATTTACTCCTATGATTAAATATCAAATAAATGAGTATAGTGACGTGTTATCGACCAATCAAAATGTAATATACATTGGCAACATTAAATGTCAAATAAATGAGACAATTTTTTTTAAAAAAATTCAATTTTAATCATAAGGTAATTTTTAATACTTTTAATTTTTATTTAATTATAGACAATATTACATTAGAGATCCTTTATCTTATTTATTTGTAACACTTTGGTCATTTCTCTTTATTTTTTTCCGTTTAGATCTTTTATCTGGCGCCCTTTCCGGTAGGAGACTTAAATAGGTCTCCTATGGTATGTGACATTATAAAGAACTGTTTTTTTTTTACAACAAAAATAACATCTGTAACCATTAGATTGTTGAAGAACACTTATCTTATTGTTTTTTTCCCATTTTCTTCAACCTTAGCCAAAACAACCCAGGAAAAAAAACATTTTCTTCCTCTTTCAGTTCTCTCATCTCTTCCGCCGCCGCCGACATCCTCCATCCCCACCACCGTTTTCTCCATCATCGTCACATTATATACTTCATATCCTTCCTGATTAATTTTATCCAAATTTATCTTCATGTGTTTTTCCCAAATCCAATATTCTTTTATCTTCATTAATATGTTCTTAAAAATCCAGATCTAAAATCTTCCCAAATCCAATATTCTTTTCTCAAGACTTGTCGTTGCTTTCCACCCATTACACAAACACCAAACCCCGTCATTCTCTTGATTAAGAAGACAACCTACCCACTGAACTCTCTCAACAAAGCAGAGTACTTTTACTCGGTGTTGCAAAATATAGGCCGTGGAGGTGCAATAGTCGACTGCAGTAGCACACTTTTTGACAACCACCACAGCCAATTTGGGAAGAATGGCGGTGCAATGGTGTTTTATGGCAAATATGGAGGTTCAAAATGGCAGATTTTTGGCTTTCAGCCTGCAATGGATACAACTGCTATGACTAAACATAATCACCATTTTAGAATCGAACAAAGGAAGCAGTAAACGTAAGTAAGTATAAGGAACTTACTTTTGTTTTGTTTAATTGAATTATTTTTTAAAGACTTTCTTGTTCAATTAGCGTTGGTGGTATTCCTGTTCAGAAAAATGTGATGTTTTTAACAAGAACAACAATTAAAATGAAGAGAGGGAATGACCAAAGAGTGGAAGTGTTGTGAGGGACGACGACGGTGTAAAAAGAAGGATGATGGGGGTGGTGGTGAGCGAACATGGAGTAAGTAGAGACATGGAAGGGGTGAGAGAAGGATGATGGAATAGTGTAAAATGTACCTAGTGTTGATAGAGTATAATAATATCATGGTCTTCAAAAGTTTTCAAATATATCCAATGGTTAACATCTATTTTGCAAAAAAAAAGAAAAAAAAATCAAGTCTCTTATGGTAAGAGACCTAAAGAGGTCGCCTACCGTAGCTTTGCTTTCTTATCTCTCATAAAAACACATATACATATTTTTTCTCATTTTTTTTATTAAAAAATACATAATTTTATTTTTTAAAATATAATTTTATTAAAAATGAAAAAAAATCTAAAAATATGATGAAGATGGTCATCATCTTCATCTTCTTCCTTTGAATCTTTATCATCTTCATTGAATCAAAAAAAATTCTACACAAATATATCTCCAAATATCATGAATTAATGTTATGTTCACCTCAACTCTTCTTTTAAACACAAAAAGAAAGAAGATGAACATCTTCATCATATTTCTGGATTTTTTTCATTTTTAATAAAAATATATTTTTAAAAATAAAATTATGTATTTTTTAATAAAAAATGAGAAAAAGGATGTATATGTGCTTTTAAGAGCGACAAAAGGACTTAAACGGGAAAAAATAAAGATAAATGACCAAAGTGTTACAAATAAATAAGATAAAGGACCCCTAATGTAATATTGCTTTAATTATATTTAGGTGTTCAATCTTAATTAATTTACACTACATGACTTGCTTAGAATAATTAAAATTTCACATCAAATTTCTTTCATTTGAATGTCTTTAAATTTATCAGTTACATTCATAAAATTTCTTCTTTCCATTTTGATTGTTCAATTTTGTCGTTTCAAACTGCCGCAGTTTTCAATTTTCGTGAGAATCGTCGTCGTTCGTTTGATTCCAAATATCGTGAGAATTGCCGTTATTTCCAGAACCACGTCAGGCATGGCGACTTAATTTTTCTTTTTGATTTGATTTTTCTTGGTTGTGAGGTAGTTAATTATAACAATTGAGTAATTCATTCGTTGTACCTTAAGGACTGCTAGCAGGTGCTGCCGTTGTGATGTTGTGGGAGTTTCCTAGCATTTTTTCCGGTTGCTACTAAAATGGTTATGTAATGAGGCTTTTGTTCTTTTGTTTGGACTTAAAGGCTTTGGCTGATAGCAAGACAAGTCTGTGCGTGTTAGCAGATTTTATTAGGTTGACTGCTTAAATAAAAAAAATCAAGTCACGATACCTGACGTGGTTCTAGAAACAACGACAATTCTCCCTATAATTAGAAACTGAGACAATTTGGAACGACAAAATTGAACAATCAAAATGGGAAGAAGAATGAAAAAGAAACAAGAATTGATCAATAGGGAAGAATAAAGAATAAATTTTTTGAATGAAGGAAATGTTTTTGTTCTCACATTCGGGGTTCTGGAATGGAAGAAATTTTATGAATGTGAGTGATGAATTTAAGGGCATCCAGATGAAAGAAATTTGATGTAAAATTGTATTTGTTATAAGTCTTGTAGTGTAAATTAATTAAGATTGAACACTTTAATATGATGTAATAAAAATTAAAAGTATTCAAAGTTACCTTATGATTAAGATTAACTCTTTTATTTTTAGAAAAAATTGTCTCATTTATTTAACATTTAATGTTGTCTTTTATATATATATATATATATAATACATTTTGATTGGTAGATATAATGAGAGGGTAATTACCCCCTAAACAAGAGAGGGTAAGGTAGGCCTCACCAGAATTTAAGAACTTTAAATAGAAAAATTCCTCTAAAAAAAACTTTAGATAGCAAAATTTGATATGGAATGTAAAATTTATCCTTGTGAGTTTACATTGATTGTTATGGACATTATTATAATATGGAAGAGTTGAATTTTAACCACTAGAAAGAAAGAAAAAAATCACATGGCAAAATGCAACATTCATAATCACATATTTAATTGCAATTTTAGTCTATTTTATCTTGTTAAAAAAAAAAAATGCCCCCTTGTTTTTATAAATCATTCATAACAAATAACGGTGTTTTTCCCTCATTGCTAAAAATTAATTAACATTTACCGACAAAAATGCAACTTTTTGTGACGGTAGTGAACTCGCATCCAAATGTATGGAAACATCTTACAAATACCAAGTGATTGATAGAGTTTAGGTTCAGGTTTGAACTGATGTATTTTGTTTAGTTGAACTTTTATTTTAGTTCCACAAAATTTGGCCAAAAAGAAGTTCAATAATTCAAATTTTTTATTATTTTATTAGTCACTCGATCAACCATAATTGAACCGATTGAACAATGCTTAAGAAGTCTCATTGATTCGGTCACCAATTTACTCTTTGAAACACTAATCTTAATTAACCATTTGTTTCAGGTGAAATAGTTCCTTTTAATTTAAAGTTTGGGTGAGGTTTTATGAGTTCCATCCAATAATATACACTTAATATATCCAAATTAAACAAGCAAATATAGCTTAGACCATACTCAACTCAAAGGTGAATTTGGTTTATGTATGCATTAGCATCACGTGCACCCAATCACACCGGTCACAAGGGTCCCTAATGAACGAGTGGTATATGGCAAATGCGTTAAGCAACATATCCTCTGCATTTGTCTCATTCAAATTCCTGATCAGTCAGATTTATATTGAGATTATGAACGTTCGCACATGTTTATAAACAAATGAATTGTACTAATATTTGCATATTCATTTACTCAATTTTAATTTCTCGATATAACCTGGCATAAGAAAAGGGTAATGAGACTTGCACGTAAACCACTATCACATCCTCTATGTTCTCATCTTCAAATTCAATAGTGGCTAGCTAGATCATATATGGCAAAACGTAATCTTTTAAATGATCGTGCAAAGTTTTATTATCATATGATATGATGAGTTTGAAGCCGCGGTGCATGCATGTTATGCATTCTACGCAAGTCAATGATAGGAGGCACGTATAGGTCCACTTCAATTTAGAATATCCTGCCCATTACCTTTTGAGAAATATTAATAGGAATAGAACACCACACATGTTTAGATGAATACATGAACCTGGGTTGTATCGACACTTTAGATAGAAGACATGTTTGGTATTGGATACTAACATGTCACTATAATCACATTGAATTATAATAATTTATTTTTTCAAATTATTATCATAATTGATTTGTCATGTCATGTCTGATAACATACGATACTATAATCACATTGAATTATATTAGTTTATTTTCTCATATTATTATCAATATTGATTTGTCATGTCGTGTTTGATATTGTGTAAGTGTTGGTATTTTGTAGGCTTGTCATTTTGGATACACCGAATTTAATTTTTGCACCACTAACCTAACAAGTCAAAAGTTTAAACCCTTCGAGTGAGTCCTAAATCCACCACTAAGGTTGTTTGGTAAAAATAACGGATAACTATTAAGCTTCAAATTCATAATTTTCTTTTCTCATGGTTTATTTGCATTTGTCATTTATGTCTTAACTCTTAACCCTCTAATCTTACGAGGATTAATGTATCATGTTAATCTAAAGCTCGGTTAGAAAATAAGTAATATCTGATCAACGAGGGCTGCCACTAAAGCAGGGGTTTTAAGCCCCCAAATCTTTTTCGCTTTAAATATATTTTCATCATTCAAAATTTGTTTTAGGCCTATAAATACATTGGATCGGTCATAAACTCATATTCTCGATCCATTTCTTTTAACATAAAATTAGTTCATTCGTGAAAAATTAAAATGGCTTGCGTTTTTTTAATGAAAAAGTGGCTTACGTTTTTATTTTTATTTTTAAAAGAAGTGTCCTACGTTGTTACTATTCGAATGTAAACTTTTTAATTGATTTCTAACCAAAAAAAATAATACTTTTTAATGATTTATTAGTCAATTAAAAGCAAATTAATTTTTACATTAATGACGATTTCAATTCCATATTGGTCATAAAAACTATGTTAGGAAAGTCGTTATAAAGGTTGATAAAAAAAACATGCATATTGAAAAAGCACACAAATAAGTGTGAAAACTCAACAATTTTTTTTTTCGGTCATTAAAGTACTTTCATTAAATCTAATTAAATATAAATACTACACCCTTATAAATTAGAATTTGTTAGAATACGAAAAGAAATCTAAATTTTCTAAAATTAGCCACATTCAATCGAAGAAATCATCATTTTCTAAATTAATTTTGCTTGATTTAGATTTTATGAGAAAATATTGTGAAAATTAAACCAAATCGAATCAAAACATGTATTTGAGAAAAATAACAAAGAATAACAAATCTCTCGATGGGATTTGTTATCATTTGAACCCAAAACCTTTATTAAAGCTGAAAAACAGATCTTATCATTTCAGATAATTGTTTATGATGACTAGAGTTGTTGAATAATTTTAAATTAAGGGTTTGTCTAATCATTTCAGATAGTTGTTTATGATGACTAGAGTTGTTGAATAATTTTAAATTAAGGGTTTGTCTAACATATGCAATATTGCAGTAACTAAAAGTAATAATTTTTCATTGAAAACCAACAATTATGGATTAAAAGTTACATATTTAATTTAATATAGAAATACAAGTTCCAAGTCAAAGTTATTACTTTAAACTTCTTTAAAATGTGAAAATTTCCACATGATAGAAAAACCCATTAAATAAATGTGATATAAATTCAAATCAAGTTATTTGAGTCAACATTATTCAATGTTCAAAGATATATATTTTACCCCTAGAAAAAAGGATATATATATTTTATCTTTAAAAAAAAATCATCAAAGCAATTCTTGATAAAGTATTCCATATTATTTCATGATAGAATTTTTTTTCTTATAGATTTTTTTTGACAAAAATAAACGATATTCATTCATTTAAAATTGATAGAGTACATGATGCAATACAAATTCAAATTCGCTAAAAAATAAAAAACATGAATCTGTGAACTCACAGCATCCATGTTAAAAACATAAAACTGCAAAGTACCTATGCTTACAAATACGAAAATCATTGTCATTGATCGGATCTGCACTTGCTCAAAGTTAATCTTTCAACCTGGAACAAATAAACGCACTAAGACGGGAAATAAAAAAAAAAAAAAAGAAGAGGAAAAGGGAGAGGAAGGTATGAACTCGTCAAAAAGTACCATTTTGAATATTAAAATAACTATAATTTCTTTAAAATTTATAAAATAGCTTTTTTTAATTTTTGAAACTACCAACCACATTCGATTAAACAAATCCAATCTATATTTCATTAGTTACATTTGATTCAAATATATATCTTGTCTCGTTTCGTTTTTTTTTTAATGAAATCGTGTCTCATTTCATATATATATATATATATATATATATATATATATATATATATATATATATATATATTTTAGTAGGTTTAGGTTTTTTTTAAAAAGTTACCTATTTATTCTCTCTTTAAAAAATCATACAGAGTGATTAGTTAGACCACTGATAGAGTTGTTGAATAATTTTAAATATTAATTAATCAATTAAATTAATTTGGAATCAACATTATTCATATTCATAAATATATTTTATTGAATAAAATATTGATAAAGTATTATACAATTTAATTCTATGCGTCAACAGTGTGTAAAACAATTTATGCACATATATACATATGTGTGTGTATATACACACACATACAAATAATACTATATTGATATTTATGAGAAAAATTAGCAACATTTTAAAATAGTGATATTTTTGTTGTCCATGCATTTAACGTTATTATAAATGAAAAAATACATTATTATAATAGAATAGAAAATTAATAAAATACTAAGCAATTGAATTTAAATGGTTAATAATGTCCAATAAAGATGAAGCGTTAAAGAAACCATGAGTTCGATCACGGTAATTTATATTGATTTAAAAATTAAATATATATAAAAAAATATTCTTTGAAAATGATCAATTGTGGAAAAGATATTAATGATAAGATTCTTTACAAAAGCTTTGTTTATTCCTTTTTTTGGGTGACAAAAACAACATTTGTTTCTAAATATGCGATCCTTTACAAATTTTATATTTTTTTATTTCTTTCCCAAATATTTGTTTTATTCTTTTTCAATATATATATGTTTTATGGCCTTTTCCAATTTTCCCTTTACATTCCTCTAAAAAATAATCTCTTTACATTAATTATTATTAATTTTCTAAATATATGTTTTCTAGAAACTCGTTTCTCTAACTATTTCTTAATATTATGATTTTGATTTTTGTTAGAAAATAGTATTTCTTAACTTTTCTTTTTATAAATGTAAAAAGAAAAAAGAAAAGAAAGTGTTGAAAAGCGTGCAGACAAGGGGATTTTGCAGTAGAAATAAAAAGAGCAACGCAATCGAGTGCATTAACTTACGGACGAAGATGAAGTGGATCTGAGTCAACGCACTTTGACTCAAATAAACGACAATACTACTACTAGTACTAGGCCCATTTTCGTAATTAACCACTCTAAGTTCCTAAATTATTTAATTTTGTTTTGTGAGAGATTCTGATTCATTAGCCTTGGCCTCTCATATATATAACCCCTCTCTATGCTTTTACCCTTCTCTTCTTTATCTATCTATCTATTAATATAATATTATGCGAACCAGAACAGGTTTGTGTTATCCTCAAACACTTCAACTTTCAAACATGTTTTCAGACACAAACAATAACAAAAGACACAAGAGAATGCCACAAAACACTTCTCATGATTTCTTTGAACTATTGCCTGATGACATAGTTCTCTCTATACTTGGAAAACTTAGCTCCACCGCAGATTCTCCTTCAGATTTTGTCAGTGTTCTAATAACGTATGTATCAATCTTATGTTATAAAAATATAAATTCTCTTTTGTATTAGAGTAACTGAATTTGTTTTTTGTTGTACTAAACAGATGCAAAAGACTCAACGGTTTAAGTCTTAACCCTGTTGTTTTGTCCAAAGCTTCGAACAAAACATTATCAGTCAAAGCTAAAAACTGGTGTGACTCTGCTCACCGTTTTCTCAAACGCTGTGTTGATGCTGGAAACATTGAAGCCTGTTACACTCTTGGAATGGTAAACACTAATTTTTTTATTTTTCATATTTTATTACATGCATAGCATAGAAATAATAACAAGTGTTGTCATGACTAATATTATTGTTGTGTGTCTGCAGATTCGGTTTTACTGTTTGCAAAATAGAGGAAGCGGCGCGTCGTTGATGGCTAAAGCAGCTATGAAGTCTCACGCGCCGTCTTTGTATTCACTAGCAGTGATTCAGTTCAATGGAAGCGGAGGAACAAAAAACGACAAAGATTTACGCGCCGGTGTTGCTTTGTATGCACGCGCTGCATTTCTAGGTCACATCGACGGTTTACGTGAGCTTGGTCATTGTTTACAAGACGGTTACGGTGTTAAACAGAATGTTATTGAAGGTCGACGGTTTCTAGTCCAAGCTAACGCACGTGAACTCGCTGCCGTTTTATCTAACGGCAATAACAACAAACAACCGCTGCTGACATGGAGTGTTAACCCGGGTTCAAACCAACCACCACAGCTTCGTGTTTTAGCTGGTGCTGGTTCTGTTTCTGGTTCGGGTTGTCCTTTGCTGAGTGATTTTGGTTGTAACGTTCCGGTTCAGGAGACTCATCCGGCGAACCGGTTTATGACAGAGTGGTTCGATACACGAGGCGGTTTTCCTGGACCCGGTATGAGGTTATGTTCGAATTCTGGTTGTGGAAGACCTGAGACAAGAAAGCATGAGTTTCGAAGATGTTCGGTTTGTGGTGTTGTGAATTATTGCTCACGCGCTTGTCAAGCGCTTGATTGGAAGTTTCGACATAAGGCGGAGTGTGCGCCGGTGGAGAGGTGGTTAGAGGAGGAGGAACATGTTGCCGGTGAAGGTGACGGTGGCGTTAACGTTGATGAGGTGGTTGTGATTGATAGTTGATAGGTTTAGATTATTTTTCAAACGTTAACGGTGACGGTAACGGAAGATTGTTTTGGAACTGTATTTTTTGGCATTGGATACTGAAACATGGAAAAAGTTAAAATATTTATTGTCTCATTTATTACTGTGGCGTTGCATAATGCAAACTCCAATGGTAGTGTGGTCTCCTCTGTTCCTTTTACCAATAGTACTTTTTTACGTTTTTTTCTTTATTTTATTTATTTATTTTCTATTTATTACCCTAAAGTAACGTGACTAGTTAATTTTGGTTTGGTGGAAAAATGAAGTTACTTTAGGTAAAATAAATTTTTTTGAAACATGTTACTTTAGGTAATTAAAATGTCAACTTATTACTATTAGGTTCATAATTTTGGCATCAAATTTCTGTCAAAAAGATTTTCCCATCAATTTTGCTAGTACAGTACTTTGAAATTTTAGTCAAAACAAATTTAAGACATTCTCTCCTTTTTGTTTTCCTTCCTTTTTTACTTTTATTTATTTTAAAGATACTAGGTTACAGAGATCGAAAGGTTTGGGGCTAGTTTTATTTTATTTTTGGTTGCTAATTAAAACATTTGAACCAAAATTTGACAAGTTTGTTGTAAATTGCCTAGTTTGAGATACATATATAGAAATTGAGACTGACATAAAGGATATGACGTGTGCTGTGTATATATGCATATAAGTAGGCACCACAATGTTACAAACAAAATTAATGAAAGATTGAATTAGATTGATTTCTGTATACAGGTCAAAAGTGTACCACATCTTAAGTGGGGCTATACAATCTTACCACACTCACATCATAACTGCTTTAGAAAAAAGTTTGATACATTATGGCACCGATTCTTTTGGGGTATTGATCAAGAGGGATCAATATTTTGTTTTGGAGGGATTTATGTGATATTCTTACTTTGCTTTGGGAAAACATTGTCCACCAAAATTGTAAATTAAGAGTGTGTGAATATCAACTATCTTGTTTGGAATCACTTTTGTAGTATTAGAATCACTCTTAAAAGACATGGATGATTTATGGTAAAAAATTAATAAATTTATTATTAACTATCAAATTTATTACCAACTATCTTGTTTTTTCATGGATGAATTTATGGTAAAAAGACATCTCTTTCATTGCACCACAGTAGTTCTTTAGCAATGGTAATAATTATGGATGAAATGGTGTTTACTCCCATGTCATACGAGAGAGTTTTGGTTTATCCTCTATAACATCAAATTTTAAAATTTAAGATACATTCGTTCATTATAATCCAAGTGAATGTTGGTTTATCCTTTGCTATATCATCTATTTTATACAATCAAAAATCACAAAGATGGAAAACGAAAGATTCTTCAAATTAAAAGGTAAAATCCAATTTTTTTATAAAATAAATTAGAACTCGTCCAAATGATAAAAGTCAGAATATTATGAGTGCGGTTATTCATTGGGTGAGGTTGTTGTTAATATTCAGTTGCATTTAAATGCCATATATCGGTAGGTGGTCCAAGCCCAATGCTATAAGTCTCTTACGCCCATTATCAGAATTCAAATTTCTCAATTCATTTTCTATCCACTTTTTTTAAAAATAAAATAAAAAATCTGATGTAAAAGACAGGTAAGGAGGAAGGGAGGAGATTGGAAATTTGGAATACAAGGTAGAGCGACGTAGGAAGATTAGATCCTTGATAATCTTTTAAAAAGAAGTTTAGCTCAATGGTATCGATTGTGATGCTAAAGAAATTTAAAAAGAAATTTAGAAGAACAATGTTCTATTTAAATTTTTTAAAAGACAAATATAAGGTGTCGTATATATGCGATACACCCAAAGATGAAAATCACTACCGTATACATGAGGAACCTTAAACCACCCTCCCAAAAAAAACATCCACCTACACCAAAAGCAAGATGACTCAATTCAAATAGGTCTAAAACAAGACAACTGAAGAGTAAAAGGAAATCAAATCGGAGAAGAAGAAAACGAAAGTTCGATGGAGTGATGGTGATGCAACACGTGGTATCAGAAAGAAAGAGAATAAGAAATTTTTGTTTTTAGTGGGATAGTACTTAGTAGTACTGCAGGGCTATAGTTTTTTTTAGGTCCATACCTTGGGGAGGCCCAAATCCATTGAGCTCCTTGCACACCTCAAGGTCCGGCCATGAACTTGCACCACTAAAATAACCTTTTGTAGCATCTTTTTTATCATGAGATCCGGTCCGTTAGAATAAATTTAAAATATATCAATGACTTATATTGAATTTGTGTAAGTTGAAGCAATGTATTTGTTGGTCCAAATCACTTGTCTTAGTATTACCTTGGTGCTAACAATTTTTCCCTTACCCTGACCATTTAATGGCTAACATTTATCTATATAAAAAACACTTAAAAGTGACAAACATATCAACAATTTTATCAAAAAAAAAAACATTTCATTTTTCAAAATTTGTTTATAAACTTTTTATATTGTCTTGAAAAAAATTATGCCATCCAACATAAGTTTGTAATAGGAGCTTGGAAATTTGCATAAGCAGGTTTGTTGTTTGGGCAACTTTAGTGTTTATGTAGCGGAATTATGAGACGATGTTAGCTTGTCCCCGTTCAAACTAATGGAACGTTAGTAGCTTGTCGCCTTAGCTAATTTATAAGCATCCTCGTCTCTTTGTCTTTGTACAAACTCAAGACTAACTTTTTTGTATAATTAACTAAAAAGAGTTCTACCATCATTAATAATGGCTCTAAACTCCGTTGAGTCGTATCTTTTGGAAGTAAAATTATCAAGTAGCAACCATCTTTTTTGAATCATATTCAAAAATCTATTGGTCCTAAGTTTATCTCTTGAACCCATTGAAGTGTCGATAATAATTCTATATCTTTTCCAACATGCATATCACATGTCGGCTGAAACTATTATGTTATTGTCAGGACAAAAACACATGTCTCATCCCGAAGACACATACCTATACCAACCTCATTATCATGATTAGTGAAAGATGCGTCAATATTGCAGTTGATTCTTCTTGCAACCGACATGGCCCATTTGACGGGTACAGATGGCTTACCTTGACTTCCATGATTTGTGTGAGCCTTATGTGTTGCTTCCCATTCATACAACCTATTTGATGCTCGCTCTAACACAAAGCACTATGCATCCACTATATTATTCTAGACTTTGTTGTTCTGTTGTTTCCATATGCTCCACAAAATACAAGCAAACAACGATGAGTCTCCAATAAATACAACCTGCAGAATTTGAAAGATGATGCCACTACAACCCAACCGTTGGCTCACGGCGGCTTTGATAGTTGAGGCTATCATATACATACTCCAAACATTACGACTGCTTTGACATGTAAATAAGAGGTGAATGTTGTTCTCATCATCTGAATTACATAACACACAAGTTCACGGATAATTTACTCTCTGATCTTCGCGGCGCATCTTTGTTGGTAAAATATTTTCACGTTATAAGGCACTTTTAATTTTCAAATAAAATCTCAAGGACCTGGCATTTTAAACTGAGACGTATCAAGCTATTTGAACCAAATATTCTTCATTATTCTCTTTCTTCTAAACGAGTCTATCCTTATTCTCTTTATTCTAAACGAGTCTATCCTCTTTGACGTAAGAGTAGGAAGGCATTTTGGTGATATGAGAAACCAGCTGTTGATTTCAGGATAAAAAATTCTATTTTAGGTTGTTTAGCTTGTTTTTAGAGCTCTTGTTAGCAAAACTCGTCTTAACATGTGGATATTCTGGTATCCAAATTTTCAACATAGTTGTTGTTTTTTTAGTGTGATCAATGATTCAAGTCAAACTTAAACTATTATATTGTCCTACCTTCTGTCTATACATTACCAAATATCCCACTCCTAAAATATAACCTCCAATGATAATGTAGTACTTCTAGGTTAGAGTCATGATAATACAAACACAAATAAAACGAGTTTTAAGAAACGTCCAGTACCGTCCTAACAATTCCATAAAAGGCAACTACCAACATCCTAACCACAACAACAATAATAACGACCAAATATGGATATACATCTAAAAAGTCAAGGAGTTCAAGGGACCACAATAGCTGGTCACTTACAAGATTCGTAATGCATCTCTGGAACTAAACCCACTCTTGAAATCGCACGCCTTTTGCTAAGAACTCAAAAAGAACAACCTATTTACCACAGAAAAGTCACCGAATTCGTCCACTGATTTTGTAAGTGAAGATGTTTTCAGTCGTAAAATTGATTTGACAAAGATTTCTAATATTTATGTTATAACTTATAATCAGACATCATACCAAATATTTTATTCAAAACAAAAAATCATAGCCAACACTTGTAAGAAATAACACTTCCAGAACCACTTATCGAAAATTTACATGATGACTATCACTATTTCTAGATACTTGGATTAATTACAAGATCTTACTAATTAACGTCAAACATTCATAGCCACAACTAGTCCCAAATTGTCTCAACACAAAACAAAGTCACTTAGAAGTAAATTTTTTAGAAGAGTAAAACTCAATCAGAATAAGATTATTCTGATTTCTTATCCTTAACTTCTCCCTGCTTAAATGCTTTAGATATATCATTAATAGGAATCAAAGGTAAATACCCAGCAAAACTATAACCCTTTCCAGCCATGTCCTTGATTGCATGGTTGTATTTCTCAGACCAGTGAGCAGCAGTGGGAATTGTCATCTCTGCCACTGCATGGAATGGTGGAAACTTGTTGAGTCCAGTCCACAGCTTCACTGAATTGATTAGTAGCAAATTCTTGGTCTCTGTAGCAACATAATCTACAGCTGCTCTTGGTCCTTCAGATCGACCGACACTCACAACTTTCCCTGCCTCATGTGTTACTTTCTGAATCAAAAGTTTGGTTTTGTCCGTAAGCTGCTTAGCAATATGAGGAGCATGCTCACTGAATTTGTCAGTTGCTTCATCCACCTACTCAAATCATGTGCCAGTTAGTTAATTCAACCACAGCTTAATACATTAATGAGTCATTCCCTAATTCATTCAAACATTATCATGGAATTGGAAGAACACAGACTAGTATGTTTGAATACTGGTTCATTTTCACTTTGTGCATGAACTTCTTTATTTTTGTTTTAAATCAAAGTTACTATTATTAGATTAAGAACAACCAGTCATCCTGAAAACACCAAAATCAGTGGATTAGAAATTACACATACAGTAGGTGAGCTCTAAACTCAAAATGCCAGTTGCCCGTTGCTTAAGCAAATTTTACTAATCAATTACATGGAATCAAATTTGCAGCCAAACACATACACTTGAAGGTTTTAGGGTTGCTTTAGCAAAAGAATCAAGCGTCATTTCATGACAATAAAAACGGAATTGTGAACTCTGTTTTAAGGTTGCTTTAGCCAAGCACATAAAATTGAGAAGTCTGTTTTATTTATTTGGCTGGCCAATGACGAATCAAGGAAATTCCACACCTTATATTTCAGCAAGCTGCTGCATAAGAATTGTGCAACCAAACCAATTTTGTTGATTTCAAATCAAGCTATTACTACTCACTAAAATACTAGCATGAAGTTTTTTGTTCTTCCTTTTTTCTAAGCAAATCATCACCTTAAATACAAAATACGTCAGCAATTTTGACAAAAACTATAAACTTTAAAACATCATCAAAATCAAGGTGTTAGTTTGACACCATGATTTTATCAAACTCACCTTGATTTCAAACATGTTGATCATGATGCTAGTTACAAAAAAACAGTACAAATATTATACAGAGCTTTCTCCCAATTTTGCTGTATCAGTCTAAATAAGATCCATGGGAAAAACTAGAAAGGTTTACAAAAACATAGAAATAAAGCACGGAATCAATCTAAATTATTAATCTTAAAGCAGAGGGAGAGAGAATCACCTTGTTGTCAACAAAAACAAGGACATCATCAGGGACGTCCTTGAATTTGTTGTAGACAGGACCAACAACAGTGGTTACAGTTCCCTCCACTGTTTCAACAGCGGATCTCAAAGGTCCCGAGTTCTTCTTAGCGGATTCATACAGATATGAGACAAACACATAAGTATGAATAGCAGCGATCTTCACAAACCCTAGGCGCTTTAGTTCTTTGTTCTTGTTCTCAACCTTCAGAAATTACAAACTTCAACTCTATTAAACAACAAAAAATCGCAGAAAACAAACAAGATTAAAAAAAGCTAAAAATATAACTATGTTAACAACCTCGCTGGTGGCCATTGATTAGTCTGTCTGTGATGGAACTTAGGTAAAATTCAATTATGTTTTATAATGAAACAGCAACAAAAGGCCCACAGAATGGAGTGAAACAAACGGTGAGAAATAGGATTGGAGAGAAAGATTTTCAACCTTGTTTGATTGTGATTTGATTTTGGGGTTAGGACTCAAGGAATAGGGCAGCTTATATTAGCATCTCAATCTCATCTTTTGCCATAATAAATCAAAAACATCATTCTACGTTCGTCAAGGTGGGGGTCCACAGTTACACCGACTCCTAGGGATCTTTCTAGGCAATACTAGGTATTTCTATAAGCCACGTGTCGGTTTCTCAGAATTTGAGAATTTTCTTTGGTGTTGTTGAGGCAGTGACTGTGATGCCACGCTATGCGTATTGAGTGTTTTAAGGAGTCATATTTCTTTGTACGGATCCATTTTTACGTCCGGATTAACAAACTACTTGACTGAGTTGCTGTAAATTAAAATTGTTAACAAAAGCATTCAGATAAGAAATTCAATTGACTTAAAATCAAATATTTATATGAACAACTATCTATAATAAAACAGTAGTATCAATATCAAATATATTAAAATTGGATTGCATTATAAGAACTGGACATATACAAACATGCATCTTAGACAATTATGATTAGACTGGACATTTTTAGAATATATACTGCATTAGAGTAAATTGGATTGCATTACAGGATGAGTGATGTCAAGATTATAATTATCAGTCTGAGTTTTTGTCTGTTATAGATTATGTTTATTAACAGTGTTAAGTTACTAGTGGCTGTCAATTGTATCTCTCAATAGTATCTTTTGATCATGATCATATACTAAACTCTTTCTTCACACACAACTTAGTGGCTGTCAATTCTCAGCTCTGATTGGTTCTTCCATCCGATCGAAACTTTCTAAGTTGATAAGATTCTAATTTAAACTTTGGAGGTACAGATGATTAGTAATTTCTCACAATATAATATTATGGCAAACCTTTGGGCCCGCTAAATGAAATAGAAGATGAATAAAAATTACAACGAGTTGAAGAAGCTGGCAGATAAGGCGCAGGGAGGAGTTTCATAAACTAAAATTTGTAAATATATGAATCCTTGAAGTAAAATAGCAATACTTGGCGTAAGCCAGTAACAAAGAAGTCGGACAGGAAAGCAAACTGGAGATTTGTCTTACAAAGCATTGTCTCTACGACTATATGCATTACTAAATGCTTAATTCCATGGTATATAAGTTTGAGATGCGCATCAGTTTTTGTTTGTGTCATCCACAAATACTGAGCAATCCATAAATCTGGTTCATGGAGCCTGTGATCTCTGACGCTTCACACTTTGATGGATAGGATCCTTGACCTGCAATAGAAGAATAGAATGAAAAGAGTAAAAAAATGTTCTGAAATTCAATTATAAATTACAAAGACTTGTTTCAACATTGACGTAAATAATTGCATCAGTGTGAGAAATAAGGAAGCCAGAGTATACCGCGCTTGTTTTCCTGGGGCGCTTGTCCTGGGATGACCTACTGCAGATAATTGTATCAGCTGCGTCGCCTTCATTTGCAATTCCATTTCCATTTGCTGTGCTGTTCTCTTTCCCGTGCGCAAAACTCTCTCTTGAAGCAACTGGCTGTAATTGAAAAATAAATTACATTATCAGCTACATGCTAGTAACATTCAACCACAGAAACCAGTGCCAAAAATCATAGAAACTGAAATATCAATCAATCAATATATAACTTGCCCCAACCCTGCTTGTTGGGGTGGTCCCTGGCTCTTTTCCCTTTGGCATTTTCGGTCCACTCATAGAGTCAGTATCATTTAACTCAGATGTCACTTTCATTCGTGTTAAATCCGATCCAATGGAGTGGAGAACACCACATGTTGAGATGTCACGACTGCTACCTGTTTACAAAGAAAGCAAGCATATGATAGTTGTAAGTTGACTAACGATACTGAAAAGAAAGCTACAGAGTTTGTGGTAGGATACAAAATATTAATAGCCATTACCACTCATACGGTGACCAGCGTTTTTGGACTTGCTATTTGGTTCACAGTGATCAACATCCTGTAAAATTTAAAAACTTGCAATATGTAAATAAATTCAATGGTAAATGGTGATATATAATTATAAACCCCAAATGATCCGCGGTTGTTAGTTATTACCATAGCTTCAGCAGCACCTAGAGCTTGTTGGACCTCAACATATTTTCGCTCAGTCAACTCAGAATGGATCACTCGTTTTCCTGTTATACAGAAGTTATAAGTAACCAAAAACCGAAGAAGACAAAAAGTGCAGGATTATTATTTGAGTTGATTAATCTGATACCTAGTCTTTTGCTGCCTTTAGGTTCAACAAACCCATCCCTGGTCATTTTTTCAATTATCTTTCTTGCTGCTGTTTGGCTTATTTCTCCCTGGAATGAGCTTTGAAGCTTGGTGACTGACACATACGCCATTGGAAGAGTATGGTAGAGAGCCTGAGATACTTATACCAAAGTTAGGTCATACTATGACAGGAAGTAGTTCTAAGACAGATATAAGTCATATAACCAAATGACAACTATCATAAGACAACGGTTGAAGAGATCCATGATCATACATTGTGTGGTTTACTGACTACAGACTCCATCCTCTCATTCATCAGAGATGCAGAGTTTTTTCAAAGATATAATGTACATTTCACAATGAGCAGTAAATGTCACTAACTTGAATGAGGACACAATTTCATTCTCTATCCCAAGTTCAAATAAAGTGTTTAAGTTTCCTTTGGGGCCAAGAAAACCACTTTTATACTTGAGCTGTTGAGCACTAGTTGTTGTGATTATAGGTGGCACAGATTACAATTTACAAGTCAGCTAAGATCTTCAGATTTATCACATACACAAAAAAGAGGAACAATTAAACTCACCTTCATGTATATGAGATCTTCACCCTGCAAAGCTCTATCAAGGACTGGAGGATTTTGACCATCAAATTCTTCTTTCACAATGGTGAATTCATATTCAGATTTCTGAAAATAAAGTTCAATCATAAATATAAAGGAAAAAAAAAAAGACTACTAGAATCAAAGTTTGTTCAATTAAGAGAAGAAAAAAAAATAAACCTTGTCCTTCTTAATAGCATAGGTGTCATTCCCTATTTTTGATAGCACACCTTCCTTGACGAGGTTTTCCATAATCTCTGAACAACGAAACAAAATCAAGCAAATGAGTATGGAAAGGCATGAAGTCTGCAGCACATTGAACACGGTAATAGAAGTTTCTACCTTCAGTCAGAACCTGCAAGTAAAACAATTCAATAGAAATTATATTAGAGAAAAGATTAGGAGAATAGGAACTGAAATTGAAGTTAGGCCATAATCTTAAAAAGGCCAAGCAAAAGCATAATCTGACTAGTCAGGGAAAAGACTAGGTACCACTGAGATGTCTGGAAAGTTTGATAGAACATCAGTAAGATCAACGGTATCAAGGTGACAACAGTTGAGCCACTCCTTGATCCGAACCAATTGTTGCTCATCTTCAACCGGATCCTGGGTATTGTCTAAAAGAAGTAGAGTTCATTAGCTATTTTTAATTATAGGCTTATCGCCTAGTAATTGTATTAACAGCTGTATAGAACTAGAAGAAAACTGCATAGCCCTATGAAAAGAGAGTGTTATAAATGTCCTTCCTCTTGGTCAATTTATCATATACATACATACACACAAACAATTTTATGTTCGAGAGCAAAGAGCCTAGTTTACCTTCATCAATCTCGCCATTATCTTCCTGTTCTTGCTCTTTTTCTGTCATTGTTAACTTGTTAAAATAATATACTGGAGAATGTTAAATAAATTGTGCAGCAATAAGTAAAATAATCCTAATCACCTATGGGTGCAACAATATATTGATCCCCCTGGCCTTGAGTGTGATCAACCTGAAAATTGTAAAATCTCAAATTAGAGTAACACATTTACTTTAGTGGTTCGTGTCTTTCAGTTACAATCACAAAAAACTTTACAGTAGTGACTATATCAAGCAACATCCTCGCTTACCTCACTGTCAGTATCATAATAATCATTATTCTGCATTTCATCATCACTCATATCATCTTGGATTCCCTCATTGTCATCCTCACAAGGGTCCAGCACACTCTTCACCTATAAAATGGAAGAAGATATCGTCGGCAAAAACATTAGAAAAATATTTAAAACTTGTCTTTGAGCAGGATATCCTTCAATTACCTTCAGAGCTAACACAAAATGCTTGCTGTTTACATTCCCAACCTCCATTTTCAGTGGATTTTTCACCCAAGGATGATTTGCTTCTTCTTCACTGCAGCCCCTGAAGAAAGGAGGCTCATAATCTGATGGCTGCATGACAGACAAGTATAAAATATGAAATTGCCCTTATATGATTCAGCACAGTGGAATAATAGAATGTTGAAATGTTAACCAATTGCATAACAAAGCACATGGTCATTTTGTATCGATGTTGTTTTAACCACTTCCCTATTTAAACAACAACCTAATCGAAAATGCATTTCAAATCTAAAGTCTAGAGCCTAAACAGTTCAGCAAACCATATGAGAGCCTAAGAATTTCACAAACATATTATATGTATCTGAGATTTCCTATTCCATATTAAAGAACATACCGTCACATCGTCATAGTAGAGGAGCTTCATCAGAATGGTACGCTGAAAACAAAAATAGAATTCAGTTTTTGCAATGAAATTAAGAACTCTGAAGAACAAATGATGTGGTGATAATGTGATATCAAGCTAAGCATTCTAATCCACTCACCTCTTCTGGCATTTTCTCCAGAGTTCTCATCAACTGAACTAGAGTTCTTATCATTTTGCAAGCAGAACTCCTAAATTAGATCACATACAACTAACATTAGTCTAATTATCATGATAAGATAATACTAATTCAGGTCCAAAGTATATTTTAATTTGTGAAAACAACCTCATCTGCTGGGGAGTGATATCAGTAGTTGAGTTACACTTGAAGGCTCCCCCCTGCTTTTTGCTTCCAGTGCGGTTGATGTTCATCGAAACCTCTTGCTTTTCGGAATCGGAATAGCTAAAGGAAACTGCAAGAGAAAACTAGTTATGTTTATGAATCTTATATAAGTATCTCAAATTAATTTAAACTGGAATCTAAATATTCTACTGGCATATATAGCAATCTTCCTAAAAGCAATAACCTGTGTTAGGTATTCATTCAAATACAGTTTCCCAATTCCATCACATTTAAATAACCTATGTCAAATCCTTACATGCATATTCCTCAATCATTGGTCCATCCACTGCTTCACACACACAGAATAGAAGCGTCTTCAGGTATTTCTTCTGTAAGGCATCGTAAACACCTGGAAAAGAAATACAATAAAACAAATCAAAACAAGCAATTAAAACTCGTTTTCTATAAGTTCAATCAGACAATATAGCTTAAACGTGCCTTTCTCCATCCAATCAATCAGTCTCCGAGACTCCGCATCGACGGGCAAAAGCTTTTTGATCTTCATCTCTGTCATTAAAGCATAGTTATAGATTAAATTCAACGGTAAATACTAGCAGATTCTGTGTAAAAACTAAACAGTAAAAAACACAAACAACTGGAGTACTGAAGAGTGATTTTACCTAACGCTGGAACAGACTTGTCATTGAAGTACTTCTCAGGAAATAGTCCTCTGATATAACTGATGTTGAATATAGCAATTCGGAGCAGATTTCTTGTCTGGTAGATCAAAATTCAAATTAGATTGTGAAATTTTAAATTTCGAATTCCATATTCAGTGTTAAATTAATGCGTCTGAGATTGAAGAAACTTGATCGATGAAATTAACGTGTCTTCATATGACTCAAACAAAACTTCAAAAAGCAGAGATTGCATATTCTCAGAAGTACTTAAAATAGCAATGTACTGAAATTTAAGACCGAGAACTTCAACTTCTAAATTTCTGATTTTACCAAACATAAACGAAGCTAAATTGTAAATTCATGTCAAAGATAGATCAAAACACTTTTACTGTTGAAAAAAAGGTTCGGTGATTGCTCATATTAGCAAATGAAGTTCGTAGAATTTGATTAACAAAATAATTATGACATTTCTACAATTTTGAAAGCTAAATTAACTGAAGAGATCCAAAATCCACTGAAAGCTATAAGCGATGAACTTACGCAGTAGCTCAACACAAATAAAATTAACGAAAACTGAGTTAAATTAACACAATAATTATGAAGTTTATACAATTTTGAAAACTAAATTAACTGAAGAAATAAAAAATTCACTGAAAACGATGAACGATGAAGAGAAAATGCGGAAGTTCATTAGTTCAACAAAAAAAAACGAAGAAAAACTCAGATCCGTATGATTTTAGTGCTATGAGATGAAAATGAAAACGAAGCGTTAGTTAATCACCAGAAGAAGTGAATCCTGCTCGGTGATTTCAGCTTCCTTGAGTTTCTGTGCAACAACCTGGAAGAATGAAACGGAAAATTTAGAAACCGTAGCAGAGAGAGGAAGATGATGAAGAAAATAGAAAGAAGATTCGAGAAGCTTTCTGAAATAACCATGGTGGATCAGTGGTTGAACACGAGAGTTACAAACTCAGAGAAAAAAGGTGGAGAGAAGATAACTCTGTTAACTAATTTGTTAGGAAATTTTGAATGGAAAAAAGTAATGTGGCCGGAGAGAATGAAAAGTGTGAGCTAAGGTGTGTGTGATATTTATAGACTGAAGAGGGAAAGGGTGATCACAAAGATGCACCACTGCACGCGCTGGAACTGCTTCCGTTACGGTGCTCAAAGTTTGTTCAGATACTGTTAATTTTTTAAATTTGAAATTTAAATATGGTGTTTAATTTGAGGATGGTTAGTTCCTGTTAGTCACGCAAAATTGGTGAGGGAATTGGCGCGAAAAGGAAATAGATAATTATTCTCATTGTTTTTATTTAGGTCAAATTTCATATTAAATGCTAGCATCCTTCTTACGATTTAACTAACGATTCGTCCACACCGTTACAATGCACGGGTTATTTAAAATAGCATGAATTCATTCAACTCAACCCCAAATATGACCTTGTAATTTATTTATTTCAAATTTTTTGTATTTTTCATAAGTTAGTCTCCAAGCATTTTTTTTTTATGGATATTGCTATGTATCATGACAAATATTGTCCTAACAGTTTCACGAGCGAACATGCACTCAATATCTTCCTAAATTATGCCCTACCACCTCCTTCGATTTGTGGACAGGAAGAAATTTGATTGCAAAATGGATTTTCCCTCGCAATTTAGGACAACATGTATCGAGAGAAATAGCATTGCTCTTTTGTTATTTACTAATTTATTTTTTCCTCAAAATATCTGCATTTTCTCATGGGCACGAAAGAATAACTAGTTTTAGATAAAAAAATTATGTTTTCACTTATTTATATTTTCTGTGAACACCACAAAATAAAGTTTAGTCCCTTGGAAAAATATTAAAAAGAGAAAATAATTGAGATTAGTTACTTCTCAAATCGACCTGCATCCACATACCGTCTATTAGGTACTTACGTGTATTAATTAATAATTTGATTATTAACATTAGCACTGTTTAAAACCAGATATTGTGACGACAACTCTATAAAATGGCCTGTATATTAATTGGATTTGCCAACATTAAAGTTGTTTAAAAACAGTTAATGTGCCCTTCAAACAAAAAAGAAAAGATAATGTGACAACTCAATAGAAAGGAGGACATGTTAGTCCCTCTCCTAGTCTCCCATATTGACCCCATTTTGTTTCCTCTTTTTGTGTAAAGGTTATATAGCTATTTAAAACTTTAAATTCCGTCCCTCAAAAAAAAAACTCTTAAATTCTCACATTATTTGTAAATGGCATTGACAGACATCAGGGACGATAAGCGTGCAAAAAAATAAAACATTCATAATGAAAACAAGATCAATAATTTAAGTTGCGTTACATCCTATAAAGAAGGTCAAGCTGGTCACCAGAGTAACACAGAATAAAGCTTGAGAAATATAGATAATCAATTGGGGGAGTTTTATTACCAGGAAGATAATAATCAATCAAGCATCCACACTAGTCTACTCTCCACACATGCTTAAACTCTCTTATACCCCTCCTTTTCTGGTTCAAAGTTGCCATTACAACTTTAATGACAGAGAATGCTGTTAATATCATAATACAAGTAACTAAAAAAAAATCATAATAATATAAGAGTGTTACAACAGACAAAAGTGCTCTCCTTTCCTAAACATTGTTCAATGCACAATTTATTCAGACAAGAAATCCCTTCTATTTGTATTTAAAGGATGCACAGCAGCAGCAATTTTCTCCCGGAGCTTGAACCTTTGAGCAATTTTGGGCCGGACATCATCAACTCCTACCAAACTTTCCAAGAAAGGAAGTAATAAAAGCAATTCTTTATCTGAAGGATCGTCAAACCAACTCTCAATTGGTATTCCATTGTCCACTTGGAATCCAAATGCCTGGGAACAGAGAAAAATAACAGCATAAAGCATTGACATTTACCATTGTAACTTCCAAGCCTGGTTTTTTAAATAAAGCCAAAATATAAAATTGCACAAGTCATAGCCTGGTTTTTTATGTGAACAGATATCTACTACTTACATAAGGAATTCTCCATTTATTTTGAGAATTGAAGAGAATCCTAACTCCATAAAACTCACCTAAATTTTATGCCTTTCCCATTTTAACACAGTTCAACTTTAATTCTATCACAATGTCTATAATCTTTTGCTCGTTACAATAGGACCTCTGGTGATAACTCGTTAACTGTCAATAAATCATAGCTTTTCATCCATATTGTGCACACCCATCACTTCATTTTATTTATTTTAAAAACATTTAATTTTTTATACTAACTGAATTAAGAAAAAAAAAACAATTAAGATCAACGTTATAAAACTCAGACTGATTTTTTACTCTAAAAGGATTAGAAAAAGGATAATTTGTTGATGACCAATGGTTCAACTGGCCAGCAGTGGCTCAACAAGTTTTACCACTAATATGGTGTTTGCAGGTTCTCATAAATTTCTGATCAGACAAGTGACTGGACAAGTTACATAAATATTTCTTGATCTGACTAGCTAGCATGAAACAATTTTTATACAACAAATGAGTAGTTCAAATCTGATAAAGACGACTCTTAAAATACAAACAAATTAGAAACAATATGATTCTTAAATTAAAAAAAATACAAATGAATAGTTTGAATCTGATAAAGATGAAATATTGAGATTCATTCAGTTAAGACCAAATCAACATGAGGTCATATCATGGCAATAACTAAAGGGGTAATACTATCATCTCATCTCACTATCAAGCACATTCTTTACAGTAGGTTCATTTCAAAACCAAATGAATCAGTAGCCGAAAAAGTTGATAATATTTTACAAATATGTTCAAGAGTGTTGTTATAAATGTTATATTGCTAATATTCCATATAACTAAAGTTGAGATTGTTTAAGACAGTCAAAATTTTAGGTATCTATTCATAAAATGCAGAGGCAGAGTTGAAGGTATCTAAGTCATTTTTCCCATTGGAAAGTAGTATTTAGAGTTGCAGAGTAAACGGTTCAGGTGTTCAGCAAGGTTTAACAAGATACCATACTATTGTTTTTTTTTGGGGGGGGGGGGGTTCCAAATGTAACTATGTACAAGAGCGGCATGTTACAATTGTCAGCTATAATGAGTGTAATGAAGATCTCAAAGCAAAAATTTATAACACAATAAACATACCTGTGGGGAGTTGTCAATTATCATAACGTGTGCTAAATCACGACCGAGCACTGTTAAATCTTTGAGGTAATTCCCCTCCACATAAACACAGGATTCACGGAATACACGATGGCGAAATATCTTCCGCTTTGGATCAAGCACATTTAGGAGTTGCTCAGCATAAATACTTTGACTAGCGGTAAATATAATAATCTCAAAAAGACCAGACACTCTCTCGAGAAACTCTTTTAGATGAGGACGGCAGCGTACATAGACAATGTGCTCCTCAGAATTAAAATTCACAGTGAAAGTAAAGTCTACATCCTCACAAGGTTCTAGGGAAGAATGCACCAAAGTTTCTGCAGAGAGAAAAATACCATTAACAAAACATAAAAATGAGCAATTCAACCAAAATTTTATGCAAGACAAGAAAATTTTGAATGCGTTTAACTAAAATAATAATTATACAACAGATGAGTATAGAAGATCCAAACAGGAAGAATGGAAAAATCCCTTTACTACTTAAAAAAAATAAAAAATAAAAACATGTTTATTGCCAGTAAGCATTTTCAAACAGTTGGATAGCTTAAGAATACAAGATCACTTTAATTAAATCCAGACCAATCCTGTGCAAAAAAGTGGTTTTCGGGTTTTGCATTACTACTGCTGGAAGTCTAGAATTGAACCAAAAAGTTACAAGGCAGCAACTTTAAGATTTCACCATCATGACTGGTAAATGTAATTAAAGCATCTAATTATCAACTTCAATTAGGAATATGACTTTCTTACCATCCAAGTCCAGGACGAGAGTGATAGGAGGGCAGCTCCGAGTCTGCTTAGGTAGCAACATCCGTCTAAAAGTGGGAACAACTTTTGACAAGTCTGGTAAGGTCTTTATGAATAAGTAAGGGTCAAAATCGTCAAAATCCTCAAATTCATCATCCTCTGGGCACACATCAGAGGATATTGAATCCTGACCATGCTCATCAACACATTCCAGCTTTGAGTTTTTCATGGCAAGATATATGGTAGGAACTTCCACGGAAAGACCATTTCCATCATAATCAGAGTTGCAACCATTCACATTTTTTGAGCTTATAGCGGGAAGATTTGATGAATTGTTTATGTCTATTTCCATGGCAGAGTCAGAATCTTGACTAACATGGCCATCTCCTGCATCCTCCTGTGGTAACTGTGTTGCTTCTTGGTTTAGAGAAATTCTTTGTTGATCCTCACACCGAAATATTTTGACAAAATCAACTATAGAGAAATAAAAGAAAAAGATTAAAAGTTAACAATGAAAATTTGAAATATCACATTAAAATTAGCAAGATTGGGAGGACAACTAGAAAAAGGTCACATTTACCTCTGTCGGCAACTTTTCCTCCAGAACCTTTGGATAGGTGAAACCCAGGAGAGAATATAGTTCCAGACTCCAGAGGTACAGCTTGCTTGTTACAACCCTGAAGCACCATCTTAAAACATTTAGAAAAACAAAAGGCGCTAAAGACTAAGGAGAATATCCATTATTTTATAGCTAATTGACATTTTGATTTTCAGAAAGCATTTGCATAACATGCTAGTTTACGTGAGAACTTTCTTAAATTCACTACACTTAAGAGATAAATAGAAAGTTACTATGCCCTGAATTTCAGTCCTTATGTATTTGAAGCCTATAAGATTCGTAAAACAGCTTTACAGCAAAAGATCAACATATAGAGTAGCATGCGTGTGCATAGAGAGAAATAGCAGGACTAACACAAGTAGCAAATCAGTTTAGTTAAACTACCTCAAAATCTACTGAAGCACCATCAACTGCTTCATTTTCTGGAATAGTACTGGAAATCCCCTTGTCCACGAGGTCGTACTCATTATTCAAATAAGTTAGGGGTGTTGGCTCATCAGATTTATCCTCAAGAGCGCAAGCTGAAGTTACACCAAGATAAAATCAATTGATCAACCATTATATTATAATTGCTTGACAAAACATTCTTTGGGACATAATTAAGGAATGAAAACTTTCAAAATACTAATGAAGCAATTTTTAGTGTCATATGAAGTAGCAGCATGGTTCAGATTCAGAATGGTAGAAATTACGATACGAAAAAGGTAAAAATATACCCATCGTCATAAGCAAATTGCTAATCAATATAAATATATACTGTAAAAACAAAAACATACTATTACTGATAACTTACGCGGTTTAATCTTTCTTGCAGAAGATGTAATTAAATCAGCCACTTTCTTTTCAACCACTTGGCTATTATCAGAGGCCTTCTTCTGCGCTCTTGAAACCTTAGGAGAAGTGCATTCTCGACTACCATTTCGCCTGGAGGCTTTTTTCTTAGTTTGCATGTTTGCTGAGTTATGCGGTACGACCTGGCTGACTTTTGTGGGCTTAATCAAAGCAGCAAATAAAGCTCCAGAATAATTATCCTAATAAGATGCGTTGAAGAACATATTAATATGAGGAATATCTATAACTCAACAGAAAAAATATATATACCACCAAGGATAATCACTTCATTAAGCAGTATTTTGTTCATAATGTCAAAAAACACAGATAAATTTTCATAAATGATTTAACTTCAAAGCATTGTCTTCTAAGTTCAAATCCCAAGCTAATTTATTAGTTTTGGATACTCCTAATTCATACCACTAATATCGGAAAAACGTAAAACCATGGTAAAAACTCAAAATTTTCTCCAAAGCAGCCAAATTTATTCCCAGAATTATTCACAAATCAACACATTAGCCAAATAATTTACGATTTAATCACTTCATGGTCACACGAAGCTAATACTCACCAAAATTTCATACATCTCAAAATCAACAAGCTAAAACTGAGAAACCCTAAAAACACACCGAATCAAAATCCAAAACCAGTTATCATCATTTTGGTATTTAAAATTCGAACAATGAGCAACCAAACCTAATCTTAACACTGAAATCACATAGAAACCCTAAAAATACAACACACATATGAAAAATAAAACATAATAAAATTAACCCAATACCATAAGCTAAACGAACAAATTAACCACGGATCATAGATACCTGATGTGAAAATCAAAATCTATAAGCTCTCGCAGCAAGAATCGCATTCAGATCAACTTTACTTTTCCCCAGAGAAGACAGATGAAAATGCTAAAGATTCAGCTCGAAGAAAGTAAGATGAAAGAATAGCGTAATAAAAACCCTAATTTAGAGGTTGGTGTTTAAATTTCTTTGTTACGAAATTTTGGATTTTGGATGTTTTCCCTCCAATGAGAAAGGTGAGAGGGAAAACAATGAAAGATGAAAATGAAAATGAAAATGAAAATGAAAATATATTTTATCGAAACAAGGGATGAGACTGAGTTTATGTATTTTTGTCATAAAAATTGATTATTAATTATTTTTGTTATTTTTTACTGTCCACCGAAAATTAGGAATGGTTTTTTCTTGCACGTTTGAAACACACCATATCGTTATAAGCAAAAATTTATATTTTAAATTTATTCAATTAATGTTGTATATAATCTTTATTGTTGACAACATACATCATTTAATAAATGAATCTAAAATATTGATTTTTGCTTATAATAGCGACTGAATGGTATACACGCGAGGGTGTTCGTAGATGGTACTCGCTCAGGTGAACAGTGATCTGGAATGTGTCTCAATTGCTAGCTTATTTTGCCCGTTATAGGGGAGTGAGATTCGCGGGTCATGATAATGACACTTTCACATGTGTGTGATTTTTGAATTTCAAAATTGCATAATCGCTTTCTTACCTACACATGCTATTTTCCTTTATCTATTTTTTTTTCACAGACATAAATAAATAGTATTTGGTCACACATATATAAAAAAAAATCTCAAAATATTAAATTATTTTATTATTAATTTCTGTTTTATTATTAGAAAACAACATTTAATGTGTGTGCTCAAACACTATTCGTTTATGTTTGTGACTATGGTAGATTTTCTCGTTGTTCAGGTTACATCTATAAATAAATATTAATGGTTGAGTTATATGTATAATATTTATATTTAATCAAAATTCACATCTCATAAATAATAATAGAAAAAAGATTACTTGTATATTAAGTCACAATTTATTCAACGAACTATTAACATCTCCTAAAAAGTATCAATCCAAAATGTAAAATAAGTAAGTCGTAACTGTGTGAGTTGAAATAACTAAAAATATATTGTTTAGAATGAATAGAATAAGCACATGTAAGGGACAAAATTCTTATATATAAGATTGAATAAAATAAATAATTTAATTGTAATCAAATAGTTATTTAATTTTCTCTATCAATTTATTATTTAAAAAATGAATTATCTTTTAAAAAAAATTGGTTATGAAAGCTTAGTGGACTTCGGATGTTCATGAGAGTCAGGGCAGCCCTCAAGTTCAGAATGTTTACATAGGCATTTATAGACCACTCATAAAAAATGTTATCACATCGACAAGACAATGACAATGAGGGTCAGGGCAACCCTCAAGTTCAGAATGTTTACATAGCATTTATAGACCTCTCATAAAAAATTGAACTCACAACATTATGCGTGAGTCAACTCCTTATCGACTAAGTCAACATTCAACGGTAATTTCTATTAAATTTAATAAAAGCTACTTGAGTTTAATATAATCTAGACCGAAGTTTAATGAAGGAATATTATTGAGAGGCAAACAAATAATTAAAATTATATTTATAATTTGTTTTAATAATAATAATAATCATCGAAGAACATTTTGATGAGATGGTAAGGAACCTATTTCACCATAGCCATAAGTTGTGGGTTATTGAGCTCGATTCTAACCCTATGAGTATTAATCTAAGGATTGTTAATTAACAATTAACCATGCGATGAGATTGTTAATTATTGTTGGTTTTATTGAGTGGCTTTGTATTTGAACATTTGAATTTGCATCATAAAAAAATATAAACGAATCGTAATTGAATCACATCCAGGTCAAAATACAATAGACCATTTTCCTCTTTGAGGCTTAATCCTATAGGAGTTGTGGACCGCCCCAACCGAGTCAATTACTTAACCAAACATCAGTATGTAATACCTAATCTCAATTCCAATCTAAAGTTATTCACCAAAAAATAAAACTTCCAATCTAAACTGAATAGTCTTCACCAATAGTTTTGATAATCATACATAAAAGGAATGACGAAATTTGTTTAACTAGGAGGTGATGGTGGAATGTGAGATTTGGCCATTGCTACCCATGCTACTATACCCACCGCAAGAATAGCCCATCCAAGCAAGTCATATGTAAACTCACTGCTCTTCTGCTTTTTAGATTCCTGAAATGAACCAAACAATGCCTGTTAGCAGATATTCGTCAATCATATATAACAAGTTATCAAGAATAATATTCTATTCATTATAGATAGATTGGACACAATCTAAAATAATCACGAATTCTTCAAACAATTTAAGTCTGCTAGGTTACTTTCGTCGTTTTCCAATATCCGTAAACACGACATGCTGGTATAGAAGAGTAGTAGTTCAAAGGATAAAAAGTTTATTTATCTTCAATGTTAAACAAGACAGACTCAGCATATGAAATCTAAAAAACAGAAGGAGAATAATTATTAGGCAAAAAACATAATGCTGCATATATTCATACAACGTTGATCGATAAGACCCTTGTTTGCAAATACAAACCCAATTCTAACTGCAGTATCATACGCAGCTAGATGGCAGACCAAATTGTGATAGTACTTTGAACGACACTTGGACCTGCATATAATTTACAGCACACAAACAGACACAATGCAACACAAATAACATGATAAATTGACAATACAATGACCTAACATCATTTTATCCCTCTAGAACATGTTGTCTAATTACTAGTTTTGAAGAAATTAAATTATATCTGCAATTAACACAATGCTAACAAAGCTTGACAGAGAGATATAGGCAGGATCAACATGCTGCGCATCCATTAGATTAAACATTAGCAGTTAGCATGATCCTGAACAGCGTGTCTCTTACAATCATGAACAAGCATCTAGCTCCAAGATAAAAAAGAGTCAAATGCTATTCCAAATGGGAAGGCAAACCACATGATTTATGCATAAATAATAGGCCTTGTGCATCCAAATTTGAGGCCTAATGGCAACAACCATTTATATCCACAGAACAAGAACTCCATTTGAGTTTTAGCATTTTAAAATGGTCAAAAAGTCATGTCCTTGTACTTGACTGACATGACCAGTTACAGTTAGTATTTGTGAGAATGAGAACTTAGCAAATATTACATTAAATGCAATTATTTCTCCAACCTTTTCTTTTGAAGAAGTAGAGGCCCCTCCCCCTCCAAGACCCATCTGACCAATCCCATTTTTGTGGATCTCCATGTGTAGTTCTGGGGCCTATGAGACATGGTTTACAGACATTCATTAAAGTAGAAAAGATACAATAGCAAACAAGTTACATATGATATTTATAGAAAGTACAAGGAATCAAAAGAGCACTTGTCTAAAATGCATATGAGAAGAATATCAACCTGTTTATGAAAAAAATTGTAAAGTTCCTCGACCAGCAAAACTTATAAAGCATGTTAATAATGGCATGACAATACCAATTTTCACCAACCTTTGTGAACTAAATCAGTTCCAGCAATGCATGATGATGGCAATAACAAATAGTATGCTAAAAATATACTCATCTGATTGCCTTAATATCACTTAAACTTTTCTCCCTACAGTTTAGCACATTAGCCATAAATAAAACCCATGGTATTTGGTATAGGTTGCCGTTGTGATTTACAGAACAAACATCCTAATAATTTATTTAGTTTTACATAAGTATTGTTCAATATTAAAAGAACAGAGTCTGAATCAGTAAACAAAAAAAGAAAACCATTAAAACCTCAGATAAACCATGTAGTAAATAGCAGATGAATTAAACTTGTTGACAGTAGAGAACTGTTTTAGGCTAAGATATACATCCCAAGCTATGACTCCATCAACCAAAGAGAACTTTTTTAGCATATTTTTTTAACATGAGAACAAGATCATGTGCAGATACAGTTTCAAAATAATGGTCGTGTATCTATTATTACATTACCTTGAGAGCAACTTTCAAGGACTGTCTGTAGAGACCATTTTCAGGATCCTACAATTTCAGAATCCGCCGTTAATAAACTTCAAGAACTACAAGTGCAGCATGTCAATATATGTTAAGAAGATAAGAGCAAATACATTACCACGTCCACGGCTTTCTGGAAATACTCATAGGCCTTGTCAAAATGACTCTTTGCATCACTGAGATCAGGAGTTAGAAATCCACAAGACGTAAGAGCGTTCCCCAAGCACCAAAGAGTGTAATGCTTTGATGGATCGATTTCTAAAGCCTCCTCCAACTTAGTACGTGCATCTGGAATTAGTTGGTAAATTCAGTTCCCATCAAAACACAATAACTAATTAAGCTCGTTCCTTCACGAAAGAGAAAATCACTTTAAAATTTAGCTTGATTTTACTCATAATATGTATACCTTCAATCATCTTCTTGGAATCCCTAGGATTTTGGCATGACGACAACTCTATCAAAGCTTCTCCCCACTTGGTCAAATTCTGTTTAAATATAAATACACATACTCAATTTCTGTATAAATATAAATACATATACTGATATACATATGATCAGACACATTATGTGTTTGTTTAGTTTTACGGTGACGAAAATTTGATTTTCTTTGAGCATAAATCATTCTACTTAAATAGGTGAACCTAAAATCAAATTCTAATGAACCTGAGGTTTATTCTAAACTACAAGGTTATAAAAGACTGATAACGAAAAAACAAACATTCAGAAACAGTTTCGTTCGTACAATACAGAACATGTAAAAGAAACCCTCACGAATTCGGAAATAACATACAAACGAGTAAAGTAACTGAAAGATAAAGAAATAAATAGGTTAAGAATGAAGAATGATACGTACATCAGCGTCAAGAGGATCTTGAACGTAGTTTTCTTCGGCTGTTTTTCGATTGTTCTCGGCATACAGTAACCTACCAAAGTCCTCTTCTGTGAACTCCATGTTCAATTCTTTTATGATCGTAACAAAGGAAAAACGACTCTGCAACTGCAACTACGCCGCAAACACAGATACTACTAAGAAGAAGAAGAAGAAGAAAACTTGGGCCCTAATTCAATTAATGGGCTTAATTAAAAAGCCCGATTATTTTCTTTCGCAGGAAGTTAGCTTAATTTATGCGACGATAATACCCTTTCCCTTTCTCGACAATTTGATTTGAAACCATAATCGGTATCAATCCAATCATAGTAAGGTTTTCTTTCACATATATATATATTTTTTTGGTACAATCAGCTTTTTACATTTAAATTATTCAAAAAAAATCTTTTCACATTTAATCTCCAGAAAATTCATTCCACAGAATTTATTATCGTTTAAATTCTTAAAAATGCATGGGTTGTTAACTAGTACTTTTTAAAACAAAATTTCTTCCATTATCACTTAACTTAATTTTGGAAATAAACTTAATTTATCTTTTTACGTTATTTTCATCTTCTTGATCAACTTGAATTGAATATTTAAAATTTAAATAAATAATTTTATTGTGATATAAATTTTTAGTGTTTTAAGATAAGGTTATTGACTCGTATTTTCATATGAAATTTTGATTTTCTCATTGAAAATCCACATGCAAACCAACCGAATGACATGAAAAATAAAGATAAATAACAAAAATCTTTATTTGAAAATTAAGTTAAGAACGACAAGTGTTATTTTGTCTTTTACATTGTATTTTAAAATAGAATTTTTTTTATTTGATCAAATACGTAACATCGTAATTCAGTGGCTGGACTTATACACTAAATATAAATAATCTAGAGTTCGACCATCGAGCTCTACAAATCATATATATTGATCATGTCTACTAAATAAAATTAATGTATTTTTTTAACTTTCACTATTTTTATTTTATTTTATACTTTTTAAAACTATTTTTTTTATCTGTCACTGACTTAAGATGAACACGTTATTTCAATTTTCCTATTTTTTCTGCTTGGTGTGATTTGTCGCACGAGTTATGGGTACATGAATTAATTTGTGTGGACAGTCGGTTCATTCGCTGTCTTGAGAGGTGAAGGCGAGTTCAACGTGCAGTGCTCATGGTGTGTGTTAGCTTCGGTTGCTATAGACCATTTTAGTTGTATTTGAACCGTTTGTACACCCATTTTTATGTGGTTAGATTGTGTATGCCCCTCGGTATTTTGTATTCTCTTTTATTTACATTTTAATATATATATATATATATATATATATATGTATATAGGGCGATGAAAGGAAAAAAATAACCTTATATTTCTTTTGACATTCCTCGAATTTCAAAGTTTCGAAATGTTTTCTTTCCAATCCTTTTGTTAACATATTCAGTTGTATGCATGCTTATGGATCATAGCTAATTCACATAAAATACATAAGGGGTAAAAAATCCGAAAAATGAATTCTCTCACGTGGACATGAGAATCTATTGAAATTTTCACCGTCTATTAGAAATGAGAGAGAAAGAAAATTTTAAAAAGAGTAGTATAAAAGTGGGTTTTAAAAGTGGAGATCAGAAAACATGAGAAAATACGACATAAAAAAATTGATAGAATAAAAGAGATTTTGACGAATACTGCTATATTAAATAGAGCAATAAAAAGAAAACACATGCACAGTTGAAATATTTATTATGGTATCTAGCTTCACAAGTATTGAAATATTAAATAGTCTTTGTATGCGGTGACAACTACCATGAAATCATTTAGAGTTTGGAGAAAATAACGTGAAGTTTAGGTGATACACATAAGAGAATTTGAATTAACAAAATAATACAAATTTACGGGTCCTCTCGAAAAAAGTTTACAATGCTCGACAAATATTCATGATAGATTTTGTCGTTATGTTAAGCTCTTTTTTCCAAAAAAAAAATCACAGATATTGGGAACAATGTTTCAAGAGGTCTTCAAGAGACAAACAGGGAGCACAAAACTGTCAAAGAGTAATGGCAACAACAACATATCTTAAAAATACCATACCTTATTTCACAACTCCAATCTAAAATGAATAGTCTTTCACCGATAATTTTGATAATAATACGTAAAAGAAATGACTAAACTTGTTTATCTTGGAGGTGGTGGTGGTGGAATGCGAGATTTCACCCACACTATTATCCCTAATGCAAGAATAATTCATCCAAACACGGCACATATAAAGTCATTGCTCTTATCCTTTTTAGATTCCTGAAATGAACATATCAATATGTACCTGTTAAGTTATGTACAACTAAATTAGAACAGGCATTCCTCAGTTTAAACAAGTCAGAGTCAATATCGACAAGTTGTATCCCTTTGGTAAAATATTAACATAACCCTTAATAAAAAAACTGAAGTAGCAGAGGATCCTTCATGACTCACCTGACCAAGCCCATTTTTGTGGATCTCTATGTGTATTTTTGGGCCATGTGAGACACGATTAACACATTCATCAATGTAGGAAAGATATAGTAGCAAACAAGTTACATACGATATTCTTCGAAAATACAAGTAATCAACAAATTAAAGCAGTTTCCCGAAATGCATACGAAAACAACATCAACCTGTTTGTGAAAGTTTTCGTAGAGTTCCTATACTAGTAAAACACACAAGCATGCGAATAAGAATAAAGGCAAACATTGCAAGACAGTTATCAATTTATCATCATCCTTTGCGAACTAAATAAATTCCAACAATGCAAATGAATGTCAATAACAAATTAACGAGTAAAACATGTGAATAAAGCAAATTTTCGAGCATGTGAATAATGGATTAATGGCAAACATCACAAGACCAATTATCAATTTATCATCATCCTTTGCAAACTAAATAAATTCCAACAATGCAAATGAACGTCAATGACAAACAAACTCCATATTCAATTCTTCCGTGATCGTCAACAGAATCGTCTTCTACCTATGCAAGTAGAATACTGCTCTCCCCCTTGCACTTTTCGCTTGCGCCCAGCATAACTGATCAAAATACCTCTGCGCTAGTTAACTAATGCGTGTGTAAACACATGCATGACTTAAGTCACGCCGCATGAGTTAACTCACGCAGGAATTAACACCTGCGCGAGTTAACTCACGTTGGTAGCACTGTCAATATGCCCTTGCCTTTATTGTTCGATTGGTTGTAGTGCTTCCATTTAACATCACAGTCTTCCATTTAATTCATAATTGGATCATGTTGTGGTGTCATCAATGATAGATTGGTTGTAGTGCTTCTATTTTAGATCTTGTTTTAGATCTCTCCCAAATTCCAATTATAAAGCAAAACAGAATCATATGTCATTAACTGATGTGTATGAATCACGTGATGCACTTTTGGTTTGTGAACCAGCGTGAGTTAACTCACGCAGGTGTTAATTCTTGCGTGAGTTAGTCATTAACTGATGTGTATGAATTACGTGATGCACTTTTGGTTTGTGAACCAGTGTGAGTTAACTCACGCAGGTGTTAATTCTTGCGTGAGTTAACTCATGCGGCGTGACTTAAGTCACACATGAGTAAAAACTCGCGCCTTGCAGCCTTGCCGAAAATACCCCTACGTTAGTTAACTAACGTAGTGGTATTTTCGGTAAGGCTGCAGAGCGCGAGTGTTTTGTGCAAGGGGAGGACAGTATTCCTGCAAGTATGCCGCAAGAAAACGCATACACTAAGAAAAAACAAATATTGGGCCTAAGCTAAAAGCCCAACTATTTTTTACTTTCGCGGCAAGTTTAATATTACGATAACACCCCTTTCATATTCCCGCCAATTTGAAACCCTAATAAATTGTTAGAGAGAGAGAGAGAGAGAGAGAGAGAGAGAGAGATAAATGAAGTGGGAATTGTAACTGTACTGGTTATGGCAGAGGAAGAAGAGAAAACGTTGTCGTTTGAACCAGAGTTTCCGAAGAGTAGAGTGAAGAAGATAATCACTATGGACAAAGACGTGAAGAGGGTGAGTTCAGAAGCGTTGTTCTTGGTGTCACGATCTACGGAGCTTTTTTTACACTTACTTGCTGAAAAGTCTGCGGAAGTTGCTATTGAGAAGAAACGAAAGACGTTGAAGCTTGAACATATAAGAATCGCGGTGAAGAGAAACCGTCCAATAAGTGATTTTCTTCTCGATTCACTTCCGGTGCCTTCTGAAACTGTGAAATCTGATAAACCAGCGGCGGCGGTTGTTGACAGGCCTAAAACTGTTCCGGTTGGTACTCGCCGCATCGATCAGATCTTCCGAAAGTCTGAAGCCGAAGTTGATGCTCAAGCGCCAGCGCCGGAACCGGAGCCTGAACCAGAGCCGGATCCTGAACCAGAACCGGAACTCATGGAGGAGGCATAGGTTGTGTTCATTTGTTCTCTCTGTAAATGAGATTTGCTGATCATGTTAATGACGTATTGGCGTAACTATGGGATTCTAATTTGTAAGCGACTCGTTAATCATATGTTATGTTTGTTTTTACATAGAAATTGGGGTATTCAATTATGATCTACAATGGAGGAGTAGCTTGTGTTTTTCTTTTTGATTTGTTGTTTTTTGACCTATTAATGTTGCAATCGTTTACTAATTTCAGTTTTGCAAATATTGTAGTGGTGATTATCTGTGCAATTTATCTTTTGATGCGTCTCTTGAATCGGTCGGAATCAAATTTAGTTTGTGTCAGCCCCTTTGTAGCATCGACACTTCACGTCTTATCAAATGTATGTTCGGTGTCCGACACTGACACATGCGAGTGCATTGAGTTAATTCATTTCTATAATTAGCATGGGTGTTGCATCCGGTGTTTGTATTGGTGCTTCATAGGTTAGCACATGTGGGTAATTAAACTGGGGTAGGCTTATCGATAATCTTTAATTTAATCCATAAACCCTACATCTATACAGTGTCTTGGTGAAGTTTAGGTTTTTGTCACTGTCATGTAATTCTTGTGGTTTCTTGTCTGTGACCAATTCATGCCTTATGTGAATCCATCAACAAGCAAAATGGTCTCTCTTTTAGTTGATGCTGGTGGAAAAATGCAAATAAAACAATAAACTAATTAATCTGTTTGCAGTTGACATCGAGCATGAGTTAATCAATTTGGGCAACTTAAGAGCAAAAAACACATAAAGAGTTTGGATTTATTATTTTGTATGTTCACAACAGTATGGAAATCGAGCTTTATGAAGCTTCAATCAAAATGTATGATTCTTGATAAAGAAATTTAAGGAGAAAATGGTCCAGAATGTGTGGACATGATAGAAGATGCCTCGTCTTGCATATGAAAAGTAAAGGTAGGTTCGTCAAAAATCTTTTTCCTTTGTATCTTCCTTCCATCCTTAATGAAGGATATACCTTGATTTCCTGAATTGATGTTGTTTGATCCCAGTTGTTGGATACCCATTGGGAGCCTTTTGTTCATGGGTGGAGAATAATCTAGACTTCCATTTAAGCTTCTATTTGGAAAGCGTCTACTGCTGGTGCTTGGTCTTGACGCGTATGCATTATCTCGCTCAAAAACTACTTGGCTCTGGACCTTCTTCTTTTCCCATGTCTGCAAACCAAACACAAAGAGGAAGTAAGAATGAAGTTACCATTAGGGATATATCAAAACTTTGTGTATCATGAATTTTTTCAAGAACAACATAGTTTAAACATCAATTAAATATTTGCTTTGAACTGCTTTGTGAAGCTGTCACTGTCTATCAAATACTAACCTGCTGTCTTTTCTTATCCTCCTCCCTTTCTTGCCTCAGTATGTTATATTCCTCCAGTATTTCCATTAGAGGAACCTACATAGATGTCATTTTGGCTTCCTGTTATTGACTTGATAAAAGCATGGCATCTACTATAAAAGGTCAATCCAGAAAATACACATCAGATCATGAAAGAAATTGCGAGAGTGTAAAACTTATGAAACCGTTTGATGTAAACATATTGAAAACGGTATCATATGATATGCTTCTGGGAATTCTTAAGATTTTTTGTTTTCTTGGGAAGTACTGAGGTGTAACTGTGTAACTGTATTCCTTTAAAAACCATACGGAAGTAGTTTATAACATTACTTGTTTTACAGAGGTTGCGATATGATGCATCTCATACAAAGAAACTAGAGTTTCATTATCACATCATGAATACTATGCAAAATGTTTCTTGTAGTGTCTGACAATGGGTCTGAATCTGAATATGATTTCCCATTGTGTAGCAAATTGTCAAGTGTTCTTAATATGTAAAATGAATACTGTTCAATGTTGAATGAGAAGGATATTTGTGAATGCAAGTAATTCAGAGAACGACACCTTCAAGTTTTGTCTTCTTTTATATGTGCTAACAGTTTTTTACTATGAGCTTGCTCCGTGAATTTTTGGTCCATCGGTGTTTTGTATACTACGGCATGTGACTGAAGACATTAGCAGGGGCTAGGACCTTTATAAGAGTTATATAGACTCTTATAAAGAAGACACTTGGATTCTTATTACTTATTTGGTCTTTCTTGTTCCCTTTTAAGAGTTATATAGACTGTTTCATTTTCATATGCACCTTTTAAGTACATATTTTCTAGTATAAGCGAATAGTGAATTCAAACTGTTGCAGAGTGTCAGATATCTTACCTGATCATACAAGAAAACTTTATTTCTTTCTGCTTCCCAACTACTAGTCATTTTTATAAGCAAATCTACCAGAGCTGAAAAATAGCAGCAACTGAATGTAAGCATTGTGTGATTGCTCTCCAGTTTGTCCAAATTATATTGTTTTGATCTTATCATATATACCTGGCATTCTACTGACCATTATACGGGCACGTTCAGCTCGTCTTAAGTTTTTATGAGCTCCTCTACTGACTGAGTATCGATTCTCATCCTGATAGCACACTTGGATTATGAATCATATCATAGAAACAATCATTATTTAATTATAGTTATGAAGATTGATTCAAATCAAAATTCTAACCATGCTGTATTCTTCTAGCCAGCTCTCCTCATCACGTGCTAACATCCACTTCTCAACTTTTTCCATTATAGCCTTCCTGCTCGAAGCCTCTTCTTTTGCTCTTGATATCTGTTCATCCATGCTCATGAGGAGATTGGAATGGTCAATCTCCCCTTTTATATATGTAAGTCAATATTTAGGCTGGTTTACTTTTAAAATGAATACATATACATTTTTAAAATGGATTACACACATTAGCTAAATTCACCTGCGTTTATGAGGCTAATCATATTGTTCATTTGTGTCTGTGAAGGAATCTCCACATGTGATTTCTTGCATATCAACTCCAGTTCCTCCTGCTTCTTTTGGAATAGCTCCTTCATCTTGCTTGCTTTTTGTTGATCTAGTCTTTTTACTTCAGCTTCAGTCTTGTAAAAAGTTGAGGCTATTTAAAATTCCTAGATATTATATTTTATAGATCTTTAAGTTAGATACGTACCCGCTGGACAATATCTAGAGTTAGACTTCCTGGATCTGATACCTCTGCTGATGAGGCTGACAGCAAATTGATAACATGGGAAAAAGATTGTCTATCACGGTAAGGTGTATCCATAAGATTCCAAAGATTTGATAGTGTTTTGCCTAAATGGTGAAGCTGCAAATCATATCAACAATATGGAGTTGTATAAAATTGAAAGCCTAAAAGTCAATAGAAAAACACAGTACTTGAAGCTTTAAGGCCGTGGTTATTTAGTCTCGTGATAGGTTAGTACTTTCATTACAGTGATAATACATAAGAAAGATTTCCTTTTGTGTAGTGAAAATTTTATAATTGTGACCAGAATGTTATTTTGATGAAAAAATAGCTGTATCACTGTCATAAGAATTGGAGGTAACAGATGTTTTTAAGTTCCTTTGGCTACTAGATTACTCCTTATGAAGGGGAGGAAGTATGCTTTGACTGAGTTAATTTAAACAAGCTTTTCAAATTTCACATAGTTATATAAATCCCCAAAAGAAAACAACAATAGTAATAATTCACCTTGTCCAGCCGATTTTGCTTTTCTTCATAAAGGGATTCCACCGTGATATTGAGTTTATGTAGGATACCGTCACTTATATTTTTTGTTATTCCGCACAAATCATTCAAGCTGGGGTGGAGTTGAAGGATGATTGAAGAGGAATCCTTTCCCAAGATTGTGGACAAGCTGTGTATTTTGTCTATGTATTTCTCCACTTGCTGTAGTCTTTCATTCTACAATAATCACAAAAATGTTTAAGTTTGAAGAATACTTCTAACCCCTTACTGGTGGGGGTTAAAAACATCAATTTCTGTTAGGTACCTTCTCATTGTAAAGCCTTTGCAACTCATTCTGATAATCCTCGAGTCTTTTTAGTGACAGATCATTCTCATTTACTGTAACGGTTGAGGGTACATCGTCCGAGTTTCCTGCAATTTCTGCAGAAATTCTTTGAATTTTCCCTTGCACAGCTCGGAATTGGTTTAATCTTTCTTCTTTCCTTAAGCGCATTTCCCGGAGTGCTGGAGTGATTGAATCTAGCTGCTCTTTTAGTGTACCCGCCCTTTTTTCTGGCTGTACAGTTACTATCGTCAGTCTAGTGTCTACACTGATTCATGATTTTTTGATGAAACATAGACATCTATTATTGAGTCACATTTAAGATACTGCAACAAAGTAGTACTGTTTGCTAAATTTTACTCAGCACCTCGACTTATCTGTTTTATACTACCTTTCTCACAACTAACACGTTACATTAACATAGACGATTTTGTCTACTTTGAAAAATAAGACATGGTAGAAAACATAAATGGTATTCAATAAATAAGTTGGGTATTCTCCAAATAAAAGTACTAATAATTAGCATCTGTTTTTACTTTAGATATATGAATATATGCAATTGGTGTCTATTGCTTGTTATTATTCCTGGTGCTGATTGTTTACTATCAAGTACTAACTGGATATAGCTAAGTGAAAGGGTACCCGTCCAGGAAGAGATCGTTCGCCAAGGGACAAGAGTAGGTGAGTAAATTCTGCCTCTGCTTCAGCCAACTTCTGATGCAGACTAGCTCTTGATGTATTTGCTCTGTCAACTTTTTTCCTGTAAACCTCAAGGCACTCTTGCTCCATATCCAGCAGAACCTTTTCCCTCTCGAACTTGTCTTCTCCAATTTCATCCCAAATTATCTAAATTCATTTAACACGAGAAACAAAATTTGAAACATGACAAAGATTATCTTATGGCATAATTAACTTGTGAAATAAACTTTGTTAAAAAAAAAACTTTTAAAATAAATAAATTTCTTGCCTGCAGTTCCTGTAACAGGAACCCGCACGAGGTTTCTAGCAATGTGGAGCTTCTCATTCCAATTGGTGTCTGGAATGAGCCCATTTGATAGTACCCTTCAGTGGAGATTGAACTTAGATAATGCTAAGGTGTGAAATTTTTAATGATGAAGAGGCAACACAACTCAAAAATGATGTGAAAGAAGTGTTGGTGTCAGTGGAGGTAGTATTTTTGCCATTTGGTATTGGATTTTGCTTAAAAGACAAGGGTGGCAGAGGTGGGTAATGTAAGCTTTGGGTTCAAGAATCAATCAGTTCTTTGATCTTCATACTTTATCTTTTTTTTTTTTTTATTCTATAAATTTTGTAACATTTCACTGTCTCTTTCATAAAAAATAAATAAACTGTCTCTGTCTTTAGAACCTAAAAAATTGATGGAGTTCCTTATTTAGAGATATCAAATGTGACATCTGTTTTGCACCAGGCTTTGAAAAATACGGCTCTTTTTTATTTTACAGGACTTGATTCCTACGTTACCTTTCTTTTTTTCTTTTGGTACAATACGTTATCTTTCTAAAGCAAATGATTCTGATAGTGATTGGGATAGATAAGTATGAGATAATTATGTTTTGCTTTTTGTTTAGAATTATAAGGCTGATAATTTTCCTTCTAAGTTTCCAGAAGTGTGATCAAATATAGTAGGGCATCATTATCACGTGTATTGCGAGTTTTTTTAAAAATTAATAAAGAAAAGAAGAAGTTTATTTAGGTTCAAAGAAAGCAGCACTAATTTAATTTGGAGTTCTTATTGAAACTTATTGAATAAAACGTTCTACCTTATTCTAGTGACTAGCAAGAGAGTAAAGTCGAGCCGTATCTTGACAAAGACGAAAGACGGCATAAAAATGAAAGGATGTATACAAAGAGAATATGAATTTGTATAACACACTAAATAGTCTTCTCCATCTCATGTTATAGGTTGTTTATGGATTTCAACACATAAATGTACTCCTTCTATCTCATTTTAGGTGTCTATTTAAGTTTTGTACACTTCTTTATATAAAATTGAAGGACACATTAAAAATGATCAAGGGTATATGAAAAATAATAGTTGGTCCAAAATGGGTCATCAACGATGGTCGGCATTGGTGAGCATGATGAGAGACAACAAAGTAGTTTCTCGACATGGGTGTTGTATTAGCAAACATTTAGAAGCATTAGATAGTGGGAGATCCAGGCGAGAGAGGTAGTCAAAATGATTCACACCCTTCTCTTGAGTGATAAGGTCTTATATATAATGGAGTCTTTAAAGAGTTTGGGGGAGAAATCTCGTTAAACGATTTCCATCGTAATTTTATGATCTTGAGCAGGTGATGATTACTCCAAGAAAAGTGATGCATGTGTGTCGATGAACTTTCTGATGTGAAGTTCCTTTTGGGTAAGTTTGGCTCGATCTAAAAAACTAATAATGAATGTTTTATTGATGTTAAAAATGACATAAAATGCGATAATTTTTATTTTAAAAAAACTTGCCATATTAGAAATTAGAATGATGGAGTGTGTGAGAGGTAAAAGTTGAAGCCCCAAAGTTTTTTTTTTTTGTCTTAAAGACAAAATTTAAAATTATACACTTGATGTCATGTACAATGTTTTAAGGTCAATGTAGATCTCTCATTGTAGACTCCTCTCCCTCTCTCCATTCAAAGCCAAAGATAAGGTTTAAGGAAAATAATTCTACAAATCATGATGTCATCTAGGAGAAAGCAACAATTCTAAAATGAATAATGCTGGATATGATACTACTACAGAAGAATGATTCACAAATAGCGCAGCCATAACTAGCTATAAGCCATTTACATTTCATTTTCAAACCACCCTTGTATCAATTCGTGTGTGGGTGACTGGTTCAATTCCGTTCGTATGCATTTTTGTATCCCAACAACATTCGTAACAAATAGCATAACAATTCATGAAGGCTGCACAAAAGATGACACTCTCGACTTGTGTCATTCATGCGGTACATTCGTGGACCCACGTACGGTATAAATCTATGTACCGTGTATTGAAGGTGGGCAGAGGAAAGCAAGAAAACGACGTTTTATCCATAAATTTTAATTGCACTGAAGGCACTAATAAATTAAGGAGAAAAGTGATAAATTTAACTTTTTAAAAGTTAAAATTTTGTTGAAACCAATGGCATTGGATAAGAGCAATGGTTAGCAAGACCCATAAATAAATAATAATGGCTGAAATCTGAAATTAACTAGCTAAACTTTGCTTTTTACGCCACACTTACGTTCCATTAGCCCTTCCTATATTTTTGGACATGATTAAGAAAGCATCACATATGTATAAAAAAGTGGGTGTACATGAATCACTTTTGTTCTTTTAAAATAGCTCTTGCTATCATTTACCAAATTTGACTGAGCATTTTCATTCAACACCACCCACTCTTGAATGTTAAATTTTAAGGTCAACCAAGTCTAAAAATCGACACATGAATGTATCAGCTCCAATCAATGACTCTAGAATAGTAGCATTACAGGACTATAAACTTGTGTAACAAATTTGTTCAATTAGTTGATCCACATCATCTAAGCTCTCCCTATCAATGATTAGTCAAAACTCGCAATGTGAGAATTTTTGTAACACTTCCAAAGGTGTTTGCTTTAGAGCTATCATAGCATGTAAGGAATGAAGGGGATGAAAAAGAGATATGCTAGTAATGATCAGCTAGAACCACTTGTCAAGAAAGAAGACTGTAAGAAGGCATGTCTTCAATCCTTAGAACATCGTCAATCATCAACTCTTTCTCCAGCTGAACTCGCGTTGATTTCAAGATATCCTGTGATGATAGGGATGAAAGATAAACACAATTATTCAACCCCTTTGAAAGAACCTCTTCAATAAAGCACACAAAATTTTACATATGAACGTCAATTTTGAAATCCAGGACTAAGGTTAAAAGGAACTCATGTATCATATAACAAGTAGACGGATTCTCACGTTAAACTGCATGTACGTAGCGTTTGTCTCCAACCACTGTTTGTCCATAACCACAAATGCCACACAATAAAGCAAATCAAATGCCCATTCATTTTCTGCAAATGTTGAGAATATAACATAAGAACGGTTACAAGGAAGAGGACGAAATTGTGATCAATTTAGGTTTTCCTTCTCAAAACAAAATAAAATAATACAGTTTCTAATTTTACCTGAAAGCATTTGTAGAAAAACTGTTCTTATGAAAGTCCTGGGTTTGGCTGCAAGTGAATAAACTTCCCGGCATTATCAATATATTGTTTTCAATTTGAGTTTCATAAGCGACTTGGGCTACTAGACTCATGTTTAATTAAATGGGAAAATGTTAACAAAGCGAGTGTATGAGTGCACATTTGGATTGACGGTGAATTTGGTAGAATCACAGTGTAGCACTGTGGTGCCAAATTCACTGCCAATTCCATACATGCATTAAATATGTTTGGAACACAGTGCATAGTGACAGAAAGGCTCATCTTCATGACATACTTGCTGCTTCAAGGTCTAACATTTGCATAATCATGAAAGTAATATTCACGCCAGCAACAGCAAAGGGATACTCGAAGACAACTCCCTTTCTTCCTTGCTTCATCAAAAGATTCTGGAAAGAAGTCTGCAACACAAACAAAAACTTTAAGATAAATGAAAATAAATTATTCGCATAGTAAAGATCGGAGCTCAGGAGAGTTGGACCAAATAAAACTGATTGATTTGGTCCATAGAATGTTAAATTATACTCTGAAAAATCCATGGACTTGTTGGATTTTACCTAAAGATTACATCGACATTGGAAACCTGATATTTTAATTTTGGGTCTAAGAAATCCTCGATACTCTATAGTCAACCTTACAATGCAGACAGCTATATATTATTATATTTTCTTCTTTCTTTCTTCATCTAACAGTTTGTAGTCGGCTGCACCGTAAAGCCAACAGTAGAGGATCCATTTTGAAAAGATTGCGGCTAGTTTAAAATGCTTACGGAGAATGTCTTAGCAAAGAATAGAAGGTTCTCCAAAGATATAAAACCAGCCCCTCTGTTCAAGAAATTGGTCCAAAATAGTAGGGTAAGTCAAAACTATGTCAAGAACAAAAACAACCTTAAAACATAGAAAGAGACTGAGATAAAAATATAACCTGAAATCAGTGGATGGATCTCTTCCCTGCCATCCCATTTCTTTCCATTGATCAGAAATCAAGCCTTTGAGCTCATGACCAGGAAAGGAAGCAGACCAAAGAGCTCTTAAAGCATCCTGTCCTTGAAAAAATAATAATGAGTGGCTTTTGAAATAAAGGTTAAAAAAAAAAGTGAAAGAATGTTAAAACTTTCAATTCTGCTGAACTTAGTTTGAAGTTTGAACCATCATTTTTCATGTCAATATGTTGGTATAAGTTTTGCTGAGAAAAAGATTACAGCAAATCACTCAATAGAATATGCCTACTATGATGCAAAGTAAAATAAGAAAACACATATCAAGAATCTATATACCTGGTGATCAAGCTTTGAAGCATCAAAGTAAACTTTCATTCGGCGCTTTAGTCTTCTAAGTCTTTCCTCCTGAAAAAAATAAATTATAACTCATTTTTACCCAATGCTATCAGTCCTCAATATATTTGTGACAAAAAGATGTGTGGGAGACACAAACTCACGTGTTTGGAATCAAATTTTGGATGCTCACAATAGACATTCTTTCTGCAATTAATCTCAAAAAACAAACAAGGCTTCCAATTACATGCAAATTCTAGCTACATTACATTCAATTCTTTTTTCTTCATATCGGCTTCATAATCATGAGTTGTTGTACTACAACTAACGCAACCTTCTAAACTTATAGATAGACATCAAGTTGTTAAAAAGCGCCGCTTTGGTAACTTCGATTGTACCTTAGGAAGATGGTTTTAACATTGAATAATGGATATGATAATCACAAAGAATAACTACTAATAACTAGCTAGAAGAACACCACAAACCAAAACTAAGCACATTCCATAAACTAAAAGCTTGAAAATTGTACAAATAATTAATGAAATTAATTGCAAAGTAGGCAAGAAATTAAGTAAAACACATGCCTGTAAAGGAGTCAAATTAATGCAGATTGGTTGACAGTTTCCCTTAGGCTTGAAGCAAACACAAGTGAGTCCTTTACCCATCCAATAAGGGGAACCACATGTTGCAGCATCATCTGCATATAACCAATCAGAAGAGTTCCTCATTTCAACACTCTTCTTTTTCACAATGCCAATATCACTAAGTTGAAGTATGGCCTTTATTATACAACAAGTTGATTACAAAGCAGGTAATCAAACAGTATGGTGGAGAAGAAAGTGTGGTAATTTTTCAATAGTGTGCATTGTCGTCTTTTGCCCCGACAAAACATAAAAATCAAAATGACATAGACAAGCCATGAGCTATGGTGTATTGTTGGGAATATGGGACCACATTAAGCCACGTGCACATATTAAGATTAATCATTACTACTATACAAGTATACATACATCTAATAATTTGTTATGTTATCCTCTCCATGTGATGTGTCACATAAAATTTAAATTCTTTTTTCCCTTTTCTGTCTTTTTATGCTTTTTTTCTTTAATTGTGACATCAAGTTAGATTAGTTTTGGTTTAGTTGTTTTTGGTTTGGTAACTCCTCGTACCCACCGTTCCCATTATGCTTCTTGTTTATTCCCCCACTCACTTACACGCTGAAACAAGTAGTAACAACAAAACAACTCCATTAATAACCAACCATGTCTTCTTATGTAGTTTTGTTTGACCAAGTTCACATTGGTGGACCCTCCCTTGCCTCCACGTATCTTTGATGATTGTTTACGTTACGAAACAAACAACACCGAATTTGGCACTGAAATTGATTACTATCTATCTAGTTTTTTGGGTTGGTAAACATAACATTGGATCCTTCAATTTTAAAACATTATCTTATAAAAGTTGGTGTATATGTAATTAATACACAGACTTTACATTTCAAATATGTCTATTATAAATAGGATTGGATGAGTATTAATTTTCAGTTTTTCTCTCATCTTAGCAATGGATTAACATAAACAAGAAAAATGAAATGAGTTATATGTATATGATTTGAATAAAGGTTGATGATAGAAGATGACCTGAAGAGTGAGCAGTAGAGGAAGTTGATCCTAACAATGTCCGTTTGATTTTCAAGCACTGCACCATAATCTTCAGTTGTGTAGTACTAATATGATGTAGTAATACCCTGTTCCTAGTCCCTTGTAGAAGAACTAAAGTTTTATCGTGTTTCAGTGCCGTATGTATCCAAACGCGAAACAAAACAGACCTAGTGTTATCAATTGTGGATTCTTTCTCCTACTTGCAAATGGAATTTTGTGTTAAGTATAAAAAATTATTTATTCTTTATTCCTATATTCATTAGTTTTATTTTTCTTGACTGAAGTTATTTGTTTTCTATTTTAACACGCTAATTAAATGTAAAATACTATTCATGTGACGAAAACAAAAACATATGAACTGGGTGGGTGTAACCGTCTCAAGAGAGAAAGGGAACAAAATATTCAAATATTTATGATAGGGTAAGAAAAATTGATCTAAATTTGCAGTCAAACGGTCATAGTCAACAACGACCATTCACCATATTTGGCAGAAAAATAAAATCACACGATGTCACTGAAGCTCAAAGAAATAGCTTCTGTATTGAATCTACCTCAGCTCAGCATGTTAGGAAAAACTATTTCCAGCGTACAATCAAGCATGCTTGTAGTCTAGTTTAGACTTTGAGCCATGGTGATGAAAATATAATTTGTTTTCACGAAAGACTATAGTCCATAAATTTCACGGTGGTACTTTGTACAGCCTGTGTCCTTCAATCTAAATTGTTTCATAAAAGATGTTGAAACATTTAACATCGCCCTAGTCATTGAAGCATCCACAAAGAATTGACTAGCACTGAATCCCTTGTCTAAATTCTATGCAAGATTTGAAAACATTAATCATAAATTCATGGACCTCAAGGACCAACAAGACAACACATTATTAAGCAGCAACTAAATGCCCACCAATACTCAATAAATAAGTAGAGTTGTGCTACCAACATTCAATCTAACATTTACTTTTTATTAAGTGAAATATTTGAATGACTATGTTGGGTCCATTTTTAAAACGGCGGAACTTGTATGCACTCAATTATTTATAACCGATGATATGTTTTGACGGGTATGCTTATTATATATATAGACCACCTCCATGAGAGTGTTCTTACAAACTCAGACTAACAATAGGCGATTATCTCAACACGAAAACAGAGCAAACAGGCCGTCGTCTAAAAGATCTTGGGTTTGGTGTGTGAATGTCACTCTTAATACTTAATTGGTAGATCATTTATAAGTTATCACCAATATTTGTCGCATGTCTTGAATTTGGAATAGACTAATTTCCCTTCTTAAGATTCATGTTAGACAAAGAAAACTTTCAAAGCAACGAGCATCACATAGAAAATAAATTCCATAATCAAAGGAATTCTAACGAAATTTATTATTCTCTTTCAATGAATGAAATATGTACACAGTAATAGGTTGAATAACAGTAAACTATTGCAATCTCTTTTTGTTGTTTATATGTCCTTTTCCCTCCTCTACTTACTGAACTCTATCAGTCAGTCAGTAACCCTAAAAAACCCTCAAATGACAATTTTCATGTGGCATATGCACAGGTACCTTTGGCTTTTTCATAAATCACGAAAGCATATCTTCTCACTTGAGCAACTAGCGTCTGCATTCAACCAAAACGATCATAAATAAAAGAAGCCATCAGGGTTCCAGAAGTGGAATAAAATCTTCGAATCTCCATCCGCACAGAGAATATAGATGAAAATCATGACCCCAAGTGAGGTGAAAACATCAGCCAAATCAGAGGTCATGGATTAAAATAAATCACATATCAAAATGCTATCAAATCTTTACTTAAATTTTTTATATTTGAAGTGGTTGTGTCAATATATTGTTCCCTTTCAAGGATGCCGCTGTAATCGGAGAACGAATGTACAAGGTCTAGGAAGATGGATCAGAAATCTGAAAATCATCTCTTCCACCAATCTGGTATTTTAAGCCTCTGGCTTCTATGAATGGACTGTCTGATTGCTGGAAGCTTGTGCTTGATCTGTCTCCACAACATATTTACAGCATCTTCCCTTTCTGGTGGATAATGGAATTCATAATGACGGGATATGTTTTTAAGCTGCCTCCACATTTCAGTCCAATTCTGCTTTGGAAAACTGCGAAGCTGATTGATCATGTAGCCTGGCTCCAGTGCTTCTTTGAAAGAAAAGAACAATGAGAACTGAGAGTAGTCGATCTCATTCTCAAATGGGAGTTCAATTTTATCACTCACAATAACAGGAACACAGTGACTAACGATTGCATCAAAAAGGCGGCAAGAGGAAGGTGTGTCTCCTGCCGGATGCAAACAGAATTTTGATGAACGCATCCCTTTAGATGACTGTTATAGCAGAGCATGAAGGATAATATAGTTAATGCTCTTTTCATTATCAACAAAAACGACAACAAAGTAAAGAAAGATGCAAGGGAGAAAAACAATTAATTGATCGTGATTCTCCCATTGCAAAGGTTAACAATATGAATGTTTTTAGTAGTAGAGGAACAATCTAAATGCTAGGAACTACAAGTACTCTTTTACAAATAAGAAAAAATTTCTTCCCAAAATTGATGGTATTGGCTGAAAACATAATCAAAGGATGTGCTTACACTTCCAAAACATTTCATTTTGTTCTTTAAAAAAAATAGAATCTCAGTATCAGAATGCAAGTAAAAAATGACCTTTCAACTAATGAGATGTTTAGTAAGCACGAATTTTCCAGCTACATATATGTGAAAACCGTAAAAGTTATGAACTTCATGCATAACTTACTTCATACCAATTTTATGCTTTCTCCTGTAGCAAAACTTCGTTCATAGTTAACATCATCAAAACCAGCTAATATCTTTGTGAATTTAGCACGAACAATGCCTTTCTGCAAACATCGTATACACCAAAAATCAAGTTGCTTGTAAATTTAATGAACTCCACGTTATTCTTTCAATTAAATCTCAGCAAGGCAAAATCCCTACATCCTTACGGTGCGTCCTTCCTCTGAAAAAAAGCAGTGTGGTGCGAGACTCAGACGGATCATGAGGCTCGTCATCTGTAAAAGAATCGACAACATGTACATATGGAGACACTACATCTTTGTTCAAATTAGACACGCCTTTGGGGTAACGACCAAAATCAACAACAACCTGAATAGACTCGTTCAATTGATCTCGCATGAACCTAAATGCATTGGGATGTGTCATAGGAAATATGTGGTCTCTACCTCCAGACCTTTGCCAGTACTTGGAGTGCCTTAATAATAGCATCAAATCAATCTGGAACCAGAAAGAAGCCATGTTTAACACTAGCAGGTACTAGTAAGTAACAACATAGGTTTAAAAAATTAAAGAAAGTGGAAAATTATGTGTATGTTTAGTATCAATTTTGGACGGAGCAAAATTGATTTTGATATGTTTAGACGTTTCCAAGTAAAATTGTTTTCGCCTCAAGAAGATTCTAACTTATAGCTTGAATTTGTAGATTTTGCCTCCAAACGTAATATTTAGACTCAAATTATTGTTCAACTCACTTTTTTTTTTAAGAAGATATTGTTCAACTCACTACTACTTGAATGTATCAAAACATAAACCACTTCACTTTCAACCCACTTTTAACTAAAGTCAATTTAACAAAATCAATTTCGGTCACGAACCAAACACTCACTATATTTGTAACATAATTTTGAATGAGTAATCCCAATTCAACTAATACCCAATTATAGAACTTTCAGTTTACATTCTAACAGACAAATACACAAGCAACTTCTACGCAATACTATTGGAACCTGCAATGAATACAACAAACGAGCCATGAATTCAGGTCGGGTCAAACCGATCAAATACCTGCAATTGCCGATCAATCTCAGTCTCCGGATCCCTCATGTGATGGCCATGAGTATTAAAACTAATCGAAGAAAAAAACGGAACAAAAAACACATCAGCAACCTCCGGATCCAAAACCCTTACCGCTTCACTTCCATTGCCACCACTATTAAGAAGCGAACCCATCATCCAGTACTCTACACTATGTTGCCTTTTCAAACCCGAATTATCAGGCCACAACGGATAATCAACATCAGTCACCGGAGCTTCCGTCGTGTTCCGCCCGTCCAGCATTCCGACGTTGAACCGGCGAGGGAGATCGTACATGTAAACTCTTAACGGAGCTTCATTGGCGCACGGAACGGTTGCAATAATCGACGGTGATTGTTGATAATAAGATCGAATGTCGAGTGTTCCAGTTCCAATCAAAATTGAGCATGGAATGAAGATTAAGAGTGCTAAGATGAAAGAAATAACCACTTTAGCTAACATTTTATTTTTATGTATATAATTTTCTACTAATGAAAATTTGTATGAAGATGTAGTGAAGTTGTTAATGGCACAGTTGGTTCATTTAGTTTGTGTTTGTGGTGAGTGTGGAAATGCATGTGCTGAAGATGCATTGCTTGGTTTGGAGGTTGAGTATATTGGTAGTTTGTTTGCATCACAGTCATTTGATTAGCATGTGTTAGCTACTATTCTTGAGTCTTGTCTTGCGCATGAAGCGCTGGATAACTTCTTTAACAAGGGAAGAGGATTTAAAAATGAGTATTTAGCTCAGGTGCTAAAAAGCTGGGACTGTTTCACATTTTTTGTTTGAAGAAAAATGTTAAAATTAAAGATATAGAGAGTAACACTTGCTTTAACACAAATATAAATAAAAAAAAGTTGGACACATTTACAGAAAAATAAATACAAAAGAATTTAGTCATATCATTCAATCATTTTTTTTTAAATTTGTTCAATTATGTTTGCGTGTCTAAACACTTTTTACTTGTGTTTGTGACCAAAATATCATTTCTCACATAGAAGCCAATTGATATGACTAATTAACGAGCTCCATTGACCAGTTGTTTGAGAGAACGAGTTCAATTCAATTTTTTAGTGGAATAATTGTTCCCCTGGGAGCATTGGCGCAGAAAAAATAGATATAATTAAATTAAATTGACATGTAGTTGAGTCACTGAATATTTGAAAAAATATAAATGTAAATACGTTTGTAAGCATTTTTGACTCCGAAAATCTTTCATACTTTAGACTATGATACCATCCTATCACTCTTTTTTTTTTATAGTACGTCGGAACACTCTAACGATACACATAAACATTTCATTTCACGAGGTTATAAGAAATTAACAAACTAAAATTTAAATACTTGCAACTTTTAATCAAACTAGTCTCTTCCACGTATGATTGACGATAAAGAATAATGAATAATGCATGGTCTTTTAACGTACAAAAAACAAACGTCCATGCCTCAACAAGCTCTTCCATGTATAATTGATCGATTGAATAAACAACAAACGTCTACGTCTCAACAAGCTTGATGCTTGGTGGACTGTGTACTGGTATGAGTCAACTGAATAAAGAACAGACGTCTACGACTTAACAGAGTTGACACTTGGTGGACTGTGGATTGACATTGATCGATTTGAATAAAGAACAAACGTTTGCGCCTTAACAGGCTTGACGCTTGGTGGACTGTGGACTGATATGGATCGATTGAATAAACAACAAACGTCTAAGCCTTAACAGGCTTGACGCTTGATGGACTGTGGACTGACATGGATCGATTGAATAAAGAACAAACGTCCACACCTTAAAAGGTTTGACGCTTGGTGGATTGTGGACTGACATGGATCGGTTGTATAAACAACAGACGTCTACGCCTCAACAAGTCTGACGCTTAGTGAATTGTGGACTGGTATAGGTCAACCGAGTAAAGAACAAACGTCTACGTCTTAACAGGATTGACGCTTGGTGGACTGGCATGGATAAACCATTCCGCCTGACTGTTTTTGTTAATCCAGCTCAGCTCGTCTTCAGTCAACACTGGTTTGATTGTTCAAGTCAAGTAAACTCAGCTCGAATTCAGTCAACACTGGTTTGATTGTTCAAGTCAAGCAAACTCAGCTCGAATTCAGTCAACACTGGTTTGATTGTTCAAGTCAAGCAAACTCAGCTCGAATTCAGTCAACACTGGTTTAATTGTTCAAGTCAGACAAACTCAGCTCGTCTTCAATCAACACTGGTGTGATTGTTCAAGTCAGGACAACCAGCTCATCTCGTCTTCAGTCAACGCTGGTGTGATTGTTCAAGTCAGGCCAACTCAGCTCGTCTTTAATCAACACTGGTTTGACTGTTCAAGTCAGGTCAGCCAGCTCATCTCATCTTCACTTTATACCACGTATCATGTACAGATGAACAACGCGTCTCGACTCCAAGCGCTTGGTACGGATGAGTTGCACCCTAGTCCACGCGCGGCCGTGCAGAAAGTAGGCAACCAGTGGGAGACTTTGAATCAAAACTTAATGGGCTTTGAATGATCAGAGCAAGGTCCGTTAAACCAACAATTTGATGGCTATAATAGGGGGGCACTTAGATGTTTGATGTGACAAATTCTAGACAGAGAAAACAATGTATTATTCATTTACTTCTTAAGAGTGCTCTTGAGACTTCACCTAGAATGTTTCACTGAGCATCTCACCTATTGTAATTAACTTGTGTCTAGATACGTGAACAACGTATCTGTCTAACAAGTCAATTCATTGTTAGTATTTGGTTCACTGCCATAACCACTAAATACACTAATTTACAAATATAAGTAGTTGAATAAAAGGTCTTGCTAACTAGTGCTCTGAGTGCAATAGTTAAGGAAGTTAAAAATAGTAGTTTTGCATTGAAAATTATAATTTTTTAACATTTGAAAAGTTAAATTCAACACTTTTCAATAAATTATTTTTATTTATGTTTTCTTAACCAATGTCTCAAGTGCACTCTTTAACATTTTCCTTGAATAAATAATCAACATATATTTGTATATGGAGTAACTTGAGGTGAGATCGCACGGTAGCCTAGAAGTTTCATTTCGTATCTTCATAAAATTCGCAGCAAACATGCATTTGGACACAAGATTTTTTATCCCACCATTGACAAACCTAATCCTCAAAATACAACTCTTTCTCCAATTTAGTATTAAAATATGTAAATAACAATATTTTGTCATTTTTACTTGACATAACAACAAATAAATTTTAAAAAATATGGTTTTAGAAACCGGTCAAAAAAAACCTTACAACAATGAAATTGGTCAATTTAATCTTTATAATATATGAAGATTAAATTGATGGATCTTTTTTTTTTGACGAAAAATTGATGGATCTTATATACTTTAAAAATTACTTATAGTATTTTAATTTTTTTTTGGAGCAAAGCTTATTGTATTTTATTTTAAACTATATATTGTATTTACATACTGAAAATAATATTTTATAATCAAAATTCTACTCTAATCAACATCTAAAAGCTAACAGCGAAATAAAATCATAAAAACCTAAATATGTGACAATTTACCCAAAAAAATCTAACAGTTCAATCAAAAAAGTCAATGCAATAAGATAATAAACACTTAGTTGATTTTAGTGTTGTAATTGACGTTGAATGACTTAAACTTGGCGAAAATTGTAACAATTAAGTTTTTGAAATTCTTATGGTGTTGGTTTATTTTTAGGCTAAAATATGGTTTTGGTCCCTGCAAATATGCCTAGTTTTGGTTTTAGTCCCTGTAAAAAAAAAAATGTTTTTGGTCCCTGCAAAATATGCCTAGTTTTGGTCCCTGGAGGGACTATTTCCAAAAGTAAAATATTTTGCAGGGACCTTTTTCAAAATCAAAAGATTTTGCAGGGACTATTTATCTAATAAATGGGTTCAATCATCATGTGCCACGTGTGCAAATCATCACAAAAGTGGGGCCAGTGACCAAAACCAAAACGAGACATATTTGCAGGGACCAAAAACATTTTTTTTTACAGGGACTAAAACCAAAACTAGAAATATTTGTAGGGACCAAAACCATATTTTAGCCTTATTTTTATAACAAAACACAACGTAAGTTAACTGACATTGAAATCAGCTATGTACCAGACGTGAGTTAAGTCAGGTTGATTACACGTCTACTTGAGATAGGAGAAGTTCGGTTGGAACGAGCAATTCTCGTTAGGAGAATAGCAATTTTAAAATTTGAAAGATAGATATTTTGCAGCCCAAGATCAAATTTACATCCAGCAATAGAACACGGGCCGGGTCCATAAAGTCCAAACCAAAACCATCTTCTTTATACCATTTATATATAAATAACGAAAAACCCTAATCTGCTGAATCTTCTCAGCCTCCTCACCACAATCGTGTTCATCCCTGACGAATCAGCAGAGCAGCCATGGTGAAGTACTCCAGAGAGCCCGACAATCCCACCAAATGTAAATCCTCTCTCGGTTTCTTCTTTCATAATTTGTTCTTATACAGTCACTGTTTGTGTGTTGTTTCATAAATTGTTCTTTATTGCATTGTTGAGTTGATTTTAGATTAATTTAACCTAATCTGTGGTTTTGATCTGTAATTGCAGCAACCAAGGCCAGAGGTGCTGACCTTAGGGTTCATTTCAAGGTACTTAATTCTGTTAACTTTTTGTTCATCATTCGTAGATATAGATCAAGATACGAGATTGTTAGGTTTTAGAATTTTATGTAATTTTTGTACGTTGAAGTCACCGGTTGGCCAGAATAGCTGATCTTGTGAATTTATGGGCCCTTTTAGATTGGCTTATTTTTGTGCTTATGCAAAAAATCAAGCTTTTGCTTATTATGCATAATCTTGTCAAGGTAGTTTATGAAAAAGCAGCTTATGAAATACAATTTTTGAAGATATTATTTATTTGCATAAGCTGTTTTTCATAGGCTCACAAATAATCTTTTGGACAAATAATTTAATTAAGCGCTTGTAGCTTGTGTATAATTGGTTTTTGTGTGAACAATTTTACATAAAAAGATAAAAACATATCGACGTATCTTAATCTGTTTCCTTAAGTTTTCTAAAGTTTCTCATTAGTGCTTATATCATTAGATAAGTTTAAAAGGGTCATTTGGTCATTCCAAACATGCCTGTCATATGCATTTATTATTTACAATTTGTTTTTGAAAGTTTAATATAGACTGCTTTAAACCCACGTGAGTTTCTGTTGGTATTGGCTTGTGACCTTGAGTGTGCTCCTACCACGGCCTCATGTTCGATTCCCCCTTGGTGTCAATTTCGGTGGACTAGTTTTGTTTCTTATATAATAAAATTTAGACTCCTTCAGTTGTTTTTGTTTTTAGTAGGAATTTTCAAAGACTTACGATTGTATCTATTTTACTGTGCAGAACACCAGGGAAACTGCGTTTGCCATCAGGAAGTTGCCCCTGATCAAAGCCAAAAGATACTTGGAAGATGTTTTGGCTCATAAGCAGGCCATTCCATTCAGACGCTTCTGTCGCGGTGTTGGTAGGACTGCCCAAGCTAAGAACAGACATTCTAATGGGCAAGGACGTTGGCCTGTCAAGTCAGCTAAATTCATCCTTGATTTGCTTAAGAATGCTGAGAGCAATGCTGAAGTATGTCTTCTGTTTCTAATTTCTATTTTTTTTATTTGGCCATGAGCTTTTATATGTATTCTATTTGCAGTTTGATGTGGTGTTTAACTGGCTTACACTTACATTCTTTTGATTGTTTACTTTTAGGTGAAAGGTTTGGATGTGGATGCTCTTTATGTGTCTCATATCCAGGTCAATCAAGCTCAAAAGCAAAGAAGACGCACCTACAGGGCTCATGGAAGAATCAATCGTATGTTGCACTATTCTTATTCTTGTCTGAATGGATTGTTGTGTTTATGCATTGTTATACTTATATACTGACTTTTATTTGGCAGCCTACATGTCATCTCCTTGCCACATCGAGCTGATACTATCTGAGAAAGAAGAGGCTGTCCAGAAAGAGGTATTGCTTCGTTATTTTGCTGCTTTGAATTGAATTTTCATCTACACTCTAAAGAGACATTGTATTAAACTTATTTGTTGTTGTTCATGTAGCCCGAGACCCAGTTGGCAACTAACAAGAAGTCTCAAGCTCTTCGAAGTGGTGCTTCATCATAAATTGTTATTGGAGCCAATAGTTGAGACCCTTTATTTATAGATTATGTCAGTTTTGTCGCACTTTCTCAGTTATGTTTGTTATGAGCTGTTTTTGAAGTTTGAGCAGCAGTTTTTGTTTCATATTCAACTATGGTTTATGTTAATTGACTTGTTTGGAAAATTTTATGGTGGTAATTGCATGATTGATTCAAGTTTTATTTACCTGGGTCTCGAAACAATACCTGTTGATGAGTTTTGCATGTTCTTTGTTTGTGTAAGAGTGGTGACTTTTTCTTGATTTTTCAATGAGCCTTGCTCTAATGATGCATACCGAACGAGGATACAATGTAATTTGTATGCGAAGTGAGGTTTTTATTTTTTTAAAATCCATTCCAAGATGCTCCTTTCAAGTTGAATACTTTCATTTAGCGCTTCTGACAAGAATGAGATAATGCAGCTACTTAGGAAATATCTTGAGTCATCCTAAGGGACACTTGTGACATTGTGGTTGGCCAATGTCACCAAAGTGCCACCCACAAAGGCTTATGTGGGATTGCAGGCGTGAAATCCAACTATACGAATCACGTCTTTTATTTGTTGTCGAAATTGTTATGACTTAAGGGAAGTCTAAACTTATGTGGATCATTTATATTGGACATAAAAAAAAAAGTCAACTTAGTTGGACATCATATCTTCCCTAAAATCTTATGGCAAGTATTCTCATTTGTATGTTCAATATTTAATTTTTCAATATGAAACTTCTGCCTCAAATTTCACAAATAAATATTCCTTTTATTTAGTGTTAGATTCTACCCTTCTTTGGTTCAACACCTGATTTCCTCTCACTCCCGCACCAAGCTGAACCGGACATTGATGCTATGGTTGAAACTTGAGGGGAGCTTAAAACACTAATTGATCATCACATTAAGTTATTAACAACTACAAAAACGAGTTTGCCATCAAATGTGAAACTCTTTTTTTTTTTTTTAGGAATCAAATGCGAAATTTCTTATCCACACCTGATACACCAATAATTAGCTCACATAAAATGGATAATTTATGATTGCTTCTCTTCTTCAATGATATGAAAGTTTTCTATTCTCTGTTCTCTTCTTTCCCCTTTATCATTCTAAACAAAAAACTTAAGTCCTTAATATTAACAAAAAAATGGTTTCCAACCAATATAAGTAGTTAAAGATACTTAACTTCGATATTCCATATATATAATGACTAGCATGCAATATGTCTGCCTTACTCTCAAATGAAAACTACTGCTGGCTTCCATCTTCCAAAACGTTTAAAGTTAATTTGAAGTTGATATTATTTTTTATTTTTTTATTTCAAGTTAGATTTTATGATTAGTTTTGATTTAATTTGTTACAAGGATTATTAAGATATAATATAACTCAATGAAATTGTGATCATTGAAAAAAAAACTATGATTAGATTCAAATTTAAAATTGGGATAAATTCAATTAGGTAAAGAAGGGTTAAAAATAATAAGTAAATGGTTAATTTAGTATTATCAATTTTTTTGAAAAATTAATTCTTATTGGACCAAATCTAAAACATTATGGTGGGTAGCTTTTTTCTGACATTATTATTGGTGCAACCACGTCATCCTTCAAGTATAAAACCCCTTTTGTCATAACCCATAAGGTGAAAACTCTTTTCTTCTGCATTCGATTCGATCAATTCAATTCAACTCACTTTCTTCGTTCCAATTCACGTTTCTTTCTTCCAAAGGTAACATTTTCCTTTCTTTTTCTCCTCTTCGATTTTCATTCTATAACGTACGAATTCTTCTGCCAAAAACAGTTTTGTTTTTGTGGCCAAGAATCATAACCACTCGTTCATTGTTCTTAAATTTCTTCAATAACTATCAATTTTCCATTAAAATTTCATGTCGGGTGTTTCTTTATAAAGTGTGTCACTGTGTTGGGGGATATTGTGAATTTGGGATTGCATATTACAAATGTAGTTTGATTAGGAACTGATGAATTTGGTCTCGATCCTTTTATCAATTTAGGGTTTAGGGTTTATAGTATATATTAGAATGTTAAATTGTATTTTTGCTTCAAGAAGAATTTACACTTTCCCTGCTAAGCCTAGATCTAGTTCAAATTTGCGCGTGTTTTTGGTTCTACTTTTAGTGGATTCAAAATTGATTCTAGAGGTGTGGAATTAATTTAGATATAATTGAATATGAATTGACTCTAATTTGAAACGTGGATTCTGTAGCGTTTGCCTGTACAATTGATTTTTAACCTTGAATTTCTTGTTGGACTCACCTTTACATGAGTATATTCAAACATTAATCAGTTTACATTCAACTCATTTTTAGTCGAAATCAATTTTATAAAATCCATTCATTCCAAATCAATTTTTGATATCGCAGAACCATACACAAAAGATTTGTCTTGAGTCTTTTGTGACATTTTGTTGTATGTTTTGGGTCTATGCAATATCACACGTATTGTATTTCATTCAGAAATCATCCTCATTTTAACATATACATGACTTGTTCAGGGCTATGGATAATAAACTGTAGTACTTGCAATAATTCTGTGTATTTTCTCTATTATCTAGGATCTTCATGTTTTGCTTGGAAATGAATAAATGGAATATGAATGTTAAATTTCGGGACATGAAAGATTCTTGTGGTATTACTAGGAATAGTCTATAGCTCCTTGGATGAATTCAATATTTTCATCTGAAGTATTTGTATACTTTTGTTTATTATGTTGCACTTTTTGTAGTACAATTTTAGAACTAAGTAATTCTGTGATAGAAGCGATTAGAACTTAGAAGTAGTAGTAGCAGCAGTAATGGCTCTAGTTGTTGTTGTTGGTGTTGTTATTGACTTATTGTTATTGCTGCTAAGTGTTGCTCAATTTTTTTCCTTTAACTTTTTTCTTCATCAGATGGATTGGCAAGGGCAAAACCTAGCAGAGAAGCTAATGCAGATAATGTTGCTTGCATTTGCTGTGGTTGCATTTGGAACGGGATATATCACGGCTTCTTTCAAGACGATGATGCTCATATATGCTGGTGGTGTTGTTCTCACCACACTGGTGACTGTCCCAAATTGGCCCTTTTTCAACCGCCATCCTCTCAAGTGGTTGGATCCAAGTGAGGTAGAAAAGCATCCGAAGCCACAGCCATCTCTTATTGTGAATTCAAAGAAGAAACCCATTAAGAAGTAGGGTAAAGAACAAATGTTGTACCAGAAATTCCCTGAGTTGAAATTTCATGCTTTAACAGGATTTTACTTTTATTTTCTTTCGCTCTTGTTCCCCCTTGGTGGATATTATTACAATTTAACAATGTACTTTACTTTTTTGGACTTCAAAAATATTAGCCATTTTTCGTTTTAGGTTTGATTTGTGTTGGTTTTCTGGCCTTTATGCCTATTTACGACAGTAAATATCTTCTAGATTTTGGAGAGAGGAGAACTTATCTTCTCACTGTTTACTGTTTGGAACGTTCCAATCATGGTTTGAGTAAAAGCTTGAATCTTGCAGGCTGTAACTTTGATCCAAACCATGGTTTTGGTGTTTCAAATATACAAGTTTATACATGTTTGGGTTACAGTTTGCATATCCCTTGCATCATTAGCAACATAGAGTTGATTTATTTAAATATTTTAAATCTTAAATCTTGTTCTGATTAAAAACCAATGGGATCCATCTTCGTTTGCAAACTGGAGTACAAATTATCCGGCTTGACTGATGGACCTAGCTACATTGATGAGCCCTTTTGAGTGTGATGCAAATTTCATTAAAAAAAAAGTGTGATGCAAATTGTCTTCTGTTCGTTGGTTTTTCCTTTGTTACATGAAGAAAACAAGCAAGTGAAAACAAAAAACCAGTGGCTTCACATTATATCTTCTATTCATTGAAATAGACCCGTATTGTAGTCTTGGTTGTTGGCTTGTTGCACATGGAGAGTAGTGGTCATTACATCGGAGACATATTGTTAAAGAATCGTAAATTGGATGAGAGATAACCTGAAAAAGTGTTTGTAAGGGAGATAGTCTTCACTTTCAAGATCCATCTTCAAAGTGGGAGCGTGTGTGTTAAGGTGTTTGTAAGGGAGATAGTCTTCACTTTCAAGATCCATCTTCAAAGTGGGAGCGTGTGTGTTAAGGAGTCACATTGAATGTGAGATAGTCTAAGCAAGTGTTTATAGATGGGGACAATCATTGTCTCCCAAGTTGATTTTATGAGATCGTGTTAGGTTCAATCATGATTTCTAAAGCATAATTTAGTAGTTTTGTTACGTAGTATTTATAAATATTGTCAGACCATAAAGCGAGTAAGCTCACCCTTGAGGCTATGAAAAATGATTTTGTTGTTGCTAACTTGGTATTGTTTCTTAAATTTAAAAATCTAATAGGCTAATGAGTAATAAAAATCTAGAAATTTGAGCACTGAGCTTGTGCAACACTCAATCCACAAAAGCTTCATACTTTCTAGATGCGAGTTTCTCCTTTGTAAATATGCCGGATGCACCAGCGATCTCCAGCACTAGTAATCAATCAATGAAAAAAATCAAACTAAAACTCCAACTCTCCAACTCATTTTTATGATTGTTTTTCTTCCCTTTTCTTTCATGTAAGAGGAGTTTGAGAGTGGCTGTGGAAGAGGAGTGGGAGATCTCCGATGCAGACAACAGAGGAGATAACATCTCTTAGGCTTTGGTTGGGAGAATGATAAATTAATACTTATTGTTAATATATTTTTTATTTTAAAAATATTATAAAGATTAAATTTAAGAAATTAATGTAAACTCTCCATATCCCCTCCAAAATCCTTCCTTTTTTTCAAACTCCTCCCCTCATTTTCCCTTCAAACTAGCAAACAAACCTTAGAAGGATGGGCATGGAGTGGGATTCCTATGTCACAGATTAACCATAAAGATGAGAGGCAAATGGGTGAAAATTTGGTATGGAAGATATACAATAAGATTAATGGAATTTCGAATGCTAATGACAAAAGAAAAATTGTACACAACGTACCACCAAATTTGTTTGTGCACGTTGATAAATCCGACTTACGAAGAGATAAATTAAGACTTTGTCTAATATGTTCAATTAAATTGGTCTTACAGCATGAACACAATTATTTTTTTTATCATTAGAGCAATATGTCACATAGACTATTTATGAATTGTCAATTTATGTAGGTGACATATAATTTTATTATTTAATTTGTTACATGTTTATAAATAAAAAAAAGGATCATTACTATTTTTTTTTTTTAAAAAGTCAGTAATTGCCCAAAAGCCGACTAATTTTGATGACCAATCCCATCATCCATTGGTGATAGGTCTAATTAAAACTAGGGTAAAACTATGTATGAGCTAGCCCAACACAAAATTTGTTGTCGCATATTAAAGATGTAAAAGTTAGTTACATCTTGAGGCGTGAAATTGATTTCAATACCATAAGATTTCAGAACAAAATGGAAATTGAACCATCACATTGTGTGATTAATGCATAATAACTAGTATGTCTACAAATATCATTTTTTTTGTAATACTCACCGAAAGGCATATACATATTTTTTTTGTTTGTAATACTCACCGAAAGATATATACATGAGAGTTTTTAAAACAAAATCCGTTGACCTCGTCGAGGTATCACTAAACAACCCAAACACCTTCTCTTTTTTTCAAAAGCATTCACCTCCCTTTAAAAGTAACACCGTACTTCTGCAATTTGGCTATGAAAATTTAACGGACGGAGAGAAGATTGTCATGAGTGTATGTAGCAACCTATTATCTCTGTCTGCGTTTGATCGGATACCGTTTTTTAGATTTGTTTATGTGATTTAGTGTTTCCAGTCTATTTACAACCTAGTATTGCAACTCGTTTCGCGATCTCACCAATGTTTGCGTTCGATTTGATTTCGGTTTGCATTTTTGTTTCTAGCCATGTTACACTAACCTAAGTAGTGTTTTCAAATTTTATTATTTGATTCGTGATTAGCGATTAGTTTTCATATTTGAGTTCATTGCATGGAGGGATTCGTTTTCATATTCACTTGTTAAAGTTTGTTTGTTATCGTTTGGTTTTGCTGTTGCGTTGTGTTGTGTTGCTTTTCTGACTTAGAATGTCTGTGCATCTAGCTTTGCCATCATGACATGAATTTGGTTTAAAGTGCCAATTTTAGATTGAACATGTACTATACTATGTTGAAACCGCCTCAACAAAATCTATTATTGGAGTACAGGTAAATAAAAGGGAATGGAGGGAACATGTGGCTGAAACAAGGAAAGGAAATAGTAAACACTTGCAATATCAAAAATGGAAAAATTTAGGTTGTAATTATTGCGAGTGTGAGTGGACGAGAATTAGTATAATTTAATGGAGAATAAACCGTGTTAAATATAAATGAATACAAACAAGGTTGTATGACTTTGCAAATTTTAGCATTTTCAAAAACATATTTTATTATATAAATGTTATCATGCAATTTGTCGATGTCAATATTGTAATCCTGCTCCAATGTTATATTTGAATTAAACTTGTGATTCCTACTAACATTATCCGACTACTACAATGTTTCAAGTCTAACGCGAAGAATCTCTCATCTTTAAAATAGCTATCTAATTTAAACTAACTATCAAAAATCTCATTTTTAAAATAGCATCAAATCAGTGACTTAACTCTTATAACTAACAAATTTAAACTTCGACATATCTATATTGTCAAGTTATTCTTCCCGTTTAATAAAATTATTAAATCAATGAGTTCAAAACTCACGTGTTTAACCTTTGACATCTCTAATCTTTGCATTTGCGAATGTACAAGTTCCTCGTTACAATGCAAAGTAATTAGGGGAGGTGTGTGTCTTGTTGAAAACTAGAGAGGGGTGGAAGTGATATATTAATAAACCTCGATGTAATTTACCAATTTTTATTGACATTTATAATTTATATTATAATTTTCTTTTGCTAATAATTTATATTACAAATTATAATTATAAAATTATTATTTGTATATATATTTTTAAAAATAATATCTTAGACACATCTAAATGATGAAATTTAATTGAACATTATTGTAAAACGGTTATGATTATTTTTTATTTTTTTTTAAGGAATCATGACTATTTTTAATGTTGTTGTTGTTGTTTACAATTTCAACAAAAGATGACTATTTAAAAAAAATGTTTTTTTATTGGGGATTCATTTTTAATATTATAATAACAGGGCATTTAATTTGATTGGGACAATATTCAATTTTGTGCAATATTCATTTTTTTTAGATTTATTTGCAATTTTAATTTGGATGAATTTGGTTATGAATAACAAGAAAGGGGCATGTACATTAATACAAGTGTTTTTTGTTTTTTTTTTTTTTACAAATGTGTGCAAAAAAGAAAGTAATCAAATAAAGAAAATACAAAAGAATTAATGAAGATGGATGAGAGTCGAACATGCTAATTAATGTTGATGATGTTCACCATTTATGTTTAAAGTGTTAAATGATTAAATTTATAAAATTTCCATAAAATAATGCAACCATATTAAATTTTATGTGATTATATAAAAAATAGTTGCATGATGCATAAATGTAATCAGAGTTAGAGTTTACACTCATTATCACATGACATAAAATAATGCAACCATATTAAATTTTATGTGACATATAATACTCATTATCACATGACATGACATGTATGACTCTGAAAATAATATTTAATATTTATGAAGATAGAGAGGTATGTTGGTGGTGTGGTGCATGTAGTTGGTTGAGTTCAATTAATATGTGTGACTCCAAATGTCATATTTAATACACGAAGAAGAAGGAAAATCAATAGTAAATGATTTACTATTTATCTTATATTCAAAATTGGTTTTTTATTTTAAACTTAATGATATATTAATTATGTTTTAATCTTATCAATTCATGTTCATAAAAATTATATTTCTAAATTGGCATATCAACGTTCTTATTTTCCTAGCTGGGCTGTACACATGATCTCTAATTTTTTTTTCTTTGAGAAAACACTTGATCTATAACTTTAAAATACTTGATGAGTTTTACTTATATCTCGACTAAATTTCATATTATAAATGTCACTTTTTCCTAAATATTAGAAGGATAAAATCGAACATTAAATTTCTTTGCAACTATCAAGATTTAAAATATTATTACGATAATATACATAAGAATAAAAATGTATTAATTATATATATATATATATATATATATATATATATATATATATATATATATATTACTTTTGAAATCTCGTATAGTTTGTTACTTTGGGTATTTGAGAGACTGCTATTTATATATAGCAATGCTTGTTACACAAGTTACTTCATATGCAAGCAAACTCATAACAACTTTTTTAACTAACTTTAACTTTCTCAACTAGCTAAACTACTCAGTTTGCACCCGGTAACAACAGACACCACCCAGGTACTTACCAAGATCCTTGGTGGCTTCTATATTCAAATTAGTGCTAATTGAATCCACAATATCCGCTGAGATATTACTAGAAAATAAAATATTAGGTTTAGAGAGATTAACCTGCTTGCCAAAGTGTGAGAACAAAACGAATCAATGATGTCCTTAAACCTAACAAGGAGGTTTTACATTTTGACCATAATATGCCGGAGCACCGGTGGTTTTACATTTTGACCAAGTGAATGCTCAACCGTTTAACTCAGGCTGAAAATCTCATTTTCAAGTCCCCCACGTCAAATAATATAGTTGGAACTAGCTGATCTAATCTAAAATGATTGTATGACAAAAGAACTGTAGATGATGCTTGCAATTTATTTATATGCAATCAGCACGGACCGTCATAATCCAGAACAGTGTGTTTGTTAATGTCATTTGCACATACTCTGTACAAGATAGAACCGGAGTGACAGAAGATTCACTAACGGGAACTCACTTGACCCAGAGATGCAAGCCGAAAGGAAATATTTACAATCAGTATGGAGATTAACAAAAATTTAAGGATTTTCATTTCTCAAAGCATTTTAAAGGGGGTCGTTCTCCTCGTCAAGCAAATTGTCGTCATCATTGAGATCATCTAAAATTGATTGGTTAGTCTTCTTCCGAGACTGTCTTCTATGCTTCTTAAGCACCAAACGTGGTTCTGCTTGCTGAGAACCCATATTTCCTATCTTTAACCTGAAAAGAATGGCGTATTAGTTACCAAATACTTATTACAACTTTTGCAAAGTTTGACAAGCAATACACAGTAGGCAGTATAACTTGCATCAGAAATTTACTCATATCCAAGTTAGAAATCTTTTGCATTGCTATTTCAAAACTTATTCTGACTGTGCACGTTTGTTTTTCAACTACAGAAGACCCTACCATCTAAAAATAGCTCACTCTCTTTCATGTTAGTCTCATTTACAAAAGTAAATTCAGATTTCAACAATGTATAGCATCCTCGTACATGGTCACAGAAACAGCTTAGAACACTCATTTTATTGACAAATAATATAAATATATAGAAATTCCAAGAATTGAATTCTTCGATCGAAGTATCATACTTTTCAATTAAAACCGAGAATCATTGATTTCTAATCACAAAGACAAATTGCTCATCATACCTTACATCACTTTCTCTTTTAGTTCCAAATGTCCTCAATTGGAACTCCTCTCTGATTCTAATCTCATCAAGAAGTTGAAAATAGAATGAATATCTTTCCCAATCCCCCTTTACAATGCAGCCAGGTTCACCAAGATGCAAGCAATTGTTAAATGAACATTTTGCAGACTCATTCCCACCAAGCATTTTCCTGATCTGAATAGGGGAAAAAGAATAAAACAATTAATTATTCAAACTGGAAAAACAGTGAATAGACTAGATATAGTTGGCTATAACTTAAACATACTAACTTCGGGAAAAGTTTGTGCAAGAGATTGCTTTGTCACTTTCAATAAACTGGGCTGGTTAAATCCCGGAGTATCAGCAAGATAACCCCCTCCAGATAATGGAAGCAGAGAGATATGACGAGTCGTATGCTTCCCCCTGCCACTTCTTGTTGAAACCTCTGCAACTCGCTGGTCGTCATACCACTTGCTACCTAAAATCTGAGAAACAATGCAGGTACACAGGTGAAACAGATACCAAAGTAATACGCATAGTAAAAGACATGAAAAGTGAGAGAAAGAAACGCACAGGTTCAAACCAATTCTCCCCATCTGCAGTATCGCAAGTACGAGGATTGCTTCTAAGGGCGTTGATCAAACTAGACTTCCCAACTCCACTAGGACCAACAAGCACTGTTGTTTGATCTCTCAATTGGAACGCGAGAAGATCAATGTTATGTCCAGATTCAACACTGCAAAAAATTGGCTGGTAGCCCCAACCACGGAACCTAACCTTCCAGGAATCCATGGTCTATACAAGAGTGAAAACAACTACTTCACATCAGAAAATAATCACAGCTGGATTCCACATTTGAAACATAACAAATAAAAACTACAGTCGTTACAAACTTCATAGAAATTGATTAATACCGAACTTGAACAAACTTTTCAACAAATTCTTAAATTTAAAGGAAAAGAATTGAAAAATAGCCAATGATACCGAATATTTAAAATAATAGCTGCACCTAAAATGAATCAGTTTCTGCCCATCAAATTATTTAAGAAGCTCATTTATGTAACATATCTAGCACACCTTCAATGCATATTTGCATTAAGAACCAGGTACTTATCTCAATTGGAAAAGGACCTCTTTGGATTTGCTTATTTGAACCTATCTACCAGCATATTTACTTATAAAACTATTTTCGAGAACTTGTGAAAACAGCTTATGACATTTCAACTTCTTTTCATAAATTCTCCAAGATAGCTTATGGAAACAGCTTATAAAGAAACAGTTTGACTTATTTTATCCTTTGGTATAAAAAATAGCTTATACATAAACAGTGATAACATAAACACTTGCGGTGCGTTTGATCTGATAGAAAACAGGGGACTGCACAACAGTTTTTGTCCCCTTTTTTATTTAGAAACTGGTCATGGCCTTGGACAAAACAGGTAGCAAATGACTGGACAAAAACAATAATTCTTGTCCCTCGGACAACTTTTTGTCAAGAGCTCAAACTATCAAAAATACCAAAATACTCTTTTATATTCCAACATAAAAAATAATATATCTCTGTCAAGTACAATATTGTCATGTAATTCGATATTGTCCTATCTTGTATTGTTTCATATATCTAATACTTGTTGTTTTGCTAATCAACCGCACCCTTATGTTACATGTGCTTAAGTCAAACGATTATCCAAATTGGCCTTAACTATTATTAGCTAAAAGCACATCCAACATTGGTCTAATCTAACCTACCACAATTTTCATCTAACACAAGGCTATACACTTGTACACTAAATAAGAACACATGATCATAATCACAATGTCATCATGGCAACATAACAAACCTCTTTATCGACAAGTTCAGTCTTGTTAAGAGCAAGAGTGAGAGGAATCCCAGTAGACTCAGCTTCAACTAAAAATCGCGTTAGCGTAAAAGGCTCGAGCTTAGGCTGATCAAGCGAAAACAGAACAAGTAAATGATCCACATTAGCCACGGGAGGATCAAGCATCTCAGAATTTCTCTGAAACACATTCTCAATCATACCCCTACCATCCACCCAATCAACAGAACCAACTATAACCTTATCTCCAACCATGACCCTGCGCTTTATCTTCTTCAGCAACGCTCTCACAACGCATAACAGTTCAACTCCTCCTCCGGAAGAAGGTTGTGATTGGACGATTACGCGCATGAAATTGGCTTGGGAAGAAGCGACGACACCGACGGCTTGGGATTCGGAGAGAGGGGGAGTTTCTTCGCGGGAGAGAATTGGAGCGAGAGAGGAGAAATCTTTGAGTGTGCGTTTTGCTTTGAGGAGATTCTTGCTTGGAGCTTCGTGTTTAGGGTTTTGGTTTCTGGCGGAAATTTGGAAGTGGCGGAAGTGGTGGAGAAGTTGAGGGGCGGCGGTGGCCACCGTGTAGTGGCGGATGATGGAGAATGATGCGAGCGACATGTTGAAGAAGAAGAGAGAGATAGAATTGAAATTTCAAGGCTTTTTTTAAAGCGGTTTTTTTCAGTTATGAGTTCATTTCTCAAGTGTGGGAGGGAGTGAGTGAGCGAGCAAGAGGGGAATGAATGTTATTCGTGACTGGCTTTGCTAAACGACATTTTGCCGGTTTAAACGACATTGAAACTTCTCACACCCTTGGGTTAACAATAAAGTGAAGATTGATCTCACTTGTAAATTTATGTTAGACCATCTACTTTGTAGGTCTTTTCCCTATTTAGCAATAAAGTGAAGTTTGATCCCAAATATGACTATTTCATTGGTTGCAAGTATCTTAACTTCTTTTTTTCCATCAGATTTCTATTAATACGATTTTAGTTATTGAAAAATATATTAAGACAGATTGTGTGCAACTAAAATATTAAAAAGTGAAAAAATAATTTATATTTGCGTTAGAATTCAATATTGCTTTGTTATTTCAAGATTTAACAATTGATAAATTATGTATTATTAACTCAACTATATTTGTGTTTAAAAAGGTTCTTGTACTAGTCAAGTTGAATTTAACGAAAGGAGTTAAATTCTCGCAACTTGACGAGTCAATGTCTGACATGTCTCCAATAAAATTACACACTTAATGTTCTTAATTTTGATATTTTTATGTCAACACACTTAAAAAACATCAATTTAAAATTCGCTTTAGATTTATAGATATTTTCTAACAATTCAGATATTTATTTTTCAAGCAAAATTATAAAATTTCCATCACACTACATGCTAATGAGAAATCCATGAGGTTATAATTCTCACAATTACCTTACCTCCTTAAAATTGGGAGCAATGCAATGGCGATATGGTTGGCGTTACCAACTACTATGATGGAAATAAGCTAACCTTTCTTACTCTATCATAGTAGTTGGTAACGCCAACCATATCGCCATTGCATTGCTCCCAATTTTAAGGAGGTAAGGTAATTGTGAGAATTAGAATAGAAAGTGTGAAGAAAATAAAAAAGAATAGAAAATGTAGAGCGACGGAACCGGGACACAGAGGAAAGGACAGGGCAAGCGAATCAGATAGGCAAGGAGAAGCGGCTAGGGTTTATGGACAGTGACAGGGCACATGTAGGGTTATCAATCTTGACTCGAGGTCATTGCAGTCAGGAAACGGTTTTGCTGAAGGTAGGGTTGTCAATGGTGTCGGAGGGCGAATGGCGTCTGTAGAATGGCATGGCTCATGGGGTGCTGCATGGTGGGGAACAAGGGGTTAAGGCATCATTTTATGTGACAAATTTTATGGACAATCTACCACCAATACGGCTCCGTCAATCTTTTGAGGTGTGCGGAATTTTGACGGATATTTATGTTGCACGGCATAAGAATGCTAGAGGTTAAGAATTTGGTTTTCTAAGGTTTGTCAAGGTCAAGAACAAAGTTAAACTATCACAGGCACTGAACAATGTTTGGATCGATCAATGTCGTATTTGGGCTCGTGAAGCTAGGTTTGACAGGTTCGCTCATAACGACGTTGTGGTAATGCCGGTTAAGGCTGTTGTGAGAGAGAAGGAAGTTGAGGTTAGGCTGGTAGGGATGAGTGGTGTTGAGGGAGATAAAAAAAAGTGAGGTGGGAGAATACGATGTCGGGGGAGAAAGGTGAGGGAGTTACTGTTAATGTTGGAAGCGTGGAGGTGAGGGTTTTGGGAGAGGAAGGGAAAAGAAAGGTTAGGAGGATGGGGGAGGCTGCGATTAGCGAGGTTGTAGGCACGGTGGTTGGGAAGAAACATGTAGCTTCTCAAGGAGATGTGAAAGCAGTCGCGGGAAAGGACTTTATAGCACCACGTGAAGAAGGAAAACCTATGTTAAGGCAGGCGAATGTCAGACATAAACAACAACAGCAGGTAAACATTCCAAAGCAATTTATTCCTATTTTTAAGTCACGGTCGGATGATCGCAATTGGACAAATTCTGAAATGGTAGCAACGGTGTTAGGTGGTGATTCGGCGTTGGCTTTGCAACAATGAGTTGAGGATGTTGGGTTTAACAATGTTTATATTATTCCCATGGGTGGAGATAAGGTGTTTCTTTAATGCTCAGACGGTAGTGATATTTGGCACGAGTTCAATAACGCCGTGAATTTCTTTGGAATGCTTTTTGGTAATTTACATAGATGGTCGGAATCAGGCGTTATTTATGAAAGGGGAGCATGGGTGCGTCTGTACGGTGTACCCATTCATGCGTGGAATTTTTATTTTTTCAGACTTTGTGTATCGGACAATGGAAGGTTTATTCGGGCAGATGATTGTACAGTTGATAAAGCCAGATTAGACTATGCGCATATTCTTATTTCGACCAAGTCTATAGAAATAGTGAATACCATGTCAGATTTTTTTATTGATGAATGCAAGCATGTTATCAAGATTGTGGAGGAGTGGGGATACTGTTTGGGGGAGGACGCGTTTCTATCAAAAAAGGTGATTGACTCTAATCCGGAAATAGTAGCTATTGATAATGTTGAAGGAATAGAAGAGGTGCAAGGGGACTGGGAGTCGGATGAGTTAGTAGAAGATTTACACAAAGATTGGAACATGCATGAAAGGAAGACTGAAGGTAAACAACAAGTCACAGAGGTTCCAATTAAATTTTGCGCGTTAAAGGAGGATGCTACAGTTTGTTTGGAACAACAACAAAGTATTGTGGTACAACCAATTCCGCAAGCTTTATTTGCAGCTGGTACTGTTAATGCTTTCGGCAATTTTAACAAGCAAAGGAGGCATGAAAGGAAGCCCGATGGTAAACAACAAGCTACAGAGGTTCCAATTAAGGTTTGTTCATTAAAGGAGGATGCTACGGTTTGTTTGGTACAACAAAAAAATATTGTGTTACAACCAATTCCACAAGCTTTATCTGTAGCTGGTACTCTAAATTATCTCGGCAATTTTAATAAGCAAAGTGATGTTGAGAATAATCAAGATGGAACAGTGCCTTGGAGCCTTGATTGGTTAGCTTCGAAACCTTCAAGCTCATCCGGTCAAGGTTCTCAGAATAACGGACCAGCAGCGATGCCAATATTTTGGATGGGTCTTTCTATGTCAAACAATTCAGCCAAGGTAAAAAAATCTGGACATGTTAAGAGATCAGTGGGGCTTATTAAACACGTCGCGCGTATGCCTGTTAGTGACCGTAAGGATATTATTAAAATTTTGAAGAAGCATGATAACTCTAAGAAGGTTCGTAGAGGGAAGCAAAAAACAAATGCAGTTGGGATTTCAACCTCTGATTCCTCAAAGAACTCAATTTCTTTTGTCAATAACGATTTGGAAAATTGGGTTATGTTACATGATAAGTCAAAGGTAGTGGCAGATGATGTTAGAGATATCGACAAGATAATTGGCGTCAAGTTTCAATGCAATACTTCCAATAGCTTTAATCTTCTAACAAAGGAAGGAAGAAGGGAGTGGCGGGCAAGTGGTGATGGAGAGTTGGTGAGTGAGGGAGTGGAGGGTGCTGGTGGTGGTGGTGTCGGCTGTTAGGTAGGTAGGGGTGGAGGTGTTGGGGTGGGTGTGAGTATAATGAAGGTGTTGTCCTATAATGCGAGGGGTTTAGGGGGTGGTGAAAAGAGGGTGGAGGTTAGGCATTTAGTTCAAGAGAAGCATCCTTTTGTATTGTGTCTTCAAGAATCCAAACTGACAACGATTGATGATATGTTTATTAATTCTATTTGGGGGAATGCTAACAATGATTACTCCTATCAATCGTCGGTGGGGGCTTCTGGTGGTTTGGTGACAATGTGGAATAGTAGTTTGGTGGATGTTTGGTATTCAATGAGTTTTGATCATGCTTTAGTAATTAAAGGTAAAGTTTTGAAGACAGCCGATGTTTTTATTATTATCAATGTATATGCACCTTGTGACTCGGAAGGGAAAAGAGCGTTGTGGCAAAGCTTGAATCCGGTAGTATTGAATAACACTGATGTGTGTTTATGTGTGTGTGGGGACATCAATTTAGTTCGTTATAGTGATGAGAAGAAAGGAAGGGGTACATTTCTCATACGGGCGGAAGTGGGTTTGTTTAATAAATTTATAGAAGAAAATTTACTGATTAATTTACCTATTTGCGGTCGTCTGTTTGCTTGGTATCGAGGCGATGGAGTTTCAATGAGTCGGTTGGACCGTTTTTTATTATCTGAGAAGCAGTGTGAGGCGTGGCCAAACTGTATTCAGGTAGTTTATCAAAGGGGCCTTTCAGACCACGTTCCATTATTGTTACATCTTGATGATGCAAATTGGGGACCTGGTCCGCTTCGCATGATTAAATGTTGGGCAGATTTTCCAGGTTATGATGCTTTTGTACGGGAACAATGGAGCACGCTAAATGTCACTGGTTGGGGTGGATTTGTTTTAAAACAGAAACTGAAAATGTTGAAAAATAGACTAAAGGAATGGCATCAATTACACTCTCAAAATTTGGAAGGAAAAATGAAGGACGTCAAAGAGCGCATTTCAGTTTTAGACACGAAAGGAGAGTTGTCATAGTTACTCGATGATGAGATAAAAGAGCTCCGAGACTTGTTAGTTAATTTACATTCTCTGGCACGTGTTCATAACAATATAAGCTGGCAAAAATCTAGAATGAAGGAGATGCAAATTTGAAGTTTTTCCATGGTGTTATGTCTCATCGGCAGCGCCACGATTTTATTAATATGGTGTCAGTGGGTGGAGTCAATGTTGAAGGGGTTAATAACATTCGAATGGTTGTTTATGATCATTTTTCTACTCACTTTAAATCGTGGTGGGGGGGGGGGGGGGAGGCTCGGCCTGATGTGGCAGGGCTGCATTTCCGCAGATTATCTTTTGGTGAAGCCGGAAACTTAACAAGACCTTTTTCTTTAGAGGAAGTGAAGCAGGCAGTGTGGGATTGTGATGGTTGTAAGAGTCCGGGGTCGGATGGAATAAACTTTGATTTTATTAAAAAAATTGGGATATTTTGAAGGAAGATTTTATGAGATTCTTGGTAGAATTCCACCGCAACGATAAATTGACAAAAGGCATTAACTCTACTTTTATAGCTTTGATTCCGAAGGTGCTTAGTCTGCAACGCCTCAACGATGACCGACCTATTTCTCTAGTAGACTGCTTGTATAAAGTGTTAGCAAAGGTTTTGGCTAATAGATTACGAAAGGTCATTGGTAGTGTCGTTTCCGAGTCACAGTCGGCATTTGTCAAGGGGAAACAAATTTTAGATGGAATATTGATAGCCAACAAAGTGGTGGATGAAGCGAGACACCGAGGAAGGGAACTACTTATGTTTAAGGTTGATTTTGAAAAGCATATGACTCCGTCGATTTGAATTATCTTGATGCGGTGATGGTTCATATGAATTTTCCAAATCTTTGGAGTAAGTGGATATATGAATGTGTTGGGACGGCAACGACGTCGATTCTTGTTAATGGTTGTCCGACTGAAGAATTTTCTATTGAGCAGGGACTTCGACAAGGGGATCCATTGTCACCTTTCTTATTTTTGTTGGCGGCTGGAGGTTTTAATGTGTTAATGAATGCGATGGTTGGTGCTGATATGTTCCACGGTAATGTTGTTGGTAATGGAGGAGATGTCTGTTTAACTCACTTACAATTTGCGGATGGCACTCTTATAATTGGCGAAAAAAGTTGGTTAAATGTGCGGACAATGAGGACGGTCTTGCTGTTATTTGAGGAGGTGTCAGGTTTGAAGGTCAATTTTCATAAAAGTTTGCTGACAGGTGTAAATATTACTGATTCATGGTTGTCAGAGGCAGCCTCAGTGTTGAATTGTCGTAGAGGGTCGATCCCTTTTGTGTATTTGGGTCTTCCCATTGGTGGGGATTTGAGGAAATTGAGCTTTTGGCAACCTGTCGTTAATCGTATAAAGGCCCGTTTGTCAATGTGGAGTAATAAATTTCTTTCTTTTGGTGGCCGACTGATTTTGCTAAAGTTTGTCCTGTCCTCTCTACCGGTTTACTTTCTTTCCTTTTTCAAAGCCTCTGCAGGTATAATTTCTTCTATTGAATCTATTTTTAAAAGATTTTTTTGGGGTGGTGGTGAGGAACATAGGAAAATAGCCTGGATTAATTGGGATACAGTTTGTTTAAATTAGGAAGATGGGGGGTTGGGGGTTAGAAGAATGGGAGTTTTTAATTTTTCTTTGTTAGGAAAGTGGTATTGGAGGCAGTTGACGGAAAAGGAGGGGATATGCTATCGTGTGTTGAAAGCTCGTTATAGTGAGGAGGTGGGCGATTAAGGGAAGGGGGTAGACACTCTTCAGTGTGGTGGAGGACGGTGTGCAATGTTCGTGAAGGGATTGGTGAAGGTGTTGGAAATTGGTTTGAAGAAAACATTTGTAGGGTAGTTGGTGACGGGAGGGAGACTTTCTTCTGGTACGATAAATGGGTGGGGGATATTCCTTTGAGGTTAAAGTTCCCTCGACTCTTTGAGTTGGCTTTGGAGAAAGAGAGTACAGTGGAGTCTATGTGGAGGCGTGGATGGGAGCATGATGGTGGGGCGTGGGTGTGGAGACGCCGGTTGTTTGCGTGGGAGGAATAGTGCTTGAGGGAGTGTTATTTATTATTATATAACATTGTTTTGCAAGTTAATGTTCATGATACTTGGAGGTGACATTTGGATCCGGTTCATGGGTATTCAGTGCGAGAATCCTATAGGTTCATTTCTAACACTGCTGACAGACTAGAGAGAACTGGTGTAGATGATGTTTGGCACAAGTTAATCCCGTCAAAGGTGTCCATGCTGGTGTGGCGCTTGCTCTGTAATAGAGTCCCTACGAAAGATAATCTGGTGCACCGTGGAATTCTGCCTGTAACTGACATGGATTGCGTGGCTGGATGTGATTTACATGAAATTGTTGATCATCTCTTCCTTCATTTCACATTTTCGAGTGCTCTTTGGTATCAGGTGTGGAAGTGGTTGGGAATTTTTTCGGTCCATGCCGATGAGTTTCGACAACATTTTCTTCAATTCACTAAGATGACGGGCTTGCCGAGACATTCACATTTATACTTCAGAATCATTTGGTTTGCAACTGTTTGAGTGATTTGGAAAGAAAGGAACAACAAAGTTTTTAAACATAAAGTTTTTACTCCCTATTAACTTTTATAAAAGGTGAAGTTAAAGTCTTTTTTATGGCTAAAATCTAAGCAGATGCCTTTTGTTTATGACTACCACGATTGACGGATACATCCCTTTCTTTGTATGGGATTGCATAGGTAATTTCTATTGTTCTTGCTTGTTGCTCTTGTTGAGTAACTCTTTGACTCTATAAATATTTTCGGTGCTCATTTTTTGCATTTCTTGTGCGGGGGAAACACTGAATGATGTTATTAATATCATTTTGATTTGTTAAAAAAAAAACTAAAAACTAAAACTGGTATATGTTGTTTTTCTTTCCAATTTTAGCTTTTTAAAAACCAAAAACACAGAGAAAAGTGTAAATTTTTATTAATGGCAAAACTGTAATAAATCACAACTTTGATTTTTCTAAAACAATTAAGGCTAATACGTGGATCTGACTTTGAATTCAAGGTAATTTTTGTTTTTCTCATGAACGCCTGTACTGTTATGAATATAAGTAAACAGAGATAGCAATAGTATAAAGAGAAGAAGAAGAGAAAATAAGAAGAATTATTCTTATTACTGATGTGTTCCTGAATGTTACAACGAGCTCTCTATTTATAGAGAAGTAGAGTAGCTTATGAACTAAGCCCAATAATCTAGTGGTATAGCCCATTAACTTATTTGCTATTTGGACATCCACTATTAATATTTATAACACTCCCCCTTGGGTGTCCATTGAAGATATGACTCATTAAAACCTTACTGAAATAAAACCTAGTGGGAAAAATATTCTAGTGAAGGAAAAAGAGTACAATATCCTTTTGAGTGTGAACTGCCTCAATAAAAATCTTACTAGGAAAACTCAATGGGATAAAACCTTGGTGAAGGGAAAAAATAGTGTAGAACACGTTTATTTCTCCCCCTCATGAAGACAAATATCTTTTGGACGACGAAGACCAATTCTTAGTACAAGTTTCTTGGGAGTGACTTTGTGAAAATATTTGCGAGATTATCACACGAACGAACTTGTTGAATGTTGATATCACCATTCTTCTGAAGATCATTTGTGAAAAAGAATTTTGGAGAAATATGTTTCCTTTAATGTATCCCTCCTTCAACTGAGCGATGCATGTCGTATTATCTTCGTAAATTATTGTTGCATCCATTCTTCCGGAGGTTAAACCATAATTCTTTTGTATGTGTTCAATCATGGATCTTAACCAAACATATTCTCTACTTGCCTCATGTAATGCTAAAAGTTCCGCATGATTTGATGATGTTGCTGTTATTGTTTGTTTCACATATCTCCATGAAATTAATTCTAGTTTGGGTACTTTAGGATAAAACACACCTGTTTGTGATCGTCCGTGATGAGGATCTGACAAATAACCTGCATTTGCATAACCAATTAATTCTAGTTTGGGTACTTTAGGATAAAACACACCTGTATCTATTGTACCTCGAAGATAACGAAGTACATGCTTGACCCCATTCCAATGTCTTTGTGTAGGTAAAGAATTGTATCTTGATAATAGGTTGACAGAAAATGATATATCTGGACGCGTATAATTAGCAAGGTACATTAATGTTTCTATTGCATTAAGATATGGTACTTCAGGACTAAGTAGTTCTTCACCTTCTTCTCGAGGTCTGAAAGGATCTTTCTCCACATCTAGTGATCTAACAACCATTGGAGTAGGCAATGGATGTGATTTGTCCATGTAGAAACGTTTTAACACTTTTTTTATGTAAGTTTCTTGATGCTAAAAAATTCCACTATTTAAATGTTCAATTTGCAATCCGAGACAAAACTTTGTCTTTCCCAAGTCTTTCATTTTCAATTTTTTCTTTAGGCAATCTATGGCTTTTGGAAGCTCTTCGGGAGTTCCAATAATGTTTATGTCATCAACATAGACAGCAATTATAGCAAATTCATTTCCAGATCTTTTCATAAAAATACATGGACAAACAAAGTCATTTTTGTATCCCTCTTTTAACAAATATTCACTGAGGCGATTATACCACATACGTCCAGATTGTTTTAGCCCATAGAGAGACTTATTTAATTTTATGGAGTAGTCTTTCCTAGATCCTAAACTATTTGCATCAGGCAAGTTAAACCCTTCATGGATCTTCATGTAGATGTCACTATCAAGTGAGCCATACAAGTAGGCGGTAACCACATCCATCATGTGCAAATTTAGCCCTTCGTGAGCTATAAGACTAATTAAGTATCTAAAAGTAGTTGCATCAACTACAGGTAAATATGTCTCATTAAAGTCAATCCCAGGTCTTTGCAAAAATCCTTGAGCAACAAGTCTTGCTTTATATCTTGCAATTTCACCATTCTCATTACGTTTTCGCACAAACACCCGTTTATACCCAACTGGTTTCACTCCTTTAGGTGTTCGGACGACAGGTCCAAAGACTTTTCTCTTGTTGAGCCAGTTTAATTTTGCTTCAATTGCATCTTTCCATTTTGGCCAATTCTCGCTTTGTCTACAATCTTTAATAGACCTTGGTTCACGATCCTTGTTGTCATTTATCACATTTAGTGCTATATTATATGCAAAAATATCGTCAACGTTGACTTCATGTCGGTTCCATTGTATTCCATTAGTGACATAATTTATTGAGATCTCTTGATTTTCATGTATTTCAGGTACCTGATCAGCTTCTTCTGGAACTGAAATGTCAGAAGGCTCTTTTAAAGTTTCTATATTCTCTTTTGGGTCATCTTTTCTTTTAGCTCATTTTCTTGCTCAAGGATTTTTATCTTTGGAACCGACTAGTCTCCCACGCTTCATGCGTGGTTGAGACTCGTTAGCAATATGAGATAGTCCAACAGGAACATCCATTTTTATTGGAGCATTAGCAGCTGGTATGTATGATTTAGTCACACTTTTTGGATCAGTGAATGCATTTGGCAATTGGTTTGCTAAACTTTGCAAATGAATTATCTTTTGAACTTCCAGTTCACATTGTTTAGTTCGAGGATCAAGATGAGACAATGAAAGTTCATTTCAACTGATCTCCTTTTTTAGCTGCATTTTCTCTCCCCTTAACGTTGGGAAATTTGATTCATCAAAGTGACAATTAGCAAACCGAGCTGTAAATAAATCTCCTGTTGTGGGCTCGAGATACTTTATAATTGATGGAGATTCATATCCAACATATATTTCCAACCTTCTTTTGAGGACTCATCTTAGTGCGTTGTGGTGGAGAAATTGGAACATACACCGCACATCCAAAAATTCGTAGATGGGAAATATTAGGTTCTTGACCAAAAACCAATTTCAAAGGGGAAAAGTCATGATAACTGGTTGGCCTGATGCGAATCAATGTTGCAGCATGCAGAATTGCATGTCCCCAAGTGGAAATTGGGAGTTTGCATCTCATGAGAAGTGGTCTTGCAATTAACTTTATACGCTTAATAAATGATTATGCAAGTCCATTTTGTATATGAACATGTGCTACATGATGTTTAATGTCAATTCCAATGGACATGCAATAATCATTGAATGTTTGAGATGAAAACTCAGAAACATTATCAAGACGTATTTTCTTTACAGAATAATCAGGGAAGTGAGCTCTTATTCTAATTAATTGAGCTGGCAATCTCGCAAACGCCTGGTTGCGAGTTGACAATAAACAAACATGTGACCATCTTGTTGATGCATCGATTAAAACCATAAAATATCTAAATGGTCCGCACGGTAGTGCATTGACCCACAAAACTGTAATAAATCGCAACTTTGATTTTTCTAAAACAATTAAGGCTAATACGTGGACCTGACTATGAATTCAAGGTAATTTTTGTTTTTTTTTTTGTGTGTGATCGTGTTCACAATTTTCTTTACTTTTTTAATTTCTTAATTTTTGTTAGAATATGACTTATTTTTTTCTCATGAACGCCTGTACATTGTTTTGGTCATTGTTGTCAACCAAAAAGAAGTTAAATTAATAATCAACATCGTTTTTGTTAAAAAATGCCACAATGAATAATATAATGACTCAACATAAATTTCTAAAAATATACGAAAGCATCTAAAATTTGTCTCCTGTTGTCTAGAATATTGAAAATGATCATGTAATATACGTGAAGTCTTAAAATTGATCATGTAATTAAATAAGACATATTCCAACCATATAATATACGCGAAGTCCAAAAGAGCAATCAAGAGATTGAATTTTTTCATGATTTCTTAGAGGCGTGTTAAAAACGTTAGAATATGGCTTTACACAAAAAAAAAATATAAATTTTCGGCAAACGACAAATTAATTATGAATTTTTAAAGTGTCAAAAACTCAAAAAACAAAACAACGAAAATTTCGACCTATAAACCGAATTTTGAGCTCATCATTTGAAGATACATCTATAAAAATACATAAAAAGGATATGTAAAGTTTCATAGCATTTCGAAGTCGTTTAAATTTATTTTGATTTTTCAATAAAAAAGTGCAAAATTAAAATTTTGTTCCGAGTAAGCGTATACTCACGGATCAAATTTAGTTCCCTAATTTTGTAGGCATGACTAGAACATGATAAAAACTTTCACAATGAAATTTTGTGGTTTTTAAACGAGATACAAATTAATTATAAATTGTATAAGAAATTCATAATTATGGGGGAATAAAAATTCATAATTAATTTGTCCTTGATCGAAAAAAATTAATTTTTTGTGTAAAGCTATATTTTAACGTGATAAACATGTATGAAAAAAATAGTGAAAAATTCAACTTGTAGGCCACATTTTTAGACTACACGTATATTATATGGTGGTCAAAAATAAGAAGAAACTCAAGTTACAACGCTAGAATATATGTTTTGTATTCTACATGGTCATTTTTCAGACGTGGTGTATATTACAGAGTCAATTTGAACAATTAACCCTTTAAAATAAGAGAGATGAACCTGCCAACAGTGTATCTTTTCCGAAACCTCTTTGCGTGTGAGAATTTTCAGATTTTGCCAAAAAAAAATAAAAAAATTAAATGGGTTAATGGGTTATTAGGTTGTGTTATATATAAAAAAAAGTATTGATCGAGCCCAGGCAAGTGCCCGGGGTCGTCGGACGGTGAAACCGCCCATGCTATCATATAACCGTTATTGGACTACACAAGTCATATTTTAGGTGTCTAATTTTAGGTACGAGATGGTGTGTTAAAGAGTACCATATATAATGAGATAAAGTTTTACCATTGATTTATAAATTAGTGCAATTCTCACATTACAAGTCAATCTGTAACGTTGAATTAATCCCAACTTGATATTCTTATCATTCTTGAATTAAGTTGTTATATAAAGTGAATCATATAGTACATTTTACATATATTCTAAAAATATTAGGCTTACATATAGTTTTGGTCTCCTATTCTAAAAAATAAAATTTAATGAATTTCAACCTATTACTTTTTATTTTTTTAATATATTAACATATATTTCAAAAATTAGATTGCAAAAGAAATTCTCTTCTTCAAAAACACTTTTCAATAACTAGATTACCAAACGTATTTTCTCATCTTCTCATCCCTAAAACAGTTTTGAAAAATTGCATCACCAAATATTTTTTTTCCTATTCTCTTTTTAAAAGGAGTTTTCAAAAATAGACTTATGAAACAAGTTTTAAAAACTAAAAACCAAAAGTGATCCAAACAGGCCCTTACTCTTCAAAATAAGATGATTGATTTTGTGAGCGCTTAAAAGCATGGGGACCAAACTCTTGTTAGACCAACCAATCAATTGAGTTCAAATAGTTAACAGGCTTCATTAAGGACGAATCGTTTAGGAGAATCCGAGTTTGGTTCACGAATGGAACAACACTTGATCATACTATCCTTACGTCACGGCCAAACTCCAGATGACTAAGACTCCTTCCCTGAAACCGGAGGGATCACGCCCAAAAAAACAGCTCGAGGAATATGGTTCGATTCTCTAGCTCTAGGAATTTTCACGAAGATTGAACCATGCACAAGTATTATACGTGAAGGGAATTTCTGTTTTCACGACATGATACATCGATACCGCATCTAAATTATCTTTTTTCATATGATATTACACCTATGATCACCTCACATTGACTTATACGTGTTTATATTTTCTTGTTAAAATGATGATCACTCGTCTAACTATTCTATTTTTTTTTTTGTTACAGTCTAACTATTCTATTTGATATGAAATTATTAACTGATATGTTCCGGTAAAAAAAATAAAAAATACTAACCAGTAATACAGTAACTGCTAATAATATTTCACTAACACTGAAACCGTTTCAAAAAGGTGGAGTATTGTCATTTAATTTTAACCAATTCATCTTCTAAAGAGTTTAAATAAAAACTTTCTTACTCTATCAAAAAACAAAAAATTGAAAGATAGTTAAGAACTAAAATAGAGAGACTCTAAATCATAATTTAAAATAGGGTTAATTATGTTTTTGATCCCTATAAATATATTAAATTTTCGTTTTAGTCCCTATAAAAAATTTCTTTCACTTTTAGTCCCTATAAACTTTTCAATCACTACTCTTGGTCCCTATTTTTAAGTTAATTTTTGTATTTTTTAATGAAATTGTGCAGAAATGTGTGGAATATTGTAAAATATTTTCTCAAGAAAAATTATAATTTTTTAACAAAACACAAATTAAATATGAATATTTAACTCTCAAAAATATTAAAATTCATATTAAATTCATGTCTTGATAAAAAAATTCTAATTTTTTTTGGAGAGATTCTTATAATATTTTGAATTTTTCTGCAAAATTTTATTCAAAAATATGAATTTTACATGTGAGTTTACTTTAAAGGAGGGACCAAAAGTGAAGATGTAAAATTTTTGAGGGACTAAAAATTAAAGAAATTTTTTAGAGAGACTAAAACGAAAATTTAACATACTTATAGGGACCAAAAACATAATTAACCCTTTAAAATATCCAATAACTTGGCCTGTTGCAGTGTGCCTCCCTAGTAGTATCATTTTGTTGTATAGTGGCCCTTTGAACCTACTACTCTGAATAATTTATTTGAAAAAATGAAAAAAGAATACTTATCGGTTTTCTCCTTTACAACTTGCTATTGCAATCCCACCTACTAGAACTGCATATCATAAAATGATTAAAATCTCCTTTATTTTTCTTTCTGAAATTTCATTGTTAATTGACTTCCATAAAACGTGATCTCCCAACAGCCCCACGTTGTTGGCGTCAATCAACAAAACACTTATAAATACAGCCAACTTTTACGCAAAATTACCTCATTACCCTTAGATCATTTTTTTTAATTGAGTTATTATATACATTCTTTTTCATTAATTTGAAGCAACAAAATTCATTCACAAATGTCGCAGTCACGTAGTGGTTGGATCAATCCAACTACACGACACGAGCTTGGAATATCTACTGTTTTTCTTTTTTGGTTTGGAATACTAGTGATAGGTTTAGGTTGCCCAGATTTCTCACACTTGGGAAACACAAGAAGATTATCACTAAGATTCTTGTAAATTGATTGGTTAAATTGATTGGTTTTAATTAACTGGCATGTCTCAATACTACAGAACCCAACAATCTAAGATTCTTTCTTGGTAGTGGTATATAATAACTCATCATAACCGGAGAGAATATGACAGTGCTAAACGTTAGTGGACGTTGGAATTGGTTTTTCATAGTAGTGGATCAATGGACTTTTTTTTTTTTTTTTGTTGATTTAAGTGGATCAATGGACATGTATATCATTATTTTTTCTAAAATAGAAAGAGGAAATATATACTCTCCGTTTCAAAATATAAGCCAAATTTATTTTTTAGGTTCATTCATTTAATGATGTATGTGGTTCATTAAATGAATGAACCTAAAAAGTAAATTTGGCTTATATTTTGAAATGGATGGAGTATGTTATTTGTCAGACTCTTGACTCGAGGGTCTCGAGACAGAAAAAACAAACTGTCTTGATTACCATCCTTGTTTATCATAGAAAGTTTACCTGAGTTAAGTTTGGAGACTTTATCGATTTATAAAAGATAAGACTCAACGAAAACTAACAAAGATTACCTACTAAAAATATTCTCACGCTGACAATAGAGGTTGAATATACGATCTTACGGTTGAGTCAACTTCTTAGTCATAAAAAACTCAATAACATATTTAACACTAGAGGAATATTATGGTAAAATAACTTTATTTTGTTCGTATAGTCTTTAATATTTGGAGGAGTGTTAGTATAACATTGTTTAATATATGTTTTTCAACAAGTTATCATTTATCAATTAAAATTTATTTAGGTCTTACTAAGTTTCAAACTTACTTAATGGTATAATGTTTGGTTGTTGTTGTTGTTGTAGGTCTTATCAAGTTATGTGAGTTTCATATAAATTTGATAAAATTCAATAAATTTTGACCGATAAAAGAGACTAAGTTGAAAAATACAATATGATATTGAATCACATTTCTTTATAAATAAATTAAAAGGAAAATATTTCATTTATAACAAAAAATAAGACATCTCATTCACATCACAAGACTCGTGGGGCTGACCTGAATGTGTGATCCAAATCTGGTTCCCCATTTATTTATCCAAATTAAACATGTATACCTGTTTAAACTTTAAATATGTGCACCTGTTTAAACTTTAAATATCCAAATTAATATTTTATCTAACGGTTCTAGTCAATATAACTCGGTTGACAGAGATAATATATTGTTACATGTAAGGGTTGGGATTCAAACTCAATTACTTTACTTATTCACCTTAAAAGAAATGCTTGCCCACCATAGATCATCGACATACGACTACAGTCTCTACACACCCCTTCTCCTTTCAACCCCTAAGACCGGTTTGAAAATGAAAAAAGTAGGGTTATGCATTACTTAAGGAATTTATTTCATAAAATTTTATCTTAAAAATATAAGTTAAACAAATGTAAAAGCAATATATTTAACATTCTATGCAAGAGTTATCGTTTTTTATTGCTTAAATAATGTTTAAGATCACTTATTGGCATTTTCCCTTTACTTTTTAAGAAGATATGACACAAAGTAATGATATTTGTACAATAATTTTGTGATAGTTTTTGAAACAATATTTTCTTCTTTGTTTTTACTGGTCAAAAACTATAAAAAAGAGAAGAAAAATGAGAGATACAGAGTAGAACGCTATAAAAATACGAGAGAGAGAGAGAGAGTTATGCAACAACTATTCTAAAATAGTTAGACAAATATCATCACTTTCACAAATTGCTAACAATAATACAATAGTGGTTATATTTATGTCAAAGAAATATAATAGGGTAGTTATACTCTATCAAATATATTTCTTCTAAAACCAAGTTCTTTAAAAAGAACAAGTCTCGTTTAAGTTCGATCCCAACTTTAGAAATACATCAACATTATAATGTTAAAGGTAGTTTCTTATCTATTTAGATTCCACAAAATCCGAGAGTCCAAAAATGTGTCATTTTAAACGGAATATTGGTATGGGAAATGAACTAAAATAGGAGAACCAAATATTATACATAGAAATTAGGGTTAAAGAGTACAAATATGCAAGAGAGTCCGAAAATGTGTGATTTTGAAACGGAATACTAGTCCTGAAAATTAACTAAAATAGGTGAACCACATGTTAAACATATAAATTAGGGTTAAATATATTTCTAGTCCCTAAAATTTTTTAAACATTGATGAAGTATTGTCATTAAGTTTTTTTTTATTCATTTTTAGTCTCTATTTTCAAATATTCAATTTTTGTAACAAATTTTAAAACACTGAGATTATTCTTACAAATTACAATATTATAGAGGATTAAAATTACCATTAAAATTTTAAAGGGACTATATTTGAAAATTCATGATTTTATAGGGACTAAATAAGCATCTAACCCTGGAAATGATATGTTTATAATAATAATAATTTCCTTAATCTTGGGAGAACATAGTCCTTGTGTGCATAACTCAATTGGTAGAAACATTGCAATATGCAACGATCGATGTTCGAATTTTAGATTTTCCATTTATTCATTATATTTATGTTTGGTTTCACATTTATAGTATGTTAGTGTTTGCGGTGGAATGCAACTTAAACACACATTCACCGATTATACTAATTAGAGCTTCCTTAAAATCACGTCAAACGAGCATTGGAACGTGAGATTTCTTATTCCACCACCAAACCTAACCTCTTAGAGAAGCTAAAATAAATTTTTGAGATGTAATTTTGATTTTGATATGTTTGAATTTTTTTCAAATAAAAATGATTCCGCCTCTTGAATTGATTATATTTAAAGCAGATTTATAGTTTTTGTTCTTAAAATTGATTTTTACGCACAAATCTATAGTCCGAATGATAGGGTTAAAAGTGGAATAAAAATCAATATGTTTTTTTTTGGTACAAAAAAATCAATATGCTATAAGCTCAAACGCTAATAGCGTATGAAAAACCAGCTATAAACTCGTAAAATATGTTATAAACTTATGATAAAAATATTGTTACCAAACATATTTTTCTTGTCATATGAGTTCGTTGTAAGTTCTAAGTTATCTTATATGCCTTAACAAACATACCTTTCACAAAAAAAAGGGTTAAATATGTTTTTGATCCTTATTAATATACCAAATTTTCGTTTTAATCCCTCTAAATTTTTCTTTCAACTTTTAGTCCCTTAAAAATTTTCCATCTTCACATTTGGTCCCTCTTTCAAAATGAACTGATATGTAGAATTCATATTTTTAAATAAAAAACAACGTACTTAAAAGATAACTAGACTTTTGCACGGGTCCTATCGACCATAATAGAAATCGATAAATGATCTTTAACTCGTGAGATGCACATGCATCTATCAATAAACACAAATTAGATTATTAAAGATCAAATATCGCAATCAAATTCGTTCCAATATGTCCTTAATGTCATTTGATAGAGAAAACATAATCTATTAAAGACTATATATTTAATCACAATATGAGTATTGAGACAATTATTCTCTTTTTTTCTTTATAATTAAAAAGAAACACTCTCTTCATTTTTAATTATAAAGAAAAAAGAATATAGTATTTGTTAGGTTAAACTGCTGCTAAACTAATGCAGCATTTTAGAGGAAAATTATGAGGTTAAGTTGCTCCAGACCCAATAAAATTAGTAAATAAGGAAAAAAAAAGTCTATAGAAATAATAGATATATACAACGATGACACAACATGATAGGAATGAAAAGGTTAACAGCGAGGAGAAATAGGATTTTTTTTTTTTTTTTGACAAATTAGACGATGATGTTTGCTTGATTATCATTTTTCCGGTTCCAACTTAATTTGAGAGCGTTATCTCCTACGAACAACTTTGGTCCCAATCCTATAAATACCCTTTGCCTCTTACAACTCACATTCTCCTATCCCTATCCATTTTCCATCCACTGTATTTACCCATTTTCACAAACCTTCATTATTCTACTTCCGAACCTGCAAAATCATTTTTTCCCTGTAAGTTCCTTGTATTCTATATACTTTTTTCATTTTATTTTGTACACTCATCTATAATTTTTTTTTTCTTTTCTAATCTATGGTTATTGTTTATTGCTCTGTTTGTTGTCTCTCTATCACAGATCTACCTATGTTTTTTTAAATTTAAATCTAGTTTACACAATAATCAAAAATTTTATTTGTTTAGAATTACTGCTAATTTCCTGAAAGATTTTCAACTTTGAATCGCTGTGTTATTTGTCTTGTTGTGTATTATATATATTAAATGAAACTAAACTTTGATTTTGTCTTGATCAATGGAGTTTGATAATGTGATTCCTGTTTTCTGGAAACTTTGATTATGGATCGGTGGTTCTTGTTCTATTCTAGCCACCGCTTATTTGAGTCACAGGGATCTCTGTGAATTGTGTTTAAGTTTCATCCTGTAGATCAATTGAATTCCACAAAGGTAAAAGTTTATTTGATCCAAGCAGGTCGGAGTTTCTCTGGTTTTCCTATCTGTTTGGTATTTTTTTTCTGGTTATATGTGTGCAAAGTATCATCAATTTTACATCAGATCTGGTGGATACTTTTTTTTCTGGTTATACGTGTGCCAATACATCCAACGAAGGATGATTTAATTTTCAACCCTCTAGAATGAATCTTGTTTTTTTCTTCTTCTTTTTTTCTTTCCATTGAATATGTATATATGCAGTTATATATTTCTGATTCTTGTTTTGACTTATTTTTATTCTGTTTGATAAATTCATTTCAGTTGGTATAAAGTTGAAGAAAATGGAAGTTAAGGGTGGCTGAGTCTTGGCAAGTTCTATGGCCTATATTGGTATATTATCTTGTGTTTACGTACTCATAATTTTGTTGATGAGATGAATATTGGTTAATTTGTATTTTTATCTTCAAATATAACACTCTTTGTCACAATTTGTAGATATCCGGGTAATGTGTGAGGGAGGATACATATTTGGCAGCTCAAGAAATAATCGGCAGAAAACCACTGAAAATCACTGTAAGAGAAAAACCCCTGTTATGGAATCTGAATCAGACCGGACAAAGCATAAAAAATCATCCGCTTATACTGCTCAAGTGATTCGTTCTGCCACATCTTTTATGCCTTGGTCTTGTAGAATCCCAATCGGTGAAGGATTTTACGAATTTCTTTAGATTCTCAGTAAAACATTTTGTGCATTATTTGGTTAATTGGTAACAACAAAATTCTCTATATTCTCGTGCTACATTGCTGATTTCATAAGTGCCTGGTTTTGTTGTTGAAAAGAAGAGATTTATAAATTCAAACATGTGTTTCACCAATTTGGTCAATCAAGATAAAACAACTCATACGCGAAGCAAAAGCAATCATTGTTTAACCATTGAGGCTCTGGATAAAGATGAAAGCCCTATTCTACCTGGCCTTCCTGATGATGTTGCAAAGTATTGCCTTGCACTTGTTCCTCGCTCCAACTTCCCAGCTATGGGTGGTGTCAGCAAGAAATGGAGGTTGTTTATTCGAAGCAAAGAATTTGTGATGGTGCGAAAATTGGCAGGGTTGCTTGAGGAATGGCTCTATTGCTTAACGTTGGACAGTGAAGGGAGGGAAAGCCATTGGGAGGTCATGGATAGTCTCGGTCACAAATGTCTATCCCTTCCACCAATGCCTGGTCCAGCAAAGGCTTCGTTCGGGGTTGTGGTTCTTAACGGAAAGCTTATTATCATGGCTGGCTATTCAGCTATTGAAGGAACCGCCGTTGCCTCAGATGAGGTTTACCAATATGATTCTTACCTTAACAGGTATAATTAACTTCTCAAATGTGCATTCTATCTAGAAATCTTAAGAGTTTATTATGTATATGATAAGTAAGTTCTCCATCGTAATTTAATTGATGGTAGACCTATCATCCATTTCATAATTTTTGAAACATAATGTTCTAAATTTTCTGACTTGTTCCATTCTCAATTGCAATTGTAGTTGGAGCAGCTTATCAAACATGAATGTGGCTCGTTATGACTTCGCTTGTGCCGAAGTGAACGGCTTGGTTTATATTGTTGGAGGGTATGGGGTGAATGGCGACAATCTCTCTAGTGTTGAGATGTACGATCCAGATACTGACAAGTGGACACTGATAGAGAGCCTTCGTCGCCCAAGGTGGGGTTGCTTTGCTTGTGGATTTGAGGATAAGCTCTATGTCATGGGTGGAAGGTCAAGCTTTACTATTGGAAACTCCAAGTTTGTCGATATATATAACCCCGAGAAGCACAGCTGGTGCGAGATTAAGAATGGCTGTGTTATGGTCACAGCTCATGCAGTATTGGAAAAGAAATTGTTTTGTATTGAGTGGAAAAGCCAGCGGAAGCTGGCAATATTCAGTCCCGAGAACAACTCATGGACAATGGTACCCGTCCCATTGACAGGGAGCTCGAGTGTTGGTTTTCGATTTGGGATACTGAACGGAAAGCTGTTACTTTTTCCGGTTGAGAAAGAACCTACTAATCAAACATTGTTATATGATCCAAATGCGGCTTCGGGGTCAGAGTGGCAAACTTCAGACATAAGGCCATCTGGTTTATGCTTGTGCAGTGTAACAATGAAGGCATGAAACTTCTATAGTTATGGGGTTTTCTGCATTTCAACTGAAGTTTAAAATGGTACTGAGCTTGGGTGGCTTTCATTATGTGATCAGATTTCAAACTGGTGTTTTTGCTTCGAGTTTTGACTGTTGTTGTTTTTTTAGTTTATAATTGTAATCTTGTTGTTTATCATGCATGATGCATGGTGTTTATGTCTAAAGGGGGTCAATACCCTTTGTTGTTTTGTAATATCGACTTTGTAGAATCTCTCTTAAAATTTATGGTATGGATTTCTGTTTATTGTTCTCTTGCATAAAGTAGGAAGAAAAGGAGCAGTGACAATTGAAAAAGGCAAAAGCATTGAGAATAATCAGAGATTGTAGAATGAATGCAATTCTGTCACCCTACTTCGTCACAGATCGAAGAAAGATGACAGTAGATCGAAGAAATAATTAGGTGGTGCATGAATCTTTTGCTGCAGTTGCTTTTAGTTCACAAAAAGATCACAAATCCAAAAGAACTTCTGAACATATTGATAGTGCAGTGAAAGAGAAATTTCCAGTTTTGTTAGTTGCAGAGGGAATTGAGCAGGATGCTCTTGCTCCAATTTTTAAAAATAAACTCAGGGGTGTGCTTAAGGTTGCTGCTACCAAGGCTCCTGCTTTTGGGAACGCAAGAGTCACTACTCAGAAGATATTGCCATCTTGACTGGAGATATAAGATCAATTACTCAATTTAATTTAGAAGCTTGTTTTTTGTTTTCTGATATTTTGAAATAACCACTAGAAAAATTATTGGCAGAAGTAGATGGATGTAGTTACTTAAATCATGTACTTCAATGACCTGTAATTGTGACTTTACCATTTGAGTCGAATTCTTTGATACTTGTAATTGTGTTTAATCACAAAGATAGCATCAAAATTAGTTGTCAAAACTTTTTCTTTAAAAAAAATTGTATGCACTATGCAAAAACATCTCTGCTTGGCACTAATAAGAACCATAAAATGAGCTTTGAGCCATCCTACTAAAATGATAGCGAAAAATGCCGGTGTAAATGGCAATGTTGTCATAGATAAGGTCCTGAGGTTCTTGAGAAACTGTTTTCTGTAAGAGATAAATTATTCAATGAGATTTTTTTTGGATCTTTTGTTGCATTTAATAAGTTCAACTCAACAGCATATCTTCTGTCATGCAGGTTTTAGCAGATGATAACATGAATTTTGGTTGCAATGCTGCTAGAGACTGTTATGAGGATCTCATGAAGGCTAGAATCATGGATCCAACAAAGGTATACTAAATATTTAAATGCCTCATAGAAGATATAAGTAAAAATAATTAGTATAATTTTTACTTTTTAGAAACAAACGTAGTATACTATTGTATTATGTATGTTGAAAATTGGCGCAGGTTGTTAGGAGCATGCAACTTCTGTGGCCGACATTTCTAACATCAAATACAATACAAGTCTTCGGTCATTGATCCCAGCCACCCACTATATATTAACAAGTAACCTAGTGGAAAACAAGTTACCTACAATGGACCACCTACCAACCTATCATCGTGCTGTAATTTGTATTCTAAAATTTTATGAAATGACCGATGCTTTAGTCACTCCAATTTCTATGTTTCTCCGAAACTACCAAACAACTCCCAATATGAAATTATGAATGCTATTTAATTAATTATATATATCACGGTTAACACTTTTTTCGTTGCTACAGTAATCATGGTTAGCACCGATGCTATATAAACAAATAATTAAATAAATTTGTAAAGACGGGTCATATTTGAATGAAACTAGTAATTTAAAGACGAATTCAAATTGACATATGTTAAATGATGTAACATACGATTTGATAATGTAGAATGATCTATCATCGGTGAAATTGCAAAAACCTCTCAAAAAACATCAAATTCAACTTTAAAAATTATTATTCAATTTTCCAATTTAATTAATTAAATGTAAATATTTTTCTATCTCAATGTTTGTGCATCTGATGATCGTAAGTTACATCATTTCAAACATGTAAAATCATTCTTTTGTTCTCTAGAAATTTTAGAGAGGGGACTAAAGTGTTGTATTATAAAGTAAGTGAAGCAATTTTATATCCGGATAAAATGGAGGGATCATATCTCTAATGAAACCTTCATTAAAAAAACTTTTTATTTATTTATTATATTATTTGTTTCATGTTAACTCTGATTTTTAAATAAAATAGGTCTTCGTGATCAAGAGTTCGATCAAGAGTGAATTAGTCTGAATAAGAATTGTTTCACTAAAAAATCGAATTCAGATTTACAATTCGTTTTTGGTGGAGTTAATATTAACTACTACCAAATTTTTATTGAAAAAAAAACTCTATTACCATTTTTTCTTTAATAGAAAAACTAGTATCTTTTCTTTTTCTTTAAGAATACATTGATCGATAAATTTACATTATTTTTTAAAACGTTACACAATTTGCTCATTTAGGTTTTATTTTGGTCCATTAAATTATAAATAAACGTTTTAATCATTTTTATGAAGAATTAAATTGTCTAAATTTTACAGCTTAGATGATGAAAGTATCTAATATGTACCCACAAATGACCAAGAAGAAAAGAAAATAACTTGACCAAATGACCAAGAAGAAAAGAAAATAACTTGACCAAATGACCAAGAAACATTTTTGTAGTTTAAGCGCAAATCATAAGTGCAATTCATCAAACACCTAGAGTGCATACTACAATTGAGCGCGCGCCTTTTGCTTTCAGAACTCGAATCATACGCACACAATTCTCAATCTCATCGTCCCCACGCCGCACACCACCATGTTCGGCGGCCAATCTTCATCTTCCCTCTTCGGAACCCCATCTTCAGCATTCGGCACTCCAACCTTCGGTACTCCATCTTCCACACCAGCTTTCAGCACCCCAGGTTTCGGTACCCCTTCTTCAACTCCTGCTTTTGGTGCTTCTTCTACACCCGCTTTCGGTGGTGGTTCTTCCCTCTTCTCAACACCGTTCTCTGCTCAACAACAACCTCAACAGCAGCAGCAGCAGCAGCAGAATTCACTCTTTCAACTATCACCTTCTACTGGTTTTGGGTTTCAGAATTCTACGCCGGCGCCGCAACCTTCGCCGTTTCCAAATTCTCAATTGACTACTCAAATGGCTAATGTTGCTCCAGTTCCTTTCTCACTAGCGGATCGTGATATTCAAGTATTATTTTTTCACTATACTTTTCAAATTTATTTTTATTTTTTGTTGATTAATTTGTTTGTTATCTTTGTTTTTTCAATTAGGCTATTCTTGATTCTTATAAGGATGATGCTGGAAACCCCAAATACGCTTTTAAGGTCTTCTTCCTCTCACTGTCTTTTTCATTTGAAAATTATTTGGAATTATAGTGTGATGGATACAGGGTTCAAACCTAATTAAGCTATTTATTCAAACATAACCTAATTTATCATAAGCTGTTTCCATAAGTTGTCCTGAATAGTCTCACAAATGTTTATGCTGGTAGATAATTTTAAATAAGCCAATTCAAATACACCCTTAGACTCTGTTAGATAAAAAAAATAGCAGATAGTTTATATGTTAACTTATAGCGGATAGCTAGTCGATAGCCAATAAACTAGTTAATTAAATTTGTGGTGTTTGGTAAAATTAAAAGTTGAACTAGCTCGTAAATATGAAATGACAAAGAAGATATGTTTGGTTAGTATTTAATTTTTTTCAAGTAAGATAACTGGGATAAAATTTAGCGAAAAAATGATAAGTTATAAGCTTTAAGCTATAAGCTACTTGAATTAGCTTATCAAAAAACGATATAAGCTAGTAAAAATAAGTTACAAGCTTGTGAGAAAATGGCGGTTACCAAACGGATCTTTTTGTCATATGAGTTGATAAGCTATCAACTATAAGCTAGCTTGTTGTGCTCTCCAGACAGAACCTTAGTGTTCATGTTTTCTCATGTTGGTCTTTGTGTGTGTTGTGCAGCATTTGTTATTCAGTGTTACAGACCCGCAGTTTAGGGTGAAGCCTGCTGGTGTTTCAGATGTAAGTTCATATTTTTTTTCTCAGTGAACACTCTAGTTGGTAGCTTTTTTTCTTATGTCATGCCACTGGCTAATTGTGGGGAATAGTTTATGTTGCTAGATCATGTGGGCGGAAGCTATGGGGAAGCTTGAAGGTATGGAAAGCGCTGATAGAGAACGTCTTTGGCCACAACAAGTTCAAGGTTTTAAGGATCTTTCCCAGCGCCTTAAGGTAACAAATTTCTGCTCCACTATGTTTGGATTGATTGGAAGGGGTGCATAGAAAGGACTCAATCGGAATTAGTTATGGAGTGTTTAAAACAGGGTTGGAATGCATTCCATCTATTACATTTTATTTTCTTTACCAATTTGGGGCTACGGAGCCATTTATTGTCTCCTTCTCTTCCGTGCTCCCAAACATCGGAGTTATACTTTTCTTCATTCCATCATAAAATGTTCAAATATTGGTATGGTAGTTTTGTTCCATTCAATTTTACCTATCATTAGATATCCAAACAGAAAATAGGCATCATACATTATAGCAATGAATTTGATAGGTTAACTACATGACTAGCTCTAGCATCTTGAATATATGATTTTAGAAGGAAATGGATGTCCATATGGGGTTGGGCATTTTGGCTCTTTTCTGCAGTTTGATTTTTAGTAAAATAGGGGCAACCTGGTGTAACTGAGCTTCCATGATAGTTGGATCCAAGGAAGACTCAAATCCATTCTAAATCTATTATAAAAACCTTACCTTGCAATTTAGATATTAAAGAATTATATAAATGGAAATGTTTAGCAGTTTCAAAATTTACGTCCATATCTCCGGCAATGATGCCAGACATTTCAACTTAATTTTATGTGAAAAAAGTTGTTTACAAAATTTATTCTGCTCATCAGTTGTCCATGGTTTATACTAAAGCAGAGAACTTTGCTGCTGATGTCAAGATTTTGTGGAAGAAAAAAAACTTCACAAAAGGTGTTGTTCTATTTTCAAAACAAACTGGTGCGTGCATCGGTAAACCTAGACACACGGGAACTGCTAACATACTCCCATTTTGTTTTTAGAATAAGTAAATTTGCATCATATTACTGTGTTTAATAAACAAGTTAAAACAAGGCATAGCATATGGGTTTTGTTTCATGTTTGGTGCATGTGAAAAGTAGAACAAAATAGGACAGACGTTGAGAAAAGGGTTAATTCTAAGTAAAATGTTGGAATTAAAAAAAAAAAAAGATATAACACGCTGTTCAGTTTAATTTTTTTTTTTGTACCAAATGCTACCTACACCTTTTTCATTTGGACCAAAACTCATTCTCCCTTTTCAAAAACAGCTTAAGTTGATGGTTATTTAAGAAAATATAATTTCAGAAAAACATATATTCCACATTTTCTATTTCCTGTTAATGCCATGCCTTTCATTTCCACATCATTATGCAATCAATCAAATAGTTGGCATGTGAAAACAGCAGCAATGTGTATTTTCCTAATAACACAGAGTAGCTGTTTGATTTGCTTCTAATTGTAAATCCCCATAATGTAACGGATGCATTGGAAAAGGAGGGAAACATAAATAAATATCGTCCAAGTCTAATTTATTCTGTCTATAAATTACATGACATTTCTACTCTCGTCTCTATTATGGTGGCATTTTAAATGAAGTTGATCGGCGTCTAATCATTTCTGGAGGGGATTGTTTATGATTGGTATGTGAGTTAGCAGCTGCAAAGATTGGTATCTTAGTCAATTTCAAAAGCATTGAAACTGAAGATTCTGCCACAACAAAAGTTGAGAAAAAAAAAAATACTTGATGAGTGACATTTGATGATAGAAAGAGGTAGGAGTGGTGACAGCATAACAATAGCATGAAAGAGAAAGTCGTTATACCTATTAATTTTAGTTGTTTTAGAAACGAGAGAAATATGATATGGGCCAACTTAAAAGGCATGGTTATTAATATAGCATGTGTTTGGGATCATGGTGGATGTCCCACCTAACACACATCCAAATTTATGCATTGTCCTTCTAACCTACACGCGGGGATAATATATGCTAAAGGATAAGCTAAGGAGAGCTACAAGCTTTTAGGAACATGACTGCTCCAATTGTAGTATTAGATCAATATTCATATGAATATATACAACTCTTTACTGGGTGGGTATATTGAAATATGCCATAACGGCAAAAGACTGCTGCTTTGATCTGTATCCACCAGTCAGTATTTGGTGCAAAAAATAGATAATTAACAAAATCAGATATAGAAATTAGAAACTGTTGAGACATGGGCCTTGATGACACATTTTTACTCACATTGTCTTGCAGCTCCAAGATGAAGTCATTGTCTCTGATGCAGAGAGATTAAGTGTAACCCAAAGCAATGTTAAAATGGTATTGACCTTCTCCTGCTCTCCCAAGAAAAATGTTGAACCGGTGCCAGTTTTTTATGCTAACCTATCTTTTCGATTCTCTGATGGTATTTGCAGCTCCAAAGACATTTTCAAGCAGATACTCTTCCTTGGATTCAAAGACTGAAACAGAAAGAACAGATTCTTCAGCAACGTATTTTAAGAGTAGGGACAACTGTTGTGTTTGAAATAAAGCTTTCACATTTCTTATTTTGTCTAGTTCTCCCCTCATTATGTCTAATCATATGTCGTGATTGAAGGTGATGAGAATAGTGGAGGCGTTGGAGGGAAAAGGCTGTCGTATTCCATTAACGAAAGGGGAAGCTGAACTCGCTGAGAAACTAGCCACAATAACTAGACAGGTAGAATTTTTGTATCTTCTATCTCCTGTTCTGTTGCTTGGATGGAACTAACATGAAAATGTCTTTTCAGCTGAAAGGATCTGGAGCGGAATTATCTAGAAGGGTACAAAATCTACTCGGTGTATCTCGTGTCAAGGCTAATAGCAATGGATTTGGTAACTCAGCTCATCTTCTGGGCTCAACCAAAATTCACGATCAAAGTCTGGCTGACCTGCAGGAGGTAAGATGCTACCAATATGGCAATATGAGGTTTACTGCTTAAAGTATCTTTTGATCTTTTGCTGTCTTTTTTAAACGATTATTTGTATGACGAAATTTTGCATTTTTATTACTCCAAAGAACTCAATGTCCACTAACGATGGTCTACTTTGTGAGAACAGGTTTTACAGCAGCAGATGGATGCCATAGCAAGACTTGGCAGTGTTCTGAAGCGAGATGCACGGGATATGGAGATTATGATGGCTGAGGACACAGGAACTTCAGAAAATGGACATTTAATGTAAACTTGCTTAAGAAATCTGTAGTCGTCTTGCTTCATATTTTCCTTTGATTTGTAATTTTTCCATGAACCATGATTTGGTAATATAGTGCGCACAATAGTTTTTAGGGACACTTTTTGTGTGGTCCGCGGAGTAGTTTAACTTGATCCATTTGCGATATTTTGTGGCTATTTGAATCTTCCTACATTCTTTCCTACATTCTTGAAGGGTTCAACATACATGGTTAGCAAGGGTATATTTGCAGAGGACTTTGGAAAAAAGTGATGGCATGTGAGGATGATGAAATATTTTCAAGTTTTGAAGTTTTTAAAATTAAATGATTATTATAAACTAAATTCTTCGATTGCTTCGTTTTTTACTGATTACACTACTTTTTAATTCTAAAATTTACGGATTCTATCAACAAAACAAAAAAAACTAAGGACGTACGGAGTAATATTCTACTAGAAATGTTATTCAAACTCACGCTGTGTTCCATTCGGTTTTGTTCATTTCAATCATTTTTTTTCACTCATTTTTCCATACGGCGTCAAAATTCTGCGTTTAATTATCATTTCTCATATTCTACTTGGTTGGACAATTCATTTTTGGTTTGGTTCTAATTACTAATCCTATTGGACAAGTTAACAAGGGAAATCACGTTCATAAAATGGTTTTTGACACAATGTTTCAACGTTTGGCGTGAAGCTTCAAGTTTGCATTTTGTTCAAGTTTTCCAACAAAAAATCATTTGAGTGAAATTGCCAATGGTATTTACCTAAGCAATCAATCCAATCTAAACCCTAATTATTCAGAGTTAATAATTCCCTGGATAACATCGATTTGTAAATACTCTCTCAATCCCTTACTATAAGAATAGTTTAGAAAAATCACGAATATTAAAAAAAATTGTTTAATACAATAATAGTTTACAAAAATCACAGATATTAAAAAATAGTCAGAAAAATATATAACTATTACTAAATTACTCCCTCCATCTCAATAATGAGGTCTAAGATGAACCCAATTCAAAGATATAAACTACTCGCTCCATTGTTGTCAAAAAAATAAAAAATACTACTTGCTCCATTCTTGAACTTGGTGGTTTAAGTTCATAGCATATAATAACTAAAAAAATATCACTTGATGTGTATCGAACCAAAATAGTCATATTTGACATTACAGATTTCCATATTCACGTATCTAATCTACTCTCAATATCTTGGAGTATATTTAGAAGAAAATTGTCTATTATATTTTTGAGTTTCTAAAATACTCGATATTTTGAAACAAAGTTAAAATGCTCCGCTAAAGTTTAGCAATGTAGAGAGTTGCTATATGAATTCCTTCAAACAAAGTATGCTGAAGGGATGAACCGAAAAAATTCAACCTGGTCTCTAGAAAAGGGCAAGCAATTTCTACAAATACAATTGCGTACTGAAAAGGAGCTAAAGTTAAATAAAGTTATAAAGAGAATAATTGGTTAATCGGATTTGAAATGCTACACTGAAAATAAAGCTAAATACAGGAGTTTCAGGGGCTCCAATGGAATAATTTTAGGTACAAACTATCACACTGTAGAACTGCAGACCATGTAGCATGCAAAACTGTAGCAGAGCATAGAACGGATGCCCCCTGCAAAGATAAAATTTATAAATTATTAGTGTCGACTATCACCGTATGGAACTTTTTATACTACTATAGCAGAAGGAGGGCTAATTACGGGTCGGGGAAATGTAAAAATGTTACACTTAATTTCAATCCTCAAATTAGCTTATTCTACTTAGATACCTAACACTCCGTTCCGAACGAATGCTACCATTGTCAACAATTCAGAAGGGATAGGAATTTGTACACAAAAAAAAGACCACGAGTCTTCACTATAGAAGGGTATTCTTGGAAAGCTATCCAATTCCCTGAAGGTATTCTTGGAAGGCTACCTTTCTGCCAATATCACAATATATAGCTGCTTAATGCTTTGACAAAATATGTTTCACATAACTGATTCTATTTATTGAACAAATTGGATATGTCGGTAAGTTCCCATATCAGAGTTACAAAGTACAAACTTATCAACTTCTGAACATCTGTAAAGAAAAATTCATGCATACAAATCACTTGGATGATCAAGTAACGGGCAGCAATATCCACCAACAGATCTCCATTAGAAACTTTATATATATTTTATGGCAAAAAAATACTAAGTACACATTTATTTCTTAACAATTAGTTTATTTTTACTAGTACGATTAGACAGATAAAGGAAAGAGACAACTTACTATTGAATAGACGGAAACAAAGCTTAGAAGAAGATTATTGAAACACCCATCATGAAGCAACCCATAGCTACCCATGGACTTAAACGCTCACCTGTGTAAAGTAAGCATACAAGCATGGTCAAGATAGTATCTATCTCCGACAGGTTCCATACCTCATGAAACATATTTTTGTTTTCGCTTACTCTGTAGCATTTTCTTTGAGTATCAAGTAATAAAAATAATATAACAATGACAATATATTTCATAAGGAAACCCAACATGCTGGTGCAGCATTTAATGTGAGACAATGACATTCAAGAACTACAAGGCAAAGCTAGAATACTAGTAACTGATGTCGCAAACAACCTTATGGATGCCACCATAACATGTAAGTTTGAAGCTCAAAAGGATGTGGAACACACTTGTTTGAGAATAATGAACGTTCCACATTAACTAAAAGGATTTATAAAAGTGACACATAAGAATGGAGCATACCAATAGAAAGGGTTGAGATTGAAAATAATATAATCATGATTTAGTATATTAAAAACATTAACATATGACCATAATCCGTCCTTTTCTGTTATCCCCGAGTTTTGCCCCTGCCAATATGGGTGTACGTCATTAACACAAGTATACAACTAAGTTGTTTGACCCAAATTAACTCAAAAAACCATAATCATAAGTCATTAAGGTATCAATCACATGGATAAAAGGCATAAAAAATATTGCAGAAGAAAGCTAAATAAAACTTCAAGGTTAACCTGGACCCAGACTATGACTCCTTTCACCCCTTATTTTCCACTCCAGTCTCTTTCCAAAGTTTGAATAAAAACACAAACAGATTTTAAAAGCGCATATAAAAATAGACATAAAATGATAATTGAGGCAGAAGCAAATCAAATAGGAGACATCTACCTATTCTTGCTGCCTTCCAGAAGAAACCGCGAAATCTGTCAGGAAAACACATGTCATCAATTCTGTTTGACCAGAAAGTTCTAAAACTTCATTATGAAGAATGAAACCACTAGTGCAAAATATATATCCAATGTTTAAGAAAAGGTGATTCGTGTATAGAAGAGATCGTTTTTAAATGATCATGCAAAGTTCAAATGTCCATATTATCAAACACTTGCAAAAGAAACAGGAAGGTTGCAGGAAAGGAATGGAGGGTTATAAAATGATTTTCTTTCCCTTTGCATGGATGTCTAAAATCCTCAATTTTGAGAGAACTTAAAAATGCTTATAAAAACTACTAGAGGGATGATCTTTAGGGGTCCCGTGATAAGCCTGCATCCACTATCTTTAAAACCCATGTTGTAAACAACTTGCTGTCAGTCGCAGATTACAGAAAACAGTGATTTGTTCAAATTTCACAACACTAGAGTGTTATAGTCGCTGTTTGACAACACTTTGTACTAAATAGCGTATTGCAAAACACTAGCAGTTTGTTCAAATTCCGCTACCCTATTGCACCACTATAGCTGCTATTTGACAATACTGGTTTAAGATATACTAAGGCAGAGAGCATGAGACGTAAGAGTATTTGGATACATATTATACATGGAAAGAGATATAGAGGTATATCATTTACCCGGTTCTCTGCTCAAGGATTGCTGGAAATTGCATCTTGAGGAAAGTGCAGGCACATATTCCCAAAAGTATCACGGTAAGAAATGAATGGAAATTGAAAAGCGCAGACTGAAACAAAAAACCAAAAAAATGTCAAAAGCATTTAACACATTATAGACTATCTGCACGTTTAGGTTCACAATGAGTTTTGACAGAATCACATTAAGCTGCCGTAATTTCTTTCGCAAAAACTACACTTTAGAGCTTCACCAAAATTACGGTGCCACTGTGTTTAACAAAACACGCAGCGATTCCAAACACAAATACCAAAGTGAAAAGAATTTACAGTTTCCTCACCATGTTAATGTGTTCTTAGAATTCACCACTCTTCTTCTTCAATCCTTTTAAGTCTACAAAACATTCAATTAGCAATCACATTGGAATCATGATCCAGAACAAGATGCAATAATTCCAGTGATCAATGAGTGGCACACAGAAACAACGAATAAGTTTTAAGATTATGGTGACACAGTCTGAATTGAGATTAATCATAAAAAGGTAACTAAACTTGTAACCTAGAAAATCATGATATAAAATGAGTAGATCCTTGATGCCTGTAATTGTTATGAGATTATTATCAAGAACTAATGCGAAAATCAATTAAATCTGGATTAAGAATAGATCTACACATAAAGTGAGCATATTTACTTAATTTTTGTAGGGGGAAAAAACGGAGAAGAAGAAGACAAATTACCTTTCTCTCAAAAAAAAAAAACAAAGAAGAAAAGTTACCTGAATCGTTGATACCAGTGAGTGTGAAAAATTAGAATCGTTCTTGTTATTTTCCCAGAAGGAAGAATCACTTTTCGGTTGGATGGAAGTGTTGGCTTTCTTAATCGTTAATTTCTTGTCAGTGTTTGAGAACTTGAGTCGAAATTTTCGACATCAAAATTAATTTTTGGATTAAATAATTCTAAATATGCCCTGCTAAATTGAATTTGGATATTGTGTTCAAAATAATTTTCAACTGTATGAGATTGAAAAAATATTTTTTTTTTATTTTTTCTGACAAAACATTTTGATGTTTTTTTCTTAATGGTTATAAAATTTTAATTTAGTAATAACAAAAAGGACTTGCAACACTTTATTAAAAAAAAAAAAAAGTCTGATAAATACAATCCAGTTGATAGTTTAAGGCTTAAATACGCAAAAAAGAAAAAAAATTGTAAGTAGCGTGTTTTTGGTTTCTGTTTCTTGACATATTTTTTTTTCTAAAACAACTCAGTTAGTTGTTAACCTTTTGGTTTTAGTCCCTAACATTAATTATTTGTTACAAAAACGTGTTGCTGGTAAACAGAGTTACATGTGACGAAGGCTGAGATGGCAATACGCACCTATACAAAATTTATGAAACAAACGATAAATTGTTCATGGGATTCAATTGGTTTACAGGACCGGCCCATTAATTTTTAAAAGTAAGTGAGAACTAAAACAGTTTTGAATATATGAGCTATTTTTGTTCAACTATGAGGCATTTTTACTTGTAAAATTTAATAATAAAATAATTTATTAATTAAAGACCTAAAGTGAAGGCTCTAGTGACCTTGCCCTTAAGTCGGTCCTATTAGTTTATATATATTGAATTCATCTCCATAAAACAACTAACAAGGTTGTAATGCCATTTAAGACAAAATTAAGTTCACAAATCTAAGACAATTAATGAACACAATTGATTTTTTTTTTTAAACTAAAAGAAAAAATGAGCATTTGGAATGTTGTTCATATTTAGTTGTGGAACAAAGCTTTGATTTCCACAATTATATACGTAACATAAACGGTAATAACATGATATGAATGTATCTTTTTATTTTCGATAATGAAGAGTTTATTGAAACAATCTATCCAGAAGGATATTATAAAGAAGGTTACGAACAATATGTTCATATGAGCATAATTTAAAGACTAACGGTGCAAACATAATGTTCATGGGATTACCAAACATTTGAAAACTATATGAGTTTGATCTCTTTCCCTTAATGTTTTATTTGTATCTTTTTTTATGTTGCCATGATATTAATGTGAAGTTTTCATCGCCGTTTTGCAACGACCAATCTCTGTCCGGGAACCAATGTGGCATACTAGGTAGGTATTCCTCTCCAAACCGAATAATTTTTCATACACATGAACTATAAATTGAAACTCTAACCACATGTTTAAGGTCCTCATGTCCTTTGCCACTAAGATCAATCGAGCTGGTATTTGTATTTTGTTTTAGACCAAGTTCTTTATTATTTAATTTCACTTTATTTTTATGTTCCTTAAACGAAGTTAAATATTTTGATAAAAAAAACCTCTAAAATTTAATTTTTTATGAAAGAAACTTTTTTAACACAAGGTCCTGAGCAATAATGGTTAACAAGCAACATGTTTTCTAAAATTTAGAAACACAGTTCAAACCCCCTTTCTCTTGTTTCCACTACCTTCATGATATACAGTCTAATTTTTAAAAAGGTTTTGCTAACCGGTGTCTTAAATGCAATGGTTAGGAATTTAAAAGATAAAATGATTTATGAATTTCATGTAGAAAATGTTTTATTTTAATTTTCAATGTAGTGAAAACACAAATTCTAATTATTATTTTTTTCTTTGGACTTTTAAACAAGTGTCCTAAGGACACTTGTTAACATTTCCTTTTTTTAAAAATTAGGCCAAACAGTCACATAATTTGATTGAACTTCATGTAGGGACAAATATTGATGCATATACGAATAATTTCTTTGTTTTTTTAAATGATTTTCGTAGAGTGGTGATTAATTTAGCTTAATTTTATACTCACATGCATTAGGTTCAAATCATACCAATTGTCTGCATGTATAAGTCATGGTGGCATTTCACATGGGAAGGTATAAAACCTTCCCACCATGGAAAAGTTCACTTTAACCATTAGATTTAATGAAAGAACACAATCTTATCCTACACTTCCAACATTAGATTATTTTTTAACACCTTCCACCACCCTTCTCTCTTCTTCCTCCCCCCACCAGCAACATCAAACACACCACCGGATGTGGATCCTCTCATGTTTTCTTCTATTCAGCCATATTTACTGTTTTACTATCAGTTCATTTTATAAATCCTCAATAGCTTGAATTTGAGACTGAATTCTTCTACCCTTAAAAATTACGCCCTATTGCAGAAAATGTTTGAATTGATAAATAGAAACAAAAAGATTAGGAACTATTTTAAACTAGTCATGTGGTGGCAAACAACAGAAGGAGGGCAGAAGCAGTGGTAGGCTGTGCTGGTGTTTACAGCTGGTGGCAGGGAAAGGGATGGTGGTGATGGGCACAAACAGCGGACCCGTAGTTGGAAAAAAAATTACCATAAAAGGAGCATGCCAGCAATTGATATGGGAATGATTACTAATAAAGCTTCAAGGCTGAACACTTGAATTCAATGAAAAAAAATAAAGGAAGACTTTAACAGTAGTTAAAACGGTGTTTATTTATTTTTTGATTCATTTTAGCAATTGATATTCAAAGCTTTAATTGTTATTGCAGAAAAGATGGGCAAGATGAACACTATCAACCTATTCAAATGGTAGCTCGATTCCATCTTCTCCCAATTTTTTAATTTTGCTTAGCAATTTTTTTTTTATAGAACAATGTATTACAAGTTGTTTGATGTTGCTGGTGGTGGAGAGGTAGGAGATAGAAGGTGGTGGAAGGTGTTAAAAAATAATCTAATGTTGGAAGTTTAAGATAAAATTGTGAACTTTCATTAAATCAAATGGTTAAAGTGAACTTTCCCATGGTGGGAAGGTTTTATCCCTTCCCATGTGAAATGCCACCGTACAGGTTTCCTTCAAAACAAAAAAAAAGTCATATAGGTTGTTCACAAAACATAAATTTTCCACCTTTTCATTGAATGATAAGGTTTCAGTAAAATATCCTAAAGTGAGGGGTGCAGCTGCACCTGCTGAAATTTATAAAACTTCATAGAGGTGGGGTATAGTATGGGAAAGGAGAGTTGTTTCTCACCATGGGAAAGTTATTTTAAACCATTGGATCAAATAGAGAACATGGTTTTATCATGGACATTCAACACCAAATTTTTTTCCCACACTCACCCACAAACGGCTTCAACTCTCTTTCTTCCTCTCCTTCAAACCTAGAAAAATTGATATTGTCCCAACTTTTTCCAGAAGAATTAAAAAAACACAAAGAATTAAAAAGATACCACCGTCCTAATTTTAATTCCATCGTACAATACATCAACTGTTTTTAATTTTTTTCGAAATGTTTTTATTGTTTTTTTTGAGGTATTTGATGAATTTAATTGCTTCTGCATTCTTTTCAACACATTTGATGTCTAACCCACCATCACCAACAATCAAATCGACCATCCCTTTTATCTTTCAGTTTTGCTCTTTAATTTCGACTGAAAGTGGTGACCAAAAACTAGCCGAGCGGTGGTGGGTGGTGTCTCTCCGGCAAAAGTGTTCATAATGCAAGAAGAAATAGACCAACAGAAATATCTCACGATGAAGAACACATATCTGTTTTTTTTTCCTTGAATATGTTAAAGGTGGCCGGAAGTGGTGATTGGAAAGGACAAGGAAGCTGAAAAGGGAGAGATCGGAGAGCATAAAGAGAAAGCATGAGGCAGGAAAGGGGTAATTGCAGGAACCATTTTTAGATGCTACAGGAAATATGTATGTTGATTATTGAAGACAATAGAGGTTGAAGGTCGATGTTAAAGAGAATGAAAGATAAAAAATCTAGTGTGTACAGACCATGCTAAAAGAATTATTCCTCTTTAATCTAACTGTTCAAAAAATCTTTCCCATGGTGGAAAACAACTCTCATTTCTCATACTAAACCCCACCCTTCATAGATACTATTGATTTTTTTCGATTTTGACCAATGTTTTATACTGATGGAACCCCCTAAAATTTACAAATATCCAAGAGGTTATTGCGTTGCACCTTACCATAAGCTGCCATATTGTTAAGTTACGGTCCCACCCACCATCACACCGCTAATAACACTTTCCACGCACTCCAATATCTTTGAATCAAAGTTACGGTATATTTTCCTTAAGAAAACTCACCTATATTATTTGTTGGCACACAATTTTTTTCATCCTTTATTTCACTATCTTTTTTTAGCGGGGTTTGCCTTTATTTCATTGTTATTGTTATTGCAATTGCATAGATGAGAATTAAATATGTATGTCTTTCGAAAAAACTAAATTAAAGTAAGTATATTTCCTTAAAAAAAACGAAATTAAAGTGTGTGTATAGTATCTTGATTAGAATTATTATTAAGAATGGTGTACAATCTAAATATGATAATTAAAATGAGACGAAGGAAGTAAATTAAGTATACTGTGATTTTTTTGAGTACATATTATTTTTTTTATATATATTATAATTATTAATTAAATTTCAAAAGGTTGAACCCCCTTACTCAAGATCCTGGCAACGCCACCATCCACACTAGATTTTTTTTCTCCATCTTTTTCCTCATTCCCCTGTTCATCTTCTTGAGACACACAACTCTATGCCTAAATCTAAATTTCTATTGTTGTCTGCATATAATCAAAAACAATTCTCATAGTGATAATTGCAGTGAAATAAAAATAATGGAAACGGAGGAAGAGAAAGGCGATCAAACTGAATTAGGACGGACGTTGAAACTTTGCAACAAATTCATCTCTGTCTAGTCACTTTGTAAACTTGCCACCAACACAGCTCCTCGACAACTTAACAAGACATTTTATCAACTCAATAACCATTCATCGACTTCAACAACTAAAGAAGGAAAAAAGATCATCCACATTCTCCAACCCAAGTTGAAACCTATCAGAAGCATGATCGTGGTTCCTTTTCCTAAGGATACTTAGAAAAGAAAAAAAAAACTCTTACTTCAACACAATCCATTGAAACTCAGGAGATTTTGAGGGAAATGAAAATTGATTTCAGAGAGGCACAAAAAACTGTAGTGTCTGAAATAAAGAAGAAAAATATTCAGGGTAGAAAGTGTGCCATTAAATATGATAAGCCTCGTTGATCTAATATTAAAAAAAAACTGTGCATGATGCAGTAAAAAAAAAGGCTGCGATGACATTTAATACGATGAATCATAGGTTCGACACCACAAATTTTAACTTCTTTGCATTTAGTGTATCTCAGTTTCACATATAGGTTCTTTGAAAGAAAAAAAAATCCAAAATGCAACTAACTAAAAATGTTGTACATGTTTGGACCATGTTAGATAAACAACTTATTTGCATCTCGTAGCTCAAGTAGTTATCATGATAACCCCTTATGCATGAGCTATTTCTCAAGTAGTTATCATGATAACCCTTTATGCATGAGCTATTTCTATAATAACAAAAGATAAAATAAATTTGTTTTTCTTCTGTATTGAGCCCAACCCAACCCATTAATGAATTATGTAACTCTAAGTCACTGGTGCATGAAAATGCCATCGTATGGAAACACCATAGTGGAGCACCCAAACAGGGTCGTTGAATGAATAAAGATCTTCATATCATGAGCAAACCATGATCCATCTACAATTGTCCTCAAAGAAAGCTGTTCAATTGGAGTTTTGGGTCCTAAAACCCTAACCCTTGTACTATAAAGTATAACTCATGGTTTAACTCCAAGCATACGATTTAACCCTAAAAACCTTACACCCATAACGCTTACATATTCGACAGACATAGTGTTTTTAGTAACACTACCCCCACCCCCCACCCCCCACAAATTACAGAGCAACCAAACAATTGTCATCGGCTTCATCCTCAATAAACCTCCAAACAATATATCTTAGGTTTGGCAAGGACCAATGATGTTGTTTTTGGGAAACATGTTTAATGTTTTCACTACTACTTTGTTCTCAAATTTATGTGCCAACACGAGACGACAAGTAGTAAGCGTTGAATGCGGCAATCCACACCTCCACCAAGTTGACAACAATAACGTGTAGTTGTTATCCCTTGAAGCAATTTTAAACCAACCTCCGAACCAAGAAATCCCTTTTTGGAATTGAGGAATTCCTCCTCGAAAGCTGGATATCCAACATATTCCACCCTTCAACGGTGCCTTGGAGGCTAACAACCTCCCCCATGACATGCGGACAATCATCCAACAAGAATCACATACGAGTATAAAGTAAGGTGATAGTCCTACTCACATCAAGAACGAATGGTGCAAACTCGTGTCGATCACTGTTGAAAACTAGATCCTTATTAACACATGATCTTGTAGGAAGAGGAAACAACATTCTCCTTTCTCTGTTTGTTTGGAGCTCTATATCCACATTTTTGTCATCCACCTATGTCTTTTAGGCCTATATCTAGAAGTCAATGTGGTAACGATTATCCCAAGCTATTCTCTAGGAGGTTGGAGATCGCGTGCGAGATCTGTGAGAAAATGTGACCCCATGACATAGGACACATTGACTCTCCTCTATCCCGTGGAGGAATGAGACATAAAATTAATTTTGAGTCTCATTATCACCACCACTGTTCCACCTTGTCGAAGAAATCTTGGTATGAAGATGAGCTACCCCCGACAAAACGCTTTCACCCACATGATAGACGACTATCTCGTACATGAGATATCTTTAAAAACCCTTATCACAAGAATCTTAAAATGGAACCAACGACCCAAACGACCATGTCAAGATGATTAAAAAAATTATTTTGTTTCGTTATCATCTTTCTGGATCGTTAGTGTGTTGTGGCACACCATCCTCCAATGTAGAATAGTCAATCAATGGTTATCATCTTTGTAACACCCGTTCGATTATTTAATTAATTTTTCGAGTCTAGAATATATTTACGTGATTTATGTGATTTATGTGTTAAGTTGTGGTTTTATTAGGCAGGTTATTTTATTATTTAATAGAATAAGGATGAAAATAAATACTAAAGTTGTGGGGCTGTTTTTGAATTAGATAGAGTTGTGGGGATTAATGAGATTAGAAATAGGTATAAAAGGAAATTAGGTTTAGAGAGGAACAGTCAGTACGTTACAGACTTTTGGAGAAAAAGGGAGAAAAGTGGCCAGAGAGGAGAGACCTGCGATTCTGCAATATTATCAGGTAAGGGTGAGCCTAGCTTCAATTATGTTATACTGTAATTCATCTGTTTGTGTTTAACCAAGGATTAGAGAGAGTTTTGAGAGAGTTCTAAGTTAGGGTTTTGGTAGATTTTGTGATGAATTGATGAGGGAATGATGTGAATTGATGTAGAAACCTGTTACAGAACCTAGATTAATCACTAGGACCTTAATTCTGAATGATTAAAGCCTTAGTATGAGAGATTGGACGAATTTTAGCGAGGATTTGAGCGAACCCGCAACCTATTCTGCGACCGCTCGCCGTGGCGAGCAGACCTACTCGCCGTGGCGAGCAGAACAGTTTAACTCGCGAGGCGAGCAACATCACTTGCCGTGGCGAGCAACCCTTTAGTGCTCGCGAGGCGAGCAACATCACTCGCCGTAGCGAGCAAGTGGCAGAACGCAATTTAAGTAGCTCGCCGTGGCGAGCAGTCCCACTCGCCACAGCGAGCAATGTGGTCTCAGACCACTGTAGCTTGAGTTTTATAACTCTGTTTTGAGCGAGGCTTTGAGGGTAGACTTTTGGTTATCATTAGAGATGTTTAAGACTTAAATTATAACCTGTGATGATGCTGTAAAATTATTCTTAACTGTTGACCTTAATCTATGACTTATATGCTTATTAAGTGAGTTATATGAATGATGTTTAAATGATATTTGTGATGATGATTATGTGTTGTGAATGTGTTAAATGTGCTGAACTGCTGCCATGTAAATGTGTTATAATTGCATGTGTCAGTCAAGAGTCATAAACGATGTTAAGATGATGTGTGTAACTTGTTTAAGTATAAAGAGTCGAGTACATGCATATGCATAATTTGAGACGGTGGAGCTTATGCTCAAAGCGACGGTGGAGCGATTGCTCAAAGCGACGGTGAAGCTTATTTAAGCTTAAATATTGGTACCACATGCATGATGTTTAAGATGTTAGAGTTGCATAGTCGAGTTGCATTTGTCGAGTCTTGTGTCTAAGACGTTAAGAGATGATTTGTTATGTGAAGAATGTTTTAAGATGATTTGTATATGTGGATGTTTGAGACGTTTCTGTTCTATGTGATGAATATTGTTGTTATTGTTAAGCATAGATACTTGAATTATATGTTAATATAATTGTTGTGAATCTCACCCCTTCTGTTGGAATTGCCGCCTCGTGGGCAAGTGCAGGTGACCAAGCGTAGGATTGACGATGTGAGAGGTCATTGTGGAGTCTTAGGAGCTCTGATACGTAACGGGATGGGGATTATCATTGTTTCTATTCCTTTATATATCGTTTTTGAATTAATTATGACATTGGTGCGAAGAACTAATCTTTTAAAGAGTTTGAATTATGTTTCCGCTGCTACATTTTGAATAAAGACGAGGAATAAATTATTATTCATTTTGTTTAAAGATTTTATGAAATGTGACATCCTGAATTATTGTGATATACTCTGATTAAATGTATAAATTTTTAAGTTGGGATTTCGGGGTGTTACAATCTTCACTATTAATCAACTCTAGACCGCATATCTCTAGTATGGTAAAGATCAATTTTCGTATAAACTATAAGTTATTTTCATAAGCTATCTTAAAGAACTTATGAAAATTAGTTGAAATTAACTTTTCAACGATGTCATGAGTTGTTTTCGCATGTTATTTCAGACAATTTTACAAAACTTATCATAACTAGACTTTTGACCCGTGCACGCACGGGTCCTATCGAACGTAATAGAAATCGATAAAAGATCTATGATCCATTAGATACACATGCATCTATCAATAAACACAAATTAGATTATTAGAGATCAAATATCGCAATCAAATTCGTCTCAATATGTCCTTAATGTCATTTGATAGAGAAAACATAATCTACTAAAGACTATTTATTTATTTAATCACAATATAAGTATCGGGGAATTATTCTCTTTTTTTCTTTATAATTAAAAAAAATCACTCTATTCTTTTTTAATCATGAAGAAAAAAGAATATAGTATTTGTTAGGTTAAATTGCTGCAAACCTAATGCAACATTTTAGAGGAAAATTATTAGGTTAAGTTGTTGCAGACCTAATAAAATTAATAAATAAGGAAAAAAAAGTCTAGAAAAACAATAGATATATTGCTTCTCTCTCTAACTCAAATCCTCTGCCTTCTCTCTAAACCACACCACCCCCTTCCTTTCCCCAAAATCCAACCAAACTCCTTCCAAATGTAGATCTTTATAGTGGTGGTGCGACGAGGAGTAGCCCTCCGCACCACCTCACCTCTGGCTCTCCGACGTCAATGGCTTTAGGTGGTTTAACCGTTTATAGTGGTATCTCACGGTGGTCTGGGCAAGTCACGGCAGTTTCGTGGGGCTGTTGTGTTTGCATTTTTGTGGTGGTTTTCAAGTGGTTTTCGTGGGTGTTTGTGTTGGTGGAGGTGGATCTCGTGGTGGTGGTTTGTGGCGATAGTTTTGGGTATAGATCTGGATCCGAATCTTCGGCGGCTGGTTGTTTCTTGCTTATGGTGCGGTTTGCGCATTGTTGTAGGCAACAACAGTGGGTTATGAAGGGTGTTTCATGTCATGTTACATGGAACCTTGTGGAATATGATGTTTTTTTTGTAGCTTTTGGAAGCTATGGTTTTGTGGCAATCCGCTCCCTCATATGGCAATTTGGTGTATGTTCCATGTGGCAAGCTCCTTTGGTGACGTTTTAGCCATGCTCTATTGTACCTAAAATATCTTGTCCACACCTCCCCCACATCACATTAGGACCTATATGTTGCTATTTTCTTAAAACAATGGCGCATTACTGTTGGGTTAAATGCTCTCCACCTATCGTGATTTATGTAATGTAAGGGCAAGAATATGAGATATGAGGAACAACCACTTGTCTTTATCGCGTTTGGAACTAGTTTTGTTGTTGTTGCTGAGATCAGCGTCTATTCGGTGAGTTTCGCAGGTTCATGGGTTTGGTTGTTGTTTACTTCGACGACAAACGTCTTTTCCTTGTCACCAGTGGCCACATTTTCTCGATCAGGGTTGTGATTCTGCTTCAGACCGGCATCGCTGCCTGTGTTTTGTTGTTGGGTTTCATCTTCCTCTAGCTATGTGATTGTGTTGCTGTATGTTTTCTTGGTGAGACGGTTTGGCGACGTAGTTTTGTCTCTATCGCTGGTTTGTGGGTATAATCACTGTGGCTGCTTCTTCGGAATGCTATGGCGATGTTGCTGCTTTCCTTGGAGACCTTCAGCTTTGTTGTATTGTTCTTGTTATTGCTGGTTGTGATGCAGTGGTGGTGGTGGTGATGGTGATGTAGTGGTGGTGGTGATGATGCGCGGTGGTGATGCAAGTGGTGGTGGTGGTGATTCAATTGTGGTGGTGATGCGTGATGGTGGTGGTGTTAATGTGTGGTTGTGGGTGATTTCTTTTGAAGGCAACCTATGTTATTCGGGTCCATTTTTGTTGCCGTTACCTATTGTTTGAGTTTTAGGGTGTTTTGAGGCTGCATATCCTTCGAGCTGGTCATTTTTCTTTTAGATTGATGTTTGCACCGCCGCAAATCTTGTCGTCTGTCTTACTTATTGTGTGCTGAATTCTGGTGGGCCGGTTACTTTTGCTTTGAGATCGAGAGTTGGCGTCTAGCTGTAATCTTGTTTGGCTGGCTAAGGTGATTCTCTGGTGTACCGAGGGTAGGGGTGCCCTTCTTATTTGGTCATGTAGTCTGGTGGGCCGATCGCTTTTGATTCGAGATCGGGAGTCAGTTCTTTGGTTCAAGTTTTGGTTTTGAGCTTTTTTGGTGCTCTTTCGGTAGACCAGAGGTTGTGAGGTGGTGGAAGCTGATTGATCTTTAGAATTGTGGCTCAACTTTGGCGATAACGACATGTTGTTTCATTTATAGGGTTGTTATTTGGGGATGAGTAGTGGCGAGGCTGATTATGGATACCGTTTTTCAGTGGTCGTTTCGTGAAAGAGTCTGTTTAGGTGGTGTTGTTTATTTTGGTGGGCGTTGTCCTCAGGGGTGTTGAAAGTAGGGTTTGACTAGATGTTGTGTAGGGGTTATTTTCGGGTGTTCCGCAGATATACGGCGCCTTTTGTTTTGTATTATTTGAATCACCAGTCTATGTTCGTCTTGAGCAGTGATTTGGTTTTTAATAAAATTTGCTGATTCAAAAAAAACGACGACACAACAGGAATGAAAACCTCATCAATGAGGAGAAATAGTAGGGATTGTTGCATTTTAGAGGGAATTTGTTAGGTTAAATTATTTTAGATGAAATTTGTTAGGTTAAATTGCTGCTAACCTAACCTAATGCAACATTTTAGAGGAAAAATATTAGGTTATGTTGCTGCAGACTTAACAAAATTAATAAATAATGATGAGTTTGTCATAATCATTATCAATTTAGAATTAGTTTCACAAACATGATAGATAAACTAAAATAAGACGGTCCAAATAAACCTTTAGCATCACAATGAACTTGTTAGTATCATTACCAATAATTTTGAAACAGATTTAAATATAAATCCAAGTTAACAATTTTACATATGTGATTCAAACCAGCTTATAAAAATACATACCAATATGGTTGTGCTTGTTAGATAAAACCCTAAGATAGTGCTAAGCTTCTTATTCATAAAGTCACTCACACACACTACTACAAATAGGATTGCCAACAAAAAAGTTCAAATAAACCCAAAATAAGTCAAATCGATGGACCCTTTAACCAATATTTAAATTTCTAATTTCTAAACTGCGCGCTCCATTCTATTTCTAGAGAAATGAGATCTTCTACAACTAGAAGTTTCAAATTGCAGTGAGACCTTTTCACCGTGAATGAAGAAAAACACAGACACATCCATCCTAAAATTACGGAAGCCTGCCTACTATGATTATTAGGGCCGGTGTCAATGGTCAACTGATATTTGCGGTTTTAAAACACAACAGTATGGAGTCATGGAATGCTTCTGGTTCTGGGTCCACGTATTTTATTCAATTATAGAGGTCAATAATTAAATTTATGTGAAATCTTATTGTCCGTACGACTATGTGGACACATTCACTGCCATTACATTAGAAAGATCAATTTGACTGTTCAAAACTAAACTAAACCTACCTAGTCGATCTATACTCTACCCGCCCCCACCAACATCCCATGATATGATACAATACAAGGTTGGAAATTTCTAGCTTGGAAAAACTCTCTCGTTTTGTTGTACTCATTAGTGTTTATGTCTTATAGTTAAGGTTTAAATAGATCTTTCGTCCTTATAAATATAAGTCATTTGAATTTTCATCCTCGAAGTTACTAATCCTTTCAATCTGCCACTGCAAAATTTAATTATTTGACTTTTGGTCATAATTACGTTTTTCTGCTGAGGTGGACTGTCATTAGCGACGTGGTGCCCATGTGGCAAGTGATGATTGGACGAGATGATTTGCTTAAATAGGTCTTTCGTCCCTGCAAATATTGGTCATTTGAATTTTTCGTCGCTGAAGTTACTAGTCAGATCTAATTAGTACTATTTTTCAAATGATTAATATTTGCAATGGTAAAATGGAATGATTAGTAACTTCATGGACGAAAATTCAAATGACCTATATTTGCAGAGACGAAATACCTATTTAATATTAAATTATAATTATTCATAAATGAATGTTTCCGACTCAATCATCATCATCATATTCATAATAACACATGTAGCTAACCTGAGAGGTCTAATGCTGAACAATATTTTACTTAGTTTTGGTCCAACTTTAAGTTACCAAAACCTTCTCTCTCTGTTTTTTTTTCTTTGGTAATTAGAAGGTTAAAAACCACAAAATACACATTGGTAGCTTATCATTAGCATAAACTATTTATTCACAAAAACTAGATATCTTTGGTCAAATATTCAATACGAGTTACTTATATAAAAATAAAATAAAATTGAGAAATCATTGGACAATTGAGTGCACGGGTGGTTTTACCAACCAGCTAGCCTGGGCACACGCCCGGGTTCAGTGGCGGATTGCCTAGGAGAACCATAGGAGCCATGGTAGGTTTGCAGTTTCCAAGTTACCATTCAAAATATGAGGTCTTGCGGGGACCTGAACCGTCGTTCTCCATGTTAGATTCAACAAAATAAACCATTGCACCGGTCCATAACTTTGTTAGTATCATAAAATTGTTTAATATATATTTTGAAAATATTTGGCAAAATATTTTTTCCAGACTCTACACAATTCTTGGTTCCGCCATTGATTTAGTGGCTATCTAATAAACAATAATTTAAGAATTTTTGAATGAGATAAAAACTACAGGTATCGTATTTTTGTTTTTTTGTTATAAAACAATATGCACGCATGAAATGTTGATATATATAGCAAAACAGACCTATAACACATTTATGAAACAAACGACAAATTGTTCACGGGATTCGATTGGTTTATAGGATCGGCCTAATAATTTATAAAAGTAAGCGAGGTTTGAAGCAGTTTTGAATTTATGGGGATATTTTTGTTCGATTACAAAGCCTTTTTCCTTGTAAAATTTAACCGAAAAAAGCCTAAAATGAAGGCTTTAGCGACCTTACCTTTAGATTGTAATGTTATTTAAAGACAAAATTAAGTTCGCAATCCTTTTAAGGTTGTAATGCAAATTGAGAGGATCCTTATTTTTCTATTTTCCTAATTTTTTTTAAGGAACCTAAATTAATTATCTATGTTACATTTTGTTTGCCCTATTACCATTTTTAACAAGTTTTGTTAAAAAACATGAGTGACATTTTAATTATGATAAAATGAACATAGGCATGTCAATTCGTCCATTTTCTTTCTCCATTCACTTCTTCGTCTTTAAATATAAATTCCTAAATCCGAAAATCTTAAGACCGAATAACTAAATTTTTCACAACAATATTTTCATATAGAAGCAATGGCTTAAATTTAAGAATCCAAAATAGCGAGCATTCAAATCTATTGTGAGACATGATTAACAAACACAATTGAATTTTTTTAACAATAATGCTAAACATAGTGAATTTTTTTGTCCTGACTGATCACGAATGATGTACCATCTGACATTTTCTCCTATCCAAGGCTTTGTTTATGCTTTTGAAACTACATGTAATTGGATTAAACTAACAGTATATGACCACATGCTCGAGCTGAACTAATGACTATGGTTTATAAGATTAACAGTATTAATGAAAGTGACACTAGCGGTGGCTTTGTCTTTTTTGAGGCACATGTGGTCTCTTTTTTTCCCTGTTCTATTCATCAGCAGTGCAGGAATGAAAGAACGAAACAAAACCTATCTGAAAAAGAAAAATAAAATTTTGAAAGATAGCAAAAGGTAGCATTCGAGAAATTCTCGCGAGATATAACAATGCTCTTTTTTAAACCTAAAAGAAAAAATGAGCATTGAAATTAATCGTGGACCAAAGCTTTGATTCCCACAATCATAAATGTAAAATAAACAATAACAACACAACATGAATGTAATTTATTTTTTTTCCGACAATGAAGAGTTTATTGAAACAATCCATCCGAAAGGATAGCATAGAGAAGGTTACGAACGATATGTTCATATGAGCATAACTTGAAAGACCAACGGTGCAAACATAGTGTAATATAAATGACCATTTCAAACAAAAATAAAACTTAAAGGAACAATACGAAAAACGATTAAACTTAAACCACATTTATAATTTTGCCTAAATTTAATCGAAGTGAGGTGTCATGGACTTCGTTCATAGAGTTTGATATACTCATCTGGTCTCGAATATAAGCAAAAATTGAGTCAACAAAAATTAATGTATTTAGTTTAAATTTTAGACCAAACAAATCAACATTTGTTGATTTAACTTTTATTTATATTTGAAACAGGAGGGAGGGAGCAGTTGTTTTAATTTATAAACAACATTGTGATCAATTTCTCAAAATGGTGTAGAGGATTCTTAATTAAGGGTGTACCATCAAATATTTATTTTAGCTGGATCTGAGATCTAACTTTGGTCTGGTGGTTCTTGTTGTTTTTTCCTGCCTAGTTTCCATAATGATGTTTGTGATTTTTTTAATTCTGGAAGACATGAAAGTGCTCTTACACGTTCAGTAAATTAACCTTTCTAGCGTCCCGCCATGATTTTTGTGAAGCACCAAGTTTGCAGGATTAGGTAAACCCGTGGTATGATTTTTGTGATGCACCAACACCACATGCTAAAGCTTTTTGGGCACCCTTTCAATTTTGATATCTTTATGCTGTATTTCCCTTTCCCTATTTTGTTTCTAGATTACATAGAGAGTCTAGTGAAATATGCATCTTAGAAAAATAAAAGGGAAAAGAGATTTAATTTAAAGAATATTCTTAATTGCCAAAGAACTTGGAGATAAATCTCTTGCACTTAATACATACAACAAAAGTATAAATGAGTTTGAATTTTCTAAAAACAAAATATGAGGTATAGTATTTGAAGCACATGAATCTACTTTTTTTGTTTTGTTGCAAAGCACATGAATCTACTTAAATTTTAAATGACCCGTATGCTTTTCCATGTGACCATGTAGTCCAATTCATCACCACCCAGCACGTTGGATTGCAAAGTACGTATCATTTTTTGACATACAAAATCACTAAAAGACAATATAAGACTGAAATAATGCATGATTCCATTTTTTTTTACATTTATTTATGACTGTACTTAAATAAGGTACCACTTAAATTAATTGCCAAAATAAAATCTTATAAAGCAGTTGTCTGGCAGATCCTAAAGAGTAATTCTAAAGATTTTAGTACAGTAATGAGTACTGTAGTTATTATTTAAAAAAATAAGATAAATCTCATCAGAAAAAAAGAAAGTGAAAAGGACAAATTTGTCAGGAAGCAAGTATTATGAATGATTTATGACAAGTCTGCTAAGCGACAAACAAGGAGGTCGGCAACTGTCGGCCGGTGAAGCGGGGGAAAGAGATATAACAGCATTGATTTCATTCTTATAAACATCCAAATTTCCCTCATTTAATTTTACTAATTAATATAGTTATTTTAGATATACATCCAATAAAGAATTTAATTAATATTTTTTATATACAATTATTTTACATATATTAATTGTATATACAAATTTAAAAAAAACAAAACTTACTCATTTCGTCTCTAAATTATAGTCGTTTAAAGTTTGTGTACGATTATTAAGAAAATAATTGATCGTGTTGATTTCAATGGTAAAATTAATGTCATTTACTAAAATACCCTTATTAATTGTAGTTAGTTGAGTAATTAAGTTGGATGAAATTCAATAAATAAGAGTATAATAATGAGAAAAATAAATGAATGCTGCATTGATATTCTAAAGTGACAATTATTTTGAGGAAAAAAAATGCTAAAAAGACTATTATTGTGAAACGGAGAGAGTATATTCATTAATTGATATAACAACATACTCTATCCGGTCCTATTTATAAGAAAAAATTGACTTTTTAGATTCATTAAATAATTGATCTATCTAGTCTAAAAATGGACCGAATACATCAATTATTCAATGAATCAAAAAAGTAAATTGTTTCATATAAATAGGACCGGAGAGACTATTATTGAATGCATGTATTTTATTTTTGACATATTGTAAAATAGTTTTGTACATAAAAAAATATACTAATTAATCTTTTCATAAGTTGATACCAAAATACATGATTCAATTCATGTGTAAAATAATCAATTAAACTTTTTTTTTAGATAAACAAAATGAAAATGTCTTATAAACTCCCACATACAAGCAAATATATTAACCAAAATTTAATCCCTCAAGCACAAGAAGTGTTAGAGAAGAACTAATGTAGAAGAAGTATTTGTAACATGAGGTTAACAACGGAAAGAAAAGTGATGTAGCCATATAAACTATGATCTTAGCATTAGACCTAATAATTTAAGCTAAAACTTGTGGACAATTAAACTATAGTTTTTCCTTAAAAAAAAAATTAAACAATACTATTTTTAGTCAACAATAATAATAATAATAAGTCTCGTAAATGTAGCTCAGTTGATAGCTACTATCGATAATCTGTGTAAGGGTTGGGGTTCGAACCATGGATTCCTCCACTTTTCCACATATAATATGTGTGAATCTACCACTAGACTACTTGGCAAAATAAAAATAAAAATAATAGTAATGGTAATAATAATAATAAATTAACTTAAACCCATTTCTAATAGACTCCCTATCTCCTTAAAAAAAAAAAAGCAAAATATAAAACTCTAATCTTAAAGTTGGACCTAATAATTTTAACATTTTAACCTTGAGACTTGTGGACAATTAAACTTTAGTTTTCCCTTAAAAAAATTAAACTATAATTTTTTTTAATCAACAATAATATAATTAATTTACTTAAACCCATTTCTAATAAAATCCTCCTTAAAAAAAAAAATCCATAGAATATATAGATTTTTTAGATTTTACGCCATAACGAAGAAGGGAGTGGTAGTAACCAAATCTGCATATTTTTCCTATCTCTCCCTTCCTCCTTCTTTCTCTTTGTTGTCCTCTCTGTCTTCTCAACAATTCGTTGTTCCGTTCTTACCTCAATGCCTCTTTGTCTCCCAAACAGAAAAACTCATATAGATCGAAAAAATACCTCAAATTTTTTGTGTGCCATTTTTCTGAATTTTCATTCTCATTGGCATAAAATGATATGATTGTGATTCTTCTCTCTTCTTTTTTGCGGGTAAACCTTCCTTCAAAACCCTAATTATCCTCTAATATGAAATCTGAATCTCACATTTCTATTGCTGGAGGTGATATTGTTTGAGACAATGTCTTAGCAGGGAATTATGGTTTTAAATAAAATGTATTGGTTATTTTGTTTGCTTTGAAATTGTTTTTTGATCAACATTAATTGTTTCCTTCGATGGAAAATGTTCAACTTGATTTGTTTAAATTTTCCACTTTTTTGTGTTTAATCTTTGGTTTAAACGGTCTATTATGAAACTTTTGCTTTTTCTACAGTTTTTTTCTTTCTTTTGATGATGTCATTTGACAAATTAATTTGAATTGTTAATCATTTCTGTGGTCTAATTGGTTGGAGAGGAAATGATGAAAACACTAATCAGAAAGTGATGGTTATTTATTCCTCTTTATTTAATTATAATAAGGGCATTGCAAATCTAGTGCCTCTATGATTTGAGTTCATCTTTGTTTTGGTTATGTTGTACCTTAAAAAAGAAAATCTGTGCTCACTGCTTAAATAAAATAGCATGAGAATTAATGTAGTAGTAATATGCGTTGATGCAGTTTTTACGAAGATAATATTAAAATAACTTAATTATGGTATTGGCTGATGCATTTTTTTGTTTTAATTCTAAGCAGGCTGAAGCAGTTTGTTTATCACCCGAAAACTATAAGTTGATTTCTTTCTTGGTTAACTCGGATACAATTGAGATCATTTAGGACCCAAGTTTACACGGTGGATGTGAATGATGGATGTTTCTGAGGTTGAAGAAAATTTCTTTGCCGCAAGCGATGCCAAGGTATGGCATAAATTTTTCAATGACAAATGTTAGTTGCTAGTTGTTATTTTATCGGTGAGGGGAGTTAGAAAAGAAAAGTGAACGAGTCCTTATGCAATGGTATAAATTAAGGATAAGCAGTCAACTTGCTTAAATATTAGTTTGTTAAGCATTTTTTTTTCAAATTTACTTAGAAATATTTTAAGAAAATGAGTTGAATTGCATGCCAAACTAAGAATATAGAGAAAATATTTTGCATTCATTCTCTACCATGCTTTTTCTGACCATTGTTTCACATTCTGTTAGACTTTTATTTTTGGTGAAATGTTGGAGGTTTTGTTTGAGTAATTTTCTGACTTCAATGTATTATCTTCTAACCAACGCATCTCTTATCTTATGCAGTTACATGCAGAAATGTGCAGAAGTCTTTCTGCAATATATTGTAAAATATTGTCGTTATTTCCTTCTTTAGAAGCTGCTAGGCCTAGGAGCAAATCTGGAATTCAGGCATTATGTTCACTGCATGTAGCCTTAGAGAAAGCGAAGAATGTACTTAAGCATTGCACAGAGTGTAGTAAACTTTACTTGGTATGACTATTGTAGTATGATATCACTTTTATTTTATGATTTTGCCTTTTAGTATGTAAGTTTTATTTAATTTACAGTAGCACCTCCTACTTTTATTCTTATACTGGTTGGTGAGGTTATTTAACTTAATCGATAAATACATTTTTAAAGTATCTTACAATAACTTAACTTATGATGCAGGCTATAACTGGGGATTCTGTTCTTCTAAAGTTTGAGAAGGCCAAGGGTGCTCTTGTAGACAGTCTTAAGCTGGTGGAAGATATTGTTTCCCAATCCATTGGGTGTCAGGTGATAACTTTCAACAATATTAGTTTCTCTTTTCATGTTTGAATTTCATTTATATTTGATTCTAGGTTCATTATTTTGTTCAATTATGGAACGATCTATCTCAGCCTTTGTTAATTTCCTGTTCGCTGTATGAGCAAGTGGAACCTATTCATGCGCTTAATTAATTCTTTCCAAAATAATCGAATGCCACCTCGTTTGCTATATTCTGGATTCAGCTTTCTTAAAACTTATGTTAATATGTGAATAGACATGCACAGATGGTATATTTGCTTATCATGGTCAATGCTTAGATTGGTCAGACTCGGAGTTTGATTATTTTTTCTTTGTGAATTTACCTGTTCAGATTGATGAAATTGTGAACGAAATTGCTGGTATGGTGTTCGCGCTTGATCCATCGGAGAAGCAAGTTGGGGATGATTTAATTACATTGCTTCAGCAGGATAGAAAGTTTAACAACACCAATGATAGTAGTGAACTTGAGTGTTTTCATATGGCTGCTACTAGACTTGGAATCACATCTTCCAGGGCAGCTCTCACCGAAAGAAGAGCTTTAAAAAAGCTCATTGAAAGGGCTCGAGCCGAGGAAGACAAGAGGAAGGAATCAATTATTGCATATCTATTACACCTTATGAGGAAATACTCCAAGTTATTTAGAAGTGAGTTCTCTGACGATAATGATTCTCAGGGTTCTCAACCTTGTTCTCCGACCGTTCAACCTTGCTCTCCTAACAGTGTTCCTGGTGGTCATTGTCAAGCCTTTGATAGACAGATATCAAAACTTGGTTCCTTTAATTTTAAACCGAACAATAAGAAATCAGGTCAAATGCCCCTTCCACCAGAAGAGTTAAGGTGTCCAATCTCACTGCAACTTATGAGCGATCCTGTTATAATTGCTTCTGGGCAGACATATGAAAGAGCTTGTATAGAAAAATGGTTCAATGATGGCCACAACAGTTGCCCAAAGACTCAACAGAAACTTGCACATCTTTCTTTGACTCCTAATTACTGTGTCAAGGGTCTTGTGTCTAGTTGGTGTGAACAGAATGGTATTCCTATCCCCCAAGGCCCTCCCGAATCTCTTGATTTTAACTACTGGAGATTGGCATTATCAGATTCCGAATCCATTAATTCAAGATCTGTAAAAAGTGTCAACTCTTGCAAATTGAAGGGTGTCAAAGTTGTTCCACTTGAAGAGAATAGTATCCTAGAGCAAACTAAGGGAAATGTAACTGAAAGTTTCTCTGCACAGGAAGAGGAAGATAGTGAAAAGTATCTTAGTTTACTGAAAGTATTGACTGAAGGGAACAATTGGAAAAGGAAGTGTAAAGTAGTAGAGCGGTTAAGACTCTTGCTGCGGGACGACGAGGAAGCCAGGATTTTTATGGGGGCTAATGGATTTGTTGAAGCACTTTTTCAGTTTCTGCAATCAGCTGTGCATGAAGGGAATGCGATGGCTCAGGAAAATGGAGCTATGGCTTTGTTCAATCTGGCTGTGAATAACAACAGGTAGGACTTAATGTTTTTAAATTTGAACAGTAATTTAAATCTACTTTGTATATGTTCACAAATGTAAAACAATTACCATTATTGTTCCTAGTGCTCAAGGTCGAAAATGCAGAGAAGATGAGCTTAGCTCACAAGTGCATGCTGAAAATAACACTGTCACCTATTGAATTGCAACTTTCATTTAGGACATTCCAATGTTAAACTGGACTAAAGATTTTTGAAGAAATAGAGGAATTAAGTTCCAATAATTATTTCTGAATTAGCATAATGGTTGCTATTTTATTTCTTTTGTTCTTTCTTTTCTTTAGTGCAACTCATTAACATAAACTCGGTCTCTTTTTCTTCAACAGAAATAAGGAACTAATGATATCAGCGGGAATCTTATCGTTGTTGGAGGAAATGATTTCAAGCACCAGTTCTTACAGTTGTGCAACCGCACTGTATCTTAATCTTTCTTGCCTCGAAGAAGCCAAGCATATGATTGGCGTGAGTCAGGCTGTGCAGTTCCTAATCCAGATGCTTAGAACTAAGACAGAAGTCCAGTGCAAACTAGATGCCCTCCATGCACTCTATAATATTTCTACCGTACCCTCAAATATTTCAAACCTCCTTTCCTCTGGCATCATCAATGGCCTACAATCCCTTCTTGTAGGCCAGGCCGAGTGCACATGGACTGAAAAATGCATAGCTGTTTTGGTTAATTTGGCAGTTTCTCACGAAGGAAGAGAGGAAATGATGTTGAATCCTGAACTGATAAGCACATTGGCTTCTATACTCGATACTGGTGAATCCATAGAGCAGGAGCAGGCTGTGTCTTGCCTTCTAATATTATGCAACAGAAGTGAGAAATGTTGTGAGATGGTCCTGCAAGAAGGCTCTATACCTGCATTGGTGTCGATATCAGTAAATGGTACCTCAAGAGGAAGAGAGAAAGCTCAGAAACTCTTGATGCTCTTTCGAGAGCAGCGACAGCGAGACCATTCACCTGCTAATACTCAACACTGTTCACCTGAAGCTGGTGATTTGTCCATGCCTTCTCGAGAAACAAAACCTCTAAGTAAATCAATATCTAGAAGAAAAGTGGGGAAAGCTCTTAGTTTTCTATGGAAAAGCAAAAGCTATTCCGTTTACCAGTGTTAGTTTTAGAATGTAAATCTTCTGGGGGTCTTGCTTTCTATCATCCCTTTGACTCATGTTCTCATGTAAATGGCTGCTTATTTTTTAGACTTAAAATCGATGAAGAGTTGTACAGGCATGTGTTATTTATTGAATTTATTTTGGGGTAGATTTACTTTATGAAGGTTAATTATGTCTCATGGTGAAGGGAGGTTCCTAATTCTTGCTTAGCTAGTAAAGAAAGAACAAAACACCATAACTTTCTAATTTTTTTTTTTTTATTCTCATTTTCTATCACCATATTTGAGGGGTTTATGATAGATTTTGAGATACAAATTGATTTGAAAATTTTCCAAGTCATAAATTTATTATAAACTTCATAATATTCTTTTTGTATGATTTGTTATAATAGTCTAAAGGAAAATGGTCAATCACTTAATAAATTTGGGTGTGAGAAGATTTAATTAGTATAGTCTAAACAAAAAATAAGAATTTTAAGTATAAGAAAAGAAATTCCTTAAAAAAAAAGTATAAGAAAAGAAATAGAAAATTTCAATTGCTCTGTAGTTTTTTTTTTAACAAACTTAAATAATTAAATAGGTAAGTTTACTACAAAAATTCATAAAAAGATCTTTTGAAAGAGAGGACAACATTGCTTCAGTTTTTATGGAACACTATCTGTCGTATTAATGCTATTATTGGAACAAATGAGAGGACTGAACATAAAGTCCAAAATTAGAAAAAACTATAGCTATTTGGCACAAGGAACAAAGGTGAAGACCAAAGAACCAATTCCTTATCAGGAGGGAATGGTAGGTTTCTAATATTCATTCACCACATTCATGAATTTGAATATATAGCTGTCTGTCCACAATCTGTTGTGGGGTCCCATAAATTTGGTTGATCATCCTCTCCTTACGTGTCTTGTCTTGCCTTTGAAAGAACAAAAGCCACTGTTTCATATACCTCCCTAGACAAAATCCTACATGATAGGGTTTCTGACTTTTATATTGTTTTTTCTCTCTCATTGGTCCCGACACCACACACATTCGAATTGTATTTTACATACGTCGATTATGTCCGACTTTGTGTCTAAATAACGCACCTCATACATTCTCTCGTTGCAAAACTTGTTTAACAAGCAACTTACCCCCATAATCTTACAACAGCTTAAATTTATACCTGAAAATTCAGTAAAAAAAATTAAAAAGAAAAAACCACTTACATTTGTTCCATTGATATATGAAACAGTTTATAAATTTGACAAATTGAAAGGCTATAAAGAAAAGTTTAAAAAAAAGCATCTGATTCTATTATTGAGTGCTGAAGCTCACGGCACAACTCAACCAAAAGAAAAGATGAAAAGTTAGGAGGAAGTGTGATGCAGGATTTATAGTTGATCTAAAAGTCTTTCTCTTTTATGTGATAAATAAAAAAGAGTATTCTTTTTACTTAAAAATTATAATTTTCTTAAGAATCTATCTATGACTTAAAAAGTAATAAATATCTTATGAACTATGGATCCGAAGACGAGCAGTATAGTACTGGTTATTCTTCTTCTTAATTAATGTCGTGCTTGATTTGAGTTTGGTTTCGCTGTTCAAGTGATGCTACAATCAGAAAGATTGCTACGTAGCAACCTTCCAATAATTCGTATGTGTTGATTGTATCATTTTACTTCTTTATGACAATTCTGATTGAAAAACTTCTTTATTCTTAAGGTGCATGGATTCGATTAAATTTCTTGCGAAAGCATCATTTTGTTAAATGAAAAGTGATGATTTAGTAGTACCAGTATATAGTAACTGTATGGTTATAAACCCATAAATCTAATTTCAAATGGAAAGGAGTTACTATATCACTTGAAAAATATGCACGTGCTTTGCAGCTTATTATTAGTTTTTCTGATTCTACTTAATTTTAAAACGTTCTTTTGTTGTAGGAATACCAGGAGATGGTAGATGTATGTTTAGATCTGTGGTCTATGGTGCCTGCCTCAGAACAGGTGATCCACCTCCAAGTCTCACCAGGCAAAAAGAACTTGCAGATGAACTTAGAGCCAAAGTAATTGACAGACTAATCATTTTTATTTTTCATCATTAAACTAATAAATTCTAGTTTGACATACTTATTGTTGAAAGTATGTAGTGTGATTAGTTTTCTGGTGTGGACAATCAGCAGAATTTGTGCAAATAGAGCTCAAATTATATATGGCTATTATATGCTGTTCTTTCAGTTTGATGCATTCAAATCTTTATGATGGGAAAACATTATTATTTGCAGGTTGTGGATGAGTTCATCAAGAGGAGAGTAGACACTGAATGGTAAGTTAACTATCTTGAACCAAAAAGTTTGGTTACAAAATTACAATAACTAATACTAGTACAATGAGACTGATTTGGGACTATTCTGTTAATTATCATACAAGGCAAGTTTTGGTTCATTTGTTTTGGTAATAACAGCAAGTTTTAGTTCATTGGAATAACTTTGAGGTTAATCATGTTAGGCACCAAAGTAAACTAATTGTTTTGTTTATTCCCTTACTAGAACATCATGTTTATGTTACCCGTCCCTAATATTTTGATTATATGCATATCTATATTGTGGATATTTATATAAGTGAGGTGCAATGAGCTTTCACTCATTTATAGAAAATAGTAGTCGTCCGAGTTGCAACACAAGTATGATATGAGAGTGCCTCACGTTAATTTAATAATGCACGTGACCGTGACAAAACAAAACATATTTTTCCAAGGAAATGGATTCTCTCCGGTGGAAATATCTCACTTTTCTCCCGCGAGACAATCCACGCCCTTAAACACTTTGTCATTTCTATTTTTAATATTTAAGCCCAAGTATGATATGAGAGTGCCTCACGTTAATTTAATAATGCACGTGACCGTGACAAAACAAAACATATTTTTCCAAGGAAATGGATTCTCTCCGGTGGAAATATCTCACTTTTCTCCCGCGAGACAATCCACGCCCTTAAACACTTTGTCATTTCTATTTTTAATATTTAAGCCCCTCTGACCTTTTATTTTCTATGACTCAGATTTCACAAGACTCTCCATAAACCGGAGATGATCTGGTCTTGTTTTCTAATTAGTAATATAGTATCATCTAAATCTCATCAATTCTGAATTCCTTACCATAAAGTGGTATAAAATGCCTAGATTATAACATTGTTACATTTAAAATCTAGTCTTGAATACTTGTTTCTAATGTTTTCATTAGTAGTGCACAACGAAGTTGAAGCCTAGTATTCAATTTCGTGTTTAATTCATATTGTACAGGTTTCTTGAAGGTGACTTTAACACCTATACAGTACAAATGAGAAAGGCTCAAGTATGGGGAGGAGAACCTGAACTTCTCATGTCGTCGCATGTTTTACAGTTAAGTCAATTTTCATTTGAAAAACTTTCACATGATACATGTTATCTACCCAGTGTTAGGAAGACAGAGATACACGACATGAACATTCACTGATGTTTTAATCATGATGTGTCTTATGGTTTTAGGATGCCTATAACAGTGGTCATGCAGCATACAAATTCCAATAACCTCAAAATTATAGCTGAATATGGTCAGGAGTATGGCAAGGAGAACCCTATTAGAGTCATCTATGATGGTTTTGGCCACTATGATGTACTGAAGTGTTCCACATGATCATACGCAATATGCAATCCTAACTCTACAATTTAATTTTCATGTAACCTAGTAGTACTAATAATTAACTGTGTTATAACTTGAAAATGTGCTTTAATATGATTGTGACGTCTTAGTCCCAAAGCAAAGCAAATTCTGAATTTCTGATCAGGAGAAAAATGTTTTTATTAATTGTAAAAATATATTTTTTCTTTCAAAATAAAACAAAAAGTGTCTCATGAAATTACCTTAATTGGTAGGAACATTGCATCTTCAAAGTGAATTTTTAGTCATTAGAGTTTAGAGTTTAGACTACAGGGCAAAAAATTTAATGAAATATAAAAACTGTTCAGACTTCTGCTGACTTGGCAATAAAACAAGTCAACAAAAATTGAAGGTTGTCGCAAAGCAAAAGCTCCCAAAAGTAAAAAACAAGTACAGGATTATAGAAAAATGAATTTGACTAACAGAGTCATTCTTTTCTTTGCTTTCTTCATTCAAATGTTAATTAAGTACCATAAATGAGTTGGTTTCTTTTCTTTAACGATTAAATGGTCATAGTTTTCGTGAAAAATAAAATTTGCCAAAAGAAGAAGACGTGACTAGAGTTCACTGGCTAAATTTTGTCAGCCATGTGGAACATTACTTACTATAACTGCACTAAAGAAAGAGGGAGACATTGTCAAGGCTTAATAAAACCATGTGCAGGCCAAATACGGATTGATATTTGATGGTAAATTGACCATAGTGCTTGCATTGAAAATATCTACAAACGGTGATATCAAACCTTTATGTCCCTCTTAGCCGTTGATCTTAGTGACGAGTGGTATATACATTCTCTTTTTAACACACATTCTTTTATTGGATTAAATTCATGTATACACCACAACTTAGAAATGAATCTCATATAAAGTGATGTAACCGTATGAGTTTCACTATATAAAAACGTAGATGTTAAATAGTACTAAAAGAGAGAATGTTTCTAACATTTCTCTAATTCTAGTATTTTTTCTATAAAATCAAGTTCTAGCTATTTCCCAAAATTTTGGTCCAAAACAAAACATTTTCCAAAAAAAAAGTCAAGTTCATCTACATTTAGTCAACAAAAAGTTCATCTACATAGCATTTTCATAGTTTTACATCGATCAATATTTTTCTACATAAGAAAAAAATTACACATAAGTCTAACTGGTCTAATATAAATAAACCGTAATCACCTGTATAATTTTTTTATTTGATGATAAAAGTGTTTGTCTAATTTAACAAATCGTTGAAATGGAAATGCTAAGTGAGTACATGGATGATGGGTCATGGATGTATGGCTTGTAATTTGGGTTATGTGATGGTCAAGTCAAAACTAGAATTGGAAAATCCTGCATATACATGGTAGATCCAACAACCAAATAATATTTTTCCATAAGTATGGTCAAAAAAATTCAATCATTTTCAACCAAAACTAGGTATGGTAGTTAAATATAGTAGTAGTTTTTTTTTTTTTTTTTTAAAAAAAAAGTAGTAGTTTTTTATTCTTTCTATTTTAATATTAAATGTTGTTAAAGAGGTAGACTCGTAAAACTAACGTGATTGAGTCTAACAAAAGAGGTAGACTCGTAAAACTAACGTGATTGAGTCTAACAAAAGAGGTAGACTCCTGTAAATCAATGAACTAAAATTTCAATCTCGTATGAGAGAAACATCAACATTTACTGTGTGTTTGGTAGCATGACAAAAAATTGTTGGAACAAATGGTGTTTAACAATACCACTTTTAGTTTTGATAATAACAAGGTATAAAAAATTGTCAATTGGATATGCTAATATTTGTTTAAGTATGCAGAATCTTAGTCAAAGATTTTAATCCTAGAAAGTATTCTGTAAGAACAAATGAAGAGCAAAATCTTAAAGAAACTTGTTGCAAGTGATTCTGAAGACTTGGAGAGCCTGAAAAATCATCAGAAGCTGTTTTGAGAGATTCTGAAGACGAAGAAAGTCTGAAGAAGCCGTTTCGAAGAAGTACAAGACTCGGAGAGTCTGAAGAAGCTTTTACGAAGAAATGCAAAACAAGAGGTTCTGAAGACTCAGAGCGTCTGAAGAACAAAAAGAGTCTGAAGGAGCTGAAGAGAGTCTGAAGCTCAACAGAGTCTAAAAGATCTACAGAGAGTCTGAAGATTGCTAATTCAATAATTTGTTTAGATGAATCTCTGGAGGTATTTCGATACTAAAGAAATGTTCATATGGAGTAACGACTAATTTCAAGTCAACTTAAGCATGTGATGCTTTGCAACAAAGAATGCAGAAAAAGGATAGAGTACGTTGTACGAACCCTGTTTCCACTACTCCACTATTTTACTATTGTCAGCTGTGTCTGCTGGTATTATCGCTTCAAATAGAATGGAATTCAAAATCTGTATTGAAGGACGATTACCATATCAAGCAACAGATCTACAATATTTGATCAAGCTTCTAGATGACTCTGTGATGTGCTGGATTGTCTCAACGTCTCTCTACAACCTCTATATAAAGGAGTGAAGACTTGGAGAATAGACTACTGACTCTAAACAAACTATTTGAGCTATTACGTTATTTTGTTATTCTCTCTGAGTCAAACAAACACATCAACAACTTAGAGAATTCTTACAAACTTGTTTATCCTATAATTTCTAAGTGTCACAGAAAACAGAGTCTTATTGTTTTCTAATTGGAACACCGCTGATTGTATATCAAGTGTTCAAACTCTTATTTAATTTTCTATAAATTGTGTCAGAAGTCTCTTGCTTATGTGCTTGAGCAATAGAAGTCTCTTAGGTTTGTCTTTGAGCATTTGAAGTCTCTTGCCTGCGTGCTTGAACATTTGGAAGTCTCTTGCTGTGTGCTTGAGCAACTTGTAATTGGTTATTACATTTTAGTGAAACTCTCCTTGGAAGTGCAAGGGGGACATGACTACTTCCGGTTTGTGGAATGAACCTGTATAATTGCTTGTGTTCTCTCTTTCCCTTATCTCTTTACATTTTCCGCTGCAACAGACTATGAGTTTCCATCAGGACCTGAACTTGTTCTGACTCTGATCCTGGAAAACAGAATAATACTTTTTAAGAGACGTGAAAAAGTCAACACAATTCAACCCCCTTTCTTGTGTTTTTCTCACCTACAAAAATATCCTGCAAGGATAGTTTATTGAAATATATCCTACAAAAATATATTAGAAATATTTAAAATAATTATCCTAAAGATAGTTTCGTTTACACACAATATATAATGAGCAATGCTATATCTCTAGAAAAATAACATCAAGAATTCTTCAAGAATAAAGAGCAACCAATCACAATGCACTCTTTGCCACAATTCAAGGAGGTGTGGTTAAAAATAGGAATTGAACAAATAAATCATGCAATTAAAACTTGTCAACCATTTCTTGAAAAATTCTTGATGCTATTTTTCTAGATAAATAGCATTTTCCATATATAATATATCTTTATTTAGCTTATCTAACATATACAAGACTTATGTAATTACTCATAAAATTTTAAAAAAAAAGTGTTAATGGATTTTTTTATTTTAAAAAAACTATAGAAAATCATTTATTACTTATTTAATGTTTTAATATTAAACAAAAACTACACGACATTTTTTTAGATATCACTGAAGGTGAGAAAAACACTAGAAGGGAGGGTTGAATTGTGTTAACTTTTTCGCGTCTCTTAAAGAGATTGATTATGTTTTTCAGATCAAAGTTTGATAGAGTTCATGTTATGATAAGGAGTTCAAAGTATGTGCAGCGGAATAAAGTAAAGAGATAAGAGAAAGAGATAACACAAACAATTATACAGGTTCCTTCCACAAACCGGAAGTAGTCATGTCCCCTTGTACTTCCAAGGAGAGTTCACTAGAATGTAATAACAAATTACAAGTTGCTCAAGCACACAGCAAGAGACTTCCAATGCTCAAGCACGCAAGCAAGATACTTCTATTGCTCAAGGACACACCCAAGAGACTTCAAATGCTCAAGCACACAAGCAAGAGACTTCTAACACAATTTACAGAAAATTGAATAAGAGTTTGAACACTTGATATACAGTCATTGGTGTTCCAAATATAAAACAAAAGACAGACTCTGTTTTCTGTTACACTTAGAAATTCTAGGATAAAGAGGTTTGTAAGAATTTCCTAAGTTGTTGACGTGTTTGATTTGACTAAGGGAGAATAACAATATATGCGTAAGAGTTCAGTAAGTCAGTAACCAATTCTCCAAGTCTACATTCCTTTATATAGAGGTTGTAGAGAGACGTTGAGAAAAGCCATCACATTACAGAGTCATCTAGAAGCTTGATCAACCACAGTTGATTTGTTGCTTGATATGGTAATCGTCCTTCAAAACCAATTTCGAATTCCATTCCTCTTGGAGCGAAAATACCAGTAGACACAGCTGTCAATAGTACAAGTAGTGGAGTAGTGGAAACAGGGGTCGTACATGTACTCTGTCCTTTTCATGCGCTCTTTTGTCACAAAACATCTCATGCTTAAGTTGACTTGAAAATAGTCGTTACTCCATATGAATGATCATTCTGCAACGAAATGCCTTCAGGAATTCATAAGAATAAAATCTTGAGTTTGCAATCTTCAAACTCTCTTCAGAACTTTAGACTCTATTGAGCTTCAGACTCTCTTCAGCTCCTTCAGACTCTCTTCGTTCTTCAGATCCTGTAGACAACTTCTTCAGACTCTCTAAGTCTTCAGAACCTCTTGACTTGTACTTCTTTGAAACAGCTTGTTCAGACTCTCCAAGTCTTCAGAGCCTCTCGAAACAGCTTTAGATGATTCTTCAGGCTCTCTAAGTCTTCAGAATCACTTGCAACAAGCTTCTTATAAAATTTGCTCTTCATTTATCCTTTCAGAATGCCTTTTAAGATTAAAATCTTTGACTAAGATCCTGCATACTTGAACAAATTTAGCATATCCAATTGACAATTTTTAATACTTTGTTATCATTAAAACTAAAAGTGGTATTGTTAAAAACCCTTTGTTCCAACAATGACTTGTAAAAAAAATTAGATACCACAAATATTGTAAAAAAATATTATTTCTTTTGATAGTCAACCTTGTAAAAAAAGGTAAACGTCAAAGTACTAACATTATTTTTAATATTTTTTTTACAGTCAATCTTTCTTTCTTTTTTAAATATATATTTTTTGAAGGGTTTTTTAAATATATTTGTACACCAATAAACTATAATTTCATTCAAGAAAACAACAAAAAAATTGTAATTAAAGATTTGTATAAGTTTTTTGTCAAAAAAAATGTATAAGTTCTGTATTTATCTTGACTGCAAATACATAGCGCAGGCCATATGGGGTAAGGCCGATAGTCATACAAGTGTTGGCAATTTACACAACTTCATATCTTATTTTCAGAGGACTTTGTCCAAGTACAATTGTGCAAATCCTGTCACCTTTAGCCAACTCAATTTGCGATTTTCATTTTTTAACTAAAATAAAATCTATATAGTTACCAAAAACAAACATTTTCTCCTTCTACCAAAAATAAAAACAAACATTTTCATTGTACCAACAAAAAAACAATCATTTTCTCCTAAAAGAATGCGCCTTATTATACTGGTGACACTTATATTACACATTAATGAAAGTTGGATAAAATTATCGTTGATATCAACTAAAATCATTAATTTGTATTTTATTATTTTTTTTATTCAACTAAGATAGCGATAAGAAATTCACATCTAAAAAAAAAGTGGATGTCCGGATTTGAATTGTATCTATGTATATATTATACAATATTATTTTATTTTTTCTCGGTCAAGTATTATACAATATCTTTTTTTTGGTTACAAGTATTATACAATATCTTTATCAATTGAACTAATTATTTTGTAATATAGTCAACGACAAAGAAATGATTTTAATGGATACTAATATCTACCCACATATTATTACGGATAAATAAGAATTTTTACGTCCACGTGAGATTAACTCAGTTAGCTAGCTAGTTAGCAGAATATATATTTCATATTATATGCGGGGTGAGTTTAAACCATGTATATCCCACGTATTTAAATGTGTGAGCTCTGCTATACTATATAAATATCAATCAGAAGGCTGATTTCCCTCCTCTGCCTTCATTTCTGGTTTCTATCGAAAATTACGGACACATTTCATTCCTTATAAAACGAAAACAACATAGTTTCGGAGAGTAAAACATTGTTGCCGTGAAACAAACAAAAAAATGATGGTTTTGATGAGTCACAGTACAGGGCTAAGAAAACAGGTTTTTCCAATTGACTACGAAACAGAGATGTCACAGCGTCTTGTTGATGCAGCTCATCGCGGCGACACAGATTCTGCCATAGAATGTTTAGCGAATCCATTGGTCGATGTTAACTTCATTGGAACGGTGATGTTGAAGTCCAAAACAATGGAAATCGTTCTTCAAGACGAGTCACCTCATCGAGTAAATTCAGTGTATGAAGAGTTCAAAATTGAGGTCACTGCTCTGTTTTTGGCTGCACATTCTGGAAATTTGACTTTAATTCGTAAACTACTGGTATGTAACCGTTCTGAATGTTCCGCCTTATTTTATGTTTTTGAAAATTATGTTGCTTGGACGTTTTGATTATTTGAAACGTGACTTTGGCCATGATTATTGATTAATATTGTTGTAATCAATAATATTCAATTTTGTGAATGTGCTTGGTGATTTTTATTTCATTTGATTACAAATTACGGTGTACATCGGTTTTCAGATAAACTGCCGCTTAGTAGGATCAATTTAGCTCATGCCTCATGGATTACTCATGTATTAAGCGTGTCTCTTTGTCTGATACTTATCGTGTTCAACACATGATTGCATTTGTCGTGTCCGGTGTGGGTGTCAAGAGTCCGTGTTTCGTAGCTAATGTGCAAACTAGATCATCTCTGTGTTTGAAACTCATTAAAGAAAACAGTTAAATATGTGACTGAGTTGTCATTTGTCAATAATTTCATTCCCAATGTATCAATGACTCGCGAATTTTCTTCTTTTCCCCTGGTTTCTAAACTGATTTTTTGTTTGGAGTTACATGATGCAAGTTGAGTCATTTACATACAATTAGTAACACACAAGGCAATGATTGGATTGATAATGACATTTATCTTTTACGCTAAATGTTACAAATTGCGTGAAAGACTTACATTAATCCAATCTGTAATAGTGTTTATAATTTGATTTAGCTTACACACGTCGAGATTGAGGGTTTGGTTTGATTTATTTTCATGTATGTACTTATTTAGGGGTATTATTCTATCCTTATTCTTTCGGATAATTGGTCTATATTTAATCTTTAGCTTATTCAATCACCCGGTCCCTTAACTTTATTGATTGTTTCAATTTGGTCCCTTAATTATAATTTGTACTAATTTGATCTCCTATGTTTTGCTCTGTTACTAGTGTTTTAGTCATTTCTGTTAAATTCTCTAAAAAAAACGTTAACTTATGTATCAATTTGGTTCTTTATATTTTGCTCTGTTATTAGTTTTAATCCTTTCTGTTAACGTTTTTTTTTTTTTGAAAGAAACTAACAAAAAAGACTAAAACTAGTAACAGAATAAAACATAGAAGATCAAATGGTATAAATTATAGTTAAATGACCAAATTAAGACGATCAATTAAGTTAAAAGACGGGGTGATTGAATAAGTTTTTCTTTCTATCAAATACCAAACTCCATTTATTTTTATTTTTTTAACTGAACAACTTTTAATGTTATGAGATATTTATCATCATTACATCAGACATCTAATTTTAGTTTTTAGCTATTACTAATTTGTCTGATGTAGGAACTATATCTTTTATTTTATTCTATTCCCATGAATTACCCTTTTAACTCTGAATTGAATTTTATACATATACGAACATCCTAAAATGCTCAAAAAATTAGTTGTGATGTCATATGTTACAAGAAATTTTATCTAACTGTGTTCAAATTATCACACCATTCATTGTTAACTGAGTTTTGGGAAGTTTCATTTGATAGAATGTGGGAGCTAATGTAAATGTGAGATTGTTCCGGGGCTATGCTACAACAGCAGCAGTGAGGGAAGACCATTTAAAAATATTGGAGATCCTTATCAATGGTGGGGCTTCACAACTTGCATGTGAAGAGGCTTTACTTGAAGCAAGTTATGTGGGACAGGCAAGATTTGCTGAACTACTAATGCAATCCAACATGATTCGTCCTCATGTGGCAATTCATGCCCTTGTCTCTGCTTGTTGCAGAGGATTCAGTGAGGTTGTTGATGTACTCATCAAGGTAAGACCATTATAATCACTAGTGTATGTCCGCTTTTTTCGGTATCATTTACATAAGTCCTATCAACTAAATGTAATCCTATTTGAGACATGTCAGACACTAAATATGAACACCTCTATAAGTCAAGGTTCAAAGTCTCCTCAACTAAATGTAATCATATTTGAGACGTGTCTGACACTAAATATGGATACCTCTATCATTCAAAGTTCAAAGTCTTTCGCTAGACCCAACTCCTATTGGTTCTATCATTTATACTTTATAAAAAAATAGTGGAAGGCACAAAATTTCATGTAGTTATTTAGAAAAATTCAGTTATTTGATTTAGTAAAAAAGGAAAAATTGTAATAAATTAAATAAAGAGTAGAAATAGAAGAAAAAATGGCTACACCAAAATTTGGTAACCCCTATGTATACTCTTTAATAAGAGACGTGTTTTCTCTTTAAAATTTATGGTAAATGTTGTTCAACTATACACAAAGAAAGACATATCAATGAATATAAATGATTACTAAATGACACTTTTCTTGGGTTTGTTTGCAGCATGGAGTGAATGTTAATGCAATGGATAGGACTCTGCTTCAATCTTCAAAGCCATTTCTTCACGCTAATGTTGATTGCAATTCATTATTTGCTGCTGTGGTCAGCAGGCAGATAAATGTAGTTAGACTACTGTTGCAGGTGGGGTTCTAACTTTGATAAGTATTAAACTTCACATGGGATAATAAACATGTCTTGGTTCTTAAAGTGATAATTGATTAATTGTGTTGGTTCATACGGCATAACAAGTCAACTTTATTTTAATTTTTTAACTTTTAGGCATGTCATTATCATCATGGAAAATACTCCTTTGATAGTATATCTTAGCCTTTAACATATTGTCTGGTACTCATCCTTAGGAAATTGATTTGTAAGGTGAGAATGTTACTCTTTATAAGCCCTTTTTTCAACACACCCTCTTACACCCAACACTGTTCGGCTTGATGCGTGGATAATTTGGTTGGTGGCCCTGATCGACATACTATGAAACTGTATTAGATTAATATTAGTTTTAATTCATTCTTACAAAACTGTTTGTAAAATGATTCTTTTTTCTCTTTATAAACAATTTTCAAACATTATCTGTTTTTAACATGGGACTTCAGTTTTTCTCAAAACACTTGCTCAATATTAACAAAATGTACTAAAATCCAATATTAGCCTGTCAAGTTTCTACATTGTGTACAGTCATTTTGCATAATATTGACTGATCTCTAAAAGAGGAACTAATTTTCTGATTTCTGCAATCAGGTTGGTGTAAGACTAGATATCAAGGTCAAGTTAGGAGCTTGGTCTTGGGACACAGATACAGGAGAAGAATTTCGTGTAGGTGTTGGACTAGCTGAGCCTTATCCAATCACATGGTGTGCTGTAGAGTATTTTGAATCAACTGGTACTATACTCAATATGCTTCTCTATCACCTCTCACCTAATAGTTTCCACATTGGAAGAACTCTCTTGCACCACACCATCATGTGTAACAATGAAAGAGCATTGAATATACTTTTAAATAATGGTGTGGATACAGACCTAGCAGTGCAAACTACTGAAGAAACCAATGTACACCCTATTCACATGGCTGCACGACTTGGATCATACAACATTCTTCGGTGTTTGATTAATGGTAAGTGTAACTTGGACTCACAAACAAAGTTTGGTGACACGGCATTGATGATTTGTACAAGGAATAAAAATGAGAAGTGTCTAAGAGTTTTAGTATCATCAGGAGCTGACTTGGGGATAGTAAATTCGTCCGGTCATTGTGCAACTTCAATAGCAAGTTTTAATCAGTGGACTCAGGTTTATCAGAAAGCAATTTTGGATATAATTAGATCCGGAAAAGGTGTTAAATCAAGCAATGCATCTAGGTTTTCCGCTTTGTTATTTGTCACTCGCGCAAATGACATAGAGGCTTTGAAAAAACTCATCGAATACTGGAATATAAATCTAGATGAACAAAATGGAAATGGGCTTTCAGCTGTCATGATAGCTGCCGCAGAGGGTAATGTGGAAGCTTTCAAGTTACTTCTTCATGCTGGAGCTGATGTAATCAATCTTAAAAACAAATATGGTTTAACAGCTCTTAATCTCATAGACTTGAACCAAAATGATGAAAATAAGGAAAATTTTCGTAAGGTGATATTTGAATATGCATTTAAAAAGGGATGTCTGAATATTAGTACTTTAACCGAGGCGAATCCTCTTCACCGTGCAGCTTGTTATGGAGACATAAGCATTGTTGAAAAATTATTAAAAGAAGGGTATTATGATGTGAATGGTTTTGATGGAAATGGATATACACCATTGATGTTAGCAGCAAGAGAAAGTAATGGAGAAATGTGTGAGATTTTGATATCTTATGGAGCAAAATGTGATGTTAAAAGTGAGAGGAATGAAACAGCACTTTTACTTGCTAGAGAAAATAACAAAGGAAATGATGCAGAGCGTGTGATACTAGATGAGTTAGCTAGAAGAGTAGTGTTGTGTGGTGCATGTGTGAAGAAACATACAAAATGTGGTAAAGGGTTGCCACACAAGAAACAATTGGTGATGATTGGTGCTGCTGGAATTTTACGTTGGGGGAAATCAAATAAAAGAAATGTTGTTTGTAAAGAGGCTGAGGTTGGACCAAGTGAAAGATTTCGATGGAACCGTAGGAAGAAGTTTGATGTTGAAGAGTTGGGAATGTTTTATGTTGTTACTGCAAAAAATAAGGAGGTGCATTTTGTTTGTGAAGGTGGGGTTGAAATGGCTGAGTTATGGGTAAGAGGGATTAGATTAGTAACAAGAGAAGCCATTTTTGGTTCTAGAGCTAATACTGGCTGAGGGAATATGGTTATGGATAGAAATTCATGGACAAGGTTGGAGAAAATGTGGTCTCGTGCTATATCTATCAACTTACTTTTTGTTTTGAACATATAAATCAATTTGCCCATGTATACTTCATACCATAGTCATGTATAATTGACTGTCTCTGTTGTAGATTTTAATTTTGTTGATATCTTCAACAAGGTTCATTAGATTATAAATTGAAATATGATTAGAGTGTATGTTAGGAATCTTACGTTGATTAGCTAAAAATGTTCAATGTGATACTTAAACTATGCGCCTTTTCTATTTAATGAACTAATATTATTTTTTTAGGGATCAAATGAACTAATATATTAGGTTGGACTCTCCTCGCATATTAAAGTCAGACAAATTCTCCCCCTCCCCCCCTCATGTCTTTCACGTTCCTTTCAATTTTCCAAAATTACTCATGCTTGGATTCTAAAATCCGCAATGTGTTTTTAAGATTTGAATTCTATAATCCAAACACAGTGAGTAGACAAAAACTACAACAACAACAACATAATTCAACTACACCAACATAAATTTAACGCGAACACGAACATGGATGAGCCAAACTAGTTTCTTGATCGAATTCAACCATACACACCACAATTTCTTCAAATACTCTGTGATGCATCAAACTTTTTCAAATAGCATGAATAGATCTTACCAAGATAAGATCTAACTCAATCAGGCCCTTGAAACTATAACTATACTGATCAAATATAGAAACATGGTTCTCACATCATCGGTGTTTGGAAGTTTCATGTTTGTGAACTGAACACATCCATCTAACCGAGAAACGAATACTCAACACTAGTCACCCTTCTTGTATCACTGTAGTTGAGACAACCATTCATTTGGTCCAATTGGTCCTTCAAATTAGATAGTGTAACATCAACATTGATTCTAAACAAATTGGATTCCCCTTACGGTAGTAAACTACAGCTAGGTTAAAGTTCATTACGACTGAATAATAGTTCATTATTTTATGTTGTTCATAGACCCTCCGAGTCACACTGGGTTTCTCCGAGTTACTTGCATGTTTGGTCTGATGAGCTAACAACCCGCCCACACCTCCGATTCGACCAACCGATTATATTTGAATTTTAAAACACTGACGTCAATTATAAATATGACAATTCATACATTTTTATATTCATTAATGATGTGTCAACATGTTATTAAATACATATATAAATAATCGTACATACAAATGATGAATATTAATTCTTCAAAAAAAAATGATGAATATTAGTTAACTTGATTAATTATATGACAAATAATAATTTTCGTCCTTAAATGTATAGTGAGTAGCCACAATAAATATTCATCAGTGTAACAAAATTTCAAAATAATATTTGATTATACACTGTTTTACTCAAAATAATCTTAGACGGGAACAATCATTCCTATTTCCGATTAAAAAATACTTATATCTATGTCTACTCCTCTATCTATGTCTACTCCTCGTTTTAACCCACTATAAGACACCATACTTTAACCCTTAAAGAGTGCCAAGGCCCTGACATTAAGGGTATGTTTGGATGACCAAAGAAAGTGAAAGGAAAGATAGTAAGAAGAAAGATTGTTGAAGGAATGAAAATGAGTAGAAAGTGAATGAAAAATGAGTTGTTTGGTATCAAAGAAAGTGGAAAGACAATTGAAGGAAAGATAGATCTATTTTTATTAAATAACATAAATATCCCTACATTGATATATACACACATACATAATAAATATTAAATTTACGGTATACCGTACATGTAGAAAGTTAAATAAAATTATCTTTTAATATAAAATATTTTATTTTTTTGTTTTTGATATTTTTACTTATATGTTATTTTCATTTTTTTTAATTCCTATATTTTGATATATGACGTAGTTGCATTATTTTCATCCTATATACTAGCATTATTTTAATGTATTAATTGAGTGGCTTTTATGACTTTTTAACCAACAGTAGCAATCCGAGCCGTTTCCTCACCAATTTGAAGAGAAACATTTTCTGGCATGAGACCCACATAAATCTTTCTTTCCTTAGCTATTATTTATAAGGGAACCAAACTGTGGAAGCACAAAGATCAAATAAACTTTCTTTCCTCTTGTGCTTCTTTCCTTTAACTATCAGTGGTTCCAAACAAACCCTAAAGAAAGCATTGCAACGAGACTATTTTAACTAGCACAAGACAAGACACAATATTTTACAATTTTACTTAAATTAAAAACTATTGTGATTTATCATACCAGATTAAAATAACTATTTTTCTTTAATTTCTTTACAGAAAAACAACTATTTTAATTATATGGGTGAATGCGACTCTCAGTGCTCCAGGTCCAACAATAAATCAATAAATAATGGAATGTCACTCTTCACCTAGCAAAATACACTTCCGTCCAACCAAACTACCCAAAATGCCCCTGCGCAAGTTAAGTCACGCTGCGTGACTTAACTTGCGCACATTATGCGCCCTGCGCAAGTTAACTCACGCACCACTGGCACGTGCGCAAGTTAACTCACGCACGTTGGCCGATGGTCAAAACTGATGAACAAACATTTTTGGACGGTGGTCAGTTGTTCAACATTCAATATACACGTTTTTAACACCATTTACACGTTTTTTTAACCACATTTATGTTTTTTATAACTTATACTACCATTCTCACCTATAAATATCCCTCCATACTTTCCTATTCCCTCACACCATCTCACTTTCTCTCCCTCCTCACTCTCTCCCTCTCTTTCTCTTCTTCTTTTTTCCTTCTATAGTATCTAGGCTCTTTACACCCCTTTAGGTACAGTTAAAACTCTATAAATTAATAATTTCAGGACCAGAGAAATTTATTAATTTAGAGAATTATTAATTTATCGATAAATTAATAATTATTAATTTAAAGAGTTTTTAAGTAATTATACTGTACATACCAAACAAAAAGACAAATTAGTCTATGCCTCTTAGAATTACGTTGCAGCGAACGTTGGGACTCAACGTAAATTAGTAACTACCGTGTTCATATGCATTGGAAAACAGACAGCTATTGAATCATATTTCAATAGAGTGTAATATATATTTATTCAGTTTCTATGAGTTATTAATTTATGATTTTCTTGGGACCGAAAATTATAAAGGGATCTCTCGAAAAATTATTATCTTATTATTTTATCGAGTTTTTCAATTTTTTACATCGGCCCAAGTCGGGACCGGACAAATTTATTATTTTAGAGAGTTTATTAATTTACTGAGTATTAATTTAAAGAGTTTCTACGGTATATACCAGTAGATTTTGGGGGACGTAGTGGTTTGCCAGGTTGGGAAAAAGGGCATCATCCATTGAGGTAAAATTAGGTTTGCTTCCTTTTACTCCCAATTTTTTTTTACCGTGGGTGAAAAGTAGAGCTGTCAAAATGGGCCGGCCCGTTTAGCCTGATTAATTATAGGGCTTGGGCCTTAAATATTGATCCCGAATTTTAATAGGTTTTTTAGCCCGGCCCTAAAAAGTCTGGTACCTGTTCGGGCTAGCCGAACGGGCCGTGGGTAGCCCGTTAGCCCGCATAACAAAAAAAACCTATGAATTATATATATTTTTCAAATAATTATTTACTTAATTGATTATCAAAGTAAAAAATAAAAGTGAAAATTCAATGAATTGACACAAATATAAATATAATATAAAATTATATTTACTCGTTTCGTTATTTATAATTTTAAAGATCGAATATATATAAATATTTATAATCATAACGTATATAATTTATTTAAAATTGTTTTCCTTGCCGTTTTAGTTTACGACATGTGTACGAAAATGTTTCAAATTTATTTTTGTGCTAGACATTATTTAAACATATTAAAAATATCATTTATAAAAAAATTATAGGAGTGTTTTATAGTATTTTTTTTATAAAAAAAATGTAATTTTTAATACGGGCCAGCCCGTTAGCCCGCGGCCCGTGGAGGGCCGGACTCGGGTAGTATATTTTCAAGCCCGTTTTCAACCGGGCTTTTTGGCCCGACCCGATAAAGCCCGAAACCCGTTAGGGCCGGCCCTAAATGGGCCGGGCCGCCCGTTTTGACAGCTCTAGTGAAAAGAATCATCATGGGATATAAAAGGAACCAAATTTAAATTTACCTCAAGGGATCTTGATTTCTTTTTCCCCAACAGGACAAATCACTATTTTCTCCAAAAGCTATTGGTGTATACCAAAGAGGGTGAAAATAACTTTTTACCCCATACCGAAGAGGGTAAAATAACTTTTTATCCCAAGAGGGTAAAATATATGTATTAATTATTGTAATGTTTGAATGCTATTAATAAAATCAGAGTTATATTTATTAATTTTGTTTTTAATTTGTATTTATTTTATGTTTATGATTATGTATTGAATAAAAAAATATTATATTTAATGGTATTGAATTTATTTGTACCGAATTTATTTATATCGGATTTATTTTCTAATTTTGTATTTATTTGCATATTGAATAAATAAATACGAATAAAAAGTCTAATTAAATTCAGCGTGGAATCGAACAATGTTGCGTATTGAATAAATAAATTCGAATAAAAAGTCTAATTAAACTCAGCGTGAAATAGAATAAAGAATTCGAATAAATAAAATCAAATAAAGTTGTGTATTGAATAAATTCGAATAAAAAGTCTAATTAAACTCAACGTAGAATCGAATAATGTTGCGTATTGAATAAATAAATTCAAATAAAAACTCTAATTAAACTCAGCGTGAAATAGTATAAAGAATTCTAATAAATAAAATCGAATAAAGTTGCGTATTGAATAAATTCGAATAAAAGTTACATTTAAATTACATTACATAAAGTTCCTAAATATGGTCTATCGTTACATGACATTACATTCGGAATTGCACCTTTCAACTACAACAATTGTGTTATCTCTGAATGGTGCAAATTCAAAGTTGCTAAGCAGCAGGACTCCACCATCCGTCCAGAAAGTGCTTATGTTCCATTCAAAATGTTAAATTCTCATTGGTCTTGGTTTTAAATGATAGTATCAAAGTGCCAAAGGAATGAGGTACATAGCTTGACACTTCAATACCATCATTTAAACGAATCCAACAAGAATTTAACATTTCGAATGGAACAAAAGCACTTCCGAACGAATGCTGGAGTCCTGTCGTTTAACAAGTTTGAATTGTCCCATCCAGAGTAACGTAATTGTTGTAGTTTGAAGGTGCATTCCCTACCTAATCACGACCGCCACCTAATCATGATCTTTTGGCGGAATCAGACTTTTGATGATATCTTCGGTTGATCTCACCAACGTTGCTCGCATATCGATCCACTGGAACATGTTGTGCTCCCAAAACATGGTCGTCACGTTTTCGTCGTTCGTTAATTCCACTCAAGTGAAGGATATTCTTCCATCGTCGAGCATTGAACGTTTATACCGAACGTATTCCACCTTCCTCGTGTCTCGGGGGTTGACTTCTTTGTTGAATTCATCTAGCTGGTACTTGAGACCTCTTAACGTTACACCAATGCACCGAACCTTCAACCTCTGAGGTTCTCCGCCGTTGAATTGTGCACGAACGTCGATCTACCCGACCATTGTTTCAAATCTACACAATAAGAAATTAAAAATAATCAATGAAAATTCTCTAAAACAAACCCTAAATCTAAAAAAATATCTCTAAAACTCAAAACCTACAACATAAACATGCAAACATCTAAACATTTAAGCAACACAGATCATTTTCATGTAAACATTGTATGATTTTTTGACAAAAAAACAAAAATTTAAACAAACCTTAAATCTTAAAAATTTCTAATTTAAGAGAAAAAATCTAACATAAAGGTTGACTGTGTTTGATTATGAAAACTTACTTGTTATTGAAGTGCTGTTTGATTTGAAGTTGAAGGAATTTTGGATTTGGTGATTTTAGAGAGATTTTGGAGAATTTTTGAGATTTAGGTGATGAATTAGGCGTTCTGCCTTGTATAATATATATTGCTGCGTGAGCTAACTAACGCACATTTTTACACACGTGCGTTAGTTAACATGCGCAGGGGCAAAATCATCCTGCCTGTAGGACGGGAGTGTATTTTGCAGGGGAAGAGCAAGATTCTAAATAATGGTGTCACACACCGTGACAGACAGGTTTGAGAAAAGATTTGTCGTTGGTGGAGTTGTTTCACTTGTTTCTGTCTGTCTGTCGAGGATCTCGTTTTGCACAACATAATTAATACTAATACTATGTTGTTTAAATGCTTCTACAACCAAACAAAAACACACACACACACACAATAACTAACTAAAATCTCTGCTATAACAACCATAATAAAAAACACACACACATCGTAATTTCCAACTTTGGTTTTTCAATTTCACTAATTTGATTTAATTTGAATCCCCTCTTTTGAGAAATGAAACTGTGTCAAAGAGAAATTGAAAAACTACAGCTGCACAATGCTGGTTACCTTGCTCAGAAACGTCTCGCTCGTGGTTTGAAACTCAACTACACTGAAGCTGTTGCTCTCATAGCAACACAGGTTTAGTTTCCTAATTCTCTTGTATTAATCAATTTTCAAACCTTGCTTTGCAAAACACTGTTTCTACTGTTGAATTGAAGATGATACTGATTGAATTTTTTAATGTTTTATTAATATGCATGAATAGATTGTGGAATTTGTTCGTAATGGTGATAAGACTGTTTCAGAGCTAATGTCTATTGGGAGAGAACTATTAGGAAGGTATAATTATGCTCTCATTTTCATCATCAGATTCTGTTTTGACTTTTGACCTTCATTGATCAAAGTTACTCTCCAGTATTGATTATAAACAAAAATACCTAAACTGACACTAAGTAAAAAATTATTCACCTCAGAATGAATTGATTATTGAAATTAAAATCTATATTAGTTGAGGAGAATTTTATGAATAAAATCATTAAGTAGGGTAACATCATTAAGTATTAAAATATTGTCAGAAGTTTCTCAATTAGACCCATGTTTCTATGTTTTTTTACATGACGAGGGACTTAATCGAGAAGTTTTTGACAAAGACGGTACTATTTTGAAATATTAATAGAGTCATGGACTAATTTGAAAATCACTTACAAAGATAGGGACCAAATTGGTGGTTTACTCCTTTTTTAATAGGAGGGATTATCATTCTTTGGTAGAAAAAGCATAACTAGTTTTTTTCTATAATAAAAACTAAGGGTTAGGGGATGGTGCTCCAGTCTAAGACAAAGAAGACTTTCTCGCTCAAAGAGCACCTACAAAGGGATTTACATTTACCTCCCTCCAAAGGCACGTGAGGCTCAAACTTGGGACCTCCAAGTCCAAAACCTGTCTTTTTACCACTAGACCGAACCTTTGGAATTTTCCCTGTATCTAAATTTGTCTTCATTTTTTAACAGGAGACAAGTTCTTTCAGCTGTTCCACATCTCTTGGAAACTGTTCAGGTACTTACTTTTATGAGATTATTCAAAAAGCAGTCTCTCAAATGGCTTTATGAATGAAGTCAGCTCAGTTAACTATTGCAGTTCCTCCATCTTTTGTGCCAAAAACTGTTACAATTTTTTTTCTTTTTTATTTATGATTCAAAAAATACCTTTTTGATATTTTATTGGATATATTTTGGGTTCTTTTAGTTTTTTTTATCACAATTCTTAAAACTTCAAAGGGATGCAGCACAATTTTTGTTGTAGTTTATCACAGTGCTCTTTACTCTTCCTCGACTTCCTGAATGTTATGTTCATAGTTTTATAAAAAATAAATTGAATGTAGGTTGAAGCTACCTTTCATGATGGAACTAAGTTAATCACCGTTCATGACCCAATTGCTCGTGAAAATGGGAACCTTGTACTTGCATTATTTGGTTCTTTTCTTCCAGGTATGCCTTTATTTTGATATTAAAAATAGATGTCTTATTATGTATTTCTGCTGAGTGCTTCCATGTTTGAGCATATGCTATTTGATAACCACTCTTAATTGTGTCTTTGCTTAATTTAAATTTAAGACAATAAAATTCTTATGTATTTATAGTAGCTGTTCATAATAAGCATTTTTCTGTTGTTTCTGTGAAAAAGGTTTTGATGGATGGAAATTGTGTTTACAGTACCTTCACTTGATATATTTACCGAGAACACTGAAGATAATGTCATTCCTGGTGAAATAAAAACTGAAGATAGAAGCCTGATTCTTAATGCTGGGAGGGAAGCAGTCTCTCTTAAAGTTGTAAACAATGGAGACAGGCCAGTTCAGGTATTTGCCAGCACATGTTGCACACCTAGCACCTTAGCATTTTCAATAGATTTTTATGTTTTTATTTTATTTTAAAAATGCATTTATTCCAGATTAGAAATGCTTGAAACATGCTCTAGTTACACATAGTACAAGTGTTTTTAAATGCAGTAAGATAAGTTGTGTACATATGAAATAACAAAGTGATGTCAATGAACGTCATTAAACCAGTACTGGTTTTCATGAATTTGTTTTGTGATCAATTATGGAGGATTTAAACTGTTTGTTGTCTGAATATTTGAATCTAAGAATGTGAATCTCATTCACCTCTTTGTACCCAAATCAACTATCCTTGGATCATAGTTAATTCAAGAAATAAAATCTTTTGAGCTTTTGATGACAAGTTTAATCTAGTTATAATTCTTAAATCTTGTCAAACATTAACATTAAAATTTTACTGTCTCAAATATTCCAGCTAGTTGACTCCTTTCTAATTCTTTGTATTGTCAATAGAAAATAACTGAAACAAACCATTTTACGATATTTCTGAAAATTTCCAGGTTGGAAGCCACTATCATTTTATTGAAGTAAATCCCTACTTAACCTTTGATAGAAGAAAAGCATTTGGCAAGCGTCTTAATATAGCCTCTGGGACTACCACGCGCTTTGAGGTAGAATTCTATGCTTTTGTTAATTTACCACAGTAATTGTAATGTATAATTCATTAAATTTTTTGCACTATAATTATTTTTTTATTCAGTGCCGGTCTCATGTGAGCAGGCTAGATGCAACCTTTGGTGAACTAATTCCATTATTAGATTACAAACCATTAATCAAAAACCATTTACTCTTGATAGCCAGGGGATAGTAAAAGTGTTATACTTGTAAGCATTGGTGGCAACAAAGTCATCCGAGGAGGTAACAACATTGTCGATGGTCCAGTTAACGATTCCAATTGCAGAGCAGCCATGGAGACTGTGAGAACAAGGGGATTCGGGCATAAGGAAGATGAAAATGCAAGGTTTATGATTTGTTATTTAAGTTATTGTTATATAAATTTGTTCACATCTTTGCCAATTCCATGCCTGAGAAGATTTCTTACCTCAAATATGAATTTCATAGGGAAGGTATTACCGGAGAAGACTATGCATTGACTAAAGTAATTCCTCGAGAGGAATATGCTAACAAGTATGGACCCACTATTGGCGACAAAATTCGTCTTGGTGACACTAACTTGTTTGCGGAAATTGAAAAAGATTTTGCTGCCTATGGTGATGAATGTGTATTTGGAGGTGGGAAAGTTATAAGAGATGGAATGGGTCAGTCGTGTGGCCATTCACCTGATGGCTCCTTCGATACTGTTATAACAAATGCTGTGGTCGTTGATTACACTGGAATTTTCAAAGCAGATATCGGCATTAAAGATGGCCTTATTGCCTCAATTGGAAAAGCAGGAAATCCAGATGTTATGGATGGTGTTAATATGATCATTGGGGTAAGTTCCTTTCCAGATATCTGAGGCAATGAGTTGAATTCCTTCATCATTATCTTGATACAGCTTATATGCGCATCGTCCCATATCTAGGCTAATACTGAAGTTATTGCTGGAGAGGGCTTGATTGTAACAGCTGGGGCTTTAGATTGTCATGTGCATTTTATATGCCCTCAATTAGTATATGAAGCCGTATCAAGTGGTGAGTTTCACAACTGAAAGAAATTTCTGCTGAAAATGCTTACTTACATATAATTTAAATATTTAATATATGCTCTACTGTGCTGGATTCATGACTGATAGTAAACGAAAAAATTTAGTTGTTTGACTTTGAGATCATTTTACTGTGCAAAACAATATTTGTATGTATTGAAGGCTCTCTTAGTGGTTTTATCGAGTCCATTTTTGCTTTTTTATATAGGGATCACAACATTAGTGGGAGGAGGAACAGGACCAGCAGATGGAACACGCGCTACAACTTGCACACCGGCACCGATTCAGATGCAAATGATGCTGCAATCAACAGATGGCCTGCCTCTGAACTTCGGTTTTAATGGAAAGGTTCGTTTTTCTTTTTTGTTTGTATACAATGCTTGTTCTTTTTTTTGTTTCCTCGTCTCTGCTCAATCTTATGTGTTGGACCTTTAGAATGCCTCTTTTTATGTTTAAAGTTAATTAATTAAAGCTTATGTTCATTGCTTTAGGGGAATTGTGCCAAGCCTGATGAATTACATGAAATAGTCAAGGCTGGAGCTATGGGACTGAAGCTGCATGAGGATTGGGGAACTACGCCAGCCACAATAGACAGCTGTTTAACTGTTGCAGAGCAATATGATATCCAGGCACAATTTTCTTCAATATTTTCACTTTTTTACTTTTGTAATTTTGGTTTATTTTTGTTCTTAACTTTTACTTTACAACCACCACCACAGCAACAAATTTTCTCATCACACGAGGTTGGATGAATGCGTCAAACAACACCATAATATTCAATCATAACTTGTGTCTAAAGAAAAACCATTCAAGTCTAAATCCTTCTTAATGATTTGATCTATACTCTTCTTAATCATATCATATACTCTTCATACTGGAATTTCTATTGGTGCCACTCCAACTTTCTTCTTAATGTATTCATTCTAATCTCTTCTGGTTTTTTGTCCACTCATCTAGTGTGATATTCCCATATTTACAATGTTCTGTTCAATTTTTTATTACTAACTTGAACGGTAACAGGTTAACATACATACTGACACCTTAAATGAATCTGGATTTGTGGAACATACAATTGCTGCATTTAAAGGAAGAACTATTCATACCTACCACAGGTATATGCTAACTTTGAAAAAAGTTAAACACAGGTCTGGCATGATTGCTATTTGATAATTAATTAATGTTCTAAAAAGCATCCATTTTAATGTTATTGGCAAATTTCATTGTATAGAAGTATTGTCATAGTGATAAGAAACTAATATATAATTTCTTGCTAGAACACTGGTTTCATCCTTTATGACTATGATCTTATCTGTATTGTGAAATCTGAAATAGATTAAACTCAAACCTTCGTTTTCCCCATAATAGAATACTCACTTCTATATACATGTCTATGCTCATACTCGTCATATTGTATGCTCATATCTTGTGGCCCATCAGAATTGAGCATCAAATGGCTTTTTGGTTCCGTTTTCTGATCAAAGCTAGCTGGTTATTTACTATTCTCTGTTACTTTCCTGGGCAGTGAAGGTGCAGGTGGCGGCCACGCTCCAGATATCATCAAAGTGTGTGGTGTTAAGAATGTCCTGCCCTCGTCAACAAATCCTACGCGCCCTTTTACATCTAATACCATAGATGAGCATCTTGACATGTTGGTATGAAAAGAAAAAAAAAACAGTCGTAATTATAATGGAGCTTTAAGCCATTTGAGTCTTATTTTTGACTTGATGATGTACAGATGGTCTGCCATCATCTTGATAAGAATAGTCCAGAAGATGTTGCATTTGCAGAATCAAGGATAAGAGCCGAGACAATTGCTGCTGAAGATATTTTGCATGATATGGGTGCAATTAGTATTATTGCTTCTGATTCACAGGCTATGGGTAGAATTGGAGAGGTCCATACTTTACTCAAGTCACCCCATTTATATTATACTCACTTATTATGAAATAAATAATTTTAGTGCTTGATAAATCCCAACAAAAAAAAAACGGTGTGTGCCAGCAGCATTTCTCTCAATTTGTTTGAAGATCTTTCTTGTCATTGTCTCGTGTAGTCTTTGGAACAGCACCTTTTATCTTACTGTTATTGATGTGACTATAGCTGTACAAAATTCCCATGATTTTCTTTTGGCTTTCACTTTCTCTTAAAAATTTACAGTATTCCTTGAAAATTTACAATAGGTTTGTATCCTCGAGGTTAAATTGTCTAATGATTTCTTTCTTAGGTCATAAGCAGAACTTGGCAAACTGCCAATAAGATGAAGTCACAAAGAGGATCACTGCAGCCTGGTGATTCAGACAATGACAACTTTCGAATCAAACGTTATGTTGCAAAGTACACTATAAATCCTGCTCTAGCGAATGGTTTGTCACGGTATATTGGTTCAGTTGAGGTATGTTGTTTGATTTTCTGTCCTTTGTCAATCCAAGCAGGGTTTTAGTGGAAAACATAGATACAGGAAGTTCTTTTGATACTTCCTGTAAAAAAACATCGTTGTCAATGCCATCAGAACTTATCCACCTATGATCAGTAGCTTTTTCAAAATAATGGTGGCTCACCGTGATTTCGGCAAATCCACTCTGATATCAAACATGCACTGAAGATACAAAGTGAATGATAAATAAAACTGTAGAAGTATACACCAAGCAATCTACTGGCTTCGCAAAAGTGAGACCTGGTTTTCAGAATTCCAGCTTTCTCACTTCTGATATATATGTGTCCGTAATTGGAAAAAGTTAGCAGTATACTTTGTAGTAGTGCTAATTACACAATACTTATAAGTGGTCACTGTTAGCTTTTAACTATCCGAAATTCTCGTTGAGCCCACTCTAAAGCTGTGCGTTTAAGTAGGACGCTTCTTCTTCTTGTTTGTTTTTTCCCCTTCATAATTTAACTGCAATTTTCTTATCAGATGACTACTATGAAGCTCATGCTTATCTTTCTAATTTTATTTCTTGATCAACAGCCTCATTTACGGTATACCTAGTCTTGCAGGTGGGAAAGTTAGCTGATCTTGTATTATGGAAACCGTCCTTTTTTGGAGCAAAACCAGAAATGGTGATCAAAGGTGGTGACATTGCATGGGCTAACATGGGTGATGCAAACGCTAGCATCCCAACACCTGAACCGGTAAACGTTTTCTTATGTCTTGACATTAGACGTCAAACTTAGCATGGCTCATTAATTGTGTAAAATGTAAAATTAACAAATTTAAACAAAAGAAAATATGAAATTAAGAGATCCAACTGTTCAAATGATAGTTCTCATTAAGTAGATCATATCTACAAAATTTTGTACAATTCAAAAATTTGACACACACTTATGTGATGTGAGATAGAGCACGGTATGGAAAGTGTATATGCAACTGGTCTTCCTGGAGGTGTTTAACTTTAATCAGAAATGCTTCAACTAAACTGGGAAACCCGATTTTGCAGGTGATTATGAGACCTATGTTCGGAGCATTTGGCAAGGCTGGTCGTGCAAATTCTATTGCTTTTGTGAGCAAGGTATGCGACCTTTCCTTTCTCCTTCTCTTTCACATACACACTCCACGCACACACGTAAACCGTTACAGATTCACATCACACATCGTTGCTCTGTCACAAATAGGCAGCTTTGGACAACGGTGTAAAAGCTTTATATGGACTTGACAAGAGGGTGGAAGCCGTGGACAATGTGAGGAAGCTTACCAAACTAGACATGAAACTGAATGACGCCCTTCCAGAAATCACTGTGGACCCAGAGACATACACTGTCACCGCAGATGGAGAGGTTCTAACCTGCGCTGCAGCCACCACTGTTCCTCTTTCTCGAAATTACTTCCTCTTCTAAGCTCGAACTCTCTTCTGCGCTGTGAAATTAGAACTGGAATACCCTTGTCCAGCAAAAAACCGTAAGAGCCATTAATGCCTTAGAGCAACGTTATTTGGACATAGAACAATGTCGACACCGTACACAATAATACATACTCGAGTTAGTGTCTTGTATGGATCAGAGAAAAAATTGTGACCCAAGGATAGAGAACAATTCAAAGCAGTATGTTGAAGTCTTTTTATATGGTATCTGGTGTGAGCTTTGCGTCAAAAAATCATTTCCCGGTGTCTTATATATCAGTGCTGGATCATCTCACATTGGAAAAATTGAGTAAGAATGTACAATTTTCAATCTATTTATCCTCATTTCTTAATACATGCATTCTCTCTTAACATGTTAGATGAGGGGTTAAGATTTAACATGGAAAAAAAATGAGCATGATTATGCGCGAGCAATTGAAACATTTGTCGTGATAATTAGATTCATGGTGTGACATCATTTTATGCAGTATTACATTGTTATATTTATTTTTAAACACTTCTATAAATATCTACTTGGTAAAAAGTTTATACAGATTACATTTACTTGATAAAGCTAACCAACAACCATACACGTCCAATAATGTCCGATCACGTGCATAGAACAGGTCCCAGTTTTTTTTTTTTTTGAGAGAACAGGTCCCAGTTTGAAAGGGTTATAGAACCATCAGTCATTTTCCTCATTTGAATATTGTTATTGTTATAGTACCGTGTGGCATTTGGGAAATTCTGATATCATGGATAACAAATTACATTTACCCGCTACTTGTTTTAAACACTATTAATGAGATGTGTGTCTAGACCGCAATCCTGACCATTCGAGAAATGTAATACCATGACAATTAGACATGGCCAGGCATTAAAATCTTTAATCATACTAGATATGTTCTCTGGGTGAACTTTAACTACTAAATTAAGTAATCCACGCTACAATCAAGAAAAATCGCATAAAACATTCACAATTGCTGCAAATGTAACACGATAACATAGTAAAAAACGGGTAGGATTTCGAGGGACACATCAAAATGTATAAATTTTATGAATTGCTCGATGCTTTACACCTCAGCGCAAGCCAAACCCATCTCCCGGCCATACAAACATACAGTTATTAGCAATCCCACGGCAGTTGTCAAAATTCTTCAATCATTGGCTAAAGCTAGCAAGCATCAACTTGATCCTAATTTTAAGTTGATGAGAACCATGTCCATCATAGCAAGATAGAAAACAGATAAATAGAAACAAATATCATTCTACCATATGATCCAATGACAAACATATTGTACCGGAAAATAAAATCCCAAATATAGGTCATTTGAATTTTCGTCCCCGAAGTTGCTAATTCTTCCAGTAAGCCATTGCAAATATTAATCATTTGAAAAATGGTCATAATTACATCTGATTAGTAACTTCAGGGACGAAAATTCAAATGACCTATATTTGCAAGACGAAAGACTTATTTAAGCCAACCACCTCGTCCAATCATCACTTGCCACATAGGCACCACGTCACTAATGACAATCCACCTCAGCAAAAAAACCTTATTATAACCAAAAGTCAAATGATTAAATTTTGCAATGGCAGATTGGAAGGATTAGTAACTTCAGGAACGAAAATTCAAATGACATATATTTGCAGGGACGAAAAACCTATTTAAGCCTAAAATCTATTATGCCCCAAATAAACTGTCTAAAAGCCTAAAAGCCTACCATCAGAAAAATAATGCACCGGAGGCCTGGAGCTGCTGTAGATGCCTGCCCCTCCAATCAGCAACATGAAGTGGTAAAAATAAGAAAAACAATATAGTAACCATTTAATAATTTTTCAAAAGGGCCGATCCTTCAAGTACAAACTCTTCAACAGCTTCTCACTACTGTCATCCAAATAATTCCACTTAATTTGCCTACCATTAATCTCACTATGTCATCCAAATAATTCCACTTAATTTGACTACCATTAATTTTTTATGATTTAATAAAATAAGATCCAGTTCAAGACTCCATATTCCAAAACTAACCAAAAAATGATGTTTACAACATTTTAGACTAATAAGTAATAAGCACTTTTGAACTTTATTTGCCATGATGAAATTTTCAATATCTGGCTAAACTACTCGCCTAAGTTGTAGTTACAACATGATGATGCACGTTTGTCAGTGCCTAACCCCAAAAACTAGGTTGCAGTAGTTGGAGCCAGAAGAAGGGGAAAAAAGTGTCAATGGTTAATTAAATCCAGACCGAGGTCAAATTTTTCTACTTGCCCAGTCAAAACTTGACAACCATTATCCTGGGCAATACATTTTAGTGAAGAGGAGACTTCTTCCATGAGTTACAACTGAATCATTTAATTGACTTTCAATTTAACAAGCCATTTAAAGTTATAAAGAAACAATAAAACTGAAATGTTGTAATCCACCAAACATCACTAAAACATCATTCCAAGAAATAAGAATAAACTATACAATGAATCACTAGAAGATGCACAGGAGAAAAATAAATGGTTCAGATCTTAGAATATTGGGTAGTTGTTAGAACTGCAGAGATGTATATTATAACAAACTAAGGTTTGGATGGTACCTCTAGAGAGCCTGATGGAACAAAGTTCCATATATTCCCAGGGTATACAGGTAACATCCTCAACCTGCTAGCTTTGATACTGCAGTGACATCCACACACAAATGTCATGATAGAATATTCAAACTTGTGAAAATTTAAATCCTTATATATGAAAATATACTAAAATAATATATTTTATTTAATGAGGAAGGAGATAACAAAACAAAGGAAAATCACATTCCCATTTCATTTGATTTGATGCTTTAGTCCTCATAAATTAAAGCTACAGCCAAAAAAGCCAACTTGTAAACAATGAAACCCGGAACAATTCCTATTCAATTGTAATAAATTTTTACGCCAAAAGAATACATGAAATTCTTCCACCACTAAATTTGAGAAACTTCAAAATTAAAAGACAGCAAAATAAATAAATTACTGATAAAGTTCCTTTCTAAGCAAGATATTTCCTTGAAACAATCGTCATTTGTACTTAACATTGAAGTTTCAGCAATTGAAAACCAAAACAAGCAACAGTTGGTTCTAAAAATGTTGACGTCTAAAATATATAACCCATTCCTTCAAAAAAAAAAAAATATATATATATATATAACCAATAGTCATGACATTAACAAAAAATCAAATTGAAAAGTATGACACACTAAGAATTTGTGGAAGTAGCAGCACACGCGCAAAAACACAAATATCAAATATAAGACCATTATTCTAGTGTGCATCTTCTAGTTGCAACAGAGATAAACACTAAGACATCATTTATCAAGTCAAACTGACAAAGTTCAATTCTCATTCCTTGATATCTAAGATACATAAGGAGTTCATTACCTTTGATGTGAAAAATTAGTGTCATTTTCTTCAACAAAATGGACAGAATGCACTCTTCCACTTCACACGAACTTGCTCTTGCAAACAGAATATGAACATTAAAAAATAACCAAAGAACTAACCGATAGATGCAAAAGAATCCATACTGCTTGAACTCGACCAGGTTTAAATTGTTTACAGTAGGCCAATGAAAATATGTTACATACAAGTTTCGGCATACATGAACTATTCCTATTTTATTTAAGAAGGCAATTCTGCCACACCTTATGCTGCCAGCTGTGTCCCGTGGACATTTCAATACGGCGATCAACAATGAAGGTTAACCTGAAATAAATCTGTCTCCCAGAAGGTAAAGAATACATATCTCAACCCGAACTAAAAACAGGTGCCTGATAAAAAACAGCACAAGCTATCGACTAACAATGTTTGGAACATCCATTCAGTGCATACTCAAACCTCAAGCATGCAAACATTCAACAGCGAGTTAAAATGACACTATCAAGACCAAAACTTTAGATAGCATCACTGTTAACCAAAAATACTACCAGTTCCTGATTCCCTTTGCTGCAACTCCTTGTGGTGCTTACTCTCTAACGGATGTGGACTCTTCATTATTCTTTGCATTCTCCTAATGCAATTGAAAAGCATATATAAGAATCAAACAAGCAAGTAAAATTGTAAAGGCATTTGCCAAAGTAATATCATGTTAAGTCACCTTTCTTTATCATGTTGAGCAGGAAATGTAGGCATGAATTCTTTTGATTTAGGAAGGGGAACTTCACGAAACCACACATGGTTGAGAGCATCTTCAGCAGTGATCCTCTTTGAACAAAATAACAACGGCTCGTATTCTTAATAAGCACTAAAATAGATGTGTAATTACAAAATCAAAGCAGCAGATATAATGTACCTTTTCAGGGTCATAAGTGAGAAGCTTGCTCAACAAATCAAATCCCGAATCAGAAAGAACGGGGGATCCGGTGAAAGATGTTGCAGGAAACTTTTTACGCAGGAGATTATACCTGAAAGGAACATTCCTGTGGTTAATACACAATAGAAAAGTCTTGTAAACATAAGTCACCAAGGGAGGCCAGATAGCCAGACCAGAACCACACAGAGTTGAAGCCTGGAAACAGTGGCAAAATGTAAGAACAAAGGAACCAAAAATCAATGTCTTGCATAAGAGAAATCACAATTACTTACTGCTGCTTGACATAATTGACCTTGACTAGAGGTAATTTTGAGAAGCCGGGCCAAATTGTTTCATTTGGGGTGCCGAGAATTCTGAAAATCTGCATGTGTATAAAATAATAATTGTTAATAAGCCTAAGCCAAGTTTGGCACGAAAAGTTGAAAGGCCGTAGTAGTGAGAGTGAGTCCTTAACAACTACAAGACTGAGCATTTAAAATATACCTTGTTAAGTTGATCAAATTCATTCCTCCCATTAAATAACGGTTCCTTGGACAGAAGTTCAGCCATTATACAACCCAGGGACCACATGTCAATGGCTGTTGAATACTCCTTTGTCCCCAAAAGAAGTTCAGGAGCCCTAAGAAACAACAATGAATCAGATGATTTCTTCACTTGCAAGAGAATGCAATCAGCGACGTGATAAAATGCAAGGTAAACTAAAGGTCAAATGTCACTAATAAAGGCATTACTGCAATAACAACAGACTTTCGATGTATTTATCATTTAAATATAACAATTGCAATATTACACAGCTTTTTAAACAGGATGGAAAAGTATACATGTGACGGTGAAAGGAAAGAAGTATGTTTATTTGCCTTAATAAAGATGGGGTCTCAAAAAAACGAGGCTAGGTCACTAAGTTACAGCAAGCTTGCAATACTGCTCCAAAAATATTCTAGTAGAATAATAGCAAAGAAATATGTTTAAAAAAACATGGAAAGTATACATGGGATGATGAAAGGAAAGAAGTCTGTTTATTTGCCTTAAAAAAGACGGGATCACCAAAAAATGAGGTTGGGTCACTTACAGCAAGCTTGCAATACTACTACAAAAATAATCTTGTATAATAATAGCATATTAAGATCTAGTTCTATAGCAATGCATGACTGCTTGATGACCACATAGTTTTCAAATTCGCAACAACAGATATAGCCAAAAAATCAATGGTGTTAATAAACAGAAACAAGTGACTTATTTAACTTAAACATCACTCACCTGTACCAAAGAGTAACCACCAATGATGTATACGGTTTCAATGGACTCCCATACTGACGAGCTAATCCGAAATCGCAGATTTTTAACTCACCCCTATTATTCAGAAGCAGGTTTGAAGTCTTCAAATCCCTATGAATCACCCAGTTGTCATGAAGATACTTCACACCTTCCAACAGCTGGAGCATTAAGCATTTTACTTCACTCTGGCTAAATGGCTGTTTTATTGCCTCCATTAGTCCTTTAAGATCGTGTTCCATGTATTCCATAACCATAAAAATACTATCAAGGCTACTACCTACCACTACTTCCTTAACATCAACTATGAATGGATGGTGAAAGGAAAGAAGTATGTTGATTTCCCTCAGAGAAGTCAGTGGAAACCCTTCTTTTTCCTTCTCCATCTTCACCTTTTTCAGAGCCACTATTTCGCCAGTCTTCTTGTCTTTGGCCCTATATACAACACCATATGTTCCTTCATTAATCTTGTTCAGTCTCTCAAACTCATCAACACTTCTACAACCATGAAGCATGTTGACAACTCTGTGTGGTGGAGTCGGAGGTTCCATACTTTCCCTGCAATCATCTTCACTTTCAGAATCAGTATTTGGGTGACTACCACTTGTGTCACTTTTGCAAACTCCACCATCAACCTCAATGTTGTTATTCTTCTCTCCCTCCATACCAGGATGATCATCTTCACCGGAGTATCTCCCAGTGCTACCTCTTTCTTCCGATTCAGATGATTTGGCTCTAGCCCTATCAAAACCTTCAATTTTATCCTCGGGTCTCAACATCTTGTTTCTTACTCTCGAACCTGATCCAGATCCAGGAGATAACCTCCTCCTTTTAAGGAATTCCTTCTCATTAATGATTTCACCTTCGTCGTCAGGAGAGTCGTCTCCGGATGCCCATCTTGAAGATGATATATTACGAGTAGGAACATAATCTTCAACTTTTGGTTGCTCAGCTACCCGCCCATTAACCAACCCCTGCTCTGACAACATTGAATGCAAACCTATAGGAGACTCGGCATCTTGAACTGACTTAGACACCATAGAAGGATCCATTGCTGTAGGCAACTCGGGATTCTCAAGAGAATGAACTTCAACTCCATTGTAATTAACATTAGGCGACCCACGAAATGCTCTTGGTAATGGAGGAGGTGGAGGAAGAGCAGCCCCTGTTGTGACAACCTTCAGATTGGATAAATTATTCACTTTGCTCTCCTCTTGATCCCATACTATCGGCGAAAATTTTCTTTTCCTCTCTAATGGCACCTGACTCTCATTTTCTTTGCCCGTGGCAACGTCATGGCGTTTCAACACTGATTCCGATTCAACACCATAATCAAACTCTTTCCCCGTCACAACCTCGTGTCGTTTCACCAATGACTCTGATTCAATGCCATCATCCGACCCACTCTCACTAGAAAGCTCGCCCGGCTCTCTATCCATAATCTTAACAGAAAACTCACATCTTCTCGGACCAGGCACACCACTACGACCACCACTGCTACCAGAGTCACTCCTACTCGAAGATAACCGGTAACTTCCATTCAAAACTTCTTTCCGACTCTCCCTAATATCTTTCTGTCTCTGAATAATCCTATCCCTTGTATCCCTACTTCGACCCTTACCGTTTCTAATATCATGATACACGTTATTATTAAAACCACGCCTTGAAATACCCAAATCAGAATCACTGTTCCTGAATTCGTGATCGCGATTATCTCCATGTCTACCTGTCGTCATAAATATGTCTGAAATGCTAAATTACAATGGAAAACCCTAATCTCAATTGCGATTAAGGAATAACTCCGTTTCTAGAACCCTAACTTCCACGAAACAATGAATTCTACTGAATTTTGAGATTGAAGAACAAAAAAGCGCATAAATCAAGTAAAACCCTACCTATGAATGCAATTCGAGCTAAAACAGAAAAGGAATGAAAATCTAAAATTGGCGGGATGAAAATTGAAACCCTGAAAATTTAGAGGAGAGAGTGTGAAATACGTGAACCGTTGGAATTGGGATTGGGCGAGGAATCACGATGTTGAAGCAGAGCGGGGAAAATTTGATGACGATAAAGGTTAGCGTCCAACGATTATCATCAGGGACGAGTTAGTGAGAAATATCGACTCTCGTCCAATTCAGTGTAAAAAATAATTGAGTAAACAGGTGAACTTACAAGGACAATTAACTATTTAAGCCTTTATTAACTAGAAATAAAAATATAATGACAAAAAAGAAACAGATGAATTTAGAACCACAATTAACAATTTAAGCCTTTATTAACTAATGTATTTTCTTATGTTGTTAGTTTCAAAAAATAATCGATTCGATTGGTAAGGAGTTGATTTACCGATAAAGTTGTGGGTTAAAGTTAGGTTGAACTCTTGCGGCCTACATGAGACTTTTGATAAATGATTCGTAAGTAACTCTTCCATCAACACGAGACTCTTTAACACAACAACTCTAAGTATTTTTTAACACTCGTTCAACGTCTTCTCTGACCCTCATGAGCATTGAAATTCAACTCATCTGATTTTCTTTTATCAAAAATTATTTGTTTAAAATCCATATATCACATGAATAATAAAATAAAGATGGTTACTCATATTTATAGCTCGTGATTTATTAAATGAATTATTAGTATCAATTTAAAGCATAAAATAAATAAAGCTTGGTTGTCAAATTTTAAACAATGATCAAGAAAAAGAAAATGACATTCGATTAAAAAGAATGAGCACAGAAAAATATTTATTTTCTTATAAATATATGGCTTATTTGTAGTTTGGGTCCTCATATTTTCACCATTTTGCAAAATTGTCCCTATTTTAAAACCTAGTAGTTTTAGGTCCCTCCATCATAATTCTGAACTAAAAATTTATGATTTGATATGTTTTTAATGATGTGGTGTATGATTTGATTATGAAAAAAGTTAGTAATGATTAATTTGTAAGATAATTCCATTAAAATATTGTTTAAAAAATAGGGGAACAAAACTGCAATTATATATATATATATATAAACACACGGAAGCGCGTGCGGGTGAGTGTGTTTTTTTTTTAACAAGCGTGTTTTTTTATTTATGTTACATGTGTGTGTGTAAGATTGATTAAAATAAATAATTTGATCATATAGTTATGTAAAAATTTCTCTATTAATATATTATGCAAAAAATGAATTATCTATTAAATCTATCAAAAGTTATGTTGAGTTAAATATAGTTTAAACTATAATTTAATGAAGGAGAAAATTGAGAAACAGATAAATAGTTGAAATTAAAATAAAGGATTGTATTTAAAAAATACAAAATTTGTAAATAAAAAAAATCAATTTAACAAAGTTATGTTGAGTTAAATATAATTTAAACTAAAATATAATGAAGGAGAAAAACAAATAAATAGTTGGAGTTAAAATAAAGGATTGCATTTAAAAAAACACAAAACTTGTATATAAAAATATCAAATGATTCTATATAATAAATTTTAATCAAAATAATAATAATAGTAACAATAGCATCAATTAGAGTGGACATGAAAGTTATTCACATATATCCGTGGATAAAATCCACTATGGACACGAATATGATAGCATAATGGGCGCGTGCAAATAAAATAAACCGATCTTTTAAATACTGTATACTAATGAACATATGTGTGGAAGCAGTGGCGGTTCTAAGGTCTGGCGAGCCCGAGCATTTGCCTTATATAAATCTCTATAAATTGGGCAATTTCTTTAAAATTTTTGATTATTTGCTTGCAATTTCTTATGTAAATTCCTATAAATGTGTTGCAATTTTTGTTTGCCTAGGTTTTATAATAATCCTAACTCCGCCACTGTGTAGAAGTAATGATATTCGTATTCAAAATTTATAACGATACTTTAAATTTGTAGTTCGTTGAGATATTTATACCAAATAAAAATTGATTTTTTTAATTAAATCAACAGTTGATGTGTTAGCAGCGCGTGTTCATGATACATAAAATACAAAATTAGATAATAATTTAAAACAAATTAACATAAAAAGTTAAACTTATTAAATCATGTTGTTTTATAATTAAAATTTAATTCTAATCATGGTGCTATAAGATAATGAAGTGATAACTAATTAAAAATTGTTTAAAAATTCCTATAGACCATCAACATTATCAAACCAAATGAAATCATCTAATTGTTGAGATTAAATTTAAGTTTGAGATTGGAGATTCTAGTGATGATTGTTTGAGGTAGCTGAGTATAAGGGGGGTTAATTTTGGGAGGGGACGAGTTACACACATCTTTGATTCTTGGAGCAAGATCGATGGTGTGCACATATGAAACATTACTGCAAAGGGGTTTTTACGAGATCTAGTGACTAGACCATAACAGAAGGAAGAATTACTAGAGTTTGCTCTCCAAGTAAAATTATCTTTTGAGGAATTTTGTTGGCTTTAATGATTAAACTCGAAATAGAGGAACTTATGGTGATGATATGGGTAATAACTCGTGGTTCTAAGAGGCTGGGCGAGTTTGTCCTCGTCCCAAATCATTGCAAATCGTCAGGAAGCAAGTTTCTACGCTCATCAAGCACCAAATATCAGGTAATGTATCATCAAAACTCATCTCATTTTGCTGGTTTTTGTGTTTGGTTCGTCTGGTTTTCGAAGGCAGTAGGGCAAGGTGCGCAAGTTAACTTGCGCATGTGTTAGAGGCTGCGTGACTTAAGTCGCGCAGATGTTAATGTGTTGCGTGACTTAAGTCACGCCACTGTACAGTCATGTTTTTTGAATTTTTTGCGTCACTTTTGTTCCGGCGATGTCAAACCGACCGTTAAAGGTTCCGACAATTGGTATTGCGTCGGTAGATAAGTGGTTGACCACTCCGGATATGGGTCACATTATTGCGACTTGCTACAATAGAGTCGTTGTTCTATCGACTTTGCCCGAAATGGATGGTGTATGTGAGACATATTTCCCAATCTGAAGTGCTCCACCACTTAATCCACATGCCAACATCATGTGTCTTTGCTTTATTCCCGACCACTATCTTCATGTTATTTTGAAGGAAGGGTGTCTGTTACCACCGAGTTGTACGGAGTGGATCTCCAACAAGATTGGTGAGGCGGAAAAATGACATTTTGAGTTTTTGGATAGACAAGATGCCTTCAATTAGCTCATGTCCAAGAAGCCGAAGCCGCCAAAGAAACCAACAAATGAGCACAATCCAATATTTTGTGATAATACTCCCACTCCGCAAAAAAAGGAACAAGGGTTTGAAGCGATGGAAGACATTGAAGTAGAGGAAAATCTAGGAATGTCACTAGAATTCTTAGATAGGTTATAGGTTATGACACTTTTAGGTCGGTCGGTGTTCGTCATACTTTTGGATATTCGTGGCCAATATGTAACTAATATTATATATTAAATGAAATGAATTATTTTTTGGGTGGCCGGTTATGTCACACCAATTATTGCTCGCATTTACTTTGTCACTAATTATTCAACTATTTATTTAATCTCATTTCTCTCATATCTGATTTTCATTATATTTTTTGAAGTGAAACATTTATGAAGATGCACAAGATCCAGTTAAACTTCATGTTCGTTATGTAGATGTGCAAATGAAGGCTAAGTTTTTTGTAAAGCCCACGGGCAAGTTGGACGAGTTGAAGAAAAAACTTGACAACTTCTTTATCCATATTGGTTCAAATCATAGAACATATGATGTAATTTTAAATGCGCCAGGCGTGGATTTGGGGGAGGATAAGGAAGAGGACTTTTTCGAAGACGGTGTATTTTCCACAACGTGTCGAAGATGATAGCGACGTCGCTAACACGTTTTACGCAATGGTTGAAGATAACGCTTTACATCTTTTTGTTCGATCCGTTGAAGTGTAATATTTATTAACGTGTAATATCGTAATTTGTTCGAATTTGTGTTCGTATTATTGAATTTTAATGAATTTGTGTTTATGTAATTTAACGATGAATTTCGGTATTTTTTTAACCGTTTATGTGAGATTATGTGATTTTCAAGATTTATGGACAAATTGGTGTAATTTGGATCGTTTACGTGTCATTAAGTGTGTTTAAGTGATTACGGGTCGTTACCGGCGAATTTGTTAAATTCGTACCGTTTGGATCGTTATGTGTGATTTTGAGAAAAACAATGTTTTTGTGTAATTTTTATCGATTATGTCGTATTATCCGATAATTTTGTTAAACTGACGTAATTCGATTCAATTATAAGCGTGTAAAGATTACGGGTCATTAATGACATTGATTGCATTGAATGCATATCAATACAACATTTAATGTTGTACTGATATATCAGTAGTGCGTGAGTTAACTCGCGCATGTGTTAACACTTTGCGGGAGTTAACTCACACAGTGTTTTGCATTTTTAAAACGTGCGTAACTTAAGTCACGCAGTGTTAGTTAACTGACGCATATTTTTACACTTGCGTTAGTTAACTAGCGCAGATGTAAAATAGGCATGGCTGCAGAGCGAGAGTATTTTGTGCAGGGGAGGGGAAGAGCAGTATTCTTAAATTAACTAAGTATAATCACCAGCCCAATATTATAGAACAAGAAATGGGACACATATACACTAGGATAACTAGTGTAGAGAAAAAGGAACGTGGATAAGAAAAATACAGTGTAACCTCCTATTCCTTAAGTATAGTGCCACTCATTTAGGAAGGGAGTTAGCGGGGAAGGTTACTTCTCTATTAATAACAACAGGTCCTCTTCCTAAAATTATTCATGCATTTTACTAAGTAATACACCCTGGAAAGATTGAGAGAGCAGTAGAAAGAGTCTTGCAGGAGAAACAAATGAGAACAAAGATCAACTCTAAAATTAGCATTTAGACCTATCACAAGTAAGAACATTTTTTTTTCACTCTTGCATATGTTTTCTCATTCTCAATTCTTTTCTAGTTTATGAAAATCTAAAGATGGTCGTATACGTATGAAAGTTTGGAATAGGAATTTATTAGGCTGCTACTCTACCTAAATTTTTATTCTTCTCCTATGAAAGTTGAAATATATCTATGGTCAAATTTTTGTTTTCTTTTGAAACAATATGAATACAATTTTATAGTAATCTTGAATTATGCTTATGTGTATTGAAACCGGTGAGTAAAAGTTTTGAGAGAAATAATTTATGATTTTATTTCCTTCTAATAGAATTAGATGGAATGTTATGTTTCTGTTGTCAAAATTTTGAGTCAAACATAGAGAACAATTTTTGGATTAAAATTGAAACGATACGTTATTCCTAAAGCTAGTATTTTACTTTAGATAGTTGATAGTCAATGCTTTTAAGTTTAAGCCATACTGAATTGAATTTTAAGTGTCATTAGTATTCTGATTTAATCATTTTATGCGGTTGCTTTACAAATTTCGTTGATGATGGATTATGAAGTTTTATTCCAACAGTTAGTCTCAAACATATATCAATTATATTTACTTACTAGTTAAAAGGTCTTACTTTATAAACAAATTAAATGAATAGGATTAGCCTGTAAATGTAACTTTAACCAACCTCGAGCCTTTGAGTAGGAATTAGTAGTAATAGAAATGGAAACTAAGTAAGTAATTTATCTGTGAAGGTTTAGATTCGTGGAGCAAAGACCGTTGATTGAAATCTTAATAGCTGCTATATTGTTAAGGGAAAGGGCGCTCCATTTTTTATTTATATATGTCTTTACTTGTTGTGTAAATGATGATGTTTTTAACATGTTTATTTATTGTACCATGCTTACATACTAGGTGAGCTTGATTTTGTATTGCTTGGTTGAGTCTAACTTGTTGTTTTCATGCTTGAATTGTGGTCTTGCATATTCTGTGGTTGGAGTTACGGTGTAATCAGTGTCTCAGGTAGGTAGTTAAGACAATGATTAATTTAGTAGGATATTCATTGTGAGTGGTTTATTTTGTAGAGTTAATATCCAGGTGTCGCATGCATACATTCATTGTCGTGTGGTGCCCATAATTGGTTGGGACCCGAAGTCTTGAGTGCCCATAATTGGTTGACGCTTACCATTTCCTTTTGAGTGCTCATAATTGGTTGAGGCTCGTTATTTTCTTTTGGTGCCCATAATTGGTTGGGACCCATGGGGTATGCGGTGTCCATAATTGGTTGGAGTCACGGTGGAGTGTTCATAATTGGTTGAAACCCATAAATATCTACGAAGAACTTTTGTTGCCCTATAAGGGAGGTGATATCCTGATCATTTATGTCACATATAGGTCAACCTTTAGGATGTCGTGCATTTGTCGAGTCCACCGGTGTTTTGGGTGTTGACACTTTGTGTACTACATATTAATATTTGTATTATCTGCGTGCCTTGAAATACATGTTAAATATAGGTATAACTTGTGTATTTGTTGTTGTTTGGGAGTTGACCCTTTTCCGTATTTGAAAATCAGATAATGATAAGACTTACAGTTGGAGGCTCCGAGATTTGTGGACCTTTGGTGCGCCTTGGTGAGATTTCTCACAAGTGTCCAAAGTTATGACCAGCTAGGATGTGTCCTTGGGTAGTGAAAGGCTGAAAGCCTTGTTCTTAGGAATTTTATATTTTGATGTAAAACAATTATGATTTACTATTCTGAAAATTCAAGAGAAACTTATTTATTCATTTATTTTGAAGCCAATGAGTTTTCAGTTACTTTTATTATTAAAAAAAGAAATGTTCATCTTTTTCACTAAGAATTTCATAAGTTAATATCTCAAATTTTTGGGTCGTTGCATGTATAAAGCGTCGATGTAAGTGTATTGAAACCTTGGTCCAATAGATTTTGTAGCATTTTAGTGTTAGACCAAATAGAGTACACAAACTTCGTGCTATAATATTTCACGAGCTATTGGACTTCAGTCCTCTTTGTAATAATTTTTTTTTCACGAGTTGTCATTTAGTTATTGTGTTGACACTCGATAATTTGAATATGTTTTCTTTTAACCTAAGAATGTTGCAATTATGGTTTTCTACTCTAATACGATGATAATGAAATAAGACAGCAAATAATATTATTTATATTACCTTCGTCCTTCTTAATATGAAACATATCGCCAATCAGGCATATCATGTTTTCCTTACATCCTATTTAAAAAAAATTGTTTTCTTTATATCCATGTTGTTTATTAAAGTAGCTTCAATCGTCAAGATGGAAATATATATTTTTTTAGATATTTTATAAAAAAATATAATCTATTTTATGTTTGGTTTTGCTAATAAAAATCCTTTTTTAAAAAATAAAAAATGATTTAGTTTGTTTGGATAAAAGAGATCTTAAAAAAATTGGTTTTTGTTCCTTTTTCTATTATAACCATTTTTTTAAGAAGTTTGTTATCGATTTTTTCAACAATATCCAATTGCTCAAGTTTGTTATCGATTTTTTTAGAAATCAATTATAAAAACGTAGAAAACGACAAAATCGGTAGCAATAAACTGCCATGAATTTAAACTTAAATCCAACGCCATTAAGATACAGCATTTTTAGGGATAATGTAATGGGACAGAACAATTTGTTTAAAAGTAAATAAATTTTTCATTTTCTATTGTTTTATAATTGATTTTGTACTTGTGTATGAATTGAATTGATATTTCTAAGAGAACATACTTACCATTAAGCAAATGAATATTTTTTAAAGGTATTGAGAATCATTGAATGTGGTATTTAAAAAAAAAACAAATTTTAACAAACAAACAACAGTGTTTTTAAAAAATGCAACTTTCCATGTGTTTTTAGGAAACTTTTTGATGTCAAAAAACAACTTTCACCTTTTTTATCATTCAACTCCAAAAATCATAAAAGAACACAAGTTCTTCCCTCATTTCTCTTCTCCTCTTCGTTCCTTCATCTCTACGCCACAACAAACCATACTATTCTACCATTCTTCAGATCAAACCAACATTCAAGATTATGTTTAGAATAAGTACTTGATTACAATTCAGAAAGTTGGAAACAAAGAGGATCTTTTGAATTAGGGTTCAATTGAAGAGGAAAAGTTGGGAAAAAAGCTTAGAGCGAAGAATTAGAGAAAGGGTTAGCATCAAAGGAAGAGTTAAGGAGCTAACATCATCGTCGTCATTTATCAATTAAGGTGGGTTTTCCTTTTCCCTAACCCTCATGCATAATTTAAATTAACTAATTTTTTAGGTTATGAGACTTAAAATTGATTGATGAGAAGTAAATGGTTGATTATGCATGTTAATTTTAAGAATTGTAGTTGCTGTATTGATTAACTTGTGTACTTTTACGCCCACTTGGGTTGACCTAGTGGTATTTGCTTGGGATCTGGGAGTGTGCTCCTCCTCGAGATATAGGTTCGATCCTCTCTGGTGCCACTTTAGGTGGGTTAATTTAGCTTCTTAGAAATAAAAAACTACTAAATTGATTTGTGTAAGTGAAATATATTTGAAAGGTTTATGGTTGAACTAGTGAAATAACTTGTTTGAATGATTTTGTTGCTTATGAAAATGAAATTTTAATAGATTGACTAGAATTTCCTAAAAAATTATGCACAAAATAGGTTCAATGTGTGATTTTTCGTAATTTATTGGTTTTGAATTTTCAAATGGGACCAATTGCAACAGGTTCATTCGTAAATAGACTATCTTAAATAAAATATACAAAAATAATCGAGTTTATACGACTGATTCATTCACGGTTTTATCAACTGCAGTTATGAAAATGTGTTTTCCACATCAGTTTAAGCCTACGAATTTTCTTAATTTGAATTTGGTTATGGGACCAGATGCACGGTCTCTGTATATGGATTGATTATTTGTAGAAAAATCTGCAAAAATTTATAATTTCAATTTATATGTCGTTTATGGCTTTTTATTGATAAATGATTTTGCATAAACGTGTAGAATATTATAAAAATTCTTATAAAAAATAGAATTTTTTAAGAAAACATAAATTAAATTTGAAATTTTAACCACCAAAAATATAAAAAAATTACATTTAAATCATGTTTTGTTAAAAAATTCAATTTTTTTTAGAATATATTCTCATAATATTATGATTTTGTTTGCAAAGTTTTATTCAAATATATGAATTTTACATATAAATTTACTTTAAAAAAGTGGCAAAAAATGAAGATGGAAAATTTTTAAGGACTAAAAATTGAAGAATTTTTGTAGAGAAATTAAAACATAAATTTAGTATATTTATAAGGACCAAAAACATATTTAACTTTTTTATTAAATAAAACTTTTTTTTTACATTTAATCTCGGTGCTTAGATTTATTTTTAGCACATGTCAGACGTCTATGCTTTCAAAATGAAGGCCTATGCTCTTTCTTTTTCATTCTCGCCGCGTTTGCTGTCTTTCTTTATGGGGTTGAGTTTGCGACGAGGAGACATCACACGTTAGTATCCTAAAAAAAATTATAGCATCAGCTTTGCCTTTCTTCGTCCTTCAAGGAACAGTAAGTTTAAGTCTTTCTTCAACTTCAATTTATGTCTAATGTCTCTAATATTCTGCTGCTCTATGATTTCGTGTTCAATGAACATTAGGATAGATGCATCTTGTTATACTGTTAGGTTGCCTTTGTAACTGCCCAAAACATGTTTGATATAATGCATTTTAACAATTCAAACCCTAAAAGTAAAACAACAAATCTAAGTACGTTTATAGTCATGTTATCATCAATAGCAAGGTTGTAGAATGAGAATTTGGGGCTGAACACTATTATAGATAAAGAGAGACAATTATTAAGATTAGACTAAGAAATTATTGTGAATTATTTCTTGAGTTAATGTAGTTTATGAATATTTAAATTGATAGTGTTAGTTGTTGATTGAATTGATATTTTACCAGTTGGATGAGATGTTAATGTTAAAATCATGTTTGTTGAAATGTGTTAGAACTCTTAAATTAGAGTAATGATTCTTTTGAATTCATGAGGAAGTGATTGATGACTTGAAAATATTATAGTCCATGATTGATGCTGTAAACTCCTTCATTGAACTCTATATTAGATGATAATGGATTAGAAATTGATTAGGGGCTGGTTTGTATTGTTGATAATACAATTGGATCTTTCCATATTTTTTGAGTGTAATAAAATCATTAAAATTAGTGAAGGGTTGAGCATAGGCTGAACTAATGCAATATTTTTAGAGTTTTGACTTGAAAATGTTGTCTAAATTGTCGATTGAGATCCTCTCAGCCCCTATATTGATTTCTGATAATTATCATCTTTGTATAGCAACTGTTGCACATGAAATCAAGGGAGAAAGCAAGTGACAACTTTTAGGGACTTTGACGTTACTATTAGTTCTTTGAAGAGGCCATGAAGTTACAGCTAGTGTGAATGATCTTATGTAAAAAGAAAATAAGAACTTGATATTGAAAATGTTATATTATAAGTGAGGTAGGAGGATACCTCGAAAAATAGAGAGTATCTAAGAATGTTAAGTACGGTGTAGTAGTGAGTGAGGCGCCACTTACCGCTTTTAAAAGTATTACACTGGTAGACAATTCCTTCCTGGCATACTCACACTTGGAGGAATTGAGTGACGCAAGATAACCATATGAAATATCAACATATGTGTTGGGGTGAAAGAACGTTGAAATTATGCAATGTAGTACTAAAATACACTAGAACAGTTATAATGTGATTGTTAAGAATTCATGATATATTTATGGTAATTTATTCGGAGTATTTTATGGTTATAGATAAAGAACTCATTGAGATATAATCTCATAGTTTAGTTTATGTTACAGAAACAAAGGTAAGGATAAGGCTATCCGAGGATGCACTGATTGTGAACTATGCTGCTAGTTTGTTTTGATAATCTTTTATTTTGTACCTTATTTAGCAATATGGAGAAAGAAGTTCTACTTCATGTATGTATGGGAAGTTTGTATTTTGAGACAAATACTTGAACTTGTAAATTTGTAATGTATAATATTAAGTGCTTATGTAATTACCGTATCAAGTTTAAACACTTTGTATCATGTACTAGTTTATAATACATGATGTTATATTTGGTATCAGAGATAATATAATATATAGAAGTTTTTAGTATTATTTTTTATGTGAGGTAGGCAAAACGAGTTTAAGTAGAATGTGAGTTTGACAACCGTGAACAATAGCCTGATTTTAAAATGAAGATATATTGTGATCGTAGTGCATTTTTTTTACTTTTTGCCTGTTCATGGTTGTTTAACTATTATATTTTATATTTCCAGGTTAGTTTTCTTTCAGCATCGGGTCTTGTCTTTCACAAAGAACATTTGAGCCTGGCCTTTTCAGTTTTTTGTCTATGGGTTTTTTAAGGTTTATAAGAAGGTATAATCACCCCTTCAAAGATAAAACTCGAAATAGAGCACTCTTAATTCAGCATATGCAAAGCAGAGGTTTCTCAAAGGCAGAAGTTAATGGTAATGATGCGGTGCTTCCGGTTCTGATCATTGGTGCAGGGCCTGTGGGTCTTGTTCTCTCTATTCTGCTCACAAAATTAGGTAGGTTCTTACGTTACGGCATTCCAAATCGATTAATTCCTACTTTTTTGAATGAAGTTTCCTTGTGAAGTTTGTTTGAAAATGATGCAGCAACTATAATGAGATATATTATGTTTTCAGTTTGCAATTTTGCCATGACTATAATTTCTACTTCAATGTTGATATATTTGCTGCAAAAAGTTCAATGTGATAGATAATGCAAGATTTTAAAATAAGCTATAGTTTCCTTTGCTAATTTGTGTTGCTAGCTTATCTGACTGCTCCTATATCATGAAGAATAACACATATAATTGAAAGATATTAGTAAATTGATGATATAAGACATAGGGATTATGAAGAACAACTTCAAAGTTCATATTCCTTTTGTTTTATTGCAGGTATTAATTGCACAGTTTTGGAGAGAAACAAGGCATTTTCTAAACATCCACAAGCACACTTCATCAACAATCGATCCATGGAGGTTAATAGCACTTTTTGATAGATGATTTTATTTCCAAAAAAAGGCATTATGATATATTTTGACTGTTGGTGCCATTATAGATATTCCGCAAGATTGATGGCCTCGTTGAAGAGATCCAAAGGTCTCAACCACCAGTAGACTTATGGAGAAAGTTCGTATATTGCACTTCCCTTTCTGGTTCAATTCTTGGATCTGTGGATCACATACAGCCTCAAGGTGCTATTCTGTAGTCCACGTGAGCCAATTTCCTTTGTGGTAGCAATAGGAAGATTATTATTTTAGGGTAGTTTTGACAATATTACATAGCCTTCAAAATATGCGGTATCAACAATCAAACTACATGATGTTTTATCATTCTGGTCAACATTAAGCTTCAGAAGATTCATGTATCTTGTAATTGTTGCAGATCTTGAGCATGTTGTCAGCCCAATCTCTGTGGCACACTTCTCACAGTACAAGTTAACCATGTTACTTCTCAAGCAACTTGAAAGTCTAGGCTTCCAAACATGTGCATCCGAAAGCTCAGAAGGAAATAAGCAGCCTTGTGAAAAGAAAATATTGATGGGTCATGAGTGTGTATCCATTGACACCAACAATGACTTCGTAACAGTAACTTCGTCATCTGTCAATAATGGGAAGCGTGTAGAAAAGGATATCCACTGTAACATCCTTATTAGTGCAGATGGAGCAGGAAGTACTGTGAGAAAGCTTGTAGGAATAGATATGAGAGGCGAGAAAGACTTGCAAAAACTTGTCAGTGTCCATTTTCTTAGCAAACGCCTTGGGAAATTTTTGCTTAAGGAGAATCCTGGTATGCTATTTTTCATCTTCAATACTGAAGCAATTGGGGTTCTTGTTGCTCATGATCTCAGGCAAGGAGAATTTGTTTTGCAGGTATGATATGCGTAAATGTAAATGTCACCACTTTGTCTGCAACTTCTTTTTGTGAATAAAATGTCTGATGCTATTTATATTGTTGCAGATACCGTTTTATCCACCTCAGCAAACAATTGAGGATTTCAGTCCAAAGGTATCATCTACCCCGTAACAGAATGTTTATACCGATTTTTAACGACATTTATCATAATACGAGAAATAAATATCTTGTTAAAGCTAAAACATGGAGTTTTAAGAGGTTATAGGTAGAGATGTCAAATGGGCTGGTCCGGCCCAGCCCGGCCCAATCCGGTGGGCCAACACATATAAATGGGCTGGATTGGCCTGGCCCGATAAATATATGGGCTGCAAAATTTGAGCCCAGCCCGGCCTGAGAAAAGCCATGTGGCCCTGTGGGCCGGCCCGGCCCATGTTTCAACATTTTCTTTTTCTTTTTTAAGTGATAAATGTACCCAAAAAATGCTACACCTTTTTCACATACACACCAAAAGGATCAATGACACAAATAACTCACAAAATACCTAACACATAAAACACCATCAAATATTTTTCATACAAAATAGCTACCACATGAATATTCAAGCAAGCTTACAAAGTCCAACCTTACATAATAAAATATTATAAACCTGACAATTCAAAATAGATAACAAAATAAATTATAAAATGAATAACTTCTTGGACTAAGTCCCTTGAGCACTTGGTTCTGCATGCAAGTGTATCTCCTCTACATCTTCCACATCTGTATAATAAATGAGAACTTAAAGACTAAAAAATAAATGCAAATTGCAAATAAAAATGGAAGAATTATTAATAAGTAATAACAATATACCAGAAGGTCCAACTTCTTGAAAACCATGCAACCAATTACGTGTACAAATAAGAGCTTGAACAGTTTCTGGGAGTAAGCGATTCCTATACTTATGCAAGATACGACCTCCGATGCTAAATGTTGATTCAAAAGCCACTGTTGTGATTGGAATGCTTAAAATATCGCAAGCCATTATTGCAAGTTGTGGAAATCGAGCACTATTTAACTTCCAATATTGAAGGACATCTACATCATCCATAAGACAATTTTCATCCAAATATATTTCAAGTTCAGACTTGCCTTCGTTTGAAACCTTTTGTATCTTTTCTTGATGATATTCCTATAATTAGACATGCAAAAGCTGTTCAGATTAGACTTGAATATAAAATTAAAGTAACTAATACTATAAATTAAATACTAAAACAGTAGAGAAACCACATGACAATGAATTAATCATGGAAAAACATTTCAAATTATGCTTGAATAGAAATTAAAGTAATGTAATACATATTAAATTACTAAAACTTGCCTTCAAGAATGATGACTTGTTCAATGGTTGGCCTGATGAGTGAGATTGAGTGTTTCTTGATGAGCTAGCTAAAGATGAGTTTGTTGCAACCATATTGTTTTGATATGCATTAAAGATATTATACAAACCATCCTTCACTTGTCTTACCTTCTCTTCATAATCATTTGGATAAAGTTTCTTGAAGCAAAAGTTTAAAAAGTCCAACTTTGATGTTGGGTCAAGAGCATTTCCAAGTGAAAGAATGATAGAATAGTTACTCCAATACTTAGAAAACTTATCTTTCATTGATATTGCCATCTCTTTGATCACATCATCTTCACTTTTCATATTTGCATTCAATTCCATCTCTATTAATGCAGCTTGCATGAAGTATAAGTTTGAGGTTGTGTAAGATGAACCAGAAATCAAATTTGTGACATTATAAAATGGGGCCAAGAAACTGCACATCTTTTCTGCTCTTTCCCACTCTGCAATGCTTGGACAAATCTTGTAGTTCTTATCATTGTAGCTCAAGTTAATGAATGCACGTCGATACCTAATAGCACTTTCAAGCATCATATATGTCGCATTCCATCTAGTAGACACATCCAACCTCAAGAAACCACCTCTTACATTATTTAGATGCACCTCTTCAATACATTTTCTAAATTCCCTCAATCTCCCCTCCGAGGCCTTCACATACTTAACACTTTCTCGAATTTTATATAAAGCATCCCCTGCCACCTTTAAACCAGCTTGTACTATGAGATTCAACACATGTGCACAACAACGCACATGAAAATACTCACCTTTACATAACAATGCATCTTGCAAATTCAGCCTTTCTTTCAAAATGGTTATCATGCTATCATTGGAAGATGCATTATCCAATGTGAGTGAAAATATCTTACCATCTATTCCCCAATCCTTAAGAGCACCAAGTACTTTTCCAGATAATTCCAATCCTGTATGTGCACTATCCAAGTGACAAAATGAAAGCAATTTACTATTTAACTTCCAATCTTTATCAACATAATGAGCAGTGACTGTCATATAACCTTGTGTTGTTACCGCTGTCCATACATCAGAAGTCAGACAAATTCTACCAGGAATAGATGCTAACTGACTCTTTAGCTTTTCCTTTTCACTTGAAAACACACTCATACAATCAGTTTTTGCAGTGTTTCTACTTACCGATACAAAATCAGGATTCAATACTTTGTTTGTATCATTAACCCCATCATACTCAGCAAAGCTAAATGGAAGATCATGTTTGATAATGCTTTTAGAAAGTGACTCTCGGTAAGCCATAGTATCAAATTTCCACCGTTTCAAGAATGTTGCATTATTATCCAGCAACACCCCCACATCATGATTCTTTTGAATTTTATGACATTTAAGCATATGGCGCTTTAAGTGACTGGTGCCATCACCACATGTATACACATTTCCGCAACCATTGCATTTACATTTTTCCCCCCCATCAATTATACCAATCTTTGTAAAATGTTTCCAAACCTTTGAGGAACAAACCCTTTTTGAATTAGTACATTTTTCATCAGTGTTATTCTCACCAGCAATAGGAGGACCGTCTAACATAACCATATCATCACCATCCCCTTCCTCATCAATAGTTCCCAAAATTGAATGAATATCATCCATGACTGCAATAAATAGGACAAAAAATTAAGACAAGGCAAAACACAAATGACATTAATTTAAGGCGCAAGAATCCAAAGTAAAACCCCAAAAAAAACTATAAAAGTCAAAAACCACTAGCATCACAATTTATAAAATTAATGCAAACATAAACACAATCGAACTTGCAATTCATATACAATTTATAAAAGTCAATTATACCACTCACTAGCTAACGATCACACACCTGTTATATACAATTTAGAAAAACCATAATTCTACAATTAAGGTTTTATGATCAATTGATCATAAAAGCAAATTAGCTAGCAAGATGAAAAGAAACAATCCATATGTGGTTGTGAATTGTGATAATCATACAAGCCATATATGCTGCCATGTTTCTTTTTTCAAAAGCTGCATTCGATCTTGACATGCAAACCAAATGCCAATAACTAATCATGATTTAAAAGCAATTATTTTGTCACATTTTTTGATATTCCTATAATATTAGGACAATAGAGTATCCCATCAAGAATTCAATGCACAAAATCTGTAAAGCAAATCATATAAAATCATTCAGATGTTTGCTTAATTAGGCATTTAAACACTTCAAATTAGGCATCACAATTCCATCCTAAACACAAGGTAACTATATATGTTCCTTATCTCAAGTTTGAGCCAAATGAATGAATGACAACATAAAGTAAAAGAAACTCTGAAAGCATATCATAGAGGGTAAAAGATGAACTCACCGTAAAGAGAGGATCACGTAAATGAACAGAGGAATGGATCACCTTATAAGAATTTTAGTCTCAGTCTCGCAGAGGAAAAGAAGAGGCATAAGAGAACTGAAGGAATGAATATTAAAAGTAGAATTATGGTTTTTCTTAATTAGTGGGTGGTGGATAGTGGTAGTGGACTAGTGGTAGTAAGTGGTAACTAACTGTGTAGCATATAAGTGCATAAGTTATAGTACGACCTGAATTGATTTTTTTATATAATAATTTTTTTTATTTTAATTAAATGGGCCAGCCCAAAATCCGATGGGCTAGCCCGGCCCGATCCATTTTTTGAAGTGGGCTATATGGGCTGGGCCAAAAAGGCCCGGAGTGCTTTTGGGCTTGCTTTTTCTAGCCCGGCCCGTTCAAAATTATGGGCTAATGGACTGGCCCATAAGCCCGGCCCATTTTTGACATCTCTAGTTATAGGTCACGTCAGTTGATGTGATTAAGCTTGATACATTTATGTATGTATTACACACTGAAAGTGATTTGATTTTAGTAGGCATGTGAGAAGTTAATCAGCAAACTTGTTGGTCAAGAGTTTGGAGATGTACATGTAATTGATTTTTAACGACATTTATCATAATACGAGGAATAAATATCTTGTTAAAGCTTAAACATGGAGTTTTGAAGAGGTTATAGGTCATGTCGGTTGACGTGATTAATCTTGATACATTTATCTATGTATTACACACTGAAAGTGATTTGATTTTAGTAGGCATGTGAGAAGTTAATCAGCAAACTTGTTGGTCAAGAGTTTGGAGATGTAGATGTAATTGATATAAAACCATGGATTATGCATGCTGAAGTTGCTGAGAGGTTTATATGTTGTGGCAACCGAATATTACTTGCCGGTGATGCTGCTCATCGATTTCCACCTGCTGGTGGATTTGGTAAGTTATTTTATCTCTATGTAGATAGTAGATGTTTGCGATTTATAAGTAAAATAGTATGCAATCTATCACTTCGCATCTATACAAAATAGGGAAAAATTCATATTTTTCTTTTTCCATGGGAATATGATGGTGTCATGTTTGGAGAGAGTCGGTTTCGAGTTTCCGTGTACGGGGATATGTTTGTCTTTCTTTCTCTGAACATGGGTATTATCATTCTCCCAAAGGTACATTTGATTAAGGAGCTTAAAAGGAAGGGTAGAGTAGGGGTAAATTATCATTTTAAAACAAACATTCTCGTATTTTTTGTCACTAGCATTTGATAACTCTAGATGGAGGCTGTTGTTTATGGTTTGGTGCTTCGACTAGGGGATTTCTTGAGAATAATTTGGGTACTTCATAATATCTGTTTTCAAAATCTTTGGCATGGTAATTTCCTAAGTTGTTTTCAAAATTACTGAATGAAGGCGCACTGCATTAGTGTGGCTTTTAGCAGTAACTTTTTTGTTTTCCCCATGAGTCAGGATGAGTAATCCACTGTTATTTTTTGTTTGTACATACATACAGTTCCAGGCCAGGGGCAGTGGTGGGTAAAGGCCTCCCCGAAATGGCTAATCTAGGATTCGAACCCACTATTTTTTGTTAATGCTGTTTATTTAAGTGAAGCAATTTGACACAAAATATTGACGTAATTTTGCAGGAATGAATACTGGCATTCAGGATGCCCATAATCTTGCCTGGAAAATAACTTCTGTGATCAAGGGTATTGCCCCAACTTCAATGCTAAATACCTATGACATGGAGCGTAGACCAGTAATGCTTTTATCTTCTATTGCCCTTTTTAAATTTATATTTATATTAAAGTGTGATAAACCCATCGACGTTTATTGTTGTCAGATCTCTGTATTCAATACAAGGTTAAGTCTTGAAAATTATAGAGCTGCCATGTCTGTTCCTGCTACACTTGGTCTCGATCCAACTGTTGCAAACACGGGTACACAATAATTTTATGTACCAATTTCCTTTTATTCGCTTTGTCATCAGCCAATCAAATAATCTTACAAATGGTGTTGTTCAACCCCTTCCTTACTAAATAACAAAAATTTAACTGATTTTTGCTCATTTGATTGCAGTTCATAAAGTTATTATTAATGGGGTTGGTTCCATCTTACCATCCGGATTGCAGAGGCTAGCTCTGGACAGCATTTTTGCTATAGGTCGGGCACAACTCTCTGAATCTGTTCTAAATGAAAGTAATCCCCTTGGATCCTCAAGGTTGGCTAAGCTAAGACATATATTTGAAGAAGGGAAAAGCCTTCAACTTCAGTTCCCTGCTGAAGATCTTGGTTTTAGGTATCACTGTCTAAATATGACATTTCTACATTTTGTATTGCTGAACTATATGTCTCACCATTATTGTATTCATCTAGCTTGTTAGGTTTTACATTTTTGTGTGGTTGTAACTTGGGCGAAATTTATAATTATCATCATCTATAATAAGTTGTGATTATTGTATTCATCTGCTGTTGAACTTAGATACCTACAAGGTGCAATTGTGCCAGAGAGTAGTGATGTTGAAAGTCCTCCACAAGTACCCACAGGCCGTCGCAGGGACTATATCCCTTCAGCACAACCAGGATGTAGACTGCCTCATATGTTTGTGAGAATAAACACATTAAGCGGGGTTTGTAGCACTGTTAATTTATAAATTTTAGCAAAAAGATTAGCTACCTGGATTTCATTGGTTTTAAACGTCAAATTTCTTCTTTTGTTGATTTAGTGAAAGTAATGTTTTGTAGGAGACGGTCTCTACGCACGATCTTGTGTCTGGAGATAAAGTTGAGTTCGTTCTCATCATAGCACCAGTGAAGGAATCTTATCATTTAGCACGTGAAGCATTTAAGGTGGCTGAGGAAAGACAAGTTTCTCTCAAAGTGTGTGTTTTTTGGTCTACTGATTCTGTCGAAGGACTTGATAATGGAAGTAAAGAAGCATTATCACCCTGGAAGAATTATGCAGACGTCGTTGAAGTTTGTTCAACAACTTCAAATTGGTGGGATATGTGTAACATGACAAACAAAGGGGCTATATTAGTTAGACCTGATGAACATATTGCCTGGCGTGCAATTTCAAGACTTGCTGGGGATCCTAGGGCGGAAATGGAAAAGGTTTTTTCTGCTATACTTGGAGCACACTAATATAAAATGAGGTTGTCTGACATGTACAAATTTGCACATGATAGGAAAACCCATATAAAATAAACATACAAATTTGTATTGATTCTTACAGGATTACTATTGTTTTAGGTAGATTAATTTTTTTATTGTTATGGTTTCTAATAATAATAATGAAATGGGCTCTCGGGTTGTGTTGTTTCAATTGCTCTATGCAAAAACTATAGTGTTTTTAATGTTATTTTGATTGAAGTTTGAACAATTTGTCGTTATTGTTGTGCTACTAGCGTCATTTGCAGTTTGTAGCTATATGACCAAAAAAAAGGGAGTCTACAAATTGTCGTTATTTTTGTGTTGCTAGTGTCATTTCCAGTTCGTTGTGAATGTACAATTGAAAACTCATTCTATGTTCTGATGTAATTGGATCCAATACCAGCTGGTGTTTTTCAGCCGATGTTTAAAACGTCGGTCTTAACTCCGGTTGCCAAAAGCAAGAAGTGATCTACTTGAAACACAACCAATTTCGTCAACCTAAATTTCCTATGTAGTTTTCAAGTTTAGATTGTATATAACTGTATTCAAACTGAGAACATTAGACTTGTCTCTAGTATGGTTAAATCATAAATGGTCTTGTGCTACATTATTGGCCGTTGCTAAGGTCGTTTTTAATACGCAAATATGCTACTACATTGGTTAATTGATAATATTTAATGTTGATTATAGGTTGAAGAATGTAAATATTTACTACAACCAAGTCGTATCCCACTACGTGGGTTGGCTACATACATCAAAAGACGCCATAATGCTCTATCATACCAAGCTACATATAATAAATACATCAAAAGACGCCATAATGCTCTATCATACCAAGCTACATATAATAAATTACTATGAAGATGAAAGGAGATGAGTTTCTAATATCAAACCAGCTACATATATTCATGCTCCATCATACCCAGCTACATATAATAAATTACTATGAAGATGAAAGGAGATGAGTTTCTAATATCAAACCAGCTACATATATTCAGGGTAACAAACTACAAGTAATAGCATAAATAAATCCTTTCAAACATTGACGGATCAAAATCGCAAGTTCATGATTCCATAAGACCAATACTTCCATTACATCAAATAGTGTAATCAATACAATTCAATTTTTTATCGCCAATGTTGATGCGGAGGTTAATTGAATGCAGGCTGAGATCAAAAGGAATGTGCACACATTAGACTTTTCTCGGTGAACAAGGTTTGATCCAGAGACTTGGTGTTTCGGATTTCTATACAATGGCCCATAGAGATGCCAACAAAGGAATCCTCAAATATTAACTACCAAACATGGTTATTACATAACCAATAGATGATGTTATAATTCCAAGTAAACTACCAGCAATGACCTGCAATATGAATTTGGAATATTAAGGGAAATCACAAATTGGCAATTACAAATTACAACGAAGACGAAACTCAATTTACAAAGGAACCTTTTTTATTTCTCCATAGAGATTACGAAAAAGACAACTGAAGTTAGCTTGCTTATCTTTTAAGGATTTTCAATTGTTCAGTTTAAATTGCAGAGATAAGTAAAAATGAGATACAAAGAGCCTCGGTATGTCTAAAAAGTGTAACAGTGGAAAAACTATAAACTTATTAATGACTTGATATGTCTGTATTGATAGATCCAACATTCACTTAGCACTATATATATAATCAGATAATGAGAGTACTGTGGTATCCTAATTCCTGATAGTATTGGAACAAAGTACTCTGTATATAATCCTAGGAAAACATCAGCATATCGTATCGAAGAAAGTAAAACATGGTACAACATACTATCATAGACTTGAACCTTCATAAAAGACAAACTAGTATAACACAATCTTGACCTACTCAAGTAGCAGCAGTTATCTATTGAGTAAATAACACAATGCTCATCAAAAATATTTTAGTGTGAACAGTTAACAAACATCAAAATCCCTATGCCTAGGTTTAGGTTGCCGAATAATTTTATCAGGTGTGGAAACAGTTAAATAGCTACTAAATTATCTATTCTAAACTTAGATCCATAAAAAAATCACAGGAATTAGGAAGCAATCAAATGCAGAATATTGTACCTGAGGCGGGGTATGTCCAAGAAGTTCACGAAGCGGTCTGCTGTCGGCTAGAGGATGTTCAGCAGGAAGTTCAATGACAATTTGGTTAAGAACCTGAAAAAAGCCAGTCATTCAAACTCAGTAAAGACAAATTGGATCAATCAAAACAAATAAAAATGTCATGGACCTTAATATCATAGGTAAACAGAAGAACATTTCTATAGCATTTCTAGTCTCGTCATTGGCATGAAAACAAAAAAAAAAACTAATAGGACAAGGCATCAAACCTCAGCTTGGCGTCCTGCTTGCAATCTTACACCAGTAGCATCATACATTACCTGCAAGCAGCAATATCTAATATCAGAAACTCTCCCAAACTTATAAGCCAGTCATTAGCATTTGTTTCTCTATCCTCATTGTGTAAACTAGTTGTTTTATTGATGGACATGCACTTTTTTCTTAATAGTCACATGAAGTACAAACATGTCTATTGCACTTTTTTCTTAATAGTTACATAAAGTACAAACATGTCTATTCCAGTATTCCTGCAAGTGCAGCTAAATAATAAAAAATGTAGATTGAATCCTACAGCACTAAAGGATACGTTAGATTTGCTTGAAAATCTGATAGGGTACAAAAATCCCACCTTACTATACTTTTAAAATGAGGTTGGATAAGAAACAATGTTCCATGTTTTTTTTAATACGGACATAGGACAACAAAGTGATTAAACTAAAGTGGTTAATAAACTTCAGATAAAGAAGAATCAATCAAGAATACCCGAGTGTGAACCATGACTCAAACAATCTTTAGTTAGTTTTTACTTATTTTCCGGGTTACTAGGTCTCATTTTCCCTAAGATCCGGAGGGTTACAACAAACATAAATACGAGATTCAAGACAATTTTGTTGCTTAACAAACTACATGACAAAGAGTTGAGTAACATCGATTGCGACTAAAATATTTGTCTAGTCCATCTACATTTCTACGCGATCAAATCAAACAAATCCAAAACAAATATGTATATAAAAAACTTGAATAATGAGAACAAAAAGTCATACAATGATAGCCATAACTAACGCAGTGGCGAAAAGTGGTCCGCCAAAGCCTTCATGAAATCCAACAGCTGTAGCAAGAGCAGTGACAGTAGCTGAATGAGATGATGGCATTCCACCAGATCCAACTAGTTGCTTGGGATCCCATCTTTTTTCTTTATACCTGCAAATTATATTACATAATTGATTAATATTCAGAAAAAAGTATTAATTGAATTGGGATCGGAATGAATTGAACGAACCAGACGGTGAAGAATTTGATGGATTGAGCGATGGTGAAAGCAAGAATGGCGGAAATGAGTGGGTAATTGTGAAAGATTGAAGATGAAGACGACGTTGTAGATGCTGTTTCATTCATCGATTCTCTGTTAATTAACTTATTAATTAAGTAATTAATTATCACTTAATAGTTTGGTAATGATTTGGGGAAATTCTGGATTTGATTGATGTTTAACTTTAAGGAATTCAAGTGCAGTTGAGATTGATATTATTATTGGAGAAAGAAGACTAGATAAAAGTTCTTTTGTAGATTTATAATGGTGAAAAAGAAAGGTCATAAATACATTGCAACTACTTGAATGTTCATGAAATGAAATAGTTCCACTAACTAACGGTCCAACCATAGCTTTTTTTCACAAATCAAATCAAATGAATATACGTCTCTTTATTCCATTCCGTTGAAGCATATGCCATAACTTAAACTTCTCTTCAGTCTCATTTTCTCTTCTTTAGGAGTACTAATTTAGCACCAACCGTAACGCAACTAGATATATAAATAAATAAATCCAATGTTGACCAAAAAGTTGGATAAATGAAAGAGCTTATATTATACTAGGATGTCAATGAGTATCCATAGGTACGGATAGTACGAAACACGTCCGCCACATACTCTCCTGGGTACCTATGATATGGGTACCCGCAGGTATTTAGGTATCCATGGGTACCATGGATTTTTGGATTTTTTTTGGGTACAAATAATAACTTTTTCTAATTACCAAAAAAATTTCAAGTTTTAAACATCCATTCAAAATTTCATAAATCATACATAATCCATAGAAAATTCATAATTCTTACGTAATCCATAAGATATATTTTATGATGTGAATGAAGTTGAAAACGGTGAACTTAATAAGATGAATTAAAAAAATAAAAAATAAAAAAAGGTTATTAATGAGGAATCTTTGGTGGACGGTAAAATTTCCTTCAATAAGATAACAACTTTAAGTAATAAGATAAGATATATAAGGATATTTTAGTAATTTAATTAATTTATTATCGGGTATAGGTACAATCAAATATGTGTCTTTATCCATATAATAATGGGTAGTCAGATAACCGTTTATTAAACCCAATACACGTTTAGCTACCCGACTCGTGCCCGTGACGGATTTTATCCACAGACACCCGTAGGCATGGGTATTTTTGCCACCCCTATATTATACCCTGTCACTAGTTAACAAAAAAAAATAAAAATTTGACCCGCCACTAAATTTTTTTTTTTTTTAGGAGGTACATGTCCCTAAATTAGAATTAAGAAATTTCATAATACGCTGTAAAAAAATAGACTCTGCCAAAAAAAAATAAAGAAATAATTTTTTTTGAAAATTAATATCATTTTATAATTTTTTTTGATAAGATATATTTTCATCACATCCCAATCAATTATGTGTTTAGTTATAGAAAAAGTCAAACATTTCACTTGACCAATAAAAAATAACATTTTTTATTATTAAACAATTATGATTTATTGATGATGTATATGTTTTTAGAAATAGTTATATATTATTCAATAACGCGATGCCTGAGAGAGAGAGGGCGCGCGCGACCAGTAGGTTACCGACAACCACCTCGTCATTTTCCTTCGCTGGTGGTGCGTTCGAACGGGGGGGGGGGGGGCGATGGGCCATATGTCGGGGAGGCAGGAACGGGGTGGGATCAAGGGGAATTGACCTGGGTGAGAAATAAGAGAAGGAAAGCATTGGGACCAGAACAGGACGGATGGAACGGACAACGGCAGTGAAAAGGACATGGAGGTTTGGATTACTCACCGAAACAACAAGATTTTTACCATGGAAGGGATGATTATCGCAATAGGTCTGTCAGTAGGGATAAAATGCGTGTTGCCCCATCTAGGGTTAGGGTTTTTCATGAAACGGACCGTGGAAGATCTCTGACCTATCGTTACGGACGACCTTTCTCATGCTCCAGAGAAGGTGTGGCTCGACATAGGAATGATAGGTTCTCTGATATTGGTGAAGCGCATGTCAACAAGGCATGCCATGGCAATTTTCAAAACAGTAGTGATGTATCTGATCATATGCGCATGGTGGGGAGCAAAAACGGAAACAGAAGCAATGCAATTCAGGTATCAGCAATGTTCTATATTACCAACTTTCTTGATCGTTTACTGTTTATTGATTTGAAGAAAGGCTTGGAGGTGTGTGGTATTCTCTCGGATGTTTATCTTTCTCGGTTTCGCAATGTGCGCGGACAACGCTTTAGTTTTGCTAAATATTTGAAGGTACGTGACGTAGACAAATTGAAAAAAGCTCTCAATAATGTATTTTTTTGGGACCTTAGGCTGTTTGCAAATGTGGCAAAGTTCGATAGATTTGTTGACGAAGAAGGAGTTATTGGCGGTGGTGAGGAGCGGAATGGTGTGAAGAGGGTTGAGGGAGAAAATAATAGGGGTAATAAGGTAGGAAAAAATTAGAGGGAGTTGGAAGGGAAGGTGGATGAGAGAGGGGACAGTCGGAGCTTGGTTTGTTTTAGAAAAGGTGAAGGTGGTTGCCATCCGAAGCGAGTTGGAGAGGGAGAGGGAAATGGTTTTTACGGAGGGGAAGGTGGAATGTGGTGGAACAAAGGGAGTGAAGGCGGGGAAGGAGGAAGGCATTAAGATGAAGGTTGAAGAGGTGAAAGAGGAGGGTAGGCCGAAGATTGTTGTTGGGGAGGGCACGGAATCCGTGTGTGGAAACATTACACCAGAAGTGATTCGAGAATATTTTCCGTTCCATGAAGATGTTGAATGGGCGAACAAGAGTACCTTGGCCAAAATCAAGGATGGTACGTGTATCTCTGTTATCCAACAATCTTTTTTAGATGCTGGTTTTGCAGATTTTAAGTTAATATCATTAGGCAGGGATAATGTTTTGCTACATCCGTGTGTGGAAGGAGAGGTTATGGAATTATTTAATTCGGCGGCGGATTTTGTTGGTAATTTTCTATGTGACTTTAGACCTTGGACGAAGGATGCTAGTGTACCTTATGAGAGGGGTGCTTCAGTCAGGTGTTATGGAGTGCCTCTATATTCTTGGAATGACATCTTTTTTTCCTAAAATTGGCCTCAACTCGAGGTAGGCTCCTAAAAATAGACGATGTTACTGTGAATAAAGAAAATTTGGATTTTGCTCGCTTATTGGTTGCTACATCCGAATTGAAAGAATTAAATTATGTTGTTCATTTTATGATTGATGGGAGGGTGTATCCTATTCGATTTATTGAAGATTTGGAGTTTGGGTTGGCTGAAGACGCATGTTTAGTGGAATATGAAGATGATAATAAGTCACATTGTTCAGCTCTGGTTTGTATGCAAGAGGATGAACCTTTGGTTGATGCTATTGTTCAACAAATGCAAGAGGATTGGGTTAAACAATCTAATGAGGTCAAGGAGGTGGATGAAGCCGACGCCATTAAGCCTTGTCAAGGAAAGATGGAGCATATTGTTGTTAACGAAAACTCGAGTTCTTCGAGAACCAAGTCTATGACCGTGACTACAAAAGTGAAGGGAGAAGATGGGTCGAGCAAAGTGATCAAGAATAATCGTTCAACAAAAAGGTTGAAGGTGGTACCATCGTTGGTTGGTTTGAAAAAAATTGCAAGATTATCATAAGTTGACAAGATAACTTTGATCCGGTCTCTGAAAAGATCCAAAAATGTTAAAAAAAATCCAGTGAAGGGTATAACTTCTTCCAACACTTCTTCTTGCTTCTTTATCGGCGGGCTCGGGTCCTTTGGGAAACTCTAAAGATTGGGAGAATTGAACCATCCTTCATGGGGATGCTAAGGTAATGGAGGATGATATTTTAGATGTGGGAGAAGATATTGGTGTTCGGTGTAGTAATAGTTTCCAGGTTCTTTCTAGAGGGCCAGCAAGTGGTGGGGCGGTGAGGGAGAAGGGGGTGAAGGTGAGGGTGGTTTAGGGTGAGTAGGAGCCGTGTGGAGGGTGTGGGGAGTGGGTGGCTGCAATGAATATTTTATCTATTAATATTAGAGGGTTAGGGGCAGCCAAGAAGATGAGGAATATTCGGAAATTGATGTCAGAAAGGAAGCCGACGGTGTTGTGTATTCAAGAATCAAAGCTGGAGGTGGTAGATGAGTTCTTGTGTCGATCGCTGTGGGGGGCTGAGCCGATGACTTTTTCTTTTAAACCTTCAGTTGGTGCGTCAGGTGGTATTATTACAGTGTGGGATCCTGCTGTGTTGGACGTCTGGTTGTCAATGAATATTGCAAATCATTTGATTGTTGGGAAGTTCATAAAAAATAATGAGGTGTTTTGTTTGGCAAATATTTATGCGCCTTGTGATAGTAGGGGCGACAGGATTTGTGGGACGCTCTGACTACCCTGTTTCAGACACATGGTGAAGCTGCTTGGTGTGTTCTTGGTGACTTTAATGTCGTTCGATCTAGTGAAGAAAGAAGAGGTCGAGTAGAAAATTCATTTTATTTTGACTATGCTCCTTTTAATTAGTTCATTGATGGTAACTTTCTCATTGATTTATCTTTGTCTGGTCGCAATTTTACCTGGTATCGGGGAGATGGTGTTTCCATGAGCCGTCTAGATCGCTTCTTATTATCAGAATCGTGGGTGTCTCTGTTTCCTAACTGTATCCAAGTGGCTCTTCCTAAAAGTTTGTCTGGTCATTGTCCTCTTTTATTAACCATTGACGAGGAAAATTGGGGGCCTTTTAGAATGCTAAAGTGTTGGGCGGATATTCCCGGCTATGGGGATTTTGTTAAAGATAAATGGCATTCGATTCAGGTACAGAGTTGGAGCGGTTTTATTTTGAAAGAAAAGCTTAAAAATTTAAAAGAAAGTTTGCGGAGTTGGCACTTGAATCATATTATTAACATTGATAGTAAAATTCATGGTGCTAAGGAGCGCATGGCTGTTTTGAATGCTCTTGGGGAGAATAATTCTTTGGGTGATTCGGAAGTAGAAAAGCTTCACATGCTCTCGGCTGACATCATGGCATTATCTAAACTTTAAACTAGTATGTAGTGGCAAAAGTCAAGGGTTAACTGGTTGAAGGAAGGTGATGCAAATACTAAAAAAAATCATGGTCTTATGTCTTCCAGAAAGAGGTCAAATGCTATTATTTCTTTGACGGTTGATGGAGTTAATATTGAAGGTGTGGAACCTGTGCGTCAAACGGTATTCCAACATTTTAATAATCACTTCAAGAGGAATCCGCAGGCGAGGCCAGACATAGGTGGTTTGGTGTTCAATTCCATGTCAGCAATGGATGGGGCTGATCTCATTAAACCCTTTCGGATGGAGGAAATTAAAGCAGTTGTGTGGGACTGTGATAACTTTAAGTGCCCCGGCCCAGATGGTATTAATTTGGGATTTTTCAAAGAATTTTGGGACGTTTTGAAGGTTGACTTGCTGATTTTTTTTGCGGAATTCTACCATAATGGTAAGCTTACTAAAGGCCTTAACTCCACTTTTATAGCTTTGATTCCTAAGGTTGAAAATCCTCAACGGGTGGCTGATTTCCGTCCGATATCTTTGGTCAGTAGTGTTTATAAAATCCTTTCCAAAGTGTTGGCCAATCGTTTGAGAATGGTGGTGGGAAATGTTGTGTTTGCTTCTCAGTCTGCTTTTATCAAGGGTAGACAAATTCTGGATGGGATTTTGATAGCAAATGAATTAGTTGATGATGCGAAGTGTAAAAAGAAAGATTTACTTCTATTTAAGATGAATTTTGAGAAAGCATATGACTCAGTTGATTGGGGTTACCTAGAGGAGGTTATGGTCAAAATGAATTTTCCACGTTTGTGGCGCTCTTGGATTATGGAACGTGTTTAAACGACAACGGCATCAGTGTTAGTTAATGGATGTTTGAATGACGAGTTTAAGTTTGAGAGAGGTCTCCATCAAGGGATCCTCTTTCCCCGTTCTTGTTTCTGTTAGCTGCGGAAGGACTTAATGTGAGGATGTCAGTGGTGGTTACAAATGGTTTGTTTGCGCCATATAGTGTTGGGGCACAGGAGACTGTGTTGGTGTCCCACCTTTAGTTTGCAGACGGCACTTTACTGATCGGTGTCAAATCGTGGGCTAATGTTCGGGACATGAAGGTTGTCCTATTGTTATTTGAAATTGTCTCAGGGTTGAAAGTTAATTTCCACAAAAGCATGTTATTTGGAGTGAATGTTAATGATTCTTGGCTTCATGAGGCGGCTGTGGTAATGCATTGTAAACATGGTCGGATCCCTTTTCTCTATTTAGGGCTGCCCATTGGTGGAGACCCTCGAAAGATTCAATTTTGGTATCCAAAATTTATCAGGGTGGAAGTGCAAAAATTTATCTTTGGGTGGTCGGTTGGTTTTGCTAAAGTCCGTTATGTCGTCCATTCCGGTTTATTTCCTTTCTTTCTTCAAAGCTCCCTCGGGTATTATTTCTACCCTTGACTCTATTTTTATAAATAAAAAAATTTGGGGAGGTGGTGAGGATTTTAGGAAACTTTCTTGGATTAAATGGGACACTATTTGTTTGAAAATGGAGAATGGAAGTTTGGGGGTGAAAAGGTTGCGGGGGTTTAATATCTCTTTATTGGGGAAATGGGTGTGGAGGGTGTTGGAGGAGAGGGAGAGTTTGTGGAATGTGGTGTTGCGAGCAAAGTATGGGGAGGTTGGAGGGAGGGTGTCGAGTCAATTTGGCGGCGTCACTTAAACCAAATATGATCTGGTGTGGGTGTGGCGAATGCTAGGTGGTTGGTTGATAACATTATTAGGAAGGTAGGAGATGGGAGCACCACCATGTTTTGGGAGGATCTGTGGCTGCTTGATGTTCCGTTAGCGGTGTATTTTTCTAGACTTTTTGACTTGTCAGAAACTAAAGAGGCCACGGTGAGGGAGATGTTTTTGTTAGAGTGGGGGACGGATGAGGGAGCGTGGAGGTGGATGTGGAGGAGGAGATTATTTGCGTGGGAGGATGAGTTGGTGGGGGAGTGTGTGGAGCGGTTGGCTAATGTTGTTTTGCAGGTAGACATGTCTGATAGGTGGGTGTGGAGACTTCACACAACCAAAGCTATACGGTGCATTCAACTTACTCTTATTTAACAGCGGTGGACAACAACATCACTGAAGATTTTAATCAATTTTTATGGCTTAAGACGGTTTCGTTAAAAGTTAACATTTTTGTTTGCGTCTTTTTCTGAATAGACTTGCTACAAATGACAACTTGTGCAAAAGGAATGTCCTCGAGGCTACAAATGCATCTTGTGCGGCCTTGTGTGGTAAGGAGGAGGAAAGGGACCATTTGTTTTTTCAATGTGACCATAATGGTCGGTTATGGCTCTTGATATCGCATTGGCTTGGTATTGTTACGATTTTACATGGCAATTTAAATACACATGCTAATCAGTTGTGTGCTCTCGGTGGCTTCTCAAAGAATTCTACGACAGCTTTTACTATTATTTGGATTTCGGTCTTATATGTTATATGGAAAGATCGCAACAGGAGAATTTTCCAAAATCAATTTGATCATCTTGAAGCTCTTATTGAAAGGGTTAAAATTCAAACGTATTGGTGGTTGAAAGCAAACTTCATCACGTTCGCTTTTGACTATCCCTTTTGGAGACAAAACATTTATGTTGTTTACAGACTATTATGTAATGTCTGTTTTTTGCTTTATGGCTGGTAATAGCCTTACTGTATTATAATTAACACTTTTCAGATCCCTTCAGCACACCTTGTGCTTGAGGGACTGATTGTTTCTTTAATATATTTCGCTTATTTTCTATAAAAAAAAGGTTACTTATTATTCAAATTATCTATACTATATATAAAGAAAACTACCCATTTCAACATACTTTTGGGTTGGAATTTTCTTTCCAAAAATACCCTTAATTTTCAATACAAATAGCACATGTAATAAATAGATAAGAATAAATTTAAATATTAAAACAAATGTAACAAACACGATATGAATATATGTATATCTGTTTTTTCCCCTTTCCTTTATCATTTAAAAAATATAACACACTAGATGAGTATATTTATACTTACTTTTTTATTATCCCAATTATACCTTTAAACAACTTTTTCTACAATAAAGATTGTTGTTCGTGTCATTAAAAAAAGCAACCAACATTCATATTTTTACTTTTAATCAAAACCAAAATTTCATAAAAAATAATACAGTTCATAATTTATAAACGTTTGCGCAATAAAAGAACGGAAAGACGGTCACGGAGTACCCGTCTTTTCGCTAGTTTTAATAATTATAATTGACTAGCGAAAAGACGGGCACTCCGTGCCCGTCTTTCTGTTCTTTTTATTACGCTAACGTTTGTAAATTATAAATGGTATTTTTTTATGAAATTTTGGTTTTGATTAAAAGTAAAAATATGAATGTTGGTTGCTTTTTTTAATGACACGAACGACAATCTATATTATAGAAAAATTTGTTTAAGGGTATAATTTGGATAATAAAAAAGTAAGTATAAATATACTCATTTAATTTGTTATATTTTTTTTAAATGATAAAGAGAAGGAAAAAAAAACCAGATATACATATATTCATATCGTGTTTGTTACATTTGTTTTAATATTTAAATTTATTCTTATCTATTTCTTACATGTGCTATTTGTATTGAAAATTAAGAGTATTTTTGGAAAGAAAATTTCAACCCAAAAATATGTTGAAAGGGGTAGTTTTCTTTATATATAGTATAGAATAGATTAATAATGTAAAACCCATTACATTTAATCGGTTTTTATAAATTTTAAAAAAATCTCAAACTATCATCCAAGTATCCAAGTTTTCTTTATATATAGTGTTAGAGAAACCGCAATTTGCATTTTGCAAACTCTAAAGTAGAGTTTAGTCGGAGACAAGCGAACGAGATCGCTCATACCTTTGTTCGAGAGGCCACGTCCTTAGTTAGTCACCATACTCGATGTACCTCTATATATTTCGACTTTGATATTTAATGAAAAGTTATAAACTATTTCCTTTAAAAAAATAGTTAATTAATAACCAAACAACGAAACAATGGATGTAGCATTAGGCAACATCGTAGCACCAAGTCGTCATAGATTGAATGTGTGTTTGGCGTCGACACAACACGAACACACGTGGTTACATTTAGTAACTTTCATTATTTCAAATTACTATATGTGCCTATGTGTTAGTGTTAATATCGTGTATAGTGTGTCCGTGTTTATATCGATGTTTCATAGTTAGTCATACTTCGATTAAACAGTTTAATGTTTTTTCATAAACCTATATTTTTTAGACATATAATAGTGATATTTTTTGTTCTCTAATGTTATGATTACAGGGAAACAGACATGCAAATGTGCTAAATCCAGAGTTTGTGACATCACTGAAACAGATCAATAAAAGGGTGATACAGATTAGTCTAACCAATTCCATATACTGCCATACTGGAATGCCCATACCTTTGCTCTCACTGAATCAGGGAAGCTTTATGCATTTGGTGCTGGAGACAAAGGACAGCTAGGAATTGAACTTGTTGCCAACCAGGCCGAAAGGGTAAATCCAGAACGTGTCGACATTGATCTTGGTTAACTGTGTGCTAATCATCAATTCATTAAATGGTTTTTATCGTCTAATTTATGATCATTGTCATGCATAGCATTTAGTGTTTAAATTTCCTTGTCTATTTTGTAAATATAATCAAAAGAATGCATCAGTAGCAGGAAAATCCAAGGTAGGTAAAACAGCTAACAAGAGCCTCAGTTACTGTCTTTTATCTATGGTCTTTAGGTCGTTTATTTACAGTGTAGTTTATAATTTTATATAAAAAAAGTGTAGTTTATGATAATAATAATAATAAATAAATAAATAAAAAATTCTACATAACCTGCACGTGGATATTTCTGTTCACTTACTCAAGCCAAGGGGAATAGCAAATTATTAGTAGTCACAATGTCAATGAATATGAATGCTTTTCTACTTCACACTTTAATGGATCACTTAGCTGATATTATGGAAATAACAAACAAGAATGCAGCAAATGGAGGAGCACAAGCACAGACATAGCACAATCCTCCAAAATGCCTCTAACTAATAATAGCCTACTAACAAAATACAAAATATAAAAAAATAACTTTACATTTATGTCAAACACAACGTGGCATTTGTTACAAAATATATTGGAATGGAATCAACATTAAACCAATTGGCAATGGTTATTATCCCAATCAAATCAGCCTTCAAAATTAAAACCATATTAACGGGTAAGAACTTGTCTAAGCTCTTGTAGTTATGCAGGAATTGAAAGCATTGCACTCTCACATTATGATGCAATTGCACTTTGATTCAAGCTTTGGGGGCTTCATACTATTATCTACCTTGTTAGGAAGCCCAGCATTATTTGTGAAAGACTCGTCAATATTTTCATCATTCTCAGTCTTGCCAGAAACGGTTTTGACGTCCATTTCCACGCTCTTCTGTCTGGTCTTTGGAGTTTTTATAGAGCGCTTGCCCACGGGACGTCTGCGAACCTCCTTCCTGTCAGAAACAGGTTTCTCCAATAAAGTTACTGTTGGTTCAGAACCTTCGAATGGATCGGAAGATTCATTTTCCATTGCTATTGTTGCAGCTTTATATGCTAGATCATGGATGATAGAACTGCAAAAAAGTATTGTATCCGTTGCCTCTTCAAGTGTCAGGCTTCTAGTGTTGCCTGCACCTTGACACTCCACTGTAACTGTTGATTCCTCTGCCATAAAGCATAAGAGAACGGTTAAAAATTGTTTGTGTACCAATTTTATATAAATGTAGAATTTTATATCACTGATTTTACAATTTCAGAAAAAAAATCAGAAATATCCTAACTCTAAAAAATCAATACTATATTTTAGTATCCCACAATTAGCATCAGAAGACGCAGATTTTTACTGTGATTAGATTGTCGTTCTATAAAATAAATTTTTTTATTTCGTAAAACTGACCAAAGTTTTATGCAATGGCAGAGGAAATATTCGCATATCAAGTTAACACTGTACACTGATATCTTTTAATTGAAATTTCAATAGAGCAAATACCATACCAGTGCCACGAGACTCGGATACATGGACCTCTGAAACAGAAGCAGTGTGGCAATCATTGGAAGGATTTCGAGCAGAAGGTTCCTGAAAGTCATCGAGGGCATTCTTTGATACCAGGGACATATCATCATTCACCGGATTGGTATTATCCCCACAATTGTTTTCCCCTTCTATTTCTGATTCTGTGATTGTAGAACAGTTGGCAATAACCGAAACATTCAGTTCATTAGCATTAGAACTCTGCACATCATGCTTCTCGTGACATGATAACTCTGGAGCCTTAACCGACGTTTCTGTATTTGAGACACTCTTTGCATTATTTGGATGGTCTTCAACATTTTCATAGGAAATACAATCCCCGGGATTTGGAAATGATGTTACTAAATTTTCATCAGGCTGAAAAACAGCTTCCTGACTTAAAAATTCTGAGCAGCAAGCATTGTTTCCTCTACTACTGTCATCATTTTCTAGTTTATCCTCTTCAACAAAAGTTGAATCGATAGGAGAAGCATCAACTACATCTGTCATTGCATTTCCTGAAGCTTGAATTTCTTGCAGAACTTGAGGTATCTCCTCCAAAAGGCTACATTCTGCGTTACCAGAAGCTTCTCGAGTAGCAAGGCCTACTTCCTGGTGAGAATGGCTTGAAGTTATAGACAAAGATGAACTGGGGCTTGGAGGCTTAATCCTTAAGTCATATCCGCAGTCTGCATCCAATTTCCTGCCACTCAACTGCCTGTGTATACGAAACTCTGTTTGTCTAGTAGAGCTGAAATCAGTCGATGATGAGGCAGAATAACTGCCAGGTCTCGTTGAACTCCTAACACTGTTTACACTGTCTCTTGAAAGAGACAGATCATCGTAAGATATGGTTGTGGCAGTAAAAGTTCTGGCACGAACTATAGGTCCTTTGTTGCTGCTGGACCTTTTCAGCAATACAGAAATGCCGGTGCCGTCCATGGGGTTCGTGTTCATATTTGGGCGATCACTGTAGTGATCCAACGGCTGATCCTCAAATTCATCGCTGTGCTTCTTGTAATCAACTTCTGATTGGTTCATCTCTAGCTGGTTTGTAGGTATCATCTCACCTCCATCCCTCAATGAACTTGGAATTGAACTGTTTTGTGGGTGAACCTGGTTTAGTTCACTGCATGAAGTTTGACTTTCCTCATAACCATGTTCGCCAAGCGGAAATCTCAAGTTATCCGTATCAGTCTCTCGAGGAAGCTCGGATGCAGCCTGTAGTTGGCTTGTTTCAGCTAATGATTTTTCTTCTTTGGGCATGTTCGCAGAAATCATCAAAGAACCTTCAGATACAGCCAACATTGTCTCAGGAAGGATGGTTCTCAACGATGTGGCTTTCCTGCTGCATTGTGGACAAAGTTCAATATTCTCCTCAGTTTGACTAATGACTTGATAACAACAACCACATTGAGAACAGATTGCTGTATTTTCAAAACTACCAATTTCAGAAATGACGTCTCTGACATGTGATGTTTCTGAACTTTCATTGCCTTCGGCATCAATATGAGCGTGATAAACAGAACCCTCAGCTTCAGTTGAACCAAAAACTGTATTGGGGCCTCTGCTTTGATTTTGCAGGATATTGACTGATTGCTCATTGATCTCATGCTTAATATTTGCATTTAATTCATCCATCTTATCAAAGGCAAATACTTCTTCATCTAAATCAGGATATAACATCTTATCAGTTTCACTTGCCGTATCGTCTTGATTATGGTCAATTCCTTCAGTATCTAGAGCAAAAGCTGTAACTCGATCGGAGGTTGCATTGCTGCTTGTTGCAATCGAGGAGTTCCTATATACAAGGGAACGATGTGCAGAATTTGAATTTCCAGCATAAAGGGTTGTACTTGGAACACTTGATAAAAGCGGCCTGAACATGTTTTGAGGGCTTTTCCTATCCTGCATAACATTTTAATGGCAAATAACAAAAGTGAGTAGATATTAAATGTGATTACTAATCGATATTCAACAAGAAATCATGGTTAAAGGGAATGAGGGAGGAGCATGGAGAATTGCATAGGTTCAATTAAATAGGACGCCAAAATTTCCTTGTTAATATTTACACCAAAACCACAAAGATCACCAAGGTTTCAAGTATCTGAGCATCAACCAATGGAAAACCCAGTTCCATGCTATTGCTAGTTCAAGCATATTATATCATACACAAGGCCACTAAACAAACTCAATAATAACTTAATAAGAATCCACTAGCTTGGAATAGTTGCCTAACAAGTGCAATTTAAAAAAATTAAAATATACAGGTAAGAAAACATGCACCGGAAATCATGCATAAAAAGAGAATAAAAAATCAGATAGTGCTAAAGAATGATAGCCTTAGAAGGATAGGTAATCTGTAGGGTTTCCAATTTGTAACCAGGAAAGTCCAAAAAAGAGATGGTGCATTTATGCACGTAAGTGTATAGCGAGATGGGGAGATTGTTGAAAATGCACAAGAGGTTACGACCTTAAAGGCACTACTCCCTCGGACTAAATTATAAGCAAAATTTCATACTTTCACCCTCATTAAGGATGGTAGTTAAGTGCATCTAATTTTTTAGATTTCATGTAAAAAAAGAAATACATTTAACTAACCTACCCCTAACTATAATGGTCATCTCACAATATTAAGTAATTAATATAAGAATATTTTTGGAATAATAACATATTTGAGTCTAACAAATGAATGCACTCTTTTGCCTATTGAGACCAGAGTGGTAATTCCTACGTAGTATGAAAATTAAACACTTCATGATTTCCAGCCAATAAATTGGCAGTAAACCCATACAGTGATTGAGAAAGGAAAATTATTTAAGTGAATTAGATGACAAAAATACCATTTGCCGGAAAGCAGAGTCGAATGATTTTTTAGGAGCAGAATTTGGGGACGCCGTCCTGGGTGATTTCTTGGACATGGCAGGAGTTCTGTTGATTGAAAATGAACCATCCCTTCTTGAACTCAATCTGTCTAAGCTACCCACTGGGATGGACTGAAGAGAGTCAAGATCATCATCACCAGATGATGCAACAGAACCTTTGCTGCGTGAGCTGAATGGATCTCGATCGTGACTTTGAATAGAGCTACTACTCCTAGAAGGAGTTGGAGACATTGATTGCCTGCTGACTTTGGACATGGAGTCCCTACCATTTCTTGATGCTGGAGATGAACCCCTTACATATGTTGCTGGTCGATCAGCCAAAGAAGTACGAAGATTGGGAGGAGCTTCAGAAGAGAAGCCGGGTATATTAGTTTGCCATGCCCTTATCTTTGGTGATGAAGAGTTTCCACGACTTGTCTTAACCGGGGAAGTTCCCCTAACTCCAGATGAGGCAACCGAGCCACTGGAACCAGTGCTCAACCTCCGTGGAGTAAAAGTGGAGGACTTGGAAGCAGGTGTTGTGGGCTTATTTGGAGGTGGAGATGGTCTTCTCGTTGGAGTAGCATTTCGTAAAGTTGAGGAGGTTGGACTGTAATTTGGCACTGATGAAGGCCTTCCCCTTGCTTGCAATGTACTAGTTCCCGAACGAGGAGATGGACTTAAACGATTTGGACTTGCACTGCCCCTACTGCTTCTGCGACTTTTTTCCATCTGAAAGACAATGGCATCCAACGTATGATGAATGAGGAGTATAAGCTCAATTACATTATTTGAGATGGAAAAAAAAAATAAAGGAACTTTACCAAATAATTTAATATGCAGGAACATAATAGTATAAATGGATTTAAAATCTCACCGTAGAAGATCTTGATATAGTAATGGGTTTACTCTGAGGTCTTCCTCTGCTTGCAACATTAGTAGGTGGTGGATCTTCATCTAATGAAGGAAACAGTGGCGTATCCGGGGGTGTCAATAACCTTTAAATGAATGATACAGATATGGCATCAGTGATGTTAGCAGTAATGACTAGAAATCAAAGTCTCAAGCTTCGTGATCAAGAAACTGGTGTAATATTCTAACCACATCTATGCATGCTTAACATATAAATAAAGTTGCAAATAGTTAGAATCAACTAAAGAACTTGAGTTATTGCCCAACCGCATGAATGATTATTCATGTGAAATAAAGAACAGTTAGAATCAGAAATATATAATTCAATGACAGTACACAATGTGATTCAACAGATGAAAATTAAACATGAGGAATGTGGCCCACCAGTCATAGTCATTCTTGTCACCGTCTATATTAAGCAAGTCACTGTTTACTCGCCGACCAGGAATGGAGATTCCAACGTTTACTTCAGAAAAATGTCTCAGCTTTGTAGCTGTAAAATAATACCCAAAGATAAAAGTAAGAAATGTATAAATGAATATCACCCCAGATGAAGAAACCAAAGAACGGCGTGTTATCTTGGATAAGAAATGAGAAAAGAAAATCACCGAATGAATCTTCCAAGTCATCAGAAGACTGAAGCAAAAAAGTATCTCTTTCTCTAGACTGCATTTCATTGAACAAAGTAAGATCATCATCTTTCTCCCGGAAAAGTATTCCACTTTCAAGACTGTGCCTCCGCTTGTGACCATCTCCTCTCGCCTCTCTCCCCGGAGAGTATCTCATCGCTGGGGAAGGCGGCATCTCCACTACCCAATTCAGTATCAGGGCAAGTGTTACTTTCACGCCTCCAAACAAAACTAACAAGCAGCACCCATAAATTTATCTCAGGCCTACAACAAATTCAAGCACCAACCATCACTGTCAGCAAAAACAAAACCAAACAAAAAACAAGAAAGTGAAAGCTTTTATTCACCATTAGCCATGTTCTATTGGTTCTTAGATTAGTTTAACAGCTATTGCTAAATACCCAATAAACATCGTCATGATAATGATTATGACTGAGTCAACAAAACATCATATATTCCGTATAACAAATGAAATCAAATTCAACATATTAAAATAGTAGCTCAATGGAAGTAGCAACAACTGTACCATTAAAAAAATGAAAAATTTCTCAATAATGACTCAACATTCATACACATACAAAAAAAAAATAATCCCAAAAACAAAATTGACCCTTTGAAACTCTAAAACATAAACAACTGAAAGATCCCAATTATGAAACTCAGAGACCTAATTGAAACCCAAAATTGAAGTTGAAAAGCAATTAAGCAACCATTGAAGTTGAAAACAAGATAAGCATTGAAGTAGTAGAACTTGACTTACCAAGTCAAAATTGATTCAAAGACAAAGTTGGAAGGTGGAACAGTGCGGTTAAGATCCCAAGTATGAGGTTGAATGCCAATAACAATGCGACGAATGTTGTATCAGACACTCGGATCTATAGCATTCATGGCTATGTCTCAGCGACCAAAGTACAGATCGAAAAACACCAATGATCCAACGGTTGGAACAAACATAAAAATAAAACACCCACAAATTGTTCTTTTCTTCTCTCTCTCCTCACAAATTCAGTACTAAGTGCTTGTTTTTTAAAAAGTTAAAATAAAAACACACACTTTTTTTTCTTCTTCTTACAATTATAGACTGGAATTTAAGAATAATACCAAAAACACATGTTGTTGTTGGATTTTCCTGCTTCCCTCTACAGCGAGCATCCAAATTATTTTTATGTTTTCTTTATCTTCTTTTTATTTTTTGTAAGGTAAACTATCATATTTTGCATAAATAAAGTAAGACATGTCTGTCAAAAAAAATATGTAAGACATGTGAATAAGGCAGAGTATACAACTTTATATTTTTGCTCTTAAAAAAACTTTTTTTATTTTTAATAAAGAGTTTATAACTTTAAATAAACAGTATTAAGAAAAAACGTATAAGTATTGTATTAGATGTAACCTTATCTTCAACGGCAAAAATCTATTAATGCATAAAGTTTATTTCTTAATTAATGACATTCACAATTGTAGAATCCAACAAATATTTGACAACTTTAAAAATGTTCATTTTCTGAAGAAAACACTTTAAACGGGAAGATTCGAATTCGATAACTTCGCGTCAACTCCGTTCAATGCTAATTTTCTTAAACATTGGTGGTTAGAAATAATTAAGCTGTACAGCTATATAAAAGGACATGTATTTTGTAAAAAAATATATATATAAAAAGGACATGTATGTAGGTATATAAATATAAATTAAAGTTGGTGTTTTAATTTTTTTTTCAAGCAGTAAAGTGGCTATAAATTCATCTTTGTGAGGTAAATAAATGAGGTATCCGAAATTTGAAGTTGACCCCTACGTTTATTAGGTAATATCTCTAACACTTCAGATCACATGAACATTTTTTACTCCTTTTGTCATTTTTTATTTTTTTTGATAAATCAAAATGAAATATATATTACCGAAAGGTGTTTCCACTCGCACAAGACACGCAAAAGAAAGAAACACCACAAAAAGTTTACATAATTACAATATCAAGGTGACTAAAAGTGCACCATCCAAGAAGCAAAATAAATTACAAATTAACACTCATACAAAGCAAGAGATGTTTCCATCAATCCATGTAATTATAAGCAAAAGCCACATGTTTGGATTTCAATCATAAGAATGAATAAAGCTTGAACCAGAGGAGTGGACACCGTATTTTAAAATACACGGTTGTTCATTCCTTTCCAAATCACCCAAACAGTTGCAAACCAAATTATCCTTAAATATAAATGAGAAGCTCTTGGTAAGCTCGCCATTTTAGTAAACTGAATAAAATGATGTTGAAGGTCACCAAACGGCACCGATGAAATACCTAACCAATTCCACACTTGAGACCAAAGATAGTCGAAGACGTTGCAATGTAAAAAAAGGTGTGTAGCGGATTCAATGAGATCACACTCAACGACACACGCCGCGTCCGTTGGAAAAATAATACCCCGATGCACCAGGTTGTCTTTAGTGGGAAGCTTGTTGTGAAGGAGACGTCACACCAACACCTTTGAAGGGAAATGCTTATGCCACACATCATCAACCAGAGACCTGTCTAAAATTTCACTGGTGGTAGTAATGTAACGATAAGCCTTTCATCGAATAACTGTTAACAGGGTCTAACAACCATTTCCAATAGTCACTGCCGTTATTCTGCAAAACAATGTTATGTAGAAGAACAGAAAAACTCCCTCACACACACTCCTCATCCTATGCAGGCAGACAACGTCCCCACTCCCACGCCATACCATCAACCGCCCACCCTAACTTTCCCATGTATGCCACCTTACACTCCTTATCCACCGCCAAGTCAAACAAATGGGGGAATTTTAATCGCAGTGGTATGTCTCCTGCTCAAGTATCATACCAAAAGAAAGTATCCCGCCCATCTCCTACTACCCTACGTATGTTTTCTTCAAACCAACTCTCGACCCCCTCGCCGACGCCTTCACGAACCTTGCAAACTGTTTTCCACCACACCGAAGAATGTCTACCACCCACACACACACACACACGTGCGCTGCAACGAGCTTTTAAAACTCGATATCATAACTCCTCTTTATCCACCAACAATCTCCAACCCTTGTTGTTTTGAATAGTATTCTCCAATGTATTAGATTTTTGGGGTTTTTTTCTTCTACTATATATTCATATTTATTCATCAATAAATCCATATTTTGTTGCATATAGTCTTTTTCTTTTCAATGAAGTTGATGTGTTATATTTTCTCATATAACAAACAATTATGATACACTATTCTTGTCTTCAATAAGTTCATATTGGGTTGCACGTAATCTTTCATCTTTTTGAACATTCATATAGTATTTTGTTTTTTTTATCAGAGTTGTTTTTTATTTTGTATTTCAAGTTTTTAACAATATTTTGAACATTACATATTTTTGGGTGTAAACCATGTATCCGTCGCGTGTAGCTACAGAAACTGATCCCTCAAGCATTGTAAGACTCAAATGAACGATAAGTTCTCCTTAAGAGTTTTAACGTTGTTGCGTGCCCAAAGATTTATTCGAACCAGAACCTTAGTAAACTACTCTCTCTCTCCCTATATGCAACCCCTTTTTGCTTTTTTCACATTTCTTAAGAAAAATTGTCAGTGTAATTAATGTGTCTGTTTTGTGTGTTAATATTATCAAATTGTCCTTTGTTTGTATGTGTATTAAATTTGACTTTTCAAATTTCAAGACAAGTTAATAGTATTAATTAAGGGTATGTTTAAGAAAAAAACAATAAATGATTCTAGTAATTTGAAAAGGGGTTTACAATTAGGGAGAAAAATAAGATCAAACAGATGCTTAGATATAGAGACGGAAGGAATATAAAAGACTTGTGTCATCTCATCTAAACACTTTTGGATGTTTTAAAATATATATATATATGTACCTAGGCTTATTGAAAGGAGTCATAGAAACGATTGATAAAATTTGAAATTGACAGATTATATCCTAAAAAAACACGTAATGATTTTTAATAGCAAGACTTTTTTATTTATTTGAAATAAAAGTCAAGCAAAAATCTAATATTACCGCAAAAAGCTACTGTGCATATACCGAACTTGTAAAAGTAGAGAGAAAATATGGGAAAGTGATATCCAATCTAATAGAAAATGATTGAATGCTTGTACGGAAAACAAAAGACATACAAAAATATTTTATTTTGACGGGAAGAAATATAAATTTTTTTGAAGGAGGGAAGAAATATAAATTGTTTTTTAAAAAAGAAAATAGAAAATGATTGAATGATCAATGATGAGAATTGATACACAGGCATGAAAGCATAAGAGTAATGATATTTAGAAATATAGCTCGTTGACATTTTATTTTCCTTCTCATCAACATATAATTCTTGAAATACTCGATCACATTTTATTTTCTTTCTCATCAACGTATAATTCACATTATTTTGCTCTTGTTAGTTTTTATTTTATTTTTAAACAAGATAAAATTAGATATATTACGAACAAGATAATATTATTAATAGCATAAGGTGTGTCAATAAGGATCTTAAAAGTATACACGCGATCAAGTCACAAATAAGCAAAAATACAACAAATCAGTCGATGCCCAAACAAAAAACAGGCTCGACCACCACATATAAAAATTTAGACGAATATTAATACCAGTAGTTTTCATCCACCAAAAAGAGTGTAGCTTCCCTCTTATCTAGCAACTGTTGGATAAGACTTTCGATGTTCTTAAATACTTGGTTGTTCCTTTCATTCCACGAAATCCAAACGCAACAAAGTCAAACAAGTTGCAAAGAGGAACGACGAGCTTTCAAACCACCTTAAGAATAAGTAAACTGAATAGTATGCTTATGAAGATGAGACAGATCGGCATAGAAATGCCAAGCCAAGACCGTGCAAAGCCCCATAAAGAAGCGAAGCAAAGACAAGACAAAAATAAATTTTGAGCAGTTTCTAACCCTCCACACCCAGTCACACATAACTTATTATCATGAGAAATAATGTTGCGCGCCATCAGATTATCCTTCGTCGGTAACCCGTTCTGAATGTGTGTCCAGATCAAAATCGAAACCTTCAACGTAATATGTTTATGCCAAATAAAATATGTAATAACATAAGAGTTTGGAGCCTCCTGGCTATTGAACATCTTGTACACACCCCTGACTGAGTAGCCACCAATATGATCAAGCTGTCACTGCCACTGATTTGTAGAACTGTATTGCAAGTGGATATCATGAACTAAAATCCTACACTCAAATATCAAATCCTCCTCCCATGCCATAACTGACGCGCCACTACCAAGCCGCCTCGCCTTCCTCCCAGCCTAAATCACACATTGTTGCCACCGAAATCGACTTATTCACAGCTAAGTCGAAAAGGCAGTTATACCACACACAAGGGAGAATCTCCCAACCACGGATCCTTCCAGAAGAAAGTATCCACACCATTAGCGACACTTCTCACAATATTCTTCTCAATTACCAACACTTCTCACAATATTCTCCTCAAATCACCACCCCCCATCAACACCTCCACCGTCATGAATTTTCATAACTTCCATCCATAATGAAGAACCACTCAGACCCCAATCCTACAACCTCCCTACCTCCTCACCATAACGAGCCATTGCTACCTTATACCACAAACCTCTTCTATCAACTAACATCCTCCAACACCATTTTCCTAACAAAGCAATGTTAAACTCTCTCATCTGTCTACCCCCCAAACATGCATGCTCCTTATCTAAACAAACATTTTCCCAACCAATCCAAGAAATTCCCTTATGTTCCTCACTCCCTCCCAAAAATAGTTATTTAAAAGAGATTCGATAGAAGAGATCGTACCCGATGGAGCTTTGAAGAAGAAGAAGAAAGCCTATGCAAGTAACAAAGTCAGGACAAACTTAAGGATGATCAAACGACCACCAAAAAACGACTCTTCCAACTGGACAATCTATATTTAATGCGCTTTAGATCTGGCTCCCAAAACTTTAAACACCGCAGCTCACTATCAATAGGAAGACCCAAATACAAAAAAGGTACCTTGCCCACCTTACACCCCAAAAACGTGTCTGCCTCTCCCAACCAAGAATCGACAATGTTTACCCTAACCGGTATGCTCTTATTAAAATTTACCTTCAAATCCAACATCACCTAAAAAAGAACAAGAACAACCTGCAGAGCTTGAACATTCGTCCAACTTTTAACACCAAACACCAATGTGTCATCAACAAACTGACAATGGAAAATGATGGTTGAATTGAGAGATTCAATTTAGTACCCTGTAAAGATATTGAACTCCACTATAGCTTGCATCATTACATTAAAACCATCAGCTGTCAGCATAAAATGAAAAGGAGAAAGGGGGTCTGTTTGTCTCAATCCCCTTTCCAAAAGGAATTCTTATGCGGGGCTACCATTAACTAACACAAAAGTTGTAGCCGTAGACACACACTCTTTGATCCACTTCCGCCATAAGGTTGGGAAAGAAATTCTAACCATGACCACATCTAAATACCCCAGCCCACAAAATCGTATGTTTTTTCAAAATCCACTTTAAACAATAACAATTCCTTACTAGACTTAGAGGCTTCATCCACCATCTCATTCACAATTAGAATCCCATTAAGATTTCATATATCTTTAACAAACGTTATTCGAGACTTTGAAATAACAATACCTATAACCAATGGTAACTTTTTTGTCAACACATTTGCCAGGATTTTATAGAGACTCCCCGCCAAAGATATCGGTCAAAAATCATTTTTAAGTTCCCGCGTGCTTAGTTCAGTTGGTAGGACATTACATAATATATGCAGAGGTCAGGGTTTGAACCGAACCCTGAATACCCCACTTATTATTCTTAAAAAGAAAATTTATAGCGATTAGGCTACTTGAAAAAAAAAACACATTCTTTCAACAAAAAAAAACGTTCGCGTGGAAATCTGTCATTCTAACAAATTAACCCGAAGATTAATCTAAAGCTCAAGTTGAATATTTAAAGAGTTTTTGGTTGATAGGTTTAAGGATACAACCCTTCTATTAGGGTGAATGAAATCCTGAAGATGAAAGTAACATAGAAAAAAGCTCTAAAGAAGGGAAAAATACATGCACAAAGCATGTAAAAGTAAAAGATTAAAAAAGAAAGCGATCACATTCTCTAATACACTCTTTTAACACTCCAATGAAAGTAAGCCATGTAATCCACTTTTTATTTCCACCGCCTACTTTGGTAACCATTTATTTTATGCCTTCTCAATTCATCTTTTCTTTATCATCATTTTTGACACATATAAAACACAAAAAATAATTCTGATTGTAAAATTTAAACTTTCATTTTTAATCCATATAAAAAAAATGACCTTTTCGACTCTTGTAAAATTTTCTATCATCATTTGTAGTTAATGTAAAATTTTCATCAACATTTTTGTCCATAAAAATGGTAAAGAAAAATGGTATACTAATTAAAAAGTGTGATTTTTGTAGGAATTAAAAATGAAATTACAAATATTTATAAAGGTCGTTTACTTTTTTTTGTCGAGAATCATTGAATCAATGACCATTTACTTTATTAACCCTTTTTATTATTAAAATTTAATGATATAAATTTCATTTAAAATTGAAGAACAATTGTATAAATTTCCAAATGTAAAATGTAACAAAACAAGGGTTCTATGGTGTAGTGGTTAGCACTCTGGACTTTGAATCCAGCGACCTGGGTTCGACTCCCGGTAGGACCTTATTTTTTTATTTATTTTTATGATAAACGCCTTTTTTTTTTTTTTTTTTTTCTCTTTCTTTCCCCTCTTCGTGTTATTACCACCAAAAACTAGTGTTTGGATTTGGTTCAATAAACTTTTTAGCAGAACATACTGGTGTTGTTTTGGTTCAGGAGAATGGAAGAGAAATACAAAACTCTACAAATTGTAGATAAATCCCCAAAATCTGGTGTATTGTATCTTAGTCTCAATCGTCCCTTACAACACAACGCTCTAACATACGATTTCTTCTCTGAATTCCCCAAAGCTCTTTACGCTCTCGATCACAACCCTAATGTCAACGTTATCGTCTTATCCGGTGCCGGCAAACACTTCTGCTCCGGCATCGACCTCTCTCTTTTAAAATCCACCGCCGATTCAAATTCCGTCCCCGGCGGTGAAACTCTCCGTCGACAGATCCTCGCGATGCAAGATTCTATCACAGCCTTAGAACGATGCCGTAAGCCTGTGATTGCAAGCATACACGGAGCTTGCATCGGTGGTGGAATAGATATCATAACAGCTTGTGATATAAGGGTTTGTACAGAGGACGCGTTTTTCTCTGTCAAAGAAGTGGATTTAGCTTTAGCGGCTGATCTTGGAACACTTCAGAGGCTTCCCACTATTGTTGGTTTCGGTAACGCGATGGAATTGGCTTTGACGGCTAGGAGATTTTCCGGTTTAGAGGCTAAGGAGTTGGGTCTAGTTTCTCGGGTTTTCCATTCCAAAAATGATCTTGATCAGGGTGTTAGGATTATTGCTGAGGCAATCGCTACCAAGTCTCCAATTGCAGTTGCTGGGACAAAGACTGTGTTACTTAGAAGCAGGGATTTGACAGTGGATCAAGGCTTGGATTTTGTTGCAACCTTGAATTCTGCTAGGTTGTTATCTGGTGACTTACCTGAAGCAGTTACCGCACATATGCAGAAACGGAAACCAGTTTTTTCAAAGCTCTAATTTCAACGGACCGAGATGATGTATTTGCTATTTTTAGTGTTATTATTGATCTTCTTTAAGACATACAAATAAGACAGACATTTGCCTGCCTCTTTTACTACTTGCTTGCATTCCAAGAAATAAAAATCATCAAGTACTGTTATTCATTCTTTGCTATTCTCATTACCTTATTTGTATTGTATATATATTATTATAATGTATTATATGTGTTGATGTGATTCTTGTGCAACAAACGAAACTGCCTTTCCTTATGCTCTTATTTATGAAGAGTCCACATTTTTTTTTAGTCATGTTGCTTTATCACACCCATAGCTAGTATTGGGCTAAACATGATTTTCGTGCAGCCAAATGTGATTGCTCATGTTATGATCCAAAAACATCTGTACTATCCTAACTTGATTGTTACGGTTTCTCATGTCATGTCAAGTTCAAGATATTGTGTGTCGTGTACCACATTAGTGTAATTGATCTACCCCAATGTAGCAAGTCTGCTAATCAATCGAGTATTGAGCTAATAAATTAGGACGTTGGGCAACCAAATGAATGGACAAGCCGCTAATCATTTCACTAGGAAAGGAGAAAACATGACAAGATGGTTTTGGATGACCGACGGAGTGGTAGGTGTTTGAGTACGTGACCCCATTACCCATATGGCCAAAGACACAAGCCCCATGACGAGGCTCATTCACTTTCTATACAAGGAGCCTGCCTTACCCTATTTTAGCTCTCTCTCAATCTGTATTCACTATCATATTATACTGAGGCTGACTTTGGCATCAGATTGCCTTTTATATAATTTTGTAAAAGGACCATGTACATGATTTTATTAATAATATTCAACATTTTGTCCAGCAACAGAATCTGTCAGTGTCTGTACTCGTCCTTTGTTAGGATGACATTGTTATGGTCAATCCTTCCACTTGGTGGTCTATGGTTCTTGTTCATGACTGGTACAAACTCACTGCTTCTGGTCTAGTATAGAAACTTTTTAATTACTTATTTTCGATGCCCTATTTTTGAATTAGATGGCTTTTGAATATTCTTCTAGGGTGAGATTGAAATTCTATAACGATTGGGCCTTCTCAAGCATTACATAAAGCAATTGTGTGAGTACGTTATCCTCTTGAAATCTTGACTTACTTGATGTAACTTATTTATCATCATCATGTCATCCCAAAGTTGTTTAAACATTATATATTCTCTGTTTAACCAATATGTCATCCCAAATAAAATGTGGTTTCTGTCATGTGCAATGGACTGTGGATAATGAAGAACAAAAAGATTATCAATGTGGATGAGGTATTTCATTGCATTACTTAGGAGAGGCATGAAGCCCTTATTCCAGGAGTATATGTTTCAAACTGGTTTTAGGCTCATTGTGACTTTATTTTGACTGTGTTCATTGTGGCTTTGGCTACAAGTTCTCCACCTTCCATCGTGTCATCAAGGACTTCATGATTCAAGGAGGAGGCTTTGACAAAGGAAATGGATGTATGCCCTTGCTTGCTGCTTTTTTTATCTCTTCTCAATCTCAGCTACTTTTGCATTATCTATCTATTGCAGGGAATTTGATGCAAAAGTATATATGGTCGTACTTTCAAAATGAGAATTTTAATCGTGAGTTCTGCTTGCTTACCCCTTTCTTCCACTATTCAAATTTCATTTTATGTTATTCACTGAATGGATGAATGGATGTGCATTTTCATTTCTTTAAACCCACCTCACTCCTTTACCCTTTCCTCAAGATACTGTCCCCTTTCACTATGTTTAGTTTAGGGAAATGATCGCTGCTGAATTAGTTTAAGCAATATTGCAAATATAATAATACTCGTGTACAATATCTCAGTGTCTCGTACTGGACGAGGAGCTGTTAGCATGGCAAATGCTGGTCCCGACACTAATGGGAGTCAGTTTTTCATATGCACTGTCAAGGTATCCATTCTTCTATACTTTTAATTCTCTCTGATTCTTCTGCCCAAAATCCACTAAGCTTGGGTCTATTAGACAAGTCGAGAGACCGACATTTTAATCCTTCCTCAAGTTCCAATGTTGAGCATCTTTTAATTTCAATTGATTGATAACTGGTGTCAAAAGAACTCTTATAAGATGCTTGATTTTTGATAAAATAATAAACTTGTCTAATGACATCGGCAGACACTGTGGTTGGATCAGAGACATGTTGTATTTGGCCAAGTTTTGGAAGACAAGGACATTGTTAGGTTGATTGAACCACAGGACACAGATCGCGGCGGTCCTCCCTGAAAGAAGGTGGTTATCAGTGACTGGTGAGCTTCCAATTGCTTGACATCTTTTGTTTTCTCATGGCTTCTCTTTATTTCTTGCTGCTGAGGAGGAAAAAGAGCTCCTGCTCTCTCAAATTTGTGTTTAACTGTTCTAAATGAGTTCTCTACCTTCCTTATTTTCATACTAGGACCTACAAACTCTTACCACCTATTTGTATTCTAGTAGAAATATAGTTGGAGTCAGTACCATATTGGGAGATTTCAAATCCTACATGGGTAGAGTATCCTTAAGTTAAGCCAAAATGCAGAAATCCTTCTTTCAAATATTTTAAGATGATATCCATTTGATTGTTTCTTAAATGTGGAAGGATCTAGCTTAATTGTCACTAGCACTAGTGTGCAAGATTGGAGTGTGATGACTGCCGTTGATGTTCGGGGTTCATCTTCCTCTTCTTCCGTTTCATGCCAAAGAAAAAACTTAGAACTTTACATATCTCTCATTTTGACATTATTTGATGAATGGTGCCAGGCTTTAAGCTATCTTGTGGTACACGGCTGCAGGCTGTATAAAAAAAATAAAATTCAGTGTTTTGAATGCTGACTCTATCACAAAATATTCTATCTTCTATCTAGTATCTATTTAACAAATTTTACTATACATACATATTACCTTGCAAATTGATTTTGTAAGTATAAGTTATGCCTAATACAAAATTTAATATGGTATTAGAACCTATCAATCTAGGCATCACCATTTATACATATACAAACACCAAGTCTAATAGTGTTGAGCGTGAGCGTGAGGGAATGTATTGAAAAAAACCAAGTTCCACTTAGATCAAAATATATAATTACTGATTTTATTCAAGAGTTTTTTAAAAAGTAGCATGACTTTCTCAAGAATGAGACAACATGGTGAATAATGTGCTAAAAATGTCAACATATCTTTAGGTAAAAAAAAAAAAGGTCAGTGGAATGATTTTCCAGAAGAGATAAAATGACATGCAAAATAAAATAATGGAGCATTATTTAATACTATTATTTTACAATGTGTGTCTTTCTCTCTTTTATTGGAACCGTTCAATAGATAACATAAATGATTTAGGTACTCCCTCCGTCTCACAATAATAGTCGTTTAAGGTTTGTGTGCGGTAATTAAGAAAATGATTAATTGTGTTGATTTCAATGGTAAAATCAATATTATTTACTAATATACCCTTATTAATTGTAGTTAGTAGAGTAATTAAGTTAGATAAAATTCAATAAATGAGGGTATGGTAGTGGAAAAAAGTAATAAATATTGAATTGATATTCTAAAGTGACTATTATTTTGAGATAAAAAAAATGCTAAAGTGACAATTATTGTGAGACGGAGGGAATATATCAAAAGTACACCCAACACCATATTTTCATGTGTATTCCAATATCAACCATCAATAGTAAAGGTCAAAGTAACACATGTCTTAATTCTTAGCCAACCAAAGAAAAAGTATACCGATTTATGTTTGACATCAAATTACTGATCATTCATAGCCACAAGTGCAAGTTATTTTTTTGACCAAAGGTGCAAGTTAGATAAATTTGAATATGGGCGTTATTATTATTTAGAAAATGAAAGAACTGGCTTTTTTGTATGTTTGTTTTGGAGTCATTCTACTCTACAGTACTGCTAGGTCCAGGGGATTTGCGTAATATATGTTTGTGCTCACATCACATGCTTCAATAAAGTTAAGTGACATGTTTGTTTTTTTGAGGGAGAGTTAAGTGACATGTTGACAGTAGCAAATAATGTACCAACATGGTTGTAGGTATAAAACCAATTTTGAGGTACGCTTTTAAGTAAAATTCAACGCGGTTTAATTTTATATAAGATAAAATAAGAAGAAAAAGACAATAAACAATTTGCAGCTAGTGGGTTTCAGGGTATAAAGCTCATTTCAGGAAAAAATCCAACTTAACAAATTATCCATACAAAAAAGTGTGATTACCCCACACCCACAAAGTTATCCATCCTAACAAATTATAAAAAATCCAACTTTTACCTCTTTTTTCTTTTAATTTTTAATTTCCACTTCAAGATTTCTGAAATTCACCAAAAGTATAAAAAAAAAAACTGAAAAACTTGAGCCAAGTTTACCATAATCAAATTTGTAAACCGATAAACTTGAAGCGAGTTCTCCAATTCTGTCTTTAATACTGAAAAATTGCAGACATGTTTACCAAAAAATCATAACGGAAAACTTGTCGTAAGTTTACCGGTTCTATGTTTTTTTATCTCTAATGTTGATTTTGTGTTGAATAGATATAGAGAAATCTGAGTTAAGTAAAATTATCTGTAGAAACACACTGTTACATTCACAACCAGTTAGGTGTTTGATGCACAAGAAGCTGTAAAGGGGGGATTATAAATAATGTGACCATTCTCATGAGTGGGATGTGCTAGGATTTTGCCCCAAGATTTCTATTTGCCTTTCATGGCTGTTGCCATGTGTCACCGGTCGTACATGGTCAATACGTCGCCGAAGAAAACTTCCGTTGTTGGCATGTGATATCCATTGCCTGAAATAATGCTGGCATACACGACCAATCAAATTATACTTACATCTCCATCGGTGCGTATCAGTGTGGTGTGCATGTGCCATAAAATAAGTGAAATTCTTTTTTCCCATACCTCTTACTTACCCTCTGTATATTTTGCTTCCCGGTTGGATTCTAGAAACCGAAACAGGAAAACATGCTTATGTTTCTGGACTCAAATTATCATCATGAGTAAAATTATAAGGCAACCTTACTGTTTTGTCAAGCTGAACATGATCGGATAGGTGAAGATTGACCAGGACCCACACGATAGCTATTACTAGTAGGCTATTTGGATGTTGATATATAATAAACAATGGTTTGTAAGTATCTCTATGTTTTATCTCTTTATAGACACAAGCAGGTAGCTTTATGGAATGTGATCGGTCTTAAGAAATTATTTGAGTTATTCCTTCTCCTCTTATATAGATTATCATCACAACTGTCAAGTGATCAGAAAACAAGACTTTGCATGTGTAAACATAACACTATCAAAGAATGAAGGTAACTAAGATCGATCAATGGCTAATTGAATATCGTATAAATGTCTTACTGCTTCAACTGCATATACATAGAATCAATCTTCTAATTTTGTTCTTTATTTGCAGCAGTTACTTGGATGGATGCATAGAAAACTTCGGCAGAATAGCACTGAACCGTTCAAAGACCTGGTCATTGGTAAGCTATTTTTTCTATATATATATATGCTTGATAGCTGTTGGCAAGCTGCACAAATATTTTATGATCTACATCTTTATATTCCTCCAAAAGTAGACAATGAATTCATGCCAGAATTAACTAGGCATGTCTATTACATGCATGATTTGATCTGCGATGTCGCTACAGCATTTTCACGTCTTGTCCAATGCATATATCACCGTCCATAAGGATAGCCCACTGTAAACTAGATCACAAACAAACCATTAAGATATATATATATATATATATGAAGCAAGTTGATAGAAATGAATTAGTCCAACATATAAATTTGTTGCTCCATTAAATATCTTTTGCTTGGGCTAGAATGATCAGAAGTCTTGGTGAGTGAGGGCTATTGTATTCCGAATGCCACTTGAGTTCATGGTTGGCCAACCGTCATAGACATCCTTTGTTAGTTATAATATATATGTTGCGTTTCAGGGCAGGCAACATCAGTTGATGAGGAACACAACAACTATTACTATCTGAAACCGAACTTTGGGAGCTGCAAACATGTGAAACAAACTCAGAAAGAGCAGTTTAAGCTTAGAAAATCTTTCGAAGCAGTTGGGAGTGGTAGAGCAGTAGATGAGGAAGAAGATAAGGTGGCATGGGGTGGTATTTTCCCCGGCTTCCTAGCAATTGGAACTCTTGGTTTGGAATCGGATCCATCGCCACTAACACCAACATTTTCCAGCTCTGTTGAGAATATAATAACTGAAAAGGAAGATGAAGTGACCGAGAATGAGCTGAAGCTGATCAACAATGAGCTAGAGAAAGTTCTTGTGCTAACCAACAACAATGATGATTCATCTGGCAGAAACAGCCATGTAAGCACCGCAGGGAGAAATAGTCATGGACGCATCAGCATAGAATCAAACTCCATTTGTCCACTTCAGGGATATCTCTTTGGATCCGCCGTTGAATTATCAGAAACAAAAACTTCTTCCATATCAGTGTCAAAGAATAAGGAGCAGCAACAACACAGCCAGAGAACAACACTGGGTGAGCTGTTTCTGAGAAGCAAACAAGCAGATCAGGACAATCTTGTTGGAGCAAAGGATGATACTGACAATGAAAAGGAAGAGGCCAATAAATCTGCCATGCATCTCATGAGAAAAAAGCTCAAGAAAAAAAGGACGCTCCATGCTTCTTCCCAGACCTCTGTTGATTCAACTTCAGCAGACAGAAAACTGCATAATAAGGTGCTACGCACATTTTTTTTACTTTATTTTTATATATTATATGTATGTCTGTAATCCAAGATTCATGCGCAACTTGGCAAGAGAAAAATGATTCGCATCGGATAGTATTGAAGTATATATTTGTTTGATTAAATCTTTATAAGAGTGGTGGATATCAATTTGCTACTTCGTAATTGTATAGAAAGTTGTTGGGGGTAAGAAATGTCATATAACATATAACTAACTTAATAACTCTAAATTTTGCAGTTCTTAATTTCTCCAATCATTTGCCTTTTTGTTTCCAATTAGTATTTATTTAAGGTCCCTAGACTTTAGCTAACTATATTAATTAATCTGTGGGTTGTAGATTCTCCAGATGTTTCACCGGAAAGTTCACCCTGAAAATCCAACATGTGCAGAGAAGTACGAGAAGATGAAAAGAATGAATGAGGGAGGCCACACCAAAAGTAAAAAAGTTGAAGAGGAAGATATAACGATACCGCCGAAAGGAGCAGTTGGAAAGGAAAACATAGGACAATGCAAGAAGAGGCAACTCCAAATTACCCTTGGCTGTGGCAGTGAAGATTCGTCTGAGAGTATGGAGCAGTGGATCAAAACAGATGTGGATTGTAAGCATACATACATACATCTATCTCACTCTGCATTGGCATTATATTTCAAATGTGTTTTAGTTAATTGATGAAAGAATTTGACAATTTAATTGAAGTAATTAAGCAGCATAAGTTAAACAAAATGAAATGAAAACTCAAGCGCATGGCTAAGATTTTGTAACTTGTTTTAAATTGCAGACTTAGTGTTGGAGCTCTAAAAGGCGAACAGAATTGGGCTCTCTCCACGAGCATCAAGTTAATATGAAAGATATGATCGTCATGGGAAGACTATGCAATGCAATAATCGGTTTTAATTTTCTTTAATGTGTGTTAATTTCAAACGTAGAACCTTATGTTTTGTGTCTTTAGTTAATTATTTGAGGTTGTTGTTTAAGAGTCTTAAGAGTCTGTCCAGATATGGTTTCACAAGGATGAATTAAGAAAAAGAATTTCTATGATTGCGTGCTACAGTATTTATTAAGCAAGTGAATATAAAGAAGGACACAATTAAAATAAGATTCGGTTTATGGCTTGATGATATGATAAGTTTAATGTTCAAAAATAAGGTATAGATTGCGACAGTCATAAAATTCAGTTTCACTTTCGGTTCTCCTATACATGATGCGAGAGATTTTACATTGCATTGCATTACATTTGATAGAAGTTGAGTTGAGGTCTAATGGAAGTAACTAGAGGCAATCCGAATTATTGCATAAAGGACTTCAATTGTTCCTATAAATCATAATAGTAGGTGGAATGTTCCCGTTCCACCCTGCATTTCCAGGTGGAATTAAAAGAGATAACAATAATTCATGGACTATTTTGATCAATTTAATACTACTAATCTTAGTATATTCATATAATGAATAAACCATCAATATTGTAATAAATCAATTTGGTCCATAAACTATAAAAAAAAAATGCTAATCTGCCCCTAATCTATTTTTAATCCATCAAGATTGTTTTTGAACTACCATTTCCTCTTTATTTTCAAAGGAAATGAGAGAATAATTTGATGAATCAATAGTAATAGTTTAAAAAGCATACCTTAATATGTTTTTATAGTTTAGAAGCTAAATTGATGAGATAATAATAATTTATTTTTGCAGAAAGAGATGATGATAATTTTACTGTACTTTTTTTTTTAATAAATTAAAAGTTTAAAAATTGTCATTTCAAAATTACCATTTTTGATTGATAATTTGAAACAAAAACCAGAGCCCTCATTTCTCCCTACCAAACCATTGAAACACTTCCAACGCCACCCTTTCCACTTAAATAGAATCGATTTTAAAACGAAAGCTCGCGTTCTAATTTGTGAGCCAAACATCTTCAAATACTATAAAATCACGTCTCCAATGTGGACAGTTCTGCGAGCTCGAGCTAGTTGTTCCTCGCGTTCTCCTCTTCAACCATGGAAGCTAGGGTTTCCCTCTCTATCCACCACCGCCTTTGACGGTGGCGTCCTCGATCTACAAGAGATCCAGAAGATTCTTACGGACGTTCAAGCTGACGACGTGAAGATTATTCCAGCTCCCAAGCACAACGATTGGACTGATTTCATGGTACTTGCAACTGGTAGATCCACTTGGCACGTCAAGAATATCGCTCAAGCCCTAATTTACCAGGCATGTTCCTTCGTTACTTCTTCTTCTCACACTATGTACAATTGATTTTTATATGTTTCGTTGCTTTTCAGTAGAATTGATTTTCCAGAATTGAACTTTAAGTAACTGAATAGTTGTTTCTTTATTTTATTCTTTGTTTTGTAATTTAATTTTAGTATTTTTGTGTGACCAGGCTAAGCAGAAGCAGATAGGTGTTGAGCGAATGATGCTGCCTAGTGTGCAAGGACAAGAGGATGGAAAGTGGATCGTCATTGACTCCGGTATATCATGATTTTATTTTTATCCATTCATTTTGTTGATTTTCAATAATCCACTTATTGTGGACAAGCAAAGCTATAGTTATAAAAAAATTGAAATTAGTTATTTAATATTTTGATCTATCCATGCCTTTTTCCAGTACTGATTCATTTCTTTTGCTCAGGTAAAGTGATAGTTCATGCACTTGATGAAAATGCCAGAGCTTACTACAATTTGGAGGGTCTTTGGACCCGTGGGACATTGCCAAATGAACCTATTGAGGTAAATATGTGCCTAAACTTACAGTGTTCCAGAAAATTAGGTTTTTGTTCTCATTTATCACCTTATAGATTTAATATTAATATATGATATTTGAAGTTTGTGAAATCAATTCGGAAGCAACTAGTTTACATTTGCATTAATGGGCTTGTTCTAACGAGAACTGCTGCCTGAAAAATTATGCAACTTTTCACTGTTATTGTTAACATTGTAATTTGTGAATTGCCACGTCAGTTGCACCTTTTCAGATGTTGTGTTAAAAGACTGTTTGTGTAAGTTTTTAGGGACAAAATGTTTTGGCTGCTAAGTTGGCTGACCCAAATTAGAAAATCCTATTTGAGACTTCACATTTTAACACTTTTATGTCTCTAGTCGCAAGTGACTCTTCACTTCATTTATTACTTAAGATTTATATTTGATACCTCAGCCCAGGTCTCTCAAAGACCAGGTTGAGATTAGAAGTCAGTACTTACTACTAGGCAAGCCTTTGGGCCTTGTCGGTAGGGTCTTCTTGTCTTGGGCCAGTTGTAACCAGGAGTAGTCCAATACAGTAAGAGGGCGACTGCCAACTAAAAAATCTGCTTGGAGGAGGCCTTAGCCGCATTTGTTTGGTTAAGCAACCTGGGCTAGCAGTTTAAGCCATCTTTCATCTGGCTAGCCTTGTGAGTTATGAGTAGTTGTGTTTGGATCAATAGGGCTTACGGAATTACAAATATAGTTCTTTATTATTAGAGCAGTGCTAGGCGCAAATGCTCTAGCAAACTCAGATAAACACACACTTCTAAATTAAGCCACATTACTTTTTTCGAAACGCTAGTTACCTGTTTACCGGCACACCAGGTTTGAGTCACTTTAAAAAAGTAATAATTAATTTTCACATCTCAAAGACCCTCCTCCCTGGACATTCAACATGAAGCATCAAAACTCCATTAAAACAAAGTCAAACACCAAACCTTTCATTAGCAACACAAAACTCATCTCTCAAACAAACAGTCACAAGACTTACGTCAACTTCCTCTCTTTTCTGCCACTAATTCTAACACCAAACTACCACCATAACCATTGAAACCTCCATCTGAACTACCAAAACCCACAACCCAAAAGTAGAAAAAGGAGAACAAATTCAACATCTTTAATCTTCAACTTCACCCTTCTTCAACTCCATCTCAAGAAAGAAAAAAGATGAAAAATCAATTGGGACACATAAAGAAATAGAAACGGGCCGTTAGAGATGGGAGGATATAACCCACTGTTGTTGTCGATCGTCGCTGCTGGTGCCGTCTCTGTCGCCAGCATTGTAGCCTGTAGTGCGCAACTTCTGATAGCAATTGTCGTCGTTATCTTTCCATATCTCGAAACCGCAACAGAGCCACTCATTTCTACTGAACCATACTACCTCCAGCATTCCCATTTCGGAGGAGCGCCACCCCCTTGCAAAGTTGCGACTAACCTGACCAAAATACAAGACTCTGTGCAGAACCATGTGAATGTATGGCAAACCATAGAATTTTGAAAATAGGTAATGGCGAGAATGTTTCCACTTTCTGATTTGTTTTGATGATAGAATTAATAAATAAACAATTAAAAAAAACTGGATAGCCGGTAGCCAAACAAGGAGGAATACATGGCTGACTCTAGGAGCGTGTGTTTAAGCGTTTGTCTATAGCAGTTCTCTTTTTATTATTATTATTGTTATGCTATTGTTGTATCATTTTTGGGCAAACTTTGTGGCATGACTGATTTGAGTGATCTCCTCTTACCTTTGATTTTTAGGATTTACATAAAGCTTTGGTGAAGGTCAGGCGGAAAAACAATTCCAAGAAACCTGCCCAAAAGAAAGCCTAATTGGTGTGTAACTGCAAATAATAATCTTTATTAACTATTGTTGCTATGTATGCATCAGACATAAACAAAAAGTAGTTTGTATTTTGTAACAAGATCTTCAACTTTCGTATCTGTTATTTTACTTGTTACAAATACAAATTTTGCCTGCGTGTCTTGTTTGCTGCAATGATAAAGTTAAGAGAACGTAAAACTGAAGTTTTCAAGTTATCCTACTTTCTTGTTTCATTAAAAACTGGAGCATGGCCCTTTATACTGTTCAGATAGCTCTTTTGAACAATGAACGAATATAATTATTTTGAAAATTCGCCTCTCTTATTTGCCGGATCAAGTTACTCTTTCCATATTCCTGGTGTTAAACAATTGGTTCCCTAGAGCTTAGTTTTTCTTCTTTTTTGCATTGTTTTTTTTTTCCTCACTCTTTAGCTTTGTTAAAAAAAAATAATAATAAAAGTGGCGAGTGTTTATTACATTGTTAAAGTGTAAGCCACCAAATTGGTCTTACTCTGTGAGGTGGTCTTAAATTAATTTCTCGGAATACGAAAATCTCAGAAAATTCAAGGATTAGAATTCTCTTGATCTAGACCCTCAGAATTCGGGAAAAAATGGAGAAAAGTTAGTTAAGGTTTAAGATTAAAGTATTGAGAAAACTTGAGAGATATTTTTTTTGAGAGATCGCTTTTCCGAAAATTCAGAGTCCATAAAATGTTAGTGAAGCTAGCTACGTAAAGCTCTGCTGCCATGTCATGACTCGTACGTACAATATCAGGGACTAAAATGAATGTCCCTGACTCAATCCAATGGTATTTAAATTTTTGCTTTAATTTTTTTAAATTTCCTCCTATTCTTTAATGTCTCTTTTATGAGCGACACTTACTTAACACAAACCTAAATAAAAATTATTCACACACATCAAATTATATATTGTTTACTTATTTAAAAAATATGTTTTGTTTAATTCCTTTTTCTTTTTCTTTTATTCACTCATGTGTGTTTAAATTTTTTATATTTGTGTTTGTGACCAAGTAAAAATTGGCCCTCCTTTACACTCTCTTTAGTCTTCAATGACAAAGCCATTCAGGGAGAAGGGAGGGTCATGGTCTCCCCAAAGTCCCAAAATTTTCATTTTTAATAAGTATTTATACACATTTTTAACTAAAAGTTATATCATATTTTTTTTTAAGAAACTAAAATGGATTATATTAACACTGAGGGTGAACCTCTAATAGCACAAGGTGTACTAAAGAGGCCACACAAAAAAAACAGTATGTCTATCACATAACTATACAAAAAGGTCAGACGATACCCAAGCAATGCAACGGGTCCGACCACCGTCTTTGAGAACCATATACAAAAGTGGCTTTGTTTGCTTTCAACCACCAATAAGAATTATATTTAACCTTTTCCATTAGCTCCTTGATTGGGGTTTCAATATTGTTAAAGAGCATGTTGTTACGCTCATTCCTAACAAGTCACACGCACATAAGCCATAGAAGCTGCATAATCGACATGCGAGATTTCGAATCATCTATATAATGAATAAACTGAAGAAAAAAATCTCGAAGACTAAGCGGATCAACTCCTAAAATTCCAACACAAGACCAGATATTCTGCCACAAAGCACCAAAAACGTCGCAGTGAATAAACAAATGCGATGCAGACTCGTCATGGCCGCATCCCGCCACACACATGGTTGCATCGGCTTGGAGAATGCCACGGCGTAAGAGATTTAATTTTGTAGGGAGCTTGTCTCGCAACAATCTTCAAGTAAAAATAGAGACTTTTAACGGAACCTGTTTGTGCCAATAAGATCATCATGGACATGAACTGAAGGAATAGCCTGATTAGTTAGAATTTAGTATGCTCCACAAACTATGTAACCCCCCTCAATGTCAGGGTACCACTGCCATCTATCAGGAACGTCAGCCTGCAAAACAATATTGTTAAGTAAATTCTGACACTCTACCCCCATTATATCATATATATTATCATTTGCATCTAGATTTCAAGCATTTACATCCAGTGTAGCGGTGAAGCAGTGCACTTATGACTTTATATGTGAGAATTCAATGAAAATATATAAAATTATGGCCCCTCCATACAAATATTAATGGCTCCGCGCTCCACCACCGACTCTCTTCTCATTTTCTTCGATGAACCTCTTCCTTATTTCACACTAGAAATTTTAGTAAACTACATATGTTGGTTCTTCAAATTGTAGCTTGTATCAATCTAGTCCGTCACATTATCAATATTCTAAAATGGTCGTTAAAATTGTAAAATATTAATCAAGTTTACTCGTCTTGATACTATTAATTTAATGTCATTCTAGTTCATACATCTACCAAAACATGCGCATATTTGATTAAAATTGTGATTTTAGGGATCAATTTGAAATATCAATGATGTGAGGGATTATATTGTTACAGTCATGAAATTTCAAGATCACAATTTAGGATTTACGCTGAAATTTAATAAAATACAAGCGAGGAAGATGCGGATCATGGGTCAACATTGTGTGGTTTTACAAGGTATTACAAGTGTTAACAAAATTTATTTAGTATTTTATTTAGAGGATTTAATATTTTTTTTATGTGTTTGATACCTTTTTTTTTTTTTTTACAAAAATAAACGATATTCATTCATTCCAATTGATAGGGTACATCGATACAATACAAATTCGAATTCGCTAAAAACAAAAAGGATGAATCTGTGAACAAACTCACAGCATCCATGTACTAAGACGGGAAATCAAAAACACACCGCACAAAGATGGGAAATCAAAACAAACAGAGTCGTTCAGAGACGACGAAATCACAAAAACAAACGAAAGTAAACATAAAATACGTAAAATCACTTATTCAATTAGGATAGAAGGAAAAACAACTCGGAGGGGTGACTTTTGAGTCAAAATTGACCCTAAATCACCTCTCTAACATTAAGAAGAAGAAGAAGAAGAAGACGAAGAAGGAGGAGGAGGAGGAGGAGAGGAGAGAGGGGACTTATGTGTTCGATACCTATGTATGTATATATTTCTCAGATAAATTTTATTTATTTTTCTTTGTCAGTATTGAGAAAAACTCATGTCACACATCGGATAGATAAGACTCTTGATAAGAGTTTATATAGAGGATGCAATCCTCACTTTATGAATCAGTTTTTAAGGATGAGTTAGGCCCCCAATTTCATTATGGTGTCAGAGCCTGGCGATTTCAAGGGTCACCTACCGATTCACGCACCAAAGCCCAAAGAATGATGGACGTGACATAAGTGTATTGGAAAAAACTCATGTCCCACATCAGATAGATAAGACTCTTGATAATTATAGGATATTCTTAGAAAAGTCATATTCTTAGAAATAGTCAGGACAATTTCTAAGAATATCCTCGTCATATTTTAGGGCCCAGTTATTTGGAGACATTAATAGCAACATAGCACTCTATGGTACCGCACCATCCTTAAATATAAAGACCCTTTTGATAAAAATATAAGAAATAACAAAAGTAGTTTTTGCTTTAAATTTGTGAATAATATACATTATTTTTCCAAAGTTATCTTTCAATGCATTAAGATAGAGAAACAGTTGATCTTTTAATTCTTTGTAAAAAAAAATGCATCTTGAACTTTGAGAATAGTTTTATAAAAAAGGACAACAAAATTTTGCAAAAAAATTCTTATATATAAAAACAAAGGTGGTATTGCTTACTTGTGGTTAACAATATTTACAAGTCCTAATTCAATCGATAAAATATCAAAATTATTAGATTGACGTTGTAACTCGAGTTTGAACCCTAACCCTTGATTTGTGTACGTGAGTTTTTTTTTTTTGACAAAACTTGTGTACGTGAGTTACAATGGATGTTTATTATTTCCCCTATTAAAATGAAACGTGCAAATACTTTGTTTATTTATTCAAGAAAAATATCAATCTATTACGTGGTTAACAAGTTTTAGTTGTGCTTATTGTGTACTTTATTTTCTAGTTAAAAAAAACTCAATAACTTATAACAAATTTATTTTTTAGGAAACAAGTGCACAAAACAATTTTTCGAAAGAGTATAATACTATAAAAAAAAATAATGTTAAAACGTGGACTTAGCATGGGAAAGGGAACTTGTTTCCTAAAGTTAATCTAAACCATTAGATCAAATAAAGAAAACAGTCTTATTATACATTTTTAATATTAGATTTTTTTGTCAACATCTTTCTTCTTCAATATCATATCCAATCTTTCAACTTAGATTGTAAAAACTCAACATTTCCAGAAACTTAGAGTGTAAAACTTGAATATTCTTCCACACATGTAATCCAAAAAGAACACAAAATCATCTTCCATCTTCCTCAGCACAGTATATTCATCCTCCATCTTCTTGGTCTTCGTTATCAATCCACAAAAATCACACTCAAATTTGGGATAAATTGCTTATCTAACGAGTTAAAAACTGATTTTCTTCCAATCATCCTTTCCCTTTCATCTAAAACCTCTTATCTATAATTTGAGATCTGGGTAACTATATAATTATTGTTTTGATCTGTCTAATTATAAATCCTATTGTTGTTCCATGTTTCAGATGAAATTTTTGAAATTTCGAAACCCATATGAAAAATTGGTAGCATGACATTGAATGTGTATAAATCCCTCATATAAGATTCAAGACCCATTGCAATTTCAAGTTGTCACTTGAAAACTGTCATAGTACGAGAGCAAACATAAGCAACAGATTTGGGTTCCTTTGATTGGGTTCCATAAAGAGCATGTTTTTTCAATTGCAACACATGATGAAGATTGTTTTTGGATTGTTCATTAATTTTGATTTTCTGGATTTTTAAGAACAACATGAAGATGACATGGGAAAATATTTGGGCACCTCTTTAATCTAATGGTCAAAAAAAAAATTCCATCATAGAAAACAAGTTCCTTTTCCCATGCTAAACCCACCCTCCGAATGATATGAAGTTAAATAAAATGTTTATCTTGATAATAGTGCACTCACCACCTTAAAAGATCATAAATTGATGTTTTCTACATAAATTTATCAATTGTTTTCTTTATAAAATCTTTAGCAAATGTTTTGAAAACACTTGTTAGTTAAAAGAAAAAAGTCCATCATCGTATATCTATTATATGTGCGTATTTGAATTGTATTAACTATATAATAAATAAATGGTGTTGTGTGTTAGAGAATCATGATTGCAGAATCAGCACTCCTATATGGTACGGATATTGCCGTGCGAATTTTCACAGAAGGGTGTAATATCTAATTATCTACGCGTCAATTCCTACCTTTTGAAAAAAAAAAATCAAAAACGAGACAAAATATATTCTTTTATTTTTTTTCTAGTTTTTGTTATCTCTTTTAATAAAATAACACAACTCATAATCGATCTCTCTTTTCCTTCTTTCTTGGCACTCATCATCATCCACTGTACTCCGACTGTCGTGCATGTTCGTGTTCTCTTTTCTCGATGGTAAGTCATCTTATTCAACAAATTTACATGTTCATTCTTAAAATTGGAAAATCCCCTTCTTTATCGAGACACAATTATTATTCTTCTTTCCTTTCTTTTCATGTTCTCCGATGGCTCTTACCACCCAAAATTGGAAAATCCCTTTCTCCCTTTTTCTTCGTTCAGTTTAGTGTTTGAATCATGTTTAGATGGATTAGCTTCTGGATATTTTTATGTAGTGAGTTTTGTACTAAATGTATTAGGCGTATTCCCGTAAAGGATGTCGGTGCCCGACACACCACACCGACACATTTAATTACGTTAAATTATGTCATTTTATTATATTTATTATCGGTGTCGACATTTTTGTGTCAATGTTCGTATTGGTGCATGTTAAGATAATTGAATTGACAACGATATTTGTATCGGTACCTAACAATGAAAATTTCATTATTTGGATGCTACTACCATTCCTTGAATTGATTTGCAATGTTTTGTAACGAGTGTTGTTTGAATTAATGTGATTTCACAAACCGGTGTTGATAGTATAAAGGTATACCAGCTAGATATGGTTTCCTTTGAGAAGTTTGCATCTAAAATTTAGTTGATTACTCGTAAGAAAAAAAGTGATTAATCATTGCAATAATTAGAAGTATTTAAACTTTGTAAAACATGCTTCTTGAATGTTTCAGCTTATAATTAAGAGAATCAAAATGTGTGGGGAAATGCGATCCTTGTAACATACACATTTTGATTAATCACTTTCTTTCTTATGAGTAAACAACTATGTTTTAGATGCAAATTTATCAAAAGAAACCACGTCCGGTTGGTATACCTTTATACTACCAGCACCACTTTGTGAAAACATATTAATTCAAACAACACTTGTTACAAAACATTGCAAAGCAATTCAAGGAATGGTAGCAACAATCAAGGAACGAAAATTTCATTGTTAGGTATTGATAAAGATATCGTTGACAACTGTCAGTCCAATTATCTTAACAAGTAGGAAATACAAAACAAGCACTGATACAAACATCGACACAAAACACATCTACGATAATAATGATATGATAAAATGACATAATTCAATATAATTAAACGTGACCGTGTGGTGTGTCGGACACCAACATCCATCACGGAGATACACCTAATACTTTTAGTACAAAACTCACTACATAAAAATATCCAGAAGCTAATCCATCTAAACATGATTCAAACACTAAACTGAAAGAAGGAAAAGGGAGAAAGAGAATTTCCAATTTTGGGTGGTAAGAGCCATTGGAGAACATGGAAAGAAAGGGAAGAAGGAGAAGATGTGTGTGTCGATGAAGAATGGGATTTTTCAATTTTAAGAATGAACACGTAAATTTGTTGAATAAGATGACTTACCCAGGAGAAAAGAGGACACATACATGTATGGCAGGCGAAATACGGTGGATGGTGATGAGTGCCAAGAGAGAAGGAAAGGAGAGGTTGGTTCTGAGTCGTGTAATTTTATTAGAAGATATAACAAAAACTAAAAAAAATAAAATATTTCATTTTGTCTTGTTTTTTTATTAAAAAAAAGGTAGGAACTAGCGCGTGGATAATTAGATATTACACGCTTCCGTGAAATTTCGCATGGTGATATCCGTGTCATATAGCAGTGTTGTATTGATCATGGTTGGCTTTTGGTACTGAAGGAATGCGTGCAAACACTATTATCATACGTTGCCAACTGGTTTTAATGATTCATAAAGAAAGGATATACAAATGGAGGAGCTTCATATCAAACTAAAATGTTGTTATTGTGTGCATGCTTGTAATTACATATATGTATTATTGGATGAGCTGTGACAAATTTGGAAGAGCCTATACCAGAGTCCTTGACAGGTTGGAAAAGCCTTCCTTTGGGTGTTTTGAAAGTTAATATTGATGTTAGATGCTTTGTAGACAGACGTACATGTTGGAGTCTGATTTTTAGAAACTATGAGGGTGTCATTACAGAAAAACAAAGATTGAAAATGTGTCCATGACACCTATCCTTGCTGGAGTTGCAGGACTGCGATGGTGCTTAAATTGGATTTTGAAGAACATACATTGCAGAATATTGTAGTTGAGATGGATGTTGAAAGTGTGGTGAAGTGTGTCCTTGGAAAGCTTAAGCTTGTTGCTATAAACTTAATTGTTGTTGATTGTTTAGACCTGTTATCTCATTTGTTTAATGTTAGTTTATTGTGTTTTAAAAGATGCAACAGCGGGGCAACTCATAGTCTTGTTGGACAAGCATTTGGCTTTTAGGAAAAAGAGAAAAATTAATAGTGAGCCTTTAGCTTTTAGGAAGTCTGTGTTAAGACTATCCATGTAATGTAATATTACTCATGTCTATGTTATACAAGTTAATGAATAAAAAGTGCATGGACATCGATTTATGTACTTCAAGTTTTTATATTCTTAAGTTGTATTTCTTTCAATATCAATAACATGATATTCCTTCCAAATAAAAATATTATAGTTTAAACACTGGATAAAGTTAAAAAGTTGCAAAAACAGTTTTTTTTTTTTAAACAACTTAATTCATTTAATAAAGCCTACCACAAGGAGTACAGAAGGCTAGAGATTACAAACAAATCCAAACAAACAATCCTCCACGCATGGATGAAAACAAGCATAACCAGGAGGTACCAAAGGCTGAAACAAGGAAAACAAAACCAAACATAAACAAAAGGCATGTGACTAAACACCATAACAACAAAAAGCCAATCATCACCCGAACAGCCAATCCTGCAGACCCTCATGCCCTGACTGCAGAAAACCAGACAACAGTTCAAACTAAAAACCTCATAGCAGCAACGTCTTAGTCTTGGTTTTTGATGGTTAGATCATTCAACTTGTGTCTCTATGATGGTTGTGTTGGTCTTTTATGGGTTTGTTCCTACAAAAAGAGGCAAAGAGGTTGTATTCTCGCATAATAAAAAACCAACATATTGTATTTCCATTTAATAAGAATACTTCAAACCAATACCTGTAACAAGTCAGAGCAAGCAACATTATGGTTTACGACTTAGAATAATAAGGAGTCTGCAAAGAGTATATACTTAATCAGTTACGTTCATGATATATATAAAAGTTAAAATAAAAATAAAACACACCAAATTTTGTTATGATATTAATTTCAAATAAAAAATAAAACAACACCAAAATATATATCTGTACCTTGTTTATTTCACCAAGATGTTCTTGATTTGGATCGAAGGGAGCTACAGTATTAACACTGCCATTTTCACTGCTCCAGACATAGTTCTGCTCTTGCTAAAATATTTAGATAGCAGCTACATTTTAAAATAAAAATATGAAATCATCAATAATATGAATTATTAAAAAGAAATAGACAAAACAATGAATCTTATATCTGCACCTAATTTATTTATTTACCAAACTAGTATATTCTTTGTTTACTTTAATGTTTTCTTGTGTGCCAATTTCATCCCCAAGTTGAGATCCGTAAAACACTTCATGTTCAATTTCTTGACCTCTAGATGTGCATGGGCCCTGCCATTAAAAATCTTAAATTAGACCTCTCAACTATTATATCTATAACATCAATAATCAATAAATACTATAAATTTCATACTCGCTTCTTCTTGATAGACATGGCAACAGGGTGGGGCGCGGGCAAGTTTTAACATACCCGACCCTGCCCTCGTTTCACGGTACCCCAGCTCCGCCCTCGCCCCCACCCCCACCCGCGAAAAATGTAGCAAAAAAAAAAATTCACAGTAAACCTGTTTTTAATGGCAAACCTGTTTCAGTGGCAAAAGCCTCTAAAATCATTAGAGATTATAACCTCGGATTGGATGATGATTTAACATCATCAAATAGAGTCAGTGTTTAACATTATTAAGCATCACACGCTCAAGAGTAAGCATAGCAGAATTTTACCTTCATTTCAAAATTAGAAAATGGGTTTGTCAATTATGAAAAGCAATGAGTTTTTTTTTCTTCTGCATCTTAAAATTTAACACAAGCTAGTCAAGTATTGATCAGGGAACATCATAAATTTAACACAATGGATAGCGAACGTAAATTTAACACAATTACGAGTACACTTCATAATATGCAATCACACTAATAATATGGTTCAAATAAGTAAAATCGTATATACGGGTGCGGGGGGGGGGGGGGGGTGAGTATCCCCCGACCCCGCATTAAAACTCCGGGTTTTTCCCGCACCTAGATCCAATTAATTCGGCTTTTCCCCGTTAAAACTGGAGAGGGGGCGGGTGGAATACGGGTGTGGGCTGTGTCTGCCATGTCTACTTCTTGACTTTGATTTTTTTTTTTTACTATTTTGATTTGTTTTTTTAGTTTTCTTTTGTCTCACATGTAGTACCCTTTTTCATGTATATATTATATCTATCAAATCAAATACATGAAATTTGTGTAAAATATCATGTATTTTGGATTTATGACATCAAAAAGTAAAAAGGAGCGGAATTTACATATGTACCCTTTTGTAGCATTTTTGGCACACACTATTATGGCCAATTGGCCATTGCTAAGCTTTAGCTTACCTACTGAAACTACACAACACTCACACATCGTTTGTACCGTCCACTCAATAACAACATTCTCACACTCCGGAGCTTCCAAAGCACTAACAAACACAACGCATTTTAAAAACCAAAAACCATTCTCTCTTCTCTTCATTTCATTTCCTCTGGCTTCTTCCATTTTCTCTTTCAAAACAGCAATGGCTTCTCTTACCGGATCCAATTGCGTCGCTCTCCGTTCCGCCACTTTTGCCGCCACCGGTAACCGTAAAATCACTCAGATCCGCCATTACTCTCCACTTCTCAATCATCTCCGTCCTGTTTCCGGTCTTCAAACTAGATCCAATACTTCGTTTAACTCCACCGGTACTCTTCTTCAATTCTTCATTCAATTTTTGTTTCTTCATGAAATTCTTTTCAGTTTCGCCAATTCGAAAACGCGCGTTTTCAGGTATGAGAGCACAGGTTGCTACACTGGCGGAAGCGGCAACCGAAGCAGTTCAGAAAGTGGAAGCGCCGGTTGTGATTGTTACCGGAGCTTCCAGAGGTATTGGAAAAGCAATTGCGCTAGCGTTAGGTAAAGCAGGTTGCAAGGTTAGTCGTTGTAAACCGTTAGACATAAACTGATAATGAAATTGTTCACTACTGATGTTTATTGTTGGTGAATTTCGAATTGTATGAATTGATTCTAGTAGTTACAATAATGAACTCGTAATTTCCAAAACGGTTTTATCGCAATTTCTGTAACTTGTTCACGAATCAATAGCTTCTGCATTGCCAGATAAAAAATGTGTGTTAGTCTGTTAGAGAGTGTGTTGCTATTACTCTTTTATTTTTGGTCGTTTTAATTGATCGTATTTATGTTTAAAATTAAATATCTAAAGAATATGATCTTCCGGTAACAATGTAATTCCTGGTAATCTTGTTAGAAATCTAGTTCTGTTGTTCGTTTTTTCCCCAAATTTCTGTCATAAACTGGCAATAGTTAGAATTCCTTGTAAGTTTGTAACTCTCCTTAGGCTCAGTTTGGATTAGCTTTTGATTAATAGGAGAGTTTGTCAATTAAAATAAGATCATCGATTTATAATCCTTCATTTCCAAAAAAGTTCTGGTTGATTTATAATGTTTATATAGAAGTTTTTTTTGGCAAATTATAATAGAGAAGTTAAACTAGAGTTTCTGAAAAATTGAGATGTAGAAGCTAATTTCAGCTTAAATTAGAAGTTAATAAAACTCAGTTATTACAAAATTCTTTTGATATTATCTTTACAAGTGGTTTTGGAGAAATTTATCAAATCCGTCTTTTAGTCCTTGGAATGAAATCAGAGTTGTGTACATTACTGTAAATGTAATGCTTCTGGATCCTGATGTTCGGTTACATGGACTTGTATTTGCAGGTTTTGGTCAACTATGCAAGATCATCCCAGGAAGCTGAAGAGGTTTCCAAGGAGGTAGAAAACTGCCTTCTGTAATATGTGTGATTATTTGTTTGTGCATTGTTGCCATTAATGTTTCTGTTTTTATGCCAATCTAATATTAGGACCATGGTTAAAGTTTATACTAATACTCTGAAATTTCAAACATAAAATACGACTGAAATTTCATACCGTTACTTTTAATCTGTAATGTTTTTATTTGTACGCAATATACTGTAGAAACTTTTTTTTTTATGCAGTGTTATTAGTATATTCATTGTGCACCAAATATCCCCTAGGAACAGGAAGCGTCAAGTGCTATAGCACTGAAGATTTGTTTATCAGTGCAATGTATCTATAATTCTATATGATAATTCATGTTATTTCCCGAATTCCCAGCCAAAGTTGTTGATCATTCTATGATTTTTTTAGCCAGGGTTCCATGGTCTTCTATTTTCATGCTCTATGTTTTGTTCTTTACAAAGTTGTGGTGAAATTGATAAAAAAGACAATTAATGTTAATGACTCGGTTTCTAAATAAAATTACTACTCCCTCCGTTTCAAAATAATTGTCACTTTAGAATCCCAATGCAATATTTGTTATTTTTTTCCACCATTATGCCCTTATTTATTAAATTTCATCCAACTTAGCTATTTTACTAACTACAATTAATAAGGGCATTTTAGTAAATGATTATAATTTTACCATTTAAATTAACACAATTAATCATTTCCTTAAATATCGTGCACAAACCTTAAACGACTATTATTTTAAGGTGGAGGGAGTACAGTTTTTCATTATATAAATTTGTTCATTACCATAATTTTTAATATTGTGCTTTACAGCAGTAGTTCTGTGTGGTTGTAGTTGTATGTTATGTTGATGCATGCTTGATGATATTTGTCGTTTATTATTCTAATGATGTCAGCTATTGTCATCTGTATAATTGAGTATTAGTGTAACTGTTATTGACTGAACTGCATCAATTTGTTTGATTATTATTTGTAGATTGAGGCACTCGGTGGGCAAGCTCTAACATATGGTGGAGATGTTTCTAATGAAGCTGATGTGAACTCCATGATTAAAACTGTGAGCAGCTACTCTTGAGTTATTAGATTGATCTTGTTCAACCTTTGCTGCTTTATAACTTTCACATTTGTAGGCAGTAGATGCTTGGGGAACCGTTGATGTATTGATAAACAATGCCGGTAAGTTGAAAAGATCTTGTGATTGTGCTACCCTTTCTATCTTCCCTCATACTCAAACAAAGATTGTATGGTTATAGGAATAACCAGAGATGGTTTATTGATGAGAATGAAGAAGTCTCAGTGGCAGGAGGTTATTGATCTAAATCTCACTGGTGTTTTTCTTTCCACACAGGTGAATATTTTGAAGAATGAGTCCTGTGTTAAATTTATGTCTTCCCTTTTCTTTTTAATTTGATACGAGACTGTTAATTTTTTTTGCAGGCGGCTGCTAAAATTATGATGAAGAATAAGAAGGTGACACCAATTTATTCTTTTATCCTTCCCATTTTATGATTTCTTGTAGGAATCCTATTTAGGAACAATGGACCGTTCAAGTCATTAAAGTGGAATTTTTTTCTCAACAATTCCTCTTATTTCTCAACAAATCCTATCTAGGAACAATAATTTTTTTTTTTCTGCCAAAGTTTAATTCCTAATTTTTTTGTAGTAGTATTCATCTTATTGCCACCTTTATTCCTAAAGTAGAGTATTTATCTTATTGCTACTTTTAAACGTGGATGCTTATATTTTTTCAGGGAAGGATAATCAATATTTCATCAGTTGTTGGTTTGATTGGCAATGCTGGACAAGCCAATTATGCTGCTGCAAAAGCAGGAGTAATTGGTCTGACAAAATCTGTTGCAAAGGAATATTCTAGCAGAGGCATCACTGTAATTTTCTAAATTATATGCATTTCTTCCTGATATTGTCAATTGTTAAATTTGGCTAAAATCCCTGTTTTTCTTGCCAGGTTAATGCTGTTGCTCCAGGATTCATTGCATCTGACATGACTGCCAAGTTAGGAAATGACCTTGAGAAAAAGATTTTGGAGGCAATTCCATTAGGTGAATGCAAGAAATAATTTATTGAAGATGTTGTTAACCACTTAACTTATTATTATTTGTACGTTGAATTTAGGACGATATGGCCAACCAGAAGAAGTTGCTGGACTAGTGGAATTCTTGGCGCTTAGTCAAGCTGCCAGCTACATCACTGGGCAGGTCATTTACTTAATTGATCTTGCACATGAGTTCTGTTTTACAAGTACATTATATAACTTACAAATGTATTTTTAAATAAATACTTATATTTCCTTTCTTAACCAACACCCTTTGGATATCATAATTACATAAGTAGCAGATATCAAGCTCAGTCGCCACCTTATTCTGAAGTTATCTGTCCTAACATGTTAGGGTTCCTTATGTTGTATTCCGGAGTTTCTTTTTCTGCTTATCAATAAAGTGTTTTTCATACTATAATTACTGTGTTGCAGGTTTTCACCATCGATGGAGGTATGGTGATGTAAATCAGTGATCTGTCTCCCTAGCAATTTGAGCTCCTACACCTAAATCACAGTTCATCCAAATGGTTCCGAATGGTTTTCAACTACTTCTATATGATGATAGTTTGTTCTTTGCTGAGTTTTGCTTGAGCTCTACCTTGTGATTTATAGTAGAATCCTAGCTGAGCTTATTCATGAAATCAAAGGTGTTTTAACAAGGTCATGTTAGCAAAATAGGAAATTATTATTATTATATTTTCTGGCCTCTTAGAAGATTAGTTTTTCCTTCCTAGATGTTCTTTGCTAGTAGGAACTGGATTATTTCTGCACTGTTCTTTATTTTGATTATACGCAATAATATATCTGTCAAAGTTAAGTTTTTGTGGCAATTACTTGGATTATTTAATTTGAGAAAATAACTATTCTTTATTCTCTATTTATACGCAAAAATATATTTGTCAAAGCTAAATCTTTGCGGCAATTGCTTAGATTATATTAGTTTGAGTTTGAGATAATAATTTGATATTCATCAATAATTACAAAAATATTTTATGAATCTTTAATTTTACTTATTTTTGGAAGAAAATAAAATATTCTAGTGTTATATTACTATTTTTTACTAAACTAAGTCAATAGATATATTCAATTGCACGCAATAAAAACAAAATGAAAACGGAAAACTAGTCAGACTCTTGTGTGTACATTTGTGAATCTGAAAACATATAATGGTTTAGTAAAATTAAAAGAACAAGATTATATACAACACCATATGAAAGGAAACAATTTTATAAGGTTTTCGCTGTTAAACTTGCATCTCAAATCTGTAATAATACATACTTTCTTTGCCTTTTCTACAATAATTTGAGGAAATTAAGACATTGATATTACAAAGGTGCCCGAGTTTCGAAAGCAACTAGGTGTAACAAAAAATAAACCCAAATAATAAAGTGTTATAAAGAAAATATTCATATGGCCAAAATTGAAGCGTTAATTTTATCGGGACCCCCACTGTAATCAAGTTCTACAAAAGTGCCTCCTCCTTCCCCTTTGGCTAATCTTCCTGGATTTACGGCAATGCATTTCATGTGGTTGGTCTCTTCGCCTTCGTTGTTAAGAACCTGCCCAGTGAATCATTTATAAATATTCAATCATGAAATAAAAACATTGCATTTTACTTGTTCAGCGACCCTGCTCACAGACATATTACATGTTTAGAAGCGCATGCATCTACGCGATGAACATGTTATTACTTCATTTTCAAGACACATTTCCTATTTTCACTTTTAATGGAGTATAAAACAAATCACACTGTTTACAAGATTTGTTGCATAAAATTGTGTTATTTATCTAATTAAAAGTGAAAATAGATAATACAAACATAAAGTTAACATTTTACAGTATTTAAAAAAAAAAATCAAGTTTAAACTGAATAATTTACCTTGACAAAGTACTTGAGGTCTGAAGGTAAGATAAGAACATCTGGAACCAGTGATAGTTGAAGGGCTTCTGGCGCCAGAGAAAAGTCCAAGGGAACACTTTCTGCCGGTGGATAAAGTGGATAGAAACTAACATAAAATTGAATGGTATCAATTGTTTAAATTGTTTCTGATGATTGCTGAACTTCGCATAAAGCATAAAAACAGGACAACAGTATTATTACCTTTGTTGGTTAAGAATATGGTTTGCAAGTCTACTCAAGCGATCAATAGGTTTCCTGTCTGCTGAAATTCGTGATATCTCCTCCCCACTGATCTGCTTGAGAACATCCAAAGTGCAGTAACCAACTTTGACCTGAAACCCAATCCTTGATCAAACATACTTCTCTACAGATTCAGCAATTAACAAATTATCATTTGTTTCTTCTTTTGTTTGAAAAGAAAACCAGTAAGTGGAAGAAAAATATCCTTCAACATACTGTGCAATAGAATGGCAGATGTAGAGTGATATTGACAAATAAGAACTAGAGGTTTCTTAATCTATAGCTAGATTTCATAACCAATATGCTTATGGAGTGTCAGTCGGGTTTTTTGTCTAGATAAGCCCAGATATATTACAGTATGGAGCTCATAAACGAGCCATAAAAGTCAGTTATCCAAAATGCAATACCTCATTTGCCTCGAAGATTCCAGGATTAGTGAGACTGGCTATCTGATAATGAAAGAAAATAATTATGAGTATCAATGCCCATAGTGAAAGATATTCTGCTATCATACATTTCTGAAGATTAACTCCTAAATGCTTTAAAATCATTATACCTGAACCTGAGGGTGACTGATATCAAATGCAGGCTGCAAAAACAAATTATGCAAATCAGTTTTTGTATCTTTGATTTGCGTAAACTAAAATAATGGCTAGTGAATAAGAGATTTATCATTACCTGAGGAAAAACAAAATCATGGTTAGCATCCCGTATAGATGGTACAAGGAGAACACGTACTGCTGAACCCATACTTTCTACATAATCTTCCAACTGGGAACAGCAAGTGCATCAAGGTGAACGTTAGGACTTGGGGCATAACAGAAGAAAATTTCAAAAACAAATCTTATTAAAGTTGTTACCTTCCTCAAGACTTCCAAACGAAATATTTCATCAAAATCCCTGTCCACAGTTCCTTTCTTGATGTCTGGGTGTTCAGAATCAACAAATGGTCCAAGCTGAGATAAAATGCAATTGTTAACATAACATCAAGTTTGCAATCTCATGATATAGCTAATACTGTTTAAGACCCTAAGCCACTAATTGTGATTAAAAAGAAAGATGTAGACTGGTATAGGTGGTATAATTACCAATACAAGCAACTGTGGCGATCTTCGCTTTGCATATGCCAGCAGTTCTACAAGAGGCTCAAAAAACAAATTGTCGGTTGTAGTAAAAGGTCCAGCCGCAATAATCTGTTAAGCACAAGAGCATGTGTAAACTATAAATTACTAACAGAAATACAGTATGTATAGAGTTACACCGATAATATTTGAAGAACTTGCAATGTGGGAATATATAGTATTTCAATTGTAACCTAAAGCGAAGATTGGCTGTGTTGCATGAGCGCCTTATGATTATTCCTAGGCTAGCTAGATAGGATGTTACTGTGTTAGGCATTTTGCTATTATGAAAATGACACTTCAGTGAAACTGTAGAAGAAAAGTTTCTCAATAATTTGAAATAATTCATTATTAAATATAAAATGTAGTGCAGAGTTTAGTTTCCAGGATAACACATTAGCAAACAAAAAATGGGATGCATACCATTGATAACTCTCTCGGATTACAAAGCAGTTCAGTTGGCTGATTCTCCTTATCAATAGCTCGCTTCTTTGAAGGATTCAAATCCTCCTTGACAACAGAGGTAGGTATATAATCCACCAATTTAGATGCAACTAGGCAATGCCCACTGGGGTTATGCCCTCCAATTCCAACTACCTATCAAAATGAAGCCTTCCCGTTATAACTTTTAATTATGATACACAATTGCACATTTGAAACCTACAATTTAACTCGATGTTTCTTACTCACCTGACCAGGGAAAACTGAATAATGGCTTAAACGTTGCAAGTCCAGGCGGACACATTCCCCTCCAGAATGCTCAATACTGCTGAGGTATCACCATATCAAAAAACAAATTTATGTATAATATATAAACTAGAAGAGATAAATGTAGCAAATATATGATAAGTAGTGTTGTATTTAATGTGTTTGATTCTTCGGTGGAAAAAATTGATTTTCAATGAATTTATTTCAAAATTTTATTTTGGTTAAAAGTGAATGTAGTAAAATAATTTATGTTTAGATAAATTAACGTAAAAATAAGTTCTACAATAAATTTCATGCTAAAAAATGTTTGGAGCTCTGTAGCACCGACTCTCATGGAAGGCGTGTCCGGTGCCCGACCCATACACAACACCGACACATGTGATTGTTCAATTAGTCTTTTTTTTCCTTACTGGTGTCGATGTGTTAGTGTCGTGGCCTCGTGTCTGTGTGAATGCTTCATGGGTTTGGAGACAAAAACTACAGCCCCGAGATTTAAGTTAAGATCCATTATTAAGGCAACATTAATTCTACTATAGAACATCAAACATATCAAAATCAAATTTATACTTCTACAATCAATCTTGCCTCTCAAAAGTAAAACCAAACATGCACTAAAGATAGTAGAGCCTAAATAAGTCAACATGCCAAAGTAAAACAATGGATCACAGAATATAAGAAACCCCATCATGGCATCCCTTGCATTGACATAAGATCTAATCAAATTAAATAGACTGACTTATTTCCCCTAAGAGCATTTGTTCTAACTTCTAAGTTGTTCATAAACACATCCTAAAGAGTATTTGTCTAAACAATTCTTATCAAATCCAACATATTGGCAATAGATGGATCGGCCTGAGAAGAGACAATGGATATGTATGTATGAAAAATATATGGAGATCTAATAGTTATTCACCTGCTCTGCAACATGACAGACTTCTCGTTAAGACGGCCTTCTCCGTCACAACAAATCATGCCGACGGAAAAAAAGCTTCTCTGTTAAAGCATATTACTTCAAGTTATTAGACAAATTTCCCCTTAGGCAAAGAACATTCAATGTAAACGTAGACCAGAATTAATGCACATGTTAAAATCAAAATAGCATGAAAATATCATTGACCAAGGGCCAATAAGTAAAATTTGGTGCTTGGTGCTTAATGAATTTGCCATCAAAATTATGAGTATGCGCATGAGTGAAATGGATGCATTAAACTCACCGGTGAGGCAATTGTAGGGTCTGTTGGTTCTTCATAGAGCCCAGAGGCTACAAGTGCTCTTGCATGTTTTTTAATCCGGTTTTCTATAGCATTAATCTACAAACCAGTAATCAGGTATCAACAAACAAATGCAAAAGGGTAAACATCTACGCGAAAATCTAGAAATCACATACCTTATCCTCAGTCCTATCATACATGAATCTGCAACCTGGTTTCAGCCCTGATCCATGAATCACCAATGAACATTTTTTTCGGCTTACAATTTTCGAAACAATATTGTACTCGTCATTCTCTTCATTCTCGTGATTAAGTTCTTGATTTCCATTTTCTACGTCATTTATGGTATTGATGCTGAACTTCACCGCAAACCTATCTGTTCGTTTTGAAAAAGGTGTAACCAGATCAGCCGGCTTTCCAGATGCTAAAGCATTTCCATATAAAGATGGTGTATCATGTATAGGCGAATAAACATCTTGACGATTATTCGTTGGTGTGCTGGGAGTATCGTCCTTTGTATCATCATCATTTAAGATCCTGCATACAACGGTTTTCATCAGACAAATATGTCCTTTAACTCAACAACTTCATCTACTTTATTAACTATTTCATGACCATTAACAGAAACAGCAATAAACAAAAACCACTATACCTAGTATCCTAATATGCATCAACAACCTATGTTTCACACCAGAGGGGTAGATACTCTGTAAAGATTCGGTGCCAAATTCTGCGTGGTTGTTTTTATCCCAATGTGATGATCCCCCGGGCTTCCGTTACGACCCAACAGATGCAAGTTCAAAAACAGTTTAATGAATAAATAAAAGGCAGCTGACAAAAAAGCAGAATTTTTTGCAGAAGGCCGGATAATTTTCTTCAACATTTATACAATGATGCAAGCTGAGGTATATATACAAACTCCATTTGATGAGTTTACATGAAAAACAATTCTTATTTTTGTAAAATTTATACATTCAGCCGAACAATTCGGCCTAAAAAAACTGCAGATTTCCGGTTTCACATATAAAAAAAAAACTCTTAATTTAAATGCAAATGCATGTCCAAAGTTGCGATTAAAGCACCAAAGCAGAATATGCTTACATTTCTACATCTCCGATAGAATACAGATGCAAACCAGTTTCCTCCTTAATAATATCTTCTTTTACATTATTTTGCAGATGCAACAGAAACCCTTCCATTTCAGCATTTTGTACAATTGGTTCATCCAGCTGTCTGTCAAATATCACCATCCAAATTCAAATCGTAAATTTTCCAACAAAAACAAACTTCGTTAAATCAGTAAATAAATTCATAACATAAAAAGACTCTAATATCTTTACATTTCACAGATCACAAAGTATAATACCAGTACTTATTCACTAAAAATTCACAAAAAATAATTAGTGTGAAATTAACAAAATATGAACCTGTTAAGATAATAAACTTCCCAGCTTGAGACGAGATCGGAAGGGGTGAGGCTGTAGTTGACGCAAAAAGTGAGACCTAAATTTTTTGAAACAATTAATTAAGTAGATAAACAACAAATTATTAGCGCTTATTGATTAATTATGCAAAAGGAAGAAGTAGTTACATTTGCTGAGAATCTCTTCTTCTTCATCGAAATCGAAACCAGCATTCTTGAATTCTGATTTGATTTCCTCTTTCATTTTTGCGCTTTCTCTTCTCTTCTCTTCGTCTTCTCTTCGTCTAGGGTTACTCTGAGTTGAGGTGCCGAATGAAAATGGCGGGAATTTTTCCCGGATTGGGTTTATTTATTATAAAAAAAAAAACGGGTTCTCTATTCCTACCTATTATAGCCTTAATTAATTAAGGGTTAATTAAGTTTTTGGTCCTTATAAATATCTGCAGTTTCGTTTTTAATCCCTATAAGATAAAATCACACTTTTTAATCTCTGTGATATTTTCTTTTAGCATTTTAGGGACCAAAAATGTTGATGTAAAATTTTTACAAGACTAAAAATGTTGATGGAAAATTTTATAAGGACTAAAAATACTGATGGAAAATTTTACAAAGACTAAAAAATGTGATTTTATTTTATAAGGACTAAAAACGAAACTGCGAATAATTATAGGGACCAAAAATTTAATTAACCCTTTAATAAATCATCGGGAGAGTATTTTTAGAGGTATTTGTTGACTTTTGCACATGTAAGAGAGTAGAAAGATCTTTGTTTTTTCTTTTGCACAAAAGTACTAAGGAGACTTAAATCCGAAACTTATTTAAGACAAGTCTTTTTACCATTAGATCAACCATCTATAGTTAAAAAAGATAATTTATTGTTTATAAATATTACTCTAAGTTTTTACATTTTATTGTAAGAAAATTAATATTCATTTAACAAAATTCGTCTCTTGACTTAATTTTAGGTAACATTTTCGTCTTTTATATATTTTTATCCCAATTTGGTCGTTTATGTTATTAAACGTCGACGTAGTTATTATTTTTATAAAAAATCAAATACTCTTAAAAAATCATCAAACTCGTAAACAAACAAAAGTGTTCATCACACAAACTTAGAAAATTAGATTTAATTGAAAAAATCTCATAAAAAATGATAAAATATTTCATTTTACAACATATAGTACTAAATCGAGGTTAGTATTTTTTTATTAGATGTACAACTTTTTAGAAAATTACACATTTTCAAGTCACTAAATAATATTGTTGCACAATTTATACATGGGACAATAGTCAATCACATATTAATTTGTTTTAATTTTTGATGAAACCCGTGTTAATTAGTTCAATTAATTTTTTTATGCGTTGTGTATTCTAAATAATAATAAGAGTAATTATACATATTGATTATAGTTTACTATGGAATAACCAAGCATTTTCGTCTTCCGGCACAACAAGTGCCATAAGAGAACTAAGAAATAAATGTATATGTTACATCAACAAACCAGGAAAAGGAAAATTCAAAGCGATAAGAAACATAAGAGGCACACTAAATAATACAAAATGAAACTGAAACTAAACATACACTTCCAAACATAGAAGGGGAATAGGCCACCATATATGATAATCAAAAGAGAAATTAGGATGGTTTGCCTTTAGCCACTAGTAGGGTTCGAGCTTAATTATCTCTACACGTTGGTGAATAGAGTCCCCTTTCTGACGATTTTTTTAGCATTCATGTCACACCGAACAGTCCAAACATAGTAGAATTAAATCAAGTAGAAAGCATTGCAATTTTTTTTTAGAGAAGCCACCCAACAATTGAAATTGAATTAAACGATCCTTAATATGAGTTGGTTTGACTGAAGCCAAACTGAGCCAAATGTAAATATGGTAACAAATTTAACCTAAAAAGTTGCAAGTCAAAACCAAAATATCAATATCCTCTAGAGACACATGGCCATCAGAGCAAAAGCGAGAACTCGGTTGAAGCACCATTCTCCTAATTAAGTTGTTAGTTGTTGGAGACGATTACATAATAACCGCAAAAGCGAAGATGTTGACTTTTAAAGGAATCTCTTTATGCGAGAAAATTGAAGTGTGATCATTGTTTAAAGGTTGATCCATTGATGTCAAATAATTGTAAGCACTATAAATACTGTAATTTGAAAAGACATAAAGTTACCAAATCTACCGGTCATCCACATTGGTCTGCAAAACAGTGGGTCATAAAAAGCACAACACTCACTCGCCAGTTCTTCCTCATACGCCGGTAACCTTCTTCGCCATTTCTAAGTCTCTCCACCCTCCCCCTAACCTAACAAAAACATATCTAACACAATTGTCAATTTATTATTAGAAAGGTTAAAAAGGCAATTGAATCTATTCTTCAAAGTACCTCCCTTCAACCATGGATTCCACCAAAATAAAGTTCTTATTCCATTCCCCACCTCCTGCTGTAAGTGATTGTTAAACCAATTCTCAACCCCCTCTCATGCGCCACCTTGAATGCCAGGTAAGTTTTTCCATCACATTGAAGCCATTTACTCCCATCACTGATAGTCCCGCCATCCTCGCCATATCTCGTAGCTAAGACTATATACCACAAACAACCTTTCTCCACCCTCAACCTCCACAACCATTTACCAATTAAAGACAACTTAAACTCATGAATCCTTCTTACCCTCAAACCTTCTTCCTCATGTTTGGGACAAATAATGTCCTAATTTATTCAAGATATTTTCCTAGATTCCTCAACCCCCCCCTCCCCTCTAAAAAATTCGGGAGAGAGGATAAAACAAACATCAATAGAACCAAATGTTCAATTCAGATAACTTCTTTAAATTCACGATCTCAATATTGATTTGGGAACTAATAACTATGTTGGTGTTCATTTAATCACATATATCAATGTCCCTTTGTTTAATAGATTAAAAAGTACTTAACTTCACTCGAGGTTAAAAATCCTCAGTTGAAGAAGGTGACGATGCTAAGGTCTTTACAAAACAATGCAATGGATGCATATTTATTATTTACAAGTTTGTATAAAAAACATATAAACATTTCTCAATGATACATAAAAGAGCATGAGGCAGATTTTCACGAAAAAAAAAGGGAACATATTAATGTCATATTTGTCATTCTGTAATATTTTGACTTATTTTTAGTCTATCATTTTATAATATTTAATAACAACTATTCTAATGTTTTTCTTAAGAACTATTCTAATGTTTGTAATTAGTTAAATTGATTATATATATATATATATATATATATATATTCCTAATAATATTAAGAGTAATTGTAATACAGTACTTGCAGTTTAATAAAAAAAATATACACGTGATATATTTATTATTTATAAATTATAAAAATTTCAAATATTTGTAAATTATTCATAAAAAATAAGGGAATATTAACATCGTCTTTGTCGTTAATGGAATCTTTACTATTTTTAATATTTTGACATATTTTTTATCTACCAGTTTTATGCTATTTAATAACAATTATTTCAATGTTTTTATTATTAATTTTTACTTGTTTCTCAATGTATATAACATTGCAAATGCGCTTTGACGCATACTCTACACTCTAGGCCCTGTTGCTAGTGTATCCTAAAAATTCTCATATATTTTGAGGGCTTTTTTATGGGTTGAGTGGAGTTGTTTGGGCTTGTTGTGTTTGATTAGGTTGGCTAGGTAGGTTGTCTTGCATATGTTGCCGCACTGTTGTTTGTATTTTTTGTCTTTTCTTGCTTACTCGTACAAACAAAAATTAAGCGCCTGATTAGTAATATCTACCTGGGTTATATTTTTCTATTTTATCTAAATTATTGTTAATTTAATGCTAAATAGAATAAATGATTAATTATGGTGTGTCAACGATTGCAATTTCTTTACAGGATTTTGGAAGGACGAAGACCACGAGGTTTTGTTAAATTCTTATAGTTTCTCCATTCGTATAACATATTATATATCTTAACTATTACAATAATCCATACTAAATACGTGTATAATTCTCCACTTTAAATTATAGATTAATATAACACTCAAGGATTATATATGACCTAATGCGTGGAGACTTTACACAAAGATAGGTTAACTTTTTGATTAATAGTGATCATTATTCTTCAATGTTTTACTCTCCAGCTTATATCTATATGAGTTCTCTAATAATAGTTGATTAAAATGTAACAACGTGCGTCAGGGAAGGAGACTGGTGTTTCTGCTGAGATCGTCCATACAATGAATTCAATTCAATTTAATATCGATAAGGTATCTAATTTTCCACCAGAGTTTTCAATCAATTGAAGTTAATAACGACAAGGTATCTCTAAGGTGTATCTCAATGTAGGTAATATATTAGTATTTGTCTTTGAGATTTATGATTTTTACTTGTTTTGGTGAGTCCAATGAACATAAAAAATATTAAGGAAAAAATAGAAAATCTAATTGACCTCTTGTTTTGTGTAGCGTGGTGAGTGTTTTATTATTTTTATATAATGCAATTCTGAAGGCTATGCTTTTAGCTTATAAAGGAAAAGAGACAAAACATTCAGAAAATAGAAAAAAACTTATGTTTATTTTTTGAAATTGTTAGTGAATGTCTTGTTCACTTTATTTTTATACTTGTGTAATTCTTTAGTCGTTACTTGTGTAATTCTTTAGTCGTCACTACTTTAGTTCTCGGTTAAAATGTAACTTGGTGTGTCAGAGAAGGAGATTAGTGTTTATGCTGAGATCATTCATCCAACTAGTAGAGATACTCATGCTCAGCACGGGTAGCACGGCTGCGCCGTGCAATGAAACGTGTGTCGTTGTGTGATGAGGTGTGTCGACATGAACAAACATAGTATTAAACAATGCTATAAAAAATTTATAATTATTTTTCATCTTTATCATTTGTCACTACTTTTAACTAATTGTGTAGTGACAAAATTAGTATATTATAATAGGTGAGTAATTTTGAGTCGCGTGTATCAATTAGACTCTCTTTGGGCAATTTTGGTAGTGGAGATGTTGAATGGAGTATTTAAAAAAAAAATTGATATAGTATTTATATAAAATCTTAACAGCCTTGCTATTCAGTACGGATATTTCCGTACGAAATTTCACGGACACGTGTGAAATTTAGTTGTCCACGCGCTGCAGTTGCTCAATTCCTTTTATTTTTAAATAAAAATTTCAACAAAATAAATTCATTTGTTTATTCAGTTTTCGATATCTCTTCTAACAAACTATCAGAAGCATTCTCTCATTTCCTCTCTTTTGTCACTAATCACCACCCACCATGTTTAGTTCTATGAAAGGAGCAATTTCTCTGTTGATCATTTTCGTCATCCGTCGCTAAGTCATCGCCAACCACCGTGCCGGAGCTATTGCTCCATATTCGTGTTCTCTTTTCTTCAAGGTAAGTCATCTTATTCAACAATTTACATGTTAATTCTTAAAATTTGAAAATCCCCTTCTTCCTCGACACACATCTTCTCCTTATTGTCGTGATGGATGTCGGTGTCCGACACACCACACCGACACATTTAATTACATTGAATTATGTCATTTTATCAAATTATTCTTGGTGTCGACATGATTATTTCGACGCTTGTATCCGTGCTTCATAGATTTTGTATTTCCTAATTGTTAAGAGAATTGAACTGTCAGCTATCGAGGATATCTGTATCAGTAACTGACAATGAAATCTCAGTTCTTTGGCTGCTACTACCATTCCTTGAATTGCTTTACAATGTTTTATAATGAGTGTTGTTTGAATCAATCTGTTTCACAGACTTGTGCTGGTAGTATAAAGGTATACCAGCTGAATTTGGTTGCTTTTGAGAAGTTTTTGCATATAAAATGTAGTTGTTTACCGTTAGAAAAATTTGAGAAGCTATAATTTATCTAAGGTTGATCTTTGTTATGTTATTTTGAGGAGCTATAATTTCTAATTTATTATTGTTACTCATCATTTTCTTGACTTTTCTCAGCACATCTAATAGTTTCTTTTGTACTTGCTAACGAAAACAAAGCTGAACTTTTTTTAATTAGTCCATTATTCTTGCTATGTTAGTTTATGGTTTCTGGATTTATTCATTGTTATGTTGTTACTGCTGATGCTTATCTTATAATTTTCATTAATTTCTTGGAGTAAACTTTATGGTTCGCTCTATTATGTTAGTATATGGTTCTTGTTGTTGTTTCTATCTTATTTCAAAGCTTCTTCGGAAAAAAAATCCATCTCTAGATGCCTTAGAAGAAATGGCCCATACATTTTTGTTTTCGATTTTCCAAAATTTTACTGAAAGAAGGAAGAGCCTATGTGCTGCAAGTCATTTGATACCAAAAAATTACTTTATGATACATGTAGGCAAATCTCTGAGTTACACACATACCTCATGAGGTCTCAGTTTAATTAGATAAGCATAACTTATCATGGTACTAAGAAGATGCTTCCCCAAAAATGTAATTTGTCATAACATTTGAAAAATATTAATTTCTTACAATCTCTGCAGAAACATCAGCTAAACTTAGTAAAATATGTTTTTGATTACAGGATATTGATTATGGTTGGCTTCTAGTACTGAATAAATGCGTGCAAGCACTGCTGGCTTTGGATATGTGTATTACATATGTGTATTATTGAATGAGCCGGGACAGATTGGGAAGAGGTAAAAACAAAGGCTGCTTAGGATTTAGAGGCTTCAGCAAAGGCCAATTTGATGATGTTAATATTGTGCAGGATGCTCTTCCTTTGTTGAAGTATTCAATGCAGCTTGTAGACCCACACCAGGAATAATAGCAGCAGAGAATATTAGCAGCAGAGAGCCTATACCAGAGTCCTCAAAAGGTTGGAAAAACCTTCCTTTGGGTGTTTTGAAAGTTAATATTGATAAGGGATGCTTTGAAGACGGGCACACATGTTCGGGTCTGATCGTTAGAAACCATGAGGGTGCGTTCATTACGGTAGAAAGAAAGATTGACAATGCGTCCATGACTCCAATCCTAGCTGAAGTTGTGGGATTGTGATGGTGCTTTTTTTGAAAACTCGATTGTGATGGTGCTTTAAATTGGCTTATAGGAAAAAGAGAAAAATTAACAGTGAGCATTTGGATTTTAGGAGGTCTGTATTAAGACTATCCATGTAATGTAATATTACTCATGTCTATGTTATACATGTCAATGAATAAAAAGTCCATCTAACATCAATTTGTGTACTTCAAGTTTTAATATTCTTTAGTATTTCTTTTAGCATCAATAAAATGATATTCCTTCCAAATAAAAGGCTATAGATTTTTTTTTAATCGGCAAATATTATTCTCGTCGAGATTGTGTAAGGAACACGAAAATCTCGCGGATAAAATCAAACAAGAAGTAACGAGTACACATGAACACGAATACAAACACCTACCAAAACCACCCATAACAAAACTAAAACCAGAAGCTTTATATTCCAAATTTGGTTGCTGCTAAAGGGTAAAAAACACAAAAACAGCAACACAGCCGAACCAAAAAAAAGCATACAGCTAGCACTAAACAACCCATTCCATGTAGCAATAATGCTTGAGCAAAACAACCACACACTTACTTGAGCAAAACAACAAACATTAAACAACATAACAACATATTCCAACACAATTTCAAGCAGCCGCACACTTGCTTGAGCAAAACAGCAAACAATAAACAGTAGAACAACAATCACTAAACAGCATAACAGAAATCCTGCAGACCCTCATGCCCTGACTGCAGAAAACCAGACAGCAGTTCAAACCAAAAACAGTAGTGTTGTGGTTCTGTGACCTGAGAATAATAAGGAGTCTGCAGAGAATATATACTTAATCAGTTATTTTCATGATATAAAAGTTCAAATGAAAATAAAACACACCAAATTCTGTTATGATTTTAATTTTAAATAAAAATAAAATAACCCAAAAATCTATATTTGCACCTTGTTTATTTCACCAAGATGTTCTTGATTTGGATTGAAGGGAGCTACATTATTCACACTACCATTTTCACTGCTCCAGACACAGTTATACTCCTGCTAAAACATTTACATAAAAAACATGGATGCTTAGTATGCAATGCAATACCGTGTATATTTTAAAATATAAGTATGAAATCATATATAATATGAATTATCTACTTCAATGCTTTCTTGTGTGTCAATTCCATCACCAAGTTGAGATCTGTAAAACATTCCATGTTCAATTTCTTGACCTCTAGATGTGCATGGGCCCTGCCATAAAAAAAATCTTAAATTAGACATCTTAACTGTTATAACTATAATATCAATAAATACAATGAATTTCATGCTCACCTCTTCTTGACCTTGAATCTTTTTACTATTTTGGTTGCTTTTTTTAGTTTTCTTTTGTGTAAGCTTCTTCTTCACAATCTGATCAACTATAGAAGCCTTCCTTTTCGAAGGAGGACGCCCTTTACTTCGAGCTACTTTAGGATCAAGAATGGTAGCTTGGTTTTGAGTTGAACAATTTTCTTCAATAATTCTAGGAGATGTTTCATTACATGGTAACTTAATTTTCATGTTTTCAATCCAGTTCATCACTTTCACTAAATCATCTTCACTATTTATCCTCGTTGAAGCAAATTCATAAAAGGCATCACAAGTTTTACCTACACGTTGCAATTCAGTTTTTCCAGCCAAATTATCAAAACCACATTTAATAAGTGTATACCTCCGCTTTATGTCCTTCCTCCACCGTGCCAAAATATAATTAGCTGGCACGAAATCTGTTTTCCCTATGAGCTTAAGCACACAAAGGACGTGCCTGCATAAAATGCCTTTAAATTCAAACAAGCAGCAGGTGCATTTTAACATGAAGTCTTTTTCATTGAAGAACACTGTGAACACAATATCTTTCATTTTGTCATATACTTTCTTACTTTCTGTAACAGAAAATATTGAATCCAAACCCTCCAATCTGTTGAAACATGCATGGCAGTACATCATAGAAGCTATTTCCAATTGGAATTCCTTAAACTTTGCATTGGTAAATGCTTTTTGAAATTGGAACTCAAAGCCAAAGTGACTAATACAAGAAATAACTGTATTAAAAGAACGAAAGTCAGCAATGTTTTCCTTTTCAATTTTGTCTTTCAATGCATTATCATATTGCTCAACAAATTGCTTCAATGTTGTCTTTGAGCTTACATATCCATCAAAAAATGAGTTCATACTTTCACTTCGTTGTGTAGTTGACATTCCAGCCCAAAATGTGTCCCTTACATATGCAGGAACCCAACAATGTCGCTCTACAAATATCCCTCTCAACCATTCATTATTTTGTAGTTTGTAACACTCAATCATATTTTTCCATCTCATCATAAAATCACTTTTGCTAAAAGAATCATATACAATATCATGCAAAAGTGTCTTGATAGACTCGTAGTTAGAGTGTCTACCAAACTTTTCTGGAATCTTTTTCATTAAATGCCATAAGCACCACCGATGACGAGCATTCGGAAAGACAACCTCAATTGCATTCTTCATTGCTCTATCTTGATCAGTGATTATGCCATTTGGAGAACGTCCATGCATACATTCCAACTATGTCTTAAATAACCAAGTAAAAGTCTCAGTATCCTCATTTGACAGCAGAGCACAACCCAACAACATAGACTGGCCATGATGATTTACTCCAACAAAAGGAGCAAAAGGCATGTCATATTTATTTGTTAAGTAAGTGGTGTCGAAAGTTATGACTTCGCCAAAATATTCATATGCAGCCCTACATCTTGCATCTGCCCAAAACACATTTCGTAACCGACTTTCATCATCCACATCCATCACATAATAAAATTGACTATTTTGCTTTTGCATCTTCACAAAATATTTTTGTATTGCTTCAGCATCTCCTGTCCCAAGTCGTAGTCGTCTTACTTTGTCGATGTAATTTCTGCAGTCTTTTTCTCCAAATGTGAGATTTTCATACCCATCTGCTTCAACGACAAAGGATCGGAAATTTCTACTTACATTAATCCCAGCTTGATCATTGAGTTCTAACCTCCTCTTCATTTGTGGCCCCATATTCTTGTTCGATCTAAAATACCTTGCTTTCCCTGGACTTAGATCATGATTATGCTAAAAAAAACACTTGAAATTTTAGTTGTTCCGTCTAAATAAATACATGCATTCAACCTAGCCTTACACTGCGTTTGAGTTACAGGATTTGGCTCTAACAGATTCTTTGAGCGACTCACATACTTTCTAGCTCGACTACATGCTAAAGTAAAATACATTTTCCCCTCATCTCCTTTTTTTGAACTTATTTTTTTAACTCCAAAACCCACCCGTTCAGCATAATTCTTGTAATACTCGGTAATTTCCTTTTCAGATCCGAATGGCATCCCATCACAAGGTGTTTCTTCTTCACAAGTACCATTTGCTTCTAAACAATCATTAGTTTCCAATTCATCACAAGACTCAAGTCCTTCTTGCACTAATACAACAAATTAAAAAAAAACCTATATTAATTGACTACCACAGTTAAGCAAATGAAAAATCAATCAATGAAAATTCTACTAATGATCTATAAAAACAACAAATACAGAAAATACTTACTTGTAAGTAAATTAAAACTGAAATACTCTGCTTTAGTGCTATGAATCAATGGAAGCTATGATGGTAAGCAAAAACAGAGTTAGATGAGAATGAATATGAGATCTGATTCACAGAGGCAAGTGCGTGAAAAAGAGAACGACGACGACGCTATATCACAACAATTGAGATTGAATTTCAATCAGATTCTTTGATCAGCGGGAAAGAGGAAATAATTGCGGCGGGAGTGGTGAACGTGGGTACCTTTCTCTGTTTTGTTTTGGTGAACGGTGGGTTTCATGTTTTTGTTTCTATTAAGGACTTTTTATTATTTATTTAAATTAATCTTGTTTTTTGTGGTGAAAGAAACTGCAGCGCGTTCAAACACGCGTCCGTATGTTTTCGTTTTCATAATTACCGTACTATATATCATTTTCCAAATCTTAATTTATTTTATTAGCAAATATCAGAATTAATTTTCAAAACCGAGTTATCAAAACAAACCAACGTATCGGGCATAGACAATACAATAACGTTGGCGGTCATTAAATTTTTTATGGATATGTATTCATTAAATTAATGTTCAAATTGGGTCTCGTGTATCAATTATACACGCTTTGGATAATTTTGGTAGTTAATGTTATAAGAAGTTTTTTTTTTATATATATATATATCATTTTTATAAACTCATAGTTCATTTTATTAGCAAATATCATAATTAACCTTCAAAACTGAGTTATCAAATCAAACTGAAGGATTAGGCAAAGACAGTACAATAAGTTTAACCGTGGTTAAGTTTCTTGTACATATGTATACATTAGACTAGTGTTCAAATTAGCTCCCGTGCATCTATTATACACTCTTTTGATGATTTTGGTAGTGGAGATTATAATGGATTTTTTTGATATAGCATTTTTATAAACTCTTAGTTCATTTTATTAGGAAATATCATAATTAACCCTCAAAACTGAGTTATTAAAGCAAACCAAAGTATTAGGTTAGGACAGCACAATAACATTGACGGTCTAAGTTTCTTATGTATACATTAGATTAGTGTTCAAATTCGATCCCGTGTATCAATTATACACTCTTCGGATGATTTCGGTAGTGGAAATTTTACATGAAGTTTTTTTTATATAGTATTTTTATAAACTCTTAGTTCATCTTATTTTACATAAGTCCTTTAACTCTTCAAGTGTTTGCACATTTGTCCTTTTTATTATAAAAATATTATGGTGTTAGTTAAGTGATGATGTGGCAGTAGAAAAAAAAATATTTTATTCAAACCTAGAAAATATATCAATCTTCATCTTCTCCCTCAAATCTTCATCATCCTTCCATGGCAGTCATGTGAACAAATCCAGTTTTTTTTTTTATCAGATATGACTTATTTCTCTTTTCTTCATCTTCTTCAAACTCATAAAATAAAATAAAAAAATTATCATTGTATTTAATGGACCCAACAAAAGAAAAAAGTTAAGCATTTTTTAGATCTTATCACCAATAGTAGGTAGTGAGAAGTTACATGTTTATACAATAAACATGAATAGTGTGGGCAAAGAATTTAATGAAAATTTCCGACGGCCATGAATAAAGATGAATCCTGCTCTCCCCTGCAAAATACACTTCCGCCCTGCAGGTAGGACGATTTTATCCTTGCGGATGTTAACTAACGCACGTGTAAAACCGTGCGTTAGTTAACTCACGCAGCGATCTACCTTATACAAGGCAGAACACCTCATTTCCTCATTTCTCATCTAAAATCTCAAAAATTCTCCAAGATCTCTCTAAAATCACCAAATCCAAAATTCCTTCAAGTTCAAATCAAACAACACTCCAATAACAAGTAAGTTTTCATAATTAAACACCATCAACCTTTTATGTTTATATGTTAGATTTTTTCTCTTAAATTATAAATTTTTTAGATTTATGGTTTGTTTAAATTTTGGTCTTTTTTGCAAGAAATCTTTACATGAAAATGACTTGTGTTTAAATGTTTAGTTGTTTGCATGTTTATGTTGTAGGTTTTGAGTTTTAGAGAATTGTTTTAGATTTAGGGTTTGTTTTAGAGAATTTTCATTGATTATTTTTAATTTCTTATTGTGTAGATTTGAAACAATGGCAGGGTGGATCGACGTTCGTGCACAATTCAACGACGGAGAACCTCAGAGGTTGAAGGTTTGATGTCTTGGTATAACGCTACGAGGTCTCAAGGATCAGCTGGATGAATTCAACAAAGGAGTCAACCCCCGAGACACAAGGAAGGTGGAATACGTTCGGCATAAACGTCCAACGCTCGACGATGGAAAAGTATCATTCACTTGGGTAGAATTGATGAACGACGAAAACGTGATGACCATGTTTTGGGAGCACAACATGTTCCAGTGGATCGATATGCGAGCAACGTTGGTGAGATCAACCGAAGATATCATCAAAAGTCTAATTCTGCCAAAAGATCATGATTAGGTGGCGGTCGTGATTAGGTAGGGAATGCACCTTCAAACTACAACAACTGTGTTACTCTAGATGGGGCAATTCAAACTTGTTAAACGACAGGACTCCAGCATTCGTCCGGAAGTGCTTTTGTTCCATTCGAATGTTAAATTCTTGTTGGCTTTGTTTAAATGATGGTATTGAAGTGTCAAGGTATGGACCTCATTCCGTTGGCACTTGGATACTATCATTTAAAACCAAAACCAAAACCAACGAGAATTTAACTTTTTGAATGGAGCATAAGCACTTTCTGGACGGATGGTGGAGTCATGCTGCTTAGCAACTTTGAATTTGCACCATTCAGAGGTAACACAATTGTTGCAGTTGAAATGTGCAATTCTGAATGTAATGTCATGTAACGATAGACCATATTTAGGAACTTTATGTAATGTAATTTAAATGTAACTTTTATTCGAATTTATTCAATATGCAACTTTATTCGATTCCACATTGAGTTTAATTAGACTTTTTATTCGAATTTATTCAATACGCAACTTTTTATTCGATTCCACGCTGAGTTTAATTAGACTTTTTATTCGAATTTATTTATTCAATATGCAAATAAATACAAAATTAAAAAATAAATTCGATACCATTAAATACAATATTTTTTTATTCAATACATAATCATAAACATAAAATAAATGCAAAAATAAATACAAATTAAAAACAAAATTAATAAATATAACCCTAATTTTATTAATATCATTCAAACCATAGTTTTAAAACCCGGCTCGGCCATCGACTCGGTAAGATCATTGGGTCACTGGTTCAATGGTCGAACCACTGGATCGTTGGTTGAACCGCATGACTGAATCGGTTGACTCGGTTGTAGAATCGGTAAAAAGTTATTTTCACCCTCTTCGATATGGGGTAAAAAGTTATTTTCACCCTCTTCGGTATATACCAATAGCTCTTGGGGAAAATAGTGATTCGTCCTGTTGGGAAAAAAGACATCAAGATCCCTTGAGGTAAATTTAAATTTGGTTCCTTTTATACCCCCATGATGATTCTTTTTACCCACGGTAAAAAGATTTGGGAGTAAAAGGAAGCAAACCTAATTTTACTTCAAGGGATGATGCCCTTTTCCCCAACCCGCCGGACCACTACTTCCCCTAAAAACTACTGGTATATACCTAAAGGGGTGTAAAGAACCTAGATACTATATAAGCAAAAAAGAAGAAGAGAAAGAGAGGGAGATAGTGAGATGGTGTGAAGAAATAGAGAAGTATGGAGGGGTATTTATAGGTGGGAATGGTAGTATAGGTTGTAAATACCATTAATGTGGTCAAAAACGTATAAAACTTGGTAAAAAACGTGTGGGTTGAATGTTGAAAAACTGACCAGAGACCAAAAAACGTTTGTTCTTCAGTTCTGACCACCGGCCAACGTGCGTGAGTTAACTCGCGCAGTGCTAGTGGTGCGTGACTTAAGTCTCGCAGGGCGTATAATGTGCGTAAGTTAAGTCACGCAACGTGACCTAACATTCGCAGAGGTATTTTCGTCAGTTCAGTTAGGCGAGAGTGTTTTGTGCTGGGTGAAGAACATTATTCGATAAAGATATGCCTTTACCAACAACTATTGATGCGCTTCCAAATTCTATGAAGATTGATAGGTTTCTTGGGTTTGATAAAGTATTATTTTTCTGCTGCCACATCATTCATTAATAATGTTTTTATAATAGAAAGGGGGAAGATGCAAATGACTCAAGAGTTAAAGGACTTATGTGTGAAGAATATAACTCAAAGGACTTATTTGTTACAAACCTCAAACTTAAAGGACCTTATACGTAATTTAGCCTATTTTTATAAACTCTTAGTTCATCTTATTAGCAAATATCATAATTAATCCTCAAAATTGAGTTATTAAAGCAAACCAAAGTATTAGGTTAAGACAACACAATAACTTTGGCAGTCTTTAAATTTCTTATGTATATATGTATACATTAGATTAGTCTTCAAATTGGGTCTCGTGTATGAGTTATACATTCTTTGGATAATTTTGGTAGTGGGAATTTTACATGGATTATTATTTTTTTTCATGTATTATTTTTATAAACTCTTAGTTCATTTTATTAGCAAATATCATAATTAATCCTCAAACCCAAGTTATTAAAGCAAACCAAAGTATTAGGTTATGACAGCACAACAACTTTGACGGTCTAAGTTTCTTATGTATATATTAGATTAGTGTTAAAATTCAGTCCCGTGTATCAATTATACACTCTTCGGATGATTTTGGTAGTGAAAATTTTATATGAAGTTTTTTTTTTATATAATATTTTTATAAACTCTTAGTTCATCTTATTAACAAATATCATAATTAATCCTCAAAACTGAGTTATTAAAGCAAACCAAAGTAGTAGGTTATGACAACACAATAACTTTGACGGTCTAAGTTTCTAAATGTATACATTAGATTAGTGTTCAAATTTGGTGGCGGCGAGAATTGAGATGCGCTAGAAGAGGTGGTTCCAGCAATGACGTTGTTTTCATAATGGAAGTGGAAAATATGCGGAAAGACAATAGACAAAGTGTAAGTGACTCACGTTGAAACCTTTTAGTCTCAGTTGTGGATTTAAAATCAATGGCTGAAAATCATTCTTATCATGCTCACTTGATATGTCCTATATATATATATATATATATATATATATATAATCCATAGTGTTGCCTATATATTTCATTCAAATATAGTTCACATTAATTTCATGAAATGCAGTAATTTTGCTCTGTTTGAAAAAAAAGTTATCCTTGCATATGTATTTGTATTGATATATCTTACAAAATAAATATAAATACTTATAAAAAGATAACAAATTTAAATTACAATCTCATGAAATACCATATAATAAATTTATACTCCTATAATTGAAGAGAATATTTATAATAGAATAAAAATAAAAATTAAGAAAGACTTTATGTAAAATAGAAACAATTTTTTTTATGAAAACATGGTATTAGTGGGCTCAAAGATCCGATCCACATAATAACCCAACAACACCTTACTATTCTATTTTCTCTAACCTAGCCACCAACCCCTCTCTCCCACTATGTGTTAGAAGATTAAATTTTGAATCTCCACCATATCTCCTATTTTCCTTCCACCATAGACTGGCCTCTTGGACTGCCTCTTAAAAAATAAAAAAATGACAGTACTTTTCAGCAATACCGCTGTAAACAATGATGGTTGTAACAACTTCGTCGGCGACCACCGTGGCGTAAAGTTGTTCTGATTTCTCTCTTGTTGTATCTATACCCATTTAGTGAGTTGGTTGTCATTATTTGGAGTGTTATTTCTTCTTCAAAAACAATCATGTTATAGATGTAACACAACAATCAATGTGTACTATTTTAGATTACTTTAAATATTGTAACAACAACAGTTGAAAAAAGAAAAGGAAAAAAAAAAAAAACAAATCTGGGAGCATTCTTTTTAGAATTTTTTATTGACTTTTTTATAAGATAAAAATGGTCAATTTAGTGTTATTTATTTCTGTTTGTATATATTTTCTTTTGAAATATACTGTATTTTGCTATTGTAACTTTTATATGTATTTTTTTTTTTAAATGAGAAGTTTTTTTTTTTTGTTTCTATTGGTAGTTTTATGTAGTTATATGATTTAACGAAAAAAATTATAGAAAAAAAATCAATAATATTTTGCTGGTCCATCTTTCTTTCTTATACTTCTACATTATTATGATTTTTTTCCTTCTTGTTTTGATAAATAATAAAAGTTAGATTGTTTTTAGCAAATCAAAAGAAGAACAAACAATATATAAAAGGAATTTTTTTAATTTATTATACGATTTTACAAAAAAAATCGTACATATTTTAAAATGTAACGAAAAACATAACATGAATGAAGAAGAGCATGTGCATACCTAAAATAGTTGATCAACTTGTGAAATTTCCAGCAAAATAAAATTACAAACACTTGTTAGAGAATATAGTAATGGATTCTAAGGTGAAGGTTTAATTAAATTCTTCATCGGTGGAGCGCCAAAAAAACCATTTGATTAAATCAATGGTTCTGATTATTTGAAAATAGAAATAAGAACTTGTTGTTCTTTCCACACACAATCCCACCTCTAAATCTTTCTCATTTCCATCCTCACCACAAATATGCAGAAAGTTAACTAGAATCTGTGATGATAATCATCCTCAATAAAAATTGGCAACACCATGGTTAAATTGAATGAAGATTATGGTTGTTTTTATGTTATTTTTTTATTGGGATTAATAGCAAAGGTTAGAATAGAGGTTTAAATTTCACCAACCGCTTTAAATATCCATTTTTAGAACAACTATGACTTGAGAAGTTGCAATCTATTTGATTGAATGGACGTTAACATGCTTTGAACTTGGATTTTGTTTTAAAAGTGGCCTTCGATTGGATTGGTTTGGTACCACCACCCTCAATTCGATTATAATCATGTGTTATTGTTTGTTAATGGATAGGATTTGATTTGATGAAACATAATGGTTACTTATTTGGTCAATCCAGAAAACAAAACCACACACCAGATTTGCATCTTCTCAAGTTGGAGATGCTATGCCTCGAAAAAGAGTTGGAGAGAATAGAAATATGGACATGATTGTGTGTGGAAGGGGATGGATGTTCTCATATTTATTTTCAAATAATGTGGACCATTGATTCAATCAAATGGTGTTTTATTTGTGCTTCATCGGTGAGAGACTTAATTGAACCCTCACTATAGAATTCACCGTAATTTGATACGTATAATAATAATAAAAAAAAATGAAGAAAAATATACCCATATTTGTTAATCATCTTCATTTAGTTCTTGTTTGCTGCCAATCAACTTTTTCTGCATTAAAAAAAAAATCATTGTTACAGAAATACAGTTGAAGATAAGAAGAAGATAGTAAAGATATGAAGAAAGTAAATTTCATAAAGAAGAGGCAAGAGTGGGAGTTTGAGAAAGAAAAATAAGATGAGCTTGAAAATAAAAATGGTATAAAGTTATAGAAATGATAGAAAGAAAATGAGCAAGTGATAAAATAGATAGAAAAATGATTATTACAGAAGAGAGAGAAATTTTGAGTGAATTAAATTTAAATTTAAAAGTCAAATTCAAATCTTCAAAAGCTGTAAGGTTGAATTAGATAAAAGTGGGAAAGTTGAGATTAGTTGCGAAATCCCTGAAATAGCCTTAGAAAGTTGATTTTGCTTTAGTGGTGTTGGTGTTTGTGACAGGGGTATTGTTAGTCCAAATTGACAAAAGAATTGCGAGGCATTCTTGAAACTTGAATTACCAATTTTATCCTTTGTAAGTTGTAAAAATGTGAAGGTAAAAGGTTAGAGAAAAGGGCAGTTATATAATTTTGGTAGGCATTTGTTTTCTCATATATATAATTGATGAATACAATTCAAGTTAATATCAATAAGGTATCTAATTTTCTATTAGAGTTTTCAATAAATTGAAGTTAATAACGATGATGTATCTAAACTTCCAAAGTGTATCTTAACTTGGGTAATATAAGTATTTTTCCATCACTACTTTGGTTCACAATTAAACAAAAATGGTATCAAAGTTTATATTGTTTTGCTGTGTGCAATTAGATTTTCCTTATACCGAAACAAAATTTAAAATCCATAAAACTGTTTTCGTTCTATCTCTCATATTTGAAATTTGTTATTTTCTTGTCTAACATTTGTTTTCTTTCAAAACTAACTCGTGTCGTGAGCACTTGCTATAACTTCTTTTTTGCATTCTATTTATCTGTCATTATTTCATTCACTTGTCATAACTCATGTTTTGTCATTTAATATGTTAAATATGATTATCATTGTTGTGATACACTTTATACAAAAATGAATCTAATCATCTAAATGAATTATAACTCATTATGATATGATACATTTTGATCCATTCTAAATTTCGATTCTAATGACCGCAATTTGAAATAAAGTGTGGTCAACCAATTTTAATATAACTTAATTTATATCTTCAATTTTGAATAATTTGAGTTTTGTATATGCTATATCAATTTATATTTTTTATGTCACTTGTCTAATGTTGTAATTCCATAATTATTTTGATTGTATGCATATAAAATTATATTCAAATAACTTTTTAAATTTACGATTTCAATCTTATTTAATTTGGTGTGCCAATGATTGCAGTTTCTTTACACAGTTTTGTAAGTTCTTATAGTTTATTCATCCGTATAACATATTGTCTATTTTAATTGTTACAACAATCCATACTAAATGTGTGTGTAATTCTCCACTTTAAATTTCTGATTGTTATAACACTCAAGAATTATATATGACCTAATGCATGGAGGCTTTACACGGAAGTAAGTTAACTTTTTGATTAACAGTGATTATTATTTTTCAATGTTAGCATATGTCTTTATAAGTCATTTAATAATAGTTTATTAAAATGTAACATAGTGTGTCACAAAAGGAGATTACGTTTATGTTGAGACTATCCATCCAATGAATACAATTGAAGTTAATGACGATAAGAGCTGTGTTATTTGTACATCTAAAATTGGACAACCAGTGCAATAACCTCTAACTTTGTGAGGAGCGCATAAATTAAAACTAGACAAAATATTATTAAAAATAGCAAATAAGTTGTTGGTTGTACAATTTAGTTGTTCACATATCATTCCTTTAACGATGAGGTATCTAATCTTCCAAATTGTATCATAACTTGGATAATATAAGTATTTGTCGATCACTACTTTATTTCACGATTAAAGAAGAATGGTATCGAAGTTTGTACTGTTTTGTTGTGTGCAATTAGATTTTCCTTATACAGAAACAAAATTAAAAATCCATAAAAATGTTTTCGTTCTATTTCTCGTATTTGAAATTTGTTATTTGCTTGTCTAACATTTTTTTCTTTCAAAACCAACTCGTATTGTGAGCACTTGTCATAACTTTTTTTTTTTTCGGTATAAAAGAGGGCAAAACCCACTTGTCATAACTTCTCTTTTGCATTCTATCTATTTCTCATTACTTCATATATTAATGTGTTAAATATGATTATGATTGTTGTGATACACTTTATACAAGAATGAATCAAATCATCTAAATGAAATAATACTCATTATAATATGATACATCTTGATTTATTCTAAATTTCAATTCTTATGACCGTAAGTCGAAATAAAGTGTGGTCAACCAATTTTAATGTCATTTAAATTTATAACTTCAATTTTGAATAATTTGTGCTTTCCATATGCTATATCAATTTATATTTTTTACGACTCTTGTTTAATGTTATAATGTCATAATTCTTTTGATTATGTATATATATATATATATATATATAATAGCTTATACCAAAGTATGCATTTTAATCGGTATATAGATAAAAAGTATGCATTTTAATCAGTATACATAATTACCGTTAATCATTTTGGATGAAATGATTGATAAAATTTGTATACTCCCTCCGTCTCACAATTATAACTGTATCTTTACACATTTTTCTTTTTCTCAAAATAATTGTCACTTTAAAATATCAATGCAGCATTTATTATTTTTTTCTATTATAATACCTTTATTTATTGAACTTTATCCAACTTAACTACTCCACTAACTGCAATTAATAAAGGTGTTTTAGTAAATGATACTAATTTTACCATCAAAATCAACATAATTAATCATTTTTTCAATAATCGTGCATCAACCTTAAACGACTATTATTTAGAGACGGAGAGAGTATTTCTTTATGATAGATGATTAGTGTGCAATTATGGCAATAATTGGCAATATCATTTTTAACTCTCGAACCATGAATTCATATTTCTAAAAAGTGACATTATTTTCTGCATCTATTCTCTGTAGTTTTCATCGGAAAACATGTTTGAACTTTATATTTATCAATTTCTCTGTTATTGTTACAACTCATTTTCAACGATACTTTCGTTCACGTCTATCATCGAGTGTTATCAAGTTATAAAAGACCAAGAATTTCAATGGCTATCTTCTTTGCACACTCTCGTGCACAATTGAAGCTCCACCGAAGTCCTTCGATCCTATTAAGGAGATCTTATCAAATGAAAACCCGGTGATATATAAGGTCACAACCATAAAAGAATTGATGGCGTATCATTTTAAGAAGACCATTGACGAAAACTTTGTCTTGAAGCCTTTCAAGGTAGTGAAATGAACAAATGACATTTGAATTTATGTTTAACATATACTTTATTAATCTGCATTGCCCCTCTACAATGAAAAAACACCATTTGAGATCATAACAAAATATAAAATAAGTTTTATGATATATAATTAGTGCACAATTATGACAATGTTGACTATATCAATTTTTGAGTATATTTTACTATCTAACTATGAATTCATATTTCTAAAAATTGACATTGTTTTCTCCATCTATACTATGTAGTTTTCACCTTCAGACTTGAGATCTTTATACTCACTTTTAATGATTTCTTTTGTTGTTCTCAACTTTGAGTCTCACCTTATGTTTTATTGTTTTTCAAAAGTCATATGGTTTTGGAATGTTTAATTCGTTTGGTTTCTCCAAAGTCATTTGGTTTTGGAATATCCACCATGAATGGTCTATCATACTCTTGCCCATTTAATACTCAATTAAAAGACAAAGTCATGGCACAAGGTGAGACCTATTCAAAAGACAAAACCATTAAATAATCAAGACACACTCGTTCGCTCGCATGCACGCGCACTCGTCACAAAAATCATGACATCAAACTAATAATTTGTAAAAGACAATCAAAATCTCGTGGATAATGTCGCATATTGAGGTAATTCGTCAAATTAAAAATTGCATGGAATAAGTGGGACGTTTCCAAGTGATTATTCTTGAAATTACCATTAATGATTTTGGATGAAATGATCGATGGAATTCATATAGTTCTTTCTGATAGATGATCAGCATGTATTTATGGCAATAGTTGACTATTTCACTTTTTACTGTCTAACCATGAATTCATATTTCTAAAAGGTGATGATATTTTCTGCATCTATACCATGTAGTTTACATCGGAAAGCATTTATGGACTTTATATTTATCAATTTCTCTGTTGTTGTTACAACTCATTTTCAATGATACCTTTTTTAGCGCCAATCATCGAGTGTTATCAAGTTATAAAGGGCCAAGAATTTTGGTGGCTAGCTTCTTTGTACACTCACGTGACATAACTGACGCTCTATCAAAGTCTTACGGTCCTATTAAGGAGCTACCTTCAGTGCTGAAAATGCTAGCTCTCTCCAAAACTTATGCATGCCATGATGCAATATGAACGATTATGCAGTGGAACAAATTAACTGAAAACTTTCAATGATTTCCATTTTAGATTTGAGATACTGGATCAAAATTGATGGCAATTCTATACAAACAATCAACAATAACTTTAAACGCTTGGAAGCTTTCTGCATGCAGACACAATTGTGAATGTGTGGTACAGCCGAATGAGCGAGAATTTGAGAGTTTTCGCTATTGATTATGATGAATGATAGGCCAAGGACTAGCTTCAGAGCTAAGATAATTTATGGTGGATCATAATCAATTAAGAATTTTGTTCTTATTTTTTGTAAGTACTTAAGATGATTCACTGATTCTTTTTGTAAGTGCTTATGATGAATCAATTATTATTTTGATTATTATTATCAATGATTTATTATTGAAACAAAAAACATAGTTGACCTTATTGCTACCATTTTTTTTATTAGATTTAGCTGTAACTATTTTGTTTTATTCAGTTCATGCTTCTAATGCAGTAACTCTTTATTTGGTTTTAAAAATAAAAAAATGATCCGGCATCTTCGAAGGGTTTTCTAAAAGTTTTTAACAGATACATATTCCGACAGAAAACTTTCAAGCTTTGCTGGTGGCGCATCATTTTAAGAAGGGCCGTGATGGAAACTTTGCCTTGGAGCCTTTCAAGGTAGTGAAATGAACAACTGACATTTGAATTTATGTTTAACTTATACATTTCTAATATGCATTGTCTCTCTACAATTAAAAAACACCATTTGGGATCATATCAAAAGATAAAACAAGCTTTCTGATGGACGATCAGTGTGCAATTATGACAACAATTGACTATATCATTTTTCAGTATATTTTAACTGTCGAACCATGAATTCATATTTCTAAAAATTGACATTATTTTATGCATCTATACTCTCTAGTTTTCACCTTCAGACTTGACATCTTTATATTCACTTTTAATGAATTTTTTTGTTGTTCTCAATTTTGAGTCTCGTCTTTTGTTTTATAGTTTTTCAAAAGTCATATGGTTTTGGGATGTTTGATTCATTTGGTTTTGGAAAATCCACCATGAATGGTCTATCATACTCTTGTCATTTTCATACCCAATCAAAAGACAAAGCCATGGCAAAACATGAGACCTACTCACGGAGAAAAATGACGATGACAAGTTGTAAATTTCACAGTGGTAGTTGATTTCATTTAGTGTTTTGGCTCGTATGCCATGTGTGCTTCAGTGATGTTTGATACAAGCTCTTACCGTATTACGCAGCAGGAGTATGGATGGAAACCATTGTTTTTATCTACACCTGACATGATTTTGGACATGGTAGATATGTAGTGGATGAAGATGTCTTGATAAAATCACTTGTTAGTTACTAATAGTTTCAAATCATGCATGAAGAAGAGATACGGTGAAACTGAACTCTTGAAGTATTTTGAAATTAAGTTGCATGAACAATTTTCTTTTTGCTTGTTGAAGTTAAAGTAATGATGCACTTATTCTAAAGTTTCTAATATATGTAATGAATATACTACACCTTTATTTAAGCATATGAATAGTTAAATATATTGTTTGTCCAAGTATGCATTTTAATCAGTATATGGATAAAAAGTATGCATTTTAATTGGTACACAAAATTGCCATTAATCATTTTGGATGAAGTGATTGATAAAATTCTTATATCTCTTTATGATGGATGATTAGTGTGCAATTATGGCAATAATTGGCTATATCATTTTTAACTGTCTAACCATGAATTCATATTTCTAAAAAGTGACATTATTGTATATATTCTCTGTTGTTTTCACCGGAATACATGTTTGAACTTTATATTTATCAATTTCTCTGTTATTGTTACAACTCATTTTCAACGATACTTTCGTTCACGTCTATCATCGAGTGTTATCAAGTTATAAAAGACCAAGAATTTCAATGGCTATCTTCTTTGCACACTCTCGTGCACAATTGAAGCTCCACCGAAGTCCTTCGATCCTATTAAGGAGATCTTATCAAATGAAAACCCGGTGATATATAAGGTCACAACCATAAAAGAATTGATGGCGTATCATTTTAAGAAGACCATTGACGAAAACTTTGTCTTGAAGCCTTTCAAGGTAGTGAAATGAACAAATGACATTTGAATTTATGTTTAACATATACTTTATTAATCTGCATTGCCCCTCTACAATGAAAAAACACCATTTGAGATCATAACAAAATACAAAATAAGCTTTCTGATATATGATTAGTGCACAACTATGATAATTGTTGACTACATCATTTTTGAGTATATTTTACTGTCTAACCATGAATTCATATTTCTAAAAATTGACATTATTTTCTCCATCTACACTATGTAGTTTTCACCTTCAGACTTGAGATCTTTATACTCACTTTTAATGATTTTTTCTGCTGTTCTAAACTTTGAGTCTCACCTTCTGTTTTATTGTTTTTCAAAAGTCATATGGTTTGGAATGTTTAATTCGTTTGGTTTATCCAAAGTCATTTGGTTTTGGAATATCCACCATGAGTGGTCTATCATACTCTTGCCCTTTTAATACTCAACCAAAAGACAAAGTCATGGCACAAGATGAGACCTTCAAAAGATAAAGCCATTAAATAATCAATACACACTCGCTCGCACGCGCGCACACTCAGTCACAAAAGACATGACATCAAACTAATAATTTGTAAAAGACAATCAAAATCTCGTGGTTGATCTCGTATATTGAGGTAATTCGTCAAATTAAAAATGCATGCAATAAGTGGGACTTTTCCAAGTGATTATTTGTGGAATTACCATTAATAATTTTGGATGAAACAATTGATGAAATTCATATATTTCTTTCTGATAGATGATCAACGTGCATTTACGGCAATAGTTGGCTATATCATTTTTTATTGTCCAACCATGAATTCATATTTATAAAAGGTGACATTATTTTCTGCATCTATACTATGTAGTTTACATCGGAAATAATTTATGGACTTTATATTTATCAATTTCTCTGTTATTGATACAACTCATTTTCAATGATACTTTTTTAGTGTCCACCATCGTGTGTCATCAAGTTATAAAGGGCCAAGAATTTCGGTGGCTAGCTTCTTTGTACACTCCCGTGACATAACTGAAGCTCCACTGAAGTCTCACGGTCCTATTAAGGGTGCTGAAAATGCTAGCTCTCTTCAAAACTTGTGCATGCCATGATGCAATATGAACAATTATGCAATGGAACACATTAACTAAAAGCTTTCAATAATTTCCATCTTAGACTTGAGATAGTGCATCAAAATCGATGGCAATGCTATGTAAACAATTTTTTTCACATAAGTTGGAATTTGAGAAAGGAATGTGAAGGGTGTGTACAATTTTTTACGTTGGCACATTGAAAATTGAGTTATGCAAATGAAATTGACCATTATACCCTAAATTAGTGGGACTAAGAAGATGAAGGGTTGGACAACATGTTTAGGCGAGATTAAAAGGCAATTAGGCATGAAATTTTGGTTAGCATATTATTCTTCTTTGATTAATAAAGGATGCGTGTGCAGAATATATAAAACATATTCCATATTGAATTAATAATGTATGGTAAAAGGGAAATTGCATAAAATGTAGGACAATATTTTAGTTATTCAACAACATTGACCACCAAACAATATACACGACATAAAGTTGTGTTTCAATTCAAGTGTCTGCTCAAGCAAATATATCACACCAATAACACTCGTGTAGAGTATGATAATTTTTGCAACCGTGTAGATTGAAATCGCGTCACTATAATAAGCACATTATTTGATAACTTAAGACTAGGTTGCACATGCATTACCATTAGAGATTCCCTAAGAATATAATCTTGTTTATGCATGTGCAGTGCTCTCCTAGTACTCAAGTTTCATCCATCAATTTTTGAGTGAGCGAGAGAAATCAATGTTTGTTTCCATAATTTATGAGAAGAACTTGTAGCTCTTGGCTTGAACAATGATATTTCTCATAGCACCAATTGGGGATAGTGTCATTATCATGATTCCAATAACAATGCATATCTGAAATAGAAAAGGAAAAAAGAACAAAATCAATTAGTCTCATTAATGTGCTAATTGAGTTTGGTAAATGCTTGTAATTAACCTACCCAATTAATCGTCCAAGACAAGCCAAATTTCTTGGGTTTCTTGAGTTTAAGCCAGATGATACAGGGCAGCTGCAAGAATAATAGATATATAACTTAAGACAAATTAGGCTCGTATACTTTGGTTGTGTAATGTGTTTGATCATTAATCTTTCATTTAAAACGTTATCTAAAAATTGAATAAGATAGTATGAAAAAATGGTTTGCTTACGAAGTAAGATGTTGGGGCCAAGGCAAACCCTCCAAGGAATCCAAGAAGAGAACCAAAGAATGGGATCGATATGGCAACGAACATGGTCAATGCTACAAAATAGGATAAAAAAGTTAACAAAAAACTAACGGATGAAGCTTGCATTGATCTAGTGCAACAAGTAGACATACCAACATATAGTGTGCGAACTGATAATCGGAGTGCAAATGTAGGGGCAAATTCCATTTGCTTAACCAAGAGGGTTTCAATCATGTCAAACACTGGCATTGCAAATATCTGTTGCTAACAAAAAAAATGTTAACTATAATATAAAACATCAACCAATGACCATATATATATAGGTAAATTAAAAATAGACTTAATTTAGTTTCAGTCTCTTATTTCACTATCTCACGAAACTGGTCTCTCCTTTTCTAAATCAAATTTTTTGATCCCTAATTTAGATTTTTGGACTCAAAAGTGATTGGCGTGGCAAGTTTTATTAACGTGGTATAGAACTTACCATTGGACTAGATTTCATGCCACATCAACAAAAGAATTGGTCGCATCATGAGAGTCCAAAAACTAGATTTTAATGTGCGGACCAAAATTACAATAAGCATTAAAAATGACATAGTAACCATTAAATTAATTAACATTGACTCGCCTGGTACCCTCCAACGACATGGATAACAACAAACAAGTTAGCAGCGGCAATGAGCCAAGCAGGATGCTCTAGCGTGATGAGGACGTTATCATCAACGGAGTTTCCGAACATATAGTATCCAATAAAGGCAACAGGGAAGTAGCAGAATGCAACTCCTATGTATGCAAAAATAACTCCTTTCCACATGGGATTCTTAGAAGGATTCTCGGGGGTTGATGGCATAGTTGCTTGGATTTCAAGAACCACGTTGTGTCCTGCATATGCAAATGCTACATCTCCCAATGCAGATAGGAAATTGAATACCGCATCAGCTGTGCTATGTGATTTGGATCCATAGTCCACATTTGGGGCAACCCCTTTTTTAAGTGAAGCACCCCATGCTATGGTTGAGTATCTGGTTAATTAATTCAAAACATTTGGCTTAGCTTCAACATCACATGATTAAAATAAAACAATAAACCACAACAACTGCACTCAAAGATGTATATATAGGGAGTTCGACGCGCGCACACAGGCATATATATAATTAAATTACTTACGTCAAAGACATAACAGCTGCACTCAAAGATACAGCAGAAATGGAGTTCAAGCTGGGGCATTGAGCAAGAACAAAGTTGACAGAAGCGAAAATAATAATCCAATACGAGGTTTTGATCTCTTTGCAATCAGGACAAAGAGTGTCATGGACTTTCTTTAATGATTTTCCCCCAGTGACCATGTACACGATACACGTGCCAACTTCAACAACAATCTGTTGTGGAACCACAATCCAGAGACCCAGTTTCTCTCCAAAGGCTTCTTGACCCAACTCATGATACCTATCCAATCTCTTTCCGGGAACTATTTCATGCATCTCAACCATTTGCCATATAGTGTAGAAGGTAATGACCCATGACATGATAAGAATTGTAACGCCAGGGCCCCTGTTATTTGACAGAAAATATATATAATAATGAATTGATGATCATATTTTCCAAGTGGAAAAAATGATAATATAAACTACGAGCTAGTTCTACGATGCTCAACACAAATGAATTGACCTGCTTAACTCCTTACCCTGCTGGCACCAACATATTGCTCTATCATGAAGTTTCACGAAAAATAAACCCGGGATGTTTAGCATGATAAAACATACATTTACTCTGGTATATTTAATCAACCTTGAAAGTCAATTTTAAATCTGTCTTTTATAGGTCAATATTAGAAACACCCATAAAGCATATGTTTAATTCGAGTTTTAGTCCTCCTACTTTTATTTGTTTGCGGAATTAGTCCCCTTTTTTAATTCAGATTTTTGAACCAAAAAATTGTTAAGTGATGTGTGAAATCATCAAGGTGAATTTACAATATAAAAATATAACATCTCATCCATTTTTTTTATTCATCATATCATCATTCTTAAGTCGAAATTTTTTAGTGGGAAAGCAAAAAACAAATTACAAAAAGAAGACCAATTATGTGAGCGAGTGAAAATAGAAGAACACCATTTCAATCAACTCTACAATATAGAACTTGAAGGTATTCATACCAGCCCATATGGGACATTGCATATGGAAGGCTGAGAACACCAGCACCAACCATGGCTGTTAGATTGTGAAACGCTGAATACCACCATTTGGCCTTTCTAGAAGCAGTCACAGGAAGCCAATCATCAATGGCCTTTTGCTTGGCATCAGCCTGATTTCTTTCTACATCACGGTGATCAATTTCTTCACCTGCACCCATATCTCAATCCTTTACGATCAGCTTAAAACTATATATGGCAAGCAGAACGTTCAATAGTTTTGGTTAAGGTGGGTGAGTTAAGTAAATGAGGTAGCATAAGCAAAAAATAATGACCATATTGTCATTTAAATAACATATGGAGAAGAGTTATAATTAGAAAAAAGTTAAAGTTTTTTGTTGCTAGAGTAGTTCTAGCCACTAATCGATGAATTCTCTCGGATCATCATCCAGGTGTACTATTATGCATGGGTTACATGTTACTCTTATGTTGTTTGATTAGAGGAAAAAGTAGCTTGAATTGAGACATTGTGAGATGATTCTTGGACCATGGTAGTCTCTGATTCCTTGGAAGACTTTTGCAACAGAGTCAAAAAGTTAACGAATTACCAAGAAAGTTACATTCTAAATTTGGCTGAACGTACTTACTAAAAGAAGACATATTGGTGAAAATACTTCAACTGTTGCCTCTCATCCCCATATATTAAACAAGAACAAAAGGAGACTAATCTGTGGGAAAGTTGCAAAAATAGAAAGCATTACAATGCTTGTTAATTCAATTTTACAAAAAAATAAAAACTTTTTAAAATGACTTATGCGAGTCTAACTGTGATTTAACTATTTGTTTTGTAACTCACTAACTTATGTTAAAAAACACTTTAGTAAGAATAACTTATATTAAACCGTGTAACGAAGATTAAAATACAAGTTTTTGGTGTGTGTGCTATAACTTTTTTAGTAAGAATTACAACATATATTGCTTGTTTTACAACTATCAATATATGTCTCTGCAGCATACATATATTGCATAAGAAACATTTGCAAAATTGCCATTACAATAATATATTATTATCATTTTCTTACTGAGCCGATGACCTAACCAAGTAATTTGGTTAAAGTGGTTAAACAACTAAAGAACTGAAACACTTATAACTCCCATTTGATTCACAACTATTTGAATCTTCCATGTTCAGGCCTTGTGCTCCAAAAGAAAGATACCGACTCATCAGCGTTTTCTTATCGAAAGAACCATGTTTGTAGTTCAATTGAAGGGTGCCATCATCTTTTATCGATCGATCGGAGCAAGAGGGCCCCATTATATCAAGACTCTTTTGTTTGTGGAGCGAAGAAAGAGAAACCACGGATAATTCTTGAAAAAGATTAGGAGTTGAATGAGTAGGAAGAGTAACATGTGGATTTAGCTGAATTACTCCTTGCATGAGGCCTGCAGTGAAATTCATTTTGGAGGATGGACTTGGAATAGAATTCCTTATAGACTGTGCTCTAATGGAACATGGTTGTGAGTATCTTTGCCTTAAAGGGACTGGAAACTCTTCCATGTTTTTACTTGAACTGAAATGATCAAGTGAACCATCATCTTCCAATTCTGAGAAAGTTGTTTTTGTGTCTTTTCTTCTAGGCCACCTTAGAAGAAACTTTAAGCGCCTTGCAGCATAATTGACAGAGTTCGACTTGTTATATGGGGAATTTGTAGCATCAGAATTGTTCAGTTCACTTGAACATGAATATGATTTGGGACTTGTTTGATCATAATCAGCATTAGATGCATTCTCAATTCCAGTGTACAGGAATATCTCTGCATCTGGTATTCTAAATGAAGTCCCAGGACTACCTCCATTTACATTTATTTGGATCTTCTGCAACGGCTGCACGGTGCAGCTTGATTCAAAATTGTACGAACTAAGCTTACAATTTATCCCTCCTGCAGAAATCAACCGATTGATTAAAATATCGGAAGATGCTGATTGTGATCTTTGCTTCAAAAGATCCAAAGCGGTCATCCCATCAGAATCACTAATGTTCAAATCAATTGATGGCACATACATCAATAACTCCACCACCTCACATTGGATGTTCTCAATCACGGATACATGAAGAGCGGTTCTTCCATCATTGTTCTTAACATTGATAATGTCTTGCGTCTTCACAATCTTTTCGCTCACCAACTGCTTCATGAGTTCAGTATGCTTGTCTAGTCTACAGAAACCAGGACTTTTGAAACCAGCCACTGCTAAATGAAGAAAAGTATCTCCATGATGGTTGGTTAACAATGCTGGTGAGGGAGATGCATTTATCAGAATCTCTACCACAGGTAAGTAACCCTTGTAACAAGCTACATGTAATGCAGTGTTCCCTTGAGCATCTGTTAAGTTGATAATATCAAATGATTCAAGTAGCTTTCTCACCACCTGCATCATTACCATCATATATGTCAAAATAAAGTACAGTGAAAATGTAGGATGCATATATCCAACTTTAAACATGTTAAACTTCTAAAGGATTAAAAATATCATCATTAATCTTGATTAATTGGATTCTTTGTACTGCTATGTAAGCAAGCATTAGCCTAAAAAGGCAATATGCTGGACAAATTGACCAAAATATGGTTGGTATTCTTTGATAAATGCAATGAATACCTCATATTTCAGACTCATCTTGAATCTTGAAGGAACATGAAAAGCATCTAAAGTACTTGGAGAACTATCCCTTAAAATATAGCTATCAAGGGAGAAAAACCAAGTCGGTTAAATTATGTACTCCACCAAACATTACATACTACTTGATATGTCAAATTAAGTACTCCATTAAATATCTCATACTGCTTGATGTAAGACTTGGACACTTCATAATACCCAAGTCCATGTCGAACATGATTTACTGTTAAACCTTATATTGAGAATGCAAAGAATACTAGTTATTGATCGTATTGATTTAAATTTGAGTCTGATATTCATTCATGATTTCAATAACCACAATTGCAACATCGAGGTTTTTATGCAACTACGACATCAATGCAACCAGAAATTGACGACATCACAACCTTTTACAAACCATGATTTTAAAAACCTTGCTATTATCAAACAAACAGGATTATAATAAATTATCTACAAGCAAATCAAAGTAAGCTTCAATAAATCATCGATTTAGCCAAAAAGTATCACAATTTCTCTAATTCAGTCCCTACAGAGTTTAAATATAATAAGTCGTCCTTAAAGTATATAAAATTCGTCAATATAATCCTATTAACGGATTTTCAAAAACTTTAACGACTAGATAATCCGACTTCATATAATTTAGGCTCTATTTACTTTACTCCCATATATAAATTATATGACGTCAGTTTATCTAGTCGATGAATTTAGGAACTAAATTGCATGTATAACAATTTATCCACTAAATTGACGGTTTATTCAAATATACGGTCTCACCTCAACTTGTCCCGTAGCAGCTGCCGTATGCAAAACAGTGCATCCATGAGAATCTCTATAAGCTAAAACATCAGAAACATTTCCAACAAACTCTTTCAGTATCTCCCAATTCCCACCTCTAGCAGCAGCATGAACACCTCTATTCATCATATCCTTCTCAAAAACCTCATCCAAAACCAATTCATCACTATTCTTCAACAATGCATAATCAAACAAAATCTTAAAAACCTCACAGTTTTTACTTCTAGCTGCAGCATACAATATATCAGTAACACCATACTCACCTTCTCCAAAAACAAGAGAAGATTCTCTTCTCAACAATTCACAAACAAATTCCACGTCACCAGCTGAAGCAGCAGTGTAAAGAAGCCATCCACCATATCCAGCTTTAACCAAAGAGTTTATTCTTTTCTGATTTTTTCCAGTTTCGCATTCGAGCATGAGTTTTTTCGCGACGTGTGAGCGACATTTAGCGACGGTTTGGAACTGAGATTCGTCGTGGTTCCAGAGAGATTCGAGACGGCGAAGTCTTTGAAGGGAAGTGAGTTTGATGAGGAGGTTAGTGTCGAGGTGAAGAAGCTCAATGACGAGATCGTAGTGGCCGTTTGCTGCTGCTAAATCGATTGGTGATGCGTACCACCATTGTTGTCCTGTGCTTTCCCAACGGAGAGGAAAATACGACGGAGGCATTGTTAGAGATGATAATAATGTCAATATGGTGATGAAAAAGAAAGCATAGAAAGGTGAAGATTCTTTTGTCGGTGAGTGATCATCATTGATTTCTTTTTGTTTTTCTAACCCCACACTAATTACTGATTTTGGAAATCCTATAGTCAAAAGTTCGCTTAATCAATCAAGTTTGAATTACCTAAAAATCCAATTATCGTAGATGTGTTGAATGTTAAATGCGTTAAACTTTTAACCGCAAGACTTCAACAATGGAAAAACAAGTTACAAGTAAAATACAGATCAGAAATGAAACGAGCTTATAAAAACAGATATCTCTTCTTGCATTACAAACATTCTTTTTAATAATTTATAAGACAACTAAATATATTTAAAAAATATATAAAAATACAATATGAAAATGAGAGATAGATTGTCTAAAAAGTTACTAGGTCTCTCTAACACTATTATGATAAATGGTATTGGTTTTTAAGTAGTACTATTAATCATGTGACTCCAGTAGGTAGGTGGGTTGATTCGTTTATTCTAGAAAATTTGATTATAAGGACTGAGACACTGTCATTTAACCAGGAGGGGATAGTGGTGGGGGAATTATTTAATATTTTTGTTTCTGATTTTAGATTGTTAAGGTAAAATCGTTTTCCTACGTGATCTAGATTTGCATTATTCGCGCTGCAAAAATTATTGCAATGCTGAAAGTAGAGAGCAATCAACTTCCCGAAGCGTTCTTTTATTTATGGTTGATGATAACTTCTGTGAACATACTCACCTTCTTAGTGTTTTTTTAATAGCAAAATGAAATTCAATAAATAACTACTACGAGTGTTACTCCAACTCCATATAGTACAAAGTTAAAAGAACAAAAAGAATAAACCAAGAAAGTCCATCGTAATAGTAAAATTATTACTCCCTAGATGTACATTATAATGGAGCAATGTACCACTCATAGTACCACAAACAAAGCATTTTCTAGACTTTCATATACACTACACCACAAAAGGGCAAATAAAAATTAATCTCTTTCTTCGGAGCAAAGGAACCAGGTAGAAGTACTTCAACCCCAACCACAAACCAAACCAAGTACCAAATGGTCTTAGAAAATTACATGTACCTGATAGTTATGTATCTGAATCAACTTAACACGAACAAAAGTACACATCCGATAAAATCCTCCTCCAATTCAGTTTACCTCTGTTGGAAGAAATGAGAAAGAGGCAACAAGGAAGAGAGTTTTCTATATGCCGTTGTTTATTGTGTGTGTGACATAAAAAGAAAACAGTGATACTGTTTAGAATGAATGATTTAATCGTGAAAGTTTCATGAATAATTTGTCAAGCAGTTAAAAACTAGGGTCTTTGTCGAAAAACATGGACAATGTAATGTGTAATGTTGCTAGAAGTTTATATAATCACCATTTTGACAGAGCCTTGTAACAAATTTTGTGACGTCCAGCATTATTCAAAGAAAAATCTCTTTTATTCTTTTTAGGATTTAAAAGATATGCATATTGCCATCATCCCACTCTTGCATAACTAGTGAAGTTAGTAATGTGACATGAAAGTATTATGATCTCTCCTTACTCCTTAGATTGACGGTGCAAAATAGTTAGAAGTTGTATGGACATTGTAAAAATATTTTACACTAACGGTGCATTTCTATTAGACTCTTCTTTTTACTCTCGTTAAGAAATCAAGGATTTTCGGATATAATATAGACTTCACAGTTGAGTTTTATTTTTATTTTATTTTTTTGGCTAAAAGTTTAGTTTTATTTCCTTCGTTAAGTTTATTAAAATGTATGGAAAAAAAATATCCCTTTTGGCAATTGTCCCAACAACTTTTTAAAGGTTTTAAATAAACAAAAAAGTTTAATGGATTACTACATTATAATAATCATGACTTTGAAAAAAAAAAGTTCATATAAAATATTTTCAATTAAATTGCACATTATCAATGATTATTTGACTAAATTCTTTTTTACGATAATTAACTAACTAAAATTATCACCACCAAAAAAATTAACTAAAATTATAATGAAGCCAAATATATACGAAGACCACCTATCTTTGCGACTCTTTTCATATGGAAGGTGGCTCTTTTTGGAGCCTCTTTCAAGTGGTGTATCCTCCTTGGCAGGTTCGAATAGGAGGTTATTTGATCGGGTGTTAGGTGGTTTTTAGGAAGGACATTTGAAGATTCCTCATATATACGGTTTGAGTTGTCACCGTTGGATGTTCTGCATATATACGACACCTTGTATTTATCGTTTTTCGTCCAAGTTTGTAGTTTCTTTACACGTTCTGTGGCTTAATAAATTTGGCTGATTAAAAAAACAAATATGGAAGGTGGCTCTGATGAACTAACTAACAGAGGGAGCAGTGTGGGACTTGACTCTTATCTCTATGTCCCTATAAGTCTGCATTTCATGTGCTAGCTAGATCTACTTTTGGGATCACGAGATTTCTATTTATTTTATCTGTCTACTCTTCTCAAAGCTAATGAACTGGGACACACATCATGTGCCACCGTGAAAAGCTGAGACTTTAACAATTCAATTTTGCATAAAGCCTCAAAACAAATATGTGAGACAAAATATGACTGATGATGACAGAAAATGTATCAAAATCATGCATTTTTGTTATGCATAAAAAAGGACAGGACAGTCTTTAGAATTTGTTTTTTGCTGTAGACTGCTTTATGTCAGATCAATTTTAGAACTAAAATTTTTAAGCGACAACTTGAGTAATTATTGTCCTTTAAAAAAACTTGATTAATTATTAATAAACTAAATATCTAAATAATTATTAATTTCTGTCTTAGGGACATGACTCACAAAAACACAAATTTTTTATTCCCAGGTGAAATTCACACTATGATAATTGATAACCTTCAATAAGACAATGTAATCCAAGCTCAGCCTCATCAAAGCCGCATAAGCAATCTGGACAATCAAATCAATAACACGGGTACTGCAAAAACAAAATGTTATAGGGACCAATAAAAAACTGTGTTAAGTAGTAGTAGAAACAAAGAAAGATAATACTGAAATTCCCCAAACTATATTGTATAAAATATTAAAAATCCAACTTTTGAACCATTCAATTCAAATGTATATCTCCATAAGGAATAGAAGAAAGATGGCTAGAGTCAAATCTGATTCATTCATGCAAACACAGGAGTTCAGATAAAAGTTTTACATAATGATGGTACAGCCAAAATCTAGTTTCACTGAAGCATAAAATTTCAGTTACATTGTAATGCAATTACGGGAATAGTCTAGTCGACTTCTACAAAATTTGATAATTCTGCATCCTCATCAGAATCATTGTCAATCTCGTATCCACTCACTACATATTTGTTTTGATTAGGATTTAGCCCTGTGAGGCTTAGCCCTTGCTGGCTGTGGTGCAATCTCAACCACCTCATTCTTTGCTATAGGAGAATTAGAAGCAGAATCAGCAGACAAATCTTCAATTTGACTTGTATCCTTGTTAGCAGCCCTGTCCAGTATAGAACCGCTACTTTTCTTGTTAAATGGAGACTCCCTCATCTTCCTCACTTTCTTCTCTGGTGAAGTAGCTGCACTTTCAGCTGTCTGCAACATATTATCAGTAAATAATTTTTGACCCAATGTTTGTCTGGTGCCTACATTTCTTTTCTTGGGGGCGGCAGATTCCTTCTTGGCATTTTGAGCAGCAGGCTTTCTCCCTCCCTTCTTAACTAGGGCAGCCTTCTGTTTTACTTCGAAGTCGTCGTCGTCATCAATGACTTCATTATCACTATCTGATTCCAAACCTATGGTACTTGACTTCTTTTTTGCACCACCCCTTTTGTTAATCTGTTTCTTCCCAGCAGGCACGGGTTCTTCACTTTCCATGGCTGTGGAAGAAAACCCAACTTCAGTACTAGCATGTATAACCATATGTAGTATTATGTATTATAGATTATATATGTACTACGTAATAGCATGGCTAATGAATTGAAGATTCAGAACATTTAACTACTTCAGCCAAAAAAAAAACTCACCTCCCGACTTTTCACCAGGTGATTCAAAGTCATATGCAGCCAGGCGTTCTTGAATAGATAGAATATAGCTATCGTCATCAGCTTCCTGATGATCGGCATATTATTAAAATGTACACGCTTAAACATGATTGGAAGGACAAAAATGTAGTACAGGAATAAGGCAATTGGCATACCTTCTTAGTATTCTTAAACACCGATCCTCCTTTTGGTTTTGCAACTTCAACAGCATTCTCTGTTGATGCAAATCGAGAAAGTTCACACCCGAAAGGATATCAAAATTTGAAAAATCACACATAATAATATTTTTATTAATTTATCACTAAAACAACAATTCAGGCTTACCAATTTCCATTGAAGAATTATCATTCTCTGGCTCAACATTTTTGGTCTTCTTAGTATTCTTTCGTGGTTGTGGCGGCTTCATTGCAGGTTTTGCAGCAAAACCATTGGCTGCCTTTTTACTTGCTTGGCTTGATCTCTTTCGATCCTCTTCTGCCTCTTTGCTATCCAGCTCCTGAAACACATGCAAAAGATAGTGATACAGACCTTCATTATTTCAAATACAAATAAACAAATTCAGTATTGTCTCTTACATCAAGTTTCTTTTCAAACTCGTCTAGATCCTTCAACCACAAAGACTTTGTTGGGGTTCCCATCAAAACCTCGTGCTCCTTTTCCTTTTCATCCTTTTCATCTAGAAGCTTCTGCACACTTTCTAGGGTCAAAGTTCCAATAGGTAAGGATAAAAAATACTCGTAGTCACCCCATGTTGCTCCTTCTGAACTCTCATCATTTGCCCCTACAACTTGTGGTTCTGCAGATTTACCTTTCCTCAGCATGGGAGTAAAACCTTTCTGCTTCAACTCAATCAATAATTCAGCCTTTTTCCGGTTGATCATAATAATTTCTCCATTCACAACCCCTAATATAAATCTGATTTTATTGTCCAAAATCAACAAAAGCCGTTCAAGGTTGGCCAACATATATTTCTGCATGCATGTATAAATTGCATTTCAGTTCGTATTAATTAATTGGTATAAAATATAGAGATAGAACTCTCATAATAATAAGTCATTGAGAGAATAATTCACCTTTCTCCTCTCATAATAATCCATCCGAAGTGGATAAAACTCTTCAAGAACTGCATAATGATACAAAAAAGGTTAGTACAAAAAACATTACATAATATTGTGATTCAAAACAGTTATGCATAGCAAATGTTATACTTTGTTCTGGAGTGTCATATTTCTTAATTTTTCCCTCTGCATCGAAAAGATGCATGTTTCTCGTGCTAACAATGCTAGTCAATTTAAATTTCTTGAATAGTCCTTGCATGATCGAAGCTACTTTGTCCAGCTTCATTTTGACCTCAATGTCTATAATTGCATCATCCCCATTTTGCCTAAAATCCTGAAACAAGGAAAACTTTCACATGAAAAAAAGACACAAATTAACCTATTGTATATATGGCGAGAAAATGTTGAGGTCATGTTACCTCAATGAAAGGATCGTTGACGTTAGGCGTCCCTTCAGTAATGGATTCAAGGAACTGCTTGTAATCTTCAGTCCACTTCCGTATAGGAAGCTCGGTGATTCTGAAAGTTTGTTCATCTATTTTCACTATTGAGCCATTGACTCTATAGCCTCCTTGCTTCATACTTTTCTCAATGGTTCCTCTGAATCCTCTGTACCATGGATCCATTGGCACCATTTCCTCTTCATTCAACAAACGTCTAACATTGGCAATAATTTCCCTTGGATTATAGTTAGGAATGTAAGAACTCCAACCAGTTCCAATTTCTTCACTACCATTGACAAGAACCAAAGGTATGATGGGTATGTACCTATGTGGAAGTAAAATTTGAATCAGTTTTATGTATATGATTTCCTTAGTTGTCAGTAATCACAAACAAAATAGCCTCTTAGAAAAAACGGAGAAAACAAAATACCAGTTTGGTTCAATGGATTTTCCCTCCTCGTTCAAGTATTTAAGAAGCTTATCATCATCTTCATGGAAGAGGAAACGAGTAACAATATTTAGCTCAGTGTAAATCTATTTGGGACTTGCATGGTCTTTACCACCCTGGAGAGAGAATATCCAATAAATATAAAATTTAGAAAGAAACACGGGGAGTTTTGCAATAACGACATATACAGGTTCATCTCACCAAGTTACGAGTACCAAATTGACCGTTTGAATTGAGAAGATTGATGTTGTTGCTACCAACAAAATCTTGTGCCATTCCAATAATTGTATTTGCAAGACTTTGCTCACCATGGTGGTAAGCAGAATGCTCAGACACATAACCGATAAATTGGCTAACTTTAATTTCTTTGTACAACTTTTTCTTAAATGAGCAGAAAAGAATTTTCCTTTGGCCAGGTTTAAGACCATCAACCATAGAGGGAATGGACCTCTGGAGTTCTGCCCTTGAGAACAATATTAGCTCTTTGTTAATGAAACCCTCGTATCTAATGAGTTTGGCTTCATGATCATGGCAAGTGCTAGGCTGCAACAACAAAGAATGGTAAACTTTATGTTAACAAAACACTGAAGGAGTAAGATTGTATCAGCATATTCTCATATTGGTAAACATCACCCGTATGAATTCTTTCATGTGCTTATCAAGGTCTTGAAAGTACTCTCTCCCTTCTTGGGAAGTGTTTGTACCCAACCCCTATACAAACACCAAAAACAAAATAAGAAAACACTGAAACGACGAATTATAAACACAAAAAAATGGAGGTTCTCCAGGGTAGAGTTACAGAATCTTGAAAGTACAATATTGTTATAAAATGTATATGTGTTTATGTGTATCTAAATAAATTTTAAACATAGTATTCATCACATGTATACACATAGGCATATATAATTGATAGTTATTAAATAAGATTTCATCATTTATGCCACATACGCATATATAGTGATATACTTACAGTTATAGGCGCAAATATATGGAGGTTCTCCATGCTTACAACAACAGACCTTATAGTACTTTATCTTCCAACAGTTTGCATTGTTCCCTAATCTTTTTCTCCACACTTCATATTCCGACATGGAATAAAATGATAATTTGTCCCGTTTGAATGAGAAGCCTGCAGAGAAAGATAAATGTATCTCATCAAGTGTGTGCGTGTGCGTGTGTGTGTGTGTGTGTGTGTGTGTGAGAGAGAGAGAGAGAGAGAGAGAGAGAGAGAGAGAGATGTGGATGTGATATCCAAAAGGGTATTTGATTCAACCATATGTACAGCTTAGTGTTTTCATTATAAAATTACTATCCAACATACAACATTAATAATACTAAACTAACCCTTATTATGGGAGTGGTAAAGTCAACCATGAAAGATGGAACTTTAAGCAGTGATGGCCAGAATGAATGAATAAAGTTAATCAATAGCCCTTTGATGTGGGAGCCATCATGATCCTGAATCACGCGTAAAGTTGAGCTATTATAATCTGGGGAATAAGAAAACCATGCATAGTATGTCGTCACTCCCATCATATCCCACTGACACCAAACATGAAAGTCAAAACAGCAATAAACTTGATCTTTAAGTAACTCTCACCTGATCAGCCATAATCATCAAATGACCATATCTCAAAGACTTCACATTTGTGTAATCTTTGTTTTGCTGCAGTCCAAGAATCTTCATTATAATTTGAAATTCTTGGTTGTCCATTATCTGTTTCTTGCTCGTTTCCCGCACATTGAGCAATTTGCCTCTCAATAGAAATACACCATAGTGGTCTCGACCCACAACAGAGAGCCCAGACATCTTCATACAAAAAAATGTCAAATTAATTTAAATTTATCTCATTCTTTGTAAATATTAGGGATTTGTAGTTGACTTTAAATTAAAATGACTATATGCTTCTACCTTATCTTCGTGTACTTAAATGAAAAATACCCACACCGAAATTTGAGATATGCTTTTTTTCTATACTATTTTGCATATAGACAATAGACAAAAACTTACAGCAAGGGCTTTAGCAGAATCTCCGTTTGTCAATATCAAAGTACACTTCTCTGAGTTCCTTCCACCGGCATCATTGGCATCCTCAAGCCTTACAATCCCACGGATCCTCTGGATCTTTGTTCTATCGGTTGTCTTAAAATCTTCTGTTCCATCAGTTGTCTTAAAATCTTTACTTTTCTTAAAATCTGCCCATGATAGGAGGGTGTCTATTATTCCAGATTTTTCCACTGCAGAGATTTATAACATGTGAGTGTAAATAAGAGCACAATTTCGAGTTAATTGATCACATTACAAACAAAGAATGAATCACAACTAACCATCCTTTAGCATTGATTCTGGAACATCACAGTTAGAACCAAAACTAGCTTGACTAGTCGTGAGAGCCTCCTTAGTTTGAGAATCAAAAGCAGGGTTATCAATAAGTGCATTGACGAAAACCCACAAATGATTCTTAACAGTGAGAGCTTTCACATTGGCATCGTTCTTTTTCTTGTTTACTTTGGTCATTACATGGGCAATGATCTGATTGGTGACGTAATCAACATGAGTCCCACCCTTGATCGTAGCAATCGAGTTAACAAAGCTGACCTGGTAAAACAACAAATGAAGACATGTAAGACAAAAATTTAACATCAATCAACGTCCAAGTTAGTATACTTAAGAAGTTCATTAGTCACCTGTTGAAACTGGCCATCACTTAGACTCACACAAATCTCCCACCTATCACCTACTATAGCATGAATCCTAATAACAACAACCAATTCAAGTTATATAACAACAACGGGAAAACCACACATGCACATAGAGAGAAACGAACCTTGGCAGGGGTGCATGTTTGGAATTCTCAGCACATTTCAGGAAGAGATCAACATAATCACGGAACGACTTAAAACGAATCAAGGTGCCATTGAGTTCAACCTTAACAGTCTTTCCAAGGCACCCTGCCATATCCAACACACGCTTCTTCATCAAAGCAACAACATCCTCTTCAAGATAGGTCATTTTGAACTTTTCCAAGTCAGGCTTAAAGGTCACCATTGTCCAGTTCTCACTAGCTTTGCATTCGGTTATCACTGGCTCGGACTTTGTCCTCATATTGTTTGAGAAAACCTTCATATGAATCATAACACAACCAATTAACCCAATCATCAATACATACCCAAATAAACACAAAAACGAAAGCACAAATAAAGAAGCTACATATAAATTATCAAATAAACCAAAATTGATGTTCATTTCATTCAAAATTAAAAATAAAAACCATAACAAGATCCTTAATCCACAAAATAAATAAAATCAAACATATGTGTCTGCGGTGATTCTACATTGTATGCATCAAAATTGAGTCACCGATTGAGCATATACCAAAATATCATCAAATATACAAAAACTTCAATTCATTACACCAAACATGAAAAACCGTAGCAGAGTCATATATCAACAAACTAAATATCAGTACATTACACCAAACATTAAAAACCCTAGCAGAATCCTAAATCAGCAAATTCAATTTCAGTACATTTAACCAAACATCAAGAACCCTAGCAGAATCCTAAATCAACAAACTAAATTGCAGCTAAAAAAACCCTAGCAGGATCCCAAATTAAAAAATTCAAATAAATCAACAAATCACTACCTGCTTATACTTCTTCAAACGACGTCCATCAGCAATCTCAATAATAAACTCAGTCGAAAAAATATTGGTGAGCTTAGCACCATAACCATTTCTACCACCAGTAGTTTCCTTCACATTATAATCATAGTTAAGGTGACCAAAGAACAATTCAGGAACATAAACATCCTCTTCCTTATGAAGCCCTACTGGAACACCGTAACCATTATTATAAACTGAAACTGTATTCCCTTCCGGTTCGATTGTAACTTTGAGTGAATCCATGGACGGATCTCTCTTGGCGGCGTCAAGGAGAATATCGTCGAAGATTTTGTAAAGTCCAGGAACGTACGAAATAGAACGGTGAACCATTTCTTCGTTTTCGTAAACCCATAGCTTTTGAGTGTGTTTTTCAATTGAACCTGTGTAGGTATGGGGATGGAGGAGAATGTTTTCGAGTTCTTCAATTGTTTTCGAAGGAACGCTGGCGCCCATGGTGGTGTCGTCGGTGGTTTTTGAGAGGGAAAATGCTAAATCTAGCGAAGAGAATTATGGCGAAGCATTCACAATGAAACAGCAAAAAAAAAAACATTGAGTGTGTGTTATTTCGGGAGCGTGTGTTATTTGAGTTAAAAAGGAATCTGCAGATCACTTGAAATACCTGAATCCCGGAATTGGTGGGAATCACCACTGATTTGCAGTTTCCTTTTTTACTCACACAACACACGACGCAAAAATATCTGGAAATGACTGAGAAATGAAAATGAGAAAGGAACGGAAGGATCTAACGGTTGATTTTTTGTTTGCGCGGGAGTTTGAAATATGAACGAGGATTATCAGGGGTTTGATTAGCTTTTGCATTTGGATTCGGGTTTTCCAGTTTTATCGTTTGGGTGATTCGTTTGATTGATGAAAGAGGGGAAATGTGTTTGGTTTTCTATTGACAAAAAAGTTGAAATAATTTTATGAAGTTGTTGATTTTGGCCGAAAAATCCTTAACTAAACTAGCTCTTGTTTGGATGCATTGTACATAAAATAAATTGATTTGATTTTATCAAATTTTTTAAGAAGCCAAAGTATGTATATAAATAAGGATGAAAAAATATAACAATTGAATCCAAATTAAGCACAAAATGTGCTTAGTCACAAAAGATAAACGAAACATAATAAAAAGGCAAAACAAACAAAAACTTTCCTTAAAAAAAAAAAAAAAAAACTTTACCATTTGGAATATCCTAAACATACATGCAAAGCTTGGTCGCATTTAGCCTAAGAATGGCTACTTTTTTCCCACCATGGGAAAATTATTTTTAACCATTTGATTAAATGAAGAACACAATCTTATTATGGTCTTTTTCCTCACTTTCTTCCCCTACCATTCTCTCTCCCACATGTTTCAGTAATGCAATACGCAAATGTTTCCTTCATGACAGATATGTGAATACCGAAAATCCATACTCTTAATCTGTTGTAAACAGTTAAACATTCTTGTTTGAAGTTGTCATAGACATTCAACACCAATTTTTTTCCCACACTGACCACTTGCAACAATCTCACCATCTAAAATTCTTGTTGCTTTACCAGAATTCCTTATGTTTTACCACGTCCTTACCCTCATTCAATCAAATTAGATTAAAATAAAATTAAAAAATTATCTTCTTTCACAATCTCACAATCTAGAAAACTCAATTAGATTAAAATAAGTTTTTTTAGAATTCATCAAATTATAAACCCAACCCATCCCATAATAAAATTGGAAAGATTGGGATTTTCCATTTGTTTACTCGTGATGTTGAACCAGGGGCGGAGCTACATAGTTGTGAGGGGTTCAAGTGAACCCCCTGAACTTAATAAAATTACACATATACCTCCATATTATTTGTACTCTGAACCCCCTGGAATTAAATTTTTACACCTTGACCCAAGACACTCTAACACTCACACTTCAGACTCACAAATATGAACCCCCTGGTTCAGGTTCTTAGCAATACCACTGTGTTGAACCCACAATGTAAAAGCTAACGAAATTTGACATACAAGAACACATTTCTCTAAAACCCAAATGCCACAAGAAAATGTTGAAGCTTCCGTAAAAAAAAATAAAAATTAAGAGGTTGAAGGTTATTGAACAATAAGAAAAGGGTTTGGAATTTTTGTGTTTCAAAAGAGAAGGTTTGAAAGAGGAGAGAAGATTGAGCTGCATCAATTATTTGCTTTTCTATAAATTACTACCGGTATTAAGTAGAGTTATAAGAATCAAAAGAAAGAACAAACCAAAGTGTAATATCTATTAATAAACATATTCTTTACTAAAAAGAAAAAAAAATCAAGGCTTAATTGCTATTTTCGTCCCTTAACTATTTTATTAGTATCGCTTTGATCCCTTAACTAAAATTTGTTCTGTTTTGGTATTTTAAGTTGATTTCCATTGCACAATTTGGTCCCTTCCGTCAATGAATTAACCCCAAATGTCTTAGGTGAATCAGTATAATGAGTGGTCCACCGTAAACTTCATTAATTTTTTAAATCTTAACTGTTTAATTTATTTGTCAAAAAATAAACCATTAGATCTATGAAGTATATTGTTTCTAATAGGGCACCGTCATTATTTAATTATTTTCTTCCTTTCTTCATCTTCTTCATTTATTTTCTTCCTTTCTCCATCTTATTCATTCATCTTCATAAACATACAGAGATCAACACCAGCACCACACAACAATTTCCCAACCATCCATGTTTTTTCAATTTTAAGTAGGCCACACACTTAGAAGCAATGCACTCGATATCAGCATCAGTAACAGTTCCAATCCCACAAAGAGCAAACCTTTTCAAACCCAGACAACATGAAGCAATTGCTCCCAAACTCCAATTTCAAAAACTTTGGAACCCCAACAAGACCCACATAATTTCTAACTTGAACCTTCTCAAGATGAATCTCAACCAACCCATAATTCATCTTCCCCACTGTTCCAAGCATCAAATTTCAATCGCCAATACATCGAATCAGCTTCAAAGTTTGAAGCTTTTTGGAACCAATTATCAACTGCGCAAACGACTGCCCGTTAACAAGCTCCTTCAAACAAATTGATTTCAACACCAGCATCAGGGCTCTCCCTCTTCTCTCGTCTCCCTCTATTTTTCAATTTTAATCAATTAATTATTTATTTTCTTTTCCATAATTCTTCAACACCAATATTAGAAGATGAAAGGTTGTTTTTATTACTGAGATTCCGGCGAGGATTAGGTTGTGGAAATGGTGAGGATTCTGGCGAGTATTAGAAGATGAAAAGTGTTGTTGATTCATCATTTTTCTAAAGCAATATTTGATTAGGGGTTTGATTAGAGGATTTTAACGTTGAGTTTATGTTTTTGGTTTTTCTGGAATTTTTTGTTGAAGATTGATGCACTTGATGTCAAGATGAAGAAGAAGAGGGGAAGAAGATGAAGATGTAAAAAAAATATATAAAAAAATTCCAGAGCCAATGCCATAATGACATGTGTACATCAGTTAACATTTTTTATTAAACCCTAACGTTTTTTAATTTAAACTAACGGAAAGGACTAAAAGTAGTAACGGTGAGAAATTTGAGGGACCAAAATAAATCAATTTTTAGTTAGAGGACCAATCCGATACCAATTAAATAGTTAGAGGACCAAAAAGGTAATTTAACCAAAAATCAAATATATTAACAAGATGTGAATCAGTAGACTAAATCAGAAGAGAAAACAGTGTGGTGGTAATGGGCGAGTGCATGAATGGAGGAGAGAGAATGCAGATGGATGATATGGTGTGGATGGACTATCATAAAATATGTGTTCCTCTTTAATCTGACCGTAAAAAAAAAAAACTTTTCCATGATGGGAAACAACTCTCATTTCCCATGCTAAACCTCACCACAAGGACTTTCCACCATAATTGAAAATCAATAAAAAATTTAAGCTTTGACATCTTATGCCACCATCAAGAATGAAGTTTCACTTTGTCAATCAATTTTATCAATTTATGTTAGACAGACTTTTTTTTGAGTAATTTATATTTTTTGTATTTTACTTCATAATCACAAATCATTTGGGTATTTTATCTTTCTTATGTGGCATAAGTGACATGCCAAATTAAGGATAAGTAGGTCATTTCTAATCCAAAATTTCTAATTTGAATTTGGATTATTCTTTCTCAAAATACACTTTTTACGGAGGTGTTCTACATCAGTGTCATGTTACATTTATGCAGTGGAACTTACTGGTGGAAATTGGCACATGAGTGTATCCAACAAAAAATTCACCGGAGAGAATCATCATCCCTCCTACATTCATATTCATTATACATTGAAGGCATTTTTCAACTTCGTTAAAAATAAAAATGTTACATCCACAAACAAATTTATATTTGAAAGATGATTAAAGTTTTTATAATATAGTTGTAAAAAGAAATTACCATTTCATTATTTCTTTATTAAAAGAGATGTTTATTTATTTTTTAAATTAGTATAGTATATTCGTCCCCAAAAGTGAAAAGGTTAAATCTCCAAACAAGCGCACACTAAGTTTTTTCTTGTGGTGTTAGTTTTTTTTGGTTGGCACAACATGTAAGTTAATGGTCCTTTGAGCAATTAAACTAAGTTATCTAAATTAACACACAAAAAAATAATTAAATATAAAACATGAATATATTCCAAGATCTTAAGTCAACACAAAAAGACCAATTTCAGTTGAGTTAACTCAAATTATCGATCGAATCCGTGGTTAAATTACACAAAAATAACGAAAGAGAAATGAAATAAATGTGAAGAACTAAAAACTACTCATTTTGACAAAAGAAGAGAAAAATATTGCTAGAGTCGTGATTTTAAGCATTTTCATCATATATTTCATGAAATTTCATCGTATCCACTCTTAATTTATTAAAATTAAAGGGAAAAAATTAGCAATTTCTCCTAAAGATGTCATGTACTGCTTTTTTCAAACAAGGAAATCACGGTACCAATTGTACAGTATATAAATAACATTTTGTGTGCGCATATTGTTTTACGTATCTGAAATATATGTTCTTCTGGGTTTCGAAAACTCTTTGCCAGGTAAATTGTTTTCTCAATGGAGTTTGCACTTCAACGCCACTAAATGAAAATGCATAACTCCGATACTGTTGTAAATAGTTACTTGTTGTATAAACAAGTTTAAAACGATTGGATTGATCGATAAGCAAAGCTAAGTCAACCTAAGTATAAAGAGGATCGCAAAGAGACATGGTAAATATTGTAACTTGATTATCAATGAAAAGATCCATCTCTAAAACAAGAGGAGGGAAAACCTAAAGCCGTCTATTCAATCCAAAATACAAAAATAAAAATGCAGAAACTGTGTCTCAGTGAGATCACTCAAAGCAACACAAATTTTTATTCTAAGATGAAATTCACACTATGACAATATCCGGTGAGACAAAATTTGGAATACTCAAATGATGCAATCCAAGCTCAGCCTCATCAAACCACAGAAGCAATGTGGACAATCAAATCAATAACACGGGTACTGCAACACAACAAAAAAAAAATATATATATATATATAATGAGTATATTTTGGACAATCAATTTAATGTCATATTGTGACAGCAAGGTTTTAGAGTAGTTTACCTGTAACCCCATTCGTTGTCATACCAAGAAACAAGTTTCACGAAGTTGTCATTCAAAGCAATTCCAGCCTTGGCATCAAAGATGCTAGACCTGCAAATGAAAATAAAGTTGATAGTAATAGTTAGATTGAGAGAACACCAAAAACTGATCATGATAGTTTATCTTCAAAGTTGCTTAAAAAACCAACATTACCTGCTATCACCAATAAAGTCAGTGGATACCACATCATCTTCAGTGTAACCCAAAATACCCTTCAGCTTGCCCTCTGACTCCTCCCTGATTTTCGCAAATTCAATAAAATGGGTTGTGTTAATATAGAAAAATTGTTCATTAAGTCAAAGGTAAGGGATTCAAGTTTGAAACATTACTTGATAGCAGCTTTGATCTCCTCATAAGTTGCTTTCTTCTCAAGCCTTACAGTAAGGTCAACAACTGAAACATCAACGGTAGGGACACGGAATGACATTCCGGTCAACTTACCATTCAGTACTGGAAGAACCTTTCCTACAGCCTGTAGGTTTCAAATTCAACATTAATTAACAAGAGTAAGAGTATTGAATTGAAATAAAACATACAACATCCAACCATGTAATATAATCTGACATATTTTATCATTATAGAGTACCTTGGCAGCTCCAGTGCTGCTGGGAATGATGTTGAAGGAAGCAGCTCTACCACCTCTCCAGTCCTTGCTTGATGGACCATCAACAGTCTTCTGAGTAGCTGATTCATCACAAAAAGATAATGTTAAATGCACTAGTTTTTATTGACTATCTTTTGCACAAATTTCTTTATATGCTTTGTACATAGGTTCAAATGAATAGATTCAGAGCTAAGTACGGCACCTGTGATGGCGTGGACAGTGGTCATAAGACCCTCAACGATTCCAAATCGGTCATTAATAACCTGTGAAAAATTAAGCTTAATAATTGTATCCAACAAAACTAATAATTTAAAATACACCAATAAAATGATAGAAAGGGTATTGAAAAAACCTTGGCAAGGGGAGCAAGGCAATTGGTAGTGCAACTAGCATTGGATACAATGTTAAGCTCTGGTTTGTATTCCTTCTCGTTAACACCAACAACAAACATAGGTGCATCTTTGCTGGGAGCAGAAATAACAACCTTCTTGGCACCACCCTAATCACCACAACAATCCAAATTATATACATTTCAAATTAATATCAAAATCTAATTAATTGTGGCTTCAACAAATTATCACTACATATCATTGTATCGAATCATTCAAACAGGGAACAACTAATCATATCATATGTAAGTAAAACATAATACCAGTTGATATCGATATTAGTAACAAGCCACTCAATAACAAATAAACTAAATACGCGATTCATATCAAATAATAACAAACAATCGAGCATTGTCTGGATCTAACAACCCCATAAATATAATGCTCTACCAAATAATAATAATTGAAAAAGAGATCAATGAAATGAAATGAACCTTCAAGTGAGCAGCAGCTTTATCCTTGTCAGTGAAAACACCAGTTGACTCAATAACGTAATCAGCTCCAACCTCACCCCATGGAATCTCCTCAGGGTTCCTATTATTCAAACACAATCAAATTAATTAACTATATACAAAAGGGGTATGAGATTCAGATCTAAAATCAGAGATCATAAATTACCTGGTTCCGAAAACAGCAACTTCTTTCTCACCAAAGAGAAGGGTCTTAGTGTCCTTAACCTTAAGTTCAAAATGCTTCCACTGACCGTGAACAGTGTCATACTTGAACATGTATGTCTGCAACAAAAAACGCATTGTAAAAACCTAAATCCAAAGTTCGAATTTCATTGTTAGGTTAAATTCTAATCGGATCAGAAATTTTACCATGTAATCAGTAGTGATGAAAGGATCGTTGATAGCAACGAGTTCAACATCGTTTCTTTGAAGAGCAACTCTAGCAACCAATCGTCCAATTCTTCCAAATCCTATTTAGAGAAAGAAATAATTTAATTAAGATAAAACAAACACTGTAATGAAAGTAGAAGAAAGTAAGAATTGAATTACCGTTGATTCCGATCCTGATCTTCTTGTCAGATGCTGATCAACAAATAAAAAAGACAATAATTAATAAACGAGAGATACATTAAAAGGGGTTTAAGAGAAAGAAAACGAAAAAAAAAAAAAAGAGTAGAATGAACACATACCCATTGAGATTAGTAGTGTTGAAAATAGGTTGAGAAATTAAGAATGAGAATAGAGTGAGGTTTGGTGGAGAAAACAAGGGAAGAGTGAGGGCTATTTAAAAGGGTTGTGTAAGGAGTGGCATGCGTATCACGTGACGTTTGTGCTTGGAGAAGGGGTAACTGTAACTTTTAACATTGAGAGAGCCGCTGATTTTTTACAACCCGGGGTTACCCCTGATTTTGACTTGGACGAGGGGTTACATTTTACATAGGTATGTATGACCGTAGGAGAAGATTACTAGAAAGAATCGGACTTGGAATTTTCGAGAATATTCGGACCCGTTTCTCTTTTCGGTCACACAATTAGGCCATCCAATGTTTTTTTATTTCTCCATGATTTCAAATATTTTCTAGATTTATTTTTACTTATTGTTAGTGGGATCCACCGAAATTGTATTTTCTTTCCTCTCTTATATGGCAACCAAACAATGGAAGCGTCTTTTTTTTTTCTTTTTCCAATAAACTTTTAATCTTCTCTTCTATACGATCAACTTATTTGTTTTTACTAAAAACAGACAATGCATTGAATCTACCATCGTTCAACAAGGCGAAATGGGAACTTAGAAAGTATGTTAAAAATATGGTTCTTGTCGGATAAATTAAGACCAAATTTAGCAAATGAATTAACACTATGGTTGGTTTCACAATGAACATGAGAGATCGTGTACTTAGAAAGCTCATTGAGTAACACCCTTAGCGCGAGAACTAAGTCATTGTAAGAATGACTCATATAGAGTTCATATGTAATCTATAGTGCAAACTTTTTAGATTTTTTCTTGCAACACTTCCAAAATATTTTGTTTACACCGAAGTTTATTTAAAAGTTAATAGTAATATCAAAACTACCTTGTTGTTCATATAATTTTTCAAAACCATTTTTTCATCTTTACTTTAAATCTTCACCTCTCTATCAAATAATCATTGATATTTGACCAAACTTAAGAAATATATTAAAGATTGAAGCACAAAGTTTTTTCTAGGGGTTTGAAGCACAATGCTTAAATTTTGAAGAAAATTAAATAATACAATCAAACGAGACATGTTCACGTAAACCACTGGAAGAATAAGATAAATAAGAAAAAGGAAAGCAACATGGATAGAATGCAAGGATGAGGAGGAAGAGCGACGGCATAAGAAGAAGGAGAAGAAAAAGAAGAGAAAGAGGAAGACGAAGATTTAACCTAATGGCTCTCCATAACCATGCATAGTCGAGAATCGATGATGAAATACATTTAATCCTTATTGTCTATGTCAACTTACTATACAATTGGTTGGTCCTATTCGCAGTCACGTTGAAGTTAGAATATAGCATCTCAAAGGTGAGGCGCTTTGGGTTAAAGTTATCAAATTATGGATATTAATTCTCTCAGATTTGGTGTGGCATTTCAAAGAATTGACTATTTGTAGAATAAAGTATTTCATGGAATATTAAAAATGGCCACAATGTTAGATTTTGGCTTGATAATTGGATTCCTAGGGTTGGTCCTTTGTGCGATCTTATAAGTTTAATCCCTTTATTTTCTTCTAATTTCCATGTCAATCATTATGTTATTTGGGGGTCGGAGTTGGACTAGTTTTAATCACCTTATTGCATAAAATATTTGTACTAAAACTATGAATATTAAGCCTCCTAGTCCCATCCAATAATATGACTTTTTTCTATTTAAAAACATTCTTCTAATCGTTTTTTTTCCTCTCAGTAAAAATGCTTACTGTAACACCCCGTTTTCCCAAATTCAAAATTTCAGAATAAATCAGAGTATTATGCAAAACGGAATGCTACATCTCATTAGATTCTCAAAAAGGAATAAATGAACATTTATTCTAGTCAAAACTGTTCTAACATCGCAGCGGATAAAATTTAATGTTAACAAATCATTTTGGCACGCATGCCTCATAAATAAGTCTCGACATAAATTAACTGAAAACTTAAATCATAATCAAATACGTAAGGAATAGAAATTAAACATAAAGGTTCCCATCCCGTTGCGTATCAGAGCACCTAAGGACACTGTGAGGGTAGCCACTCACGACAGTAACAGCTACAGAAGCTTAATCACCTGCACTTGCCCACAAGGCGGCAATTCCAGCAGAAGGGGTGAGATTCTCATAACAAAAACATTAAGCATATAATTCAATAATTACAATTAACAACATAACTTCATCATCGTATATCATAACAATAATCAAGTAGCATCTTAAACAACATCATAATTCAACTTAATAGTTTGACTTGACAATGCAACTTCGACTCAACTTATGCAACTTAGACATCTTAATCATGCATGTGGTACCATATTGAGTATAAATATACTCCTAGGGCATAAGCCCTCGTCGCTATTGAGCATAAAAATACTCCTAGAGCATAAGCTCTCGTCGCTATTGAGCAAAAGTTCCTAGGGCATGAGCCCTCGTCTCTGGATGAATATGCATGGACTCGACTTCTTAGATCTTAGACATCTCAAAATAAATTCCAATAATTTGGATTACATCATCATAAATCTTATAACAGCACATGCAACTTTTAATTAATAAAACATGGCAGCATGACAGCAATCAACATCGCAAACATAGTAAAATCGTGAACATTCACATACATCTTCTCTTATAATTCAGGAAAGCATATACAAATGTATCGGTCACAATAATGAGTCAAACATCAGTTAACAACTCTATATTTCTTCTTATTATCTCAGTACTTAATTTCCAAACCAGGAGTAACCTCATAACTAATCGTGCGACAAGAGTCGCATTATTCAAAAAGGTAGTCTGATACAGGACTACTCGCTATGGCGAGTGGGATCTCTCGCCTCGCGAACCATTACAGGGGTTACTCGCTACGGCGAGCTGGGTTGCTCGCCTTGCGAGCATCAGGGGTACTACTCGCTATGGCGAGTTGGGTTACTCGCCTGGCGAGCTCCTGGGTGTTGCTCGCTACAGCGAGTTGGTTGCTCGCCTCGCGAACCTTCTGGGGGTTGCTCGCTATGGCGAGCTATTCAATTCGCCTCGCGAGCTGATGAGTACTCGCCGTGGCGAGCGGCGACAGAACAGTTACGGGGTTACGAGGGTTTTCACCCAAAACCCCAAATTTCATCCTAATTCTTCCCAAATTCGACTATAATGATGTCTAAGGGTTATTCTAATGTTTGTAAACAGTTTTATACTTCATTGGTACAGTTTCTCATCATCTAATCATCAATTTCACCACTTTTTGACCTAACTCTTAATTCCTAATTCTCATGAATTAAACCTAGAATTGTTAACCATAATCATGAACTACATGTTCTAATGAAATTGTAATGATAGGCTCACCCTTACCTTAAGAATTCGAGCAACAGCCTCTCCGGTTCTTCTCTTCCGTTTTCTCCCTTTTTCTCCCAAAGCTCTGAATTGTACGTTCTGTACAATTCTAACCTAATTCCCCCTTTTAAACATCGTTTTGTTTGTTTTATTTTATCTTATTTCCCCACAACTATATCTAATTCTAAAACAAACCCACAACTTATTATTTGTTTTATTTTCTAATCTTATTTTATTAAAAAATAAAATAAGTCACAACACATCACATAAGTCGCATAAATCACATAATATCTCGAATATCACTTAATTCACACAAAATCATATAAATATACTCTATACTATAGAAAATAATTTAAATAATTAAAACGGGCGTTACAACTCTCCCCAACTTATAAGATTTTCGTCCTCGAAAATTTACCTTAAGCAAACAACTCGGGATAAGACTCCAGCATCTTACTCTTTAGCTCCCAAGTCAAGCTTTCACCAGTCGCTCCGTCCCAAACGACTTTAACAAGAGGTATCTCCTTGCCTCTCAACCTCTTCACTTCACGACCTTCGATCCTTACTGGTAAGGTCTCAACCGTCAGGTTGTCTCTAACTTGCACATCATCCCTTTGAATCGCATGGGATGGATCTGGAACATACTTCCGAAGTTGCGACACGTGAAACACATCATGCAAATTTGACAGGTGCGGCGGTAAACCTACTCGATATGCCACTGTCCCAATTCTTTCTGATATCTGATACGGACCAATAAACTTCGGGGTTAACTTCTTCGACTTCAATGCACGACCCACACCGGTCATGGGAGTAACTCTTAGGAATACATGATCTCCCTCTTGGAACTCAAGGTCCTTCCTACGCTTATCATGATAACTTTTTTGCCGACTCTGCGACGCTTTCATCTTTTCTTGAATCATTTTTACCTTCTCAGTAGTCTGTTGCACAATTTCTGGTCCTAAAACCACATTCTCACCCGACTCAAACCAACACAACAGAGTTCTGCATCTCCGACCATACAAAGCCTCGAAAGGTGCCACTCCGATACTAGAATGATAACTGTTATTGTACGTGAACTCTATCAACGGGAGATGACTATCCCAAATTCCTCCTTGCTCAAGTACATAAACTCTCAACAGATCTTCCAATGACTGAATCGTTCTTTCCGACTGACCATCTGTCTGCGGATGATATGCCGAACTCAACTTCAACTTAGAACCTAGAGCCTCTTGCAAACTCTTCCAGAATCTAGAGGTAAACCTCGGGTCTCTGTCTGATACGATGCTCGAAGGAACACCATGCAACTTTACTATTTCACGAATATAAATCTCTGCCAACTGAGCTATAGGAAAACTGATGTTAATCGGAATAAAATGAGCCGACTTCGTCAGTCTATCAACAATTACTCAAATGGCGTCATTCCCTTTAGGCGTATTCGGCAAACTCGTCACAAAATTCATGGATATACTATCCCACTTCCACTCTGGCACATCTAAAGGTATCATCATCCCAGCCGGCTTCTGATGTTCCACTTTCGACTTCTGACAAACCAAACACGAATACACAAAATGTGCCACATCACGTTTCAATCCAGACCACCAAAACAACTTCTTCAAATCATGATACATTTTCGTAGCTCCCGGGTGAATACTCAAGCTACTTCTATGACTCTCTTCAAGAATCATTTTCTTCATCTCCTCATCATCTGGAATGCAAATTCTACCTCGGAACCTCAACACACCTTGGTCATCGACCTTAAAGTCACCATCTTCGGTCTGATTGCTAGCAACTAACAAGTCCACAAACTTAACATCCAATTTATGCGCCTCTCTAATACTTTTCAAGAATTCATTATCAATCTTCAGCATTCCCAACTTCACACTTTGAGGTGACCATTCGCATACTAAACTCAAATCTCTAAACTGTTCCAGCAACTCAAACTCTTTAACCATCAAAGCGGACATATGCAAAGTCTTCCTACTTAGGGCATATGCAACAACGTTAGCTTTACCCGGATGATAATTCAAACCAAAGTCATAATCCTTCAACAACTCAAGCCACCTCCGCTGTCTCATATTCAATTCCTTCTGATCAAATAAATACTTCAAGCTCTTGTGGTCACTGAACACTTCAAACCTCGAACCGTACAGGTAATGTCTCCAAATCTTAAGCACAAATACCACTGCAGCTAATTCAAGATCGTGGGTAGGGTAATTTCGTTCATGGATTCTCAACTGTCTCGATGCATAAGCAACCACCTTACCATCTTGCATAAGCACGCCACCTAAACCCAACTTGGACGCATCACAATACACAACAAAAGGTTCATCGGACTTAGGCAAAATCAAAACTGGAGCCGTCGTCAGACGCTTCTTCAATTCATTAAAACTATTCTCGCAATGGACATCCCACACAAATGCTTTACCTTTGCAGGTTAACTGCGTTAGCGGAAGTGCCAACTTCGAAAATCCTTCTATAAATCTTCTGTAGTACCCAGCTAATCCCAAAAAGCTTATAATCTCTGTAACCGACTTAGGAGTCTCCCATTGCGACACTGCTTCAACTTTAGACGGATCAACTGCAATGCCATTACCAGAAATAACATGGCCAAGAAAACTCACTTCGTTCAACCAGAATTCACACTTCGATAATTTAGCGTAAAACTTCTTCTCTTTCAACACTTGCAAGACTATTTTCAAATGTTCCGCATGCTCTTCTTCAGACTTGGAGTAAATCAAAATATCATCGATGAATACTACCACGAAACGATCCAAAAATGCATGGAAGATGCGATTCATATATTCCATAAACACACCAGGTGCATTCGTAACACCGAAAGGCATCACCTTGTATTCATAATGCCCATAACGCGTCCTGAAAGCTGTCTTCTGCATATCTTCATCTTTCACTTTAATCTGGTGATAACCCGACCTTAAGTCAATCTTGCTAAACACTCGTGCACCCACTAATTGATCCATTAAATCGTCAATTCTCGGAAGTGGATACCTATTCTTTATAGTTACCTTGTTCAGCTGTCGGTAATCAATACATAACCTCATACTACCGTCTTTCTTCTTTACTAGTAATATTGGCGCTCCCCAAGGAGAAACACTTGGTCTAACAAACTTCTTGTCAAGTAAATCTTCTAACTGTTTCTTCAACTCAGCCAACTCGGAAGCTGACATGCGATAAGGTGTCATAGACACCGGCTTCGTTCCCGGAATAAGGTCAATCTAAAATTCAACTTCTCTTTCTGGAGGCACATCAGGAATTTCATCGGGAAAGACTTCTGGAAAATCGCATACCACTTTCTGTTTGTCAATCAACGTTTGGTTCTCAATAGATAAAGATGCCATCAAAGAAAACATCAACATTCCTTCACGTTCTAACTGCTTCAGCTGTTTAGTAGATAAAAACTCCACCCCACTCTCTTCTTCATCAGAGGAAAAATACACTGACTTGCGAAAACAATTAATATGTACATGATTGTACTCTAACCAATTCATACCCAGAATCACATCCATACCACTCAAGGGTAGACAAACTAAATCAATTTCAAAATCACGATCATACATCGACAAAGGACATCTTAAACACACAAGAGAAGTGGTCACCGAACCCTTAGCTGGAGTCTCGACAAACATTTCCCCATTCATATTAGACATAGTAAGACCCAACTTAGCAGCACAATCAATGGCAATAAAACAATGTGTAGCACCAGTGTCAATAATAGCAATTAAAGGAGTACTATCAAAATAACAAGTACCTCTGATCAAACGATCCTCATTCTCTGTCTGTGTGCCAGTCAAAGCGAACACTCTACCAGTAGTCTGAGCCTTCTTAGGCTTCTTGCATTGTGAACCAATATGACCCTCTTCGTTGCAATTAAAGCACACAACATCATCATATTTGCACGCCGAAGTAGCACGTCCTTTCTTACCACAGCGGTAACACCGCTTCACATCTCCAGTACAAGCATTACTCTTGTGGCCTTTCTCACCACAATTATAGCCGACAATCTCAGCAGGAGCATCCTTCTTCTGAGGTCTCCTCTCATCATTAACTCCTTGCTTGCCCTTATCAGCAGGGGCACTATAAGGCTTCGGGCGGCTCTGCTGTCCTTTACTCTTTCTTTCATTCACTACCTTGTAGTGAGCTTTAGTGTCCTCCTCATAAATCCTGCAGCTGCTCACTAGCTCGGAAAAATTGCGGATCTTTTGGTAACCAATTGCCCTCTTGATATCAGCACGCAAGCCATTCTCGAACTTGATGCACTTAGAAAACTCCGCCGTCTCAGCAGTATAGTGTGGATAAAACTTAGCCAATTCCACAAACTTGGCAGCATACTCAGTCACCGACATGTTCCCTTGTTTCAGCTCAAGGAACTCAATCTCCTTCTTCCCGCGAACATCTTCCGGAAAGTAACGGTTCAGGAACTCCCTCCTAAACACATCCCAAGTAACAACAACACCTCCATTCTCTAAGACCGGTTGGATACTCACCCACCAGTCGTCAGCTTCTTCTGCCAGCATGTGCGTCCCAAAGCGCACCATCTGCACGTCCGTACACTACATCACTCTGAAAATCCTTTCGACCTCCTTGAGCCATGTCTGAGCTCCATCGGGGTCGTATCTTCCCTTGAACGTAGGTGGATGATTCCTCAAAAAGGTCTCCAACATCCTCACACCATCATTTCCACCAGCATTCTGTTGTTGGCCCACAGCTTGAGTCATCGCTTGTAATGCAGCAGCAAGAGCAGCATCATTTCTTCCAGCCATCTTAGTTCACTACATAACGAGAACGGGTTAGAGAAATTCAAACAGAATTAAACTAACACTCGACACTAACGACTCGATCTACTTGACCGGACGGACCGACCTGCTCTGATACCAATTGTAACACTCCGTTTTCCCAAATTCAAAATTTTAGAATAAATCAGAGTATTATGCAAAACGGAATGCTACATCTCATTAGATTCTCAAAAAGGAATAAATGAACATTTATTCTAGTCAAAACTGTTCTAACATCGCAGCGGATAAAATTTAATGTTAACAAATCATTTTGGCACGCATGCCTCATAAATAAGTCTCGACATAAATTAACTGAAAACTTAAATCATAATCAAATACGTAAGGAATAGAAATTAAACATAAAGGTTCCCATCCCGTTGCGTATCAGAGCACCTAAGGACACTGTGAGGGTAGCCACTCACGACAGTAACAGCTACAGAAGCTTAATCACCTGCACTTGCCCACAAGGCGGCAATTCCAGCAGAAGGGGTGAGATTCTCATAACAAAAACATTAAGCATATAATTCAATAATTACAATTAACAGCATAACTTCATCATCGTATATCATAACAATAATCAAGTAGCATCTTAAACAACATCATAATTCAACTTAATAGTTTGACTTGACAATGCAACTTCGACTCAACTTATGCAACTTAGACATCTTAATCATGCATGTGGTACCATATTGAGTATAAATATACTCCTAGGGCATAAGCCCTCGTCGCTATTGAGCATAAAAATACTCCTAGAGCATAAGCTCTCGTCGCTATTGAGCAAAAGCTCCTAGGGCATGAGCCCTCGTCTCTGGATGAATATGCATGGACTCGACTTCTTAGATCTTAGACATCTCAAAATAAATTCCAATAATTTGGATTACATCATCATAAATCTTATAACAGCACATGCAGCTTTTAATTAATAAAACATGGCAGCATGGCAGCAATCAACATCGCAAACATAGTAAAATCGTGAACATTCACATACATCATCTCTTATAATTCAGGAAGGCATATACAAATGTATCGGTCACAATAATGAGTCAAACATCAGTTAACAGCTCTATATTTCTTCTTATTATCTCAGTACTTAATTTCCAAACCAGGAGTAACCTCATAACTAATCGTGCGACAAGAGTCGCATTATTCAAAAAGGTAGTTTGATACAGGACTACTCGCTATGGCGAGTGGGATCTCTCGCCTCGCGAACCATTACAGGGGTTACTCGCTACGGCGAGCTGGGTTGCTCGCCTTGCGAGCATCAAGGGTACTACTCGCTATGGCGAGTTGGGTTACTCGCCTGGCGAGCTCCTGGGTGTTGCTCGCTACAGCGAGTTGGTTGCTCGCCTCGCGAACCTTCTGGGGGTTGCTCGCTATGGCGAGCTATTCAATTCGCCTCGCGAGCTGATGAGTACTCGTCGTGGCGAGCTGGCTGCTCGCTGTGGCGAGCGGCGACAGAACAGTTACGGGGTTACGAGAGTTTTCACCCAAAACCCCAAATTTCATCCTAATTCTTCCCAAATTCGACTATAATGATGTCTAAGGGTTATTCTAATGTCTGTAAACAGTTTTATACTTCATTGGTACAGTTTCTCATCATCTAATCATCAATTTCACCACTTTTTGACCTAACTCTTAATTCCTAATTCTCATGAATTAAACCTAGAATTGTTAACCATAATCATGAACTACATGTTCTAATGAAATTGTAATGATAGGCTCACCCTTACCTTAAGAATTCGAGCAACAGCCTCTCCGGTTCTTCTCTTCCGTTTTCTCCCTTTTTCTCTCAAAGCTCTGAATTGTACGTTCCTTGTGACTATTTTATATACTTCATGTGATTGGAAAGGTTATCCCATCATCAAAACTTCTATTTAGAAGCGTTTACATGGTAGGCTTTTGACGAATCATGAGAGAAAGATGATACTCATGATTCCCCTCGTCATTGATAGACTTTTATTTGCAAGTTCTTGAGACAATATTCATGCATTATCTTAGAGACAATCACTCGGAGAATTTTCATTACCATGGAGAAAAATCATTAGAGTGCTTTCTTTAGCATCGGTCTCTCTCAATGGATTGACATGAAATTACAAACTACTTTATTGGTACTCAACAACAACAATGTCATTGGCCCTTAGTCTTTGGTACGCCGACTAATGTGGTTTGACTTGATAGGAACAAACTTGTGTTTTTGGGAACAATAGCAGATCATGATCAATTTATGGAATCTCTTCACTCCAAGTTATATTCTTCCGTCAAAATCTCATGATCAAGCCCCCCAGTTACTTGGATGATACTCGCGTGGAAACTAATGTGAATTGGTATCCTTTGTCTCTAAATACCCCAAGCTTAATGTTAATGGAATGGGTATCATTATATCGGCATAAGCATGTCTGCTTATGGTGGTCTCCTTCGTGATATCAATGGTCGGTTCATTCGCGGATTCATTTGCAATCTAGTTAGCGTAAATTTAGTTTTGGCTCGACTTTGGAGTTTAGTTCATGGCCTTCGTCTTGTTCTTAATATGTCCATTCGTAGAATGTTGATCAAATGGATTCTTTGGTGATTATTAATATGGTTACTATGGGACATTCTCATAATCTCCGTTTAGCTCCTTCCCCGAAAGAAACTCTTAATTTAATTGATCTTTGTTGATTGTGGATACTTGATCAAACATATTTTCTGTGAAACAAATAGGTTTGCTGACAAGTCGACGAATCTAATCCATAGTTTTAATTTTGGTGTTCATCCTCGTCCTCAACTTCAAGACTTATTATTATTGGTGTATGAAACTCAAACTATGTTAAAAAAGACAATTAAACATGCCATGTGCACCCAAAATTAAATCCTAGACAAGTGATGTGCAATGAGAATTCGGTCTTTCGTCCCTACGAGGAGAGGATCAATTTTCCTGCAAGTAGTTCTTACAAAGCTCTTAGCTGCATATCCCTCTATTTATTTATTTTGTTTACTTTGATCAATTTTATTTATTTTTCACTTTGCTCTAATTATTAGGTTGACCCTTTACATTATTCATTATCATAATCATAATTTATAATTATATGTATGCACATATAATGATAATGCAACGGTTAGGCTCTAGCGTGATGCTTGACATCAGTCTTCACGTTGTGCTATTAGTTTATAATTAGTTGCTGCAATGATCAAAGCCTTACTAAAATTTAATAGCGTTTGTTTAGTGCAATTATAGTGTACAAGCTTTGTTCATAGGTGTGAAGCATGAAGTATTGAAGTCACACTCCAGTTTAAGATTTAAAATATTACACAGGGATCATAATTCAATAAGGCAAGCAAATGGAGTTGGGGAGACAAACAAGTGTACTAAAAGGTCAACTAATCAATTTCATGTGGACTAAACTTTTTTTTGTGGTGATGTGGACTATCCTTAATTTTTTTCAAAGGTGGACTATCCTTAATAGTGGCTACATTATTGAGTAGGTTAATCTACGACAGTGAAAGGAAGCTTTTCCCATTTTGTTTGATTGCATTATGTTATTCTTCCCACTATATAAAATTAAAGCTGACATCCGCAGTGACATTTATATTCTCCTTTTTTCTTTCAAAAAAAAAAAAATTCTCCTTTTCAATATATATATTCAATATTAATTTTACAAACTAGGGTGAAGACACATACCACACTTTTATAAACGATAAAAAAAAATTATTAAATGAAAGGTAAAATTGATTGTTACACCAAAACATAAGATTTTTTTTATAAGATCAAAATAAAGTTTTTTTTTAGTGTTCAATATTGTTCCTATTGTTGTAGATTATTTATATTTTAATGAGATTTAACTAATTTTTTAATTAATAATTTAAATAATATTATAATTATGATGATTTAAAATAGTTTAAATAAAGGGTAAAAATGAAAGAGAAAGTTTAATCCAAAAAGATGCACACTGTATTCCATTTATTTATTGTTGTTGAATACTAGTGATGATGTGGTTATTTTATAAAAAAGAAATCAAAATAAAATTGTATATATGAAGGCCGGATAAGGGGGCTCCAACTAAAGAAGAGTTTTAAGTTGCCAAATTTTTTAGGATATTTGTCCAAAATCTTTATATAGACTAAAACATGTGTTTGTTTCAGCTTTAAAAGAATAGATTTTTTTGTTAAAAAAATTTAACGATATTTTTCTAGAGATATTTTTGGTTAGATTCCGACAAAAATATTTTATAACTAATTTATGGGCTACTTCGTTGTTTTTGAAGAAAAAATATTTATTGAGAAAAGTTAATCATAATAATATTTTTTAGAGTGTAAAATAATTTTTGATAGTTTTTTTTTTAATATAGTAAACAAATACTTAAAAATGACAAAAGTGATTTATATTATATATATTTGAAAAATTATAAACCAAACCTCGGCCAAAAAAACGCATCCATATTCTTGTAGGTTAAATCTTGTTTGCATATTTGTATCTAGCTCGGTTAGTAATGATGAAGTGGCCTACTACTTGTTGTCGGTTCGATTTCTACCAACCAATTTTGTTAAGTATAACAAATAAGATAAATATTTTTTTTTAATGACGAATGTTAGTATGTTAATTCTTATTTTAGTCTTTTTTAGAGAAATTATTATTTTAGTTTTTTCTTGTTGCCATTTGAACCTTAAATCTCCGACTTCATAAACCTTAACTTAAACTAGTTGCTACCAAATCCCCAAGAGATAAGATAGAGTAGAAAACATATTTAGAATAGTATATGATATAAAACAATTATTATATCAGGTGTTTGACGTGAACATGATAATAAGCATGCTCCTTAAAAAAAATGATAATATTCTTTTATCATATCATATTTTTTTGTACACGTCACATAATAATACAATAGTGTTATGCGCACAAGTGTGTATATCATATTTAGAAGACTTGATGTCAAAATTTAATTTAAGCCTACAAATACACTTTGCCTACACTTTATACACATGTAAAATTTGATTTGAGCCTACAAATACACCGTGCCTACACTCTATACACAATTGTCATTTTTTTTTGGTTAAGTAGCCTCGTGGCTAGAGCTCACACAATTTAATGGTGTAGAAGTAAAGTGTTAAGGGTTCAAACACCCGCCCCTACATATAATATGCAATATCCCTACTAATTGAGCTAAATTGAGGGGGATTACACAATTGTCATTCTAATCGAGCAATATTGAATTGACTTATATATCACAATGTTAAATTGACTTTTATAATCAAACTTGTAAGCTTATACTCCTTCCGCTTACTATTATAAATAAATAAATAAATCATTTTGTAACTAGCTCGTTTTGTTTATAATATATATTATATATATTGGTTATTCAATAAACTTGATTTTTTTTTGCTTATAACTGATTGAAGAAAGTATAATCCAATAATCTATATTATTTTGCAATAAAAATGTAGTAAGAGTTAGATTTACAATTTTGAATATGTTTAACACTTATAGGTTATTTGCTAAAAAGAAGAAAAAACATGTGTAGGTCCTCTATAATTGCCATAAAATAGTGTGGCCAAAGTCAGCCAATGACTTTTTCCCCAGTTCTGATAGAGACGGAGTACATTTTAGGCCCCCCATTATTTGTCCATGAATAATAAAAACCACTCAATATACATGTACATGATGTGTCTATGCAAACTATGCATTTTTTGTGCAGCGACATTTTAAAGCATCCAGAAGGTCAAAATATGATTTGAACTCATGACAGAAGTTTCACGATAAAGGACAAAAAAAAACGAACGGCTTTGAATGGAAGTCAAATATGAAAATAAAAAAATAAGGTAAATTTTAAGTTGTCTTTTAAAGAATTAATTAAGTGAATAGTTTTTATAATTGGTGTGAAAGTGACTCAAAATTGAAGTTTTTAATATGTCAAAATCGAAGCCCGAATGGTGTTGTCCGGGAGCCCGAATTTGGCTGTGGTCTTTCAACCTGTTGGTACGTGAAAAATCGGTGGCCGAAGAGCAAAATCGGGACTAGAATTTGCGAGCAGAAAATATAACATAATCGTATTTTCGAGTTCAGATTTGTTCCAGTTTTTGGAGGATACTTTTACTATAAATATAGACATTGTATCGAAGTAAACCTTGAGATAGAGGGGGCTGAAAACAAGGGTTTGTAAACAAACAACAAACTAAAGTTTTAGAGAGATTTCTCTAAGCAGGAGACACTAGAGTTGTGATTAACACACCTTAGGAAATACTATTAGGACTGAGTCTCTTGGTCATAGGAAGAGATTGAGACTTTGAGTAGAATTAGGTTTGAAGACTTATTTTTGTAGCCCTTTGATATCTCTTTTGTAAAGTTACTCATCATTATAGTGGAACGGAGAGCTGTTCTCTCCCCCGACTAGGTCAATATTGGACCGAGTTGGGTAAACAAATTTCGTGTGTTCTCTCTTTCTTTCTCTCGTTGTTTCCTACTTTTACTTGTGTTTAATTGTTATCCACTTTGATATTGGTTGCTTGATTACTTTGCTTCACACATCAAGTATTTTATTGGTGTGATTTTTAACGAATTCACAACAATAAATATTTAAAATTTTGTTTTAAGTCTTTAAAAAAAAAATCATACCTTTTAACCCATACAACCTTTTCGTTCACATTTTTAGTTCATGTCAAATTTTCCATCAATTTTTTTAGTCATGTAAAAAAAATTTGATTCACTAAAAATGCTAAATGAAATTGTTACAAAGACTAAAATATATAATTTTTTCTCTGCAAAGACTAAAAACAAAATTCTTCTTATTTATAAGAACGAAACTGCTTTAGACCATGATTTTAACCTAGTACGCAACAATACTCTTAAGGAATATTGACTTTAACACTTGGGTTTAAAGAATATTGACTTTTTAACACTTGCATCGATGCTACAACAAACAAACCAACGTTTGATCGAGCTTCTGCTCGTTTCGTTCGTGTGTTTACAGATATGGGGTTTACTAAGCAGGTGAGGTATAAGGTCTTGGTTGGAAGGAAGGGTTAATTTTTGTTCATATTGCAAATGTACTGGTCACTTTATGGACAGTTGCAAGAGAGTCAATGTTATCTCCCCTAATCAAGTAGAACCCGCAGTCATAGCAAAGAGGAAACCTATACAACAATGAAAAATGCTTTTGCCCAAAGGAAAGACAACTGAAAGGAAACATAAAGGAATAAACATTGATGACCTTATTTCTTAGAACCTGATGAGATAATGGCCTTATTTCTTAGAACATTAATGACCAAAACAAAACTACGAGTAATCAACAAATTGATGATGTTGATGTAGAACTTGACAAGGCATGTTCAATTGATTGAAAGAATTTGGAGCAAGGCGACACTATACACTCAACTGAACAACAAGGCGCGTACCATAATATGTGAGGTGATGCTGATTTGCCAAGAAAAGGAGTGAGATTTTTGAATTGAACGATTCAAATGATGAATATAAATTTGACGATGCCACTCAATTACATAATGATGATGAATGCTTTGATGTAAATCAGAAGAAAAAAACTTGCGATCTGATTCCGATGAATATTGTCGCATCAAATTTGAAGACATATAAGCAAGCTTTGAAGAACACTTTTGAAGATCCTTTTTCCTACTTGTTGAACGAGATGACTACACTTTTAATGTGGATTTGGAGTATGAAATACTCCCATCCAATTGCCCATTTTGTTATGTCATTGGTCACTCAGAGGATAATTATCGTGCATAAAAGAGTATAAAGACATCAAGGAAAAAAAAAGATAAAAAAAAATGTCAACCGGTGCAACAAAATAAGAAATGATATTTGAACAATCATTTTGTGATAACTTTCTCTCTCATACTCATTATGTTTTTATTTTCTCTTTTTATTATTTTGATTTTTGTGTCAGTACGTATATTTAGGTTGTCCTACAAATTGTACCAAAAATTGATTGTTCAAATAACATTTCTCCAACAAAATATGAAAGATGCGCTATAAGGTGTGAATAGTGTATCTTAAGTAGAGCTGTCAAATGGGTTGGCCCAGCCCAGCCCGCCTCGCCCCGGTGGACCAGCTCGTATAAATGGGTCTGAGTGGGTCAGCCCACTTGATTCATGGGCTACCAAGATTGAGTCCAGCCCAATTAGTAGTGGGCTACAGGACCCGATGGGTCGGCCCCGCCCATATTTCAAAATATATTATTTTGTTTTTTTTTCGAAAAAAAAAATCGATAATGAACAATAAAGCTACATATCACATTTTTTTAATAGAAACATATTAGTTATTACATAAATTATTATATATCAAATAAATCACATGTCTTCGTAAACTTAGTTAAATTATATATAAAACGTCTATTAAATCAACATCCATAAGGATAAATAGCACAAAAGAATCAATACAAAAGTAGAGTATTTATCGTAACTCACAAAGTGAACCTTGAAGACAACAAAATTTCATAGTACATAATAAAATAATTCAGTCTTGCCTAATAAAACTATTTATTTTTTAAAAGGGCCGGCCCGCAAGCCTGACAGCCCTGCCCATGCCAGCCCATCTAAAATGCAGGCCCGATGGGCTGGTCCAAAAATACAAGGTCGTTTTTTTTACGATTTTTTCGAGGCCCGACCCACACTAAAATAGAGGGCCGAAGGGCCAGCCCAGTGGGTTTAGCCTCTAATCTTAAGACTTAGTTTTTATGAAAAATAATAATATTGTCTAGGGGAGATATAAGATCACAATTCATGGGGAAAACATGACTTATTAGGTTGATATATTTTTGTGTAAAAATATATATTGAGTTACCCTTTGGTTTTTAGGGGAGTAGACTTTGGTAATGTGAAATTCGATTTATAAAGTAAGTATAACCTGATCAAAATTTATTATACTACATAATCAAATTTCTATAAGAAATTCGTCTGTGCTGTGGGTGAAGTTTATTAATGGCTTAATTGTTATTTTCGTCCCTTAACTAATTTTTTGGTATCACTTTAGTCTCATAACTAAAATTTGGTCCGTTTTGGTATTTTAAGTTTATCTCCGTTACATATTTTGGTCATTTCCGTTAGTTTAATTAAAAAAACTGTTAGGGTTTGTACAAGTCATCATCTTCATTCAACTTCATCATCATCTTCCTCATCCACCTTCATCAAATTTCTAGAATTTTTTTTTTATGAATTCAATCTAAAAAAAATCATCTTAATCATCATCATTTCTTTTCTTTTTTGGGATGAAAACAAAAACAATTAAAATGAAACATTTTTCTTCTTATTATTGTCATGATTGTTACCATGATCTTCATCTGGGTATTTTTAGTTTTTTTTTTAATAGCCAAACGTTATTAAAACTCCCAACCTCTTAAGAAATAGAAGTTGGAGCAACATGAACACATAAACAAAGCCCAACGCAAGGCAGTTCAAGGCAACATAGGAAATACAATGAAAAACACCTTCCAAAAAACAAACTCAGCTAAACCCACAAACAGCTGTGAAAATACACAAGCAAAAACACAACCACAAAGACCAACTCGGGGCTAGCAGCAGACCGCCCAGTTGGGCTGTTTGTACACCTCGCCGAACCTAAACAGCCCCACAAAATTGATGAAAAACAAACACCAGAAAATCCAAATAATTGAAAAAAAACTTGTTCGGCACTGTTTATGTTATATCTGATCCTTGCAGAAATCTGAATTTGCGTTTCATTGGTTTTAATAGTTTTCATCGTGGGTTTGAGTTGCAGAATCAATTTGTTTATGAACAAAATCAAAATGGCTTATGAACATCAATTTTTTTTTGAGTGAACAAATTGGTTGTTGATTGAGTTATAAAATTGATTATGTTTATAGATTTGATGAAGATGATGATGAAAAAGTTTTTTTTTCCTGGATTGATGTGTTGTTGATGATGAAGATCATGAAGAAGAGGATGGAAGGAGAAGGAAGAAGATGAATAATATAAACCCCAAACGTTTTTTTAATTAAACTAACGAAAACGATCAAAATATATAACGGACGTAAACTTAAAATATCAAAACGGACCAAATTTTAGTCAGGGGACTAAAGTGATACCAAAAAAATAGGTAAGAGACGAAAATAGCAATTAAACCTTTATTAATCACTACTTTTGTTTGTTTGAGAAGAGTATGAAATGTCTTAAACTTTTTTTCTAAGGAATGAAATGTCTTTAGCTTTATTTACTAGACAAACAATTACTTTTCTTTTAAAAAAAAAAACAAACAATTACCTTATACGTGTACTATGGTAAAAAAAAAAAATATTGAGAAATTGATGGACTAGCATTTTAATACGCGTTTGGTTGGTGGTGATCATAGGAAAAGGGCCAGGGTGTTCAAGTTGGATTGTTCCACGGTTCCACCTTGGTGTTCACGCAAATCAAATAAAAAGAGAACAATATTTTGACTTGTTTATAAAATAAAATTAAAATTAAACGTACTTTCCAGAAGGACTAATATCACGTAGGCCAAAAGAGAAAGTATCAATAAAAAAATCCTTTTTTTCTCAAAAAAAAAGATAAAAAAGAATATTCGAAGAAGGAATGGCCCAAATTGAAGGGCAAGAAAATAGTGAACTAACCAACCACATTCCTTGACACAAATTGAACGCAACTATTTTAATAGGCGGCGGGTCGCACATTGTGCTGACCTAATCTTCACATTTGGTACACACATGCTGCCCTAATTTTTCGCGTTATATAGTTTTAGGTGTCACGTTCACATATATAAACCGTATTCACATTCACAATTTTTCATCTCAATTTTGCTCCGCTTCCTTTTCGTTTCATAAGTTTCCAATTAATTTACTTCGTTTGGAAGCGGGGCATATCTTAGCGTTATTATTCTCTCAATTTTCTAACTCTCTTCTCGTCATGGCTGCTAACAGATGGATTAGACCTGAGGTACATATTTTCACATTCTTTTTGTGACGGTTTCATTGGTGCCATCTGCACCTATGAATCCGTTAGATTTGATTTTAAAAATACATAATTTTGTTGTTATTTTTATTTTTGAGCAAATAATTTTGTTGTTATTATATCTTGTTTTATATATGATTTGTATATGTTTGGGTTGATTGATGATTAATAGAACAAAATCACACTTTGATTTTGATTTTGTTAAAACTTCTAACCTAGGTTTTGGTGATTTGACGTGATTCTGTCAATTAGATCGACAATTTAAACATACACTTTGTGTATTTGGTGTTCTTAGTATCTCGATATGATTGTTGTTTCGTAGATTACATTTTTTTTATGTGATTGCACTAATATGTGATGTTATGATATCTAAATTAAATGAGTTATGTGTTGTATCATGTGAATAGGTGTACCCACTTTTTGTCCCAGTTGGTGCTGCTGTTGGGATCTGCGTCATGCAACTTGTTAGAAACATAACCACCAATCCTGAAGTCAGGTATATAGATCTTTCATTTTTTTTAATTGTTTTGTTTTTTGATTCATTCAAATTGTTCAAATCTAGTGGTTCCTCTTTTGAAATGTTGAATCTGTTGTATTTTGATGAATTATGTATATGTTTGGGTATGTGATGACATCAATTGATTTTATAAATTGATTGTGGGAAAAAAGTAGGTGAAATGATTTACATTTGCATACATTAATGAAAATTTGATAATCGATTTACGTCATTCGAAAACCTATAAACTTTTAGGTGTAAATACAATTGAGATTGGTACTGAAATCAACATTAGTATGCATGCCAAACATGACTCATTTGTGGTAAAACCAGTCAAATGTGATTTTAGGGGGTGTTTGGCAGAGGAACTAAACATTGGCCCCATTACTCTTCAAAGTTTGCAGATTACTTTTCCAATTGGATCTATTATAAATATTCATATATAAACTGATATTTTGATTTTCTGGATCCATTGTTATGACATTTTAACATTGCTGAAAGTCCTTTACCATGTGTAAATTAAAATTCAAATTGAAGCTTGTTGCAAGAATTATATATGTATGTGTTTGTTTGTTTGTTTTGAGTTTTGAGGTCATTATTTATGATCTATAATTGAATTCTTGAATTTGTTGATTATGTTTTCAGGGTAACCAAACAGAACAGAGCTGCAGGAATTCTTGACAATCATGATGAGGGGGAGAAATATTCACAACACTTCATAAGGAGGTTTGTCCGTGGCAAGAGCACTGAGATTATGCCATCCCTCAACGGCTTCTTCTCTGATCCAAAATAAACAAACAAATGTCCAATTTTCTGTTATTGAAATTTAATTTCTGGGATTAATATTTTTTGCTTCATGCTATCTCGAATTGAGAAGTAGGACAAAGGAATTTGACTTTTTAGAAAAAGGATATTTGTTGATGTCTGAAATTTGCTGTTGGATGACATTCAATTTGTCTCGAGAATAAAGATTTATATTTACATTTGCTTCATCAGTTTTATTTGATTAAGTTGGTTGATTATTTCTTGCACTGCGAACAAAATAATATTTCATCAAAGGAATTTGCATATTGTTTAATCCATCGAAGTTTTCATCTACACCGTTTTTATAAATATAGAATTTCGTGTACATACCTTAAGCTGGAATTTGTCAAGGTATGTTTGGTTCAATTTTTTGAGATTTAAAGTTGATACTAGAGGCATAAAATTGATTTTGATATGTTTGATTCCTCTAAATTAAAAATGATTTTGACTCAAAAATTGATTCAATTTAAAGATAGAAATTGAAGTTCATAATTTTGAAATTACTTTTTACTCTGAAATTTATTGTTAAAATCATTTTTACACAAATATATTTAAACATGAATCGTTTTACTTTAGACTTAATTTAAATTAGAATCCATTCATTCAAAAGCAATTTTTCTTGCTGTAAAACCAATACCTGATCAAAAGATTGATTAACCTGGATGACCAAACATACAATTAAACTATGGTTGCGTTGAAATAAATAACGATTTTACAATTTTCCTTAGTTAAAAGATGGTTAAGCCTATAACAATTCATTGCATTAAAAGTAAAAAAAAAAACAAACTGAGTTTTGTTAACTTAATCAACGTCCGTCTTTCTCTCTATAGGATCCATACTGAAAAAAATAAGATTATATGTATATATAGTTCCCCTCTATTTTAAAACTCGGAATTCCACCTCCCGATTTTGCATTTTTCAGGATTTTACCCCCTTAATCAAATTTAAAGTCATTTATGCTGATGTGGCAGTGTTAGCATGAATTTTAAAATATTATCTTATTATCCACCTAATTAATTATTTAATTAAATATATTTTTTAACTACAAAATTTTGAATAACTTTTAAAAAAAACAAAAAAAAAAACCATAAAATGCAAAAAAAAAGTAGGAATCATAAAACCATGTTTAGTAGCCTAAACTAGAAGAAGGCCATGTTTGAAAATTATGTCTACTAGCCTAAATTAGAAGAAGGCCATGTTTTATAAACTGAAAAATAGAAAAGCAACTGTAATGGCAGTGTGTCGTGCATTTGTTTCTCTCAAACGCAGCCTTAATCATTTTAATGAATTTATTGCTTCTCTCTACCAAGGCTGTTTCAAGTTACACAAACTTAACAAAACACACACCCCAACCCACACGTAACAAAAATCACACAACACCACCATCTAAACATTCTTCCCAATTTTCATGTTAAAGACTTTAATAGAATAACTGACCCGAAAGCAACAAAAACATAAACCCAGATGACCAAGAGACAACCCCAAAAATCATAAACATGAAAGCTACAAGAGAATAGCAACAAAGAAGAGACGAGTGAGAACAGCGACGGCGATGAAGAAGGGGAAAGAGTAAGGAACGGCGACAAGAAATTGAGGATTGGAAGTGATGCGTTTCTGCGTTTGGTTTTGGGAAGCGCTTCTGCGTTTGGCTACAGTTTACGTAACAAATTAATCAATTTTTTATATTATTTTGGGTTACGTTTTTAATTTAATTGATTTATTTTTTTTAATTCAAAGCAATTAATATTAATAAATAAATTAGGTGATAATAAGATAATATTTTAAAATCCATTCCACATCAACTTAAATGACTTTAAATTTGATTGGGGGTAAAATCTTGAAAAATGCAAAATAGGGGGGAGGGGTGGAATTACTAATTTTAAAATAGGGGGTAAAATTCCGTTTGAGTCAAAATAGGAGGGGCAAAGCTGCACTTAAACCTATGAATAACTTTGTACATTTGAATAATACTCCTTCAAAAAAGGGTAACATTTGCATTGGAAAATTTTAAATAAACAATGGCTTTGTACATTTGAATAATGCTCCTTAAAAAAGGTTAACCGTTGCGTTGAAAAGTTTTAAATAAACTTATTTTTTTGTTAAACTTATACGAATTAAATTTTATTTTAAAATGATTTCAGATGCAGTTGACATCAATCAAATATGAAAAATCATTTTATAGTATTTTTTTAAATTTGTCAACATAATTTAAATACATTTTATTGTGTTTTCTAGTACCTTCAATTGATATTATAGTTCGGTCTCTTGATTAAGCGAGCATTTTACCGTTCATGAGAACATATCTATATGGTATTCTAAAATAATTTTATTTGTGGTTTGATTCACGATAATCCTCTCTATTTCAAAAAGTTTTTAAAAAACTTTGAAGCAAAAAACTATATTATCAAAAGATATTAACTTTTTCAAAAGGAATGCAAAGTTGTTCGGGCAATATTCTAATTGATCAAGTTCACAGTTTTCTTTAACAAGAAATACTTGATTTTTTTATTATTTTTCTTTCAGTCTCATATGTTTATTTGAATTACTTTCATTGGTAAACAAATAAGCACATTCATTTGATAATTCTAGCGGACATCTTCACGTAAGGATATTGACGAAAGGCATTATTACGACGTAAGGATCCGCACGTGCACACGCATGAAGATTAAAGGGAATCACAAAAGACGATTCTGAATCCTGACCGTTAAATAAGCAAATTCAAAATAATAAAATATTTACGACCCAATGAAAACTAAAAAGCAGAACTAGCCGTTAAGGCGCTTCCCCTATTTTATTATCCTCTTTTTCCGAATCAGTTCGTATTATTTCTCAAAACTCTTCTACTCTTTCAACAATCCAAATTTCACTTGATCATCATGGCATCAAAAACAGTTACCAAAGACATAATCACTCTTCGCGGTTCTGCAGCAATCGTTAGCGAGTTCTTCGGTATTATCATTATTCATACTTTTTCCCCAATTTCTTTCATTTTTCTACATTTTCGTATTTTTTGCTGATTATTATTTTTTATTTTTATTCATCAGGATATGCTGCTAACAGGTTTGATTCATCATTTTGTTTATGGATTTTTATTTACCATATATTCCAGTTATTTGATTAGAAATTTTATGATATTGATTAACAAGGGTTTTGTTAATTTTATTGGAAATTTGTTCAGCATCCTTTACAATCGCGGTGTTTATCCAGAAGAAAGCTTTGTGAAGGTGAAGAAATATGGACTCCCTATGTTGCTTACTGAAGATGAGGGTGTTAAGTCCTTTATAACCAATTTAACTGCTCAGCTTTCTGGTAACTAACAACCCTAACCCTACTTTGTTTCTTTCTATTATTATTATTATTATTATTATTATAGTTTGGTTCTCTATTTCATGTTTTAGAGAAATTGAAAAAGAAAAATTAAGTGTTGTGATAGTTACTTATGGAGAGTTGGGAATTATGCATATTTTAAATCATGTTGATTTCACGATATCACGGTACCATAGTGATTTTGTTGAAGCTCTTAAGTGTATATTTTGCAAAGTCAACGTGGTTTCCATGATTCTGATTCTGACAAACTCATAGTGAACCCAATCATGGGCTTAAAAGTTCATTTGTGAAAATTACAACTTTTTTTGTGAACTTATTATATGTATATGGATCAAGCCTTATCCCGCTAAGTGGGGGTATGGAGATTTTTTTTGTGATATCATTTTAAGTAAAAAAGTACACATGTTAACTTTTGTTTATACTATTTTGTTATGGAGATTTTAATATCTAATTGAATTTGAGAGTGAGTATTTTTTTGAGGTACCATTGTGAACCAAACTATTGGGATTTTAATTATGTTCTGCTATGGAGATTTTAATACCTAATCGAATTTGAGTGAGTGTTTTTTTTGTGATATCGTTGTGGATCGTTGCTGATGATTGAACTGTTTGAATATTGAAAAGAATGGCTTGAAGCTGGCAAGTTACAGAGGATTGTCCTTGTTATAATGAGCAAGTCCACTGGTGAAGTCCTTGAAAGGTGGAATTTCAGCATTGAGACTGATAATGTGGTTGTCGAGAAGGGCGAGTCAAGGGAGAAGAGTGACAAGGAAATCATGAGAGAGATACAGGCCATTATGAGGCAGATTGCTTCGAGTATCACCTATTTGCCATGCTTGGACGAACCATGTATGCTGCCACTCTTTGATTCTTCTTTATGTTTTTTGCTTTCTTCATCTTCATTTTGTATTGTTTTATCTCCTAGTTGAATTTGGCTATTTGCTTCAGGTGTTTTTGACGTGCTAGCATATACTAACACAGATGTGGAAGTTCCATTCACTTGGACTGAGAGTGATCCAAAGCTGATTGCAAATCCACAAATGGTGAAACTGCATTCTTTTGATACTAAGGTGAAATTTGGACTTGCCATTTTTGTTATTGATCTAATTGCATGTTTTGGTAAATTTGGCTATACTAATACTTGTTTTGCTTATGCAGATTCACAAGGTTGACACACTTGTATCATACAAGAATGACGAATGGGATGAGCAGTAAAGCTGAGCCGCCTGTGTCCTTTTCTTGTCATGTTGTTCTTTTTCTGTGATTTTTTTCAAATCAAGTGAATTGTGCCAGTTGTGAATTTTCTATTCACATTGTTAGATATGTGTACTTATGCGGATGTCAACTGCATTAATCCTCACTTTTGTATGTTTGCCTTCTGGCTGAAAGAATTGACATGTAAGGGATATCAAAAAAGTTCCCTAATCTTTTCAGAATTATGGGCTGGGTTGTACTTAGTTTTATGAAATAGTGTGAATCCTCGCTTTTTGAATGTTTGCCTTCTGGCTGAAAGAATTGACATGTAAGGGATATCAAACAAATTTCCCAACCTTCTCAGAATTATGGTTGGGTTGTACTCGGTTTTATGAAATAGTGAATCATTCCAAGTATGTTAATTTGAATCCATGTAAGAGGGTCTCAATGAAGTTTCCTAATCCTTTCAAAATTCTGGGTGTACTTGGCATTCCAGTTTCATGAATGAGTGAATCACTCTGAAAGCTTTTAAAGGAGATCATAAATTTCTTAATCCTTTCATAATTCTGGTTGGACTTATCATTTCAGTTTGAAGAGTAACTTCTGTCAAAATATAAAATGAATTAGTTTGATGGAAGTTTTAAAAAAAAAAGGCAAGTCCTCCAAGAGTATGGTTTGCAACTGAAACAATAGTGAATATTTGAATCACTCTGTCTGAAAGCATTTAATGAGGATCATCATGATAAGTAAATCCTCCAAGACATTTTGGAATTGAAGCAATTGTTAAAATGCTATTAAAATGCTATAAGAGCTTATATTTGAACATTTGTAACCACTTCATAATATACAAGCAAATCCTCCAAGATGTTATCGTAACGAATTGAAGCAATTATTAAGAAAGCTATAAGCATATTTTAACATTTGTAACCACTTCATAATAATAACTTATGACACTTAATATAATAACTTGTGATGCTTATAGTAATCTTGCGGAGCCACTACAGTATATCATATTGACAGCACCTCCTTCTCCTCTACTGCTTTGTGCCCAATCCGTCATCACCACTCTGTGGCCTCTATCTCCTATTTTTAAAAACTTCTCCTTTGAGCAACTCAAGACTCAGGCGACACCACGCTCAAATATCGCACCTAAAGAACAATTGAATAAACCTCTATATTCAATCTAGCCCAACACAACCATGATCCTCTGCTGCACGTACGTCTACAACTCTTTTGATTTCCATCTCTCTCTCTCTCTCTCTCTCTCTCTCTCTCTCTCTCACACACACACAAACACACATCATTATCTCTTCTTTTCCTCAATATTCTCTCATCCATATGATTTCTGCCGCAAATGCAGCATGGCAATAGATGCTCCCCACAATCTGCTTGTATCACATCTTGCATCCCTTTTTATGCTAGTTTGCAGGATTGAATTTTTAAACAAATAAAGTTTCAGGTTAGTGCTGCACATATATATCGTTAAAGATCCTAACAGTTCCCTCCACTCCTCTAAACAATTGAAGCAAATAGCTGAATATTGTCCATACCGCGCACCTGCCCTCAACTCACACCTTGGTATACGGCATCAGGCCATCTTCTCTTCAGTATGCAAGGGTATATAGTCAGACTCGCATCATATAGGCATAATTTGACGACCATTCCTGCAATGATAGTATACTGTTATGTTAACAGCAATTGTGCACAAACTCAATACTTTTTGGGTGAAATACAGTTTATCCCCGAAATTTAAGGGGTCTGCAAACTCAAATCTCAATACATGATCTTTAAAATGACAGTAAAGCTCCTAGACATTAAAAGAAAAATAAAACCTTTAAATTTGCACAAGTTTGCTAAAAGAATAAACCGAGCCTAACCTTCATCAAGATGAAGACTGTAACTTCCTATGGTCAATACTTCTGATAATCTGCTCCTCATCCTCCAACCAAAATGCAGAGCCAGTAGCACAAAATAAGAAAGCTACATCTGCTGCGGCAATGGCAAGAGTATGTCCATCATGAATTCATGATCCAAACTTCTCTCAAGATTGAGTATTGGTCTTCCAGAAGCTAGTTGTCAAGTATTCTAGAATGATGATAAACATCAAGGAACTATTACAGAATGAATGCCTAAACATGAAAGAACTATAACTTAATTACCCCTTCCTTAAATAGCTGAATTCATTTTTCATTTCCAAAAAAATAAAAAAAGAAAGTGCCAATAATTATTGTTTTGTTTACACTGAGTATTGGCCACATATGCTTTTTATAGTATTATATTATTTTTATTTCTCTTTCCTTTTTCTTTTTTTTCTTTCCCTCTCCTTCTCTTTCAACCCCAACCCGTCACCTAAAAAGAATTTCATAGATCTTTCACAAACTGATGATATTCTGGTAAATCTGTCATACACTTCAGCATGCGCTGAGGACGTGGTCTCTAATTTTCCTCGTCAATTGTCAACACAACCAAGCAATGATCAGAAATACCTCTAAAAAAAGTCGTTTGAATATAATTAGGCCAGCTAGCACACCAATCTTCAAATAACAAAAATTGATCCAACCGATTCAGAGTGTGAACATCCTCACGGTACCAAATAAAACTTCTCCCACAAATAGGACGATCAAATAAAATATTATGCTCAATGTCGTTTTGCAATTGTCCCTCAGGTGATTCAAACTCAATGTCTTGAAGTTACAATGCTAAAATTAAACTATAAGGCTTTATGGAATGTATATTTTATTAATTAAAGAAAAGATAAAAAAACACAGAAACATGTCAACGATTTTTAGTTAAAAATATATATTTTGAATATTAAATAAACTACGCACAATTGATTTTATCTGATTCTCATGAATTAAACATGAATCTTTGGGTCTTTGCAATTCTATCACAAACAACACAATCAACTACATGCATAAATCACAAATATATTTTTACACATCTCTTTAATTCGTCATGGATTAAATATGACTCTTTGAATCATGCACATCACGTTATAATGAATATTACAAATGTATTAGAAATACAAAGTAACACCCATAAGTCCTAGCTAACTAAGAAATGCCCAAAAAAATAGGTCGGATATATATGGTGTAGTGAAATCTCTCATGTGATTGTGTGTTTCATGTAGTATTTGTCACTCCGTCTATGGATAAAAAATAAAAAAATAGAAAGTATTTGCATATTTTAGTTCATATTACATTTATGAATTATGTATTTGTTCTATTTAAATAACAAAAAAAACTAGGCTTAAATGCTCTTTTGATCCCTTAAGTATTTATTTGGCATCGCTTTGGTCCCTTAACTAAAAAAAAAGATCGTTTGAGTACTTTATTTTTATCTCCGTTACCTATTTTGGTCTCTTCTGTTAAAAAAAATTCAAAAAAACATTAGGGTTTGTATTATTCATCTTCTTCCTTCTCCTTCCATCCTCTTCTTCATGATCTTCATCATCAACAACACACCAAAACTCATAAAAAGCTCAAATTCATTAATCAATATTCACCTCTTCTTCTCCCAAAACTCATAAATTCCCCAAAACAACAACACATAATCCCATCACTACACCACCATCATAACCAACAACATAAACTCTAATTCAAACCCAGAAAAAAAAAATCATTAAACCCAGTAAAATTCAAATGAAATCAAAAATGGAAAACAGAGATACATAGGGTGAATAATTTTGATGAGTAATTTTCAAAATGGGTTTGATTGTAACCATTTTCTGGATTAAAAGTTGTCGATTATGAACCATTCAATGTAATAGGTTGACACAATTGAACCATGTCACTGTTAATTGTGTAAAGAAGCAAATAAATAGCAACCAAGTTGGGGTTAAAATTGTGGGTTCAATCAAATCAAATTTTGGGGTTGAAAAAAAAAAACAAGTGAATCTGAAAAGTTGAAGTGGCAGCAAGGTGGATCCGTACTAGAAGTAAAAAGATGATGAAGCAGCTTCTATGTATGAGCCATGAGGGAATTTTCAGGCTTGTGAAAGAATGGATGAATTTTGAGAGAAAAAAATGATGAAATTATGTGTTGTTGTTGATTTGATGAATTTATGAATTTGTAAGTTAATAATTAAGTAATTTATAAATTTATAGGTTTTGGGAGAAGAAGAGATGAAGATTGAAAAATGAATTTGAGTTTTTATTTTTTTATTATTTTTCTGGGTTTGAATGTATAGAAAGATGAGTGAAGATGATGAAAAAATAAAATGAAGAAGATGATAAAAAAGAGACTTAAGTGTTTTTTTGGTCCCTTAAGTCTTTATTTGGTATCGCTTTGGTCCCTTAACGTTTTCAGAGTCAATGTCAAAATGACACGTATACCACACTTAACGTTTTTTTATTAAACCTAACGGAAGGGACCAAAAAGTGTATCGAATATTAAATTAAAATACACAAACAGTCTTTTTTTAGTTAAAGGTCCAAAGCGATACCAAATAAATATTTAAGGGACCAAAAGAGCATTTAAGCTTTTTTTTAATAATTGCACAATTTTTTTTAATGTTCTATTATTTTATGGACAAATTATAAATCACATTACTTACCACTTTGAATTTAAAAAGGAACATAAAAAACCCGAATTATTTCTTTGATATCTCGTTTGTCTTCATCAATTATTTTGTATTTTTTAATTGTTATTTTCAACTTTTTGCACACATTCCTTCACGGAAAGAAAAAAGATTGTTTGCACACATGTGTGAAATAAAATACACTTTTGTAAAGGCAACAATCTAAAAAATTGTTACTCTCTAACTATAATGAATAGTATTATAAAAAATTAGTGTCGCTCTAAATATTTATATATTTTCTTCTTTAACTGACGTTTAGAGTGTGCTAGTCAGTCTAGTTTTAATTAAAATTTGATTAAAATTACTTTAATTTGTTTTAAAATTATAGGCATAGATATTTTGCAATTTCATTTGTATGAAACTATACTTATCTTTTTCAAGAAATAATATAACAAATATAATATAAATTCTTATATTTTTTTAATGACACCAACAATATAATATGCATATATGTTTAAGAGTATAATTGAAAGAAAAAAAGTCAGTCCAAAATCACATATTCTTTTTTTATTGCGCTAATGTGTGTAATTAAGAACAATCTTTTATATAAAATTTTGACTTTGATTAAAATTATAAGTACAAATATATGTTCTTTCAAATTGAAACAACAAAATAAAGAGAGAAGACGAAGAAAGTGGATTACAAGATTCAAGAAGCATTTTTGACTCACCATAGTTGTTGAAAATCAAAGTTCATAATTAATAACTAATTTACATAAGAGAGAAGAAATTGAAAAAACAATCAAATGAGAATTTGCAATGCATGAAATGTGCTGAAAAAAACGATATGTTGTTTAGTTTTTTCCTGTAGTATGTGCTTTAATCCAGAAGCATGAACTTGAAAAATAAAAAACATAAACAGAGAGAAGAAGATGAAGAAACTATAATTTATTAGAAGCATTTTTGGACTCGCTGTATAACAGTTGAAAATCAAAGAAAAAGAAAAACCTAAATGGAGTTTATTAGAAAGTTTTGAATAAACAGGAGATGTAGCGGGAGAGAATATGAATGTGAGCTTGAGGTGTTATATTTACGGTAATCAAAGATGCAACACTATATAATAGTATTTGTTTTTGTTAGTGTTCAAAGTAAGTTTTCTTTTAGTTAGTTGATTTGTTTTGAATTGGCGCCAAACACTACTATGATTAACTGAAACGGTTATTGTTACTACTATAACTGTCAATTAAGTAACTTTGACAATTGTCACATAACATATAACAGAAACGGTTATCATTATCATTAAGCGTGTTCATAGCATAGAAAAAGTGTTACAACCTAATGAAGCTAAATACGTGGCACAGGGATACGCGAAAATATTAAAATTTAAGATATGATACGGCTAAGATACGTTTACAAAAAATTTATACTAAAACTTATATGCATGTAAAATACTCAAAGATAATAAGTAATGATTAATCTTCGTTATTATATGCTTTCAGAAATGCCGACTGATCCCACAAACCAACATGAGTCTTTTCAGCGTGTTTTGTCCTCACTCGCACGCTTTTCGGGAAACTTCCCAAAAGGTCACCCATCCCAAAATTGCTTCAAGTCAAACACACTTAACTGTGAAATTCTTATGGTTTGGGCTACCGAAAAGAAGATGCGTCTTGTTGATATAGGTAGTATCAAACAATTCTTATAAGCTTTCATTCAACCATGTGGTCTCATGCCTGCATGGATTTCGGATCTCTCTCATTCCGATGTGATTGAGTTTTGCCTAGAAGCTGCTAGAAGCCAGACCACTCTCCGCCCTCATTAGCCTTAATCATTACATAGCCACTAAGCGGAGGCGTTACAAAGTATCTTATAAGTATCCAATATTAATTCCAATTCTTCATAGGCACATATCTGCAAGTATCCATAGAGTATTGGTATCTAATACATATTCAATACACATACGTCTCTATGTTAAAACTAGCGGGTTTCATAGCTTACAGCCGTATACTCTAAAAATGGAGATGTACCTGTATCGGATACGTATTAGATACCGATACTCCACGGATACATACCCACGGAGATGTACCCCTATTTTTTAACATTACAATTCGACCCTTTAAAATTTTAGACCGATGATGTTGTATGGTACGGAGTGTTGGCGGTTAAGAGCCAATACGAGAATCAAGTAAGTGTAGCGGAGATGAGGATGTTGTGTTGGATGAGCGGTAAGACTAGACGGGATATGATTAGTAATGACACCATTAGAGAGAGTAGAGCTAGCACCTATAGTAGAAAAGTTGGTAGAAAATAAGCTTAGATGGTTTGGGCATGTAGAGAGAAGACCTAGGAAAAGTATTAGAGAAACCATTATAAATGATTTAGAGGTCAATGAGTTGGATCCAAATATGGTTTATGATAAAACACTATCGCGTAATTTGATCCATGTAGTTGACCCCGCTTAATGAGATAAGGCTTGGTTCTTGTTGTTGTTGACCCCTCAAAATTTTCAAAATTGCAATTCATGACCCCTCATAATTTGCAAATCAACCCCTATTTGAATTGACTAAAATTCGACTAAAATTTTAAATTCTAAAAAAAAAAATCAATTACCTCATCCAAACATACTTGTAAAATCCCTCCCCAAATTTTACAAAATTCACATTGTCACTGCTCCAATGAAAAAGAAAGATAAAATATTGATTCTTGTTGTCATGAAACTCTATGATACTTCCATCAGAGATGCTCTTATAGTCTTGTGGCTCAGCTACAACTTCATTGCCACAACTCTGTTCTTTTTTAAGTGTCTTTTTAAGATGAATTTTTCGTTTCTATGTAACTGTCTTTTGATATTTTAATGGTATGATTTGTCAATTACTCTTATCTTTTTCAATAAGACTAATTAATGTTATCTATTTGAAAAACTAAAGTTTTTTTTTAACAAAGTTTGGTTCTTGTTATCTACAAATTTAAACAAAAAATTGTTACAAACAATAGTTCGAAAAAGAGTTAAAATTCTATAAATAAGATGAGCAGTAATTGTTAAAAATTTCAAGTGTAAAGTAAAAGAACAAATTTGAGAGAAGAAAAATTAAAAGACTCCATGAGTGTTCAAAAAGAAGAGAAAGTGGAAGACCCATTGAAACTGTTGATGAGAGGTGAAGAGGGATAAAGAGTTGAAGAATCATTTGAGAAGATACAAGAAGAACAAGAGCAAGATGACAATGAAAAAGTTTCATCAAGTGTACTAATGAATTTGATTTAATTGAAGATGCATATTAGGAATTTGATTTGAAGTTATAGTTGAAGTCTTAACTTTGATTAAATGAATTGGAAGAAAGTTAGTTTTTTCTTATCTTTTGAATGCGAGGTTGGAATTTTTTTTATATTAACTTAAAAGAATTAAAAAATATGCACAATATTCAAAAAATTTACAATTGTTTCTTACGAGAGAGAGTGTGTGTAAAAAAAAAGGAATTTGTTGGAAAAAAGATAATGACTGACAACTAAATTTATTGAAAAGATAAAATGCGTGCAAAAAAATAGAAATTGATTGATGGATTAAAATGAGGATATAATAGGAAGAAAATGTGCAAAAATACACATTGTTAATCTAGTGTTAGTTTTTTAAAAAGACACTTAGAAAAGGACGGAAGGAGTATCCGGTGGTGGGAGCAGCCGTGTAAGGGGGATCTCAAGACATTTACCCAATCCTTTCGTGGTTTTGGTTTGCTGGATTTAATTGTTTCGGTTCTAGGAATCATTGAATCACTCTTGAGTATATAATCTTTTTTTTTTAAGGCCAATACTATATATTAATTCAGTTCTGATTATGAAAACGTTAAAAGGAGTTCATAAAAGCAAATATCTAGGAGATGTATGGTTTGGTATTGAAGAAATTGTCAGAAAAGCTAGAAAAGCTTATCTGAACCACCGTAACCACTTATGTGTGTATTTGGTTGTGCGGTGAATTGATTTTGTCGAATTGATTTTGGTTAAAAGTGAGTTGAATATAAAGTGATTTATGTTTGGATACTTCAAAACAGAAGTGCTTTTTATGAAAGCTGGTGTTTGGATATTTTGCATTAGAATTGTTTTTGGACGTGTAAAAGATTAAAATGGGTTTTAACATGTGTGTGAAAATAAAAGTTATGAGCTATGTGCAATTAAATTCAAGGGCAAAAGAGAAAAATTGATTGAAGCAAAACTTACGGTGAGAGAATTGATTTCAAGAAGCTAGGAATTTGAGCTTCTCTAAAATTGATTCTGAAAAGTAAAATACATGCTGGCTGCAAAAAAATGTAGAAGAACCAAACACGATAAAATTGATTTTGAAAGAGTAGACTCACGTTCTGCCTGTTGCACCGGGCAACCAAACATATACATGTAGTGCTTGGTTTGACGCTGAATAGATATGACACGCGTTCTACAGCCCCTCCAACTTGAAAAAACAAAAGCTATTATTTGTAGTTTTTCTTTAGACGCGCATTTCCTGCCTCCACCGCCTTATTATAGTAATAACTCATGTCACTTGATATAATTACACACAATGTGATGCTTGTAGACAATCATATATTGAAAGACAGTGCCTTGTTCTCATGATGTCTCGCTCTACTCCTGCTTTATGCCCCCACCGTCGCAACAGACGGGTAAACCACAAACTCTCCACAGTCTGCTTGTATCACATCTTGCATTCCTTCATCTGCTACGATGATTCGGAAGATTCCTGCTTGAGTCGTGAGTCAGAAAAAAAAAAATATGCCACTATCTTGGAGAACTACATCAGCAGAATTAACAATTGAAAATTATCCTATAGAATATCTTGACAATAATTGTTTTCTCACTGCCAATGCATATTTACAGAAGGCAGAGGAGCCTGTTCATTCTCCTATTATAAACTGACTATAAACAGCATTATCAAACTAAACAAATACAGTTTCAGATTTTGGTCCAAAAAAAAAACAGTTTCAGGTTAATGCTGCACATATATATTGTCGAAGATCCTAACAGTTCCCTCCACTTCTCTGGACAGTTGAAGCAAATATATGAAGATTGTTGTCCTCAACTCACACCCCGGTATATGGCACCAGGTCGAAGATCATCCATATTATCAATATTTCTATAACCATCAAATTCTCGTAGACCTGTCCAAGCCCGGCGCGCCAGAAAATCACGATAATCATCCTCAGTATAAAATATCTTCTCTTCAGTATGCACAGGGATATGGTCAGACTCATCATATAGGCATACTTTGATGGCCATTCCTGCAATGATAATATGTTGTTAGGCTAATAGCGATTGTGTGCAAACTCAATGAGTTTTGGGTGAAATATAGTTTATCCCCTAAATTTAAGGGTCTACAAACTCAAATCTCAGTACATGAACTTTAAATAACAGTTAAGCTTCCTAGACATTAAAAGTAAAATAAACCATTAAATTTGCACAAGTTAGCTGAAAGAAAAAACTGGGCCCAACCTTCATCAAGGTGAAGAGTGTAATTTCCAATAGGCATGTCACGGTCAATACTTCTGATAATCTGTTCCTCATCCTCCAACCAAAATGCGCGTTTAGTTCTCAACCTAAAAGCGGCCCTAATTGCCTCCTTTATGGCTTCCGGAGTGCCATCAATACCTATCCGTCTTGTATAATCACCCCATTTGACTGATATAACCCTTCCACAGCAAGACTGACTTTCCCCACCTGCCATAATAGTAAGAACCAGTATCAGAAATAAGAAAGCAATTAACCTAAAGAAGAAGGAAAAAAAATGAACCAATCCTTTACATAGCATAGCTTACCATTTCCGGGAGTTTCTCTCCAATTCCAAGGAGGGACTCCGCTTGCTGCAACATCTGCTGCAGCAATGGCAAGAGGATGCCCATCATGATCCAAACTTCTCTCAAGATTGAGTGTTGGTCTTCCAGAAGCTAATTGCCAAGTATTTAAGAATGATGAGAAAAGAACTTTTTTTACTTTGGAAAGAATGAATGCCTAAACATCAAGATGATATCCCACATATATCTAAATCATTTAAATACAACCCCCTTCCCTAAATACTACTACTCCCTAAATACTACTCCTGGACATTTCAATTAAGATAAAGATTACAACAAGCAACAACAATACTTTTTTTCACTATTTAAAGAAATAGTTACCAGCCAGACAAAGCTGAATCATATCCTTGTAAGTTGCAATAACTAGAACGTTCCTACAGATTTCACTAGTACGACATTTGAATTTTCGTTTCAATAGGCTTTCCAAAGTAACATTTCAATATGTGTCCAATTCTTTTTATCGTTATATGGAATGTTTACAAGAAAAAGGAACAGCAAAAAGGTAACAGGTCACCTATGGTAGCAGTTAAATTCACATGCAATCATATACGTCTAGAAAACAGATGAGACACAACCAGCCGGTCCGACTGGTTCAACCATAAACCGGACCGAAGGCCTGTGTGGTCAACCTATTAGATCAAATCTCTGCTAGATTGCTAAATATATGTTCTTTAAACCAGTGCATTGCTTATGAACATATACTAAAATATATATACTTATGAATAGTAGTTTACTGTATAATATATTAAACTATAATATATTAACCTATTAGATCCAATCTCGGTTAGATTGCTTTATATACACTTATGAAATAATACATACTTTTAAATTTGAAGAGTAAAATATATATTTTAAAAAAATCATATACTACAAATATACTTTTGAATTATAATATGTACATATATAAATTCCCATTTTGTGAATACATATTATTTTCGTAGAATAGTAGTTTATTATGTAATATATTTTGCAATTTTTTTTACAAAACCAAGTTCATTAGCATAAAATTTACAAAATTTAATAACATGTGAGATTTTAAATATTGTAAAACTTTGACCAGTATTCAACTAGCCTAGGGTATTAGGTTAGTGAGTCGCTGGTTTGAATGTATCATACAATAGTTGTTATTTTCCAGTACAGCAATCTAGGATTAGAACCAAACCAAATGGCCACATGGAATCAAAATCCTACATGATTCATGAGCTGAAAAATATGAAATAATCTTAGGACACAGACACATCACAAGTGAACTATTATAGAGTAGAAAATAAAAAGCTGACTTCAAAGACATACCTTCAACAGGCCCAAAAGAAATGTTGGCATCATCAATACCTGCACAGCAACATAACAAGTCAACTAACAGTTCCTAGAGACAAAATGGGCGGAATTGTAACAGGACAGACATCTAAATGTCATGACTCAGAACAGCAACTAGGGAAAAATTACCAATTTACTTAAATTGGGTTTGATGATTCAAGAGGGTAGGAGTTGTCCCCCCTGAGAACCTTCAAATTGCAGTGATTTATACTCTCGTATACAGGGCCGTTCCCGACAATTCGGAGGCCCGGTTAGAGACTTGACAATTTTCATTTAAAAAGAATTGAAAAAAAATCCAACACTATTTATGGTGACATACAATTAAAGTTGTAGTTAAATATATGAGAAATGATTCAAACATGAGTTTTACCTACGAATAAATAGACATTTACTTATGGATAATGCATAATCGATAGTAAAATTGATGTCTTTTAGACCCTTACCTACGGAAAATTGACATTTAGTGACGGATTTTGTCCGTAGGTACAAGTTTTTTTTTTTGTTTTTTTCAAAATTAGAGGCCCCTTAAATGTGAGGCCCTGTGCCAAGGGTCTCCTTGCACTTGGCCAGGGCCGGCCCTGCTCGTATATCAAAGATCGTAAGCATAGAGAAAAATAACACAGCTATCAGACCTGTTATCAATTGATATGGGCTGAGTATCTACTAAGGGTAGATTATTAACAAAGATATACATTTGACTTCCAAGCAAACTTCCTAAAGCTATACAGGCCAACTAAATGCTTCTTCTTTACTCCAAATTTCGGTTTCACGTAGAAGATTAAAATTAATAAAAGCTAAAGGTATAAAAACCAATGTTGTCGATTGCAGAGAGTGGAAAATAGCGGACTGTTAAATTCCTCAGTGCAATAGTGCTATAGCACCACTATAGCCACTATTTGACAATATTTTGTACTAAATATATATTCTGGAACAATGTTGGTTTGTCCAAAATTCCACTACGTTATAGTGGTATAGGGCCGCTAAAGCTGCTATTTAACAACACCGATACAAACATGTAAAATAGCAATTTTAACCGAGATGCACACCTTTTGGGACTGGATTTGTTGGGATTTGGAAAATGTAGTTGATTAGGCAGTTACAATAAGAATAGTTAGGTTTTTAATAGTCGGGAATTTCGTTGAATTATATCCACTTCATAAGACAAGAAGCATGGCCTAATATTTCAAGCCATAAGGTTTGAGAAAGATACCAAATCAGCCCTTCTTTTTGGACCAAATTTGTTGGACTTGGTTGACTGCTAACTCTTTGGTTTTGACTAATGCTACATACATGATTTCCTTTACACAAACTGCCTATGCATCTGTGCCACAAGTCAAGTGTTGTCAATAACGAGTTGGATTTACGTTTGATGCCCTGGCGTTATAAAAGCGCTTTAAACACCATCACTGGACATGCATTGTACAAAAATAGTTTGAATTCTACCATTATTACCTCAAGAGTCACATTCTTTACGAGTAAACTCATAAGCCCATCAGTGCAAAATTCAGAGATGTGACACATTGATCCCAGAGTATTCACAAATCACTTTAGTCCATAAAAACCCCATGTATTTGCCACATTAATCCTTAATAGGTCCACTATTCTAAAAGATTCACTTCTACCCTGTTTGTCCAAGTGTTATCAACTGCGGATCACGGAAAATAGCGGCCTGTTCAAATTCCACTATGCAATTGTGTCATAGCGTCGCTATTTCACGATATTTTGTATTAAATACTCTATTGTGGAACAATAGCGTTTTGTTCAGATCCTGCTACGCAAAAGGTCGATAGCTGCTATTTAAAAACACCGGCATTATCGTTTAAGAACTCAAAAATAGATTCTAGTATAAACGTCAAAAACTTTCTTTGGTAAAAAAGTGCATCGGTTAGCAATCTTTCCGCATGCTTCCACTAGAATTCTAAACAAACAGATTATCGTGTTCACTCCGGATTTGATTTCACACCACACGTTTAAAAGCCTACATAAACACACACTTGTGACTTGTCTGCCACCAATTTTAGGGACAAATTTAGGGTTCACAACATAACATTGACTGTGACAACAGTTTTTAACTAAAAAAAGATTGAGCTACAGTGTACAAATCAAACATAATAACTTATACTCAAATAAGCACAATTGCATGTATAAACCAAAAACATAAACAATTATCCAAACATAGCATCAAATAAAATTTGCCACAAAAATGATTATTATTATATAAACACGAAACATAGCATGAAATCAAATATAGAACTAAAAACATAAAACATAAAACATAAAATTAACCTTTATCAAATTGCATGTAAGAAGACTCAACTTTAGAAGTAGGTGTAACAACACTCTTATATTGTCCACACTTACTTCTCTCTCTTAAGATCTCATCAATCTCTTTGTAACAACTCATTTTCCCACCAGAACCACTTCCACCACCTCGATCATGATGCTTCGCTTTCTTAAACTCTTTCAAAAGATTCCTCCATTTATCAGTACACATAGTTGGTGACCGATCAAAACCCTTTTCTCTCATCTTCGCTGAAATCTGTTCCCAAAGATGCTTATTCGATTTCGAAGTGTTGAATAGCGAATCCATCTCGCGTCGTAGACCAATGAGGCTTCGTGTCTCGTCTTGAACCCAGGTTTCCGCGCGTTTCTTTGGAGCTTTGATCTCCATCTCAGGATCGTCGCCGCTACTCTCGGCGGTGAGAATCATTTGCGGTGGTTGTTGTTGTTGAAGGTGGTGGTGGTGTTGCGGCGGTGGCGGTGGTGGTGGTTGAAGATCGGTGTTGGTTACTACTTCCATCATCATGTCGCGTGCTTCTTCTTTGTAGAAATCGATTGGGCGAGGCTTTTCTGATGATAAATACATTATTGCTGCGGAATTGAGATTCTTCGATTGAAGAAGAGGAAAGGGAAAAGACAATGTTTTTTGTGTTTTCTATCTGCAATTGTAAATTTTTTGTAGTAAAGAAATGTTGTAGTAAATAAAAGGGTAGAGGGTGGGTTTTGGGTTTCTGTAAAAATCTGTCAGCGTGAAGTAAAGGCTTTGATGTGTAAAGGAGGATGAGGTTGAGGTGGACATGTGTGTCTCTTTATATTGAAAAACTAAATTAAATATTCTTTTTGGATAATAATCTTTATCATTTTATATTGTAAAGTACTGTATTATTTATCATTTTTTTTTTGAAGAGGCTAAAATGAAATATATTATCAACAAAACATGTTCTTCCTAGCACAAGGTGTACTAAGGAAGAACAAGAGAGTCATTACAAGAGAAACAAACTGAAAAAATGAAAAGCACAAACCCAACGAACAGACAGAACTATCTAATGCCCAACACTGTTAAAGGACTAAGCCACCAACCATGGAAATTCACCGGGAGTGATACAAATTTCGTCTTCAACCACCCATAGGAAGTAGCCTTAATCTTGTCCACCACTTGTAACATGGAGCATTCTTTTGCGTTGAAAATCCTGTTGTTTCTTTCTTTCCAAATTTCCCACACGGTAGCAAACCAAAGCACTTGCATTAAAGAGCGATGCGCCTTAGACCCACCACCAGCATAAATAAAATGAATGAAATGATCCTCGATCGAACAAGGGTTAACCATAGTAATACCAATCCACCTATATATAGCGTTCCAAACAGATCCGTAAACTGGACAATGTAAGAGTAAATGAGATGAATTTTCCAAAGAGCCGCAACCAGAAACACACGTCCGAGACTCATTATCAATAACACCACGACGCAGCAAGTTATCCTTTGTGGGTAACCTGTCACGAAATAGTCTCCATGCAAAGAGAACTACCTTCAAAGGGATATCCTTGTTCCAGAGCAAAGATGAAGCCACCGGAGACGCAACAGGAAGCTGAGCCGTCATGAGATGGTAAGCACTGCGGACAGAGTAGGCTCGAGAATTATCCATACACCAATGCCACGTATCCTCTTTGTGTACCTGTAAAGTAACATTATGAAGTAAAAGAGTAAGTTCCCCCACCAGCCCCTCCTCCCACACAAACAACCTCCTCCTCCACCTCCAAGCAGCACCCTCAATACCCCAACCCAACTGACACACCTCAGAGACAGTTTCCCCCTTAAACTCCGATAAATCAAAAAGTCTTTTAAACCTATTTCTAAAGGACTCACCACCCAACCAAGCGTCCGACCAAAAAGAAGTACAGTTTCCATTTCCAATCGACCGACTAATATTGGTACGAAACCAAGGTTCGCTACGCACACTAGCTATATCACGCCACCAGCTAGAAGCCTCCCGCCCTCCATCCAACACCTGCCCTCCCTCCTCCCCATAACGAGCTGACAACACCCGAAACCACAAGCTCTCTCTCTCCTTCAACAACCTCCAACACCACTTCCCTAACAACGCAACATTAAACTCCCTAATTCTCCTAACCCCCAAGCCACCAACCTCCTTACTGCGACAGACAGAGTTCCAGGCAATCCAAACTATTTTCCTGTGGTCCTCACTCCCCCCCCCCCCCCCATAAAAAACAATTTAAAATAGAATCAATAGAGGAGACAATACCTGAAGGAGCCTTGAAGAAAGATAGAGCATAAACAGGCAGAGATGACAGGACAGACTTCAAGAGGACCAGACGGCCACCCAACGATAAATGTTTGCACTTCCACACAGACAGTCTAGATTTAATACGATTAAGCACCGGTTCCCAAAAAGTCAAACGTCTCGCATTGCCTCATATAGGCAACCCGAGATACACAAAGGGTAAAGAACCAACTTTACAATTCAGCACCAAAGCGGCTTCTGCTAACCAAGAACTATGAACATTGACGCCAACCAACTGACTTTTAGAAAAATTAACCTTCAGCCCAGACAAAGCTTCAAACAACCGAAGAACAGCCCGCATAGCACGAATATTGGCCCAGGATTTTTCTCCTAAGATTAAAGTATCATCTGCAAACTGGAGATGAGATACCACCACCGGATCACTACCACCAACCTTATAACCAGTAAAATAATTATTCACCGATAAAGACTCCATCAACACGTGAAAACCTTCGGCAGCCAGAAGAAATAGAAAAGGCGATAGAGGGTCACCTTGTCTCAATCCCCGCTCCAAATAAAACTCCGCAGTAGGGGATCCATTAACTAAAACTGACGCTGATGCCGTCCCAATGCATTCGTTAATCCATTTCCGCCACAGAGTCGGGAACCCCATTTTCACCATCACAGCATCTAAATACTGCCAATCTATCGAATCATAAGCTTTTTCAAAGTCCACCTTGAATAAAACCAATTCTTTTTTGTGTTTTCGAGCCTCGTCAACAACCTCATTGGCCACCAGGATACCATCCAGAATCTGACGACCTTTTATGAACGCTGACTGAGAATCGGATATAACAGAGCCAATCACCAGGCGAAGCCGATTAGCAAGAACCTTGGCCAGAATTTTATACATACTCCCAACCAACGAGATGGGGCGGAATTCATTCAGGCGTTGAGGACTATCAACCTTAGGAATCAGAGCAATGAAAGTACTATTGATCCCTTTCGACAGCCTACCATTCCTATGGAATTCCACCATAAAGCGCATCACATCATCCTTTAGAATGTCCCAAAAAGACTTTACAAACCCAAAAGTAACACCATCCGGTCCTGGACATTTGAAGTTATCAAACTCCCACACCGCTGCCTTCACCTCTTCCAAAGAAAACGGTTTCACCAGACCTGCCCCTTCTCGGACATTTATCGAGCGAAAATTCAGCCCGTCTAATCCTGGGCGATCGGCCTGATTAGACTTAAAATGAGAAGAAAAACGGGAAAACACCGCACTACGCACATTATCGACCCCTTCAACCAGAACACCATCAACGAAGAAGCACGGAATTGCGTTTCTTAGCTTTCTATTTGACATGATACCATGAAAGAACTTAGTATTTGCATCTCCTTCGCGAAGCCATTTCACTCTAGATTGCTGCCAACAAATACTAGAATGTATTCGAGACAAAGAAAACAGATCATCCGAAAGACCATGTAACTCCTCAACCTCCGCATCAAGAAGCATGTCGGACTCACCTTTGAGATCAAAGACTGAGATTTTGTCCTTCAGAGAAGCTATTTTAGCAGGTAAATTCTGGGTGTGACGCTTATGCCACTCTTTCAACGCCAATTTGATCAATTTGAATTTTTCTTTCAACACATAACCGCCCCAACCTTCCACCTGAAACGATTGCCACTTCTCACGAACAAAACTATCGTACCCCGGAAAGCTCTCCCAACACTTTAGCATACGCAGAGGTTTAGGACCCCAATTTTCAACATCAACTGAAAGTTCTAACGGACAGTGATCAGATAAACCACGGGCTGAGGCCATCTGAGAGCAATTAGGCCAGGTTGAACACCAACTCTCAGATAGCAAAAACCGGTCGATGCGACTCATAGACCTACCGTCTCCTCGATACCACGTGAATTTACGGCCTCGAAGGGGGAGATCAACCAAAGAACTTTGAACAATCAACTGGTTAAAATCCGCAATCCCTGCAACTCTTGTGGAACCACCCACACTGCGTCTCTCTTCCACATAACGAATAGCATTAAAATCACCGCAGATACAAACATTTTTATCAGCAAAAGAAGCCAATCTATTAGATATATTAGTCCAAAGAGTCTGTTGACGAGTAACATCGCATGGAGCGTACACATTAAACAAGACAAAATGCTCTTCAGACCGCAAAAACCGGCCTATAATCACCAAAACATACTCAAAGGATAGACTAGACCACACCTCAACCTCCGTTGTATCCCACAAAGATAATAAACCACCTGCTGCCCCAACTGAAGGTTGAAAAGAAAAACCGATATGTGTTTCCCCCCACAGAGACTTGCATATCACATCATCAACAACACTTAACTTTGATTCTTGAATACAAACAATAAAAGGTTTTTTCTCCCTGACAAGTTGTCTCACCTCCCTCCTTTTATCAACACCACCTAACCCCCGCACATTCCAGGAAACTATCTTCATTTCTACCACACTGCACCACACCCACCTCCTTCCCCCACACGCTGACACGGCGTACTCCCTCTGCCCACCTCCCTCTAGATTATTTCTCCCCGCCCCAGACAACACATTAAACATATTATTAGTATCACCACTGAAATGAACACCAACCGCTTTCCCTATTCCCCGAACATCCTCATCCACCACTTTTTCGTTGCCATGAAGCACCAACCAGTTTGACCAATCATTGCTAACAGATGTCCGAGAAGTACTGTGAGCAGAGTCCTCAATAGCCGAAACCTTAGCAATTGTTATTAGAGTTTTGTCACTTAGTTTTCAAAAATATATATTAGAGTTTGTTAAAAAAAATCAAGTGGATTTAGCTTAAATGGTTGAACAACTAAATAATTTGCTTAACTTTTATTCACTTTGTCATCAAACTTCGAATTATCACAATCTTTTATCTTGAAAATTTGAGTATTTAGAGCAACGATAAAAAAGTTTTGTAAATAAATTTACTAAAGTTTAATTGTTTTTTTTTATTGAGTTTAATTGGTATGTGTTATATATTTAGATTTTTATTTTAAATTTTGTAAATCATTTAAAAAAATTGATAATGTAGATTATTAAGTTGATACTGTTCTTCAATTACACATACAGTATGACAAACACTACTTAATCTGCAAATCATTCATCAATGGTTATACATTTATTTTGAAGGATAATTGTTATATATTTGAGTGTTATACATGTCATATTGTGTTTTGCAACACTAGAAATAAAATCTCATGATCAAATCATGGTCTTTTGATGACAATTAAAATTCAATTTGTGATTCACGTCAAACAAGACACAATCGCGTAACTACTTTGGACCCAAAGGGCTTCACGTGTCACACATATATAAAAGGTTTAGACACGTATGAAATATGATTTCTCATTTGAAAGAAGAAAAAAAAATCTCATTTGAAAGAAGAATAAAATCTTGCTGAAATGTATGCTTTGAAAAATACAACATTGGTGATTTTATTGCCAGAATAATGCTTGTGTTTAACATATTTTAAAATTGAAATAAAAGGGAATGTTTTTTATGTTAATTTGATAGCTCTAAATCAAGTTTTGTGAGGATGTTGAGTTTTTTAGTTAATTTGTATGCATTGGCAATGTGCAAAAAAATCATTTACGCATATTTAATTAGATTTTATTGTATATCGAATATTATTTTTTTAACAAGGTAAAATGAGATTTAAATTACCATTGATGATTCATCCCGCACAAGATATGCAAAAAAGAATCATCACAAAATAATACAAATTCTAGTCACAGGTGCGAAAAAAACAAGCACTGAAGTAAGGAAGGAGAAGAAACATGAAAGTTACAACCCAACACTTATACAGGATAAAAGGTGCCTTCATCATTCATGATAGCTAAAGACATAAGTAAGCATATTTGCCCTTAACCAATGGAAATATAACAGTTTAACCTTATCTGCTAAAGTTTGAGTAGCTGCTGTAACACCTCGTTCTCCCATCAGTATTAATTAACAAATTAAATCAGAGTTTATCACCAAAAACGGAATGCTACATTTTCATTCAAATAAATATCACCAAAATCAACGGATGAATAAATATTCTCCAATAAATTAGTCAATAATAATTAACTTCAAAACTTCGCAGCGGAATTAATTTTAAACAACTAAATAAATCCTTGGCACGCAGGCCTCATCAAAGGTTTCATTAAATCAAAAATATTACGTAAGGAAAGAGAAAACAAGCAACATAATCCCATCCCGTTACGTATCAGAGCCCTAAGACACTTGAGCCGACATCTCTACTAATCTTCGTTACCTGCACTTGCCCACAAGGCGGCAATTCCAGCAGAAGGGATGAGATACACGATCAATAATAAATATATATACTCCATCAAATCAATGAAACAACAACATCTTACAACAGACATCATTCAATTCATATATAATGTGAATAATATACACATATGTAATAGCAACGTAATTATCTTCAACAACGTTAAACAACAACAACAACAACAACAATGTCATTACCAGCAATGAACACCAACGACATGACCGACGACAACGACTACGACAATGCGACATCGACAACGACAAATGCATCATGCATGTGGTACCATTCTACGCGCGTTGAATGCTAAGCATTCCAGGGCATAAGCCCCCAACAGTTGGATGGTTAAAGCATCCCAGGGCATAAGCCCCCAACAGGTGAATGATAAACATTCCAGGGCATAAGCCCCCAACAGGTGAATGATAAACATTCCAGGGCATAAGCCCTCAACAGTTGAGTGCTAAACACTCCAGGGCATAAGCCCTCAACGGTTGAGTGAAAACACTCCAGGGCATGAGCCCTCAACAAGGTATGAGTATGCAAATGGACTCGACTTGTGTATATCAACATACAACTCAACAACATCTACGACAACAACATATGTGCCTAATCATTTATGACACACTCCACAACTTAGTCAAAATCTGACACAACATCTCTTACGACATAATTCATCAACATAACACATATACATTAATCAACTACATTCATATCAGACCAAAACATTCTTCAACAACAAACAAGTGTGATCAATAAGACATGAGTCAAATACTCATAAAACACTTCAACTAAATTCCTAAATACTTAAGTTTGAAGTTGGGAAACTAACCATAAGTTTTGGACTAACTCAGAATTAGTTATGCTAAGTTTTCTTAAAATTTTCTAAATACCCACTTGGACTATTTTCATCATAACTGAAAATCTAAAAATAGTTTACACGTCAAACCAAGGCCATTAGAAAGCTAACTCAATTATCTACAACTTTCATGTTTACACCGAAAGCTAATTCAAAACAGAAACGTGTGAAAAAGACACAAGAACGCGAAACAGGAAATGCTGTTACTGTGCAGTTCGCTTAAGCGAAGGGTGGTTCGCTTAAGCGAACGTAACGTCGAGAGCAAGCTCAATTTCGCTTGGAAGTTCGCTTGGGGCTCGCTTAAGCGAACTGGGCCCCGTTTTTTGACGATTTCTCACCATTTTTCACCCAAAAACCTAAATTTTGATCCCTTAATCTCCCAAAATGATTTACAGTGATGTTTACAGGTCAAATAGGCAATATAGCAATCAAAACAACATAGGAACATGCATCAAACAACACAATTCATCCATTTTAGAAATTACACAAAATTCTAAAATCTAGAAAACCAAGAACACCACAATTCATAAATTTTCAGAATTATATACATTATTAGTGAAAGGAATCCCACCCTTACCTTAGATTATCTTCTTGAATTAAAGCAGCGTTCTTCTCTCCTCTTGCTTCTTCTCTCTTCTTCTAGGTTTTTCCTCCTTTTTCTTGTTTTTCTCACTGTTTCTACGTAAAACTGGTTCTGACTCTTTCTTCCCTTATTAATACCTATTAACTTCTCCTTAATTCTAATTAACTCCTATTAAATTATTAAATAATTCATTTTAATCCCCAACCTTCTAATAATTATAATTCTTGCCTATTTTAATTAAATAATGAAAATAACTATATAATAAAATATATAACACACCAAAAAATCAACATAATTATTTAAAATCATAAAAACTTATTAAAATCAACTGAAATAAAATAATCAACAAATAGGGCGTTACAACTCTCCCCCACTTAAAAGATTTTCGTCCTCGAAATATTACCTCAAGCAAACAAATCAGGATAAGACTCTAGCATCTTACTCTCCAGCTCCCAAGTCAAGCTTTCACCAGTCTCAAACCAACATAAAGGGGTTCTGCACCTCCGACCATACAAAGCTTCGAATGGTAACTGTTGTTGTACGTGAACTCAATCAACGGTAGATGACTATCCCAAGCTCCACCTTGCTCAAGTACACACACTCTTAACAAATCTTCCAACGACTGAATCGTCCTCTCCGACTGACCATCTGTTTGAGGATGATAAGCCGGACTCAACTTCAATTTAGAACCCAAAGCCTCTTGCAAGCTCTTCCAAAACCTCGAAGTGAATCTCGGATCTCTATCCGACACAATGCTTGACGGAACACCATGCAACTTTACAATATTATGAATGTAAATCTCCGCCAACTGAGCTACCGGATAACTAATATTGATCGGAATAAAATGTGCTGACTTCGTCAACCTATCGACAATAACCCAAATGGCATCATGCCCTCTTTGAGTATTCGGCAAACTAGTTACAAAGTCCATGGAGATGCTATCCCACTTCCACTCCGGCACATCTAAAGGTATCAACAAACCAGCAGGCTTCTGATGCTCAACTTTGGATTTCTGACAAGTCAAACAAACATACACAAACTGCGCAACATCACGCTTCAAACCAGACCACCAAAACAACTTCTTCAAGTCATGATACATCTTTGTAGCTCCCGGATGAATACTCAAGCTACTCCTGTGACTTTCTTCTAAAATCAACTTTTTCAACTCATCATTATCCGGAATGCAAATTCTGCCTCGGAACCTCAACACGCCTTGATCATCAACTTGAAAATCACCATCTGCAGTCTGATCACTAGCAATCATCAAGTCTACAAACTTGACATCAACTTTCTGCGCCTCTTTGATGCTATTCAAGAATTCACTGTTGATCTTCAACATACCCAACTGCACACTCTGAGGAGCCAGTTCACAAACTATACTCAAATCTCTAAACTGCTCAAGCAACTCCAATTCCTTAATCATCATGGCAGACATGTGCAACGTCTTCCTGCTCAGAGCATCTGCAACCACATTCGCCTTATCTGGGTGATAGTTCAAACTAAAATCATAGTCCTTCAACAACTCAAGCCACCTTCTCTGTCTCATATTCAACTCCTTCTGATCAAACAAGTATTTCAAACTCTTATGATCACTAAACACTTCAAATCGAGAATCATATAAATAATGCCTCCATATTTTTAACACAAACACAACTGCCGCTAGCTCTAGATCATGCGTAGGATAATTCTTCTCATGAATCCTCAACTGCCTTGAAGCATATGCTACTACCTTACCATCTTGCATCAACACACCACCTAAGCCCAACTTGGACGCATCACAATAAACAACAAAAGGTTCATCTGGCTTCGGTAGAATCAAAATCGGAGCTGTCGTCAATCTTTGCTTCAACTCGTTGAAACTCTCTTCACACTTAGCATCCCACACAAATGCCTTACCTTTACAAGTTAACTGAGTCAAAGCAAGTGCCAACTTCGAAAATCCTTCAATGAATCTTCTATAATAACCAGCCAAACCAAGAAAACTTCTAATCTCCGTAACAGACTTAGGAGTCTCCCACTGTGATACCGCTTCAACCTTCGACGGATCAACTGCAATACCATTACCAGAAATAATATGGCCAAGAAAACTTAATTCACTTAACCAGAATTCACACTTAGACAGCTTTGCATATAACTTCTTCTCTTTCAGCACCTGCAACACAATCTTCAAATGCTCTGCATGCTCTTCCTCAGTCTTAGAATAAATCAAAATATCATCAATAAACACAACAACAAATTGATCAAGAAAAGCATGGAAAGTTCTATTCATATACTCCATGAACACACCAGGTGCATTAGTAACACCGAAAGGCATCACTTTAAACTCGTAGTGACCATACCGTGTCCTAAACGCCGTCTTTTGCATATCTTCATCTTTTACTTTAATCTGATGGTAACCAGACCTCAAATCAATCTTGCTAAACACACGAGCACCCACTAATTGATCCATCAAATCATCAATCCTCGGAAGTGGATACCTGTTCTTTATCGTCACTTTATTCAACTGACGGTAATCAATACATAACCTCATGCTACCATCCTTCTTCTTTACCAACAATACCGGCACTCCCCACGGTGAAACACTTGGTCTTACAAAGTTTTTATCAAGTAAATCCTCCAACTGCTTCTTCAACTCTGCCAACTCAGAAGCTGACATACGATATGGAGCCATCGACACAGGCTTCGTACCCGGAACAAGATCGATAGAGAATTCAACTTCCCTCTCCGGCGGCACATCCGAAATCTCATCTGGAAAAACTTCAGAAAATTCTCTAACAACTGGAAACCTGTCAATCACAGCTTGGTTCTCTAAAGACAAATAAGCCATCAACGAAAACATCAAGTTTCCATCACTTTCAAATTGCTTCAGCTGTTTAGTAGATAAAAACTCTACTCCACTTTCCTCTTCGGCGGAAGAAAAGTACACCGTCTTCTTAAAACAATTAATATGCACATGGTTGTATTCCAACCAGTTCATACCAAGGATTACATCCATCCCCGTCAACGGCAAACATACAAGATCAACATCAAAATCCCTACCATACATGGATATAGGACAACTCTGACAAACAAGAGAAGTAGTCACTGAACCCTTAGCTGGAGTTTCAACAACCATTTCCCCATTCATACTTGACATAACAAGACCCAACTTATTTGCACAATCAACAGCAATAAAACAATGGGTAGCCCCAGTATCAATAATAGCAATTAAAGGGATACCATTAAAGAAACAAGTACCTCTGATGAGTCGATCTTCATTAACCGTCTGAGTACCGGTCAATGCGAACACCTTTCCACTAGCCTGAGCCCTCTTAGGCTTCTTGCACTGCGAACTAAGGTGACCTTCTTCGTTACAATTATAGCAAACAGTATCATCATGCTTGCACTCAGCCACTGTGTGTCCCTTCTTCCGCAACGGAAACACTTTTTCTCTTCACGCTGATTGCACACATTACTCTTGTGGCCCTTCTCGCCACACTTGTAACAAACTACCTCAGCAGGAACATCTCTACCCCTGGGCCTCCTCTCATCTTGCATCCTCTGTTTACCCTTGTCTGCAGGGGCACTGTACGGCTTCGGACGACTCTGCTGTCCTTTACCCCTACGCTCACTCATCACCTTGTAATGAGCTTTGGTATCCTCCTCATAAATCCTACAGCTGCTTACCAAATCAGAAAAGTTTCTAATCTTCTGATAACCAATGGCCCGCTTAATATCAGCACGCAGACCATTCTCGAACTTAATGCATTTGGAAAACTCTGCATTCTCAGCTGTGTAATGCGGGTAGAACTTAGCCAGCTCGACAAACTTCGCAGCGTACTCGGTTATGGACATATCACCTTGCTTCAGCTCTAGGAACTCTATCTCCTTCTTACCTCGGACATCTTCCGGGAAATACCTGCTCAGAAACTCTCTCCTGAACACAGCCCAAGTGATCGCAGCTCCTCCATGTCCTAAAACAGGTTGCACACTTACCCACCAGTCATCAGCTTCCTCAGCTAACATATGCGTGCCAAAACGCACCATCTGAACGTCTGTACATTGCATGACCCTGAAGATTCTTTCCACTTCCTTCAGCCATGTCTGAGCCCCATCAGGGTCGTACCTGCCTTTGAACGTAGGTGGATGGTTTCTCAAGAAGGTCTCCAACATGCGCACACCATCATTACCAGCAGCATTGTTATGTTGCTGTCCAACAACTTGAGCCATTGCTTGCAAAGCAGCAGCAAGAGCAACATCATTTCTTCCAGCCATCTCAACAATTCTACATAACGGAATAATTTAGAACAACAACAAGACAATATAAAAATTGTCAGACAACTCTAATGGCTCGACACGACTCTACTAATTGGCCGGACGGACCGACTCTGCTCTGATACCAATTGTAACACCCCATTCTCCCAACAGTATTAATTAACAAATTAAATCAGAGTTTTTCACCAAAAACGGAGTGCTACATTTTCGTTCAAATAAAATCTCCAAATTAACGGATGAATAAATATTCTCCGATAAAATAGTCAATAATAATTAACTTCAAAACTTCGCAGCGGAATTATTTTAAAGCAACTAAATAATCTTTGGCGCGCAGGCCTCATCAAAGGTTTCATTAAATCAAAATTATTACGTAAGAAAAGAGAAAACAAGCAACATAATCCCATCCCGTTACGTATCAGAGCCCTAAGACACTTGAGCCGACATCTCTACTAATCTTCGTTACCTGCACTTGCCCACAAGGCGGCAATTCCAGCAGAAGGGGTGAGATACACGATCAATAATAAATATATATACTCCATCAAATCAATGAAACAACAACATCTTACAACAGGCATCATTCAATTCATATATAATGTGAATAATATACACATATGTAATAACAACGTAATTATCTTCAACAACGTTAAACAACAACAACAACAACAACTACAACAACAATGTCATTACCAGCAATGAACACCAACGACATGACCGACGACAACGACTACGACAATGCGACATCGACAACGACAAATGCATCATGCATGTGGTACCATTCTACGCGCGTTGAATGCTAAGCATTCCAGGGCATAAGCCTCTAACAGTTGGATGGTTAAAGCATCCCAGGGCATAAGCCCCCAACAGGTGAATGATAAACATTCCAGGGCATAAGCCCCCAACAGTTGAGTGATAAACACTCCAGGGCATAAGCCCTCAACGGTTGAGTGAAAACACTCCAGGGCATGAGCCCTCAACAAGGTATGAGTATGCAAATGGACTCGACTTGTGTATATCAACATACAACTCAACAACATCTACGACAACAACATATGTGCCTAATCATTTATGACACACTCCACAACTTAGTCAAAATCTGACACAACAACTCTTACGACATAATTCATCAACATAACACATATACATTAATCAACTACATTTATATCAGACCAAAACATTCTTCAACAACAAGCAAGTGTGATCAATAAGACATGAGTCAAATACTCATAAAACACTTCAACTAAATTCCTAAATACTTAAGTTTGAAGTTGGGAAACTAACCATAAGTTTTGGACTAACTCAGAATTAGTTATGCTAAGTTTTCTTAAAATTTTCTAAATACCCACTTGGACTATTTTCATCATAACTGAAAATCTAAAAATAGTTTACACGTCAAACCAAGGCCATTAGAAAGCTAACTCAATTATCTACAACTTTCATGTTTACACCGAAAGCTAATTCAAAACAGAAACGTGTGAAAAAGACACAAGAACGCGAAACAGGAAATGCTGTTACTGTGCAGTTCGCTTAAGCGAAGGGTGGTTCGCTTAAGCAAACGTAACGTCGAGAGCAAGCTCAATTTCGCTTGGAAGTTCGCTTGGGGCTCGCTTAAGCGAACTGGGCCCCGTTTTTTTGACGATTTCTCACCATTTTTCACCCAAAAACCTAAATTTTGATCCCTTAATCTCCCAAAATGATTTACAGTGATGTTTACAGGTCAAATAGGCAATATAGCAATCAAAACAACATAGGAACATGCATCAAACAACACAATTCATCCATTTTAGAAATTACACAAAATTCTAAAACCTAGAAAACCAAGAACACCACAATTCATAAATTTTCAGAATTATATACATTATTAGTGAAAGGAATCCCACCCTTACCTTAGATTATCTTCTTGAATTAAAGCAGCGTTCTTCTCTCCTCTTGCTTCTTCTCTCTTCTTCTAGGTTTTTCCCCCTTTTTCTTGTTTTTCTCACTGTTTCTACGTAAAACTGGTTCTGACTCTTTCTTCCCTTATTAATACCTATTAACTTCTCCTTAATTCTAATTAACTCCTATTAAATTATTAAATAATTCATTTTAATCCCCAACCTTCTAATAATTATAATTCTTGCCTATTTTAATTAAATAATGAAAATAACTATATAATAAAATATATAACACACCAAAAAATCAACATAATTATTTAAAATCATAAAAACTTATTAAAATCAACTGAAATAAAATAATCAACAACTAGGGCGTTACAGCTGCAGCCCTCTGATGAAAAATGTAACTGTTCATTTCCTTCCAAATAACCCAGACATAAGCCATCCAGATTATCCGAAAGAACGTGCATGAAGAACGCAGAAGGCCAACCATCTGCTCGAACTGAAGAAAATGATACTTACTCCCTGATGGAGCAACAAAAGATAAATGCAACCACTGGAAGACCGCAGACCACACACTGCCAAATGTGTCACAATTGAAGAGTAGATGATTCACAGTCTCTACCGAGTTGCATCCACCCACACACAAATTATCATCGATGCGGAGGATATGTCGCCGAACTAGATTGTCTTTGGTCGGAAGCCAATTGCAAAAAAAGCCTTCAAGCAAACAATGACACCTTTAACGAAATTTGTTTTTGTCACACGTCAACAGACATGCCCTGTTCAGGAGGTGCTTCAACCGTAGTGAAAAAGCGATAAGTCCCCTTAATGAAGTAACCATTAATGGGATCTAGCAGCCACCTCCACCTGTCAGAAATATGATCCTGCAAAATAATATCATGCAGCAAAGTAGAACACTCTGTAACACTCTCCTCCTCCTAGGCTAAAAGTAGAGCTGTCAAAACAGGTTGGTCCATATGGGCCGGCCCGAAAGCCCGAATAAAACGTAGGGCTTGGGCCTAATAATTGCAGCCCAAATTTTTCCAGGGCTTTTTAGCACGGCCCGAAAAAAGCCCTTAGCCCGTTTGGGCCACGGGCAGCCCGCAAAAAAATAAGAGTGGGTCATTTTTGGTGTGGTGTCTACTGGACCCAATTAGGATCCGGCCTAAGTAATCCTAAAGAAACCCTAATACACATTTGCCTTCAGATTTCACAAGATCTGGTCTGGTGGCCTCCCTCTCTTTTCTCTTTTCTCTCTTTGTATAACTCTTCTTCACACTCACAGTCACGAGATCATTTCTTCTTCGATTTCTCCATCCGACCAAGCTGAAATCACACTCACAGAGTCACACAGGTTCGTCTTCTTCCTTTCTTCATTTTCTTCGTTTCCTCCTTTCTTTGTTTTCTTCAATTCCTCATCATTTTCTTGGTTTCTAATTCAGGCTCATCAGCTCTGTTTCTAATTCAGGATCAACAACTTCGTTTCTTCTTCTTCTTTTTCATCATCGTTTTCCAAGTTTGTTTTTTTTTCTTCTTCTTCGTTTATCTTTTACGTTGCGTTTTCATATTCTGACTGAAATAGAAATTCTTAGAAATTGGGTATAATTTAGTGAAATTTGTAAGATGTGAAATTAGGGTTTGAATAGGTGAAATTTGGGATTTTTTAATGAAGTTTAATATTTTGATTAATGACTATTGAAAAGCGTACATTTTTAAAAATGTAATTGATTCAATTTGTGAATATTTTGAATAGATTATGAATTTATGTAAGTTTTAAGAAATTGAATATCTTAAATACCAACTGTTATGCTCAGTTTCAAATGGTTTTCTTTAATGCCAAATGCTTTCACACATCAGATGTATTTCTTTTGTCGTAGAACTATTTGTGTGTTATTTTTAGTTAAAGTAAGAGACATGTTCAAAATAATAAGCTTATATGTTATATACAAACCTCAAAATAATTCAAGTCATAAATGAAAATAACAAAAATTGTAAGTCACTGATATATTGTAAGACAATGGTACATTGTAAAACCTCAAAATAGGCTTATATATTTTTTGTATATATTAAGTTCAGTTGTTTTTTTAATCTTGATACGACTTGCATACATTGCAAGACACTAATAATCATGGTCACAAAAATCTATCTCTTAACTGATGTACATGACATGAGAAGTCCATATTCTAAGATCTGTTATAGTTATTTCCTTTTTATACTATCTTAGCTAGAAGGTTAAAGTACTTTTATCCAGCATGTGATTATCAAAAGGTGTGAGTTCTAAATGTGATCTTGAACTGTTTCTGAACATAGTGTTTTGCTCCCTTCATAGTTTTCACTTTCTTTCTTTACCTGCAAATAAAAATGTTATCCAGTTAAGTTTGTATGTAAGTATTTGGAAAGTGATTTATAGGTGGAACTTGTCATAGAACTTGTTGCGTACTCTGTTCTGTTCTGCGTTTTCTGAACTCTGAACATGTAAAAGCTTAAGCACAATACTATATATTTATAGCTCTAAATAATTTGACTATTTATGTAATCTTTAATGATTGATTTTCTGGTTTAGAAGTCGTTATTCTACATTTAACTTAGCTTATAATTTGACATATAATATTGTAGGAATTACAATATGTTTGTGCTTCAAATATGACGGATAGTGATACTGATAGTAGTGGAAGTCATGAACTTATGTGTGTTGACGAGGAAATTAAGAGCCAAGCTAGGGAAATTCCACCGGTACCACAAATTGATCAAAATGCACAAGAAGTGTCTTATGATCCAAAGGATAAGAAGCGTAAGGGCAAGGCTAAGGCCAATGCCAAGGCTAAGGCTAAGGGCAAGGGCAAGGGTAAGGGTAAGGCCCTAACATCTGATGTGTGGCTATATCTTGTGAAAGTTGGTATTGTAGAGGGAGTAGAAAAATGTAGATGCAAAGGGTGTCACAAATTATTGACTTGTGATTCAGGCAGCGAAACTAGTCATTTAAAGCGTCGTGTAATTAGTTGTAGCAAAACTATCAAAAATCGTGATGTGGGTGAAATGTTGATTGATGCTAAAGGAAAATTGAGAAAGAAAAAGTTTGACCCTATGACTAATCGAGAAATTTTAGCTAGAATCATGATTACACATGGTGCACCATTTAATATGGTTGAGTGGAGGGTGTTTAGAGAAAACCAGAAGTTTTTGAATGATGATTGTATTTTTGTTAGTAGAAATACTATAGCCAAAGAAATTTTGAATGTTTATGGTGATGAGAAACAAAGGTTGAAATCACAGTTAGCTCAAATTTGTGGGAGAGTTTGCTTGACTTCTGATTGTTGGACTACATGCACCAATGAAGGTTATATTTCTTTAACTGCTCATTATGTTGATGTGAATTGGAAGTTGCAAAGTAAGATTTTGGCATTTGCTCACATGGAACCCCCACATAGTGGGTGAGACTTAGCATTGAAAGTGTTGGAGATGTTAGATGATTGGGGCATTGAAAAGAAAGTTTTTTCCATCACTTTAGATAATGCTTCTTCAAACAACAATATGCAAAACTTATTGAAAGAACATTTAGGGTTATCAAATAGTTTGTTGGCTGATGGAGAATTTTTTCATATAAGATGTTCAGCTCACATCTTGAACCTCATTGTTCAAGATGGACTCAAAGTAGTTAGCGATGCATTGCATACGATTAGACAAAGTGTGGCTTTTGTAAGGGTAACAGAAAGTAGAACACTACTTTTTTCCAAATGTGTTAGAAATGTTGGTGATATTGATACAACCATCGGATTGAGATCATATTGTGTTACTCATGGAAGTGGACAAGCATCAAACAGTGTGGAAGTTGTGAAACTTACTGAATATTAAGTGACTTTGTTGCCAGTGACCTTTTGGATCTCATTAAAACTTTTGTTATGTTATTTTGGATAACTGGTATTTTGAATTTAGAATTTTAGTCATTTTGGATAATTGGTGACTTATGTTAATGTTACTATGAATGATTGTTATTCTACTTGTTGATTTGTGTTTTTTTGTTGTACTATTCTTGTTCCTCCTTCTTAGGTAGTGATTCACTGTTTGCACTTTAGTGGCTTTTGGCTTGGGAGGCACTCTTTTATTTCTTTCTGCCAATGTTTTTCTTTGTTGTTGTAGCTACTTGCCTTTTGCAAATCTTCTTAATTTAATGAATATGCTGTTAAAAAAAATGTGTTTAAAGAATGGACAAAAAAAAAAGGTACGTCCGGGCTGCCCCGTTATCCCGGGAGCCCGTATAGAGCCGGGATCGGGCTCCATTATTCCAGCCCATATTCAAACAACGCTTTTTAGCCCGGCCCTAAAAAGCCGTTGCCCGACCGGGCCGAACCTAAACGGGCCGGGCCGCCCGTTTGGATAGCTCTAGCTAAAAGGCATCTCCTCCACTCCCAAGCGGCACCCCCTCCTCACACCCTCTCCTCGCCATTTTCTCCACCGTCACCCACCCATCTAAAGCCAAATAAAAAAGGCAAGGGAATTTAAGTTGTAAGGGAACTCCACCCACCCAATTGTCAAACCAGAAATAGGTACTTCTACTACACCCTACTATCCTACGAATATTGTCCATAAACCTACTCCCCACACCCAACCCAACACCACCGCGAACACCCTCCATCATCCGCCGCCACACAAAACAATCCTTTCCCCATCCCTCAACACTCGATACCATAAGCCCTCCCTATCTACTAACATCCTCCACCATCAATTCCCTAATAATGATATATTAAATTGAAGTAACATCTGCACCCCCAACCCTCCATCCTTCTTTGATAAACATGTTGAATCCCAACCAACCCATATGTTTACATGATAAGACCGTTTAAGTTGATTGAAACATTTTTTAAAAGTCTTACACTGTCTAGTATGGAAAAGGAAGACCAGTAATAAACACGAGTATTTAAACGACAATTGTGTGACCCACCTCTCTTTTTTAAAAGTTTGTCTGATGCATGATTTGCAATATGAATACAAGAGCAGTGTCAAGCTTTGTTGTGTATTTTAGGATAGATGAATTGGAATCAAGAGTTAATTTTGGTTTGTGGGAGATACATGATAATGGTGTGTCGATTCATCCACGATTGCACAAGTTATTCATTAGTACCCGACATTGGTTGACATTCATTTTAGGTGTGATTTAAAAAAAAAAATTAGGTGTGTTGTGAGATTAAAATTTTCACGAGAAAACCAACATGGAATATGCCTCATGTTTTTTAATTTGATTTCAAACATGCATACATTTTTGGAGTGATTTAATTTCAGCAAAGTATACTTTTTTACGATGGAACATGATCGTTCTTAAACAATACGAAAAGATATACAAAAGGATATCCTGTAAATTGGTCGTTACATAGAGATGCAAAGAGTTGAAAAAAATTAATTTCAACAATCTCGTCGGGAGTAAATTTATTTTATACCTTTTTCAATCTCTTCATTTACCAAGAGAGATACAAAACTGACCGGGAAATTTAACTCTCATTGTTCTCAAAGAATATTTCCTAAATTTATCTTTTTTACCCTCCTACCTTCACTCAATGATTTTCAATATCAAGGTGTTTTCGAGGTGTAGTGTAACACCCCGTTTTCCCAACTTTAAAATAACATAGATTAATCAGAGTTTTTCAACGTAAACGGAATGTCACACTTCTTTTCATAAAATCATAAATGGAATAAAATTCCTTTAATACATCGCAGCGGAAATATTTCAACTTTTCAAAACAATCTTTGGCACAAGGGCCTCAACACAAAATCTCATAAATTTAGTTCATCAACATGTTCATAAAACAATACGTAAGGAATAGAAAGCGACAACAAAATTCTCATCCCGTTCCATATCAAAGCACCTAAGACACACGCGAGAGATACCTCACACGACCGCAACTATTCTTGGTTACCTGCAAGTTACCCATAGGGAAGGCAACATTTTCAAGCAGAAGGGGTGATATTTCACAAACAATAATAATGAGCATATAATTCATCAAATGCATTTAACAACATAGACATCATCAATTAATAATGATAATTCTTCATATAGTACTTCTTTAACAACTCATAAGCAACATCATGTAATCATCATAACAACATCAATTAGTAATACAAATAACCACGTAGTTCATCTTTAATAATACTTCATATAAACAATATAAACAACATAAGCTACAATCAACTTCAAATCATCTTTAACGATACTTCACATAAACAACATAAACAACAATCAACTTCAAATCATCTTTAACGATACTTCACATAAACAACATAAACAACAATCAACTTCAAATCATCTTTAACGATACTTCACATAAACAACATAAACAACAACATATAACTCTTCATTAACGATTCATTGATAATTATCAACTCGACAACTTTAGACAACTCGATAACTTTAGACAACTCGACAACTTCGACATCGACTACGCAACTTCAACTCGACTATGCAACTTAGACATCTTATTCATGCATGTGGTACCAATCCAGGGAGTCAAGCCCTCGACGTAATAAGTATTAATATACTTCCAGGGTGTCAAGCCCTCATCGCAAATGAGCTAAAGCTCCAGGGCATCAAGCCCTCAACGTGTAGAGTAAAAACTCACAGGGCATCAAGCCCCCAACTGAAATGGGTATGCATGGACTCAAACTCATACAACTTACGAAACATCGACATCTTAGGATTCCAATAATTTGGATCAACTTCTTATTTCATAGACCGACTCATGCAACTTGATGATATAGAATCAGTCAACAACAGAATTCAACAGCTTAATCATAACAATAATCAAATGATAATCAGCAACAACTTCAACTTAGACATTATATATATTTCACATAAAGCATATACAATTATATATGTATCTCAAATTATTCAACAACAATATTCATATTAATTCAGACTCACTGAAAGACAATACAATTATAAACAACTTCATGTAACATCATATTCATCAACTTATACCTTCATATAATAATTCATCAATCATGAACACATCATATAACATCATATTCATCAACATATACATTCATATACTAATTCATCAATCAGGAAAAGCATCATATATTATCATCAACATACACATTCATATAATAATTCACTAAAGTCTCCTTGGAGTATTTTCATCATAACTCAAACACCAAAAATCATTTTCAAGTCAAACCAAAGCCAACGGACAGCTAACACAATTATCTACAACTTTCATGTTTACACCAAAGGTCAATTATGTACCTATCAATATCAGTTTTCATTTAAAATGCAGTAATATGACCATAACTCAAGTTCTATAAATCATTTAGAAGTCAAACCAACGGAATTAAAAAGCTAACATCCATACCTACAATTTTTGTGTTTACACCGAAAGCTAATTCAAAACAGAAACGGGTGAAAAGTGAGTGTTTTTCCAGTTTTGGATTTCAGAAAATCGGTGGCCAAATTCGTTTACGGGAAAGAACAGTTTTCACTCCAAAAACCCAATTTTTGATCCCTTAATCACCCAAAATGATTTACAATGATGTTTACAGGTCAAATAGGCAATATAGAAATCAAAACAACATAGGAACATGCATCAAACAACACAATTCATCTCATTTTATCAATTAACGTATACTTTCTAACCCTAATTCAAGAACACAACAATTCATCAAATTTCAGAATTATATACTATGATTATTGAAGGAAATCCCACCCTTACCTTAGATTAGACTATCGGACTCTACGATATTGCTCATCTTCTCACAAGATTCTCATCTTTTTCTGACTTCTCACTTTTCTCCCTTTTTCTCCCAAAAACTGAATTGTACCTTATGTACAATTCTAACCTAGTTTTCCTTTTTATATCTCTTCTATCTAATTTATCTTATTTCACTTATTCTCTTAAACTCTTTTAAATCCCTAAATCAGCTCCTCAACTCAATATTCTATTTAAAAATATATATAAATTACTTCCATAACAAATATGAAATATATTTCTATAGCAAATAACAAGTATATTTTTTACACCAAATAACATGGATATTTCTATAACAAATATATTTCTATAACAAATAACAAATATATTTTTACACCAAATAACATATATATATATATTTCTACACAAAATAACAAGTATATTTTCTACACCAGATAACAAATATATTTCTATAACAAATACCAAATAACATATATATTTCTACACCAGATAACATATATATTATACTAATAAATACCAACATATAACATAACAAAATATCACTTATCAAAATAAATCGACTAAATTATAAAAAGATATCTAAACTCAATAAAATAAATAAATAATAAAATAGGGCGTTACATGTAGCCCATCCTAGAATCTTTCTCTAAAATGCATAAACCTTTTCCCAAAGTCTCATATTTTGGTTTTCCAATATTCACATTCTTCTACTCCTAAAGTTTAAAACAACAATGCCTTTTATATAGAATATGTGTCACGCGCCTCGCGCACGAGTCTATGAGGGGGAAACACACTTTTTCCATAAACACAAACCCATGTGCCGCATGGTGTCATGCGCCTCGTGCACGAGATGGAACCAAAATCATCTATCAAAAGATTTCCATCATTCTCTTAATGCATTGTAAGATTTTAAGTCTCACTCAATAGTTTGATTTCTAATTATTATGTATGTAAAAATCTTGTTGGGAGGACATAAGTCATCTTTTGTGCCCAAGTAGTTTTCCAATAGAGATCCGTTGAGAAAAAGTGTTGAATATGTGGATCTATAATATGATTATAAAAAAATAGAAACATTAAGAGTGTTGATGTATCATTTCATTCTTCTAAATATGTCGATGATTATGACTTTATACTCCTTGATTTTAACATAAGCAACAATTGAAAAAATAATTCACCCTAAGTAATAATAATAGAGAAGAGAATTCAAATTGAAATGGAATGAAGTAAGGAAGAGAATTCGAATTCAAATTTTAAAATCCGGAAAGTACTCGATTTTGAAGGAGGAAGATGATGGAAGGAGAGAAAGAGGAGAGAAGGAGGAAGGAAGAAAGAAGAAGAACAACCCTGGTTATGGGTTCCTAAAAAAAATAAAACCTCCTTTTATGTGTGCCACATGTGCATTCATTACCGCGGAATCAAACATTTCATAGAAAGAAAATGTTTCACTAACAGATGTTTATTTAAGAGATCAAAAAGTTTGGAGACTAAATGTTCAATTAAACCTATAACAATTGTACTCTCTAAAATGTCATTCTTTGAAAAGTGCTCCTACAGGCTACAGATAATAAAATAAATTATTAACAAATGAAATCTAAATTAATCAAAGAATATTTTTAGATAATCAACCAACTAGTATTTTATTAGTTGGGAATAAGAGATTAGATGAGCAGAAATAGAGTGTACAATTGAAAAATAACTAATCATAACGACCAAAATTTTAGGACACGAGCTAATCAAAGTGGCATCGGGATTAATTTAGATGGCATTATGGTATACACACCCCTATATAGGACAATCCAGATTAAACTTTTTTCCAAAAATACGCGTCAATTCATACGAAAGAAAATGATCACCTCATCCTATAAACAAGCTGGTTATAATAAGTAAGTTACATGTATGAAATATTTCATATAGTCAGTCATTTAAATTTTCTCTGATCCAAAAAAACACAACGAAAATATGGATTCTGGCTTGTCATGGGCAGATCAATGGGACAACAACCCAGACCCTTTTGATCCAGTATCGGAGAAAAACAAGAAAAAAGGCAAGGATGAATCAAAGGTGAGCAAAATTGGGAAGAGTGTTTTGAGCCTAAAATGGATGAAAGAACTACGCAAGAAAACTCAAAAATGATGAAAATACTGTGACTGTGAAGGTCTCCTTGGCTCTTTGGAATTAACATTTGACATGATGTAATTGAGGACTTAATGTTGGCCTTTTTGTAAAATAATAAAAAGACTTGTTGAAGCAAATAAAGTTCTTTGTTTCTAGAATTTATTAATTTACAATTTACAAACTTCTTATGCGGTCATGCCTTTCCTTTCCTGTTCTTGGTTTATATACTTTATATAATAAATAACTCAGACAAAAAAGATTGTAGCTAGTTTTATCGTATGATCATGATGATGATGATTGATTTTGTTGAATACACCGGGAGATGATAATTAATTAGTCATGCTGATTAATTGATGGTGGGCTTTCTTTATTTTCCTTGGGTGTTTCGTAATGCATCGTAAATACATGCTACCTTTTCCATTTTTGTAACGTTATATAGTTCCTCGATTCATTTTCCTTCCAAACAACAAACCAAGCATATACTTATTCTTTGAAGATTAAAATTTGTACTAAAGAGAACATGTGGTAAAAGGCTCTTTCAGAAGAAAGTTGCATTACCTACATAAATGACAAAAACTTGTACACCTACATCAACTCCATTATATGTATTTATTTATTTATTTTTAATCGGCATATATTTCAAAGGCCAAGCACCAGAGATGCCTACTGAAACAAAGAGATCATCAGCAAGGGACTCTGCAGAAAATATAAGCACAACAACAGGGAGTAGGCAATAAAAGCCAAAACACCAAAAAATGAACATATACAAAAACCCTCCCAAAATGCCAAGCCATCAGTACAAAGCCAGCAGAGTTAAGATAAGATTAAGATCTCTTGTTATGGTTAACAATTCAAATAGTTTTAAAAGTGAAGATTTTAGTTTGTCTAACACAGAGTGGTGGGGAGAAGAGAAGGGTTGGAGGGAAAGTTCTTGGTAGGGGTGTTGTCATGGGTTAAGTCACACAAAATAACGAGAGTGTCACATGGTTACTAATGTGATAAGTGTTTAATTTTAACAGTTTTAAGGAATTGAATTAGATACTTGGTGTAAAAAAGAGAGAAAATGCATAGATAATGTTGTCATTGGTGATATGTTTGCGAGTCAATTGATTTGTTGACAAATACAATGAATAATCATTTTTTGAAGAAGTTAAATTTGCCTATCTAGATTGATATCAAGATAATCGAATTTGAAATCTTGAAAAGAAACACCTTCCAATATCTTGAGCCAACACTATTAGACCATGAGTTGATGCTAAATAACCATTAAAACACGAAAAGTTTTCATTAAATAAAATGCTAACCGAATACACTTAATTTATGGCAGAAAATACTTATAAAATAAGGTGGTAGATGCAACTAACTAAAAAGCCAGGGAGCATAATGCTTAGACCTTTAATTTTTCAATTGGTCAAAAATATCAGAAGTTTGCAAAGATACTATGTTGAGTCAATAATGTATCAAATATCCTAATCATGATGATTTTTCTAACAAAAAATTGAAAAAAAAACTAATACATCCCAATTTATGTATGTCAAGAGTTTTTTTTTTTCCTTTCTGAAATAGAAAATTGTTTGTGTTAAAAGTTAAAATTTGAGTTTTATTGCAAAGGAACCAAACTAAATTTAACATTTTTTTTCATTTAATATAATTTTTGAATAACCGCATGGACTTGTAAATTTTCATAATTTCAAATATATTATTTACTCTTTTTTTATCCCTGGATATCAAACTCAATATTATAAAGTGTCCAACATTTACACACCTTTTATATCAATCACTTACGGGAGGTTTCATAATAGTAACTTTTTTTTGGGACTAAAATAACTTTTTAGAAAATGTGTCCTTTTTCCCTCAAAAAAAGAAAAAGAAAATGTGTCCTTTTCAAATGCAAACAATTTAACTAATATTAGACAACTTTGATGACAACCATTTTCCCCCTCCTGTGATTGGACAAAAACAATGGAGAGAGAAAGAAGAAGAAAGAATAAAAACACATGTGAGTATGAGAGAGAAAGTTGTATCAAAAGTTGTTAAAAAGTGGTTGTACAAATATCATTTCTCATATTTATTTATATGATTGTATTAATCTCTTAGTTATACATCTTTAATCATTTTAATATTTATTTTAGTATAAAAAAAGAGTATATTAATTAATCTAAAGCATAGTTGAATTACGAGTAAACAAATTTATTATTTTTGGAATCACTCATGGTGAAATATTTATTATATATTTTCTCAAAAACATTTGCAAAATCATTACTATAATTAAATAATTTTTTTGCTACATCTTGCTACAATTTTTTAATTTGTACAAAATATTAAAAAAGGAGTATAACGTGTCTCCATACTCAATTTTAGGGAATTCAAAATTTACGTCACAATCTTCGCATTTCATTTTCCGCCCAAAACAAAAAAACCCCCCTTCGCGCTCGTCAGGGGATAGAAAGTAAAGACAAAACGAACGAGCAGAGAAAGAAAATGACGGAAAACGAAGGAAAACGTGAGAAAATGGAAAAACTCAACAAAGGTAGAGGCATGATCGCCTTCACCGGAACCGCGGCGGTGGTTGCAATTGCCGTTAACCTCGTTATCGCCGCCGTCAAACACCAGAAGGAGAAAAATGCAAAGAAGAAAGGTACTCACTCTTCTCAGCTCTTAAATTCTCTTTGAGCTTTCACTTTTAAGCATTCGTGTAGTTACTGCATGAATTGTTGCGAAATGAATTCGTTTTACTGAAATTACTATGTGAAAATTTGTAGATCTTGCAGGTTCTAAGGTTCGTGTTAACCTATCTGCATCTGAGATTGTTAAATTAGCTAACCAAATCATTGCTAAGTCAAATGAGGTTCATAATTTGGTTGCATCCGTGCCGCTCGATAAGGTATTATCGATTCGATTCTTTATGCTTCACTGATTTCGTTATTCTTGTTTATGTTCTGAATTGCGGCTTCATAAGAAGCTTACTTTTGTCGCGAAAATAATTTTTGAAATGCTGAAATTTATAATTCGTGGTCAAATTTTTCAACCGGAAGAAGAAGCTCTGTCGTTATTTTTACGTAGTTATTTTGTAGGATTTGATTCATATACACTGTCAATCATACTCATTACGTCATTAAAAACATTTGACTTTTATCCTAACTACTTTTAATGTCACACATATAACATATAGATGATTGTGATATGCTGATAGTGTAAAACTTTTTATACCGACAGTGTATGAAAATTAAAATCTATTTTGAAGCATGTTCTTGCCGTTTGTATTTAATTCTCTGTCGTTTTTTTCACGTGCCGTTTCCCTAAGTGGGCTGTGTTACTTGTATTGATAAAAACTGCAGGTTACATATGCAAATGTTATATCACCTCTAGCAGAACTCCAAGCGCAACAATTTCCATTGATTCAATCTTGCCTGTTACCAAAGCTGGTATCTACACGGGAGGATGAGCGCAAAGCAAGTGCAGAAGCAGAGCGAAGAATAGATGCTCATCTTGATATTTGCAGGTTCGCTGTCATTGATTTTTAGTTTCTTACACTATTTGTGATTTCTGTCCTTATCAATTTCCGGTGGGGCATAAATGTCTTAAAAACTGAGATGGATAGTATAGGACTGGTTGCTAAGCTTGCTGGATAGACAGAATGAAGACAGTTAGGATAAGCTCCCCATTCTGTTAAGCTGCACACAGTGTGTGGTGTTTATTTGTTTTTTTGAAGATCACGTGTCTTTTCACTTGATGGATTAAGAAACTAAATAGTGTGTTATTCCATGCAAGCGGATCAGCAAACGTGAAGACATATATCTTGTCGTTAAAGCATTTGCAGTGAGGGGGGACTGGATGAATGCTGAAATCAAAAGCTTTGTTCAAATTCTGGTAAGAAGTAAATAGTTGTTCGGCATCAGTCTTTTCTTTCTTTGTTTCTTTTTTTTTGGAAATTTTATGGAAACTTAATGAATCAATTAGTTACTGCTTGTGTGTGTGTGTGTGTCTATTGCTGAAATGATTGAGGAGTTGCATCATAACCATATGCTAATTTACTTATCCATGAGAACTAGGCTATCCAGATGTTGATTCTTTCCTAATCAGTGACAGGTGAGAGATTTTGAGCGAAATGGATTGAACCTCAGTGCAAGCAAAAGAGAAGAGTTGCTGCGTATAAAAGCTCAGATTGATGAGTTAAGCATTATATATATCCAAAATCTCAACGATGCTAGCGCTTTTCTTCCCTTCAATGAGTCAGAGTTAGCTGGATTACCTCCAGAGTTTCTCAAGGTTTGTTATATCCTTCTTCCATCAATCCACTTGACAAATGTAGTCATGTTTCTTTTCCCTTTTGCATCACGGCCCAAATCAACTAATAAATTTTACTTGTATGTTATATAACTTCAAATTTATGGCTTATATTATTTTAATTCTAAATCCATTGTAACCTACTATTTATCAAGACATAAATTGCATAACTGAGTCATAAAACTCTCTTGGGTGGGCTGGGAATGATTGCTTCCTCACTGAACTTGAATTTTGAGGTGGTATGTGGAAGCGTTACGAGAATCCTCTACTAAGTAATAGGAAGGAACCACTCATGTGTTTCGGAAGTGGATGTTGCATTGAATAACCTGGTACCCTCAAATCCCCCCCCCCCCCCCCCCCCCCCCCATGTTACTTCCGATTCAAGGTAAACCAGTAAGTTCAATTCCGCTTTATTCCATGTCCTAAACAAATCGGACAATGTATATTCTATTTTTTCTCCTATATTAAATTCTGACCAGAAGATTACTACCTTTCCTCTCTTTTCGATTAAAAAATCACATCCTCCCATTCCAATTTAAAATCTCAAATACAGGCCTCAAGTATGAACTTATGCGATTATGGAAAGAAGAGTTCAAAGGAACAGGATTTTAAGTAATTGAAAAAATAAATAGAGGCAATGTAGATTTTAAGGTCATCAAATTATTTAACCGATTGGACTACCTAAGGGTATGATTAATGCACAATAGACTGGTTTCCTCTCCATGTCTTAAGCCCTATTTGGATAAACAACTTATTTGCAGCTTATAGCACAAGCAATTATCATATAAGTTATTTCTATAGCAAACAATAAAATAAAGTGAAACTGTTTCCGTATAAGCTATCTTGAAGAACTCATGAAAATAAGTTGAAAACATCGTATGAACAATGTCATATGCTGTTTTCATAAATTCTTCCAAACAGTCTGACAAAACTTATGCCGTTAGATAAGCTCAAATAAGCCAATCAAAACAGGTCCTTATACAGATTGATTTAACTATTACTATGGATAAGTGTAATATTACCTGGTTTGACTCAAAGCCTTCATGCATGGCTTTTTACGTAGCCTAATCACTGCTTTTGCATTTCCTTCAGTTAACCGTTTTTGTTTTCCGGTTGTTATATACTTAGGAATATATATCTTCTTTACAGGGTTTAGATAAATCTGAAAATGGACAATTGAAGATCTCCTTGAGAAGCCACCACGTCACAGCTGTACTCGAATTTTGCAAGGTATGGTGGCTGAAGTATTAAGTATTAACTAATAGTTTCATATTTATATATAGTGAGAGTGACATATCATGAATGTGATTAAGTTGGTTCTTGCACCACCGGTACTCCAATAATTAAAAGCATCCGAAATCCAGTTGTAGTCTCTTTCCAAGGGGATTTGACTTGGAAGATGTAGACCAAGAAGCTGGAATGACTTCCTTCACTGTGTTTTTTTATTTCAAAAATATCTTTTAAGCAGTGCTGCTTCATATTTTTGTCAGAATGAATTGTTTTAGATTTTGTAAATTGTCCACAATGAACTTTTATTATTTAATTATCATGTAGGTCTCAAAGTTAAACGGTTAATTGTGGTTCTTACTTTGCGATATTATTATTGATACGTAACATATTGGTACCTTGTATACCACTTGATCCATAGGCATACTCACAAGTATTATTCTTTTTAGAAAAGCATCCTTCTTTTCTTGGTAAATTTTTGTTCAAGTGTTATTTAAGGAAAATATACTGAAAAAGTCTAAAATTCTATATCGATCATATGAAGGTCGGAACTACGAGAAGGATGGTATCACGGGCATATGGGAATCGTTGCGGAGAAGCCAATCTTTCTATTTTAGAAAGCCTGGTAATTTTCATTATGACATTTTTCTTTAAGAATTTCAGTTATTTTATCATCAAATATTTCTGACGTGGTGTTGAGAAATAAATATACAAGTTATGTTTTAATTGGACTTGCTAGCAGTCTATTCTTTTTTTGAACAAGCTAGCAATCTATTCTTATTGTAATTAAATTGGTAGTTAGAGTTTTGGAAAAAGAAAATGGTCTCAATTTAATTTTGTGGTTCTACATTTTCATTAACCGAAACAACTTATAAGGCAGTTGAATTTATTAGATTTGAATGTATTTTCAGTTTTGAATGTGTATATATGATTATTAGTTTATTACGAGCTTTACTTGTAGGTTAGTTTACAGCATAAAATTTGAATTATTTATGGAGGGCCGTTTGGGCATTTTCATTTAGTTTTATATAATTCTGGATTTTGTGTTGGTTCTGGATGTGTTTACACTTTAATGTCAAAATGATATAAGTTTATTTACGTTGATATTCCATTGGCACGATTCAGGTGCAACAGCGTCATAAATATGCTCGTTTACTTGGCTATTCGTGCTATGCTGAGTATGCTGTTGATGTTAGAATGGCAAAAACACCGACAAAGGTTTGTAATTTTTTTTGTAGGGATGCAATAATATATTTTTTCCATCAGAAACTAGGAGTTTAGTTAGATGTATCATGAATTGCTTGCTTCTCTTTTGGGTTTGCCTAGTAATATAAGAGGATTCCATCTGCACTTCTAATTTTTTTTATTTTCCTTATAAGAGGAGTCTGTGTAAAGAAGAAAGTAAACTCAACAATGTATCATGCTATCAAGCCTATCTAAGCACACACTTGTTTTTATTTCATCTCTTTGCTCATCTTTTTTCTTCTAACTTAAAGCATTATAAGCCACTTATGTCGTTTCGGCAAGTTTAGCCCATTCTTGTTTGCAACCGATAAAGTTGAAGGATGTGAAACATCACCAGTAACCACTAATTATAAAAACAAGTACAATTTTTTTTTTCTTTTCCCGTTAATTATATATTGGAATGAGGAATGGATATGCTGTCTTGTTGCTTTACCATAAAGTAAGTGTTAACAGATTAATTTAGTTGATCGCTTAATGTTTTATCCTACACTTTTTCCCTGAATCTAATATCTTATTCTGTTTTTTTTTTCTTTCTTTCCTCCAGGTGTTTGAGTTTCTGAATGACATATCCGTACGAGTAACTGACATGGCTACAAAAGAACTTGATGTGTTGAAAGATTTGAAGGTTTGCACATTTTTGGTGTATGTTGTTTGATTTAATTTATAAATCTCTTATTATAAATTCATTGTGATATCAGAAGAAAGAGGAAGGGGAGTTCCCATTTGGAATCGAAGACCTACTGTATTATGTAAAACGGGTCGAAGAACAGAGTTATGATCTGGACTTTGGCGAGATCAAGCAATACTTACCAATTAGTTTAGTTCTATCTGGAATCTTCAAAATTATCCAAGATCTTTTTGGTAATTTTATTTGACAATTTGTTTGTAGTTATATTTTATTGTCTTGACCACCAGATACTGTTAATATTGAAAGGGTCTTGTTAAAGAGTGCCCTGTGGCACTCTTTAAGCATTATAAAATAAACAATTATTTTTTGAAAAAGTTAAATATTTCGATTTCCAATGCATTGATAACACATATTTTCATAAATACTTGCTACTTATGGTTCTTAAAAAGTGTCCCGGGGGCACTAGTTAACATTTCCCATAGTGAAAAGGAACTAGAAAGTGATTCATGGTAAAATATTTCCAGTTTAGGAAAAATTAACCGGTTCACTTTCCAGTGTTCATAAAGTAGTCCACGGGTATGCATTTATTGGTGAGGTTAACTGCTTGCGTAATTAATTATTCCTGCACCAAAATATTTTATCGAGAATTCCTTTTCTAAGTTTTCAGTTTGTTTTAATACTGAAAATACACATTCATCGTAATTCTTGTTACTTTCTGGGCAGGTTTAAGGTTTGAGGAAATTGCAGGAGCTGAAGTTTGGTATTGTGATGTTCGTGTATTTGCAGTATTTGACTTAAGTTCAAGTGAACTTTTGGGTTATTGCTACCTTGATTTGTTCTCAAGGTTTAGCTTTTTAATTAGTTGAAATTTATTCATTAATTTTTGTTTGCTGTGAAAGTTGAAATTAGGTTCATACTTCATCTTATTGACTTTTACAGGGAAGGAAAATATGGTCACAGTTGTGTTGTGCCTCTCCAGAACAGTGCATTAACAATCAGTGGGGTCCGACAGGTTGTTTTTAATCGAATAAAATCAAATTTTATTGTCTTGATAGTATAATTTTTTTTTTTGGGCAATAGCTGTCCAATCTTTTCTGTTTATATAAGATAGAGACACCTACTTAAAAACAGAAAAGACCATGCAACGAACACCAAAGAGAGAGAGGCTATAACAATCAACCTCTCAAAATATACAAGGGTGTTATATGTCCTTAAAAGTTCATGCATTTTATCCTGCAACACACATTTAACTAAAGAGAAATAACTCGCACACTACAACAAAATTTTACCTTCTTAAATCTTGACATACACGACTCTTTCGATTTATTAATTTTGTCCCTTTTCAACGTTTACGCAGATACCAGTTGCATTACTAATATCTCAGTGTCAAAAGGATTCTGAATATTGTCCTGGATTATTGCGTTTTTCTGAAGTGGTCAGTCTTTTCCGCGAGTTTGGCCATGTGGTATGTTTGCTTTGTATCCATAAAGCATGCTTTACTGATCAGGGTTGTATATTCATTCTTATGATTTGCATTATAATTTTTATCATTTCCTTGTTTGAGTTTGGTATAAAGTGGAATAAAATGTATGATTTGTATAATTGAGATCCTTTTCTGAAAGTTAACATCTATTTTTCCTTTTCATATTCTTTTGTCAAAACTGTTACAAGATGGTGGAAGGTGTAGAACGGAAAATATCAAATTTAGGTTTCCTCACGATAATTAGGGTAGAATAGAAATTAAGGGATTGAAAATTCACTGGATTTTTTAGGAAAAGAATATCATGCATTGTGCAGGAAATATGATAGGGTTAGTTTATATTGGTCGCAGCAGGGTGCTTTAAATTACTGATCAGTGTTCGAAATTTTATATGACAAATATAGTATAATCATATTACAGTATCAACTAGCAAGTATTACTTCATATGCATTTCCCATGGCAAGGGTATCTGTATATGGGGATCTTGCTAGTAAAAGGCGCTTCAAGTAAATGGTCTATGTCTGCGTGTAAAAGAAGTTTTTTGACATTCAAAATTTGTAATATTTTCTGGTAGATGTGTTTGCTTGTATTGCCACAAATTTTTTTCTCCTCCAATCACCTTGTACGCATGATTTTGTTAATAGGGACGTTGCTTTCGTCTTGATTTTTATGATTAGCTATTGCTTCACATCAGTTTTTAAATTTTAATAAGATTCGTACATCAATAGTTTGAAAATGAATATAAATTGAGTTGTATCTTTCTGCAGAAAGTGTAAAATATTGTAATGCATAGTTTATTTAGTTTTGTTTGCTCATTGTTACGCGGTTTATTATACTCTGAAGTTTTTTTATTTTTAAAAAATAAACTGTTAGGTTCAACACATTTGCAACCGTGCTTCATTTGCTAGAGTGTCTGGATTTCGTGTTGATCCTGACTTTGTGGAAATACCTGCTCAACTGCTACAAAACTGGTAAAATATTTTAGTCATATTCTTTACTATTCTTATTTAGACTAAGCATTTATATTTTTTTTATTGAACACAAATTCCTACTTCCTTTGTTTTTGTCGGAAATTTAGCTGTTATGAAAGCTTTTCTCTGAAGTTGATTTCTGGATTTCATCAGGTGAGTTTTTTCTAACGTTTCCTCCTTATCTTTCTGAATCATACATGTTGAACTTTCTCTTTTCTTTTTCAATGTATCTGGTCATTGTTTTTTGAGTATACCTCAATCTGAAAACATCTGCTTAATGCTTTATTCGAGGCTTTAATTTAAGTTTGTGGGTTGCAGGATATCACAAAGCCCTTAAAGGGCGACCTATGCAAATCAATTAAAAGATGGAGAAATTCTTCTTCTGCACTTAAATTAAAGCAAGAGATTCTATACTGTATGTTTTTTTTATATTTCCTTTCATTATAAGAACCGAACTTAATAACTAGTTTGTTCTTATGCTTTTACCTTGCTAATGTTTATATAGAATCGTTTTTTTCTGCAGTGGGTAGTTTATTACACAATAAATTGTATTTTCTGTTTTAGTGGTGGTTGTAGTCTTGTATAATGGTATGATCCAGCGCAGCAAGGAATAGTTGGTATTTGATTTAGAAACTGTTTGTTTAGTGATGCAATGTCAAGTTTGCAGGGCGAAAATTATTTTGTACCGTTGTAACCCTGTTTAATATTTTTGGATTCTCAAAGTTAACTGTGATGAGTAGAACTGATTTCATGATATGTGAAGATTTGCTGCTTTTTTCAATAGATAAAATTTCTTGGTGTGGAGTATAAAATTTATATGAAACATACCTATATTTTTGCCTTATTATAACTAATTTATAATTTAAATAAAGAAATTCTTGTATACCCACTCTTAAAATTCCCAGAAAACATGATCTTTTCTATGCTAATCCTTTAAAAGTCAATTCTACCAAAATATAAACCAAACAGATCTTCGGTCAGTTACTGTATATCGTATAGGTATACATCAATGTATGCATATGCACTCGTGTCTTAGTATAAAAGTAAAAGCATCAGGCTGTAGTTTAGATAAGTAATTGACATGGTAATTTTTTTCTTGAAAAATGCAAAATGTTGTTATCAACACTACTTTTGATCATCACGACTCTATAATTCCTTCTGATCTTTTCAATTGATTCTAAGATTCAGCTGGAAATTATATCGCTTTTGGGTAGAGAACAGAACATGGTGTTGACCAAGATGATTATATGCTGTGAATAGTTACTTTTCATTTTCATCTGACTTAAGAACTGCTTTATATCAGGCCTTTTTGACCAAATCATTCATTCTGCGGATAACATAGATATTCGTGAGTTATTCAAGCATCTTCATTCCAAGGTAAATGAATTTAAGATTAGTTCTTATTTGAAGTTCAGTGCTTTCAATGAAGGATGTGAGAAGAAGTTCTTTGTATTCCAGGTGATGTTAGGGTTGCCTGTATTAGAAGGAACCAATCCTGCTTCATGTTTTCCTTTTAGTGTTGTTGGTTATGAGGCAGCTTGCTACAGTCGTATATGGAGTGAGGTATTAAATTGCTATATATGATGAATTTTCATTGCAAGCATATTTAATTTTCAATCATCCATATATAGTTTTTCTATTGTTTGTGAGAGTCTTCCCTGAAAAATTAGTTGAAGAATAAATGATGTATCATGTTTCAGGTTTTTGCCGCTGATATATGTGCTTTAATGTTTTGCAATGGTGTTCCAAACCAGCTTCGCGGCATGCAATTTAGGAACAAGGTAATTAATGACAACGGCATTTCAATTTTTCTCCAGAAATATATTAGCCATCAGTATGTGTTGTTTTAAAATTGCTGAAAAATTCAACATGAATTTCATATGAAAAATGTACAAAAATTAAATTTTTATAATTTTCATTCCCAATTTGGGGGGTGCTCTTTATGTATTAAGAGTAAAGATCCAATATGTATTTTGTCATGTTGCATTGGGGGTTTATGTTGGTAATCTCATTCTTAAAATTCATTGGTCCACAAATTAAAAAGGGATACGAGTGAATTATAATAGTGAGTGTGAGATCATCAAAGATTGCTAGATGGTCACCTGCTGCTACAATGTATTTGTTTTCTGAATCAGATATCAAAGATTGTTAGAAATATTGTATTTATTCGTGTGCTTGAGTTAAAACTTTTGCAGGTATTGGCCCCAGGAGGAGCGAAGGATTCTATAGAAGTGATATCAGACTTTCTAGGAAGAGAACCATCGATTCTATCTTACTTTGAAAACAAAGCCAAGTATACTTTGTAAGGTTTCTCTATAGGTACTTGTCCATTGACAATATTTCTTGGGTTCATATTAAAAAATAAATAGCTAAGCTCAGTGTAAAGATGAGTACTTTGGTTAATAAATTATATAAAATATTATTTAATTAGTATCTTTGTTTTTCGTCTCATAATCAGCTAAGCAGAGTGTTTGCTAGTATATGGTTGGAGGAAAAGTAAGAGAGGGGGAGGAATTATTTTAAGCACAATTGATTTGAGTCCATAGTAGCGTGAATGGAGGAGAGTAGAATCACTCATCAGTTGAATTTTCAAGAATTCTTATTTCTTACGTATGATTAAGGAAACCTATATGCTCAAATGAAATTAATAACTTTAAATAATGAATTAATAGTTATATTTTTAAATGTTTTATTCGTACAAAACCATTGAACGCGTCTTTGGTTGGTAAGAATTTCCTTTCACGTAATGGATAGATTGCCGAGGAATGAACTCCGAAGTTTGGAAGATTTTTCCGTTTGAGGTTAGAGTGGAAATGAGTTAGAGGACGTGTACGAAGATTCTCAAGGTATTTACCAACAAATATTTTTTCCCCTTCCTGTAACATCCCAAAACTTAAATATATTATAATAACAAAATTGTTCTTGCTCATATAGATTTTTTAAAGTCCTTGTGAGCTTAACTTAATTGGTAGGAACGCATCATATATATATATATATATATATATATATATATATATATATATATATAAAAGATTAGAAGTTCAAACCTTGTTTATCACAAAAAAAATATAGATCTTTTAAAAACACTTTTATGTCCCGCTAAATCTTCACCCTCTTTCGCATACAAGTATTCTTGAATGTGTGGTAAAGTTTGACATGAAATTAAATTGAAGTATAAAATCTTCCATTAAAATTTTATGTGTTTTTTTTTTCTTTCTTTCAAGTGACCATGATAATTTGGAGTTTGTGGTGGATAATTATTGTTTGATTAAGAAATGCTTCATTTAAAAATCAAACTCAGATTCTCCAAACAATCGAACAATCAATTTAATGTGTATGTGATTTCTCAAGTCTAAATATGATTATTAGTAAAAGACGTGTGTGTGATTTCTCTAGTTTAATTATGATGATTAGTAAAAGATATTGATGCCCAGCTAAACAATGAGCCAATTGATTGACTTGTCTCTTGTTTTTCTGTTGTTGAAATAACCAAATTTTAAACTTAAAAGTGAGAATCATAACAAAACAAAAAAAAAACTGTGACATTTTTGGTGGGCAAATACTGTTGTCTACTTGTCTGCTAAAATTCATTTCAATTACTCCATGGTCTCAAATTAGATGTTCATTTTAAATTTGACATTATTATTGATTTTAATGATAAAATGTTTCATTTCATAAAACATATTTATTAATTATAGTTAATAAAATAGTTGGATGGTTGAAATACACAAATGAATGTATATTAATGATAAAATAATAGTAATAAAATGACAAATAATTTAAGACAAAAGAACACTTAAAATGAAAGGATGGGAGTACATTTTCCTACTGATTTAGAATTGGTCGAAAATCACACAATATGCACTGACTTGACTTCTTCTCGAAGAAGAATGATTAAATCCTCCAAAGATTTAAAAACACAAATTTCCCAGGTCAACAAACAACAACCACGAAGATAACAAAACCGTGTCTGCTTTATGTTGGTGCACTAAACATTTCCAATGTCTTCTTTTATTATAAAAATGAAAATAATATTCTCCCCCTCCTTCTTTTTTTAATTATTAATCCAGTCCGTATATTATGTCTGCATTGCATGTGCTTCTTCCCATTTTCCCTCTATTTTCCAGTTTATTTTTTTGGCAAATAATTTCTGATTTTGTATTATTACCTTTTTTTTTTATTATAATAAGGATAAATTAACGAACTAGACGAGGGGTGGAAACACCCTTACAATCCAACACCAAAAGTGCATGTAGAAAATGATAGTTAGAATCAACTAAAACTGGAGAGAAAGGAGCATCAAATCCTTTTTTGGCCAATAAATCTGCACAAGAGTTGGCCTCTCTGAAACAATGTTGAATGGTGGCGGACCAATCTTGAAGATGAAGTAAATTAAGAACCTCTTCCAAAAGAGGTTTGACGTAAGAGATGGTGGTTGAACGATTGAGAACAACAGTTGCAATAAGATTAGAATCTGTTTCAAAAATGACACGATCAACGTGGAGATGCGAGCAATACGCATAGCATGTACTAAACTCCACATCTCAGCGCCTTGAGAATTATTGCGGCCAAGGTTGCAATAAAAACCTTGAATTAGACTACCATGAGCGTCTCTAAGCAAACCGTCACAAGCCGAGAAACCATTCCTTTTGCAATGAGCTCCATCCACATTAAATTTAACGGTACCTGCAGGAGGGGGCTCCTATTTGATATGAATAGTTGAACCATTGCTTTGCATGTAAGTCGCAGGTTTAACAACACTCTCGACAACCATTTGCACTTGGCTAGCTAAATAAATGAGCCAATTTTACCGGAGAATAGAGTACTGATTGAACACCAATTCGTTGCAGTCCTTCCACAAAGCATATCTTCGTGATTTTGTATTATTACCTATGATACTTTTAAAATTGAAACAACATCTTTTTTGGTGATGGTGTAAGTTAAAGAATCAAAATAAAGAATATTTTTATCAATTTTATTTAAAGAGTTAATTACACAATTTTTAAAAAATAATAATTATATTTGATTCTTTAACAAATATTATATTTTCCTTTTTTTTATAGGATTTCGAGTCAACATACATAAAAAGAATGTGTTAATTAATGAATTGAAAAAAACAATTTTAAACTTCAAATAAATTAATTACACAACTTTTCAACACAATATTAACATTTTTTTTCTTATTCAACATTTCAAAGACACTCTATTAAAAATATTCAATCTCTCAAAGATACTTTTTAAAATTTTGAAATATTTTTAAACCATCAATAAATTATAATCACCAATTGAATTTTTTTACTTTAGTTAATCAAATTTTATCGTCAAAATCATATGCTGCTATTTATAAATTTATTTGAAAAATCAAGGACCTGATTACTTTTTTCTAGAGGAATTTGAATTGAATTATAAACATCAAATCTCTTCAACATCTTTTTAAATTCAGTCCTTTTTCATAGCATGAATAGGAACCTAACCAAAAAACTAGAATTGGAACTCAAAACCACAAACTTACAACTTGAAAACAATTCACTAATCTATAAAATCAAAGAGACCATCATCCTTTCATGTTTCTATTGGGTAAACTCTCTTTTATTTTATCCTTATATTTAAAATAATATTTGTGATTTAGTCAAAATATATAAAAATAAAAATAAAAGAGCAATTATTAAAAATAAAAAGGAAAAGGGTAATGTGCAGAACATTCTTCATCTTCATTCTCTTTCCTTTCTCTCTCTTTTCAACCCAAACAAAAAAGAAGATTAAGCTTTCTCAAATTTGAATTCGCAATTCAAAATCACTTTTCACTCTGATCTCAATTCCACCACCACTGTTTCTGATCTCAAAAAGCTTCAATTTTTACAAACAAACTTTGATTCACCGAATTGGGTATGCTTCAAAGTTCAATTCAAAATCACTATGGTGAAAATTAGAGAACTGGGTTTTGTTCTCTTACCCAGATAAGAAAAAGGGTTTCCTTTTTCTTCATCAGAATCATCATCTTCATATCAGGGTTCATTGTTTTCTAGATTTGAAAAAAGGGTGTTTTTTTTTTCCTTCTTCTGTGTTTGTTCTGTTTGATGAACTATGTTTAAAAAGGTGTTTGGTAAAATTCCTAAAAAGTCCTCAAAAGGTTCTGAGAATCGTGAACAAGGTGGAAATTCAAGAAGCCATGGTGTTGCAACCTCAAAAAACAGTGATGTTGTTACACAACCTGGGAGTAGCAAAACTGGTAATTCTTCTAATTCTACTTTGAATGCAGGACAAGGACAGTTTCATAGTCATGGTAACAAATCTTCATTACCTATGAATGAGAATTCCAATGGTAATTTTAATTCTTACGAAGCTTTACCAGCATTTAGGGATGTTCCGAATTCCGAAAAACCGAGCTTGTTTATAAAAAAGCTTAAGATGTGTAGTGTTGTTTTTGACTTCACTGACCCTACTAAGCATCTTAAGGAAAAGGAGATTAAGAGACAAGCTTTGGTTGAGCTTGTTGATTACGTGTCTTCTGTTAATGCTAAGTTTACTGAGAATGTAATGCAAGAGGTTGTTAAGATGGTGTCTGTAAATATATTCAGAACACTAAGTCCTCAACCGCGTGAGAATAAGCTCGTTGATGGCGTTGAATTGGAGGAGGAGGAGCCTTCGATGGATCCTTCTTGGCCTCATTTGCAAATTGTGTATGAGCTTTTTCTTAGATTTGTTGCATCACCTGAGCTGGATGCGAAGTTGGCTAAGAGATTCATTGATCAATCGTTTATTTTGAGGCTGCTTGATTTGTTTGACTCCGAAGATCCGAGAGAAAGGGAGTATTTGAAAATGTCTTTGCATCGGATCTATGGCAAGTTAATGGCGCATCGACCTTTCATCAGGAAATCAATCAATAACATCTTTTTGAACTTTGTTTTTGAGACCGAGAAGCATAATGGAATTGCTGAGTTTTTGGAAATTCTGGGGAGTATCATTAATGGTTTTGCATTGCCATTGAAAGAAGAGCATAAATTGTTTCTGGTTCGAATATTGATTCCGTTGCACAAACCAAAGTGCTTAGCAATGTATCATCAGCAGTTATCTTATTGCATTACTCAGTTTGTGGAGAAAGACTGCAAACTTGCTGATACAATCATAAGGGGGTTATTGAAGTACTGGCCGATAACAAATAGTTCAAAGGAAGTTATGTTCCTAGGTGAGTTGGAAGAAGTCTTGGAAGCAACTCAACCTCCAGAATTCCAGCGATGTATGGTGCTATTGTTTCGCCGTGTTTCTCATTGTTTGAATAGCCCCCATTTTCAGGTATTAAATTTTCAATGCTTTCCTCAAGCTCATTTTCTTTTACCGCTCTTTTTTCTTTGAAAAAAACATCATCTTAAAGTTAGGTTTCAGAAACAACTGAATACTATACCATATGATTGTTTTCCTCATTGTTGAGTATGCAGTGTTCTTGCCAAGAAAAGGATATACTTTTCATTATTTTCACATGAGAACAACTAACACAAAGAGTTGCCTTAAGACACATACTTACAACTAAAGACATCACAAACCGTTCCTGAACTACGGACTTGCTCGATTAAATGCAACAAGTCCCTGGTTATTTGTTGTAATCCATAGAATGTCATATGAAGAATAATCATATATGCATAACTAATTAAGGAGTACAGTCAGATTCCAGGTTTCCAGTAAATATATGTCTTATATCAATTGTCGCATCCCTTCATAGAAAGCTGCTAAACATGCTAGGATGATTAATTCTGAAATCACCTTTTACTCCAAACCCTGCCTGCAAAAGGTGTTTGAAAAATAAAAAACAATTTTTTAATCTTGTTGCAAGCTTATAGAGGTGAGGGTGGGGGATCCCCCATCTCTCTTGTGCTTTTAATGTCAGTTTTGTCAATTAGCTAATTTAAAAGCTTATGGTCTTAGGAGATGACCCAAGAATGCAACATCAACTATACCTCTGAAACCACTCTCAATGGTTGGCATATAGTTCTTCTTGGTCTTCTTTTACCTTTAACTTTTGGATTATTCTTCATCTTATCTACTCTCCTCATCAATGCTAACTATAGCCCTTTGTCATTTGTGCCCAGACCGCATAGGACAAGATTCTACCATTCTCCATTGTGAATATTATCTGAATTTTCTTTCTAATAATTGTATTTCCAATTCTATTTTTCCCCATAAAACCGCCCATCCAACATAATGTTCTTATATCTGAGACACTGAATTTACTCTTTGACTTTTTACTGCCCAACATTCACTAACGTACAACATTGCATGTCTTATAACCGTGCAATACAATTTTCCTTCGAGCTTGAGAGGTACTTTTCTATTGCATATCACATTTGAAAAATTCCTTCATTTCATCTTTTCTACTTGAACCCTATCCTATGGTTTCCATTGTTGGGAATCACAAATGTAGAACCAATTACAGTTGAAAATCCACCATTGATGAAAGCGAAAATGCACAATTCTGAGATCTGAAATAATACATCTGTTGCATAAAAAATCCTTTGAAATGGTACAACATATCACTATAGTTTTGGTCCTAAGACAAAGCCTCTATGTAGTCTCTGCGAATAGACTTTCCTTGGAGCAGTTTCGCTGTGATAGCTGACGACACACTCCAGGTCAGGAAACAGCCAGGGCTTTCAGTGTATATTTAGACTCACCTTTTTAAACAGATGCATGGAACCCTACTGCTTTCTGACTTAGGATTAACAAGCTCATACATTACGAGCCCAATTCGAGAAAAGTTACAGTTTGTTCCTTGATGACCAAGCAGACACAAAACAGTAAATGAGTTCAATATCTCATTGACTCATTTCAGCATGGTTGTGCATTTTACCGTCTTACTCTATCAAGAAGGCTAAAGATCTATTGTTATGTATGTATGAGGGATTGATCTACTCACTCACGACTTTTTTCATGTCCAATTACTACATTTATGACACCCTGTTAACAGTTATTTTTGATTGTATTAAAACATACAACTCCCATTGTAGGAATCCTAGTAACTTCACATTGAAGGACTACATACGCTATAGTCTCCTTGAGAAGAGTTTATGATACTCACATAAATTTATATAAAGCGTTTTTTGGCTAGTCAATTTAGTAGAAATAAATGATTTCTATTGATATGTCAAGCAGGTCTAGAATTACATCTACAAAGTTGCTTTTATATAGTACGTCCCTTCATAATTTAGGAAGGTTTATTCCGCTTTCTTAAAGTGTTTGTAAGCTTGTGGCTTGAAGGTAATTTTTGTGTTGGTTAAAGATACTGTACAAGTAAATGAAATTAAATAACTATCTTTTCCCTAGAGGAAGTTTTTTTTTTTTTGTTCATCTGAGGCGACTTTCTTACTTTTTATCTTTTTATTAAAATAATTGCTGACTTTCTGCTCATTATGGTCATGTATAATAGTCAAGAATGAGTGCAGCTGTGACTATAAATAATTAGGTGGACTACATATTACCTGCAAATCATCTATACTTTATAGCTGAATTTTGAATGTTGATGTCTTTATCTGAAAAGGTGAAGGCAACCATAAGTTTTGTCTAGTAATTGTAATACGACTCTGCCTACAATTTAAAAGACATAATAGATTCTGTCATGAACGATCAATGTCAACCATTATATGCTATATGTTGGAACTCTTAGTTAATTAATCTACTCACAGAATAAAGTTGTACTCCAGTAGTGATAGCGTATCTTTGATTTGCTTTCCCATGTCAAATTTAGATTCGTCAACATGATGAAATGATTCTGATTAGATAAATCTTATCATGCATGATGCCATTTTACTTAAAACTATGAAGATGACAACTAACATCCAATTTATTGAATTTTTAGAGCTTCCAGTCTTCCGACATGTTTTCTTTCATTGCATGTCTCAGTGTCAAAAAAGATATAGTTTCAGCTTTTTATGCATGCCATGCTTAGTTTTTACGATCCCTTAAACCTTCTAAATGTAAAGAACAAAGCATGTGTCAAGGGATTGGATTGTACCAATTTCATTTTAGAAGTGTTTGCATGACTGGTAATTGCTTCATAGCTTTCAACTTATCATAATATTTTTCTTCGTCTTTATGCTTTCTTCATTGATGGGTAGGCCTATGCGCCTAAATCTTGAATTGCTGTAGAAGGTCTACTGCAATTTGCAAGACTTGGCGTAACTGCACTGCATGATGTCTCTATTACTCGTGCGATGTTTTTACAGATGATTATATGCATCAAGTGAATGGTACTGTGTTTTGAGAAAGATCTAACTTTGGGCAAAAAAAAAAACCAAACAATAATTTATGCAGAGTTCAATTTTCCAGTTCCGTCGTGACCAATGGAGCTGCAGTTGCAATGTATCGTTCTTGTTTTCACTGATATTGTCTTTGTTTCAGGTGGCGGAAAGAGCTTTGTTCTTGTGGAATAATGACCACATCGTGAACTTAATCAAACAAAACTGCAAAGTGATACTTCCCATCATCTTTCCCGCATTGGAGAGAAATACAAAAACTCATTGGAATCAAGCTGTCCATAGTTTGACTTTAAATGTTCAGAAGATTTTTCACGATCTCGATCTCGATCTGTACAAAGAATGTTTACAAAAGTTTGAGCAAGACGAATCAAAGGAAGGTGAAGTGACAGCAGGGCGCGAAGCCACATGGAAACGCTTGGAGGAGGTTGCCGCAAAGAAAGCTGCAAGTAACGAAGCTGTGCTTATTAGTAAAGCACTACCTCGCAAATCTGCAGGTTAGATAGAAATGGAACATGTATTCTGTTATATAGCTTCATTTTTTAAGAACGAATTTTATAGTATTTTTTTGGCATGTGATGGGTTGGCCAAGAAAGGCAATTTCTTGAATACTTTGACATTCACTTCCTATAGGAATTGAAGGCTATTTATTATTAAGTAGTGGATAATCTCATATTCACGACAACGTCCAAAGCCTAAGTAGTGCATTTTGCTTATGCTTTTGTAGCTTGAGCTGACACTCAGCACATTTGAGAACTTTTCTTTATAATGCATTTCCAATGAACATTTCATTGACTTTCTGTTACAACAGCTAATCCAGTTCTAAAGAAAGAAAATAAAATACAGAAAATAACATTGGTGATTGATCACGGAATTTGGTCGATTGTGCATGTCTCCGACAAAAGAGTGACTGTTTTAGTTTTTTGTTATTATTATGCAACGCTGAGAGCGACCGTCCATGTATCAACGAATATGAGTCGAGTCATAGACAACTTATTCTAAGTGGTTGTGTGCTATTCCCTTATCTTGGATTGAACTTAGTAATTCGATTTCTCCAAGGACATTCCTCCTTCAAGGGACTTGAATTTCACCCAACTATACTTTGTTGGTCCTTCTACTGTGCTGGTTGTATGTATGCATGTGCTGATAGAATGTTGTTAAGAATTAAGACATCAAGGTACAGGTGTTTTGCTTCTCAAATGTGCATTTAATGTGTCGAGAAAAATGTGCTTGAGATGGATAAATGCACATTTAATCAAGAGGACAAGGTACAACAGGATATTTTTTCTCTTATACTTGTATGTCTATAGTCTACATTAACGAGAGAATTTTTTTGGCAATTGACGTGGGGTGATTACACGTGCTTTCTCTTTACTTTGAAAAAAAAAAGAAGACAACGTAAACGTCATTTGATGCACATTCATGTTCAAAATCAATGAACTTGATTGTGTCTATCATTTCTTAGATTCACAGTCAATACTACCTCGTCTTTAAATACACGGCACCTCCTCTTCCGTAAATACCTTGGTCCCTAAATATAAAACCTTATGAGTTTTTTCTCTGTCCTTTTTTACAAGTCTCCTCTTAAATTTAAAATTGCATTAATTATTTCTTTACCAATATACCCCCACTTTTACTATATAAGCCCGGTGTCCATTGAGACAAGCCGAACCAACTATAGAAAACGAGTTCAAAACTTCGACCCAGCCTACCAAAAATACGGGCCAAACGGGTTGGACCCGTTTTGCCACCCCTAATGAATACTAAATGAAAATATTAATTAATTTTCCCTTCTAAATGATAAACTTTCTTTTTGGTGGTGACCGGGATTTAAACCCCAGAACTTGCATGTATTATGCATTGTCCCTATCAACCGAACTAAGCTCACGAATACTCTAAATGATAAACTTATAAAACAATAATGATTGTTAACAAAATTAAAACAATCAACTTCTTTGATTCCTGTGTTTTTTTTAATGGTCTTTTATTTAAAAACGAGAAAATGTATGACTTTGTGAGAAATTAATTGGTCCGTGTAAAATACACATTACGTGATAAATGAAATGAATCTCAATTACCACAAAAAGTCAGTATCTACCCCCCATAATTGCAAGTGGATTAACATACGTTCAACTAGTGATTCACTCATATATTATTAAGTTTTTTTTTTTAAGGCACTCAAATATTTACAAGTGATAACTTAAATGGGTTTTTCTTGTAAACGGAATGTGTTTTAAAATTAACCCGAGACTCATCCGATACTCGTATCTTTGTCCAAGATGAATGATTATTAACTTTCACAAATTTTTGTTTATGCTCTTCATATATACTAATAGTAGTAGCTAAACTTATTCTCCATTTTCTTGATTGTGTGAGAAACATTTATAAATCTTACAAATTAAAGGTATCCCCAACACGTAAAAACCTAACCCCCTTAAATTAAGTAATCCTTAGATCAAGTTACATACAACTCCAGTACAATATCAAATAAAAGTCAACAAAATATCAAAGTTAGAAAGAGCAAGCGACAATATCGAATATTAAAATATATCAAATCAAATAAAATACTAATGGTAATTAGTTCATGCATGCAGCTGTGCTGATATTAATTAAAATATGTAATTTCCGTGCTTCCTTATGCTACAGCCTAATGTTAATTATAGTAGTTAATTAGGTTCTATTTGGTCAAATAAATGTATGTACACTTCGATTAACTAGTCTGTCTAATTATCAAATTAAAAAGGTACACAAGCATTGTAGTTCTCATTCCATAATAAGAAAACTTATGAAACTGGTCAAGTCTAATCTAGCACGAAACAATAATTCAAGAATTCTCCAACAAAAAAATACAAATATAAAGCTTACAAGAAACTTCGAATTTAGGAATTGATATCACTTTTACAAAAAGAAGAAGAAGATGGAATTGATATCACTATATATATGCATATGGAACATGCTAGAGAGACAACACAATAACACAACACAATCAACATTGAAGCTGTTTAAACAACAGCAGAATACATTTAAGAATGAAGTTAGAAGTGGAAATAATCTCTAAAGAAATCATCAAACCTTGTTCTCCAACTCCATCCCATCTTCGCCATTACCAACTCTCCTTTCTCGACCAAATCGCGCCTATGGTGTACAACCCTATCGTCCTCTTCTACGCTCACAACGACACACTCAACACAACCACCATATCCAACACACTCAAAAAATCCCTATCAAACATCTTAACTCATTTCTACCCTCTCGCAGGACGAATGAACAACAAAAACCTCATACACTGCAATGACGAAGGAATCCCTTACATAGAAACAAGAATCACAAACTACAATCTCAAAGACATTATTCAAAATCCAATCCCAAATGAACTCAACCGTTTGATTCCATTTCAACTTGACGATATCACAAACATCATTTTCGGTATTCAACTCAATTTTTTTAGTTGTGGTGGAATTGCAATCGGTGCTTGTCTTTGGCATCAAATAGCTGATGGTTTATCATTTTTCAATTTCCTCAATAGTTGGGCAAATATTACTAGTAAATCGATTTTTCCAAAACCTATTTTTGATTCTTCTAAGCTTTTCCCGCCCAAAAATATTTCGGGATTTGACCCTAGAAGTGGTATCACTAAAGAAAATATAGTTTGCAAAATTTTTGTTTTTAATGCTGATGTGGTTGAAAATCTTAGAGCAAAATATATTAATTTTAATCCTACACGTGTTGAGGCTTTATCAGCTTTTATATGGAGTCGTTATGTTGATGTGATTTATAATGATGGTGTACAAAGAAAGTATGGTGTGGTTCATGCTGTGAATTTGCGCCAGAAAATGGAACCACCATTACCTTCAGAATCGTTTGGTAACTATTATCGATTTACAATAACGATTCCGAAGATGAGTAGTGGAGAAGAGTGTTACGGGTTAGCGATGCAAATGAGAGATGAGATAAAGAAAATTGATAGAGAATATGTGAAGAAGGTTCAAGAAGGTAAGGAGCATTTGGAATTTCTTAGGGATAGTTTTGATAGAGTGGTTGTGAAGGAGGAATTGGTTGTGTTTAATTTTACCAGTTTGTGTAGGTTTCCTTTGTATGATGCTGATTTCGGTTGGGGCAAACCTATTTGGGTTGGTTCACCTGCTTTGACTTTTAAGAATTTGGTTGTGTTTGTTGATTTTAAGGATGGGGGTGGTATTGAGGCCTATGTTAGCTTGAAGGTTGAGGATATGGTTAAGTTTGAAGCTGACTTGGAGTTACTTGCATGTGTGAATAAATGAAGAACTTGATTATTTGCTTGTGTTAGCAAACAAATTTCAGATTCAACAACTTTGTAGTTCGTATTATGCAGTGCGTGTGGGAGATCTATACGTAAAAATCAGTGGAGTATTGAGTAATGATTGTGTTATATTTTGAAATTGTAAGTTGAATTTACATTTGATCTCAAATTTGAGGAATGAAATCACTTGTCTCTTTTTCTTTATCTCTTAGTGAAATCATAAAAATATTATGACAAAAACAACTAAGAGGTGATAAAGTTTAAGGGCTTAGTCTCCGGTGGATGAGTTTATCATGTCTCTCACTGTGAGTGAGTGAGTTTTTGCCGTACGATATAATATTAAAATAATGGACGGTTACTATCGTCGACCGGTAACTCATTGCTACGGTGCTCTTTCAGGTTTTATCCAACTACCATAAATGACACGGTTTATTGGTATTTAAAATTTAGTAATGCCACATCGCCCCATTATTTTTTCTTATTTTCAACTTTTACCCCAGACGAAATTCAACAATATGACATTCAGATTTTCTCTAAAATATTTGATTTTCTCGATGGAAATAATTAATTTAAGTTTAATTAATTGTTATGGGTTGATGGAGAGGGCTTAATGTTTAAGTATGGTCCTTTCTTCCCCTATGTTTACCTCTTCTTATTTAAATTCATATTTTCCCACAAACGTCATTCACCTCCGTCGTCAGAACCGCCAATGAGTAAAATGATCAGCTACTGTCGTAGACCACATCCGTCTTCGGATTCTGAACCTGCACAAACGCGTTTCAATAGGATCTATACGACGTTCTTCAGGCCGGAGATAGGTGGATTCTCAACAATCCATGTAAAATGAAGTCTAAATAAGTTATTTATTGTTGATTTCCCGACCATAAACATTTGTTTGCTATGCAGCATCTGGATGCTTGTTTAAGTAGATTATAGAGATAAACAAGCCGTGACATTAAGCTAAGTTGGTGGTACCCATGGAAACTAAGATTTTAATGCATGTTTCAGTGTGAAAAAAATTGTGGATTTTTAAGTGCAATATTGGTAAACCAAAATTCGATATTCGTTTATCGCCAAGCACCGGTGAGTGATGAGGCTTTAATGAACATGTTTTTATATGGAAACTCTTTTGTTGAAGATGTCATTAATTGTGTAGCCTAGTTTAACATGTAGACATGTACATGAATGCGTATATGATATTGTTCAATCTAGTTTGGGTCTAAAATGTTGCAGCATTTCATGGTTAGATTATTCATGTTCTATATGTATAAATTCATTCATTTGTGGATTGTGTGGTGGTTTGGTTAGATAGATCATTATTGGAACAAATATATAATATTGATATCCGATTTAGTGTGTTAATAAGAAATTAATTTAAACCTTGTTTTTATGGTGGATTCTAGGATGAGAGCTCTATTAAGCCTAAGTGATCTAATTATTTATCACCACACTGGATCCAAATTATTTCTCCCTCCATACTGATCTTGGCATCTCGCTCTCCGGTCTCCATCGCCTACACCTTTTCTTCTCACTTGTTTTTTTCTTCTTCTCACGTTATGTTTATAATTACCCTTCAAATAATCAGTTTACACCCTTGGTTTACATGTTTTCAAAGCTTGTCAATGTCCCTGATTACACATAAGCTCTCAATAAGTTTCACCATTGAAGTACCTTGTGATTAAAAACGATGGCAAGAGAGAAATGGAAAAAGAATCATACGAAGATATTATATAATATTTAAATTGTAAACAAACTAAATAATTAAGTGGACTATAATTATGATAAATAATGGTAGCTTTACCCCTCAAAATTGCAAAAAAAAAAAAAAACCTAGGCTTAAGAAACTTCAGTATCAAACCTACACAAAATTGAATCAAAGCACCGGTTGAAATTTATTGTGAATTGAAGGATTGTAAGGTTTTGGGTTTGTTAATTTTTGTTTGAGTTATTAATGATTTTGGTATTCATCAACCATGAAGCTGAACGTGAACACAGAGAAGAGAGAACAGGGAGCAAAGATCCAGTGTGGTAATAAGTAATGAAATTCTATAGACATATTTAATCTGACAGTGAAATAAAGTGGTACACCGGCGAGGGACTTAATTGATCCATCACTCTAGAATCCACCTGTTTTTATATGTTATTCTTCACTCGTTGTCGGTTTGTATAAAGGACATATGATTTTTTGGGTTTATCGGATGTTATACATTCATTATTTTGATGCATTTTGTGTGCAATTTATGTGATACATTTTGTTTGGAGTGTGAATTGATTGCGTTGGTTTTAGTTTAAGCGTGTCATCTGATGTCTTTTTGTTGTTGTTTTCCACAAGTATTTGGGTAGGTCTATCTTAAGTTTTATAACAAATTCAAGGACGAATTAGGCCAAAAATGACATCTAGGTGATGCAGATAAACACTCACACCATATCGGATGATTCAACACTTCTTTTGCAAACCTTTGCTGACTGTCGGGTGGGATAAACCACAGACATTTTACAACTTGACTTGACTTGAGGTCACATAATCATATTCAGTTACAAGGGCCATTTTATAAGAAAAACATCATTTCATAAAATTATACTAAATTTTTTACATTTTATGATAAAAAACAATAAATATTTTCTATTATAAACAAAACAAGACCCAGCCCAAAGAAAAATAGAAAAAGGAATGATGTGTTCGTTTAGGTTTAGGTTTAGGTGTATGTGAATTGCGATGGAATTGGAACCAAAATGGAGACCTGTTGAAGATGTTGAGTTAAAAGACTTCTCTTTTATGATTAAGTGTGAAGCAGCCATGGCGACAAGCCCGTCACAACCTAAGTGTACGCAACTATCTCTCTATCTCCTTTTGCTTTTGCTTTGCTTTTGGTGTTTCACTTAATAATAAAATGATTTTGATTCTGGACAACACAACACAACCCTTTGATGATATCGCCCCTCCAGCAATAGCATATGTTGTTTTGAAAATTACGACAGAGCTTTGAAACGATTACTGGGGCGAGTCACGACCAGGTCGCTTTCTTTAAGACGTTTCACGGCACTACCTGAAATGTGCAAGGTAGACTATCAATCGTGCGTCTCCAGGATAAAACAGCTCAGATTCTTTTTCTGTACGATTAAAGGCTGCACTGCCCAGAATCGGTCGAGAATAACACCTCTGAGAATATGGTTTAGAAAAACCACTCGAGAAAACAAAGGAGGAAAAGAACGATTCGTCAACACAAATCGCGGGAGATGAGAAGGGGGGAAAACCAGAGAAGAGTGTTCGATTCTCGGTTTTGGAGTGAAGAATGAGGATCCCGAGCTCTCTATTTATAGAGGGGATTCGACCTCGCCGACCCGGTTCACGACCCGCTCGCGCAAGCCCACGCTCCAGTAACGGTAACCCACGAGGCGGAAACGTGCGGAAGCGTGCCGAAACGTGGATGCGCGTGTGGAGAACGTGGAGGCATGTGGAAGGCGTGTACTGGCTCGGTCTTTGCTTGCAGGATTCTCGGAGCAAAAAAAAAGAAAAATAATATTTATTTTCTGAGCACCAAAAAATATTCTTTTACGGCCCAGGCCCAAGTCCGGTCGGTCGGCGGCGGCGTCGTCGTCGCGTTCACAAAAGTGTGTACCCCAAGGGCACACCCTTGGAGGTGATATCCCACATATATAAATACTACTAGAGTGTGTGATCTACCCAATGTGGGACATAGAATTTTCAATTCACACTTAACACTAGTTTCTCCACTTGTGTTTACATTTCAAACTTCACAAACTCACTAGTAAACTCACTAGTGTTCCAACAACATAAGAATCAGGTACTAAACTTAATCACCAGTTTACTCAATAAATTCATTATTATTCTAGTAATTTTTTTATTTATTCGAATTATGAGTTTGTTGACCTTGTCAAGTCAACTCGAAAATTGGTTACTGGTGGAATGTATTTCATTACCTTTAAAGCAAAAGCAAATGATGATGATACAATTTTCCAGGCCCAAGTCAGGAACAAGAGGTCAAGTCGTATGCCATCAAAACCTAACTCACTCACTATGGTGGTAAGTAATAATGAATAATGTTGCATCCAAAGAGACTAGAGTGTGTTGATAGAAACATCATCATCTGACTCAGTTCTGTGATTGTTATTTCATTCTCTTCAAAGTGCCTTGCTTACAAACAGATAAGTTAAATAGAAAAAGGCTAAAATATGGTTTTGGTCCCTGCAAATATGCCTAGTTTTGGTTTTAGTTCCTGTAATTTTTTTTTGTTTTTGGTCCCTTTTTCAAAATCAAAAGATTCTGCAGGGACTATTTATCTAATAAATGAGTTCAGTCATCATGTGCCACGTGTGCAAATCATGGGGCCAGAGACCTAAATCAAAACGAGACATATTTGCAGGGACCAAAAACAAAAAATAAAATAAAATTACAGGACTAAAACCAAAACGAGACATATTTGCAGAGACCAAAACCATATTTTAGCGATAGAAAAACATTGAGCTACAATTTAACTAAGGCTGACATGCAAAACTATATGTAATTTTCATCCAAATGTCCATATCACTTTGTTTTCCATCTTTGGTGTATATTTTTTTCCTTGTCCAATCCCTTGCTCGGGTAAGCAGTCATAGTATATTCTGGTCACTTTCAATTCAAGAGAAATTTTGTGCTTATTGGTCATTTTACTTTTGTCAAAACTGTGACCTTGCTTTTCTGGTGTGGTGTTACGTCCTTGGCTTGCCCTTGTTTCCAAGCATTTTGTTTTTGAATGATTTGTTGTTGCTGAAGTTTATGTAGCCATTGTGTTTGGATGTTTGCTACGAATTCTTTCAAGGATTTTGTTCCTTTTTTATGTTAGGATCCAAGGGATTGAACTACTTTATTGAAAGGTTAAGAATAAGAGAGAGCGAATAGGAGAGAAATTTCTCCTCCAAGGGGTACCCCTTCTAAATTCACAATTATTACAATATAATAGCCCTATAACAACCCCACTCTCCATTTTATTTTCCTAATTATACAAATAAGGCAGTTATTAGATAGAGAAATATTACAAACTGTTCTACAAACAATAACAGAACAAATAAACCAACCTCTAGGAAGTAGAAAGCCTAGTCTCTCCCAAACTAAACCAATGCCCTCCGTTTTCCCTTTCCACCTATATTTATAATTCTGACTACCTACAGCAGTTACAAGCGGTTACTGCATACAATATTTAATAATAAAATAATAATTAAATTAAATTAAATTAAATTGCCCAAAACTGCCTATTACTAACATAATAATAGCCCTATAACAACCCCAACTAACTAACTAACTCACTGACTGACTTCGATAACAACTCTTTACTGCTTTAACTACTCTAAATCTCTAATATTTCTATTATTCTATCTCCTAACAAACTCTATTTATGCAGTTTAACACGCTTCTTGTGGCATGGATGAAGAATTGTCATAGAGGTACTAATATATGAAGAATTGTCAAATATTTTCAAGAATTTTCTTTCATGTAAGATGATTGAGACATTTTAATTGGAAATTGGATTCTCTCAGGTTACTTCTCTCTCTCTCCCCCCCTATTCTCTACATCTCTCTTTGGAGGGAGAGTAAGATTAAGAGAGTAAAGGAGAGAGATGTAGGAAAAAAAAAAGTGAAAGAGAGGATCCATATCCATTTTTGGAATTTGGAATCTCAGTTTATGTAATGCAACTTATGTCTGTCACTTCATGTAACTTGTAGATCTACCTTCATGAATCACACATATATTGACAATGTTGCTTTGACCATGCCTATATCGGTCCATATGAACCTATGCACCTTATAATGATTGATATATTTCTAAATAATTTTAAAGGTGAAGATTTGCGATGAGCAACCTGCAAGGCTGCAACTCAACCAAAAACAATTCAAAGAACATCTATTTTTTAAAACAACATGAACTTAAATCATTGCTGTTGGTGCTGTAGTTATGTTTAAGGTATTCTTTGGTTTACAAGAGAGACACGAGAAAGAGAGGAGAGAACTACATCAACAACAATGATATATCTGTAGTTCTGTATTATATATAAAAAAACAATCCATTTCATAAGAATATGAGAAGAATCAAAAGATGAAAGCCTTGGAGAAAGAGCTCTACGAGAAAAAGAATATGGTGAGGGATATATCTTCTCAAAAGGAGAAATAATTGTTTGCTCTAAATGATGAGGTGTTAAAGTCGAATGGGAAGCAACCGAATGCATGGTCACACAATTCGTGGTTCGTTCTGGTACGTGGTATAAATTCGGGTACGCGGTACGCAACTTTGCAGAGAATTGGGTATGCAGGGGGTATACAGAGGTGGTACGTTGTTCAGTACGTTCAAATATAATAATCATATTTATGAGTTAATAAATTATTTAGTTTAAAAAATAAAAGAATATGATAAAAAAAAATATTGATAACATTATTAAAAATTAGAGAACACATAAATAAATAAATAAATTTATACATAAAAAAATAAAAGGAGCGTTGTAAATTTATTGTGAATAGCGAGAGACAGCTCATCGGTGGAAAAGAGGTTTGCATGTGTTCTCTTTATCAGGGGAATAGTAAATGATTTTCGGATTTCTTAGTTGAATTAAAACCAATCTCTTAGAAAAAATAATAAACAAGTCCTTACTCAGTCTCTTTCTTATCACTTCATCTTCTTTACCCTTTCACCTTTTGCAGATCTTCTTTCTCCCTTGACATTCTTACAATTAATCAAAAAATGGTGGAATTTGAGAATAAATTACCGTCTTTTCTTTACCCTAAATTGAGATTCAAGACTGGAAAGTGAAAAACTATGAGATTTTTTTACGGGTTCCCTCTTTCAACTTGTTGGTTCGTTGTTTTCTGAGAACTCCAGAAGAATTTGGACGAAACCAATTCGCAAAAGTACCGCGAATTGGTACGCACGAATTGGTTCGTGGTTCCCCTGATGATGGACGAATTCTATGACTATGACCGAATGTAGTGTCCAATTTGAAGGATGCAATGGAGAAAGAGCAATTGAAGAAAGATTCATGCTCTGAAACTTGATAAATCCAAGACACAATTTTTCTCCCTAAATTTGTTTAGGGGGTTGAGTGGGTTGAGTTGAGCTATGATGAGTCATTAGACCACTCCACTTTAAATTTTATCTAACCTTTTAACAAAATAAAATACAAAATAGGAAGTTGACGTTACGTTCCGATGGATGAAATCCGTTTTACCATCCATAATTTCAAGAAACACAATTCAACTATGTCTAGCATCCTAAAACTATCACTTATCGTTTACAATATCCCAATAAATATTAAAATTAGAGCACAAAAACATCACAACAAAGACATTTCAACTACGTTAACATCATAAAACTATCACTTATCATTTACAATACTCCAATAAATATTAAATATAGATTGAAAAAAAAAGGAGAGTTTAGGTGGGCTAGACCAAAATCTAAAAAACAATTTCGAAGACAATAAAGAAACAATGGAACAAATTGAATGCGATGAAAAGAGTGCATGTTTAAATTTCCAAGTGCTGAATAAAGGAATTATTCTGCTTAATTTGAACAAATCACGTTTAGTCTTCATAGCACCTTTTTACATCCTCCTATAGCTGCCCATGCTTCAGTGATGAGAAATCTACCATGACATTTTTCTCGGCTGATCTTTCCATATCCACCATCTCCCCAATCGGAACCGTGAGAATTCCTTATTATCCAATAGTCTATCCATTTTCCTTTCTTCCTTTGTTTCCCGTACCCCACAATAACAACTATATGTTTTTCTGCTTCATCAAATGATGACACCTTTTTTGGTCCACAGTATACATCATCCTACAATTTTAGTTTGAAACAAAATTAAACCAAATATTAAGATGATTTCTAAAGTAAAACAATATAAAGATGTTTATGATCTCTTATTTAAAAAAATAATATTAAGTAATTACCTACCTTTTTCAAATCAACCATTTCTTTAGTCCAATCCATTAGTGCAAGCACGGGTGATTCTTTCCTCACATATTGCTCTATACACTTTATTCAATCGGTCGATCCCTTAACTTAATTGATTATCTCAATATGGTCTCCTAACTATAATTTGTACCACTTTGGTCCCTTATGTTTTGCTCTGTTACTAGTTTTAATCATTCATGTTAGTTTCTCTTCAAAAAAGGTTAACTTATGTACCAATTTGGTCCTCTATATTTTGCTCCGTTACTAGTTTTAGTCTTTTCTTTTAACGTTTTTTTTAGAGAAACTAACAGAAAGGACTAAAACTAGTAACAAAGCAAAATATAGGGGATCAATTGATACAGATTATAGTTAATGGACCAAATTGAGACAATCAATTAAATTAAGGGATCGACCGATTGAATAAGCCTATACTTTATCTTCTTAAATGTTTCAATTGGTAATTTTACCTGCAGTAATTTATGTAAAATAAATTAAAATACTATATTGATAAAAAATGTAAGTATTTTTTATTTTTTTATATCTTTTTATATGAAATTGTACCTGCCGCTCTTTGTTGCATGGTTCAAATATTTCCTTGTATGGGCATGTGTCTTTCAATACACACCCTTTCTCTTGAATAAAATTTAATGTTTTAGGAATACACCCCTTGTCATCTTCTTCAGTCTTATGAATGAAGTTATTATATTGTATAATTTTATATAAAGCCAAGGCTTTTCAAATTTAGACTACGACGATTAAAATATACTATTATTCTCCAATATACAGTCCAAAATATTTTCATTAAGATGTATGAATGTTTTAAATGTTTCATCCTCAATTCTCCAAATTTGTTTAGATTAATTAACTTTTATAAGTTTACCATATGTGCAGGACTTTCACATTCTCTATACATACAAATTTCTATCCAAAACACGAGCTTATAATTTTCATGTATACACGATGATGTTTGATGACCCTGCTTATTTGTTATGTATTTCGACTTGTTGGAGCCTTTATGCATGCTTTCATTTGGTGCCTAATAATTTGGTTAATGAAAAAATTAAGGAACTTCTATGGTACACCCGCAAATTCAGGTGTATCGGTACTCCAACTTCAAAAATCTTTAAATTAACTATTATTTTTATGGAATAAAAAGCTATTTGTTGATATTTATTTTTAAGAAATGTCATTTCATAAGAAAAAACATCATTTCATTGTTTATAAAAGTCATACTAATTTTTTTTACATTTTATTATAAAAATAATTAAAATTATCTATTATGAGTACTAAAAATTCAGAAAAATTAAATTTTATTTCGTTGACCTTTTTGATAAATAAGATTTAATTATAGGTGATACAAAATAATTTTTCTCTTCAAAAAATAACACATCTAACTTAATAACTTTTAAGGGAAAACAAGAAAAAGAACGCAAAACAACTTACTATTTAAACGACAGTTCAAGCATTACTTGACTTTTTTTTTTGGAGCTTAGGGTTCGAATATATTATGCATTGTTCTTACCGACTGAGTTAAGCTCATAGAGACGTTCGAATATATTATGCATTGTTCTTACCGACTGAGTTAAGCTCATAGAGACAGTTTACTTGACAATTATCAATATTATCAGGTTGAATGCTTTATATGTTATTCGAATTTGTAGCTAGAATTTTCCACTCCATCAACAAACAAAAAACCTTGAATTTAATTCAACCTACTACAAACTAACTACTTACACTATTTTGGGTTGACTTGAGGAGAGTGAGACGTCCACCGAAAGAAAGGAAACAACTGTGCCTACCATACAATCTAAATTTAATGCGATTCACAATAAGATCTCAAAATAACAATCGTCTTGTATCACCACCAATAGGAAAGCCCAAATACATGAAGGGAACCTTCCCAACCTTACACCCCCAACATGGACGCTGCTTCAGTCAACCACGAACCAGGAATATTAATCTCAACCAGAGAACTTTTGTGGAAGTTATCTTTCAACCCAGACATCGCCTCAAACAAAACAAGAGCAGCCCGCAAAGCACGAACGTTTCCCCAACTCTTTTCACCAATTAGTAAAGTATCATCTGCAAATTGGAGATGAGAAACCACCATAAGATTTGCGCCCCTGATGATGTAACCTTTAAAAATTTCCGACTCAACCATGGTCTTCATCATAACATGCAAGCCTTCGGCCGCCAGCAAGAACAGAAACGATGAAAGAGGATCACCTTGACGCAAGCCCCGTTCAAAAGCAAATTAATCAATGGGGCTTCCATTCATTGAAACTGACGTTGTCGCCGTACCCACACATTCCTTTATCCACTTCCTCCACAAAGTCAGAAAAGACATTCTCTCCATGACTACATCTAAGTACCTCCAATCCACCGAATCATAAGCCTTCTCAAAGTCCATTTTGAACAACATGAGCTCCTTATTACATTTTCTGGCCTCATCCACCACCTCATTTGCAATCAAAATGCCATCAAGAATTTGCCTATTTTTTACAAAAGCATATTGAGCTTCTGATACCACACTACCAATGACCTGTCTCAACATTTTCGCTAAAACTTTTGCTAAAATTTTGTAAAGACTCCCCACCAGAGATATCGGTCTAAAATTATTTAAATACTGAGGGTTATCCACCTTCAGAATGAGGGCAATAAACGTTGAGTTAAACCCTTTAGACAACTTTCCATTCTTATGAAATTCGGAAATGAATCTCATTATATCATCCTTCAACTCAGCCCAAAAGTCCTTGGTGAAACCAAAGTTAATGCCATCCGGACCCGGGCTTTAAAAACTATCGCAGTCCCACACAATATCCTTAACCTCGTCGATTGAGAAATAGCTTAGTCAAAGCACCCCCATCCCTTGAAGATAAAACACATAACTGAAGGTTTTCAACCCTTGGTCGAAGCATGTTGAGTGCACGGAAGTGAGAAGCAAATGGGAGTAAACGGCTGCACGCACAGGCAACATGCCCTCCACCAAAGAACCGTCCACCACAATCGACTAGTCGAATCGAATGGAAATACTTAGAATTGGCGTCACTATCACGTAATCAAGTTAGCCTTGACTGTTGCCAATAGATGCTAGAATTAAGTCGAGACAAAGAATGGATATCTGAAGTAATACCATGTAATTCCGCAATTTCATCTTCTGAGAATTTCTCATCCTCACCTTTAATATCAAGAGTGGTCTGCCTCCCCTTTAGCATAACAATCTTAGATTTTAAATTCTGAGTATGGGTTACGTGCAAATCCTTCAACGCCAATTTAATAAACTTCACTTTTTCTCGAAGAACAAAATCGCCCCACCCCAAAATCTGGAAGGATGACAACTTACCGCGAACAAATGTCTTATAACCAGGAAAACCTTGCCAACATTTCAACATCCGAGTGGGTCTAGGTCCCTAATTCTATTCATCGTCTGATAAGAAAATGGGACAATGATCAAATAACCCACAGAGATGAGCCACCTGAACACAATTCAGCCACACTAAACACCATGATTTAGAAAGCAAAAAACGGTTCAGTCGACTCATAGATTTCCCGTCACCCTTGAACCAAGTAAACTTACGACCACACAAAGGTAAGTCAATCAAAATGTTATCCTAAATGAACTGGTTGAAAGGCTCAAAATCATCAGATGAAAGTTCACCCCTTACGGAGCGTCGTTCCTCCCTCCCACGAACCGCATTGAAATCCCTACAAACACACACATTACAGCCTGCCAAAGTCACCAACCGAGCCGACAGAGACGACCATAACAACTTCTTTGCTCTACTATCACATGTGGCATACACATTTAACACATAAAACTCCTCATTAGATTGAATTAACCGGCCATGGATCATCAAAAAATGTTCTTCAATAACAGAATCCCAAACTTCCACCTCCATTGTATTCCAAACAGTCAACAAACCCCCCGACGTCCCAATGGACGGGCGAAAGGAGTACGCATACAGATCAGAACCCCAAATGGAAGAACAAAACATATCATCACAAGAATGCAATTTAGTTTCTTGAACACATAAGATAAAGGGCATCTTGTAAAGGGTGGATCTGCGAATAAACTTATAGTACCCAGGTTAATAGCATGCAACGACAAAATACATATAAGTAATATGATAAAATCTAAGTCACCGAAATATTTATGCTTCCGGATCTGCAACATTGACGCCTAAATCATTGATTGAATTATAATTGACTAATGTCAATCTTTGAATAGGAACGAAACAAACACCGTGACAAGACGCGAAATCAAACGTCGCACAAGACGACAAACAACACAATGCCGCATTTAGACGACGAAATCACAAAAAAAAACTTGATATATATGAAAACCACTTATTTAGATTGAAAGAAAATGGGAAAAAGATGTAGAGGGGTGATTCTAGGTCAAAAAATTACCTAAAACCACCTCTCCTCGATGAATGAAGGAGAAAAAAAGTTTAGAGAAAAGTTGGAGTTTCTTTCACTAGAAAACTAGAGTCGGCTAATGAGATAGTATACTGGACCTTCTTTTTTAATTTTTAATTATTTTTTAAGGAACTTGTCACTATTTGTATAAAACATATTAATCTACCCATAAAAAGGTAAAATAAAAGATGATCCTTACTGGTATGTATATTAAGGCTGTTGATTTGTGAAAGACAATATATTATGTAAAATGCAGTAGCTGTAGAGGCATAATATTCAAAAGAAAAATGTTATCTTTACAATTTTTTAGTTGTCCAACACCATATATTTATATCGTATAAGTACTGTTTCATTTTTTAATTACTTATTTCTCTCTTTTATAGTCACATCATTAATTATAGATTGTATATTTTTATACTAATTATCAAATAATTGTTGTTTTTTTGAATGTTCAAATAACATTGCTCTATTCAAAACAAAACCTAAACCACAAACTAGACTTATTATTCTTTTATTACAAGAATTCTTATAATTTATATATGAAAAATGCTAATCAGTACATTTAGAGCACTTTTTAAAAACTTTAAATAATAATGTTTTATAGAAAATTATGTATTGAATGTATCGAGTAATGAAATGTTAAACTTTTTTGAAAGAATAATTTTTTATTTGAAAAATCTTAAAGAGTATTTAACTGTTCAAGTAGTGATTATATTATGGATTGATTGAGACTAATGTTGTCTGCCAATGATTCTCCACTCTCCACGTATATATTATTATAATTATGAATGTGCATGGCCTCTATATTTTTTATTTTCTATTTTCATTAATATATTTTCTCCCTCTCTCTCTCTCTCTCTACCCTATCCAGTTACCATCATATCACAACTCCTAGAGAATCTCGAAACGCATGGAAGTAGGAATGTCGTTGAACGCACTGATTCATCCACCACTATCAAGTTCAAGTTCCAGGTTCAACAACGACTCACTCTTCTCCATTCCAAGACAATTCCCCAGAACTCAACGCCAACACCAACACCAACACCACCACCATGTCTTAGTGGTTGAAGCAAAGGGTAAAAAAGGAATGATGTCTCGTCAATATCAACGTCCTCCTCCTCCTCCTTTACCCAAAATTGAAGACGACGGTAATCCTAAATTCGTCGTCTTCATTCGTATGGCTAATGTTTATCTTTGGTATCCTCTAAGTATTGTTTCTGGTGGTACCACTGCTAAAATTATGGTTGCTGCTAAAGATAATTTTCTTGGCAAATTTATTTATAAGGATACTCTTGATCGAAATCTTGCTGCTGTTATCTACCGAGTAAGATTTTTTTCATTCATTTCTATAATTGCAAATTTAGAGATTTAGATATGTTAATTAATTCCGAAAGCGAGAATCATACCACTAGACCAAATGCCTCTTTTAATTGATTCTAACTTGAAGTTTATAATTCAACTTTTATATGAATGTATCCAAACATGAATGACTTTACCTTCAACTTACTTTTTGTCGGAATCAATTTACTCAAAATTAGTTATTATCATTGCAAAAAAACCACTGTATTAGTCCTTAACTTTGTAGGGTGCTCTCAAATAGGTCCTGAGATTGTGAATATCTCAAAAAAGTCTCTGACTCTATTAAACCTTCAAATTGGTCCTTGCTATCAATTAAGTCCTTATATTTTAACCTCTTGCTATCAATTTGATCTTTATATTCAACCACTTATTATAAATTTAGTCCATCTTGACTCTTTGAATGACTAAAATGAGTAAAATTTGATAAAATCAATGATTTTTGAAATGTTCGTAATTTTATGGACCTATGTGAGAGCCCTATAAAGTCTTGGACGAATTTGTTGGTTTACTCCATTTGATTAACATCTACGTGACGTGGAAGAATCACCAGAGTGAATTATGTGTATGCTATGAAGCACGGACACAGACACGGGCACCGACTCAACTAATTTTTTTAGAAAATCACATAATTCAATGTAATTATATGTGTCGAAAGTTGATGTGCTGATAAATGCTGAGCTCTTTTTAACCATTACGGAGACTCTAATTTCTATGTATTCATCATGCTGAGAATGTGTTTTCTTGGCTATGTATGTTGGTCCTGTCTTTGTTACTCACTGTTTGCTTGAATTCAAATAGGATGAGAAGGAGATACAGAAATCTGCATTTAAACAACACCGTGTACTAAAGTCGGCTACTGAATTCAGATATGGCTACAAACTTGTTGTAATGTTCCTATATTTCTATACATATATTTTAAAACCAATTGAAGATGAATTCAGTGAGACTTTTATTTTGTTTATTAACTTTTTCAGATGATGAATTGCAGGAGAATGGCAATGTAAAAGCTGCACTTTCTACCAGTAATGTTATCGAGGTGATATTCTAAACCTTATAACTTTTATTTGAAGTTTTTAATTGAATTTTAAACCTTATACTGCATTAGGGACATATATGTTCTTCAAGTACAACAAAGAACAACCCTGGTTGTTCATGCAACTTTTCATTTTAATAACTTCACAGAAATAATGGAAACTGTCTATTAGGAACCTGGGAATTGAATGGAATAGAAAGAGCACATTATTTATGAAATATGATAGATAGGAGAGAATCTCCACTCCAGGGTTTTCCCCTTCACAATAGACAATACTATATTCACAATTACAATTTTCAAAGATACTCTCCTAACAAATGAAGGCTATTTAAAGACTTGCTAATAGGCTTAACAACCACATAACAAACTAACCACCTAAACAACCATCACAACAAAAATATCCCTAATTGAAAATGTAGATATTCTCTTAAGATCCATTAGCTTGTAGATTGATCATTGTCTACATTATAAAATGTAGGCTTTCTTTTTTGTTATAAGGTTCTTTTTTCATAATATTGAGGAAGAATATTGTTTGATACATTCCAAGTAATATATTGATGTATTTGTGTATCCAACTTGCAGCTTCCTACACCAGATAAATTAAAAACCGTAGCTGATAAAGTGAAAGACTTTTTCGGAGATGTAAAAGAGTCCTTTGGGGAAATAACATCGTTAGTTACTGCTACCGATGAGCCAGAGGAAGATTCAAAAGAAAAATCTAAGTGAGTTTTATGTCTTTTTGCAATTTTCAAATGTGACTGTCAAAGGGAATTGTCATCTTTTTTTTTCCACACCTCTACTTTCTTCAATTTCTTGATGCCACTTATTTGATAGAGGTATCTCTGATTTTATGCACTTTAATGAACGTTATTCAATTACATGGTAGGTAGTATTTTTAAATTTCTAATGGTTTAGATTGTTTTTGTGCTAATACCAGGGTTAAAGGATGAGATTATATCAGGAAACAATTTGCTTGAATTGTTAAGTGCTGTTTGGAGCCGTATGAGCTTTAGAAAGCTTTGTGCTGTTTGTAAATTGGTTAATGGCTGCTTTCTTTGCACAACAATGCAACTCCTGTTTTGTTCTTATACCTGCACCCAACACATAATTTTATGTTCCGATCAGTGAACACCGCCTTTTTAATCACATAATTTCACTATTCCTTCAAGACATTTCTGGATCTGTTGTACAAATTACCGAGTTGTAATATTCTTGCATTTTATTTCACTGGAATTCATTTTGTTGATTAGGAGTTTTATTTGTGTTTGCTATGATACTTTTCAGAGAGAGATTTTATTGTTCGTTGTTTTATAGGTTGAATAAGTTTTCCGTCTTAAAAAATGTAGTGAATTTTGATTTTAGTCTCTGAAAATACAAACGGAATGTTTTTATCGTTCCATTTTTTTGTTTCATTTTTGGTACATAATGACAAGTTTATACTCATATTTATGTCACTATCGTGACTCTTTTATGATCAAGATGTGTTCAAATTATCTTCAACTCATGTATGTGCATGTTATATATATATATATATATATATATATATATATATATATATATATATATTTTGTTACAAGGCTAATGGAAACAAACAAACAAACAAAATGAAAAAAGAAAAACAAAAAGAACAAAAACTATTCTCAAGAAAAGAAAGTGTTAGCCGCGTCAATCTTAAGGAGGCTCAAAAGATATGTTGGTGGAGAGTCATGGAGGAGGAGTTTTATGTCTGATGAAGCACCAAGTTTAGCCATAAAATATGCACATTGGTTTCTCTTGCAAAGAGTGGCAAATTGTGACATAGTTGTGCTCGATTAGATCTTTGATGTCTTAAATCAAAATAAAATAGACATGGAACATCATGTTAGAACCTTCAATAAGACTGATACAATGTAAAGAATCTGAGTAATAAACTACTCTGAGATGTCCATCTCTTTGGCCAACATCAGACCATTGTAAATAGCAAAACTCAACATGAAGAATGTTGAATAAAGCCGGAGAAACCTATATTCAAGAAAATGTTAAAATTATGTTTGATAGGGACAAAAAAGGAAACAATGTTTTTCTTTTTGAAAATTTATATAACTGTTTTATAAACTATTTTTGTTCGATCCTTCTCCACTCGAAGTTTGTTTTTGATTCGTTACTAGCATATCCAATGAACTTTGTTTTTGTTTCAAGTTGATCAGTTCTGCTTATATTTTAGGGCAAATGGAGTATATAACTAAGAGGAGTATAAGGGGTACTCTAACCCATCAATACAAGATTTTTAGATCTTAAATCCGATCAAGACAATAAATGAAATTACACCACAAATCACAGAATTTCACGCCCGAGTTTTTCTCCATCCTATTTATATAAAACAACCCCACGATAAAACCTTTATTTGTGAGACAATTTTATTGATGTCTGCAAGTTTGCCTTTGAATATAATTTTATTTCTAGCATTCCACAAGCATCACACAACTGCAAACCATATCAATGAGCCAAATTGTACAAAATGCTTTTTAATATCACTTTGCAGCACCATACTTACATCAATCCAACTGAACGCTTGGCTTTAATTTAAACCTTGTGCGAAAATGTGCATAATAAAAATACGTGGCCGAAGACAAAACAAGCAAGATAAACTTGCACATGTAGAAATTTTGATTAAGTAAACTTATAATTGGTAAACCATTGAGGAATAACATGTTGTTTTTAGATTTTCAAACTGTTGTATTTGGATTTCCAAATTCTATTATCTACCGAAGTTGTTATTAGATGGAGTCACGATCAGGTCGCTCTCTTTAAGACGTTTCGTGGCACTGCCCAAAATTGTGCAAGGCAGACTATCAACCACGCCGCCTCCAGGATAAAACAAGCTCAGCTACAACTGTTCGATTAACTACTGCACTGTAGAAAACCGTTCGAGAATTACACCTTCAATATGGTGCCAATACCATTCTTTTAATACTGAAACCACTTTAATATGGTATTGTTACCACTCTATTATAGTGTTGAGACCACTCAAATATGGTGTTACCACCATTCTAATTATTAACTTCTCCAACTATGATACTATGATCACTAAAATATGGTTTTACACCATTCTAACGTCTAACTTCTTCAAGAATCGAAGAAGAATATATTTTAAGATCATTCATAATTTTGAAGGGATATTATACCGAAAAATAGACTATGATCTTAAATTATTATTTATTCCGAAGGACATAAAAATATCGAAGGGACTATGAACTTAAGACCATTCTTAATTCCGAAGGGACGTTAAACCGAAAAGGGACTATGGTCTTAAGAACACTCTTAATTTCGAAGGGACAGAAAAAAGGAGATGAAGAGAAGAACGACTCGTCAACACAAGTCAAGAAAGGGAGAAGAGAGAAAGAGTTTCCGACAACTCAATGAAACTCTTTGGTGTGTTTTTTTGAACTGAGTAGAGTCCTCTATTTATATAGAGATTATGTAACTGTTTTAGCAAAAATTGCGACAACAGTTACTCTAACGGATAAGATCAAAAGGGAACTTATCCATTAATCAGTTCAACAACACTTGTGGATAATGTCAAAATGAAACAAATCCACAAAAGTGGAGGAAATAAATTCATTGGATTTGAATGAAGGATATTCACGAATAAAAATAATAATTACTATTATTTTTATCAATATCAAGTATTTAATTAAATACCACAATTTAAACACTACTAATGTGTGTGTTCTATTTTATGTGGGACTCCCACACTCTATTTTTTCAATTCACACAACATTATATCAAAGTAAAATTACTTGGTGTTTAATCTTCCACCATCACACCAATGTTCCAACAATCCCCCACTTGAATTTAAAAAATGGTTTCAATAATAACGTCAAAACGTTTCTATAAGGTTGCTAATAAACAAAGGTGTCGCCTACAACTTGAACCTTTGCATAGCGAATAATATTCCGATTAACAAGAGTTGCTTACAGCATTGAACTCTATCTCAGACATAGAACCTGCACACAAACTTTTTCCTAAGGTGTATTCTTAAAGCCCGTGCGTTTATGGCCCTGCACGTCTATCCCAGTTTTAACGAACGCTCTAGGTATTCTGCCCCGAATCCCATAGGAACCTTCAACAACACTTGTGGATAATGTTAAAATGAAACAAATCCACAAAAGTGGAGGAAATAAGTTCATTGGATTTGAATGAAGGATATTCACGAATAAAAATAATAATTACTATTATTTTTATCAATATCAAGTATTTAATTAAATACCACAATTTAAACACCACTAATGTGTGTGTTCTATTTTATGTGGGACCCCCACACTCTATTTTTTCAATTCACACAACATTATATCAAAGTAAAATTACTTGGTGTTTAATCTTCCACCATCACACCAATGTTCCAACAATCCCCCACTTGAATTTAAAAAATGGTTTCAATAATAACGTCAAAACGTTTCTATAAGGTTGCTAATAAACAAAGGTGTCACCTACAACTTGAACCTTTGCATAGCAGATAATATTCCGATTAACAAGAGTTGCTTACAGCATTGAACTCTATCTCAGACATAGAACCTGCACACAAACCTTTTCCTAAGGTGTATTCTTAAAGCCCGTGCGTTTATGGCCCTGCACGTCTATCCCAGTTTTAACGAACGCTCTAGGTATTCTACCCCGAATCCCATAGGAACCGGCCTCAGTTCCACATTCGTATAGGTGAGTCTATTAAGAGTACTCATGTAGCTATGTACTCCACTCAACATAGAGTATAGATCTCATTAAGAGTTTCTATTATCTCATCCTCCCTTCGCTGCATGATTCATGTTTTCTTAATTTTCTCATAGCATGTTCTATCACTTGTGACTTGTTATTACCCATTGAACCTATTTCTTGGGATCTCCAGTCATATAGGTCGGGTTACCATCACTTGTGACCTTTGGGCATTAGCCCCATCCTATTGGATGTGTTTAGACTTTCTTTCTAGTAATTCCTTTCGTCAAAGGATTGACTGATTCTTCATAAGTACGTGCACGATATACTTTAACCGTTCCTTTTAGAGCTCTCTAATTATTTTGTGTTCGTGCCTTAATTATTGTCGCTTACCATTGTGGTAACGATTCTCAATTTTGTAATAGTTGCAGACTATCACAATAAATTAACACTTCGGACAACAGTTTTACCAGCTAAGGGTTCTCAGCTAGCAATAATCTTATCAACTTGCTTCTTCACTAGTTTTATCTAGTGTTCTCATCCCAGATACATTCCATAGTGGACTGAGTCAATATCATTTGTTGCAACAAACAACTCCTCCAGTGATGTTCAACGTGTAGCCACTAGTCGTCAAATACTCATCTGAAAGATGTTCTATTTTATATCTTGTATCTTTTAAGTACAATTGGTTACTCCTAGTAATGTAATCCTATAGTCATAGTCTTCTCAAGGCACCTCATGACTCTTTAAATAGTATGACAGTGTTTCTCATCCGTCTACTAGTAAACTTGCACAAGAGTTTCACGACATCAACAATGTCGGATCTAATACATTCAATGGCTTACCTAAGGACTACCAATGATGCTCGCATATTTTGCTTGTCTAACTCCATCTCAAGTATTCTTAAACTTGGATCATAATATATGCATGCAAGTTTACATTCAAATAATTACATTTCCTTAAGATTTTCGCAACTTTGTGAGATTCATCAAAAAAATTCTCTTTTCTGATTAGTAATCTTGAAACCAAGAATTACTTCAACTTTGTCTAGGTCGTTCTTATCAATGTTGTTGATAAACAATGATTTCACATAATTCATAACTAGAATCTTTAAACAAAATATGAGCAAGTCGTCTTTATAGAGACATATGATTGTGCAAATATTATTTGTCACTTTCATTCACTTTATACTCATTCAATAGCATTAGAATGTCAAATTTTCATGTCATTCCTTAGGAGTTTATTTTAGACCATGCAAATAATTATCTAACTTACAAACCTTGTTTTCTTGTTCATGAATCACAAAACTTTCAGGTTGTTCCATATAGATTTCTTCTTATAGTTCACCATTTAAAAAGGCAACTTTTACATCCATTTGGAGTACTATCGAGTTATGAACAGCGACTAAAGGAACTAGTACTCTTGTGGATATGATTCTAGTGACTGGTGAATGAGTATCGAAGAAGTCTATATTTTTTTCTTTGTCTAAAACATTTGACTACAAGGAGAGCCTTGTATTCATCAACCGTACCATCAGGTTTTAGTTTCTTTTTCCAAAATCTAAATACAACCGATTGGTTTTGCAACTATGAGACAAGTCAACCAAGTGTCATGTTTTGTTAGACTCTAGAAAATCTATTTCATCGTTTATTGCTTCTTGCCATAATTCAGCATCCATTAAGGATATAACTTTTTAAGGCTTAATGGATCTTCTTCCAATGCATAAACCAAGCTCATACTCTTTAGCTATTCTAGCTTTCTTACCTCCTCAAGGTTCTATAACATCTTGTACGATGTTTTCATAACTATTTCTGATTACTGGAATGTGATCAGATATAGTGCCCCCACTAGTTCTTAATTTAAAAAGAGAATTTATTTTGCCCCCACTAGTTCTTAATTTAAAAAGAGAATTTATTTTGCCCCCACTAATGTCGTGCTCCCACTTACGCCTCACTGATGCCCCCACTGTTCTTTATTTAAATGGGTAAATATTTACATAGAAATCGACATCTTTTAATTTTATGATCACTTTAACATTTAGATCATAAAACCTATAAGTTTCGCTATTTATAGCATACCCAATGAATACACGTTCATAGGCTCTACTAGTGAGTTCAACTTTCTTGGGGTCCGGAATCCAAATATAGTTCAGACAATCCTAAGTTCAAAGATAAGACAAGTTGGAGTGCTTTTTCTTCAAAAATTTCGTAATTAGAATTTTTGTTCTTAGACTTGGGTACTCTATCCAACATAAATTTCAATTTTCGCTATAGAAATTGAACATATCAAGCAAATCAATTTTATTTTTCTAAAATTCGCAGTCATCAATAAATATGATAAAATATCATTTTATCATTTCTAATTTATGTGCCATCAAGTTCGCACATATCATAATTTATTAAGTTTAGAGATTCAAATTCTCTAAACACTGATTTATATGAACTTTTGGTTCATTTATCTTGATTGCAAAAAGTAAAATTGTCTAATTATATAACTTTGGAATTAAGTCCAAGTTATACAAGTTTACAATTAAATGCTTGTTCACATGATAAATTTTGATATGTCAAATATTAAAATCACACATCTTATAAAATAGAAGGAGAATTTAATTTTGAACATATATCGAATGCACAGTCTTTTCCCACAAGAATGCATGATACACAAGTCTCTCTTTAAATCTGAGTCAACTCAGTCATATTCAATAAAATCTGAAATTCAGATTCTTTTTTATTTTTATACGAAACATTTTGGAACAAATTTTCATATAATTTCTATTTTAATCTTTGATTTTTCAATGTTCACATTTCATATATATATATATAGCAACAACCATTTAGTTGGCAAAATTGTACTCATGTTCCACGGTACATTCCTTATGTCCAATAGGCAACAGGAAGCAAAGCGCTTCGACTACTCACACATCATAACCAAGTGGTTACTACTTACTAGTTTCATGGTGTTGATTGCATAACCAACAAGAGAGGAACAATTAATCCTTCTATCAAATAAATAGGATTTAACAAACATTCTCTTAAGTAAAATATGCCAAACTATATGGATACGAGGGACAGTGTTAATCTATCCACAATTAACTCCACGCTTTACCATTAAAAAACAATATTTGAATTTCTTAGTGTTGTTGTTATAACAACAAACACTTCATTGTTTCAGTCAGAAGATGTATTTCTAAAGCTTGATTTATCCTTCTTGTATTTAGGGACAATTGAACCTCAATAAGTAACTTCTTCGATAGACATAGCAGATAGAAACGTCTTAAAATTGTTGTTTTTAGATTTCCAAACTGTTGTATTTGAATTTCCAAATTCTATTATCTACCGAAGTTGTTACTAGGTTGAGTCACGACCAGGTCGCTCTCTTTAAGACGTTTCATGACACTGCCCAAAATTGTGCAAGGCAGACTATCAACCACGCCGCCTCCATGATAAAACAAGCTCAGCTGCAACTGCTCGATTAACTATTGCACTCTAGAAAACCGTTCGAGAATTACACCTTCAATATGGTACCAAAACCATTCTTTTAATACTGAAACCACTTTAATATGGTACTATTGTCACTCTATTATGGTGCTGAGACCACTCAAATATGGTGTTACCACCATTCTAATTATTAACTTCTCCAACTATGATACTATGATCACTCAAATATGGTTTTACACCATTCTAACGTTTAACTTCTTCAAGAATCGAAGAAGAATATATTTTAAGATCATTCATAATTTTGAAGGGACATTATACCGAAAAAGGGACTATGATCTTAAATTATTATTTATTCCGAAGGACATAAAAATATCGAAGGGACTATAAACTTAAGACCATTCTTAATTCCGAAGGGACGTTAAACCGAAAAAGGACTATGGTCTTACGAGCACTCTTAATTCCGAAGGGACAGAAAAAAGGAGATGAATAGAAGAACGACTCGTCAACACAAGTCAAGAAAGGGAGAAGAGAGAAAGAGTTCCCGACAACTCAATGAAACTTTTTGGTGTGTTTTTTGAACTGAGTAGAGTCTTCCATTTATATAGAGAATATGTAACTGTTTTAGCAAAAATTGCGATAACAGTTACTCTAACGGATAAGATCAAAAGGGAACTTATCCAATAATTAGTTCAACAATACTTGTGGATAATATCAAAATGAAACAAATCCACAAAAGTGGAGGAAATAAACTCATTGGATTGGATTTGAATGAAGGATATTCACGAATAAAAATAATAATCACTATTATTTTTATTATTATCAAGTATTTAATTAAATACCACAATTTAAACACTACTAATGTGTGTTCTATTTTATGTAGGACCCCACACTCAATTTTTTCAATTCACACAACATTATATCAAATTACTTGGTGTTTAATCTTCCACCATCACACCAATGTTCCAACATAACCTCTAGGCTAGAATTTGTTAGCAAAGCAAAAATCACAAACATGTGACGAATTAGATTAGTGATATGATTTTCATCCGATGAAATTAAATGTCAGAAGAGGACAAATATACGTAGATAAAGTATAGGATACATGGAACCTCTCCATAAAAAAAGTGTGGGATAAGCAAGTATAAGTGTGTGTTTGGTTCTGAGGTGTGTAGAATTGATTCTGACAGAATTGATTCTGAAAGAATTGATTTTGACAGAATTGATTCTGAAAGAATTGATTTTGACAGAATTGATTCTGACAGAATTGATTTATGTTTGGATGCAATAATGCAGAATTGATTAAACAGAATGATTGTTGTTTGAATAGTTTTGATCAAAATTACTTTTGAATGTATAATTACCAAAATAGACATAGTTAAATACAAATAAATAGAAGGGTTAGAAAAATTAATGAGGGCAGGGATGGAATTAATAGAATTGAGGGTGTAGAATTGATTCTAGGAAAGTAAGAAGCTAGGAATTGTAGCTTCAACTAGAATTGCTTTTGGAGGATAAAAGCTATTTTGAAAAGTCAAACCAAACATGTTAAATATTGCAGAATTGCTTTTGAAATGCTCCAGAATTGATTCTGGCTTTGCAAAAGCCAAACCAAACAGAGGCTAAATGATGTGAGAAATCTAACCACAAGATTAAGTTGTGGTATGTGCAAGTGCAACCTCTCATTTAGCAGCTATGGTTAATATCTCATATTCATGATTCATCGTCTTGTAACTATACATCCTATGACTTGAAGTGATCCACTACTAATAATATGTTTGGTTCTCGAAAATTCTATAAAGTGGAATTGTACACGAGCTTTCCAGAATCCTCCATCACTCATTTCCAAACTTATATATTCCAAAAAACTAAACAAATTCACTTCATAAAAAACGAGCAATAATTAACTATTCATATATATACTTGTGATTTTTGACTCAAAAGACAAAATGGCACACTCTTTATCCTCAAATCTTGGTTTCAACCTTTCCATGATTTCCAAAAGTTTATCAAGACAAACTCATTTCCTTAGAGTCAGAGCCATGACAGGTGAAGCAAGAGAAAAACTTGACCATGTCTCAAGATCAAACAACGTTAAACACCACCAGTCCCAACCTAAGAAGAGGGTTTTTCCTGCTGCACCGATAGGGTTATGGGATCGATTTTCTTCGACAAGGACAGTGCAAGAGATGATGGAAACAATGGAAAGCATGATGGAAGACCCATTTGCAATGAGTACAATTGAGTGGCCTTCGTCGCCGCTACCGGTTGAAGGAGTAGGCGGGTATAGAAGGAGGGGGAGAACACCATGGGAGATTAAAGAAGGAGAAAGTGAATACAAGATGAGGTTTGATATGCCTGGTATGAACAAAGAGGATGTTAAGGTTTGGGTGGAAGAGAAGATGTTGGTTGTGAAAGCTGAGAAAGCACCCAAGAAGAAGAATGATGAAGATGAAGAATGGTCTAAGAGCTATGGTAGGTATAGTAGTAGAATTACTTTGCCAGATAATGTGCAGTTTGAGAATATTATTAAGGCTGAGGTTAAGGATGGTGTTCTTTACATAACCATTCCTAAGGTTACTGCTTATTCCAAAGTCCTTGATATTAGTGTTCAATGACAATGATTCATTTTTTCCCCTGGACTTGTTAATTAGGCTTTTGTTATTTTTGATATATATTTAGATTTTTATAGAGTTTTACCCTTTTTGTAAGATGTTTGAATTTGGTTGTGAGGAAGCCTCTCTATTATGGAGGGAAGTCACTTACTACTTCACATGTGAATGTACGAAAAGTTCTATTAGGTAAATGCCAAGCATACTTCCCATGTTTATTCTTTCTAGTAAACTTAAAACGTTGAAAGTTGAGCTTAAAATTTGGATTTTTTTTTTGCTTAATTGATTTTTTTGGCTTAAAGAGAGGTGCTATTGATAGCAAAAATTATTATCACGAATGAATTGCGAGCGTTAGATCTTGTAGTTAGCAGATAACATTGGTGGGTGGATTGTTTTGGTGGATTATGAACTTTTTGGTGTCTTAATTTTTACATTTAATGTAGCTTTGGTCCCAACATACATTCTTTTTCCAAAAGTGATATTTTCTTATGTGATTCAACATTTTGACAATAAATCACCACTTTCGACTTAGGATAGAACAAGTTTGTGATGATGACTGAGATGAATACTTCAGGTTGAAAGTGGTGGCATAAGTTGTTAACCTATAAGGAGGAGCAGATGGGAGAGTGTAGTCTATTGATGTTTGACATTTTTTTTGTAGAATGACGTGGAAGACAAATGAATTTGGAAGCTATTCATGAACGAAGGGTACACAACTCGTGGCGCTTATCATATGTTGGTTGTGGTGATGCCAAATGATATATCATATGTTGGAAAAAGCAGCTCCTTTGAAGGTTTCCTTACTTGCGTAAAGGTTGTTACAAAATTAATTACAGAGAAATATAATTTGATTAGCCGTGGAGTTATTTAGGCTACTTCAGGTTTGTGTACATAGGTATGAGCCGGAGGAAAGTGTAGACCATCTTTTTGTGGGTCGTGGAGTCTTCAGACATATTTGGTCTCTTCTAAATCAATGGATGAGTATTTGTTTGCATATATCATTTCAAACATTTTGAAAATTTAAGAGGCAATTTAAGAAAGAGTCTATCTTTGCTCTATCTAATTTGATGGTTTGTGCCTAGATATTATGAAAGGAAAGAAATTATCGTATTTTTTAGAGAAAAAAAATCTATTCAACATCATGAAACTTTTCTCTTATTTGTGGTTGAAAGTAAAAACCAACACTCAACTTTTGATTTTCATCGGTGGTGGACAAATCTTCTCCCTTGTTTTCCTCATGCAGTTAATTTAGTTAGCTAATGGTTTTCTTCTTTTTGTAATCTTGCTTGCAAACTTACTGTGAGTCCTAAGCCTAATATGGCTTGTGTGGCTATGGAGCTTTTTTGGATTTAATTTAATTCATTTTAACTTCGTAAAAAGTGTGATATAATAAGCTGTGAGTATTTTGCTAAAAAAATATAATAAGTTGTGAGTGCTTATTTTTTTGCTCAAAAAATATAATAAGTTGTGAGTGCTTATTAAAAAGTTAACCATCATGCATCCAAAATCCAAATCCAACAAACATTTGGCTATGGTGAGTCCATGCCATTTTGTTAGCTTGACACCTCAAGAAAACAACAATAATTGTGGCTATAGCCGTTGGCCATTATTATTTTTCCATATTTGTTTTCTTTTTTGAAGGGATTTTCTTTCTTTCTATATTTTGTTGTAAATTTGCCTTTGTTTACATTTCATTGATCAAAATTTAACACTTAAACTCTAAAAAAACTCAAACATTGACTTTAATTGTCTGGATCAAACTTTGAATTATTAAGGTCCTTTTCCTAAGATTTTGAGGATTGAAATCAAAATATTTTAATTAACAAAATGGTAAAAGTCCCACTAAGGGTCTTTTCTCAGACAAAGAAAAATATAATTTTGATATTTTATAATTTAAAGGTTAATTTTTTGTGAGGAAATAATTTAAAGATTAAATTTTAAAAGCTTTATTTTTTTAATAACAATAAATCAAAATTGTATGTTTATACCATAATCAAATGATTTTATTTTCAGATTATTAGTTAAAAGATTATTTTAAAAAATTAACATTTTTATGTTTACCATAATCAAATAACTTTTTTTTTTAAGATTTTACTCTTAAATTATTTAAAAAAAAGTTTTGTTTTTTAGTTCTCATTTATAAAAATATGGTAAGAAACGAATACAAAAACAAACTTCTAAAAGTGATAATTTTTGCCGCAAAAAAATACACCAAATTTGCTAATATGCATGCCATTGTTATTTTTTTTACAGCTAATTTTTTTTACACATAAGAAAAATCTCAAATTTGAATCTAAGAAGCCATATAGTTAGCCTAACTTTTTTGACATTTTCCGAATTTAAACTCACTCATAAATATCAAAATGAATTTGGTCTTTTGCTTAATATAAGTATTTCATATATTATTCGACTCTCTTTATTTTTGAAAGGTTTTTATCTATCTTTCTTCTTTTTTAATAAAATGGGCTAACCCCCAAGTTTTTTTTTATCTATCTAAAACTAGAAAGAGTGTCCAAAAGCTTTTCTTAAAAAAAATAAAAATTCCAAATGCAATTACCAAGTTGACCACATTAAATTATTTTAATTGACAAAGAAAAATGTAACGGCCCTATGAGTTAAAAGAAAGAAAGAAAATATGGAAAACTAGACGTTATTTTGGAAAGAACTTTACTACAAATTCAATTTAATATTCCAATTCATAAAGTTGGATCCAATTCACATTTTAATAAGAACTATAATCCAATGTGTATAGTTCTGAACCAAGGAGCCTAGTGAACGTGTATACTCAAGTTTCAATTTCATACACATTCATTTTCATTTTCACTTCTAAAGCAATAAATTCTGGCCGTTGTTTGTTTTTTTTAACTGTTTTCAGTTATGGCTGAATCTTCAACTTGTCTTGTTCAATCTTTCTCCACTCACGCAGATACTAGTAGTTGCGTAACCAATGAGGTTTGTTTTCGTTTCAAAATCTATACTTTAACCCGAATTTGTTGTGCCCATTTGTTCAATTTTAATGGGTCGATTTTGATTTGTTAAATTGGTATCTTCTATGTTTAGATTTAGCGGTTTTAGTGTCTGTAACTGCTTTGTTTCGATTTTAGATTTTGTTTTTCTATTATCTTCTTCTGCAACTTAAGGCGTTAATAATGCTATGATTATTATTATATAAATGTGTTTGTTTATAGAGTGATCTTTTAATGTTTTCAACATTCATAATTTTCAATATCACTTTATGTGTTCCCTTGTCAATTTTCCTATAATTCCACCACACGTTGGCCTTATTGAAGATGGGATGTTTTCATTCTCTCTGGTAAATCCATTAATGTTGTTGTTATTCTGATATAAGGATGTTTTGTTTTTTAATTTTTTTTTATCAATGTTCATAGCTTGAAATTTCTTTCAAATTTCCCAGTTTTTAGCATGTAATGTTTTGTTAAATTAATATTAATTGGTATTATTTTGTAATTTCAGGGTAACCCTCTTCGTGCTCTTGGGGAATCTATATCTTTTGGGAGATTTATGTCAGAAAGCTTGGATTGGGACAGATGGTCGGCATTTTCGCAGAACCGTTATGTTGAGGAAGCTGAAAAATATTCCAAACCAGGTTCTGTTGCTGCCAAAAAAGCATATTTTGAGGCTCATTACAAGAGAAAGGCTGCGGAGAAAGCAGAGGCGTTGGTCGAAGAAACAAATGGTCAAGCTAGTGGAAGTTTGGATTCGGAAACTTGGGAAGGAAACTGCATTGGTTCATCCGCTGAGATAAGGTCAGAAGCTGACAACATTGAGACAACCAATGAAGAGATAAAGAAAGATACAGTTGATTACCAAGTTGTCGATTGCAATGATACCAACCAATTTAAATGTGATGATGTTGGACAAAGTGATTTGGAGATAAAGTCAGAAGCTGATGATGTTAGAGCAAGTGATTTGGAGATAAAATCAGAAGCCGACAATATTGAGATAACCAAGGAAGAGATAAATGAAGATACTGTTGATTACCATGTTGTTCATTGTGATGATACAAATCAATGTAAATGTGGTGTTGGAGAAAATGATTTTGACATTGTCGAGGTGGAAGAAGCAGAGGATGTCCTACAACCTTGCAATGATATGAGTCTTAATGCAGAAAGTTGTGTGTTCGTTGATAATTCTAATCAGCTTGATCATGATGAAGTCCATAAGAATATTACCATCGCCATTGAAGAAAAGGCGCCTGATCCTGTAATTTTTTTTTGCGTACTTTGTTTATATTTGATTTGCTTTTTTTTTCCCTTCACATGAGTTATTTTGTGTCTGTGGTCACTGAATATTTATCATTCTGGTGTTGCAGGGCATTCCTAGTCAGGAAGTTTTGGCTTTGCCGGTCAAGGGAGGAGAAGTAAATTCTTCTCCAAAATCATCAGCCAAAACTAGACCTGAGAAACCGCCTCTTACCCGTGATCAAAGGAAGGCTTCTGCCGCTGTATCACCTAGAATTGGAATAATCAATGGTTCGAAACGTGAGAACTCTGTTGGAAAAATCAATTGTTCGAAACGTGAGAACTCTGTTGGAGATGCAGTTGTAAAGAAGAGACTAACAGCACGGTCACTCCACACGTCAATCGATCTTCCTTCTGGCACCGCTGAAACAAGAAAAACAGCTGATGCACCTTTACGATCCAGAAATGGTACAAACAGGTTTTCAGCAAGTAAGAACTCTATTGGAAGCTTAGTTGAGAAGAAGAGATTGACTGCATCATCACTTCACATGTCAATCGATGTTCCATCTAGCACTCGTATATCAAGTAAAACAACCACCGCTGCTGTTAAGCCCAGAAACGGAACAAACATTGTTGCAAAAAGTTTGAAGTCTATTGGAACCTCAATGGAGAAGAGACTAACTGCAAGATCACTCCACATGTCTATAAATCTCCCTTCTGGTGCCGGTGAGACAAGGAAAACATCATCGGTGATTGAACATAACAGAAACAAAAAAATTCAGTCTGATTTGCCTAAAGTTCATCCCGTGGCAGCACAGACATCAACCCAGGTATTAACTTATTCTCTCTTTGTTCATATGTACAATTATCTTAGTGGTTTTCCTTAGAACAAATAAACATTAATTGAAATCAAAGTTGCTAAAAATTGTGCTGGTTACTTATAATTTTTGTCCTTTCTTTAGGCATCTCATGGTTTATTAAATCAAGCTCCAGCAAATCTTCCGTCTCAGGGCAGAAGGTACTTTGTCTTCTGAACCTTATTTTTTTAATATCATCCAAATGAGCTACAAATTCTTCTGTATGCCTCAATCAAAAAGTTTGCTTATATGATCACATTTAACTATGTCAGGACTGAAAGGCTAGTTAACAAGTCTGTGTCTGTAGATGTTACAGTAAATGCAAAACTTTCCCCCCTTTCCGTCAAGTAAGTGCATTTTTTCAGTTGCTACTATTTTTTCCTCATAACTATTAAGTAGACTTTGACAGTCTTCTTTATATGCACATGTCTTACAAATTTGAAACAGAAAGTTAAAACATGCATAAAAATATTGAGGTCTTATTCATCTTTTTTCCCTATAAATTTGTGAACAGCTGCCTAAAATCTTCAAGCACTACCCAGAGTAATACTCGGTCCCCTACCAAATCATCACCTTTTAGATTCAGAAGTGAAGAAAGAGCTATAAAACGCAAAGAGGCAAGTTCTTGTCTTTGTCCAATACACTAGCCGTGCACATTATGGCAGTACTAAAGGTCATAACGTAACAAATAGCTTTTCCATTTTTCTATTTCAGTTCCTGCAGAAGATGGCTGAAACTAAATCCAAGGAAGAAGAGAAAGTTCAACCAAAGATATCCAAGGTGAATAATTTTATAACTATATTGGTTCAACGGTTCACCTTGTTTTTAGGCAAAAAAACCTATTAGCAGTGGTTCATAGAGCCAATAACTAATAAAAAATGTGGGGTGATTGTTGCACTACAATTTAAGAATGAAGGAGTTGGTCAAGATATAGTTTCATAATTCATTTTCAATTCCTCTTTATTTCTTAATAACAAGGTGATTTAATGTCTTTAATTTGATCTTCTATACAGGGTAAAACAGAGCATACCCACAAGAAGCTGCCGCAGAGCAGTGGCTCTAAATCCAAACCAAATGATGATGGGCCAACCGGAGCACAATCACCAAGCAATCAGATTAGAAAGGTATATTTACTTGTTACTTGTGATTTTGAAAATTACACCATTGGCCACATTCTTGTGGCATTTTTATTTATATTCTGAAGGACGTTTGTTGTAGACATTCTATTTATTTTTAGACAGGCATATGACCTTCTTCACTATCAGCCTCTCCATCCCACATAGTATTTCAACCATTAATATCTTTTTGGTTGATTTCTACCGGGACATTTTTTTTGTTGTTGTGATTATCATATTTATTATTTTCTTTGATTCTGGTTGATTCTTACCTTCAATTTTATTTATTCGTTCTTGTACAGATCTCAGTTACAATGCCCCGGTCACCAAGACAAGTGAGGCAAGCAAGTTCTAGTTCTAGCACAACAAAAAACGTAGGAAATTCATGGAAGCCTCCAATCAGCACCAATAATTCCAAACGTATTGCAGAAAAAAATAACCGAACAAGGCAATCAGGAACTTCATTATCAAACACCGCATGGGAAAATGCTTCTCCAAATATTCAACATTGAGAACATGAAATTGGTTACCAGAGACTCTCTTTTGAAGAACATGCTGTCAAAGATAGTATACTGAAAGTTAATACTGTGCGTATGATTTGATTCTAAGAGAATCATCTGGCGCGATATGTTTTCACATTTTGAAGGAAAATTTTGAAGACCTTTTTTCATTTTCTCGTTATGTCTAGGCTTCAATAAGTTTTGACCTAGGATTATTTCAGCGTTAGAAAATTAAATCTGTAACTAAACTAGGTTTAGGCTACATACCTAAGGTTATATGCCAAAAGGTAATAGGTAAAATGTACATTCTATAGTTGGCATTTATTTGCATGGATAAATTGCCATTGTCTTTTTTGTTTGACAATAAAAAAAAAACATTTGCTAGTGATTCACTTTATTTCTAACCATTCAAATCATAAGCACCAAGAACATAAACACTGTTTGAGAATGTGTTGGAAAAATCTTGCCCTTAAAATATAAGAGTGCAGCTCATGCATTAGTTGTTCTGCTGTAAAATTCTTTTTGTTCATAGTACCCTCTTATCCGACAAATTTGACAACAAATTTCGACAATAATTTTTATGGTTGGCATAGTTTAAACAATTTATATAGTTGATCATATCCGAAAATAGCAACTGCAGTTCGAAAAATATCTGATCCTTTATACTTTGGTTAACCCGAAGTTACAATGCATATTTTTTTTCAAGCAAGTCCTGGAACAAAATAAATAAGAAGGAAGAGCAAGCTTATTACTTAAGCTTAATATTTGTTATCACCCCCTACTTTTATACATGCTGCAATATCCAAATCCTTGATGATAGGAAAAAGAATCCCCCAATCTTTATAATTGTTCAATAATAGATGTAGTTGGCTACTACAAACAGTAAATCTGTCATTTCATGCATGAAGTTCTGGTTTTTTTTGCTGAATAAGCAGGTAATACCAGGGCTGATCATGCTATGAATAGACCTTGATCAATTACTGAATAATCTGCTGAATCATATAAGTGGTTTGGAACTTCTATGAGAAGTCCTGGATCATAATACTCAGACATCCCTATATTCTGTTGACCAAAGTTCATATTATGCCAATAGAAATATAAGTCCTCGTCCAAAGGTGCAGAAGCTGCTTCACCTCCCAAAAGTAGGTTTCTTTGGTAAGACTCTAGATCAGAAATGCAACTAAGATTAGATGTCTGTGTTTTTAAGCCGAAATTAGTAGTGGAAATAGGTTGTGTAGGTTGATCATTCATCATAAGGCTTCCGGGTTGGAAAGGAAAGGTGTCAACTGAAGTTCTTATTGAACTCACCGAACTAGTGTAGTCTTTTTTGTAATCAGAAAACCTAGGTTTTGTTTCTATACAAGCAGCGACATCTTGCTCTGTTATAGAGGGAGTGGAACTAATTGAAGCAATTGACTGTGATTGATCAACTTGAATGTTATGCTGCTTACCATTTAAGGGCAATAGGTTAAAGTTATCCTCTAGATGAACAAGTGACTTTTGTTCTTTTTTGAGCTGTGTTTTTGGAATTTCTGTCCAAGAATACGGTGTTGACATGTTGCAATCAAATGCTCCACGTTTTCGTTCTGATTCGAGTGGGGCAAAAGGTTTATTAAGTGCAATGTCTGTTGCATCAGTGATGTTACCAGTCAAAGCTCTTGCTTTTTCTGCAGTGGTGGAATGTGGAACAATTCCTTTGGGATTACCTTCATGACTTTTAGTTTCTATGTTCTGATGTTGCAAGCTTCCTTCAGAATAGTTGTATTTGTCGATTGAAGCATCGCTTTGTTGCTTGTTTGCTGAGTTCGGAAAACCAAAATTTCCTACATCTTTTGAAGGTAAATCAGAATGCTTCATCCCACTTGAGGAAGATTTTTGTTCGTTATCTTTCTGAAGTCTACTCAAGTAAAGCCGGTATTTCTGCATAACAAATGTTTTATCATTAGTAACATGAGTTTCAAACTTCAAAATTGCAAGTAGTTGCAGAAACATATGTATTTTCCTTTTCACTTCTCCTGTTTTTGCATTTGCGCACTATTCTATTAATGTGAAGCTGTATTGTGATATACATGATGCTTAACCAAACATGATATAAAAAATATTTAAATTCCATGAAAATTAAAAATTACGATGCTTATTCTAACGAAAAATATAATACAAGTTTCTTTCTAGAATTCCCAAGGAAAATATTCAAGTTAAATAGTAACATCACCTGTAAATGGCTAGCAACATTCTCTCTACTCAGCCATGGAACATTCATCAAATCTAGTATTTTCTTGGGACCAACTTCTGCCAAACAGAATTCACTTGTTACAAATAATTTTATGCATGAAAGATGTGATCAGTTGATGACTGTATTAACAAACAGATTATGCTTGACAATCAAGATTGAAAGGCCTTATGAAAATAGTTTATAATTGTCCTTTAGTTGTTTTCAGCTTAATTCAATAAACTCTTCAGGATAGTTTGTGAAAACTGTTTAACCACACTCCGTCTTTGATTACAGAAATAGCTTATAAGAAGCATTTATGTAACCAGTACTTATTTAATAAGTGCTTGATTGTTTACTTGAACACACTCGTTCAGGAAAGTGCTAGGCTAAGCATAACAATTGGATTTACAGAAGTCATAATGATGATTCCAAATAACAATTTAGAGAACCTTAACAAGAAAACTTACTATCAAATCCAATCTGATTCACTGCTTTAACAAACTTCTGATGAAGATCTACAGACCAAACTACTCTAGCTTTCTTTGAGGAAGATGAATCCAGAAATTCTTTGTCATCATGTTTGTTATCTAAATCTTTTCTTTTCTTCGTTGAGGTCATATCTTCTAAAGCAAACAGGTTCCCCTCCTCGGACATCTCTGATCCATTTCTCATCAAGTGCATGCTCTCAAAACTCTCAAAATTTTCAAAATCTCTAACCTCGTGTATCCTTTTTCTGAAGACATGTTGCCATATATTTCGCAACTCTTTCATCCTTATAGGCTTAAGGAGATAGTCACATGCACCGTGTTGGACGCCTTTCATCACCCTGCTTGTTTCTCCATCCACAGACATCACTGAACAGCATTGCAAAGTGTGTTTGTCAGAGCGACGACTTTTAATCAAATTGATCAAAGGATTACAATGTTATCATTGAACAAAAAATGTGAATATATTATTGATAGAGAACTGACTAATGACAGGAAGATCCATCTCAAGTCCAACATGCTCAAGAAGTTTGAAACCGTCCATGTCGGGCATGTTTACATCGCTGATCACTATATCGTATCCGTCTTTCCTTTCACGGAGCAAGCTTAGAGCATGTCTTGCTAAGCAACATGTGGTCACTGAAACAAATAACTGAATAGAGTCAGAATGTTGACTGAAGATGTGTTTTCATTCCAAAATTTGTTACTTCTGTGACATCTAACATATTAACAGCATTAGAAAAAATGAAAAAAGTAACAGAAAAGGGATTGGAATCCTACAATTTTGACTGAACAATAAGCTGCTTTTTTATTATTACTACTCTTAGTGTCAAATTGTTGAGCTCTAGCTTTTCCCTGAGTCTTAGATGCCACTGCTAGTGTCTCAACTATACTCTGACATTGATGTTAGTACATGTTACCAATGGATTACCATCATTTGCATGTTATTTCCAAAGATACCAAAAACAATGCTAAAAAACAATAAATTTACATTAGCTAGAATCAAATTCGGTGAGGGAACTCCTTTGTTCCCTTTTTTGTCTTTAAAAGTAGCTGACATTCAACACAAATCTTGAAGCCAAAAATTTGTTTATAAACCTTCTGCACCATCTAATAATTCAAGTTTTTCTTCTTGAAGATTGGAAAGGATCATACTTTGAAAACTTTTAATGCTAAATTACTAGGTAAAAGCTAAACTTAGCACAGCAAAAAAAAATTATAAAAAAATGTTATAAAGAGCATTCAAATAACATTAGCTTGCAACTACTTAAATGCCATCAATTTTTTTATATGCTTATTTGAATTTTGGATTGTTTCTCTTGCTTTGTTGCCAAGAGACATTTTATAATCCAACACATTAAAATTCAGAAACTCAAACCAAATTATGAAAGAAATGAACATAGATAGCAAAGCAATTAAGCAACAGTACAAGAAAAATCTAAGTCAGTTTTGAAGATCCTTAGTAGTATAGTACATCAACTTAATACTGCATGTAACTTAATTAGCACATAACAAAAAAAGCTGCAGTGTGTTGAATCAAACAAACAAACCTTCATAATTACACTTCTTAAGCATCTTTTCAAGGATCTTAAGCCATGTTGGATCATCATCCACAACAAGAACACGTAAACCAGCAGGAAAATCGCGTCGAGGCGAAGAGAAGCAACCATTATCCATTTTTGAGAGACCAAGCTGCTTCTGTTTCAGTTCAAAAAAGTTTTGGCTTTCTTTGTTGCCTTATAATAAGGCAATGAGTTAAAAAAAACATAAACACACACACAACAATACAGAAAGAAAAAGTGTGCAGCAACGAATATTAGTGGTGGATAAGTAATGGTTCCTGTGGCGTATGTTAGTATATATCCCTTTGTGTTTGGTCTAGTCCTATACAATATACAATACAAGTTCTGTGCTAAATATTTTGAGGAACTAGGAACAGTGAAGAAGGTTTAATTAGTTTAATGAAAGGTAAGGACAAAAATGTGTACGTGACTAGAAATGAGAAAGTGTGACATGCCAACTTTACTGCCGAAAGATGATGGGAATTAGATTGAGACATTTGGTGGATTTAACATATATGATTAATTCAAAGAAAAAAAAACGAATTTGTTTGTTAAGATGATGAAGACATTTCAAGTATAGCTAAAATATGCATAGCTCAATTTATGTATATGTACTATACATCTATTAAGGGAAAAATTAACAGTACTGTTTTTTTTACTTTCAACTATATACTATATATAGATACCTTAATATATGATATAGTTATGCAATTTGTATGGTGGTGGTGCTTGTTGTAGTATATTTTATTACGTTAATGAGGTTAGAGTGGGAAATCTACGGTTTACATAGCACGAGAGAAAGACAGAATAAAAACTGGCCAGCTTCTATTTTGGAAAAATGCATGAGACAGGAATTTTATCAAGAAAAAGTAAAGTAAGGAGACAGAAAATATATAAAGAGGACATGTCACGTCTATTTTGTCTGCTATTTAAGAATTAAGTTATCTTGTCAATTTATATTTATATTTATATCAATAACAATGGCAAGAGTTTTTCTTTTTAATAAATCAAAAAAGTTCATAATATTTTATGTTTAAGATAAGTTATTTAAATTGAAGTGTTTTTGATAATTTGATTTAAATTGTTGTATAAGTAGAAAAAGGAAATTAGATAGATATAAGATAAATATATATACAGGCTTGAAATTCCATTAGTTGAGTGAGGAAAGTTTTGGTGGTGGAAAGGCACGTGGAATGCATTTCATAGACATGATCATGGGAAAGTTGTTGGAGGTAAGAAGAGTAATTGTTAGAAAGGTTCAAAATCATTTGAACTTGAATTTCCAAACGAAATAAATCATTAAACCTATTGAATTCAGAGTAACGAGAGAAAAAGTATCCACATTCACTCATTGAAATGGATGAGTACTATATTTGTACTCTCCTTGTCCTATGTCCAAGCTCCCTACACTTGAATTTTATCCTTGATTTTAGTAGTGCAAATGTCCAATATCTTAATTAATGGAAGTGGATACACAAAGCAATACAAAAATATTTTGAATACTGCTTTCCACTCTGCACAAAATACTCTCACTCTGCAGCTATGCCAATTTTACCTCTGCGCTAGTTAACTAACGCAAGTGTAAAATTGTGTGTTAGTTAACTTGCGCTGCGTGACTTAAGTCACGTAAGTGTAAAATATTGCTAGCTATAACGTGCGCAAGTTAAGTCACGCAGCGTGACTTAACTTACGCAGGGGCATTATCGTCTCTTCAGCTGAGTCAGAACGAAATGTCCAGGAAGACAGCAGTATTCAAATATTTTTGTTGTAAAATTATCTATACATGCAACAATAAAGACTTGTTCGTTCATCCAGCTGAATACAATCGCAATGAAAAGTAAAATTAACGGGGTTTCATTTTTAAATTACTATTAATAAACTTAAACCACCTCTAAAATCTCTATGTCTAACACTAAACCTATGCCTGCTTTCTGGCATGTAAATATTGACTAATAATGAATCCAACCAAAGTAACCGAATTAAGGAAGGAAAAAAAAAACACATACAAACGCGGAGGGACAAAACATCAGTGTCAAGTCAAAATAAAAAATGCTCGAATGTTCTGTCTCCGTACTATTGGTAATGCTCTGCTTCTTTTCCACACTTTACATATTAGTATTACCCTTTCAAAAAGTAAACAACATGGGGGATTAGTGGAAAAAATTTAAATTAACAATTAACTTATACTATCTTCAAAATGAAAAAAAAAAAAAACTATTAAGTATACAATTGGAACCACATCCAAATGTAGAAAAAACACACTTTTTTTACCATGAATATGGCTTTACAAAAATCACGGTAACTCGATAAAACTCCTCAAAATGTAAGAAAATGATGTCAAAACTCAATCGCACATCTAAACATAGACTAAATAATTTATTTCAATACTATGTTCTAACTTAAATATTTCATATGTAAAATGAAAGTGCATAAGGATTAAAATAATCAAGAAGAATCTCTTCAAAAAAAATCAAGAAGAACACAAAAAATGACCTGGCCAAACTCATAATAAGTAGTACTATTCTTAAAATAGAATTAAGGATTTTTTTTGTTTTCAAATATAAAATTTAGAATCGGAATTCAACATAAATATTTTATACTCACTAGATATTAATGGAGTTTGCACTAAATAAACAACCAGGAGAACACATCAAAAATTGAAAGGTATATATCGAATTATGCCATCATATGATCCATAGAGTCATGTATACGTGCATCATAGTGAGTTAGTGACGCAAGATTGCCCAATCAATTTAAATTGCAACCCAATTTTTTTTCAAAGAAAATAGAAATAATGAAAATGGATTAAGCAAACAAAGTGTGTGCATTGATATAGGCCACGATACCCTACAAATACAACGTTTGAAGGCCATGATAACTCCATTTGTTACGCATATATATGAGGGGATAAGGTTGCATATGCATCTACTTTAAAACTTTAAAAAAATGATATATAACTAAACCAATTATAACTTAATTAAGTTCCATGATCAACAGTCAGAAGTATTAACTAATGGCTCGATTTTTTTTATTCTCTCACTTTTGGCAGCGCACTTGGTGCTTAAAAGAGAGATTGCGATGTTACCAATTAGAGGAATTCTAAAGTACATGTGTAAAATTGATGTGTAGTGATACAATTGATCTTCAAATCATTAGTTAAATGAATTATTGTTCAATCAAAATTATTTGAATTATTGTTCAATCAAAATTATTTTACCTCATTTATAAAGTAATTGTTAAAGAGTCTCTTGTTTACCTCCGCTCATTTTGGTGGTTTAAAACAAGAAATCTTACTCTTGTTTATTATAATTGTGTTTTGGTTTTAACATGTAGCTTTTCTTATTTTCCTTTTTGTGTCGGCTTTGTAACTATTTGTAAACGGTAAGTGTTTTGTCCTGACAATACTTGTGCTGGATCGAATGCTTTGTTTGTAGTGATATATTTCATTTTGATTTGTTTAAAAAATGTGTTAGAGTCTCATACTGAATAAGAAGTGGCTTGATTATGTATTTATAAATAGAGGGACAAGACTCACCTTACAAATGACTTTGTAAGGTTGAGTCATGTTCAACCCAAAAATCCAATATGGTATCAGAGTTTATCAAAGATTCGTTGAACCACATTGTATCAAATTTCCGATATCATGCCACTATGATCATACTCTAAATATCTAGTCCTGAATGTGACGAGTGTGTTAAAGAATCTCCGTCGTATAAGTGTACTTATAAGTGGGGTAAACTTCACCTTATAAGTCACTTTTGTAAGATTGAGTTAGACTCAATCTATATTATGATAATAAGAGTTACTAAATACTACATTTTATCGAATACATCCACTAAATAACAATTAAAAAGGTCATGTTAACTTACACCTTAATAATACATGTTAAAGAATCCACACAAATAACATGTTTTGAGAAAAGCAATTTATAACTTTTTGAGAGATAGTTCTTTAATTCACGAAAATGAATATTAATTTATTTTTCAAGTTCTTCAATTACAATCTACGGTAGAAACACCCTACCAATTAACAAGTCAGCTTAATTAACTTGTCTTTCCATCTGTTATTCTCTAGAAAAGGTTCCCACTTTCAGGTTTGTGGGGTAAGAGCCATGTTTTAGGGATATATAAGCAACAAAAAACTAAATGATCCTTAAAAGGAAATTCCCACTAACAAATTCTTTATGATAAGAGGAATTATTTACTTAAAAGAAGGGGTAGTGAGTGAGCCTATGGTATGCATGATAGAAGAGTCACAAAATAGAAAAAGGATTAACTCCATGCAACTTAAGCTAAGTGGAGCATAGCTTTTCATTAATTTAATTTAAACTTTAGAAAATGGGTCTGCCTTATTCTCCCTCATGATGTTTATTCTTTCTTTCTTTTTTATTTTTAATTAACTTTCACAGTTAAAATTTTCACTATTTTGTTAGTAGTTGAGAGAGATGCTAACTAATGCAATACGCGAGTTGCTTTGAGAGAATATGCGTCGCCTAATCATTTGAGCCACTTGTCAGATCGTGTTGTGTTGTGCCATAAAATAATAAGATGATTGCTCTTTTATCTCTACAAATACGCAAATCGATACGGTGATACCTCTCGAACAACTTTCTTTTTATCTCTACAAATGCGTAAATCGTTCTAAAGATGATTCACGAACAACATTTTTTGTGTTTTTAAATGACTCTTATAAGAAAAAACTTCCGAATATTGTTTTTTAAAATAAAGACTAAGTAAGGGATTAGAAGAACACTCATCAAAATAATAAAACATGTTACAACTTATGAAACGCATAATCATTTTAAACCTTCTTTTTTTTCATTTAAATCATTTAACACCTTCATACGAGGAGTTACTTTTTCCACCTTATGCTTTTCTCGCATCCTCCGACACATTTATTCATTTAAATCATTTAACATTTTCATATGGGAAGTTACTTTACCCACCTTCCGCTCTTCTCGTACGTCCTCCGAATTTTAATTAAAACGTTTTTACTGTTCGGATTATATAATCTAAAATATGTTGATATATAAGCAACAATCAAAATCTCCTCACATTTCAGCCGTTGTAAATTTTGATTTTAAAAACAACAAAAAACTAGAGTAAAAAAATACAAAACTTGTCAAATTAAATCACACACACACAGATATATATATATATATATATATATATATATATATATATCACCAAAAAATCTAAAAATAAATAAAGTTAATGCAATTTTTATTTTTTAGATTTTTCTGAAAATATAAAAAATAAAAATGTGTCTGAACAATTAAATTTTGAATTTTGAGGGGCAAAATATCATAAGAAGTTCCTTTTAAAGGGGACTTGTTTCTTGATTTTTTTTTTCTCGATTTTATAGGCAAGTTTCAGAACAATCCGACCATGACACTACGAAAACGACAGACATTGACCTGAAACACAAGACACTCTAGAGTAGTGGATTATAATGGTTAAATTGATTATCCATGTCGCAAAACAAGTTCATTCTTTGTGTCGATGCAATTCAGATTATATAATCCAAACATTTTTTTGTTGGCAAATCACTGTATAATCCAAAAATTCAAAATCATTTTTTAAACATTGGAGGGCGCACGAGAAGAGAGGAGGGAGAGAAAAAAGAATTATTTGTCATATGATATTTTGACGAAACTAATTTGCCCTAATAGAGTAATGTCTTTGTTTCCCTCAACAAAAAAAAAACAATGGCTTTGTTTTTCATATTCTTACGAGAAAAACATGAGAAATATATTATCGCATCCCCGTTTTTTCTCCTACCCGTTTAATAATATAAAAATACCCTTACTATTTTTAGATATTAGAATATAAATACCCTTTATAATGCACGCGTCCCCTTATAGTGAGGATGTTAACCATTTTTTTCTTCAGGATTTTTACAAATTTAAATTTTAAAATCAAAATTGTAAAAACTAATTTTAGAATTCTAACACGTCCTTTACGTGGTTCAAACATCTCGTGACAAAATGTAATTTTAATATTTTTTTCACATCCAATTTTAAATTTGTTCATTTCTTATTGGTGATAAATTTTATCTTCAAATTAATGTTGCAAGAATATTCGTTGATATATTTTACTTATGGTTTAAACCTCTCTTTTGACAAAATGCTATCATCCATAAGCAAAATATACTATGGAATATTCGAGCAACATTAATTTCAGTAAAGAATTTCTCACCAACAAAATGTGAAAAAAATTTAATTGGATTTTATCACAATAAGTTGAACCATGAAAATGATGCGTTCCCATTTTAAATTTTGAATGTATGGTTTTTTTTTTTACCGTTTGGATTTTAAAAAAGTAATTACCGAAAGTTAAAACCTGGCTAACTTCCTTAATAGAAGGGACACTCTTTATAAAGGGTATTCAAATTCTAAAATTTGAAAATGGAGATAGTATTTTAGGAATTTTTAAGGGATGCCTGAGAATCACGGGGGTGGAATAGTAAATTCTAAAAAAAACATAGTGAAGTGGCCCAAAAATTAAACATCACCCTAGACCGCTCTTAGCCCATTTCCAATAATTAGGCCATTTCTAACAAGGCTTGGAGAAATAAAAAGCTTAACTCTTATATTTCTAGAAAATTGCTTTTCTCACATTGAAATTTTCTTAAAAACACATCGAAATGACTCAAATACCTCTAACAGTAGTTAACCGCCGTTGCAATAAAATCAGAGGTAGTTAACTACCACCGTGTTTAATTTTCAGCGGTTGTTAACTACCGTTGAGATTGTCGTACTAATGACAAAAGCACCAACGGTTCTGCATATACTCTCTCAATTTTCATACTCTCAGAATCTCTACCAAAATACTCCAATCTCATGTTCACGAAATTCATCTAAATTTCTTAAACAAAATCACAAGTAAGTAATCCTAGTGATATTAACATACAGTATAGTTTGTATATGGTGTTTTTTTGTATAATTTTAGTTTTAGGGTTTATTGAAATTTTGTTTTTTTTTTTGTAAGAAATGGTTCGATGTTTACATGTAAATGATTCATGTTGAATAAATGTTTAGATGTTTGCATGTTTATGTTTTAGTTTTTAGTTTTAGGGTTTATGTATAGTTTGCATTCAAAGTGTTTGATGAAATGTTTGAATGAGTTTTTCATTGATTGTTTTAATTTCTTATGGTGTAGATCTGATGCAATGAATAATTTGTTAAGCGCTCAAGTATGCTTCTACAGTGGAGAGCCCAATTTGTTGTGGGTTCAGGACGATGTCATGTTAAAATATCTGAATGATCAACTGAATGAAATCAACCAACGACTCAACCACAAAGACACGAGGAGAGTGGAATACGTTCGGTATGAAATTCCATTGTTCGACTCAGGAGAGATTGATGTTTAGTCGGCTAGAGTTAAAGAACGACGACGTTGTGAGGAACGTGTTCTCAGCACAACATGTTTCTGATGATCAAGATGGATGCTACGTTGTTGAGATCACCTAGAGATATTATCTGGATTTTAATTCGGCCATACGAAGATGTTTAGGTAGTATTATTATGTTGTGTCATTATTTTGTTGGATTTTAGTTTAATTCTTATTAGTTTGTTGAAGATGTTGATATTAAAGTGTCTCTTACTTAGCGTAAAGGTTTGATAGTCTCTTTGAAATCTCGAAATAATGAAGAGAACACAACATCTATTCTACTGAATCAACTATATAGGTTCTCACATTGAAATCCTTCGTACAAGATGAGTGTGACGAACGGGAGTGTATTTCTAAGATGTTGTTTTGTGTTTGATCATATGCTCCTTTGTCGATTGAAGTTTGTCAGTTGGCAGAACAATATGATTAAGTTCAAGAAAAATAATATTGGAATGCACTTCTTTTTGTCACTACTCATCCTATATGAAAGGATTCAATGTGATAACCTATATAGTTGATTTGAAAGAATACTCGTGTTGTGTTCTCTTCATTTTTTGTTGAGTTTTCAAACAGACTACCAAATTCTTACACTAAGTATAAGACACTTCGATACCGACATTTTCGGCAAACTTTCAATAATTTAAGTTAAATCCAACATTATAATGATACCACATATTTAGGGAGAATGTAATGTAATGTAACACTTTGTTTAAAAGAAAATAAATTTGTCGTATTATGTTGTTTTGGAATTGATTTTGCATACTTGTGTATGAAATGAATTGATATTTCTAAGACATCCTTACCGTTAAGTAAATGAATGCTTTTAAAAGGTATTGAGAACGATTGAATGAACGAGTGTGGTAAATGAGAATGATTGAAAAGGAGCAATTTTTAACAAACAATATTGTTAAAATGCACCAAATGTCATAGAAAATTGTTTTTTTCATGTACTAAAGTTTATTTTTTTACAAAACATACAAAAGTTCTTTAAAATACATTGAAATGACGCAAATAAGTAAATTTTGGTGCCCGATAAGAACGGAGATGAAATTAAACTAAATTAATTTTGCGTAATTGTGTGTTTTGTAAGTTATGATTTTTAAAAATTTAGCAAATGAATGTTATTTAAAAATGCAATTTTTTGCCAATGATCAAAGAAAGACAAAACGCAGCGGTAGTTAACTATCATTGAAACAACGGTAGTTAATTACCGCCAATTCACTTGGAAGTATTCATTGAAAAAAATATTGGTTGCGCACGCCTCAATGAGTGTAGTGCTTTGCATTACGTTGAAAATTAGACTTAAGCTCAAAATGATTGATTAAGCTCTCTTGGGTGTTGTTAAGTTATAAAATTAAGTTTCCATTAAGCTTAAAATTAGACATTACTCAAGATTATTCATGTGAAAGGATTATTACAAAGTGAAAAACAACCAACCATTAACAACTTCAAGCCAAATTAGCAAGAAATGTAAAATTAACAAATCATAGGAAGATATCATTAAATGTCAGGTGCTATTTTGTTCATACTAACAAATATTCGTACGTAACATTTAGAATTGTTTCTTTGTTTTAAATGTTATATTTTCTCTACTCTGTTTTTTTAGTTAGAATTTGATGCTTTAAAAAAATGAAGTAGCCTAAGTTGGAAATGAAGAAGAGTAGAACTAAAAGACAAAGTGAATCTGTGCACCGTGCACATTGGACCACCAAATTAACTGCAATTTGCATGGAAATTTGAGAGGGGACCGCACGATATCCGCATACTTTTTCAAACTTCAAAAAGCAGAAATACAACAACATGATATAAAGTTGCACCTTTAATATAAGATTATATTATGCGCTAGGAAAAAGCACAATTTAAAATACATAAATTTATCCATAAAAAGCCTACATAATTTTGTCAAGCAATAATATTGATTTGGTTGATAAAAATTTGGTACATTTTATGTATGAGTGTGGATTCAACTTCGGATGTCAATGTAAGAATCTTTGATAAACAATATACCCTTATAAATGTTATACTTTAAGGTTTGTAGTATGTTTCAATGAACTTCATTTTAGACTTATATTCATAAAAACAAGCACATAAATTTATCTAATCAATGACAGTTGTCACATATCTTCCATTCATATAAGTTACCATTTGAAAGGTCACAAGTAAACTTCATTGTAAATCATTTTAACGATTCTTCGTGATATTTTATAAAGGGTTAATGATTACATCATCCTCTCTATTTCTACCTCTCTTATGTTGCAAGAGATTAGGATCCTCTCAAGTGAAAAAAGAAAAAACTGAAGAAAATAATGTGAGAACATCCACTGAAATATAAAAGGGGATAATATTTGAAATTTTTAAAAATGGTGACAAGTTTTCTTCCTTTTTGAAGAAGTAGAGTACATTGTTCAATGGTTGAGACGTGGAAATTGAGTAAACACGATAGAGAAAAAACAATAGAAATGGTCCATTTCGTATATAATTGGTGTAGGGTATCCACGCATGTTTTCACTTCTACAAAAACACGTCTATATGATTTCATTTTTTTTTCACTTGAGTACATAAAATTTTCTGGTCAATAGAAAAAGTACCTTAATTTATTTAACTCTTCAATTCCAATCACGGATCTCCTTTTCCATTTTAGGGTATTCCCCTCAATTTTGCATGATTTAGTGTTTAGTAGTAACTTTAACATTCGATATCACTTAATATATATCATGTATAACAGCAAAAAGAAAAGTACATAAATTTATTTCATCCGTTCATTTAGGTGCTAGTCTCTCATATTATGACAAATAATATTTTGTTATTTTGTATTTCAACATTTTCTTAGGGACCTATGAGAAATTTTAAAAATAAACAAAGGAAATAGTGGTACCAAATCCTTTTTTGTTTTGAAGAGTGGTACCACCAAATCCTTGATTTGTACCATGATGTGAAGGTGCATCTATTCCGTTCATACTCTCATATAGCCAATTTTAGTTCTCTTTAATTTGTTGGGGATTTATGATAAAGAGAAAAATGTTTACTAATTTTATTTCATTATTGAGCTTGTGAGTCTCTCTTTTTAGAATGGTAAAGAGAAAAAGGAAAAGAAACATGTAGTCTTATTTTCTTAAAGAGAAAAAGAAGATTCCAAAAATCAGATAAAGAAAGATACATACATGTACATGTATGAACCATCATCAATATGAAAAGTTAAAGTAATAAAGTTAATAAGTGGGAGAAAGCTGGTTGAGTAGAGATGCTGATCTCAAACAATCAATTAATTTTGTCAATCAACCAAATTTCTTGATGCAAATTATTCTACTTTGTTCTCTTCCTATCTTCAATGGCTTTATTTTTTCTCTTTCTCTTAACACTTCTTGTGTTATTATCATGTGCATCTTGCCAACTTCAAGGTATGTATAATGTAGCCATGCATGCTAATTAAACATTAAATTCCTAAGTATAATATGTTTATTCATTCTATGAGTATCATGTCATTTTATTTATGTATATGTTAGAAGAAGAAAACAGAATCATAATGATAGGTTCTAAATCTGTGAGATTAAGATTATATTTATTATTGTCTCTGTGATGCAGAATTTATAAGCATTGATTGTGGAGGAACAAGAAGTAACTACACTGACATAACCACAGGGCTAACATGGATTTCAGATTCTGAGATTATGAAACATGGAGAGACAGTGGAAGTAAAAAACCCTAATGGAAACAAAGTTCAATATCAGAAACGCAGAGATTTTCCAACAGATAGCAGAAAATATTGTTATACACTTGAGACTGAAGAGAGAAGAAGGTATTTGGTAAGAGCAACTTTTCAGTATGGAAGTTTGCAAAATGGAGACACATACCCTCAGTTTCAACTTTACTTGGATGCAACTAAATGGGCTACTGTGTCAATTTATGATGAGTCAAGAATATATGTTAAGGAAATGATCTTTAGGGCACCTTCAAATTCTGTTGATGTTTGCATGTGTTGTGCTACAACTGGTTCTCCGTTCGTATCTACAATTGAGCTTAGGCCCTTGAATCTTTCTATGTATGCCACTGATTATGAGGATGACTTCTTCTTGAAAGTAGCTGCAAGAATTAACTTTGGTGCTCCAACTGGGGATGCTGTCAGGTCTGGTGGTTTCCCCTTATATTTTTCTTTGATTGAATATCAATTTAGTCGGTGAAATTGTTGCGCGTTATCAATTTAGTCCATAAAATTGTTGGGTATGACTCATGATTTACTTATAAATGGACAAGTCGCTTCTCCGTTGGACTTGGCCAATTCGTTTGTTGCGATGTGACTGGGAGGTGTGGGGGCTTTGCCCCTCACTATATGGTTCATAGTAATTTTGTAATCGAACTGTGGTATTTTAACCACAAGCTGTAATTTGTAAAACTAAGATTGATTAATAGAAAGACATTGCAGCCACTCTACAGTCAGAGATGTGGGAAAAATTGTCCGAAATCTGTGATGAAATCATATATGTTCTTTGTTTGCCTTTTTCGTGTATGTTATCTTTGAACCAGGGTTTCTGTTCTAATAGTCACTACAATTGAACATCTCTGGTTATATTAATCCTTTTGGATCAATGAGTTTAGTACCTAAAAACTAATGTAATTAAGAGTTTTTAAAATCAGAGATCATTTTGAAATTTCGCTAATTTTAGAGACCAAATTGTTTCTGTTCTAGAGTTTGAGACTAAATTGGTGCAATTCCCTCATTTTTTAACATCCACCATAGTTTGTTTGCTCAAAAAAAATCAAATATTTGGTACTGTCGGCTTAATTTATGTATCTAATGTGTATCAGGTATCCTGAGGATCCATATGATAGAATATGGGAGTCTGATCTTGGAAAAAGACAAAATTTTCTTGTTGGGGTGGCCGCAGGAACCGAAAGAATAAACACAACAAGGAACATAGCAATAGAGACAAGAGAATATCCACCAGTTAAGGTGATGCAAACTGCAGTTGTTGGGACAAAAGGGCTACTTAGCTATAGACTGAACCTTGAAGACTTTCCTGGTAACGCAAGAGCTTATGCATATTTAGCAGAGATTGAAGATCTGAGTAAGAATGAGACTAGAAAATTCAAATTGGAGCAACCTTTTATAGCTGATTATAGCAATGCAGTGGTGAACATAGCTGAGAATGCTAATGGGAGCTACACTCTTTATGAACCAAGTTACATGAATGTGAGTTTGGAATTTGTTCTTTCCTTCTCCTTTAAGAGGACACCGGATTCTACTAGAGGACCTCTGCTAAATGCAATGGAAATAAGCAAATATCAAGAAATTGCTTCAAAGACATTCAAGCAAGATTGTAAGTTCTTAATATCAGTATGTATTTGAAAATAAATATTCTGGTGCATGTATTGAAAAAACTCAACGATTACATATGTTGTATCAAATGGCCAAATTACTAACCATACTTCTCTTTTCCAGCAAATTTTGTAAATGCATTTTCCTCCTTGTCAGACGAAATTATCCCAAAGAATGAAGGCGATCCTTGCGTTCCAACTCCGTGGGAGTGGGTGAATTGCAGTACCGCTACACCTGCAAGAGTTACAAAGATGTAAAATCTCCATACCTTTTTGTTGACACTTTTATTCCATGCTAACTTCTAGTCTAGTAAATTATGTGAATGAGTCACCTATGGCTTATGTTTTTAAAACACATTAGAATTTTGATTTCCAAAAGTTTATACTATAGAGTGTGAGATACCGATATAGTTATATTCAAGAAAAACTTAAGTCAGAAGCATGAGGAAAAATTGTAAGCAAATGTTTCTACTGTTTGCGTAGCAACATAACATTTTGCCATGGTAAATATTTTCAAGTTAAAGTAGTACAGGTTTTTACTGGTTACAATACCTTGTATTAGAAACTTGTCAGGAAGGAATTTGACCGGTGAAATCCCACAAGAGCTCAACAGCATGGAAGCCTTGACAGAATTGTAAGTAAAACATTCTTCAAAACAAAAAATGATTTTATTTGTATTTTTAATTTTAGTTTCTCTTGTAATTCATTATTGTTTTCTTAGGTGGTTAGATAGAAACTTTCTTACAGGACAACTACCAGACATGAGCAATCTTATCAATCTAAAGATTGTGTAAGTTCTTTAGTTTCACATACCATCTTGGAAAACACTGTTCTTATTTTTTTTCTTTCTCATTTTCATTTTCTTTTCTTCCAATAATGTATGCAGGCATCTAGAGAACAACAAATTGATCGGTCCACTACCAACGTACCTGGGTAGTTTACCAGGTTTACAAGCATTGTATGTAACATTTACTCACCAATGCTTATCATCTCTACTTTCGAAACAACTTGTAGCATTTTTCGTTGTTAGCTCCGTATTTCTCCAACTGAAACTAAATGTCCCCCATATGATCTTTATGAATGAATCAATGCCAGGTACATACAGAATAACTCATTTACCGGGGAGATACCTGCAGGATTATTATCTACAAAAATCACTTTCATGTAAGTAAGCTCAGCAAAATCATAGTTTTCTCATATCAGATCAATTTAAATGCAAATGCTACAGACTCGTTGAATATGAATTTAAAGAACATTGGTATCTAGATTGAAGTGACAGACATTTTTTTTCTATTCTTTCAGCTATGATGATAATCCTGGACTACATAAAAGGAACAAAAAGCATTTTCCGTTGATATTAGGAATTTCTATCGGAGTACTAGTGATTTTATTAATCTTGTTCTTAGCGAGTTTAGTGTTATTGCGTTATCTTAGGAGAAAGGCTTCTCAACATAAAAGTGATGAAAAAGGTTAGTAAACCAAGTCAAATCTAATACTTTTAGCTAGACTAATATAAATTTCTACCATTAAAGCAATATTTTGCCCTGCAGGTATCTCAGGACGCAGTAGCACTAAACATTTAACTGGATACTCTTTTGGTCGGGATGGGAATTTAATGGACGAAGGTACTGCATACTATATTACTCTCTCAGACTTGAAAGTAGCTACAAACAATTTTTCAAAGAAAATTGGAAAGGGAAGCTTTGGATCTGTCTATTATGGGAAAATGAAAGATGGAAAAGAGATAGCAGTCAAGACTATGACTGAACCATCCAGCCATGGGAACCATCAATTTGTAACTGAGGTAGAATTTCATACTTGACTCAAAACTAATCAGTACGTAACTGAGGTAGAATTTTCATACTTGACAGTATGGCTCATATATAAACACAGAAGAAGGGCAAGGAAGCTGAGGTGGCGAAGTTCCATCCGCTCCTTCCCTTGCGTTTGGTCCAAACTTGTGTTAGGCTCAGGGGGGGTGCGTGGGGCGATAGGCGATAGCCCTCAATGGTACGGTTCAGGGGTATAGTTGTAATTTGGACCGTAGTATTATATATATGGCTTATAACATTGTAAACCCTAATTCACTCAAGTAATATACAGAACTATAGTTGATCTGTAGTAGTAGAGGTAGGCGTAAATATCCCAACTACGTAAACAAACAATCATGTTCCATTAATTGCGATTTGCGTTTTCTTTAATCTTCTATTACTAGTTGATGTTCTAACAAAATTATTTGTGTTCCGTGAAAATTGTCAGTACTGGCCTCTTATTTTAAATGCATTGCAAATGCAGGTAGCCCTCCTATCAAGAATTCATCACAGAAACTTGGTTCCTCTGATTGGATATTGTGAAGAAGAATATCAGCATATTTTGGTTTATGAGTATATGCACAATGGCACTCTAAGGGATCACATTCATGGTTTGATTCCACACCCTTGTATTCATCTATATACTTGGTAGTAAAAATTATATCATGGTTTAAATTTCAATGTGTTGACAGAATGTTCGAGTGAGAAGCAATTAGATTGGTTGACTCGTCTTCGAATTGCAGAAGATTCAGCGAAAGGTTGATTGAACGACATTGACTAGTTCCTTGGTCCAAAGTAATTTTTAACAGTTAAATAACAAATTTCTACTTCTATAGGTCTTGAATACTTACACACAGGATGCAATCCCAGTATCATTCACCGAGACGTAAAGACGAGCAACATTCTCCTAGACATCAATATGAGAGCAAAAGTGTCAGACTTTGGACTCTCGAGACTAGCCGAAGAAGATTTAACTCATATATCAAGTGTTGCAAAGGGAACTGTGGGCTACCTGGATCCTGAGTAAGACATTTGCCTCATATTTCCATGATCAACAGCAATATTTTTCTGTAACACGTTAAGCTCAAATTATTTTTTACCACATTAACAGGTACTATGCAAATCAACAATTGACTGAAAAGAGTGATGTATACAGTTTTGGAGTTGTTCTATTGGAACTGATATGTGGAAAGAAGCCTGTATCACCAGAAGATTATGGACCAGAAATGAATATAGTTCACTGGGTATGTTGAAAAACATAAGCTGAAATAACTTGAACATTTAGACTATCTAAACAGCTTAATTAAGCACTTATTATATAAGTGTTTGTGTATAAGTTATCTCTAATATCAAAAGATAAAATAAAGTCAAACTGTTTTCAAATAGAAGTTACCAGCTATTATCATAACTATCTTAGAGAGCTAATATAAATAAGTTGAAAACAGCTCATGAACATGCCATAAGCTGTTTTCGTAAGCTATCTCAGACAGTCTCACAAGTGTTTATGCCAGTAGATAAGCTCACAAGTGTTTTTTGCAGGCAAGATCCTTAATCCGTAAAGGCGATATAATCAGCATTATGGATCCTTTATTAATTGGAAATGTGAAGACTGAGTCAATTTGGAGGGTTGCTGAAATTGCCATGCAATGTGTAGAACCTCATGGTGCCTCTAGGCCAAGGATGCAAGAAGTGATTTTGGCTATACAAGATGCTTCTAAGATAGAAAAAGGGACAGAAAGTCAACTAAAAGTCTCATCCTCAAGTAGTTCAAAACCACAATCTTCAAGGAAAACTTTACTCACAAGCTTTCTTGAAATTGAAAGCCCTGATTTGTCAAATGGTTGTCTTCCATCAGCAAGATAATTTTATTTTTTTTCCATTCATATAAACTTATCAATGTACCTACCTGCCTAATAAGGCCTTATGTGGGTAGGTGAGTTTTTTTTTGTACATCACATATCACTAGTTTTGTTAATCCTCATACTATTAAGTATTAAATATATGTTTATAACACAGTCACAAGATATAAGCTCAATAGAGAATTGGGAGAAAATGAGAAATTAAAACTGAAATTTATACTGGACTAGGTTCAGAATACTACTTATGTTGCTTTGATTTTTATAAGTCTTTGCAAAATGAACTTATAACTTATTAGTAAGTTGATAATTTTTTTAACCAATTTATATAAACAAACTTCCGGATACCAAAATAATGCAAGTAAGGTATGATAGAATGTGTATCACAATTCCTCGCTTCTATGCACATGGGTGATATATTGGGCTGGTAATGTTATATGGGATTGAACCAATAACTTGATATTTTATCAGCATGTGTATAGAAGCGAGGAATTGTAGATTCAAACATGCACTGATCAAATGTCTTTGAAGCTTGTTACTATCTCAGTTGTACTTACCAAACAACTAGGTCCTATGAAGCACATACACGACACGGACATCGACACGGATAATAATTTTGAGAGAATGACATAACTCAGAGTAATCATAGGTGTCGTATCGGTGTCGGACACCGACACGTGTCCGACACAGGACACATTTAATCCGAAGAGGGTCTATGCTTCATAGATTATGCTTCATAGATTAGAAATAAACGTTTGCCTCTACCATAATTTGATCCTTTCTAAATGCCAAACATGCAATGACAAATAAAATAAAATCCACCTGCTTTGGTGACGGGCATTTGGTAAAAAATGAAGATATCGGCCAGAATTACTTTTTATATTTTAAGCACCTAATTAGGACAATAATTTGTAGGTTAAAAAAACCCGTGGGACAACAGGTTGCCAATGTTGTGGCATTTGCCAAGTAACAACTGTTCTCCAACTTTTGTTTTTATGTTTCATTCTCCGTTTTGTTTTTTAAGGAAGAAAATCTTGCTAATTTTGAGTTTGATAGTGACGTAAATATAGTTTAACCAATAAAAAAATTTAGTTCTTAAATGACTTGATGGTGATTCTTGAAAATAACTTATTTACTTGAAAGATCAAACTATCCCTCAATAACCCCCCTTCATTGTTGTTGCATTAATTGAGCATATCAGCTAGAACTAGAACAATCTGTATACTCCTATAATAATATTAGTATTAATATGTATTTTTTGGCGAGACTCACACACATTAAATATACGGAGATGTGATGAGATTTACTAATTTTAACTTGGACTTCATATTTCCTTAAAAAAAAACTTGGACTTCAATATATTAAATGTCTATACTATACTCTATACTCACGAAACTAGGGTAATATTCGTACATAACTAACTACAAACTTTCATTTGAAAATCCGTGAATATTATAATGTCTAGTAGTAGTCATCATAATTTTAAATTGAAATCAAGAAATTTCAACGGTAGATTCCGAATTTTGATGGATTATCACAAGAAACCTAACCAGGGCATCTAAAAACGAACTACTGATATTGTAATAATTGATGGTAGTTCATCTAGAGTATAGTATACAAATACAATAGAGTTTCCATTGATCAGTCAACCCATGCGTGCTTTATAAAATGAAACAGGAGGTTAGGATACAATTTTTTTTTTCATCTAGAAAGGATAAGATACATATTAAATATTAAAATATTTTACATTACATGTATTTAAAATGATAATCTGATCACATTTGTTTAAACTTCAATTCTGCAATTGCTCCTCCTTGACCATGGATTGTTTGTGTTTGGATGCTCATTCAACTCAAAAAGAAAACTAATAGTCCAATGATCACATTTGTATTAACCTTTTGCAAATGATAAATCAATTATATATTATATTATATAAATTAAAGACTTTAAAGTTTATTTAAAAACTAATTTTAAGAGCAAATTATAAGAGACTAAATTAAATGTTTATTAACCAAAAAATTAAATGTTTACTAGAAAAATTATAATTATGGTTTTGCAGCTTTGGACTAATTTACGTGTCACATCTTCATTCATTAATTTTCTCACACAATTTTAACTATCATTTCAAATTTATATTTGTTACCAAAATTCAAATCACTCATTTATCAGATTAATTTAGAAAATATATAAGAAAAAGCTAATGAATACCATTAGGGAAATGCTAATGAGAGATAGCTATAAAACAGCCAATTTGCATTGGCTTAATTGATATCGAGTTCACTAATGAGTTTAGTTCTATGATGAGTTTGGAGGTCAGTCCTGACCATGATCCAACTAACCTAAACTTTTTTCTATTAACAATAAAAAATAGTTATAAAGAAAATACAAGATGGATTCTCCCAACCAACCGATTTCGATACGCAAAAGTTTGAAATGGAACACATATTCATTTACTTAAAGAACACAAATCTTTTACTACTTAAAAACTAACTCATTATTGGTATTATTTTTTTAGATAAACAAAATGACAAATAACTTTTCAAACTCACAAACAAGTGAACGAACCAACCTAGTTTCGAACCCCAATCACGATGTCGGACTTAATGATCTCGGTATTCTTTTGCCACTTGAACGGTACTGGATTCTTTGCCATCACCGCAAAATTAAGTGAAATCATGGCCATAAAAAATACATGGACAATGAAATGTAGAAATTAAGAGAGATAAAGTGTTTAATGATAAAGTTTGTCACACCGTGGAGAAGTCTACGAAAGAAAATCTACACCCACTTAAACTAGGACTCGTGGGTCATTATTGATTTATTGGTAATTTATCTTGTATATAAACATAAATTGTTGTTTTAGAGAATAAACATATTAATTTGTTACTGTTCAAAAAAAAAAACGAATTAGAATATTATTTAAAATTTTGAGGAAATAAACTGAAATTTGAAAAAGTAGTGAAAGTAAAATAGGGAATAGGAAAACCCCACTAGGCACCCAATATGAATAGTACTAGTAGTGGGGATAAGGAAAGAGAAAGAATAATAAATATTTGAAAAAAATGGGATAAGGAAAGGAAAGAAACAGAAGCTATATGATTGTTAATGTCGTACGTAGCGTAGGTCTCTTTTGACAATGATCAACGCATCTTTTATGTTACGGCATTCCTTACCTCACCCAACCCAACCCAACCAAACCAAACCCACCTCTTTCTCTTTAACAAAAACCCAACCACACTCCTCTAATCTTAATTAGGAAATTCAATCTTCTTTCTCTAAACTCAGGAACCTTTACTTTTCTTCATCCTTAAATTTCTTTCTTTTCCCCTTTTCACTTGGAATTATACATCATCACCCAGTTCATAACAAAGTTATTATTATGGCAATGATGCCATACTATCTTTCTAGGTTACCTTGTCAGGATTCTCTTCAAATACTTGAGGCTGATATTCAACAAGCTAATTCTTTGTAAGTTTTTTTTTTCAACTTTCTTTTTCTGATAGATAATTGTTAATTAATTTCCTTTAATTGAATTTGAATGATTCTAGGGCTGCTGCAATTCCAAGAGCAAGAGGAGGGACTCTTATTAAAATGAAATTGGTTTACAATCAGTTGGCTCCACTATTACTATTATTTCTTCAATGGATGGATTGTTCTTGTGCTGGATTTTTGCATAGTTATCTCAACCTTTTCCACATACTTATATATAAGGTCAGTTCATTTATTTCAATTTATTCACCCAAATTCATTGTAGGCTATAAATGTTTTTTTTTTTTTTTTGTTGTTGGTTTGTTTATGTTGTTGATGTTATGTTTTTTAATATAGGAACCAAATGATGGTAGATCAAACATGTCTACTCGTGGAAGGAAGGCGACCATTAAGGACTTTTATGGTGTGTGAATAAATTTGACTTTTTTTTTCTTCTTATCCTAAAATGTATTGTTTTTTATGGCTGCATTGACTGATTATTCCTTAATTTGTTGTTCTTATGTCATTGAAAAAATTGGACTTTCAGCTGTTATATTGCCATCTCTTCAGCGGCTTCATGGTAGTTTCGACGACATGTTGGAGACTTGTGAAGAAGGGAACACAAGCTTAGAAGGTTCAAGCTGTGGCAATAAGGTAATCGAATTTGAAGGAGATGGGAAATTAACCAATGTTGATTTGCAAAGAGAAGATGAATGTGGGATTTGCTTAGAGCCTTGTACCAAAATGGTTTTGCCTAATTGCTGTCACGCTATGTGCATCAAATGCTACCGCAAGTGGTAATTAATCACATTTGTCTCTATCTTATATTAGGCTTGTGTGGATTAACTTATTTGAGCTTATTTATTAAAATAAGCATTTGTGTGACCGTTTGAGAGAGCTTATAGGAACAGTTTATGACATATCCATAAGCTATATTCAACTTCTTTCCATAAGCTCTCTAGGTTATTTTGTGAAAACGACTTTAGCTTATATGATAAGGGCTTATGGTATAAGCACTTGATTAAGTTATTTATCCAAACAAGGTCATTGTCAACTTGCATAGATGGTTTATTAGTTTATCATTTTAACAATCTTTCTTCTGTTGGACCTATTCGATCTGCAGGAACAGAAAGTCAGAGTCGTGTCCTTTTTGTCGCGGTAGCTTAAGGAGGGTTAATTCGGAGGATCTATGGGTATTGACTTGTGATGAAGATGTTGTTGATGCTGAAACAGTCTCTAAAGAAGATTTATTGCGCTTTTACCTCTATATCAACAAGCTTCCCAAAGATAACCCTGATGCACTTTTCCTAATGTATTATGAATACCTGATTTAATTTTCTTTTTAATGAGTAGGAATCAAATCCGGCACCTCGGAGTTTACAACTCTCACACACCCTGTGCACCAACCACTTGTGTTAGACACCCGTGGTTTATTTGATTTTTTTTCTCTAAATAAGAAGAAAATGTGTACATATAGGAAAATCCGGACCGCAAATGTGAATAGTGTCTGGTAAAAAATATATATATTCTGGTCATTTCATCATAGCACTTGTAAGAGAAGTTTCTTGGATTTTTAGACCAGGAAAAGCACTCTTGTTTAGTCCTCTGATGCATATTTATTATTGTAAGCATTGCTCTTACAATTGATTTGGAATTCCTTGTTTGAGTTGTTGGCTAGCTAAAGTTTTTCAAAAAGTTGTAATTAAGATATGAGGGTCTATTAAGCAAAATCTTATTGTATATTATATGTTGAAAACTTTAAACAGACTCATGTTGAGAAGAAGAATTCATGTGCTTAGATTATATATATTGGTCAAACAAGTTTATGAAGTTTTCGAATCTTCTGTAAGCTGTCAAAGTAGACTTTGTTAGTAGAATACTCTCAACTTATTTGTATACATATAGTTGTTAGCATCACGGGTGTTAAAGGTTAGTAAACAATATTTTTTGACAAAAAGTAAACATTTAAGACGTTATTTTACCTAAGAACGGGCTGGCTCATTCTTGGAAAATTTGAAAATTTGAATCTCTTTTTATTAATCAAAATGTGAATTAAGCTTAAATAGAATTTTAATGTTAGACCGAAACACTTTTTTAGATTTGAACTTGATCTTTAACTCAATAAAACTTTTTTTCTTTTTTGTAGTATTTAACTCAATAAAACTTGATGAGGTACATATTCAAAAAGGATATGCCTACACAAGATAATACTGGGTTGATCCCAATTCACCAAATAGTATATAACAATATTTTTATAAATTTATTGGGCATAGCTATTTTAGTTCTATATTCAAAGTTTGATACGACCTTCATAGATCAAGGATTTGTGAGCAAGTAGAGTTTGTACTTGATTACATTCAATTATTTTTCTTTCCTAATTTTATGATTCAATTTATTTCATTTTTCTAAATTTACGATTCCGTTATTTCCCTTTTCTTTAGACTATGCAAGTTGTTATGCCAAGATTGGTTATATACGATGCAACAGTAAACCAATTCGGATATGATGAATAATAACAAAGTTTCACTTTCTTCCCTAACTTCTCATCTATTTTCTCTTTAGGAGTTCACACTCACTCAAAGTGCACTTACTTCATCTCTTTTCTCTCTGGAGTTGACACTAACTCAAAGAGTACCTTTTTCTTCGCTCTGAGATAATTAGAGTGTATCATTGGTGCTTTCATTCAGATCTCATTTTCGATGAGCCAATGTCTCTGGCTGACCAATACTGCCTCCATTTCCGAGACGAGTTCAAACGTCGAATGGAAGACGTGATTCCAAATCTCGTTACATACTCACCAATAGTACAATTTGTTATTGGCGTGCCTATAAGAAGTTAATAAATCTTATGAGTTTATATATGGATGGGCAAAAGAGAAAGGGGATACAAAGAGGAGAGAGGAGTAAGAGCCTCTTTTTTTTTTTTTTTGTTACAGAGTAAAAGCCTCTTTGATTGTGTTTTGCTCTTTAGTTTTTTAAAACTATATTTCAAATCAATTTTTTAAAACTGTTTTTAAGAATAAAATAAAATAAAAATTGTTTGATAATACTATTTTTGAAAAGCATTTCAGCAAAGAGAGAATGAAAAATTTTGCTAAAAAAATGAGATAAATGTGCAATGAAATAATTACAGAAGTGTCATTAATAAAAACAACGTATTTTATGCGTGTTTTCAATTTTTTTTGAGTTGTCTAAAAGAAAAACAAAATTAAAAACCTGTTATGAATATAATAAGTGGATGTTCACAAACCCTTGTATTTATCTATTTATAAGTGACACCATATTACTTATCTTCTAAGTCATATTGTTGTACTTCTCTATAAAAAGAAACCATATATATATATATATCATAATTGTACACTACAACATAATACTATAATTATCTTTGTTCTCTATCCTTCTCTACTTCTCTTTGTTCTTCCTTTAAAACCAAAACAATTTCTGTTTTTTAGTTTTAAAAAGTGTAATATATAAAATAATTTTCAAAAACTGTTTTTAAAAAAGAAGCCTGCTAAACTTGTTTTTAATTTTCAAGATTTTTAAAACCGACAAAACGATTTTTCAAAACTATTTTAAATACGCTCTAAGTAACTCATTTTTTGTGATATCCTTCCCTAGTGAAAACTCATCTGCACCATATATTCATCAATACATTATAAACCTAAACATCAAAACTTTCACCACGCATCAAACTATCTTTATCGTAAAGGTGGACATTTCCCTTTTTCTTTTTCCATAGTTCTTTCTTTCTTTTTCTATTTTCCCCTTTTTCTCTTACATAATTTTTGATTCATTGTATCTTTCCATTTTCTAGTTAATCAAATTTAATTGGTTTGTGAGAGTTACTGTTTGATATTATATTTACCAAACATTTACTTCGCTGATGTTTGGTATAGTATTTAAATATTGATTCTAAAAGAAAACAGACAATTCTAATTGTTGATTGGTTTCAATTTTGTAAATATTACCCTTAATTATATTTGTAGGAAATTAAGTGACATAAATTAAATAAATTTACATTGTAAATCATTTTTTATCAAATATTTTGCTCAAATCAGGCTGATACTCCATAATTAATAATTCGGACAATTTTGTTTTTAGAAATTTCAACTCTCTTTGAAAAATATTAGCCCGGTTTAATCATGACTCAAACCTTTTAGGGCCCGTTTGATGGTCAGGATAGGGAGACAGGATATGATACATTAATCATATCCTGTTTAAATCTCATGTTTGATGCACCAATGTGATAGGATAAAATAAACCATTTTCCTATCTTATCCTGACTTTCCTTTGTAATTTCTATCCTGAGTATAAGCTGGGTTAGAAATTATCATGATGGATTAGAAGATCATTCCTTATTTATTATCATCAACATTTTTAACATCCGTAGAGATTCCAACTAGAGTCATAACCTTGTCAAGAGTTGTACCCTCAACTATAGGAACCAAATTATGAGAATCCAACCCCTCCTTATATATTAGAGGGTTAGAAGCCGCTACAGACAGAGCATGACCATTTATATTGGAAATTGGTTGGCTCATTGGCTATAGTCACAATATTAAGTTGAATCAAATTCTCAACATTTGATTTGCATCTGTTTTCCGCACTATCCACCGATAAATTCTCATTTCTAGTTGCCTTTGATACTTTGATCAACTATTGATTTAGCAAGAGACACATATTTCTCTGCAACATTGTTTCCTGTACGCTGCAAGTTCTAAAGTTCAAGTGCCGACCCTTCTCTTTATCATAGGGATCAACAGTTCCTAAGATACCCTTCTGCTCAACTACTTTAGAAATTAATTATGAATCTAATTCTTGAGCTTCCAAGTTAATCACAACATGATTAACATCATTGACAGGGCTAACATCAGTTTCTTGGTAGTAACATCTAGCATAAGATAACTATATTTCTTTGTAGCGATAGTATTGGAAAAAGCCTTCGTCAAATTCTTTTGGACAGTTGGATTGTTATTAACTAACTTTTGGCAATTTTGTATTGAGTGCCCAATTGATCGACAATTATTACATAAGTCAAGATGTTTTTTATAGACAATTGCCACTTTGAATGCATGGCCATCTCTTTCCACTAAAACATTGTTGTAAAGCTTGCAAGAAAGATCAATATCCACAGGTATTCTAGCAACATTGTTGTAAACTTGCAAGAAAGATCAATATCCACGAGTATTCTAGCATAATGGCCAAAAAGCCTAGCCTTAGTAGATTCATTTATAGTCAGCGGATTGCCCACACCAAGAGCAATTTCCAAGAGAGTTTTAAGCTTCCAGTACTCCTGGGGCAAATCCAATAACCTAATCCAAACTAAAGTATGAGTTTGTTTATGGGTGTGGGGATTGAAATCTTTAGTCCAACAAAAGAATCCCAATAAGCCAGGTTTCAAATTGACCAACTCCAGAGACCAAATCTTATGCATATCCTCATCATAATTCAAATTGAATTTAAAATAACCCTTATCCAGAGGAATAACTCTCTAATTACTGGTGCCTTTCTAGGGATTCGAAAGCTTGTTGTAGAGGCTTTTGGTGGATCTCCTTTGTGCAGCTTCAAACGACTGTGCAGGCTCCTTGTGCGATCGGCAATCCCTAATTCATACTTAGTTTGAGAAATGCGAATGCTAACGGAGCCTCTTAATATCACGCCTTATTTATTATTTTTCATGAGTTTTGCTATTAGGAGGCGTAGTAGTAGACAATCATATGGAGGTTCTCATGAGCTTAGCTCAGTTGATAGGGACAATGCATAATATACGCAAGGTCCAGAGTTCAATTCCCGACCACCACCGAAAAAGATGACTACATGGAAGTGGCTAACAAAGTAGAAGTAATTGATGAAGAGAAAGTAGATGGTGGCGTGGAAGTAGTTGAAGAGGCAGAAAAGGTTGACGAAATAGGTGGTGGTGTCTCATTGTATACAATAGACATGACAACAAAATTCATACCCGCGGGTACTCGTTTGAACCAAACTCAATTTGACGGATTTTCTCCGCTTTGACTGAGTTTGGGTATGAGTTTAGGTTTTCTCCGATTTTAAAACACGGGTACGGGACGGTTAACGGGGATATAGGTACCCACCCCGAACCCATACCCAAACTCGCCCCGAATGTAGAAAATCAATTTATCACCCCTTTCATATAAATAGAAACCCAAACTCTAAATCACGTCACTCATAGAGTTAGAATTTATGTCTTTCAGATGACACTCACTTATCATAGTTCTCTCTTTTCTCCTTCCATATCTCACACTCTCGGTCTCTCTATTCTCCTTCACCATAGTCTCCTCGTGCTCGAGGTTAAAAAATACTTTTATTTTTATTAAAAAAAATTATCCAGTGCGGGGATGAGGATTGAGCGGGGATACCCATTCCATCAAGGACGATGATGAAATTCGATATCTCATCCCCGTTGAGTATGAGTATGGTGACATGCAATTATACGAGAGTAGTGTATGAGGATGGGGAATGTAAAACTCGTCCCCACCCCACCATATTGCCATGCCTAATCTACAAAGGTTGAAATTAGTAACAGAGAACGGGAACACCCTTGCCTACTTCTGCCTCAAGTAGCCGGTGAGGTGGAAGTAGATGACAAGGCATTCCTCTATTTTGATGCATTGGTGCTTTTTAAAAATTCAGTTAGTGTCTCTGTTATATGTAAAACATATTATTTTGGATATTTAATTATACAATAAAGAAATAAAGAATTTACATATTGATAATGGTCTACCTCATTTTCAACCCTACCCCTAACAAATTAAATCATACTGCATGATTGGTTTAAACAGAAATACACCACAAAATTTGAATAATATTATACTAATTGAATTTGATTACTCCCTCCGTCCTTTAATGTAAACTCCCTTTACATTTTTCACATTTTTTAAGAAAAGTTGTCAGTGTAATTAATGTGTCTGTTTTGTGTGTTAATATTACCAAATTGTCCTTTGTTTGTATGTGTATTAAATTTGACTTTTCAAATTTCAAGATAAGTTAGTAGTATTAATTAAGGGTATGTTTAGGAAAAAATAATAAATACACCTAGTAATTTAAAAAGGAGTTTACATTTAAGGACAAAAATAAAATCAAATAGGTGGTTACATATAGGGACATAAGGAATATTAATTAACAAAACATATCTCATAATCGCTTAAATAACATAACTCATATTATCCTCCCCTAATATTGTAAAAAAAATAAAATACATCCCTTAATCTCTTAAGCAGATATGAAAAGAAAAAATCAGTCAAAATAATCTTTTGACTTGAATTCTCAGTCAAATTAACAATAATGTACTTAACTAATAACGATTTGTCTTCCAATAAAGAATAAAGATATGTCAAAAAAAATAAAATAGTAATTAATAATTGCTCCATATAAAATAAAAATAGAAATTCTTGTCTTTATTTGATTTTTTTTTTATTTCTTCCGAATTTCGTCGTCATAACAGGTCCGCATTAATCACTTTGCTTGGCACTCACTCTCTGCAACTATTTTAGATTTTCCAAAGTCAAGTTACATTTTAGGGTTTCCTTTATCTTCTTCATCTCAGATTCATTCGATTCAATTTTGGATTCAATTCAATGCTTACATAGGTTGCTTTGTAAATTTCAAAACCAACAAATCGAAATTGCAGATCCGAATGAAGGAGTGAGTATTTGAATTTGACGGTTCAATATGTCTGAGAACAATCACTTATCGGAGCAGATTTTGGATTTGGATTCTCAATCAAATGTGGTTAATACCGAATCAAACATTGATACTTATCAAAATCAGGTACATATTCCTAATAATATACATGTAATTGAAATTGGGATAATGTAAAGTTTTAATTTTTAATCAATTAATGGAGTGGGTGAAGCAGGTAACACATGTTGATCTCAAAGATGAAGTTTTGGGAGAATCCGAAGATGTAAAATCTACAGAGGATAACATGTTTGTTGATTGCCCCGACGAGCTAATCACATTCGACGGTAAGCAAAAGGAAGAAGAAGCTGTAGCTGCTGATGAAAATGAAGAGGAAAGTCAAATACTGCACCAACAACAGAGTCATTTTGTTGGATTGGACAATGGCATAGCGGGGGAGCTGGAACAACTGCGGGTTAAGTTGGAGAATGCTGTTGCTGAGAAAGAAAGTGTTGTGAATGAGTATCAGGTGTGCTAGCATAGGTTAAAGGCTTAAAGTTTGTTTGTTTATTTTGCTGCTGAGAAATAAAATTTTGTTAATTTATTTATTTTGGTGATATTCAGGAGCTTTTATCTGTGAGGGACCGTGAGATAGAGAATCTAAATGCAAAGGTTTCACAATTAATGATATCTAATGAGAGCCTGCAAGCTTCATCGGAAGCCCAGCTTGAAAAGGATGGTGATGTTGATAATGTGATAGATAGGACGATATATTCTCTTGCAAGTGTTGTTAATCAAGGGCAAGTATTGGATGAATCTAGAAGTGGGAAAATAGTATATATCGAGGAAAACACTGCGCTTTTGATTGAAAAGTATAATCAAATGCTTTCTAATATTTATCAACTTGGACAGTCATTCTCGGAGGTTGGCTTGGATACTAGTGAGCAGGAATATGGAAACATACTTGTTGGTGCTCATGGTGGGTTACTGGAGCTCAAGAGAAAGGAAGATGAATTGATTGAAAAGCTGTCCCATCTAGAAGGCGAAAATCAGAAATTGGTAGAAGAGCTTGACAAGGAAAGGGCGGTGATAGGGACATTGAATACTGAGCTTGGAAATATAAAAGTAGAACTTGAGCAGGAAAAGGTCAAATCTGCTAATACCAAAGAGAAGCTTAGTATGGCTGTGACAAAAGGAAAGGCATTGGTACAACAGCGAGATTCACTAAAGACATCTCTGGCTGGTAAATCCAGTGAGCTTGAGAAATGCTTAATTGAATTGCAGGAGAAGTCAGCTGCACTAGAAGTCGCTGAACTTACTAAAGAGGAGTTGGCCCGGAGTGAAAATATGGCTGCATCCCTGAATAATTCACTACAACAAAATAGTACCATTTTTGAGCAAGTAGAGGAAATCTTATCCAATGCCAAACTTGATCATCCTGAAATGCTTGATTTGCCAGAGAGACTTCGATGGCTTGTGGATGACAGGAATAAACTGAAGGGTGCCTTCCTGGAATTAAGCAAAGTGAAGGAATCTTTATCTCTACTGGACTTACCAGAACCTGTTTCGTCATCTGATCTAGAATCACAAATCAACTGGCTTATAGATTCTTCACACAAGGCCCGCAATGATATCTACGTTCTACAGGAAGAAATTTCTACAATCAAGGAAGCATCCGTCAACTATATTGATCGTTTGAGTATTTCTCTTTTGGTGGACTCACAAGAAAAAGATTACCTTCAGTCTGAATTAACAGATTTGAGGTTGGAATATGGAGACATTGTCGGCAAGAACCATCAGATTTCTTTGGAGAAGGATCAGATCGTGAAAATGTTAGTAGATTTTTCTGGTCTAAACATGGAAGATGAAGGAATTGATCAATTCTCTTCTAACACTTTGATGATAATTGACTTATGCTTTCAAAAAGTAAAAGGGCAGAATGGTACCCTCACCAGAGCATCTCATATTGATCCCGAATTGTTTGAAAGGGTTCAAAGCCTTCTGTATGTTAGGGATCAGGGCTTAAACCTCTACGAGGATATACTGGAAGAAGATATTCTAATTAGATCAGATGTGAATAAACTGGCCAATGAGTTAAAAGTGGTATCTGACGAAGTTATAGCACTGAAAGAAGAAAGGAGTTCTCTGCTGAAAGACCTTGAACGATCAGAGGAGAAGACTGGCATGCTTAGGGACAAGTTGTCCATGGCAGTTAAGAAAGGAAAGGGATTGGTTCAAGATAGGGACAATCTAAAAGGTCTTATAAACGAAAAAAACTCAGAGATTGAGCAGTTAAAGGTTGATTTGCAGAAGCAAGAATCTGTAGTTTCTGAATACAAGGATGATATCAATAGATTGTCCAGTGATTTGGAAAGAGATAGGGACAATCTACAAAGTCTTATAAATGAAAAGAACTCGGAGATTGAGCAGTTGAAGGTTGATTTGCAGAAGCAAGAATCTATAGTTTCTGAATACAAGGATGAGATCAATAGATTGTTCAGTGATTCGGAAAGAGAGAGGGACAATCAACTAGGTCTCATAAATGAAAAGAACTCGGAGATTGATCAGTTGAAGGTTGATTTGCAGAAGCAAGAATCTGTAGTTTCTGAATACAAGGACGAGATCAATAGATTGTCCAGTGATTTGGAAAGAGATAGGGACAATCTACAAGGTCTCATAAACGAAAAGAACTCAGAGATTGAGCAGTTGAAGGTTGATTTGCAGAAGCAAGAGTCTGTAGTTTCTGAATACAATGATGAGATCAATAGATTGTCCAGTGATTTGGAAAGCATACCAAAGCTAGAGGCTGATCTTTTGGAAATAAAAAGGGAAAGGAATCAGTTTGAACAGTTCTTGATGGAGAGCAATAACATGTTACAGAGAGTGATGGAGTGCATTGATGGTATTGCTCTTCCAGTTGATCCAGTTTTTGGTGAACCTATGGAAAAGGTGAAACGGCTTGCTGGTTATGTCAATGAATGCCAAGAAGCTAAGGTACATGTAGAGCAACAGTTGCAGTTAGTAAAGGAGGAGGCCAGTATACTTGAAGCTAAATTGGCAGAAGCCCAAGAAACTGTAAACTCCCACGGGCAAAGATTGTCTTCTTCAGAGGGCAGTTTTTCTCAACTTGCTGAAGAAAAGGCAGAGTTAGAACACGAGAAAGAAAAAATTGTGGAAGAGTTACAGAAAGTTAAAGAAAAAGTTGCTGAAGTTTGCAGTACTGGCAAGTCACTTGAAGACGCTTTATCACAGGCAGAAAAAGATATTTCTGTTCTTTCCGAGGAGAAAGAGCAGGCTCAAGTATCTAGAGTTGCTGCAGAGACAGAGTTAGAGAGAGTAAGAGATGAAGCAGACAGGCAGACAAGAGAACTATCAGAGGCCAGCAATACCATAAAGGATCTAGAAGTTGAACTATCTCAGGTTGAGAGTAAGGTGAATTTATTGACTGAAAAGAATAATGCTGATCTAGTTGTCAAGACTGAATTGGAAAATGAATTGAAGAAGCTGCAAGATGAAGCAGCAAATAATGCTAGCAAGTTGGTAGGTTCCTCTGAAACTATAAAATCACTGGAAGATGCATTGTTGAAGGCGCAAGATGATATTTCTACCCTGGAAGATGCAAATAAAATTGCCAAACAGGAGATATCTTCGCTCAGTTTAAAGTTAAATTCATACATGGATGAGTTAGCTGGAAAGAATGGCAGCTTAGAGAACAAATCTCTAGAGCTCATTGGATTCCTTAATGATCTTCAGGTACTTATGAAAGACGATACTCTATTTCTTAGGATAAAACAATGCTTTGAGAAAAAATGTGAGACCCTGAAGAATGTGGATCTCATTGTGAGCAAAGTAAGAAACCATATTTCCCTGTCCGCTAAGGATTCTGGAGGGCACCTTGAGATGGAGGTAACATTCTTACTATCCTTTTTTAGCCAGTTATTTTCTCAAGTTGTGTATTTGATGCTGTTTTGATTTAACCTACATATATTTGCCATCTAAATCTTTCAACCACTATGATATGTGTCTACATAATGATTTGACTTATGTACTCAATCCCATGAAAATTACACGGGGCTTTTGGGATCAAATATGTGTTGTTCCCAATGCTTTTGGGTCTGTTCAATTATCCTGTATCACTCTTATAAATATTTTGATTGTATATGTGATGTTTTGTTCCAGGAAGATCCACCTGTGAGAAAATCATTTTCAGATGGCCTTGAAAAATTTGAAGTCGAACTGGACAACAGAGAGATTAATGGAATTGATATTGACACCATAATTTCATCATTTGGAAAGATTGTGAAAGGATTTCAGTTGAGAAATGAACATATTGCAGATAAGTTTGATGAATTTTCTGATTCTATCGATGCCTTTATTTCTCCTCTCCATGGAAAACTACTGGAAACAGAGTCTAATATAATGGCTATTGTTGAGCACGTGGAAGTTATGAAAGAAAAGGCAAATAGCGTGACAAAGTTGAACGAAGAAAAAGATACAATTATTGCTACTTTAGAGAACGATATCAGTTTATTGCTGTTTGCATGCACTGATTCTACCAGTGAACTTCAGAAGGAAGTTCACCAAAATCTTGGGCAACTTGGCTCCACTTTTGAGGTTGAGAAGCTAAACCACAAAGCAGATGAACAAGTAGAACATTATAAGAACAACGCATATGCAGACGCTTCAAGAAAGTTGATAAATGCTTCTGGAGAAGTTCAAACTTTGATTAGACAGTTCAAATTTAAAAGTGAGCAAGTAGATGCAACAGTTAGAGATTTGCAGACCAAATTGAATGAAACAACAGTTGCTTTTGAATTGGCTACAAAGGAGAGAGACTTAAATAAGAACAAAGTTTTGCAGCTGGAGTCTGATATTCAATCACTCGAAAATGCATGCACTGAGCTTAAGGATAAGGTAGAGCATTATCATGTCCTAGAAGAAAAATTAAAGGACAAAGAGGCAGAGATTTCATCAATGCACAGTGCTTCGTTGGAAAAAGAAGGTATAAAGTTTCGAAATCTGTTTTGACCTAACCATGTTGAATTTATTTTTAACATGCATTTGTTGATTTACTTTGTTATGACTAGATTTTCCTTTTTGCATTGGCAGAAAGCGCCATCCTTTCGACATCTCAGTTGAGAGATATCTTTGACAAGATAGATAGGATTGAAATCCCTATTGTAGAATCTGAAGATAGTATGGAGACACATACTTCAGACCCTGTGAAGAAGCTCTTTTACATTATTGATAGTGTTACTAGGTTGCATCATCAAATAAATTCTCTATCTCATGATAAAAAAGAGATGCAATCAATCCTCGAAACTAAGGCCCTTGAAATTAAGGATCTAACGGAGGAAGTTAAACAACTCAATAGACACCGTGAAGACTCAAAGATGATCAAGAATGAACTGTCTGAATTGACCTCTGTCTTAGAAAAAATAGTAGATATTTTGGGAGCCAACAACTGGGTTGTAGATAGAGAATCTAAAGGTTTTAGAGAATTATTGCCACCATTGGAAAAACATATCATTGCCATTCTTTCAGAATCTGAAAATTCAAAATCTAAGGCCCATGAACTTGGTATTAAATTAGTTGGAAGTCAGAAGGTTATTGATGACTTAACGACCAAGGTTAAATTACTTGAAGATATGATTCAAGATAGGATTTCTCAACCAGAAATTGTACAGGAAAGGAGCATATATGAAGCACCCTCATTGTCTGCTGGCTCCGAGATAACCGAAATTGAAGAGGTGTTATATTTTAACAGTTTTCCGAGCTTAACTTTTTTACATGACCCAATATCAGGGTCTACTGGACCATTTCAATCTAAATGTTTAGTTTAGTTGTTGTTACATTGAAAATATAACTTATTTCATATCATTCTTTTGTGCCATTATATAGACGGGTCCAAGTGATTGATAGTTGACAGAAATACATCATTTAGATATGTCTGTTAGTGCTTTATTTTATTCTTGGATTTGAGCCGATGAATTACGAATTTAGCCTTATATTGGAACTTTATTTGTTTCCTAGTTTATCACTCTTGTTTTATCTGTTACTAATTTATTATGGTGCTGCATTCTTAAAATTGAAATGTTTTTTTTTTCTCTAGCTGCCAAAAGAAAATATCGAAGTGCTTAAGTGCATATATAAAGAGTCTGCTTATTTATACAGGGATCTCTTGGCAAAAAAACATTATCTCCTGTCCCATCGGCCGCTCACGTGCGTAATATGCGAAAAGGATCTAGTGACCATCTTGCACTAGATATTGGTGAGGAGTCTGATCATTTAATCAACAGTGCTGATACCGATGATGATAAAGGTATTTACTAGTTTCTCTTCACTGTAAATTGTTTGATTTTAAAACTTGAATACTTAATAATAGATTACTTTGCAGGTCATGCATTCAAGTCTCTGAACACTTCTGGATTCGTACCGAAACAAGGAAAGCTCATTGCAGATCGTATTGATGGAATCTGGTAAGTTGCTATTTTCTATATATAATTTTTACCTTTGGTAAAGTAGGAGTATTTTATTTATTTTTTGAACGAATAAAGTAGAAGTATTTAAAATTGCTTGTTTCAGCATTTTAACTTGTAATCGTGTAAGCACTCTTTAAATTTACTTGGCAAAATAGATGTCGCTTATTTGCATTGTTGAACTCAGATGATCTAAAATCCTTAAGGTGGTGTTTTGCATAGAATCTCAAACAGCTTAACTCTAGACTTGAGATGATGTTTAGTGGTAGGACCTAGAAGATACTTACATTCACTGGGAAAGATCCTTAAATGGAACATGTATAGATTTACTAGACTATTAAATTGATGCAGGGTATGTTATCATCCTTGGAATAAATAAACTGTAGGCTTGTTTAACAACATTTAGTTTTGAAGATGATTCAAGACATATAATTGAAATTAATTTATTGGTGCTTGTTTAATATATTTGAAGGTAAAATGGTCGAAAATATTATATTTAAATAATTAAATGATGATGATTTAGTAATTCCATCTTTGTTATATCAATGCTAATAGTTCCATTAATTCAATTTAAATACCTCAAAATTCAAAATTCACCTGTTTTATTTATTTATCATGAAAAATTCAGTCATTTTTACCATTAAATGTTTTAATGCTACCAAACACACTTATGTTGGGTTTGATTTCTTTATGCAGGGTATCCGGTAGTGGGGTTCTTATGAATCGTCCCAGAGCAAGATTAGGACTCATTGGCTATTTGCTAATCATGCATTTATGGCTTCTGGGGACGATATTGTAGAAAAATTGTGCTCTAAGCAATCTGGACTACTCAACACTTATGTCCTGCATCAGATTGTAATGTAGATAGATATAGTAAATGTTCTTTTGCTTCTGAATGAAGCCTACCCTGTTTTTTCTCTAGTCTCATTAAGCCCTCTATTAGTTCTCTGCAATCACATTTTAGGGATTCAGAGATTATAGTTTTCATGTCTGGGTTCAGTTTTTGATAGGCTTCAATTATTTTTATTTTATTTGCAACCCTTACATTGTATTTTCCCTACATTTGTTTCAAGTTTAAGGGATGTGGTAGGTAGGAAATAGGTAGATGAATTTTTTACTTGTTAGTATAATAAAACTATAGAGATATTTTAAGAGTGACTCATTTCTATCTCAAGCAATGAATAAAAACATACTGAAACCAATTGAAGATATTTGTTTCAATGATGCCTTTGAACTTGAAGCATATCGACTTAGAAATATTTTATCATTTTTTAAGTTTAATTTAAACAAGTAGTTTTATCTTCCACGTTTTATTTATATATATTTGTTCAACATAATTTTATGTACATCCTCTAAAATAAAAACATATGTACATCAAAGTACAGATTATATTTTCCTTCTTTTATATAAAAATTAAAAAAAGAAGTATTAATTATATTGATTAAGCAGCACTGTTGCCACCTTTTACAAGAATCTTCGAATTTTTTTAATTTCTGTTGACTGTTGTCCTAATTATATGGATAATATGTTAATTTATTTACCATAAATAGTTATCGGTGACTTTTTAACGGAAACAGAGTGTTATTAGAGGGTTAATATTGTTAAAAATGTAGATTAAAATAGCTGTACTAATTGTATAATAAATCCAACAGCTAGTTTTCGCTGCAGTTTGTTTCTCATTCTGCTGCCTTTATATAAAAAAATGTTGTATTTCAGCTTTTTATTATTCAATTCCAGGACCTCGCCCCTTTTATTTCTTTTTAATTAATCTCCATTCGTTTTACTCATAATTCTAACCATCTTCTAAGAATTTTCTGGTGTTGAATATCATCAAAAAGCAGCTTCAATCTCATGTCTTCGGTATCATATTTTTTCCCTCTCCATCTTTTCCATTATCATGCAGTGCATGTTGGTTTTTGGTTATGTAATTTATTTTCTCTTTAAGAACACAATAAAGCCTTATTGAAGGAATGTGTATGGAATCCGTATTCAATCATTCTTTTGTTAACATTAATCCGATCATTGGATGTCTTTTTTTCAACAAAAAATTGTTAAAGAAACATGTTTTTGTTCTTTCTAACGAAATTAGAAAGAAAAAAAACTTCACTTTAGCTAAATATTAGTTTTAATTATTCGGTGCTGCTTAAAGCAACATTTAACGTGATGTCTAAGCAACTAATGTGAAATTGAAGAGTTTAATTTTCAATCAATCAATTGTTTTGGTATTGATGACACAATGTATGTGCAGTATGCAGAACAAGATGGAAAGCCTCTACCCAAATTTGGGGAATGGGATGTAAATGATCCATCCTCAGCAGAAGGGTTTACTGTTATATTCAACAAAGCTAGAGATGATAAGAAAATTGCTTCTGCATCTGGAAGATTTCCTTCACAACGAAGATATGACTCTCGTACCGGTCGCACCAACGATAATAATAAACAATTAAAGGCTTCCTCAAAGGTACATCCTCTTACAAAACGACGTTATCCATTTATTTTAAGCAAATGGAGATGATCTTACTCTAGTACACTTATTTATTGATGACAATAAGCAATTAATAAATTGTGTTAGATTATTGTGAAAGCTGGTTGATTTACTTACGATAGGTTTTGTGTGCAGAAAAAGTGGTTTTGCTTCGGCGCTTAGACAACGATATAAAGACGCATATATCTTTTTTGATGTTGGCACATGTGATTACAATTAATCTCATCAATACGAGGCAAAGGGGGAGAAACAAAGAATGGAAAAAAATAGTTCAGCTTCCTCAAATCATATGTGTAGCTTCTAGGTGTTGATTTTATGCATGAAGCTACTTTATTATACTCCTAAGCAACATCCAAAGTTTAATTGTAAATATATACGCTAATTAATTCAACATTTTTGGTATATATTGCTTTGAGAAACAATGTCTTTTTATTTGTTGATTTCTTTATAATTTAAGGGGAGCATAATACGATACGTTTGTTAACCGTTTTACCTTCTTTTATAGTACTGGTACTTGGTACGATATAGATACAATGATACATAGCTTTATTATAAAATCTTAAATAGGAGTAATCACGACCAATATCTTTCTGTTCAACGAAGACAAAATGGGATTAATTAACACCAGAAGCATATATAATGTGTATTAATGTTGACTAATGACCAACTATCGTTGAAAGTTTATTTTTTTACAGTACTTTGTTCGTTGAAAGTTGAATACACTTAAATAAATACCATATGCATGTCCTTATGAGTACGATAGTACGTAGTAGTTCTATAAACTAAACTAGATTTTTAAAATGAACAAACTAGACTAGATTTAGCAATGCTGATAATTAAATTCCTAACTCATAGGCTTCTAGATGAAAGACTTATTTTCTTATTCATTCACATTAATCCTCTTTTGTTTTATAATATTAATTAAATATACCATCACGTCATTTAATTGTTTTTGATAGATAGTAGAATGAAAATATATATATATATATATATATATATATATATATATATATATATATATATTTTAGAGGAAGTATATGAATGTTAACAATAACTTGTGCACTTAGGGCACATGTTAAACATTAATTTCATTCCATTAATGGTAAAAAATTAATATTAAATATTTTGAACAATAAATTAACACAATTTTCAATACATAATTTCTATTAGTGAATTCTTAACATATGTGCCACAAGGACACAAGTTAACATTTTCCAATAATTTTATATAAGCTAATTTGCGGGAACAATATAAGTGGAGTTTTAATTGTGTACAAGATATATAATATAGATTGATTCATCTCAAAAACCGTTTACATCACTCCTACAAAATACTATATATCTCATCATTTTATTTTATAAATTTGATATAATGATTAATATATTTTGATATCATATCCATTAAGATATCTGCTCCGTGTTTATTGAAGATTTTATCTCTAGGCGTAATTTTATTTACGGTTTATATATGTTTGCCATTGTAAGAGAGTGTCCAAACTCACTATAGTATCCCTGCACGACAACTCTCTAATGAGGAATTTTGTGAGTATACTAATTTGAGCATGTGTATCCAGATTTCTCTAAAGCAAGCATTTCACTTTAAATTATAAAGTAATTAATATTAGCCATTAATTAACAAATTAATGGTAGATATTATACTTATATTATAATAAATCATGAGTTTATTATAATAAATAATTACATTTAATTTTCTCATTTTACACTTTATTCATTTTAAAATATTAAAGTCTCATTATTTAGACACATTTGAGAAAAAGATAAAAGGATAAAGCAAATAAACTAATCTACAATGTATTTTTCTTTACGCATTTGATTGGAAAAAACATTAAAAAAAATTGTTTGTCTAACATGTCCAACGTTTATTCTTGCGAGCTTAGATTATATGGTAAGGACAATACATAATATATGCAACTTGAACACCACAAAAAAAACTAAAAATAGCAAGTTTTTATTGAAAAACAAGAACTATTTATTAGTAAAAATTTATATATTTAATATAAAATGTACAAGTTTCAATGCAAAGTTACTATTTTAATCTTCTTAAAATGTACAAATTTGCACATAATAGAAAAACCTTTAAAAAAACACAACACAAAAGGGTTTGATATTCCAGAGTTAAGCAAAAAGTAAATAAAATTTGATAAATATCTTCTTCACAATTAAACTCAAATAATTTGGGGATAATAGTCACTAAGGTCCATGAATGTGTAATGAATAGTGACAATAGTTTCTCAATGTATCAAAATTTTAAAATAGTCATTAATTGTGCACTTAGTTAGTTAAAATAGTATTTGACGCTAAAATAATATTTAAATACTCACAATAACTCTTTCATATAGTGACCGGTTTAACTAACGAAGTGCACAATCAAAAAATATTTTATATTTTAGATACTAGTTTAGAGCCCCGGCGTTGCTTGGGTTAGTATTAAATAAGTTTGTATGCACGAGTACACGTGTAAGTATATTAAATTGAATTTATTTAAATTTCCAATTATAATAATATCTTAAAAATAATTATAAATGGTTAAATGAATGTCCTATGAACGAATAAAAAGTGTAACAAAATCAATAATGAATTAGTCCAAGTAGTAAGAGTTTTGGGTCCCTTTAACTATGTGGTCATGGGTTTGTTTCGTGGCTAATGGGTATAGTTTGTTGAGGGAGAAAGGTATATGCTGAATAGAAAGAAGAAGAAAATCTTTTTGATGAAGGAATTTGTTCAGATATTTATGCAAAATTAAATCTTCACGTAAAAATAGAAGATTAATAAAAAAATTATGAATAAACATGGAGACGAAACGTGATATAAAATACCTTTATTTATATACTATTGATATTGATTGATCGACGTCATCAAAGTCAAATTTTGTAGCCATAATTTTTGAAAAATAAAAATAAAAAACAGAATGATAAAATTTATGATTTGGTTAAATAGGAATCAAAATTGAATTAAGGTATTGTAAATGTGTGTTTAAGATGTTTGAAAAGTTGTCTTCAAAAATAAAAAAATAAAAAAAACAGAAAGATGAAAACATTTTTTTTGAGTGAATGAAAACATTTCATATTAAAAAGTAGCATTAGTAAGTGGTTGATACATATATGCATACATATATATTTTTTTTAAGGGATACATGCATACATATATAATCAAAGTATATATAAGAGAAATAATAGAATTGGTGTTTGGTAAACCTGAAGAAGGAAAGATGTTAAATGAAAAGAAGTTTTGAGGTTTCCGTTTATGTTGTGAATATGTGATTAACAAATATTCCTTTATTTATAGTTAACATTTGCATTAAAATATACTGTTAAAAATAACACAACAACTAATTAAAGCTATTTTCCTAAAAAAGAACAAATTGTGTTAAAAGATTACTCAGTAACTAATTGAAGCTTCTTTTCCTCCAAGAAAAAGGAAAACAAACCTATTGGAGTCTTTTTATGATAAAATAAGATCATATGTAAACTTTGTTGAAAATATTATACGTAGTTTGTTGAAATATTTCTGCTGCTTAGAATATTAGAAATTCAATAGAAAAATTAAAAAATATTGAGTGGATAAGATCAAAAGTTTGTTGAAATATTTATGCCAAATAAAATATTAATTTTAAAACAAAGGAAAAATAATAAAAATATTTAAAATGAATGTTGAAGTGACACATGACATAAAAAAACCTTACTTTATATATATATATATAGTAATGATTGTGATTATTCGTTACAAATCGGGGATTAAAATGACTACACCTTCCGGTCACTAATATAAGCAAAAATACACTTTTTAGATACATTTAATTAATGATGTATGTGGTCTTTATTATGTGTCACATACATCATTAATTAAATATATCTAAAAAGTGGATTTTTGCTTATATTAGTGACCGGAGGGTGCATGACTATTACCGGTATAATGTGTATGTTACGCTTATAAACAAACACGCTACTTTTTCTTTTTGAACACTCCTAAATCATAAATATTGGGAAATTCTTGGGCAAATGGTGAAACAAAAGAGCACGTGGAAATGTTGTTGACTAGAAAAACAAACATTGTCTGTGAGCCGAGATTGAATGCAGCAACAACAACAACCTGATGAACAGAAACTGAATCTGCTGTTGTACCTCTGAGTCAGATGAATGGCGAATTTGAAGTGTGCCGTCAAAGGTGGCTGTCCCACTGACTATGTAGCTGTTACCGTTTCCATTCTCTCCTTCATTCTGTAAGTTTCTCTCTTTCTGCCTAATTCACTTTCTAACATCTTTGTTCCTACGCCTCTATCAATTTTCAGTTTAACCCCTTTCTGATTCAACTATAGTGTGCTTTAGTTTGGCCTTTAGAGCGCTTATTCCTTATCATCTGTGAGTTTATGAATAAGCTGTTTCTATAATTAAAAACTGGACTAAGTTAAACTCTGTATTAACGAAAATAGGTTACTTACTACAATAAGCAGATTATGATGCACTAGTCGCAATAATTTGAGAAAATTGAACATAACCACATGTGCTGGTGTTGTGTCGGTGTCTGACACTGACACATGTCGGACACGCTTATGAACATATCATCAACTGTTATGGTAAGCTCTTCAAAACAATTACCCAAGTGGATGTGTCATAAGTTCAAATAAGCTCTTCCATACCCCCTTAACCTTATTGTTGAAGCATCATTTTTTTTTTTAAATTTAAATTGAGCGCTTAATCTTATGGCTTCTATCTTTCAGGCTTCTCATATGGTCAATATTTCCCTTCATAGTTCACAAGGTTCCTCGTACTAAAGGCAGTGGTTTCTGGATACCTGTAATTCAAGTTATTGCCAGCTTCAACCTTCTTCTATCAATTATGGTAGAAAAAGAGTTCTTTATGTATATGTTATTGATTTTCTATGAAAAAATAAAACAATATTCGTTGTTCAGTCGTTACAGTAGTAAATGCTCAGTATCGCCCTGTTTGTTTTCATGCTTAGCTTGTATATTTTTTTAATGCAGATGTCACACAATTTCTTCAAATTTGAAAAGAGCCATTGGTGGCAGTCATGTTACTTGTGGGCAGGTTACCTTCTTGCCGTCTAGTCTGACTTATTTATACTTCATATTTGAACATATGAATATCTGTTACTTCTTACTTGTTAGCATAACCAACCATACTTTGTGTTTATTTCCAGTTTGGGGTGAAGGTCCACTAGGGTTTGGTTTGCTGTTGAGCTCTCGCATAACACAAGCATTTCAGTTGTATTTTATTTTTGTCAAGTAAGTGATTGCTTGATATTCAGTTGTTAGGCTCTATAGGTTCCTAGCTGCTTCCTTAGGTGTGGTGGCACTTTGCCAAATACTTAATTTTACAACGGGAATTAACCATTTCGCACCTTTGAAATTTCTATCCCACTCCATTTTTGCTAACCCCTCATTTTTTTTGTGTATTTTTTAGCTTTTTATTTGTACTCACCCCACTGCTTAGCAAGTACTAAATGAGTTACCGTCCACTTGTCAATTGTGTGTTGAATTAAATTTCTTTACTGCTATTTCAGGAGGCGTTTACCACTGATCAGATCATTCCTTTTAATTCCACTTATTCTATTACCCTGGATTGTAGGTGCTGCTGGTAAGAATCTGAATTAATTTTAAGTTACTTTTTCTTTTGGTTTGTGTTACATAGACTTTGCTGCTGGGAGTAGACGTGCTATAAATTTATTCATGTACTTTGATGTTTTTTTGCCTGTAGATTTGCCTTTTTTTTTATCTATTTTTATGTAATGTATTGTGTTCTTTTCAAAATTTTGATGGACATTGTCTACTTCAGTTGAATGAGTAATTTATCTTTGAAATCTTTCTGCAGTATGTACTTAGTATTCGCAACATCTTGTGGAATTTCTAGAAATGATTGTCAGAATCCCCCTTTGCATAGCTTAAGTTGCCATGTTGCTGTATTTATTTCTAATGAAGCTATTAATTTTTTCTCCAGTTATCCATATAAAGAAGCCTCTTAGCAATCGCTGCCACATGTCAGTTCAGTGGACCATACCAGTTGTTTTCCTTCATGCATTGTATGTTACCACTTTGGTTGGGGTAACTGCTGCTGTGCATCATATAGAGTTCAGGTTTGATGAACTTAGAGACCTCTGGCGAGGAATACTTGTATCATCCGTATCCGTTGGTATACTTTTTCATACTAATATTAGACTTCTACTCTTATTTAAATAGGGAAACAGATCATAATATAAAAGGAAATATGAGAAGAACTAATCCCAAGATATAATCTAAGATACTCTAAATATAGTTTTCTTATAGTCTAACATATATTTTCTGGATATCTCAGCTTGGTTGGTGGCCTCAATAATTTAACCTTTGCTCATTTGTTCTGTCAGCTGTATGGGTTACTGCTTACATACTTAATGAAATTCATGACAATATCTCATGGCTTCAAATTGTCTCCAGATTTCTTCTTTTAGTTTTGGTATGCTTTCCAACTGCTTTTTTCTTTTTTGCATTACAATGTAATAACAGACATCGTCAGTGCATTAGAAGTATGAATTCAAAGTCATTACTGTTGATCTTTTATTTACTTCATCTTATGTTGTCTTCATTTAAAGGCCAGCATACTTGTGCTGGCTTTCTTTTCAATATCAAGTTCACAACCACTGCTCTCGCAAATCAGCTTGAGGAGAAGAGAATCCAGAGAATTTCGCACAATGGGCCAGGCTTTGGGCATACCTGATAGTGGGGTATTAACACAAAGTGAACCGATTTCGAGGGTAGATCCTAACGAACCGTTGGATAAGCTTCTCTTGAACAAGAAATTCAGGCAGTCTTTTATGGGATTTGCTGATAGGTAAAATGTCCTTCTGTTGACTCAATATGCTGGCATTGACATGCATTTATGGGAAGAGGAGTGTTATTTGAACAACCATTTGGTTGACAACTTATGGGACAACCATAGTTTACAAAGAAAAGTAGGTATTTGCACGAAAACCAAAACAATAGAGAGATAAAGTAAAAAATAATGTAAGTATGAAAGAGAAAGCTATCACAAAATGGATGTTCAAGTAAAATGGGTAAACCACATTTAATCACTACTTTTCATGTTTGACAATTTTTAAATAAAGGCAGTATGTAACTGTTTGTTGTGTTGGCGAGTTGTGATTGGTTGTTTACACTGGCAGTGTATATCCTTTAATCTCTAAATAAAATTGGTGTTACGTTTGGACTAAAGAATCCCGGTTGAGATAAATGAATCTTTCGAAATCTTATTCCACAGGGTCTTGAATGTTTTGGACCTGAACATCAAAGTAGAAGTTAAGAACTCAGAAAAAAAACCTTGTATTTTTTCGTTCAAAAGAATAATACCTTATTGTTGTAATATATCTACAGTTGCTTGGCTGGGGAGAGTGTGCACTTCTTTGATGAAGTGCATGAGCTAAGTAAAATATCCGAACATGACTGCGTGAGAAGAATCTATATGGCAAGGCATATTATTGAGAAGTACATAGTTGCAGGTTGGTACTTGGTGCTTACAGATAGCTTCCTTTTTCATCCTTTCCCTTGTTCTCCTCTATGAGACTCTGCTTTTGCCATTCCCAAAATTGTAAAACCAAAATTTTCTCAATCTTTTTATGATCACAACTTTTTTCAAACTTTTTAGAAATAAATCGCATGCTTGCAAGTTTTTCTTTCCAACTGTAGGGTGCATGGTGTTTAATATTTGTTACAATGTAATTTTACAGGTGCAGCTATGGAGATTAACATCTCTCATAGAAGCAAACAGAAAATTTTATCAACATCCGACCTTGCACGCGCTGATCTCTTTCATAATGCACTTAATGAGATCGTGCACTTGATGAAAACGGTAAGTTCCTTAATTCAAAACAATTTGACGGGATTCCCTTGATTATTTTTTGCCTGGTTGGAATGTATAGTTTTCATCTAAATTAAATATATTCCATCCACCTCCCCAGAACTTGGCAAAAGATTACTGGTCATCAATCTTCTTCCTGAAGTTCCAGGAGGAATGTGATATGAGATGTAACGGCTATGAGCTTGAGCAAATGACAGGGTGGAATTATTCTCCAAGGTTAAGTTCTGTGCATGGTACAGATGATCCTTTTCAGCAAGATCATCTTCTGAAGAACTCAGAATGTGGCAATGATACCGACTCATGACTTGGTACTTGGTAGTGCTTATCGACTCATCAAAACAGATTTACCTTTTTATAAAATTACTGATATACTTTTTTCCTACTCCATATATGGTTAGTGTCCACAGGTGAGGAGGTGTATCTAGGAAGAAAAAAAAAGACAATTGTACTTTTGTTTTAACTTTTTGTTAACATCTGTATAGTCAGGCTAGTATCATGTACATCTTGGCCTTGTTGCTTACACTGATAGTCTAATACCGATTTAATTTGAACGCTGAACTTTCCAAGATACTTTAACCACTTATTAGGTCTAGAGTTTCAAGGATATACAAGAGATCTTGTTGTACTCTTATCGTTGAATGCAGATTCCTAACAACGTCCTCTGTATGGCATGCCTTTAATTCTGATTACTACTTGTCTTGTTTTTAGCCCTAGGTATTACCGAGATTGATTTTTATTCATGACGGTGTAAATTTTTATACACATCCATTCAATCACAACAGTGTAGAGAAATCACCACCATTAATGTTGTGACAGTATATTGTAAACGTAGAATGTTTAATTACAGTGTTTCATATTGTTTTTGTTTCTAGTTGATAGTGGCCACTACCAGGACTATGTATTCATTTCTACATCTTTGAATCATAATATGATACTGAATTACCTTTTGACAATTTATCATTTTCCAGCACTGAAGTTTTCCTCGCCTTCCCTCATAATCCTCTAATTCCTCTCAAAACTCTTCTGAATCTCACATTTTTTGAAGCTATTGATACTAACTATAGAATTGCATTACTATAAAAATCAGTTTCAATTTGAGGATGGGTAGTTTATCCAAAAATTTATAACTATGAATACTATAGTAAGCCAGTTTCATTCATATACGTGTCTAATATATATATATATATATATATATATATATATATATATATATATATATATATATATATATATTCTCCTCCGATTTCAATTATAAGCAAAAGTTCACTGTTAAGATTCATTCAATAACTAATGTATTTAGTTTATATTACAAACCAAATATATTTTTTATTAAATGAATCTAAAAAGTAAACTTTTGCTTATAATTAAGACCGAAGAGTAGACTTCTAACATTAGTGTATATATAATCAGTAAAGAGTAATACAAAATAGCATTTATATACTCACATGAGGACTCACCGATTGCACTTGTAACTATTACATTATGTCTGACTTGGACCGCTCAATTCCAACCTCACACACTACCAACATGCTTATTTATATTCAATCACATCTTATGAACTCAAGGTTGTTGGTTAGTGAACATTTGATACTTACCAAACAAAAACATATTAATTAGATTCCCTTTGTCAGCAGTGAAACTATTTTAAAAACCTAGGAGTTCTCTTTCTTTATCTTTACCACATGGATTTGCCAGATTTCTTCCTAGTAGCAACAATCACCTTAGGCTTTATCTCTATATGCAAATCTCTATTCCATTTTCTCAACTGGATAAGGATCATGTTCTTGAGACCTCACAAAAAACTCAAAGACTGGTTCATGGGCTATAATCACTGGCTCCACCGATGGAATAGGCAAAGCCATGGCTATTGAGTTTACATCAAAGGGACTCAACATTCTCTTAGTTGGTAGAAACCCTCTTAAACTAGAGGCAACATCAAAAGAGATAATAGATAGAAATTTTGGAAATGTTGAGGTAAAGTTTGTTGTTATAGACATGAAAAATATTAGCGGAGAGGAAATAATGAAAAGAGTAGAAGAAGCAATAAATGGTTTAGATGTGGGAATTTTAGTTAATGGTGCTGGTGTGGCTTATCCTTATGCTAGATTTTTTCATGAGGTTGATTTGGATTTGATGGATTCTATTATCAAAGTGAATGTTGAAGCAACAACTTGGATTACAAAAGCTGTGCTTTCTAGTAAGATTAAGAAGAAAAAAGGAGCTATTATTAACATTGGTTCTGGTTCCAGTGTTGTGCTTCCTTCTTTTCCTCTTGTCACAATTTATGCAGCTTCAAAAGCGTAAGTAGCTCTACTCTATACATGTGTGTTTTTTATTTATCAAAATGCACCCAAAATATTCTGATATTAAAGACATTGTTTTAAAAATCGGATTGTAAGGCCGGAAATTGGGTGGAGCGACCTAATGGACTTGCAATGCTATTGAACAGGTATGAATCGATGACTTTAATCGGGTAAATACCATACCTCTTTTTCGATTTCTTTGTACATTTTTTCTTAAATTCTTAGAAAAACGACATCTTTTTCTTTGCTAAGGGATGAGGAGTTTGAGGTTGAGGTCCCGGATTCAAATCCGAACGAATGAGTATACATCTATTCTTAACAAAAAAACGACATCGTTTTCTTTTAATGGTTTAACAGAGGCTTTGAATTTCTGTTTGCTTTTGGTTGCTATGAAATTGGTGACTTGTTTGTGTTTTAGGGTGGACTATTCGTGTTTTGATAAATTTAATAAATTTTCTCTAACTAACGTTTCAAATTATTCTGTGTTTTAATTTTGGTTGTTATACTGTTATCTTATGTTGTGCTTTGCCTTATGTAAATTGTTGTTTATGTTTCTGTTTGTGTCTATCTTTAGTAGTTGCCTCTGTTTATGCCTTTAGTTGTGAAGTTATGTTAGGCTTCATGAGTTCTTTAGAGATCGAGTCTTTCGGTATTCAATCTGATTTAATACTTATACAATCTTTTTCGTAGAGACCCAAATATATGGCTGAGTTACTCATTTTAATACGGTTCAACTAGTGATTCAATGATCTCTTGTTCTTTTGAACATGCTTGTAGCTTTAGACCAGAGAAAAAGTAATTCATTTTCTTTATTTAGTAGTATAAGGTAAATTTCAACCGATGTCCTCAGACACCGGTTAGCATGACCCTTAATAAGTATAAATTTTCGGGAGAAATTTTAATAACATATATATTTATGCAAAATTTCATTCAAAAATATGAAAGCTACTACTATGAGTTGACTAGGGACCAAAAGTGGTGATAAAAAAAATTTGGGGACTAAAAGTTGGAAAAAGAAGTTAGAGAGACTAAAATGAAAAGTTGGTATATTTATAGAGACAAAAAAACATGTTTAAGCTAAAATATTTCTTCACTTGAATTAAAAACAACACTAAAAACTAATTAAGAAGAAAAATTCTGAATAATTATATTCAATTAACAAAAAATTTGAACCCATATCTTGATGCTAATTTTACAGGTATCTTGCAATGTTCTCTACATGCACCAGTTTGGAATACAAACACCACGGGATTGACATCCAGTGCCAGGTTCTCTTGTCACCTTTTTTCTTCACCTTCATGGTTTGTTTGATGAATATTCTGTGATACAGACAACTCTTGCATAGATTTTGGCCTTTGTTACCATTAATAAATGGTGGAAAAAAATGTTATTTTGAAATAAAGTAAATACTATGGATAAGATAAATGATTTGATTTGAGGAAAAAAAAATTAAAGTAAGTGTTTAATCTTGATTACTAATTTGAAGGAATCATACCATACTAACCTAACTCTTTTTGAATGTGGTGCTAAGTTGAATATGTTGGAGGTAACTAGTATTAAGATATGTTAGTTTCAATATATGTTAGTTACTCATGAATGTGGTGCTCCTCTAACAGAAACGTATGTGGTGCTAAGTAAAACACATGAGGCGAAAATCGTCGAAGTAATACAATTTACAATTTGTTATGTTTAGTTACCGATTGCGTTAACAATGTTTAATGGTAAATTACAAATATGGCATTAGACATACATCGACGATGTTTAACAGTAAATCAATTTGAATGTACAGGTTCCAATGTTTGTCTCAACAAAAATGACATGTGATATGAAGACATCACTTTTTGTTCCCACACCAGATAGATACAGCAAAGCATGCATAAAATGGATTGGCTATGAAAAATTGGTTGTGCCTTACTTCTTTCACAATCTGCAGTCGTTTCTCATAAGGAAAATTCCTGATGTACTCATGGATTCCTATATGCTACGTTTTTTTCTTTACCGGCGTGAAAAAGGACTCATCGAGGACTCCCAAATCAAAGGATTAGAAGCATCCTGTAATTCTGAGCCAAATCAACATTGATGATGCTAAATTTAGTTTCCAATTTCTAACTAAATCAGCATCCATGTAAAAATAAGTTTGATGATGGAATGGAAATCCCAGTGAATAATATGTATGTTGTATCTAACTAAATCAACATCTATATATGATTTGGATCGATCATTTGCCTATTACTATTATTGTTGTTTTCTTAATTTAGTTCTTATTCCCTTTGTAATAATTGAGGTAGTCTTTGTCTGTTGTAAAAATCTTAACCTTGTGGATCAGTTGCTCAGGTTCTACTTGCTATGTTTTTTTTTTAAACAATGTCTTAAAAGCACTTGTTACCGTGACTCTAATTAATAAATATTTTCCAATTTCATCATGTATTGAGTAATACTAAGTATAAGGTGATTAAAAAGGGGTGAAGATCCTCTTCATTTCCTAAATAAAATGGAAATGTCAATTACTATAGTTTTGAAGTAAATATATAATATAAATGCACACATTTCAAAAATTGAAGACATTAGTTGTATATTTATACATCAATACTTTGGTAATAGAACAAATTGAGAGAACTTAAAATGGAGAGGATTTTCACCCATTAAAAAGATTGTTGTCAGTAGATTGAAGCGGCTTAGTGCCAACATATCTCTCCTTTTTAGACAAGATTTACTCCAACTCGGATCATTCCTCAAAATGTGATAATTACTCACTAAATTTTACAAATATGCAAAGAATGACATGTAAGATTGGTTATTTTTCTATCAAAGTTGATTCCTTGAAAGTATCAAAGTTGATTCCTTAAGCTTTGTTGATATTTGTTACTTTATTTCAATCTTTCTTTTAATCAATTATTTTAATAAATTATTTATTGATTTTCACTCACCTACTAAGGATTGATTCCAATATTTACTCCTAACCTCTCGTGATTGCTGCTCAACCTAAAATTTTCATTGGCTAAATTTTGTTCATGAACAGTTTGCGATAAATCTTTTCGTTTTCCAAAGAAAAATGACGTTTGTAGTGCAATGAATAACATTGCCCTTTTCCAAAAGGAGGTTGGCTTACCTCGGTAAATATATTATGCACTGACGTCTCCATATATTTTTGTGTCATAATTAAATACTTTTTATAAATAATTTTTAAATTAGTCGATAATTTTTTAAAATAAAAAAAATAGGCTGTGTCATAATTAAATACTTTTTATAAATAATTTTTAAATTAGTCGATAATTTTTTAAAATAAAAAAAATAGGCTGTGGGGTTTGAACCCACGCGCACTCAGTGCAGTAGGTCTTAAGTCTAACCCCTTAGACCACTCGGGCAAGCCTGCTTGAGTTGTCATTTCTTGTTTTTTTCTAGTTATTATCTCTTTATTCTCAGTATTGTTGAAAGTATCAAAATAGGGGTTACATTGAGCTTTGTTGATATTCGTGACTTTGTCTATATCTCTCATAATCAATTATTTTCTGATAAAAAAATAACTTCTTTCAAATTACTCATTTATCATTCTATCTTATCAAAATACATTAAAGTCATCAATGTCATCAAAATTTAATGTTGTTCGAGTATTTTTCCAAAAGGAAGCTGGCTTACCTCGGTAAATATATTATCCACTAACGTCTCAATATAATTTTTGTGTTCGGCTGATAACTTTCTCATCTTATTTTTTGTCAAAAAACTTTCTCATCGTATTTCTTAAAACGTTTATGAGAAGAAGTGGGCTCCCCTTTTTTAGAAGAAAAAAAGCCAAACGAAAGATGTGCAAAGAATAGAAAAAAAAATAACTACTAAAAAAACCAAATCAACGAAATAACTCCAAAACAAGACGATTAATCCACCAATGATTCAAGTTGTATTTAAAGCTTTTAATCTTTGATTTAATCTACCACCAAACTTGAACTTACACTTGGTCTAATATTTGATTGGAAGTTGATAATTTTAACTAAAAGTAAACTTGTTATATTCTTTCCACAAAATTTAAATGCAAGTCAACCAAATAGTTTTGAAAACAATTGTGAGATTCTTTGTTGCCTGAGTAAATTTCTCTAAATTGATATGCATGCAAGATAGCCTCGTTGGACAATCCACTATGGATGCCCAACCAATTCAATACACCATACCACGCATTTTCATTAAAAAAAACTCAGTCAACAAAAAAATGTTGGTGTTAGAAAAGCAACCAAAAGATTAAAGTAAGCGAAAATAAAAGATAATAGACATGATCGATCTTTGTTCACGTATTTGGCCAATAATGCCTATTTTTGCGATTATAGAGCATTATAGTTATGGTTTGTTTATGTGATGGATTACGTAATATAGCACTATATATATATATATATTATGGCTCTTTTTACCGTAATACCATTGAACCGTACCGTAAAAGGTATCACTCCCAACAACAAGTGGACATTAGAGATGTCAATGGAGATTTGTTAAAGCATATCCCAACGCGCATTCCCCGTTCGGGTGCCATATTTGGGAATTTTCCCCTCGTGGGGACGGGGGTGGGGAGGATGTTCCGCCGAGAGCACTTTGGGAACGGTGATCAGGGAAGCACCCCCGACCCGAAGAAAAATACTATAATTCCTTTATTTAATATATAGTTTTAATTTTATAGGTTGGTTTTATGGTTTTTTCATATGTTTATATATTTTTTAAAGAAAACCAAATATAAGTAACTGTTATTAGAAATTAAAAATGTATGGGTTTTGATCAATATTTTTGTTTTGTTTTTGTTTTTTTAAGAAGCTAAATTAGTCAATCTGAATCGACATCGGAGGAATCAAACTTGAGACATTGAAGAGGAGCACACTTCAAAGTTGATTGATACTTTTGTTAATTAAAATTATTATTCCAATTTATACTAAAAAAGACTGAAAAAAATATTGATGGAGATCCGCAGGGACGAGGTGGGAAACATAATCCCCCGCCACGGGAATCGAGGACGACGACGGGTAACAAATTTAGCCGTGGGGCAGGAAATGTGGGAAATATCCCCACCCTGCCTTATTGACATCCCAAATGGACACGTGTGTATCGTCCCACAAAAAATATTCACAATGGACTAGGCATGAATCCAAGGAGTAAGAAACGGGGGCGCTTGACCCCACATGAAGTTTACTAATGTCCCGCATTACATACAAACATTTTATTGAGATCTTTTTTAAGACTTAAAGTCTATGAATTTGACAAGGAAAAGTTTAATTAATTTGGTTCAATTTTATCTGTCAGAATTTTCTTCTTTGTGACTCCCACTGTCTCAAATCACGTGTTCTCTTTTATAATTTTCTTCATCTCAAATTATGTCTCCTTTAAAATAACAATCTCTAAATATTCTATTAATTATGATTAATAAAAAAGTTTTAATAAACAACACATTTTTACTATTGAAATCAACTTTATTAATCATTTTTTACTATCTGTCTTCGTGAGTTTAATTCATTTGTAAAGACAAACAATTCATAATATATGTAAGGTTCAGAGTTCGAACCTAAAAAAAAATCATTTTTTATTATCTCAAATGGGACACGGATATGGATTATAATATTTGACCTTGACCTCCCCGCTTATTGGTTGGGTGGTCAGAGCTATATACTCCCTCCGTTTCACAATAATAGTCTCTTTATCATTTTTTTTTTCTTCTCAAAATAATTGTCACTTTATAATATCAATGCAACATTTATTATTTTTTTCCTTTATTATATTCTTATTTATTGAATTTCATCTAACTTAATTACTTTACTAACTACAATTAATAGAGGTATTTGAGTAAATGATATTAATTTTACCATTGAAATCAACACAATCAATCATTTCCTTAATAATCGTGCATAAACCTTAAACGACTATAATTTAGAGACATGAGAGTACATCCTTGGTAAGAGACTTTTGTTTGTCCTACACTTACACATTTCGGATCCAAGTGAGTGTCTCAGTCACGTCACGTGCAGGGGCGGACCTAGACTAGGCCCACTGTGGCAAGTGTCACACTAGTCCAGGCCCAATTATATTTTTTTTAATTTTTTTTAGCTAAATATTATATTATATAATTCAAATTTTGTAATTTAATCATATATGTATATTATGAGTGGCAAAGGTGTGTTTCTTTTACCAATACCAATGGAACCCGGGTTCGATCCTTGGTTTTGTAAGGCCAGGTCCCGCCCCTGGTCACGTGAGAAACAAATCTACCTCCATTGCGACCAACACCTCATCAAATCTGATTCAGATACCCCCGCAATGTTGCACACAATGCAATAGATTTGGAGCTGTTCTTTCCTCATAGTTCCAGATCTAACACCACTTGGTTTGTATTTTTTGGGTAATTTTTTATTTGTATTCTAGTTTGCATTTTGTGATAGATCCTCTCGCAGTAGATAAGTTTCAATTTATTTTTTCTTTTCAAACCAAACTAATCCAATCTGCATATCATCACATCACATTGGTTCAGTTTAGACAGAAAAAAACACATAAAGTCGAACCAAAGCAGGTTTGAATTTTCATTGAAAATTGAATCAAACCGACCCATTATACCCGAGTTAGGGTTGTAACTGATTGCATTATATATGGCCTGGACCACTGAATTCCAACCCCACACTACCAACATGATTACTTATTAATTTTCACTTACATTGTATGGAGCTATATAATGTTGGTGAACATTTAATAACAAAAAAACAACATACTCATTTGATTTTCCTTTACCATCAGTAAGTGATATTGATAACACATGGATCTGCCTGATAATTTCTTCCTACTGGCAACAGCCCTCTTAGGCTTCATCTCTGTATGCAAAGTCTTTTTCCATTTTCTCAACTGGATATGGATCATGTTCTTGAGACCACACAAAAAACTCAAAGAATATGGTTCTTGGGCTATAATCACCGGTTCCACCGATGGAATCGGAAAAGCCATGGCTATTGAGTTTGCATCAAAGGGACTCAACATTCTCTTGGTTGGTAGAAACCCTCTTAAGCTTGAGGCGACATCAAAAGATATCATGGATAGAAGTTTTCGAAAAGTTGAAGTCAAATGTGTTGTTATAGATATGCAAAATATTAGTGGAGAGGAAATGATGAAAAGGGTTGAAGAAGCAATAGATGGTTTAGATGTTGGAATTTTAGTTAATGGTGCTGGTGTGGCTTATCCTTATGCTAGATTTTTTCATGAGGTTGATTTGGATTTGATGGATTCTATTATCAAAGTGAATGTTGAAGGAACTACTTGGATTACAAAAGCTGTGCTTTCTAGTATGATTAAGAAGAAAAAAGGAGCTATTATTAACATTGGTTCTGGTTCCAGTGTTGTGATTCCTTCATATCCTCTTGTCACACTTTATGCAGCTTCAAAAGCGTAAGTAAGCTCTATAAATGTGTTTTTATTAATCAAAATGCAGTAATAAAGTTCTTATATTAAAGATCTTTTATTTATTCAATTTTATGCCCTTTTCTTATTATTTCTAAACCATGCTTATGGCCTTTTAGATTACAAAGAAAGTACTTATTCCCATGACTGTGACTTAGTTGGTAAGAATATTGTATATTATATATAGGGACCGGAGTTCGAACCTTGTATACTCCACTTCTCCACATTTAATTGTGTGAGTTCTAGCTACTAGGCTACTTAACTAAAAAAAAAAGAAAAAGTAGTTAATTTCCTTTGCCTGGTACACTGTCAGCAAAATCACTTTTTTTTTTATAGATTTTCTTCATGTCTATAAGTGTAAGTTTTACTACTTTCACTCTATAGAAGTCTGTGTATACAATGTCGATTGATGACTATTTGACTACAAGTCTTTCTGTTTTGCCTATAAAATTTGTCATCACTTTAATTGAAAACAACACTGGAAAAACTAGTTAAGAAAAAAATTAATTTGCCTCTTCATTGTTATTTATGTAAAATAAATAAATTATTCTGAAGTAGTTGTATTAATTAAAACCAAATATGAATTCATATCTTGATGCTAATTTTACAGATATCTTGCAATGTTCTCTGCATGCACCAATTTGGAATACAAGCAGCTGGGAATTGACATCCAGTGTCAGGTTCTCTATTGCCTCTCTTCTTTTCCTTTATGTTTTGATGAATAATTTGTGATACTACTCATCCAAAGATTTTGATCATTGATACTCATACCCTTTAATTAATGGTGAGAAAATGTCATTTTGAAATGAAACGTAAGATAATTGATTTGAGAGGAAAAGTTTCAGAGGAAGTACTTAATCATGATTTATAATTAAGTATGATGTAAAATCTATTTTCATGTGGAAAATCTATTTTTTTACTTGCAATTTGAAGGAACATACCATACCAACCTAACCCGTTTTTATGTGGTGCTGAGTTGAAGATGTTAGGAGTACATATTCTAGTAGTTAGTTATTGTAATTTTTAGTCCCTATTTGAATTGACATGAAGTTTGGCAAAACATGTTAAAGTGATTTTGACAAAAACTACACTTTGTAACTTCATGAAATCCAGAGTGTACCCAAATATGCACTTAATTTGAATTTGATTTCAAAATTTGTAAATCTTAGCCTTAGATACCTTTGTACCTATATCTTGAGATGTATTCTGAGCGTAAATTGAAATGAATTTGAATATACAGGTACCATTGTTTGTGTCAACAAAAATGACAAGGATGAGGGCCTCACTTTTTGTTCCAACACCAGAAAAATACAGCAAAGCATGCACAAAATGGATTGGCTATGAAAAATTGGTTGTACCTTACCTCTTTCACAATCTACAGTCATTTCTCATAAGGAAAATTCCTGATGTACTCATGGATTCCTACATGTTGAGTAATTTGCTTAACTTGCGTAAAAGAGGACTCATCAAGGACTCCCAAATCAAAGGATCAGAAGCATCTAGAAATTCTGAAAGAACTCAACATTGATGCATGATGCCAAATTTAGTTCAGTTCCTAACTAAATCACTGTCAAAGTGAGGGTGGTGATGGATGTCTCAGTGAATTATATGTAGTTTCCTTTTTTGTATTTTTCTAGATTGAACTTTGGGTGGATCATTTGCCTATTTGTTGCTACTGGTGTGGTTTATTTAATTTTGTTCTTATTTGCTTTGTCATCTTTGAGGTAGCATTTGTCTTTTCTATCGGTATAAAATCTTAACCATAAGGGTCAGTTGCTACATGTGATGTTTTAAAAAACAGGATCAGAAATTGAACAAGTGGAAGGAAATATTTATTTCATCATTGAATTAGTAGATGTTTGGATTAGCTGGGTGAGTGTAGAATCATGATGAGCCTCAGTAATTTTGACAAAAGATACACTTGTAACTTAGATAAAATAATGGTGTCACCATAAATTTTCAAATCCATTGCACATCCAAACATAAAAAAAGTTAAAAACTCAAATCTCCTTAGAAAGAGATAAGTAGTGTAAAGGGTGACACATTTTGTAAAGATGAGTTAGATTCAACATAAAAATTAACGGATTTTTGGAAGAGTGGCGATGCTTAATGTAGAACTCCAACTCCACAAACACTCTAATTTTTATCTCTATTGAGATTACTTAGAAGATACTTATTCTTATTCAGTAAGATCTTTTCATTACAGATAATTTTAGTATTAGCTTGGTTTGATGTTGTGAAAGGTATACGCACGTTCCAACAATAGTTACCGTGGTTTTAGCAAGCTACAAATTGCAGCTTCTTGGCAAACGTTGTACCTCACCGCGAAAACAAACACTGCATTAGTGCACTTGTTAAATAACCAAGTATAAAAATATTGAATTCAATTTCTTGAAAGTTTTAAAATTGTTCATTTCTACATAATTTTTTAGTTGTAATTATTTCTTAACAAGTACCCTAAGGTACAAGTTAAACCCTTTTTATCCATTAGTTTAAAAATCTGAATTTGGATGTTTACACTTTATTTGTAGACCTTAATTTTATTTTTATTTTTGTCTAAAACAATATAAATTTAAATTAAAAAAAATAAATACCATTTTATAGAGATTCTCACACTCTAGTTTTGAACAAGTTTTTGTTGGGTTTGGAACTTAGTAGATCGTGCTCCCGTGCTTCGCACGGGTCAACGATGACCACAATAAACATATATGAAAAAGCCATTGTCAATTTACATAAAAAAAACAACAAAATATGACGGTCAAGGAGAGATTCCATATGAAATATCATTAAGATAGATAATTAGCAAAAACAACAATAATCTATGAACATTTTGAAAAACTTCTTTGTACACTACATTAGAAGTCAGATTGGTATATCAAGCCTCGTCATCAGTCAACAATACTCATACGTGGAAGGACATAAAAAAGATTGGAATGCATTGCAACAAAATCCTTTTATCCTGTAGCTAAAAAAGTGAAACCAAAGAAGACAAACCTCCTTGTTATTAATAATTACAACTTCTATGTCTTGATGTATAGTTTTTTTTTTGTTTGTAATTGTCAAAGGTGCATAGAACCTAGATGTAGCCTTTAGGTATAGGGTGACAATGAAATCATTATTTTTTTATCTAGGCTAACAAAATCTTTTTTATTGTTGCTTAAGAATGCATCATAAGATTTGGATAATCATTGTGATTTTTTTATAAACTATTGGGCAGAATTATCACATGGCTTTGCATTTTGAAGCCTAAGAAAGGGTATTTTGGTAAAAAAAAACTAATGACAAACCTAATGTTTTTTTAGGATTTGCTCGCAACTTTTCTTTGCATTTGTATATAAAGATTCCTTACACGTTCTCATCAATTTTGATATCATGTGATTTTCATTTAGCTAAAGGGTTCAAGTTTATACTCCACTAATTATTAATAAAAGTAATCTAGAAGTACAGTAGTCATATTGAATTAACCAGAACACAGCAAAACAAAACAAAACAAAGTCCCAAAAAACATCCCACCTCCACCCACAGCATCTTCAATCAAAACAACGTGTTGAAAGTGGAACAGACCCAATTTTACAAGTGGCTATGCTGTTCTGTGGATTCCTCGCCCATTTTATCATTACAATTACTTCAATAAGTACTACTGCGCAATCTTCCTTCCTTTCATCTCACTCACCATAAACTTTGTATTCTTCTGCTATTCATCATTCATTCTACTTACTAATATGGAATGTTGTATAATCAATAGGCTCAGGACTCAACCTTTGTGGTTCGTCCTAGTCTTCCTGGTAGGCTTATTCACCATTCTGAGGTTCGCTTTCATTTATTTCAGATGCTTCTATGCCAAATTTCTCAAGGCTCCCAAAAAAGTCAAAGAGTGATAATTATTTACAACAAACAACATTTCTATGGAATTTATATCAATAAGGACTTGGTTGTGGAGGTCCCAGTGAAATTATATAGGTTTTTTTTTTCGTAGTTTATTGCCCTTTGACTTGATTATTTCTCTACTTACTACTATTACTATTTGTAATTTCTTATGTTGACTTTTAATTTGATTTATCATCTTTGTGGTCACCTTTTGTCTATTATATCAATTTTATAACTAGCCATGAGGGTCAGTGGCTATAGTTGTTAACCAAAAATGTTTCATTTACGGTTTCCACATGGCAAAAGTAAGTAACAACCTTCATATTGTAGATGCTGTTTGAGATGAGATGAGATTAGAGGTCGCTCTTATTCAACGTGAGCAATTGGACTATTGGTTGTTGCTACTTAAAAATGACTTATTAGTGCTTTGAAACCTATTATGGTACCATACACCACGTGACGTTAATTAATATACTTGACAAGACGGGCAACAACAACACTCAAAGTTTAGGTTTTCTTCACAAAAAAAAACACACTCAACGTTTAGGTCACCCATTAACAATCCAAACCAAACAAAATACAAGCAGGTCTGCTATTCGCATCTTCTAAAATCATTAACTTGCGTTGAGCATGTATACTACAATCGAAAAGAAGAAGAAAAAAAACTTTCAATTAAATTTTTGTATGGATTAATTGCGAATATTACTTTTGAATTTTAATATGAACTTGAATTATTGAAAATATAAATATTAGATTGAGTAGTAGGAAAAATTTTGGTAGTTATTTATTGGAATATGTTAACGAGTGTCCCGCAACATTATTTAAGACTTTTAAATAGTAATTTTTTATAAAAATATTGTAAATCGAAATATTTAACTTTTTATAAAATTATTTTTTGGGAATTGCTATATGGTGCGAGAAACATACACGCGAATGGCACACAAAACATTGCGGGTGGTTGTATTATATTTTCAAAATTAATAAAAGTCAAACTAAATAGCAATCTAATTCATATCCTACGACTCCCCTTTGTTCGTTGCTTTTCGTTGTCATTGTTGTCGCACCATCGATCTTTTCCCTTATTTTTTATTTTAGAATACTTAAAGAGTACCTCAAAGACTGTGCGACTTTATATTTGAATATAAAAGTAAGAAGGGGAAAACCGCTAAATTTTTTCAGAATATGGAGTGATAAGAATTACTAGCAACAAACGTTCTGACATAAATTTATCTTATAAATTATGTCTTAAATATGGTGCCTTAGCCAAAATTATGATTATGAATTTATTAGCATGTGCAATGTGATGCATAAGTAATGAATGCCATGGTGTCCCAACGGTCCAACCTCCCTACTTAATTTCTGTTGATTTTTCTGCTCATCTACCTTACCAGTTACTACTGCCATAGCCATACCATTCCCACACTACTCTCTCTCTCTCTCTCTCCCTCCCTCCCTTCATCTTACCATAAATCCAACCATTTCTTCATAAATAAATCAACCTCTCTCTCTCTCTTCTTCCTCCCAACACAATCTCAATATCAACATGGATTGTTGCATAATCAGTAAACTCAAATCCCAACCATTCTGGTTCCTCATTCTCTTCTCCCTCGGTCTCTTCACCATCCTCAGAATCACTCTTCTTCTTCTCAACTGGCTCTATGTCAATTTTCTCAGACAACCTAAAAACCTCAAAAAGTACGGATCTTGGGCCCTCGTTACTGGACCCACCGACGGCATTGGAAAATCCTTCGCCTTCGAACTCGCTCGCAAAGGCTTAAACCTAATCCTCGTTGGTCGTAACCCCGAAAAACTCAAAGACGTTTCAGATTCCATCAAAGCCAAATTCGGAAAAACCGAGGTTAAAACTGTTGTCGTTGATTTCACTGGTGATCTCGACGAGGGTGTTAAGAGGATTGTTGAAACGATTGATGGGTTGGATGTTGGGGTTTTGATTAACAACGTGGGGATTTCGTATCCTTATGCGAGATTTTTTCATGAAGTTGATGAAGAGCTTTTGAAGAATTTGATTAAGGTTAATGTTGTTGGAACTACTAAGGTTACTCAAGCTGTTTTGCCTGGGATGTTGAAGAGGAAAAAAGGTGCTATTGTTAATATTGGCTCTGGTGCTGCTATTGTTATTCCTTCTGATCCTCTTTATGCTGTTTATGCTGCTACGAAAGCGTGAGTTTTTTGTTTTAGTTCTGTTTTTTTAGATTTCGTTCTGAAACATGGATGTTATGCTGTTTTCTAATGTGGGTTTTTGTGTTTGTTTTGTTGTTTCAGGTACATTGATCAATTTTCTAGGTGTCTCTACGTTGAATACAAGAAGAGTGGGATTGATGTGCAGTGTCAGGTATTGTGCTGCTATTTTGAGTCACTCAATTTACATACTTCTATTTCTAGCTTAGTAAAGGGTCATACTTCATAATAACCTCAATTTCAGCGCAGCATAACGATTTTTATGTTGTGATCGCAACGTGATTGAGGTTGCGACCCCAATATCCAATCGCATTTGACACAATTCTCTGCAATATCAAGGATTGTGGCAGCGTGCTACTCTTGTTGTGACAGTTATTAAAAATATGCTTAGTCAAACATTTTTTGGGGTTAAAAAATACATCATTCTAAAAATTAAATATATCTCTAGATATTAAAGTTTCAACAAATATACCCAAGCTATTGCTACCAATTAGAATATTGGAAATTGGAAATCCAGCTGAATAGCTCTAGTTTCAAATGAAGTCGATTGAATATGCGGTGATGATGATATGTAAAAATAAAATAAAAAAACAGGCTTGCTTTTGTAGCGTTATCTTATCATTAGTATTATGGAAGTAGACTTTAGCAGGCTGCAACTATTACTGTAACGCAGAAATGCACAACTTACGACTAATTTGGTAAAGCACAAATGTTCACAGTTACATCTGTTAACATACGTAAACCGTGAACAAAAATTAAACAGAAAAGAAGCCATTTTACTTTTTTTTCTTCCTCCAAGTTGTTGCAAGCAACTATATGGCTATGAAGTTAGTTGGAAGTTGAAAACCTGATATGTTATAATTCTTTTTGATATTGATCCTTTTTCATGGTAAAATTTTTAGTTTGTGTGTTGGTCTCTCGTTATTTTATATAATTTTTTCACTTTTTATACATGATAGAAGCACTTTTTCATGATTTTCTCTTTCTGAAGTTTTACTTTTAGACTCAGTTGTTGGTATTGCATCCTAATTTTGTTTGATTATTGAGTTACATCTGATTTCATTGTTTAAGGTATTGTAGCACAAATCATTGACTAGATTTGTAAATATAAAAGTGTGTCAATGATTGTGAAATTTAGGTTAATGCACAGTACACATCAAGTCTAGGTTGCTTTTCCCATCTCCCTTTCCCACCCACGGTCCAAGTTTTTTCTTCTTCTAGCAGCTAGAAAACCGTCTACCTAACTGATCTGTTTATGGAAGATATTGACTATGTTCAAACAAATTTGATTTGCTCTTACAGCTAACACTGCAAATGCCGAGTTTGATATAATTCTTGTCATGTTTCTGATGGAGATTTTTCTGCATTTTAGGTTCCATTATATGTGGCAACAAAGATGGCATCAATCAGGAGATCTTCATTCTTTGTTCCGTCAACAGACGGCTATGCAAAAGCAGGTGTAAAATGGATAGGATATGAACCTCGTTGCACTCCATACTGGCCACATACCCTTCTATGGGCTGTGGCATGCTCGTTGCCGGAGTCTATAGTTGATACTTGGCGCCTTGGCTTTTGTATGGGTATTAGGAAGAGGGGTCAGCTCAAAGATTCGAAGAAGCAAGAATAAAACAATGCTTGTTTGTTTGTATTGTGTAGGCATAGATGCTGTTGCTGTTTACTGCAGACTGCTGGTAGTAGATTAAGATTCCAAGTTGTTTTATGTGATTTTAGTTTTACTCTTACTGCATGGTCTTAATGATTATCAATTGTGTGTCCTATTCTTTTTCTTCCCACATTGTGTTTCTGTCCTTTGATGTTCTGCTACTGCTGATGATGCATTATTACATCTTTTAACCCACTTTTTTCTGTTATTTAAATCTTATTTTTCTCCCATCCCACGCTTTTAAGAGCAAATAGACAAATTGAGTCTCAAAATTGAGAAAATCAGTCAATGAATTTTGCAAATTGGTAAATACATTTCAATGATGTGGTATGTTAAATGAACATGCAACTTTTTTTATAGATCTCATAACACTGATGTAAGGTAAAAATAGTATTATTACGTGTTTAGGTTTGGAGGCGATGACTTTAGAGTAGATATGAGATACACAAATTTGGTGTGCAACATTTGTGGTGATGTTACGTTCCTCGATGGAGCAATGGAGCACTGTACGTGATTTGAGAATTTGATAGTTTAATTGGTTTGAGGTAAGAAAAAATGAGTTAGGAGTTAGGAGTTTAAATTAGAAAGAAAGAGTAATTATTAATCTAACAAATTATAGCCAAGTATCAACTATAGACTCCGGCAACGAGTATAATTTGAAAATGGCTCTTTTGACCTTCTTCGTTGCTCATATGTCCTATGAAATTCCGTTTTTACCTCTAAATAATATGTTCGGAGTTACGAATCGATTGGTTCTAGAGATAATTTTCTTCGGTACATTTTGAGAGATAATTTTCTATTGATACTATTTTTATGGCAGAACAAAATGACAATTTGTCATATATATTTTTTGTGGTTTGAAGCTTGTGAAACTTGAACTTTGGGCCTCCAAAAACTTGAAAAGACACCTTATGGTTAGATAAATCATGATCTTTGCACTACATTTTCATAGAGATGGCACAAAGAGACGAGCAATTTTCATATTTTTATTGGTGAAATGACCATCACTCTAGGCCATGTGCCGTGCTTGCTACATTTGCCCATACATGATAGACTTCTCAATCATATGTCATTTGCGAAAAATGAAGAGGTTGAATGGTTGATTGAGTTCCTTTGAGTGGAACCAACATATGTCACTGCAAAGTATGACAAACTTCATGGGGGGCTCGTATTACATACAAATGGTTTCGTCAAATTTACCAAGACAATCGAATAGACGCATACCATAATGCGAGTCAGTTTGGGATGATAACCTCAAAGACAAGAGTCAACGCTATGTAGATTATGTGTACCACAAATACTTCAAAGACTTGTCTACGGTGAATCCGCGATTGTGTGGTGTTGCTGCTCCTGCGTTCTTGTACAATCACTTAGTTAAGGCGACAAAGTCTAAAGTTAAGGAGTTAGCAGACTATTATTGCCTCCTTCAGCGAACAATTATTTATGAAATTAATTTTATGAGGTTACTTTTATGTTTCATGAGATACATTTTGTTTACATACTTGAATTATGGAACATTTTGAAACCATACGTCAGCATGATTTTGACAAATTCTATGATGAGGAACTTCCACGACCACGAGCTAGCATGGTTCGTTCACGAAAAAGGTCTCTTTTCTCAAATTTGTATAAAGCTTTCTTGGATCACATGGTTGTTGATGACGCCATATTATCTTCTTATGACAACCATCGTCATACATATTTGTTAGAGGACATTTGCTAGTATTTAAGATGGATCATGTGCAACAGCTACACCTATTACAAATACTTGTTGGAGCATGCGATGACAATTTAACTCAAGTCGGATAGATACCACAAAAAATACCCATAATAGTATTATTTAATATATTTTTTTTTGTATTAATCAAGTATTATTTACCTGTCTAAATATATTCCTTACCATCTAAACTCTTAATTATTTCCTGGGTCTTACTAACCATTGCCTTAAGAATCAAAAAAGGACATAATTGTAAAATTTTATGTAAAAAAATTACTTTTTACTATTTCAATAAGTTGAATGTATAATTTCGAAGATAAAGTTACTATTTTAATTTTCTTATCAAATGCGGTTGGGCAATGATAAGCATTTTCTTTATTTTTTTACTTGAACAAAAAAAGCTCTTACAATTGAGGCGCGAGAGAAGGACAGGGCATAAGATAAAAGGGTGCCACCATACCATAAACCCTTGAGTATATATATGAACACGAATACGCATAGTTTACCAATCAGACAGATTGTAAATTAGGGTTTAGCGTAGCAAGATGACGACGCCGATTGATGACTCTGGCACCGTTGTCTTCATCGACACAAACCTCGATACTCACTTGGCCCTCACCGTCTCCGATCACAACACCGTCTCCGACCTCAAAAGTAATCTCCCTCTCTCTCTCTCTCTGTTAGTTTACATTGATCTGTTTTTCTTTTCTTTTTTCTGTTGAACTTCAGATAACATTCATGCCTTTTTATATGTAGATTTAATCGTGTCGGAACATTTTTCATGCTTTCCCAAAATCGGACAAATACAGATTCATGGCATTAAGGTACACACACTACTGCTTCTGCTGTTGTTCAAATAATGATTGTTGCAATGTCTTATTGAATATGTTGTTTTTATTCGTTTTTGTTTGTTAGGTTAAGCGTAACGGTCACTTTTATCACTTATCTGATTCAATGGTTGTGCGAAGTGCTTTTATTGGTGTCAACAAAAGCTGGTTTCTTAGTGTTGATGTTTCTGCATTGAAAGATTCTGGACTGAATGAAAAATTGTTACCTCATGGTTTGCTTCGTCAGGTGGAATCTATTGGCATTGTGAATAATGCTTTAGTTGGTTCTGGTGGTGATAATAATGGGATTATTTTACCTTGTAATTCCCAGTTGCAATTGTTGGAGAATAAGAAAGACAAGAGGGATGGTGTTCATGTTGTTGGCCCTTGTGTTTCTGAACATACTGCTAAAGAAGCTGTCGCGAATATGGAGAATGGTGTCAAATTATTGTGTGATAATGATACGGCGATTCCATTGCTTGGTTCAAACTCCAAGACAGATGACCATAGACGTTTGAATAATGAAGTTCCAAGTTTACCTAAGGAATGTGAAGTAGATGGGCTTGATAAAGGAAATAAGGACGATGATAATGTGGGTGTGGAAGAATCTTCAATGTCTGTGCAGAGTGGGAAGAGAAAACGGAAGAGTAAGAGGAAAAGAGAAGAAACCCCTTCTGATCGTCTGCGTGTTGCAGAGCAGAATGAAAAGGATGCTGTGAAAAATTTGGAGATGGTTCCAAGTTTAAATATTGAATGTGAAGTAGATGGACCCGGTGGAGGAATTAAGGATGATCGTAATGTGTGTGAAGAGCCACCTTCAATATCTGTGCCAAGTGCAAAGAGAAGAAAAAAGAGTACAAAGAAAAAAGACGCCACTGTGGTAGGGGATAGATCAAAAGAAGGAATCTCTTCTGATCACCCACGTGTTTCAGAGCACACTGAAAAAGAAGCTGTGAAAAATTTAGAGGTGGTTCCAAGTTTACATATTGAATGTGAAGTAGATGGATCCAGTGAAAGAAATAAGGATGATCGTAATGTGTGTGAAGAAGTACCTTCAATATCTGTGCCAAGTGCAAAGAGAAAAAGCAAGAGTAAAAAGAATAAGAAAGACATTGTGGGAGGTGATAATTCGAAAGATAACATTGCTGCTGTTGATAATCCTGTGGATTGTCCATCCGAAAGGACATCCAGTTTCAACGATTTTCAGGTGCCTCAATCAAACAAACAGGATGACAAAGAAGAAGTCCCTTTTGACCGCCCACTTGTTTTACATAACAGTGAAAAAGAAGCTGTAAGAAATTTGGAGATGGTTCCAAATTCACATATTGAATGTGAGGCAGATGGATCCAATAAAGGCACCAAGGGTGGCTCTATTGTATGTGAGGAAGTAACTTCTGAACCCGCACCAAGTGCAAAGAAAAAGAAGAAGAGTAAGAGTAAAAAGAAAAAAGAAGACACTGTCGGAGGTGATATCTCAAAAGACAACATTGTTTCTGTTGGCAATCCTCTCGACTGTCCATCTGAAAGGGCATCCAGTTTCAACAATTTTCAGGTGTCTCAATCAAAGAATAAAAAAGATGAAAAAGAAGAAATCCTTTTTGATCGCCCATGCGTTCCAGAGCACACAGAAAAAGCTGTCACACATTTGGAGATGGTTCCAAATTCACATACTCAATGTGAGGTAGATGGATCTGATAAAGGCATTAAGGGTGACTCTATTGTATGCGAGAAAGAAACCTATAAATCCGTACAAAGTGCAAAGAAGAAGCATAAGAGTGCAAGGAAAAAAGAAGACACAGTCCGAGATGACACTTTGAAAGAAAGTGACGCTTCTGTTGTTGTACCAGTTAAGCGGAATATTGTCCTAGCCATCTTTGCAGAGAATGCAGATAAAGAAGTAATTAAGGCAACTGAAGTTTTAAAGGAGAACAATGAAAGCAACGATAATAACACTGCCAATGAGGTTAATGCTGTGACAATGAAGGAGGCCTCAGAACTCAAATCTCCTCTAAAGAAGAAGCCTAAGAAAAGGAAGGGATCTCCGACTCATAATTCTAAAGAACCTTTGAAGGGAGATACATCATCTCAAAAGGATGAAGCACAAACGGCTGATGGAGCTCACGAGGAAAGGAAAGAATCAGAAGGTGATACTACTCAGTAAATGGGTGAAAATAGAATATACCTTCCTATTAATTTGTGTTAAAATTAATTTGATAAATTTTAGAATAGTGTACTTTTAGATCTATCCCAATTATTATTATTTTTGTGGGCAGATATCATCATTAACGAAACGAATCTTGACAAAATGGAGATTGGAGCGGTTGCATACAAAGAAAGCATACAGTCTCCAATAAAAGAAACAGGAAATAATAATAAACAAGGTGATATTGAAATGGAAGTACAGCCTTCTGATGTGAATGAGCCCAAGGATCTGATGGAGGATAACGAGAATGTTGTCGGTGGTAATTGTCATGAAAGTGAAGCTGGTAAAATCGAGGGAGCTGGGGAAGGAGAAGTATCACCACAAAATGATGATGTGAATAAAACGAAGGAACCTGCAAAACCAGCAAAGGAACATAAGGGGGTAAAAAAAGGTAAGAATAAAGGTGGAGGACATACACTTAGAGCAGATAATGGTCCTGTGGATGCTTCTGAGAGTGAAACTGTTGTTGCGAAGTCTCTTAAAGAAACCGTTTGTGATCCTCCGGAAAATGCTGCAACACAGGGAAGTCTTCTAAATCAAACTGAAGAAGAAGGGATGGTAATGTTGCAGGGGGAAATACAAGGGACTGTTCTTTCTGTCGCTGATAAGGGAGGTGATTTTAGCGCGGACAATGCTGATTCCTTGGAGCAAACTAAAACAACATCTAAAGCTGAAAATGTGGATGAACTTGTAAGTAAGAGACTGAAAAAGAAACCAAACAACAAACAATCTTCTACCTCAAAGAGCACATCAGATATGCTCACAAATGGTCATGTTTTTGATAGTAAGAAAGAGCGTGATGTACACAGGATTGATAAGGCACCAAATGCACACAAGACTCGACAAGCTACAAAATTTTCTAGTCCGTCTAACAGCGCCATGTCCTCAATTGTTGAAAATCGAAAATATCGCAACAATGCTTATGGAAAAAGTATGGATTTGGAAAAACAAAGGGAACACATTCCTATTTCAAATGCAAAGCTTGAAGGTTCCAACAAAATGGTTCAAAATAAAGCAAGAAAAGCTTCTGGAAATAATGTCACGGAAGTTGTGAGTAAATCACAGCAGAAGAAAAGCTTGTTAGAGGGAGCAATTTTCAAGGATGATAGTAGCAGTTCCTCTGAAGATGAAGGTCAAGAGAAGGTTGATAATTCTGATGCCAGCACTAGAACTCCATCTGACAATTCACACGCATCCTATTTAGACGGGTGTGACAGTCCAGGTGTTGATTCACGACAAAATGGTAAGTGAAATCTACTTTGATTGTGAGTTTACCTTCATTAATGTATCTGTTGATATAGTGGATACACATATTTGTGTGGATGGAGAGTTTTTGACTGTGTTGTGAGTTTTTTTTTTTTTTTGAACAAGACTGTGTTATGAGTTAGCTTTTCCTTTTCACCCCCCCATTCATTGCGATCTGATCTTTGGTAATTTTGTAATGTGCTGTTAGTCCTAATACCTGTTTGAAGAGCTGCAAGCATGCACATAAATAATTTATTATGGTTTAAAATATTGAAATTACAGGCATGTCCGCATACTTGGTAATTTTTCTGTCAACTACTTGGGCCACTATTTTCTTATCTACTGGACTTACTCAGAAAACTTTTGGTAGTCTTTAAGATTTGTTCTTGATGTTGTTGTTGATGACTAGCTTGCATTAAAGATTTTTATCATTGTATATCCTAGTTCACTGTATCTTCCCTCTTCATAAAAATGGTGATGTCAAACTTTGGAACTAATTTTTTTCCCTCTTTTTGTATCAAACTGGATCAGGTTCTTTTGATGGGAAAAGATTGGAAAATGATGAAAGAAGTCCCTTCAAAGCAAGGTAAGTTAATAACTTGTATTTCTGCTATGACTTTGCAGAGTGAGCACATTGTACATGTGCATGTTTTAAAGCAATAAATTGCTTCTAATGTGTGTCTTTCTGCTTCCATACTCAGTTTCATTTTTCATCCTTCTAAAATTCTTTACATATATGAGCATTTGCATGTGAACAAAATTTGAGACACTTTTTTTTTTTTTAAATTGATTAGACAAGGACTTTAACTCAAATATGAAGTCATGAACTTATAGTTGACCTGTCAAATTATTTTTTTTACTTATTAACCTTGCTACAGTTACCTTTATTATGGTCCTTGGTTCTATTTCTGTTTGTTATCGGCATTTATAGACGCCTAAAGTAATAAGAGCTGACAAGTAATAGGGGCATCTTTAAGGATTATTTTCTGTCACTTTATTGCATAAATTTATTATGCATTAAGTGGTGGCGAGTGGGGACTCTTCTACTAAGCACCGAGCACTGAAAAATAGGCATAATGAAGGTGTGCCCGAATAGAGAAACAACCCAAAACTCTAATGAAGTGTCAAGGTTCTGTACCTAATCTCTTAAGATTGGGTGTTCTGCCTGAAGAAGAAAAAGTGACCAACTGTTGGTTCTGATAATTTTCCAAATTCACTGTTAGTTCTGATTAGTATCCAAACACTCAGGAAACCCTCCCTTGAAAGCTAGTTTTTTTTTTTGAGCAAAAGCAAGATTAATTCATTTCATTCAAAATCAAAGAGTACAAAGTAGTTGTTACATGATAGAAAATATGGGGGCTAGGATGTGATAAGGAAGCTCTAGCAATACTATGAGCAACCGTATTAGCTTGCCTTCGAAAAAACGACACTACAAAGTCGGGATTGCTATTCAAGAAACTTCTACATTGAACAATAAGATCACCAAACTCATTATGAGGCGTTGCATGTGATTTGATGATCTCAACTAGAGTCTTACTATCTGTTTCAAATAGAACCGCGTGCATTCCATTTGCTGTAGCCATTTTCAGAGATTCTAGCAAATCAGATTTCTTACATTCCTCCGCCACCGTTCTAAAAAGCTAGTTATCACGAGAGAATAATCATCCGTCAAAAATAAAAAGAGAGAATAAGCAAGCAACTTAAATAATCCACCTAACATTTACAACATAATTGATAATTTGTTATTACAGAGTAACGTTGATAAATTCTATCAATTGGTATCCTCAAGTTAAGAAAAAATAACCAGTCCTAATAACCAATTATATGAAAACAGTTGTTCAAGTGATGGGAAATATATACACTCTATACAAATAATAGGAAATAATGGAATATATCCCTATAATACAACATCTTTTAGATGGATGGTTTATTTTATAATGAATTGAGTCGTTCACATCCGCCGATCATTATGTGAGAGATGTAAACTAGTCACATTGTGTTCATAGTTATAGCTTGGACCTGCTATCATCAATTATTTGTAGCTATAACCTCAAGTTCTACTGCTACTTGCATCTGTATGATGAAAGATTAAATTTTTTATTGTAAGGGTAATTAATCAATTCTTTTAATGTATAAATGCTTTTGTCTGCCTGGGACATGCTTGTTGTTGCTTATTTCTTAAGAACTATACATCATTGTAGATGATGGATGTTTTTATGGGCGTCTTTTTGTTTTTCTTTTCATTATTCATGTGCTATGCACTACATTTTTGAAATTGCAATAGCTGAATTTTGAATCATTCTTTGTCCAGTTTGCCAGGCACAACTAAAATGTCAATTGATGATGTTGTTAGAAGCTCAACAAGGTATAAGCAAGCCAGAATGACAGCCTCTCAATTGGATGATACCGTAGTTCCAGAGAGCGAGGGCCTCTGATCTATAATCACACAAGTTTCAGCGTTGTGATATTTTTGTTCTCTGTAGTTGTGATATTTTTGCTTCTTTTTACCTTCATCCCAAACAGTGCTGATTTTCTTTTAAGCTTGTTTACAGATCATGAGCTGATTTATGTCACGAGCCAAGTTTATTAATTATACCATCGTGGTATATTATTTATTATCAGAGATATAAACAGTACATCAGTCATGTTTTTTGTAGAAATTTTGAAGTCAATGTCAAACGATTTTGTTGCTCGTCTTTACAATGTTAGTAATAGTATGTTCTTCGTCAACGTTCTTACCGGCTGAGGTACTCTGCAATGTATATACTGCATTGACAGATTTTATAATGATATATATTTTCCCAACAAACCTGATTTGGAAGGACGAGTGTCCTTTGCCTATGTATCTGAGAGGGATCAAAACCTTGTAGTTCGGGGTAGAAATTTCATTTGTTTTGTTTTGTTTTTTTATTAGTTTTAAAAAAGTTTTTAAAATAAAAAACCAAGTGGCAAATAAGTATTTGTTTGTGTTTATTGATATTGAAAGAAAGAAGATTCGAAGTAGAATTAAAATTGATTGCAAATGATTTGAACTGAACATCATGCAGACACTCAAGTATTCACGTTTGAGATGATATAGTATAAAAAACAAACGAAAATGAACATAAATGTCCTGAGAAGTGCTCAAGGAATACAATTGTAACTTGATTGCAAATAAGTCAATGTGTATTTGATTAACATTAATGGAACTTAATCGTTTTAAAAAAATGATTTTAATTAAATGCGAGTAATGAAAAGTAATTTTTGTTTGGATATATTTTCAAATGAGTTGTGAATGAATCAATTTGAGAGTTGTATTAATTTCTCATCGAGAAAGTTTAAAATTAGAATACAATTGTTTTCTCTCAATGGAAAGCACAAACACTCAATCATGTGTCAAAAATTAATCTTGTGATTAAAAATTCACTTTTATTCCCACAATGAATCTAAACATGCTATAACTGTTATGTGTTATTCAGCAAATTTGTTGAAGGTGCTTTTGCTAGAGATTGCATGTTTAAAATTGTAAAAACAAAAAATGAGTGGTGTGCTAGAGTAAGATGATCTCAACAACAACAAAAGTAAGCCAAATAAGAAAATAGAATGGATGCTAAGTAGAAAACCATGTTTGATATATAACACATGATAGAGAGAGCATTAGATACAAGTTACAAACAAGTGTTACAACAAAACATTGCACAAAATTCTCCCCTAGTTTAATCTGATCTCATCCTGTTGATCTGGTTGAGAGCAGGCTGCAAAATATTGTACAGCACCCAAAGGATAGCTGGTGCAACAACAAACAGCAGAAGTGTTCCCCTGTTGTCACTTCCAGCAGCATCTGCAATCAAACCAATCTCACTAGCAGATGCTTCTGACACCATACCTGAAGCTGCAAGTCCACCAAGTCCAAGTCCAAGCCCAACAATCACACCCTTTGCGTTACGCATACGGTTGATTTGGTTCAAAGCTGGCTGCAATATGTTGAACAAAACCCAACCTATAGCTGGTGCAACAACAAACAGCAGAAGTGTTCCTCTGTTATCACCTTCTGCTATTTCTGCTATTTGTTGAGCTGCGAAAGCCGCATCGGATGTTGCAAGGGATGAAAATATTGCTCCTGCAAGTGCAAGTGAAGGTGACACAAAGTTGGTGTTCTTGGTTGAGACAAGACCCTTTGGTAGGTTCTGCATGGTGGTGGTTTTGCATGTTGATGTTAGCTTAGTAGTGGTGCTAAGATTTTGCAACTTGGGTAGGCCTGTGTTTAGGCACTTTGTGTTGATCATCATTGCCATTGTTGCTGCCATTGATGAATATGTTGAGATTGGCACTGATAATTCTCAAGAGTATGAGTGAATTTGGTCCTTGCTATTGAAGAATGAAGACTTTAGTTTAGAATATAGATGGGAAAGCCACGTAGGAGAAATAAGGACCAATAATATTGTGATTTCTAGATTCTTTTCTTATCTAAATAAAGTCATCGGTGAGATTTCCACCTCCTATTCTTTGGTTTCTTATCACTTCACTTTATATACAAAAACTAAAATTCAATAATGAAATTATTATTGTCTTATTTTGTCTGCTGTGAGAACTTGAGGATCAGCTACATGTTTTTCTAGTAGTGATATTTGTAATACTATATGTGACAACTTGCATGACAACTTTCATTTTCTCTTTTTTATTGGTCAAAAAGAATACAGAAAAAAGAGAGGGAATAACATGATAATGTGAGTATGTGAGAAAAGTTGTCAAGATGGTGCCACTGAATGATTGTACAAATATAAATTATTTTTTTTCATTTTGGTCGAAAAAGGTAACATGTTTTTTATACAAAATTTGCAACATGTTGAGTGATATTGCTATTTTTCCATCTGATTTTGTTCGTTCCTATCAAAATAGTCGAATGTGAGTTAACTTACGCAGATATATTTTCAACGTGAGTTAACTCACGTCACCTAGGTGTATTTTTCAGCGTGAGTTAACCAGCGTTAGATGAAAATGAGCAAAAACAGATGGGAAAAGAGTAACTTTCATGTTGGGTAGTTAGTGCCTAGTGCTATAGTCCATGAATGAAGTTGGGCCTAACCTGGTCATTGCTTACCTAACAGAAAAATTGTTTTTATGGCCCCCAATGTTTCCAAACTCCTAAGTAGGGGTGTGCAAAATATCCGATTACATGGTTAAAACCACTTCCAAATCCAAAACCATATACAAATAACTGGATATTTGCACACATAAATTAACCATATCCACTTTAAAATGGTAGGTCATCCACTTTTATAAATCCGGTTTTTTCTTGAATGTCTAAATCCATAACCATATCCTCTCTTTTTTTACTCAACCGATCTCTTTTTTTAAAAGAACTTATTCAAAACAACTATTTATGCAAAAAAAAAAAGCTTATTAGGATCTCTTTTACAAAAATAATTTACTCAAAACAGCTTATTTATGCAAAAAAGCTTATTAGAATATCTTTTTTCAAAATAACTTATTCAAAACAGCTTATTTATGCAAAACTGCTTATTAGGATCTCTTTTTTCAAAACCAACTTATTCAAAACAACTTATTTATGCAAAACAGCTTATCAAAATCTCTTTTTTCAAAGTAACTTATTCAAAACAGCTATTTATGCAAAAAAAAGCTTATTAGGATCTCTTTTTTCAAAATAACTTATTCAAAACAGCTTATTTATGCAAAAAAAAACTTATTAGGATCTCTTTTTTCAAAACAACTTATTTATGCAAAACAACTTATTAGGATCTCTTTTTTCAAAAGAACTTATTCAAAACAACTTATTTATGTAAAACAGCTTATCAAGATCTTTTTTTTAAAAATAATTTATTCAAAACAGCTTATTTATGCAAAAAAAAAAGCTTATTAGGATCTCTTTTTTCAAAATAACTTATTCAAAACATCTTATTTATGCAAAACAACTTATTAGGATCTCTTTTTTCAAAACAACTTATTTATGCAAAACAGCTTATTAGCATCTCTTTTTTTTCAAAATAACTTATTCAAAACAGCTTATTTATGCAAAACAGCTTAAATAGGAACCTAATAAACAACTTATTGATGCAAAACAGCTTAAATTGATGTTTTGCATAAATAAGCTATTTATTCTCTAATATTCTATATTTTCTAGGATGCATGGGATATTTAAAATAAATCTCAAAATAGACCTTATATATAAATAAGCTGTTTTGCAAAATAAAAATGTTTTGAATAAGTTGTTTTTAAAAAGAGATCCTAATAAGCTTTTTTTGCATAAATATGTTGTTTTGAATAAGTTGTTTTGAAAAAAGAGATCCTAATAAGCTGTTTTGCATAAATAAGCTGTTTCAAATAAGTTGTTTTGAAAAAAGAGATCCTAATAAGCTGTTTTGCATAAATAAGCTGTTTCAAATAAGTTGTTTTTTTAAAAAAAGAGATTCTAAAAGCTGTTTTGCATGAATAAGCTGTTTTGAATAAGTTATTTTGAAAAAAGAGATCCAAATAAGCTGTTTTGCATAAATAAGCTGTTTCAAATAAGTTGTTTTGAAAAAAGAGATCCTAATAAGCTGTTTTGCATAAATAAGCTGTTTTAAATAAGTTGTTTTATGAAAAAGAGATCCTAATAAGTTGTTTTGCATAAATAAGCTGTTTTGAATAAGTTGTTTTTGAAAAAAGTGATCCTAATAAGCTATTTTGCATAAATAAGCTATTTCAAATAAGTTGTTTTGAAAAAAGAGATCCTAATAAGCTGTTTTGCATAAATAAGCTGTTTCAAATAAGTTGTTTTTTAAAAAAAGAGATCCTAAAAGCTGTTTTGCATAAATAAGCTGTTTTGAATAAGTTGTTTTGAAAAAATAGATCCAAATAAGTTGTTTTGCATAAATAAGCTGTTTCAAATAAGTTGTTTTGAAAAAAGAGATCCTAATAAGATGTTTTGCATAAATAAGTTGTTTTAAATAAGTTGTTTTTTGAAAAAGAGATCCTAATAAATTGTTTTGCATAAATAAGCTGTTCTGAAAAAAGAGATCCTAATAAGTTGTTTTGCATAAATAAGCTGTTTTGAATAAGTTGTTTTGAAAAAAAGAGATCTTAATAAGCTGTTTTGCATAAATAAGCTGTTTTGAATAAGTTGTTTTGAAAAACGAGATCGTAATAAGCTTCTTTTTTTTTTTGCATAAATAAGCTGTTTTGAATAAGTTGTTTAGAAAAAAAAGAGATCCTAATAAGCTGTTTTGCATAAATAAGCTGTTTTGAATAAGTTGTTTTGAAAAACGAGATCCTAATAAGCTTTTTTTTATGCATAAATAAGTTGTTTTGAAAAAAGAGATCGTAATAAGTTGTTTTGAATAAGTTGTTTTGAAAAAATAGATCCTAATAAGCTGTTTTACATAAATAAGCTGTTTTGAATAAAATGTTTTGAAAAAAGAGATCCTAATAAGCTGTTTGGATAAATAAGTTGTTTTGAATAAGTTGTTTTGAAAAAAGAGATCATAATAAGCTGTTTTGCATAAATAAGCTGTTTTGAGTAAGTTGTTTTAAAAAAAGAGATCCTAATAAGCTGTTTTGAATAAATTGTTTTTTGAAAAGGAGATCCTAATAAGTTGTTTTGCATAAATACGTTATTTTGAATAAGTTGTTTTGCAAAAAAAAAATCCTATTAACCTGTTTTGCATAAATAAGCTGTTTTGAATAAGTTGTTTTGAAAAAAGAGATCCTAATAAGCTGTTTTGAATAAGTTGTTTTGAAAAAAGAGATCCTAATAAGCTGTTTTGAATAAGTTGTTTTGAAAAAAGAGATCCTAATAAGCTGTTTTGCATAAATAAGCTGTTTTGAATAAGTTTTATTTTGAAAAAGAGATCCTAATAAGCTGTTTTGCATAAATAAGTTGTTTTGAATAAGTTGCTTTGAATAAGTTATTTTGAAAAAACGAGATCCTAAGAAGTTGTTTTGCATAAATAAGTTGTTTTGAAAAAAGAGATCCTAATTAGCTGTTTTGCATAAGTAAGCTGTTTTGAACAAGTTGTTTATTTAAAAAAGAGATCCTAATAAGCTGTTTTGCATAAATAAGTTGTTTTGAAACAAGAGATCCTAATAAGTTGTTTTGAATAAGTTATTTTTTAAAAAAAGGATTCTAATAAGCTGTTTTTGCATAAATTAGCTGTTTTGAATAAGTTGTTTTGAAAAAAGAGATCATAATAAGCTGTTTTGCATAAATAAGCTGTTTTGAATAAGTTGTTTTGAAAAAAGAGATCTTAATAAGCTGTTTTTGCATAAATAAGTTGTTTTTTAAAAAAGAGATCCTAATAAGTTATTTTGCATAAATAACCTGTTTTGAATAAGTTGTTTTGAAAAAAGAGATCGTAATAAGTTGTTTTGAATAAGTTGTTTTGAAAAAACAGATCCTAATAAGCTGTTTTACATAAATAAGCTGTTTTGAATAAAATGTTTTGAAAAAAGAGATCCTAATAAGCTGTTTGGATAAATAAGTTGTTTTGAATAAGTTGTTTTGAAAAAAGAGATCATAATAAGCTGTTTTGCATAAATAAGCTGTTTTGAGTAAGTTGTTTTAAAAAAAGAGATCCTAATAAGCTGTTTTGCATAAATAAGCTGTTTTGAATAAATTGTTTTTTGAAAAAGAGATCCTAATAAGTTGTTTTGCATAAATACGTTATTTTGAATAAGTTGTCTTGCAACAAAAAAAATCCTATTAACCTGTTTTGCATAAATAAGCTGTTTTGAATAAGTTGTTTTGAAAAAAGAGATCCTAATAAGCTGTTTTTGCATAAATAAGCTGTTTTGAATAAGTTGTTTTGAAAAAAAAGATCCTAATAAGCTGTTTTGAATAAGTTGTTTTGAAAAAAGAGATCCTAATAAGCTGTTTTGCATAAATAAGCTGTTTAGAATAAGTTTTATTTTGAAAAAGAGATCCTAATAAGCTGTTTTGCATAAATAAGTTGTTTTGAATAAGTTGCTTTGAATAAGTTATTTTGAAAAAACGAGATCCTAAGAAGTTGTTTTGCATAAATAAGTTGTTTTAAATAAGTTGTTTCGAAAAAAGAGATCCTAATTAGCTGTTTTGCATAAGTAAGCTGTTTTGAACAAGTTGTTTATTTAAAAAAGAGATCCTAATAAGTTGTTTTGCATAAATAAGTTGTTTTGAAACAAGAGATCCTAATAAGTTGTTTTGAATAAGTTATTTTTTAAAAAAAGGATTCTAATAAGCTGTTTTTGCATAAATTAGCTGTTTTGAATAAGTTGTTTTGAAAAAAGAGATCATAATAAGCTGTTTTGCATAAATAAGCTGTTTTGAATAAGTTGTTTTGAAAAAAGAGATCTTAATAAGCTGTTTTTGCATAAATAAGTTGTTTTTTAAAAAAGAGATCCTAATAAGTTATTTTGCATAAATAAGCTGTTTTGAATAAGTTATTTTTAAAAAAGAGATCGTAATAAGCTATTTTGAATAAGTTGTTTTGAAAAAAGAGATCCTAATAAGTTGTTTTGCATAAATAAGTTGTTTTCAATAAGTTGTTTTTTTAAAAAGAGATCCCAATAAGCTGATTTGCATAAATAAGATGTTTTTATTGAGCTATTTTGCATAAATAAGTTGTTTTGAATAAGTTTTTTTAAAAAAGCGATCCTAATAAGCTGTTTTGCATAAATAAGTTGTTTTGAATAAGTTGTTTTTAAAACGGAGATCCTAATAAGCTGTTTTGCGTAAATAAGTTGTTTTGTATAAGCTGTTTTTTAAAAAGAGATCGTAATAAACTATTTTGTATAAAATAAGCGTTTTTGAATAAGTTGTTTTAAATTTAGATTTTTCTTTATAAAATGTTGTTTTAAAAATCATTTTTAAAAGAGAAATAACTGATTTTTAATTCGGATATTAAAATAATTCGGATATTTTTTTAAACCAAACCATATCCATTTATAATCCGGTTTTATAAAAATAATCTGTTATATATCCATAACCATATTCATAACCGATTACAATAAAATATGGTCTTGGTTAGGAATCAAGAACCATATAAGTGGTTTATATATGGATATGGTTTGGTCGGTCAAAATATCCACCATGCACACCCAGACCCCTAAAAATGTTTGGCAGGTAGCTTTCAAATTACTTATTTTTTTATTTTTTTTTGAAATTTAACACATTCAATAGATAACTTTTAAGAAAAGCAATTCTCTCCTTCTAGTTGCAACTATGAAACAAGGCTCAAATCATTGACAAACTCAACTCAAGTAGCGCACAATGTCTGAAAAATCTCCATCTATTTCCTCAAAACCATACAAAGTACCTAAATTACTCACTATCTTAATAAAAAGGCTTAAATATGTAAAAGGTCCCTGTAAGTTCGTGTGTTTTTGGTTTTCGTCCCTGTATCTTTTTTTGTTCTAAAACAAACCCTGTAAGTTAATAACTTTTTGATTTTCGCCAAAGTGTCTAACAACGGCTGACGTGGCGAAGGATGACGTGACAAAAAATGCTTATGTGTCGTGACATGTGATCCCTGACTATATTACAGGGACCAAAACCAAAAACGAAAAGGTACAGAGGGATGATATTAGAAAAACGTAAGCGTCAAAATTTGAAATTTAAAAACAAGAGATTTTATCTTCTTCATCCCTCTTTTCTTTATTCTTAATCTCTCTGCCAATTTCTTTTTATTCCATTGCTAATTCATCTTCATGCTTGTGATGAAATTCTCATGGTAATAGGAACTCCGCATGGATGGTTTTGATTTTGTGGAATCTTGACAAGGTAATGTTTTTTTGTGATCATCCAGTTCTGCATTTATTAATTCATTGACAGAAATTCAGCTAGAGCAAAACTACCAATTCTTGGATTCATATGTTGTTCAAGAGTCACAACTGAAGAGATAATGTTTCTGTGAATCATTTGTTCATCCCTTTCATGTAGATAGACAACAACATAAGCAAGTGATTTGACCATGTTTTACCTATGATGCAATTCAAGTACCCAACATCGATATATGTTCCTAATACCAGGTCCTTGTGCAATCTAGCATCACGTAAAATTAAAAACAAAGAATGACTTAATATCATTCCACACCTTAATATTCCTGCAATGTTTAAAGATGCTTGAAGATATACAATGCGGAAACCTCTAGTATTAAACCATATCAAACCTTAACCAAGTGAAAACTATAACAAACTTTAACTATTCACTAATCATCGGAGTTCTGCATTTGCTTACATAAACAAAGCTAAGCAAAGACAACACTAAAATTATTAAGTGAGAAACTATAAATTGTTGGGATTTGAATATTATGTGTTTATACATACTCTCAAGCTCGCTCAAATGATCCATAAGATCATTAATTTTTTTCCAATGGTTATTCTCAACATGTAAATTTGTGGCCTTCGTAATTGCAGTATCAATTTTCCTGTTTTCTTGTGAAGAAAGCTTTAAATTAATTTTTTTTTCTTCAGCCCATTTCTCACTTGATAAAAATAGAGGTCCAATGCATTGATTACTTACGACTTTCTTAAGAATTTTTTATCTACAATACATAAAGGTAAAAGAGCCATGAAGATGATTACCACCCTCATGTACATCAATCAAGACATTCAATTGATTATCATCAGCTTAAGATATTGTTGTCATCTTCAAAATAGACAAAATTGTGCAACTATTAATAATGTTGAGTTTAGGTGAACTCCTCTAATCAATGAAAACCATTACCAAAAAGAATGAATAGGCAACTTTACAACAGAACCACACCAACCAGCATTAGAAATTCGGAAACCCTGAACAATTAAACTACTTGACTTCGTAGGAACCTTTATTAGCTAAATGTGTATTTCAAATAGGCAAAGATCACAATCAAGAATAAAGAATGTGAAAACCCTTTGTTGTATTAAAATCCAATTTTAATCACAATAAATTGCAAGTCTCATTTCAAGGGAGTAGAAGGTTTGCATATGATGGCAGAGAGATGAAGAAGAGAAACATAAGAGGAAGAAGATGGAAACAAGGGTTTTAAGTTTTGTAAGTCCATGATTTTAAATTTCGTCCCTATGTATCTTGTCGGTTTTGGTTTTGGTCCCTGTAATATAGTCAGAGATGATCTGTGGTGGTTTTAAATTTTAAATTTTGTTATTTAGATGTTTTTAATTCCATCCCTCTATACCTTTTCGTTTTTGGTTTTGGTCCCTGTAATTTAGTCAGGGATCATCTGTCAAGACACATAAGCGTTTTTTGCCACATCATCCTTCGCCATGTAAGCTGCCGTTAGACATTTAGGCGTTTTTTTAACGGAAGTTGACGGAAAGGACGAAAATCAAAAAGTTATTAACTTACGGGGTTTGTGTTTTAGAACAAAAAAAGATACAGGGATAAAAACCAAAAACACGCGAACTTACAGGGACGATTTACATATTTAAGCCTAATAAAAAAAAAAGCAACTTTTAGAAATCATTTTAAAACAATATTTTGATTACTTCTATCAATTTCAAAATTCAATTTTCTTAGAAAAAAATCAATTTTCAACAAAGTTAACTTTTATTTTTCATAATGACAAATTTTTAAAAAACATAAACTAAAAAAGGTTTAATTGGACTTTTGGTCCTCTAAGTAATTTCTTGTTTACATTTTGGTCCCATAACTCGTAAAATCAACGTTTTGGTCCCTCTTGTTTTGCTCCGTTAATCAATTTAGTCCCTGATCGTTAACTTTAACCACAAATGTATATGGTGGACCAACCTTAAGAGTGGTCTACCATATATCATATGAATTATTTTAATCTAAACCGTTTGATTATTTTTTTTCAAAAGAGAACCATTTGATTACGCATGTCTATTTTATCTAATGGTACGCCATTGCCACCTAATTTTTTGTACCTTTTCTTCATCTTCTTCCACACGCCTCTTCTTCATCTTCTTCAACAATTTCAAACATTCATCAAAACTCAGATGATAAAAAACACAGTAAAATACCTATTTACAAATTTTCAACAACCTCATCTCATTCTTCTTTAAAATCTCATTCAATTTTTCATTTCAAATATTCAACATAATAACTTCACAATTTTTATACAAACAGTCAAAATCAAATCTCACAAACAAAATATTTATTCTCCCAAAATCTATAAATCAATTAAACACTATTAACAATAACAACCACAAACATCATCAACAAAAAATCCAATGGTGATGGTGCTGTTGTTGATGATAAAGATGAGAGAGAAATTGAAAAGGAGCTCAGCAATGGAAGCAAGACCATCAGTAGTGAAACAAGTAAGTACCAAAACCTTGAAATTCTTAAACGATTTAGCAATAATGAACCCAAGACACAGACACCAAGTTCCTTCACAATCTGCTCCGCAAACAAAACCAATCCTAACAGGAGCACCGATGCAAACAGGTTCCAACTAAATTGTCCTACTTATATCACAGATGACAGAAATCAGATAAAGCTTATCAGTTACCTATTGATTATGGGTATTTGTGATGATATTGATTTGGGGGTGTTGCTAGCTATTTGGGTATTGATTTGGGGATGTTGATATGTTGTTGCAGGAAGGGAGAAAAGAGAATGATGATGTAGGAAGGGAGAAGAGAAAAGAGAATGTGTTGTTGTTGTGTTGTCGTGACTCGTGAGGAAGGAAACGAAAAATCTGGAAAATGCTGATGATAATTTGAGGAAGAAGAAGAGAGAAGATGAAGAAAGGTGAAAAAATTAGGTGTTGATGGTTCACTATTAAATCCAATGGACATGCAATCAAATCGTTAAAATCAAATCAAAAATTTTTGACAATAAAAAACTAACGGAGGGGACCAAATTGATTAACGGAGTAAAACAAGAGGGACCAAAACGTTGATTTTATGAGTTATAGGACCAAAATGTAAATAAGAAATTACTTAAGGGACCAAAAGTCCAATTATATACTTAAGCCATTAAAAAAACTGTTGCGGCAAACTGAAAATTTGTCGCATACATTAATATCCTTCCATCCTTCTTCCAAAAAATAAAAATTATATTCTTCCATCAAACTCAAGACTCAAGTTAGCTAGAACAACATAAATAGATTATAATAAAGTTGAATTTGAATTTGAATTTGAATTCATCGCAATAGTAGTTTTTAGAAAGAGCAATGTTATATCTCTAGAAAAATAACATCAAGAATTCTTCAAGAATAAAGAATAGCCAATCACAATGCACTATTTGCCACAATTCAAGGAGATGTGACTGAAAAATAGGAAATGAACAAATAAATCATGCAATTAAAGTCTTGAAAAAATTCTTAATGTTATTTTTTTTTAGAGAAATAACATTTTTCTTTTAGAAAATAAAAATAAAAATAAAAATAAACATTTCTTCGAATTATCCGAATTATAAATGTGCTCTGACAATTTCATGAGGGACGAACGAGTTCTTTAGAAATTTTGATCAAATTTTGTTTTCTTAAGAATGTTAAGGTCAAGCGTAAGATTTAAGGAATTTGTGGAACACACATAGGTTATAGGCTTCATCAAAAGAGATCGAAGTCAATATAAATAATCAATTTGTAGCTTTACCTTACCTATCTTCCAAGTTTCTCTTGCAATAATGAATAAAATGAAAATTCATACCATTTGTTGGAAGATAAATGTCATGCGGACATCAATTCAATGAGCTAAAATTAATTAATAAATCATACTATAAGCACAATGTTGGGTATACATGGATAATGCGTTTCATCAAAAGAGATTGAAGTCAAATAAAAACTGATCAATTTATAGCTAAACTTTATTTATCTTTTGACAAAATATATACAAATTCGTAGATCTATTTTCTTCTAGAACAATGAATAAAAACAAAAACTCATACTATTTGTTGGAAGAAATGTTATGTGAACATCAAAACTAAACTAACTAGCATGCCTTCATTCTCCATGATGTGTTAGCCTAATAGAAGAATTTGACATCAAACTGTAAGATACAAAGTTTAAAAATCTCATATGAAACAATCGTAAAATGTTATGAGTGTCATATTTATTAATAGTAATTTCCCCTTTTTCAATTTATACTCTCCTTTAAACCAATGACTCCAAGGACGACACACTCAACATCTTCGTCATTTCGTTACATTTTTCAATCTTTAAGGGTTTTGTCATGATGTCTGCAATTTACATTTCAGTTCTACAATATGTTAAGTTGATTCTTCGTTTTCTTACTTGATGACGAAGAAAATGTAATTTGGAATCTATATGCTTGTTCCTCCTAAGAGCCATAATTTTTTAGCTAAGTTCATGGTTGGTTTGATGTCAATCTTGAGCTTCATTGCTTCTTCATTTCCAACTCCAATCTCACACAACAAAGACTGCAATCAAACTCATTGGCATAGTGCATGAAAAGAAAATATAAATTACGCTTCACACATTGACAATTCCACAAGTGTTTGCATACCTGAGTCCAAAGAAATTGGTGTTTGAAATAGCTTAAATACACATCTCATGGTTCTCATCCTTTCTACATTATGACCACACTAATGAGTCAGAAAACCAACTAACTCACCATCTCCATGGTTTTAAGAATTAGAAAACAATATCATAATCAATTGGTCATTGCAAGTAAGATTATCTTGTCTGCCATCATGTGACAATGCTTAGGTTGTTGCACAAGTCTGCTCAGCATTCCTACACTGAAAAATATATCATGCCTAACACTACACACATTACATTATCTTAGAGAACCAATTAGTAGTTTGTATATAGTGATGTCTATTCCGCCCTTTAATCATCCTTATTCAGATTAATGTTGGCTTTCATTGGAGTGCATGCCTGAGTTACAATCTCTTCAATACATATATTACATACTTATTTTGATCAAGACCAAGGAAGTGTCACAATTCACCCAATTTTGTCATCTCAAAATCAACTTCACTTAATATTTATGGTATAAAATTAAAATTGGTGGTGGACCCTTTTTAATTTTTTAAAAACCCAAGAAAGGCGGAGTAAAAAAACAAAATCCTACAATACAAACCCATTTGTCTCTCTAACTATATCAATATCAATATCATTCGATTACATCTCCTCCATTTCCGTGCACCTTCTTTCTTCTACTCCTCTGTTCACTCCGCTTACTCCTATCATAAACCCGGTCGGTGATCCATTTTTTCATTTCAACCCCAAATAATGGCGGCTCTGTTACCTTGCACGCCGACTATACTCTCTGCACCGTTCACTAACCGGACCAGACTCAATCATCTTCCTCTTCGACCTCACTCCCACACCTTCCCCGGCTCAAACAAACGCTTTCTCCGCGGTTCTCTTTCCGTTTCCCGGTTTGGATTTCACCCCGGTTTTTTGCCCGAACCGGAAGATGCTGAATTCGTTCTCAGGGAATTGTTTAACCGTGCGGAAGGTTTTCTTTACACAATTGCTGATGCTGCTGTTTCGTCTTCCGATACGGCGATAACAACCACCACTACCGCCGCGAAACAGAATAATGATTGGTTTTCTGGAATTACCAATTACATGGAAACTATTCTCAAGGTATTGCTTTCTAAAACTTTTGATTTTTAATTCTATTCATTGTGAAATTTAAACTGTTATTTGAATTTTAATTATCATCAATTACTAGAGAGAGTGAGTGAGTTTAGAGTTGTTAATCTTTTTAGTTCTTTTCTACATTATTTTGAGCTTATTGGTGGTGGTAGATAGGGTTCTAAATTTCACTTCCGGTTAAGTTGCGAACCCTTTAATGACTGTAAAATGTGTGTCGTTGCGATGCCATGGCGGATAGCTCCAAATTCTTTATGTTGACCACATCTTTGTTACTTGAGAAATATCACAGGCACCATATATAAAATAGGTTTAGATATGATTTTAGTGTTTGCAATTATGGTGTTTTTTGGTTTTAGTCTAATAAGTTCTTTTTGTTGTTGTTTGGATTCAGTATCTGCAAATTCAAAAAATGTCGCTTTTAGTCTTTGACTTCAGCTTATTGAGCGACATGGTGTGATTTTATTAGCCCACGTACGACGCAGAGACTAAAAGCAACAATTTCTGAATTTGCAGGGACTGATTCTAAACAAAAAACTTATAGGGACTAAAATAAAAATAAAACTATATATTTGCAGGGACTAAGATCATGTTGAAACCTATAAAATGTACCATTGGTTTCCCTTACTGTTTCTATGTGCCATGGAAACATGACTCTGGAGTTATAATTTTTCATATCAATAAATTATATGCAATTTGCTAAAGAATCCTATTTTTTATATAGGCGTTTCTTCTGGTTCTCTTTCTGAAATTGTTATAAGTTGTTAACTTGTGAATTGTGATTTATTTGTACTTGTAAATTACATAACTTCACATGGTTGATGGATCTATTTCTACCAGCATGCATTGTCAAGTAGTAATTCTGAAGGGAAGTATTTTATCCTTTTCAGGTACTCAAGGACGGGCTTTCTACTTTGCATGTGCCGTATGCTTATGGCTTTGCAATTATAATGCTCACTGTTCTTGTAAAAGCTGCCACGTTTCCGTTGACAAGGAAACAGGTTTGTCGTTTTTGGAATGTGCTTCACTTGTTTTTTAAGATTTGAAAATGATCAATATGGGTCCTGGTTCTTTTGATACTCCTGAATTTATGGATGTAAAATGCTTGTCATTGCCTTTGACATTTAAACGACATTTTTCATCATGTTGTTTTCATCATGATTTAGTTAGATAGACTTTTCTGTGACTGTTCTCAGGTAGAATCTGCCATGGCTATGCGATCTTTGCAACCTCAAGTAAAGGCTATCCAGAAACAGTATGCCGGGGATCAGGTATTTTATATGACTTCTATAATTGTTATGTTTTCCAATAAAACATATTCTTTTTGAACTATTTCCTGGTAATTTAAGCTGATTTTTTTATTAACTTCTTTACCATCATAAGAGTGTGTATGGATTTTGGAATGCTGAGAAATGGGATTGGTTTGATTTGTAATTTGTAAATCAAATTTGTGTTTGGAATAATAAAAGAGAAGGAACAATATGATTTTTAAAATCCCATTGATTTCTTTTCATGTGTCACAAATCCTCTTGAATATGGTAGTATTTGTGGGAATTGATTTTTTTTACTTTAATTTAACTATTCAGATCGACCATTTACTCTTATTTAATGGCCATTTCCATAAAAAAAGAAGTCAATTTCATTTTTTAGCGAGTTCCAAACATACGATTTTATTGTAAACATTAAATTTGATTTCTAAATAGAATAAAAGCATTTTTTAGGATTCTAAACATGATGTTAGCATTTTGACTCTATCCTTTTACCGAAGTTTTTCTTTTTTTCTTTTTTCAATTGACAAGATTTCTTATGTATTGTCTTCTTGCAGGAGAGAATTCAACTTGAAACTGCCCGGTTATATAAATTAGCCAACATTAATCCTCTTGCAGGTATCCATGACATAATTGTCACTATTGTAAAAGGGTGGTAGACTGTAGTTATAGATATTTTCTATGGCTTTTAGGATGTGGCCTTCCTCAGTTTTCAGATGACAAGTCTGGTTGTTTTCTGAATTGTTTCCAGAATTTTACTTGTACTGCTTCTTACGTTGTACATGGAGTTATATGTATATATATATATATACTAGCTTATTATGGCTTGGGTAGGTAGATGGAGGCAGCGATCAATCCACTCCTGTATAAAGCATTAGTATTGCTTTTTAAAATTGAACTTGCTAATTTTTTTTATCAATCACTCTTCATTCTTCCCAGGATGCCTGCCTGTTCTCTTAACAACACCAGTGTGGATCGGGCTATATCGAGCCTTTTCTAATGTGGCTGATGAGGTATGTTGCTTATTATGTTGAGTTTCTATTTGATAGTTATCTGGGCTGTTTTTCAGGTATACATATATTTCTATCTTCAATGGCTAATGTAATGTTTTGTCTAATAATAAATAAAGGGACTCCTCAATGAAGGCTTCTTTTGGATACCTTCTCTTTCTGGTCCAACTACAATTGCAGCTCGGCAAAACGGAAGTGCTATCTCATGGCTTTTTCCTTTTGTGGTAAATATCTCAATTAGCAAGTAAAATTACACTTGTTGAGACAATCAAATTTGCAACTTTGGAAGAATTATTTCCTGACGAGGTCATTTACTTTCATGCTGAAGTCGTATGAAACGGAATTGAGAACTCTATTCATTTGTTTCATTAGTAAGAGGCACATTTGATACATTTTCTAATTTTTAGGTGCATTTTTTCTGGGAATCAGTTGTTTGATTTTGCTGTTTTTGTCTTTTCAATAAACATTGGATTTTTTTAGATTAAAAAAGCGCTGTCCCAGTCCCTGGCCCACTTAAGTTCTTCGGTTTCCTCCTTGAATAAGTCCTCACAATTGGAGGCCTATTACTTACATGATTCACCTTCATTAATCTAGATTATTGTGAAAAGTTTCCATGTTGTCATTTTAATTTTTTGTTCACATTGTTGGTAATTTCTGGAAGGTTCTAGGTGGATTTAAATTTGAGGTTTGTTTTAATGCTTTATGCTTTGATTTTTTATTTATTTCAGGATGGTCACCCTCCCCTTGGATGGCCAGATACATTGGCTTACCTTGTCTTGCCTGTTTTGCTGGTTGTCTCTCAATACATTTCTCTCCAGATAATGCAGTCATCACAGGTAATTGATGTTGCATGTACAATTAAATTGGAGGCTTCTTGGCTCTATAATTAATGTTCTCCCCGAACCTGTGGACTGAAGAAATAAACACATTGAATTTATTACTTATATAATCTAGTTTACATGTCAGATTTGAATTCAACACTAACAAACTGCTCAGTTATATAAATTAGCCCTAGCTAGGAGTTTCCTTCTTTATCAACAAACACAGATAACTGCTTATACTGCAGAGTGCAGACACCCTATTAATAACATACCATAACTACCCACACAAAAACATAACTAATTGACGCATAAAAACATAACTTCCTATCTGAACCTTGTTGACTGTACAAGTGTTTCTGTGTTGTACTGCGTAAAAGCTATACCTATGTTTCGTTATAGCTTTAAGCAAAACACTTTTCTAACTTGTTAATTAGTGAAGTATGTTGGTATGATTTTTGTCCTTTTGGTATAGCCAGGCTATCTAATATGTCACGACAGTCATGTGAACCCCACCTACTTTTCTACAAGTATTAAAAAAAACTATTTGTGCTAATTTACTTGGTATTTGGACATTAAAGTGCATCTTTGTGTTTAGATTTGCACCTGAACTACTCATAATTTTCCATTTTCCAGGCTACTGATCCCAATGTGAAGAGTTCTCAAGTCTTAAACAAGGTCCTTCCATTAGTGATTGGTTATTTTGCTCTTTCAGTTCCTTCAGGTCTTAGCCTTTACTGGTAAGCACACGTAAAACCTTCCAATGATCTTGTATGTGTAAGCGTGATATCTATATTTGCTTATTATACTTTTTAAGTTGTGCAGGTTCACAAATAATATATTGAGCACTTTACAGCAAATATGGCTTCAAAAGTTAGGAGGTGCCAAAAATCCTTTGGGACAAGTTCTTGATGATAATGTGAAAAATGTAGACCTAATGCAGGTTCAAAAGTCAGTATCGAATCTAAATTCCACAAAAATTAAAGAAGCTAGAAAAGATTCAAAATTGACATCAGAAGGGCCACGACCTGGTGACAAGTTAGTGATTATAATTATAAGGAGTCACACTTATTTCATAATGCTATTGATTGATTGATTTTAACTTGTAATTGTGTTCGTCTTTTTGTTGCAGATTTAAGCAATTAATGGAGCAAGAGGCAAAGAAGAAACAACAGAGAGAAGAAGAAAAAAGGAAGGCCGAGGAAGCAGCAGCTAAAGCTAATAATCACGAACAAACAGTTGCAGGAGGAAACCAAGTTGAAAGTGACTTAGTTAAAAATTCCCAATCTGTGGCTGATGATACTGATCCATCTATATCTGGAGTATTAAATGGTAATAGTAAGGACTTGGAGGGAAATCTGAATTCTACATCTACATCTGATACTGCAAATGATGAAGGTTCTGCTCATTTGAATGCAGTAAACAAGAAAAATCTAGAAAAGGTATTATTGCATATATATAGGACATGTTTCCTAATTTTTTTGGTAAGGATAAATTGCTTCATTCATAAATTGCCTAACATTTAAGAATGGTGAGGGAATGGGAGCTATTACATGTTTGCGGCAATTTTGGCCGATGTTATAAGACTCATGCAAGAGTGAATTTTGTAGCAACATCTCCTTTGATATCAGTGTTTCCTTGGCACTGCTGTTTTATGTTTCAAATACTATGTTTCTGATATTGGGATAGTTAAATTTTGCAATACTATAATATACACAAGTATATATACAAAATTATAGTTTGCAATATTATACTGTTTGCTGCGTTATGATTAATTGATATAAAGGGTGCTGATAATAATGTGTTTATTTTTTAATTTTCATTTATTACTTCTTTGGGGTAATGAGGAAACATTCTTTTTCCATTAGGATAAGGATAAATATGATTTATTTTGTAAATCTTACAATTCTCCCTCCAATTTCACAGGAACCAAGAGAAGTACTGTCAACCAGAGCTACTACAAACAAGCAAGCTCATGGAGAAGATTCAGATCGCGTGTCAAAGGACTGATCAATTAGAGGACTTAGAAATTCAGCTGCTGTATGATTGGCTGGTCAAGCTGTCATCTATTGGCCATATTTTAGCAATACAAATAGAAATGCAACGTCCCATGCAATTTGAGGCCTATCTGGTTAACACTGTACATTCCCACATAAATGATGGAATGAAATGAGATTCGAGGTGTTCTACATTGGCCGGTCGACAGGGGTTAGGTTTAATTTAGATTTGATGGCTGACATGCAGCTTTGTAGGTTGAGTTTGTATTATATATTTTTCACATCAATTTTTCACATTAATAAATAAGGACAATACCCTTTATAGCCTGCTTGTCATATTCAATGCTATTTTTGTGTGTCGCTATACGATGGATTGATAAACTCTGGCCTATGTAAATGCTGTGACTGGAATACCATTATCCGAGAACTTCCATAATGTGTTTTTCTGCCCTCAAAAGTATAGGCATGCAAGTGTAACAGAACTTTACAGTGGCCTTCATAGTATTTTCTTTATGATATTTGGCTACTCACTTGCACTAATGGTGAATTTATGACGGTTTAACGTTTTCAGACATGATACATCATGCAAGTTTGTCCCATCCCTAACTTTTGACGGGAAGGTAAGGTCATCTTTGTGAGACTAATTTGTTAGGCCCAATTTAGGGTGATTTTCGTGTATATTTCTTGTTCTTTTCTTTAACGGTAGTTTAACGGAGTTAAGGTGAAGGGAGGTTGGTGTATTTTGAGAAGAGAAGTGCTATTCCCAGCGACAAAAACTGTCCCGAGCATTTCACGAGGCGTGTGCACCATTGGATCTTGTAGTTTTAATTCTGGTTTAAGTGGAAAACATGGTGGTCATGGTAGACCAGCCAATCACAACAATTCGCTAGCCTTTCTTGAGAATAACTGTCGCTATATATACCTTTTCCCTTTTGAGAAACAGAAGTGATGAAAGACATTTTAACATATTTAAAGGGAGGCGATTGTAAATCTCGGTAAGATCAAATACTTCTTGTGGCCCTTTAAGTTGTGTGTTTAGAACAAGTTAGTCTTTTTAAGCTTTTTTTATTACATATAAATATTCATCTATGATACATCTATGAATCGTAGTTTTAAGAACAGTGAATTTGGACATACCAACTAAACATTAAACGTCTACATAAATAAATAATTTTTAATCGAAAAATATACATGGTGTAGATATTTTCTGATTTAAAGGGCCAATTTGTTAAAAAAGAAAACTTAAAAACTAACTTCTTATAAACATGGTATTTCCATAAATAACAAACCTGGTGAATAATCCTACACTTAGAGGGTCCTGTTTGTGACAACTTTGGATAACGTTACCCAATTTCTTTTGTTAGGTAATGTAGTAGCAGCCCCCTTGCTTATTTGATCGATTCCGGTTACTTACGTTACGTGAATCCAGGTTTAATACTTCAATTCGTTGACAATGTATATGCTATAGCATGCTACTGATAATGTAGATGAACCCAACACAATTTACTCTATCAATGATTATACGTTAAATGCCCTTCGTTGACAATGTAAATGTGTACGTTTAATACCTAGGGTAATATATACTTCAATTCGTTGACAATGCAAATACTTATCATAATGATTGCACTCCATCTAACAACGTTTCCTTTTACTCACCCAGCCAGCCACACTATATATATATATATATATATATATATATATATATATATATATATATATGTTCCAAACAACACTTCCTCACACACCAAATATCAACTAGTATTTTTAATACATTGCAAGCTAAGATATGGCGACAGTTAATGAGATCCGCCAGGCACAGAGAGCTGAAGGCCCTGCGACTGTGTTAGCGATTGGCACTGCAACTCCTCTAAACTGCGTGGATCAGAGTACATATCCGGACTTCTACTTCCGCATCACAAATAGTGAGCACAAGACAGAGCTGAAAGAAAAATTTCAGCGCATGTGTAGGATATCTATTATATTATATAAATTTACTTTTTATGCACGCTATTGGTGTACAAATTTTGCACTGTCACCAAATTACATGTGTGACTTTAAAAGCAGTTATAAATTATGTCCATGTTATATATCTTTTATTTGTCTCTATTTTTTTTAGTGTTACTTAAGACTAATGATTAAACTGCATATCATTTTTTCTAGGTGACAAATCTATGATTAAGAAGAGATACATGCATTTGACAGAACAAATATTGAAGGAGAATCCAAGTTTTTGTGAGTTTATGGCACCTTCTTTGGATGCAAGACAGGTCATTGTGGTTGAGGAAGTACCAAAGCTCGGAAAAGAAGCAGCAACAAAGGCTATCAATGAATGGGGTCAACCTAAGTCAAAGATTACTCATCTCATATTTTGCACTTCAAGTGGTGTCGATATGCCTGGTGCTGACTATCAACTCACAAGGCTCTTAAGCCTTTGTCCATATGTAAAGCGTTATATGATGTACCAACAAGGTTGTTTTGCTGGTGCAATGGCTCTTCGCTTGGCTAAAGATTTAGCTGAGAACAACAAAGGTGCTCGTGTGTTGATGGTCTGTTCAGAGATCAGGGTATTTAATTTTCGTGGACCTAGTGATACTGATCTCGATAGTCTTATGGGACGGGCATTGTTTGGAGATGGTGCGGCAGCTGTGATTGTTGGTTCAGACCCGTTACCAGAAGTTGAGAAGCCTTTGTTTGAATTGGTATGGACTGCACAAACTATCATTCCAGATAGCGAAGGAGCTATTAAAGCTCACACTAGAGAAGCAGGACTGACATTACATATCATCAAAGATGTTCCTGACCTCATCTCAAAGAACATTGAGAAAACTCTTGTTGAGGCCTTTCAACCATTGAATATCTCCGATTACAATTCCATTTTTTGGATTGCACACCCAGGCGGACGAGCAATTCTTGACCAAGTTGAAGCCAAATTAGGTTTAAAGCCAGAGAAAATGCAAGCCACTCGGCATGTACTTAGCGAGTATGGTAACATGTCAAGTCCGTCAGTGTTATTCATTTTGGATGAGATGAGGAGGAAGTCAAAAGAAGAAGGACGTGGCACAACAGGAGAAGGACTTGAATGGGGCGTGCTTTTAAGTTTTGGACCTGGACTCACAGTCGAGACTGTTGTGCTCCACAGTGTGGCCACCTAAATCCTCACATTTTACCAAGGCAACAAGTTCAATTTCTATTTCACCCAAAAGTGAATGTATTATTCTTCACATGTTTCTTGTATCTATAATTAATCATAGTTATTATTGTATTAAATAAACCTTCGATTTTCTATTTTCTGATAAGATATTTAGATACAAAGAATGCATCGATCCAGCTCATAAAAATTCGATCAAACAAAAAAAAATTCGATCAAACATGTACTTACCATGAAACCTCTTTTCCAACCATTGGAACTCCTTAATAAAAGATTGACTCCTTTCATTTCGTATTTGTTATCCAAGGCATTGAATTTTTTCCTTGTACACCATTAATAGGTTGCACATAAAAATAAAAATACCGTTCTACCTTTGGAAAAAATCATTAGTCTAACATTATAGTGAAAGAAAATGTGTTATCTTTCGAAATAGTGTTGCTGTAGCAACATCTTTTATCCGATATGTCACGGCCGTCATGTGAACCCCACCCATTCGTCTACAAAGATTAAAGAAAACCGTGTTTTAATTTACATTGGTGTCAGCAAATTAATGTGCATCTTCACATTTACAATTGCAGCTGAATTACTCATTATTTTCCTTGTCAATTTTCAGGCTACTGATCCAAATGTGAAGAGTACTCAAGTCTTAAACAAAGTCCTTCCATTGGTAAATTCTAGATGATAATGTGAAAAATGAATCAATGCAGATTCAGAAGTCAGTGTGTAAACCAAATACCACAAGTTGAAGAAGCTAGAAAAAAAATGAAAAATTGACATCAGAGGGGCCACAACCTGGTGATAGGTTAGTAATTATAATTGTAGGCAGCCACGCTTATTTCATATTGCTATTGATTTACTTCAACCTGTTGTAATTGCGTTTCTCTTTTTGCTGCAGATTTAAGCAATTAATGGAGCAAGAGGCAAGGAAGAAACGGCAGACGGGCAGAGATTATAAGAAAAAAGGATGGCTGAGGAAGGAGCCCCTAAAGCAAATCAGGAGCAAACAATCGAAGGAGCAGCTGTAGGCGACTTGGTTGAGAATTCCAAATCCGTTGCTGCTGATTCTAGAGCAGTAAATGGCAATCCATTAAGTAAGGACTTGGAGGGAAATCAAAATTCTACATCTACATCTGATACTGAAAATGGCGAAAATTCTGTTCATTTCAATGCAGTAAACAAGACCTGTTTCCTAATTTTTTTTTGTAAGGATAAATTAATTCACTCATGCGTACGCTAGTTAGTGCTTTTTGATTTCATTGCCAGACATTTAAGAATGGTGGGGGAGGTGGGAAGTGGGAACTATAACATGCTTGTGGCAATTTTGCATGCATGGGCTGGGCACCTTCATTCAACTCTCCGATTTGGCTGATGTCATTAGAATCGGAGAGAGAATTTCGCAGCAACATCTCCCATGATATCAGTGTTTGCTTGTAAAATTCCTTACCTCTTTAATGAACCTTCATGAAATGCTGTTTTATGTTTCAAATCATCAATGCTTCAGGAGAACCTGTATACATAAGCATACAAAATTGTAGTGTGCAACATTACACTCATTGCTGAGTTATGATTATTAGTTTATATAAAGCGTGTTGATAACAATATATTAATTCTTAATTTTCATTTATTACTTCTTGAAGCAACGAGGTAACATTCTTTTGCCATTAGGATAAGGTTAACTATGATTTATTTTGTAAATTTTACCATTCTTCCTCTAATTTCACAAATTTACATGAACCAAGAGAAGTATTGACAACCAGAGCTACTACAAACAAGCAGCCTCATGGAGAAGACTCAAATCACGTGTCAAAGCCCAAAGGATTGATCAATTAGAAGAATTAGAAATTAAGCTGCTGAATGACTGACTGGTCCAACTGTCATCTAATAGGCTATGTTCTAGATATAGAAATGCGACGTCCCATGCAATTTGAAGCGTATCTGGTTAAAACTGTACATTGCCACAGAAATGATCAATTTGATGGCTGATATGCAGCTTTGTAGGTTATACGACGTCCCTTTATAGTCTGCTTATCATATTTGATGCTATTTTTGTGTGCCGCAATAAGATGGATCAATAAACTCTGGCCTATGTATATGCCATACCTGGAATACCGTTAGTAGAGAACTTCCATAATGTGTTTTTCTTCCCTCAAAAGTATAGGCATGTAAGTGTAACAGAACTCTAAGGTGGCCTTTATTGTATTTTCTTATGATACGAAAAACAAAGACGATGGAACTCCCAACAATACCAAAATTCAGTCTTTAACAAGGTCACATACATAAAACTGGTTAATCATTGCTTCTCTAATTGAAATTACTTTAAACTAAAATATAAAATTATGAAAGACATATTTAGATGCATTTATACCCTCATATAAAATAAAAAAAATCTTGAGGGTTCATATCCTTCTCTTCACATATTGTTGAAACAAAACAACAAATGATGTATTAACACAGGGTTTTTAAAAACTTGCGGAAATGACACTTTGTTGAAGTCATCTACAGTTGGCAATCATTGTTCATTGTCAAGCTCTTAGTGCTCTTATTTTTCTCATCTCTCACTTGAATATTTCTATCAATGTACATTTTTTTCATATTGATCTTTCGACGATCTTTGCTTTTCTTTCTGCTAAACATGGTTGAAAAATAGAGAGAAAAAAAAAAGGAAAGATGGTGCGTGTGTGTATGTGTTTGTGACTTAAGACATACTAAGAAATAAATTTTTTATAATTGGATGCAAATGAATTATTTTTATATGCAAGATTTTATGAGTTGTGATTTCCACAACTACTCTATGCTATAATTGTTTTGTGATCTTAACAATAAATGTATTAATAAAACCATTTTGATTACATTTATTGTTAAGATTACAAAACAATTATAGTATAGAGTAGTTGTAAAAATCACAACTCATAAAATCCTGCCCTTTATAAAGTCACAACCTATAAAAATGATACATTTGCATCCAATTATACAAGTTCCATTTCTTAGTCCGTATAAAGTCACAAACACCACCTTTTCTTTTTCCCCCTTTTCTTTTGTGATTCAATCATGACATGCGGAAAGAAAAGCATAAATTGCCGAAAGATCATTATGAAAAAAAAGTGTCCTGGTAGAAAAAATCAAGTAAAATCAAGTAACCAATAAGAAAAATAAGAGTACTGAGAGCTTACAAGCGAATAATGATTGACAGTTGCAGATGATTTCAACAAAGCGTCGTAACCGCAAGTTTCTCAAAACCATTTGTTGCAACATCATTTGCTGTTTTGTTTCAATGAGGATATGGATCCTCAAGATTTCTTTTGATACGAGGGTTTTGATGCACCTAAAGATGTCGTTGATAATTTAATATTTTTATGTTTATTTTGGTTTAAAATAAATTCAATTAGGACACCAATGACTATCTAGACTCTAGTTCCATGTATATGACCTCGCTAAGGCTGAATCATAGTATTATTGGAAGTTTCATCGTCTTTGTGTTTGCATGCAGTTGAAAACTATAATGAAGTTGTACTCCGTTTTATTCAAATAAAAGGCATCTTGTTACACACATACATTTCCAAATTCTTTTTTTAAAAAAAAAACCTTTTGAAGTCCAATGAATCCATTTATATCATTCATCTTATTTGCCCCTTACGTTACTAAGGTATCTTCCCTAAGGATTTCATATCATGCTCCATCATAACAATGTTCATTAGTAAAGTGGTAGACTTTAGTCTTATCTTAATAACCATGTTAATTATGGTTAGGTAATCCATTAATCAACATATATTTGATTTTCCATATAACCATATATGTAAGTCATTAGTTATCTAAGATTTGATTTTTCTTCCATTCACATGAAAAATATTTAGTTTATATTTAACCTCTCAATCTTCTATCTTCTTGTTTGAGATATCCACTACCTAGAGATACTCGTCAAGGAGTTCCCCTCCAAAGACTTCTTAAACAATCTATTGCTTTGCAGCTTGATACTCGTCAAGATGTTTGTTATCTGTTGCAATTTTTTTCACTTTAAGGTTTTGCTTACATGAAACTAGTTTCCATAGCTAGTTCCCACGCAAAAATCAAGATCTAAAAACCTATAATTTTCATCATCATAATATAATTTATTCTAATAAATCAAACATGGAGAAATTCATTTTCTAATTGCTCAAATATTAAAATCATGTTTTCTATGACTTGCAACATTATAAAGTGATTTATATGGTTCAAAATATCTAAAGTTTCACTCTTTTGAAAAGAAAAAAAATCATCATGAAATGGGTTATATGGTTTTAAAACATTATAATAAAATCATCTTAAAATGGGTTCTATGGTTTTAAGACATACAAATAGTTCTATGATTGAACAAGTGTTATGACTACTAGCAGGATCCTGCTTAGGGGGAGAAAATAATAATTAAGATAAAAGGAAATGATCATAGTTACATACTTGGTTTTTGGTGAACAAGGCAAACTCTTCTTTCTTTACTCTAGTTTCTCCAAGATTGCATAGTAAAAAAAAATGCTGAATGAGGGAGAGGAAGAGAGTGTGGTACTGTACGAGTTTGAGGGAGAGAAGTAATAGAGGTTTCATTTTATGTTGGATGGTCAAAAGGTAACCACAAGCTCTTACTAAATGCAATGAAACAACCAAATTAAATGACATTAAAAAGTGAGAGGCATAGTTGACTTTTTTTGAGCAAGCAACATGGAATATAAATTGAAATTAATCACCTTCCTTGTTGCCACTATCATATTATATATATATTTTTGGTTACACACTATCATATTATCTAAAAGAACACCGTTTCGTCTAAAAAAAATAAAAAATAAAACAGCAATGTTATTTCCTACGAGATACGGAATAACGAAATCCACGACACAGTGCAATGCATTTACCTCTAGTATTTTTTTATTATTAAAAAAACATAATATTCGGGATTTGGTGGAAAACGGTGGTCTCAGTGTAATTCTTGTTTTGATTTACTCTTCCTGCTACCAGGCATTTCCCTAAATTAAAATGCCAAAAAAAAAAAAAAAATACAAGAACAAATATATTATAAAATTTAAAATCATTTTGGTAAATACTCGTACTTTGGTTAGTATAATCTAAACAAAATTCACTTTTAAAACATACATCGGAGAAAAAGTATCTAAACCTAAGGGTCCGTTTGGTTCGAGAATTAGAAAGGGAGGGGAGGGATTTTAAAGGAGGGGAGGGGAGGGGAGATATTTTTAATTAAAAACGTGTTTGGTTCGCAAGGGGAGAGGGAGGGGAGGAGGGAGATTTTAATATTATTTTACCGTTTTACCCTTAAACTTAATTAAATAAAAGAAACTGCTAGTTTTTACGATTTCAGAAACCGACGAAAGAGTAGCGCATGCCTAAGCTGTTTATTTTATCTCAAACTGGCTCATGTATTTTGCTCCATGCATCATATTTTATTTTTTTATAAGAGCAATTCTTTGAGTAAAAAAATAGCATCTCTTAATATATAATCAAAGTTGTTATAAGAAAAATATAACAAAATAATAAAATTTGTTACAAGAATAAGATAATCTGATAATAATATGATTGTTACAAAATAATACAATCTAATAATAATAAAAGTTGTTACAAGGTTAATATTGAGATTTGAAATTAATTTAAGGATAATTATGACAATGCAATAAAATTTTAAAGAGATTTTCTCTCCTCCCTTCCCTCCCCTCCCCTTCTACAAATTGAACCAAACACGTCAAATTAAAAATCTCCCTTCCCCTTCCCTCCCCTCCCCTCCAAAACTCTCGAACCAAACGGACCCTAAATCACATTAGACTCTTTTTAGTCTCATCCCGTATAATTTTAGTTACACCCAAATTTATTTAAAATTTTATAATAATACTAAAATTGTCTTTTCATGTAAATTTCTAAAAACCCTTCTTTCATTATCATTCTTAACACTCACCCCTTTTTCACCCACAAACCACCATGGATATGCAATCAATACCTACTAAAATCGCCAATTAAATCAACATCTCTTACATTGATACGTACTCGATTCATACAAGTAAATTTCATAAATTTCTTCGAGTTTTTATTTATCGTTTGCTCTATGATTTATTCGATGTTGTTAATTTTACCATGGATGTCGTTTATCGTTGTTGTTAATTTCACGTTTGTCTGTCGATGTTGATTTGTTTGATTTAAGTTTACGTAAAAGAGTAACATAATTTAAGTTTACATAGGTTTCACATGAATTTAGTTTACGTACATATTCTAAAAAGGAATAACATACACATAAATTCAGTTTACATGAACTAAGTAAACTCAGTATACATAAACTGTGTAAACTCAATTTACATAGTGTATGTAAACTCAGTTTACAAAAACTATGTAAACTACGTTTACATAAACTCAATTTACATAAGCTATGTAACTCAGTTTACGTTAGTTTACTTAACTTATGTTAACTCAATTTACATAGTGTATGTAAACTCAGTTTATATAAACTACGTAAACTGAGTTTACATAAACTGTAAACTCAATTTACATCAACTGTGTAAACTCACTTTACTACGTTAGTTTACTTAACTTATGTAAACTCAGTTTACATAGTGTATGTAAACTCAGTTTACATAAAATACGTAAAATGAATTTACATTAGTTCATTTTAATTAAAGGATATATTAGTAATTTTTAGGTGTAACTTGGATTATTTGAGGTGTGGGTAGTATCAGTCATCACATTAGAGAAAACTATAATTTTAACTAAAAGTACATTTGCAAAATTAAGTTCAATCAAAAGTACATTTGTGAACGTTAATCAAACAGACTAAATAGATTAAATGCCATTAAAAATTAGGAAATAGTTAAACGGATAATTCATACTAGAGGGGGTTCTTTTCTTTGATTTTCCAATTCCATGCATTCAAAGGAATAATGGGTAAAACAAGTAACACAAACACACACATACATGCATAAAAAAACACGTCTGTCTTAACTTATGATACAAGTTTGTCCGAACCCTAACTTTTGACGTGGAGTTAAATTACCTTAATTTGAGACTAGTTTGATTTATAAATGTTATCGAATGTTTTATTTTTTATTTTTGAAAGAATGTCAAACGTATTTATGAAAATGTGTATATTAAATGTATAAGAAATTAAAACATTCGACTTTTTTAAAAATAATTGGTTAATTTAGAATGCTTAAAGCATGTTTTAGGTATATTTATTGGCGAGAAAAGTAAGCACGTTGCTAGTTTTAGAGTTTTAAAATCGTGGAAATTCTTTATATCTTCTACAATGTTTTGTGTTCTACTGGCCATCCAAGAACTTACGTGTTCTAGCAAACTACCACTTTTACATGCCATGTTTTATTTGTTGACGCAATTATTGGAATGTTTCGATGATTTAGGCCAGTTCCATGTAACATTAGCTATTGTATGTTCAGCACGTGCACTTCTGACTTCTAGGTTGATGTTGCGTTTGAGTTTGAGCTACAAGTTCATTTAGTTTGTTGTAGTACCGTATGATTCTGGTATTAAAAAATGAATTCAAACTTATCCATCCGACATAAACATGGGACAAACTTCAAACTTTGTTGACTGTGATGGTTTATATTTACTTATTTGAACACTTATAGTGACATAAACACTTCTTCCTTTGATAATTGAGGCTGGAACAATACTTGTGAAACTGTACTTTAAGGACACCGTATATAACATTGTTTTGAGCTTATTTTTAAAAATTTGTGGTTGAACCTTACGCAAAGTGCAAAACCGATTTGTGACAAGTGACAATATACCCAATAAAAATTGGAAAATGATGGGTCAGTTATCCATGATCGTGGAGTTGCACTGTAGCGAGGTATAGCTATAAGGACTAATTAACATAAGAGGACCCAACATGCATTCTTTGACCTGGCGTACATGCAAACTAACTACTTTGCTTCACAATGTGAATGAAAATCCAGTTTTTTACATTGCAATTAGGTCACGTTTTCCATGGAGTGAAATTTGTTTTTTTATCACTATGTTCACCTAAAGGATCTAAATAAAAATACATTGGTGTTTTTGGAGAAGAAAAATACATTGGCTTTTAACCTGGTTTTTATAAGAAAGATCGTCATTCATAATCTAAAATTCGAAGTATGGTGAATGATTGCTCCAATCAGGATTCCTATTTAAATTTTCAGGAATGTATTTCTAATTTAATTAAAGTTTATTAACCATTTGATCTCATTCTCTTACTTTGTCCTTGACTATAAAATCATCTTAAACTAAACATAGAAACGAATGTTTTAGTCTAGAAGTCCTAGCTCAACTGATGAAATTGCAAGGTTGTACGTCATGACCCGGGTTCGAATCCGAGACCTCATAGTTATGTGTGAGTTTAATTTCAGTGGATTACCATTTCATCTAAGAAAAAAAAAAGGAAAATTTTATATGCTTGGATCATTATGAAATAAGACTTCCAGGATGAGTCAGCAAATTATTAGTTTAAACAAGGAATGTTTTGGATCTTAAGTTATTAAAGCAATTTATAATCTCCTATTTTTTTATTTTAGCTCAAATCAGCTGAACTAGCACAACCCAGTTAAACTCTTTACGGTTAATACTTAATGTTATAGGGATGATAATATCATAAAGAATAAGTCATATGTGGGTTTATATTATACATAAATTCAACTAAAAATGCAATTAATTAAGTAAATTAGAAAACAGACTTCCAAGAAGGATTAAGCAATTAAGTAAATTAAAAATAGAGAAAATTGGTAAATAGCAATTGATCCTATATCATATCCCTCCCAAAAAAAAAGTTGATCCTATATGATATCATTTAAATTCATAATCAAATTGATTAATTTGATAATAAAATAGAAGCATTGTTTTTTTTGTTGAAAGAAAAATAGAAGTATTGTTAAATAATTACTATAATTTTGGCAACAAAATAAATTATAATTTAATCAACAAAATAAATAATTATAAAAGAAGAAATAGGGTTAATTAGGTCGCTTTCTTCTTCTTAACTACAGTAAGAGCAAATCTGCCTCCATGGCAAATGAACATGAAATAACATTTCCAGTTGTAAAATCTGAAATTGGATTTCTCCAACAAGTAAAAGCTTTATTTCATGGTAAGAGGAAAGAGTATGACGAGTTTATAAAAGAGATACGTGATTTCAAGACCTGGATCAATGATCATCCACTCACCAGACTTTCTGTTCAAGAATTCAAAAAAAGGATGAATAAGGTACTTCTAGGGCATAATCATTTAATCTTTGGATTCAATACCTACATGAAGCATCATGCAATCAGACTTCCAATTCCAGTGGATCATGATGATCAACGAGTTGGTCATAAAACTGGTTAGTTTTTTTTTTTTTTTTATAATTATTTTTATGATTATTGTACTTCACATATGTTGATAATTTTATATATATTATATTATATTATATACATTCATGAATTGATACAAATATTTCAAGTAACAAAGTGATCGTTGCTATTAAACTAAGGAATCCTTCCCTCTTATAAATGTTACAAAAAACAAAATCATTAAAGGAATTCAGTTAGATTCACAAAAGTTTAACATTTCCAAACATTTATGGTGATGTACTTGAGTTAGGATTGATGTCTATCATAAACCCTTGCCATCATCTGACCTATGTTGGTGTTAACTGTCAGGCCACCCTAGGACTCTATTTAAGTTTTAATTGGGCTACTTTATCAAGCATAGAAATTATTATTTTGTCATTCTATTTGGCACCTTCCCTCGTGCTTTTCGTGCGTTGACTGTTTCCTAACAACAAACATTGTGCTATTTTTAATAAGCAAAATTTCATTGAATAAGGTAGTATAGGAGATACTTCAACCCCGTTGCATAGAAGACATTACATTCATAGACAAAAATACTTTATCCCGAGCCATTCAGCACACCTTTTTTGATTCCATATCACCGCTCCACAAAAATTTCCTCTAGATCGGCACCAAATCATTTATCACTTTTATGGCGCTTTAAAAAAACAGAAGTACAATGGGAGACTTTGCCAACTTCGAGTTAGATAGAGTTATGTGCCCTCCCAAAGAAAGACGTTTTCCCTTCCATGTAGTTAATTTATTTTGCATTCCATCCACCACCGGTTTCCAGGTTAACTCTTCTCTGATTTTCCCCGATAGGAATGCCAAAGAATTTAAATGGCATTGTGCCAATATTACAACACAAAATCAGCTGCAACGTTCAGCAATCTGTCATCTAAGCTAATCTCACGTTGCTTTTTGCAAAAACAATTTTTAAACCAGAGACAAGTTCGAAGCCTCAAAGTATGGCTTTCAATCCCCGTAGATTTTCATTCACTTCATCATAAATCAGTATTGTATCATCAGCAAATTGGAGCTGCGAGAAAGATATATTTTGATTGACCTAAAAACCTGTCAGCAGGCCTATTTCTTTAGCTTTGTTAGCCAATCCTTCTAGTCCCTCCATCACTAGTAAAAGCGAAAATGGAGCAAGGGGATCTACTTGCTGAAGTCCTTTTTGTCTGGCTGCCATTAACTAGTACAGTCACTGAGCTTCCAAAAATGCAAAACTTCATCCAACTTATCCATCTCGAATTGAGATTCATTCTTTCCATCATATATTCCAAGAACTTTGATCTAACAGAATCATATGCTCACTCAAATCCACTGGCCTGTTTTTATGTTTCTTTTATTCCTTTTACTTTTTATTTAGGAGTAGGGGTCAATAAAATGCAATGTCAATTAATTAAGCTTTCGGTTCGGATGTTAATTTCCATTTGTGTATGAAAATGGATATGGCAGCGTCTTGGTGGACAAATCTGTATACATGTTATTACTAATTTATTTAATTCAATAATAAACATTTTCAAACTAAAAAATAATTCCTTTAATCTTTCATCATCTTGATCAAATGTGTTCATCATTTTGATCAATTTGTAGTAAACCCTAACCTTTTTTTACCGTAAATATAAGATAAGAAAAAATAATGTGAAAGAGAAGGATTCAGTTGGAGTAAACCCTACGAGGAAATTGAAATTCGAAGAATGAGAATGTGAAAGGGGCTTGATTGTTCAGGGTGAAAGTGTTGTTTATGGGTTTATAAATGATGATGAACACAATTGATGAGGATGATGAAAATAAATTATTTTTTAGTTTTAAATGTTTCTTATTAAATTAAACAAATTATTAATGACATGTATAAAAATTTGTCCACCTTCACATCATTAGTGGACAAGGTCACATTAGCAAAATTGTCCTTAAAATAGGGTAAGGGACCAAAACTCATTAGAGTTTAAAATCCACGGACCAAGATGTTTTTTAAAATAGGGGGAACAAAACTTCATTTTTCTAAAAATAGTGGGACAAAAATTTCAATTTAAACAAAGAAAATTCAAGGAAAGAACATAATTTTATTAAATTTATATGTTGGTCTCGATTTTGTATGGAAAAATGGAGAAATAAACCGTTCTTTGTCCCCTAATTTTATGCGATATTATGAGACAAAAAAACATTTTTCAAAAATATATAGAGAGAAAACTATATGTTTTTAAGCCGCCTAACTTTGTCATTTGTCATGATGTAAAGGAAAAAAAGCGAAGAAGGTAGCACATAACTATCAACTTCCTTGGGATCTGCTTGATACTATTTCAGGAATGCTAGATTTTGATGACCTCTTTCAATTTGGAACTTTGTGCAAGAATTGGCGGGAATTTCATAAAATTTATTGGAGGAATTTTATGACATCCCAAGAACCGTTACTTGTCTGAAGGTTTTTATATTTTAAAAAATCTTTTTTCTTCATAAGCTTGCATCGCCATAAAGTTTATCAGTCAAAGATGATCAATAACTTCTTCCAATTTGCGTATTAAGGATCTTCTAGCGGATATTTTATCATGGCGGGGTCAGATTATTCATTTATACTAATTAATCCATTTACAAGAAGAAAGACGACAATCAAAAACTTAACCTTTAATGTTGATTTCTCTTGTTTTGCTTGTCAAGTCTTATTTGTTTTTTTCTAGAGGCTCGGAGGAATTTGTCTTGGTGGTTTTATGTGGAAATTTTAACAATTTGCATGTCTATCAATCTCAAAGTCTTGGTTGGGTTACTTATTTGACACCACAAAAGGTTGTTGGCTTTGCTGTTTTGCACAATACAATATATGTTGTCACTGCCAAGGCCAGCATAGGGATACTCAACTTGAACACTGCAAATATAATTTTTTTAGAGATGAAGAGTACTCTTGGTGTAACTTATGGTTCTTACTCACACATAAGGTTGGTTAGTTGTGATGAACATCTTTTAGTGCTTAATATTATGTCTAAGGTATCATTTAATGTGTACAAGATAGACTTCTCAACCATGGATTATGTCAAGTTGGAAACTTTGGGTGACATTGCATTATTTTATGCTTCCAAGAAAAAGTACTATGCCCTGAACAACCTGCGTATGTGGGGTTTTGAAAACAATTCTATGTATGTCATCGATCTTGGAAATGACAAATGCACATTATATAAAGGGGATGACAGTAAAATGCCAGAAATAATTCTTCCTATGATATTTGTTAAACATCCACCTCTACATTCTGGCTCAGAACAACCTTATTTGGATTGGTGTTTTAGACATATACGGTATGAGGTAGATTATTCTCTTGTTGAGTAGCATGCTTATTATTCCACACGGTGTTTGGACCTCATTCCTTGTGTTTCTCCTTTTATTTGAATAAATTGACTAGACTGAATTATTTTGTCATGGTTTATTTATTTATTTATTGAACAGGGCAAAATGAAATTATACACCACTTAAAAGTTCTCCCCAATACAAATAGTGCAAGGGAAAACTCATAGTTCAACAAGACTTATTTGAGTAACACCAAAAACTGTAAAAACAAGAAAAGAACACAGCTATGTGGTCGTCAACCCCCACAAACATTAAAGGATTAACCCACCAATGATGAAAGTTAACAACTAAAATTTGATGATTGGCTTTCAACCACGAAAATTATGATAATATAACTTTATCAAGAAAGCGAACAATCAACTCTTCTAAATTATTACCCAGACACAAGCTTCAACTCTAACCTAATCGCTCTATCTTATGATGCGGGGTTCATAGCACACGATGTCCACGATGTCAAGTAGGAAGTAGTTGACTTCTTAGTTTTTTCACTCCTTGCTTCATTTCTTCTCACTAGATTGTCTATAACGAATTTGCCCCAAGTTTAATCAATGATAAACTCATACTAGACATAGTACAGTTACAAAGTTGTCTGGTTCAAGTGGATTTCCATTGCTTCAAAGCTTTTTCTACTCTTTTGGTATTCATGACTTTTTGAATTCTATACAAAACTTGACTAAAACTAACCTAAATAACTTACTTTAATGCTAAAATGATGCTAATTAATGACTTAAAACCTATATGATTTCTTGTCATCACTATGTCCTAGATCCTCTAGGACACCCGAATCTATTTTCATCCTTGGCTTTAAGGAGTAATTAACATAAGAGGATCCGACATAAGTTCCAATCAAAATTCGAACTAAGACTTTCATGAGTGATTCGTCTATGATTAAAGTCCATTAAACACTTTGATCTCATTTTAAAGTATGTGTGTGTGTGTGTGTGTGTATATATATATATATATATATATAAAAAATAAAAGTTAATCTCTTTTGTCACTTGACCGTTTAAATATTTGGGTTGACGATATAGATGATGACATTTTTAAATTTTTTGTTTTATTAAACTCACTTTCATGTTACGGAAGGGACTAATTTATTCTAACGTGAATAACGTTTTGAACTAACTTGAAATCTTGAAAATATAATAAGACAACTTAAAATTTTTAAAATAAAAGAGGCCAACTTAAAACCTAAAATAAACATAATGAATCAAACATACCATAAAGCTTATAAAGTTTATGATATATCAAGTGAACATGCTTTTTATTATAAGAGATGAGAGAGTTAACTCTTGACCTTTGAGTTAATATTTTGGGACCTACATCTGCTTTTGTGTCGTTTCCTTTTCTTCATTATAAAAAATATAAAATCTTGTCTTTCTTCATTCTACCTCTCGTGATTTAACGTTGGGTTTTTTTTTTCTTTCCAATTAGATTTTTCCAGTTCTTGAGAAAGGATACATGGAACGTTGAATGAACTTTAATTTTTTATTAAAAAATAATTAGTCACTATTTTTCAATCAAACCAAGAAGATAATGGGTTTTGCTTATAGTTCATCTTTTAACTTAATTCACTATTCATTATCAAATTATACACGATTAAAATATGAAACAAGTAGAGAACAAATGAGACGGAAGGGACTGATTTGAAAAACAAGGGTAGTTAGATCCTTTGTGAGAGTAGAAACTGTAGAATAATCTTTGGGTGCCTCATCAAATTGTATTTTGATTCTTTGAATATTTACAAATCATCTTCCATGATTCATCTCGCCCTCCCCCAAACTTTTACTCTTATTGATAACTAATTTTCTGTCATGAAGGGGAGACGAAAGGGAAAGTTTTTTTTGTTGGTGGAAATACAAGGGAAGGAAGAATAGGAGTTCAAATCATCTTTATTTCCTATATGATAAATGAAAAAGTCTATTAGTACTATAATTTTATAGTAAATACATGATATAAATGCACACATTTCTATAATATTTGACATTAATTAAAAATTTATAAAACTATAGTAATGGACTTTGTCATTTATAGTAGAAACTTGAGAAGATCTCAACTTGAAGAGTAATGCTCACATAAAAGAATACTTAAGACCATTATGATATAACTTCCATTGAAAATTGGAACGGTTGATATTAATCAAATGGTCAAGATTTAACACTCTCTTATTTCTCACAATAAAAGTCCCTTCACTTAATACATCCTTCTATATACTCCCTCCGTTTTCAAAATACTTGTCATTTTTTAGGAAATTACAAATACCAAGAAATGAAATAAATTTTGTTATTTTTGATGAAATTCTTTGTGTTTTTTCTATAATACTCTTATTCATTTATTATTTCATTCTATTATTTCTCTCTCGACCGTAATTAAGTAAGGGTATTATTGATAAACAAATAATTAATGTTGCATTGAAACTTGAAATTGACAAGTAAAATGAAACAAAATTATTCTCCAAAATGGACATGTATTATGAAACGGAGGGAGTATATGTTTCGCTCAGTCAATAATTTGATATTTGATATAAAGCTTTAATTTGATATTTGATATAAAGCTTTAAAATGATGAGATTATATTAGAAAATGAATTTTAATAAAATAGAGTCAAGACTTGGGTTGAATAGGATTAGATCATCATAACATTCCAACAATCCCAAGACTAAACAAGTCTTCTCATTCATGATCATTGTAGACAAGAGATTAGAATAAAAAGGCATTGAAATAAAATGAATAAAAGTAAATGATTGAATATAAAGTGCTGGAATCGTAAAGAACATAAAAGTAAAAAGCAAGAACAATAAAACGCAGGAAAATAAGAACAAAATAAACTTAGAACAATGTAGAACTTTAGATTTCAATGGAGTAAGTTTACAAGCATTCTAAGATGTCTTACAACCCTGATAAGAGACCTATTTATAGCCTATAACCTCAGACAGGACATTAAACTCAGATTGCAAGGTATTAATGGATAAATTCCAAAGCTTTTAGCATTAAAACTTTATTGCATAACATGCATGGTCGTGCTGATGAAGCACACGACCATGCTAAGTTTCAAATTGTTGAAATTCCAAGCTACTGAAGGGGCACACAACCATGTTTATGGGGCACATGGTCGTGCGTGTTGGTTCGGACCTGAAGCCCACAACTATTGTCAACATGAGCACGACCAATACAAATTAATGAGTACGACCGTGCTTGTCCAAAATGACTTAAATTCTTGATTTTTCTTCTCTTTCTTGGCTCTTTATCCTTGCTTTTGATCCAAGTAACTTGTTCTTCATTACTTTGACACTGAAAACATAACGAAGACTTTGATATAAAATAGCTCTAAAACAAGATTAAAACACACTAATTTTTATTGAAATTGGAAGCTAAAAACATCTTAAACTACGGCTTATCGGTTAGCAAAAGCCCTTTATCTGTTTTCTTGATGTAAACAAGCGAATGAATAACTTGACCACCCTCGGTTATGATTTTCCATAAACCATACGTACCTCAATCTTCACCGAGGCAAAGCAGATCTAATTTTCTATTTTGTGTACATGACTCAACCACGTTAAATTAGTTGGTAGGAACGAAAATTTATATCGAAGTTAAACATGACATGACCTGTGAGATATGCTGTCATTATTGCACAACTTGAAGCATGTATGCATGCATGCATATTGCATGCAAACTTTCTACCTAGATCGATCCTCTGGAATTGAATGTGAATGGAGAGTTTAGAGATATATGGTAGTGATATTGTCGCTAGAAGATTTGTTTGTCACGCTTTTGGCAACAAATGACAGCATGAGTAATGAAAGGTAGAAGCTGTACGTGACTTTCTTAGTACGAAAGTGACCATCTACGCACATGCTATTACTAAATTTCAACATGTGGGTCTTTGCAATTACACATGATAAATAAATCACCTTTTTCCAACATTGAGGGGCGAGTCACTTTTATTTGTTTTTTTTGTTTAAAACTTGAAGATCAAGAAAATGACTTTTATTTGTTTTTTTTTGGTTTAAAACTTGAAGATCAAGAAAATGGAACGTTAAGTCATTGTAAGTCTTTTGGGATAAGGGATGGATATGCGTGTGGAAGGAAAAAAATGAATGGTTAAAATACAAAAGAATTATTTGTGCAAATTTGGAATGATAGTGTATTAGTGTGGGAGTGAGTTATAAGACGATTTCCAATTTTCCACGGCTTGGGAACTATATAAGGCATGGTGGAATGAAATATATAGTATTAGAAGGTTGTTTCCCTTTTTAGAGGAAACGGTATAAGAATCAAAATTAGTGGTATAGTTAATTCTCCTTCCTTTCATTTACAATTCACATCATGATTTTTGCTAGATAGATTTACATGTACAGATGATAACAAGTATAAGCCCCTTGAGCATCCATTATAAACAACTTAGTTCTGCTTTGACAAAAATACATGTACATATGATAACAAGTATAGGGCACTTGAGCATCCATTATAAACAACTTAGTTCTGCTTTGACAAAAATTGATTTTGAGTGGATTGATTCATTTAAACTAATTTGAACTAAAAGTGAGTTGTAAGTAAAGTGATTTGTGTTTGGATTATACATGGCAACGGGATGGGTCGGGGCGGGTTTAAGCATCCCCGCCCCCGCTTGCATGCACCTGCTCCCGTCCCCGTTTCCAAACTATATTGGAGGTAAAAATTAAACACCCAACCCCGCCCCCACCCCCACAAACGAAAACACTATTTTTTATAAAATATTTAAAAAAATACATATTTTTTCATAGCATTTCATAGCAATAAAAAACAATAATTATATTAATAATTAAAGATCTTATAAACTTTTTTTAAAATAGCAAAATAATTATGAATAATTATTTTTCTAAAGAGTAATAAATATATTAATATAGGTTAGTGCTTATGGAAATAAGATTATAAAATTTAATAAAGTAAATTTCAAAAAGCGGGTGCATGGCAGAGGTGGGTGCGGGGTAGGTGTAACATCCCCCGCGCCCCCGTACTAAAAACTCAGATTTCCCCCACACCCGCACCCAGTTAAAACGGCTTTCCCCATTAAATTCGGGGCGGAGGCGGCCGGGTCTGGGCGAGGATGGGTTTTGTTGTCATGTCAAGCTTGAATACATTCATGTAAAAGAGAGTTGAATTATAAATTTGTGTGTTAGAATCAATTCCATAATCAAAAGGTACAAATAATATGACGAAATAATATGGATGATATAGGCCATTAAAATATAAAGAGGAGATACTATTGAAATTTAAAAGAAAAAAAATAGAGAAAAGTTGATTAAGAATTAAAATGTGAATTGAGAAAACATTAAAGGAAAAATAGTGATGATCCGTTTCCCTTAAGAGAAAAAGAATAGACAGAATTGTATGATAAATATGATATGTTGATACTCTCATATTATATTCATATCTTATCTTATCATTATCAAATTCTTATATTATTTTCCATCTATATCTTATCGTGACTACAAAACATTCCATAAAATTTTGTTGACAATGTTTCTATGTAAATTTTTTCCGACCAATTTTTATCTTAATTTAAATTTTTCATCTCAACTTTATCATTCTTTACCAACTCAAAAATAACATTTTCAAACAATTGTATAAATTTTTGTAATTTTGGGATTTATGGTTAAGATTAGATGGAAATCTCATCATCTATCTAAGAAGGAATACCTTGTCCTTCTCAAAGTTATCTAAAGAGAAAGGTGTCTCTGATGTGCAGATTTTTAATTATGTATAGTAGTTATAAAAATAGTGTTGGAGGTTGAGAGTGAAGAATAATAGTTCATGGTTTAATGTTTTGACAAACAAAATATGGGTTGGTTAATGAAATTGCGGCTTCGGGTTAGAGATTCAACATGACGGAGAGATATTCCTAGGGTTGGAGATAGGTTTCAAATGGACCAAGTTATAGATAATGGAAGGGGTTCTTTATCTTAGCCTGATCCTTAGACAAGGGTGTGGTGTGGTATTAAATGATCACTTTAGTATGCATGATAGTTGTTGTGTGCAAGTGTGAGTTATATGTCTCACATCAGATAGAAAATTGAAGGTTGAACAATTTATAAGTGAGAGGACCCATAAACTCATTGTCTTAAGGTTTTGAATAAGAGAGTGGTGTCTCTCTTGCTTGTGCAGTTTCTCTAGCCTCGATGTGGACGGTCTCCAAGCTCCCCTCATGACCCAACAATGGTATCAGAGCCCCGGTTTGACGATGGGTATGACTAAGGCAGCCGGTCCATTGCAGAGAAACCAGCAACGGCGGTATAAGTTCCTTGTGTCGGTCCGTTGCGGAGAAGCTAGCAACGACGATACAAGCAAGTAAAGTAAAGGTTGAACACCTTATAAGTAAGAGGACCCATAAACGCATTGCCTTAAGGTTTTGGGTATGAGTGTGGTGTCTCTCTTGCTCATGTGGTTGCTCTAGCCTCGATGTAGGTGGTCCCCTAGCTCCCTTCATAACCCAACAATAGTTTGGCAAATGATAAAAGAGTTTGTGTGGCTGATATGGTATTGAATGATGTAGAAGCTAGCAATTTTAGACAAAGTTTGGAGGCCTATGTTGTTACAATGAGATAACAATTTGGTTGTTGAGTGTTCTTTACTGGATGGTAAAACTGCATTGCAGGAAAACTCTTTGGATATGTAGAGTTAGAGAATTACTTATGGTGGTGAATTCTCAGTCAAATGAGCTTATAAGCTACTAAAAGTTGACTCTAATATAGATAGGTCTCCTCTATAAAATTTTACGTGGAACAAATTTTTTCTTATTAAGGTTTATCTCTTTATGCGGAGGTTATTACGAAATAGGCTCCTTATAAAGGATATTTTTCCTAGTCATGGAATAACCTCTTCAAATATACATCATGCTAGTGATTATGGATTACTTGAATGTTCTCAACATTTAGTTGTAGAATTTGAATTTTTTGGTGATGTTTGAAGTATAGCTGTACTACTGTAAATTAGAGTAGATATGTCCTAGTGAAGATGATCGTAACAGGAAGAGTCTGGCGCGGTAGAGAGAAGATTAGGGTGTGGAGGAGATTGTTCTCCAGTGCAGTGGATGAGGAGAAAGAAACCAACAAAATAGGTTATCACTTTAACACTCAAGTTAGTAAGCGAAATGAGGAAGGAAAATGTGCAAAAAAATGGTGCATTGTGATCATATCTTTAGCGTGACGCTCAATCACGCTTTTAAAGTCGAAGACATTGTAAATGTCCCCTGAAAACTCGACGCGAAGTCCAAAAAGCAGTTAGGAGATTGATATGACGACTACGATATGACGAGGAGTGCTCATGTGTGGTGAGGCGCAATAAAGCTTGGATAATATTGTATAGAGGAATTATAGTCTAGGCGATGGTTCTAAATTCATGTCAAAAAATTGAAGTTTTGCTTGTTGATCGAATGTTTTGCTTATCTTTCTTTGGGAGATGTCTGAAAAATATAGTTGTAGAGAGATGTCAACAATATACCTGAAAAATATCCCATTTTGGCAATAAAGAGATGTCTGCTTTATGAAGATTCAGGACAACCTCGTACTCGAACCTCAACCCCTTCCAGTGAGTATGAATTTCATCCAAACGGATGGTGGTGCCGTTCTTGATCTTCAAAGCAATCATACACGCACACGGTAATCCGTAAGTGATCAAACTCAAACAACCACATTTTGATTTATCCGTACCAATTTCAAGTGCTTTATTATACTCCACTACGAGATGGTGCAAAGCTTCCCTTGAAATGTTTCAGATCAACCTAGACCACAACACCTTTCCTTTGAACCGATGTTCAAGCATGATAATGCTCGTCTGAAACAAAGCATGTATTCCGGTATGTTGCAACTCTAGCATGTCATGAACAGATTTACAGTTTGTACTAAAATCACCCATACTACTGCTCAGATACTTTTTCAACCGAGCGTGTGCAGATTCAGCTCTGTTTGTTGTAGTATTCCCCATATGAAGGTTTTTGTCAACCCAAAACCTCACAAACTTCTCCTTAACCGGATCCAAAATTGTGTTTTCAACATAATCCAAAAACTTAGGAAATTTTGCGCATACAACTTTGAACCGGGTCCAATTATCAATATATGCTTCCTCCGTTTCGGAGTCCACAATATCCAACCATGCATCCATCACAGTCTTCACCACCGAAGAAGGCTTGATCGCTTCCCTATTCTTGCCTTTGAGATCCTTCACTTTGCAATCCAATTTACACTTTGCTCTCACATTTTGTCCAATGTGATATGAGCACAACAGAGTAGTAGCATCAGGAAAAACCTTTTCCACAACATTGATCAAAGCATTGTCCCGATCAGTGACAACTACTTTGGGATATAGATCTTTGGAATGCAACATCTCACGACATTTCTCAAGAGGCCAAAAAGCGTTGTCTTGCCTCTCAGACATCATATAAGCAAAAGCAATAGAGAAGGTTTTCATGGTAGACGTGTTACCCACAAACTCAAACAATGGAAGACGATACTTGTTTGTCTTGTACAAGGAATCCAACACAAGCACCGTGGAGAACGTGTTAAACAACTTGATAGAATTTGGATGTGCCCAAAAAACATCACTGACATCATCAGAATCACGATACTTTCTACAATGATACACGTAACCATTATCAACCAAAGACTTCAAGAGATGTTGCATGTCATTCCTCGTACTCCTAATGGACCGCCTATACATGTGACATGCATTATAAACGTGTTTGATAGTAGTTGAAGTGGTACGGTTCCTTTTCTTTAAGTTGGTAAGCATTTGCCTCGGAGGAACGTTTGAATCCACCATCTCTTCTAGGTGAACACGTTCATTTGGGTTTAGACGATCGGCAGTTTTATCATCTTTCAACACATATGTCTTGTCATGGTTGTGTCTACCATCACCAACTTTAAGGCTCCAATCACCAACAGTCAACAAGTAACCTTTCAGCCGAAACGGACACTCGCATTTAACCGAACCATCTATCTCGTGCCGACTCTTTCTCTTGTACTCGGTGTATGAACATCACCTTTCACATATCAAAGTAACAAATGTGCTTCTTCCATTGCCACCGTTATCAGATTTACCAATAACAGTGGAAAAACCGAGCTTTCTAACTTTCTCTTAAACTCACTCCAACAAATCATTACATGTTGCAAACTTGTGTGTGGTGGTAAAATGTTCTCGCTGATCAATACAAACAACAGAAATAGGAGGAGGAGCATCCTCTACTTTCGCATCGCCTAAAGAAATTTCAAGTTTCGGTGGTGGTGGGGGGGATTCTCAGATATGGCATTTCCGGAATCATGCACATCTTCAAGTAAAAGAACTGGCAACACGATAGGAGGTTCAATCTCAATTGGATCATCATTTGGGGTATCAACCAGAACAACCATAACTGAAAACAGTGCGAAGCAGAGTCAGAAAATGAACACAGTTTTTGTACTGGTGCAGTCTGGATTACTAAATCTGGAATGCATGAATGCAGTCCGGATATTATTTTCCGGAATGTTCCAGTACAGATCATGTATGTTCCAGTACAGATCATGTGACGTGATCAAAAGGAAATCGCCTAAAAAACGAATGGGGGAAGGTTTATATACACATTACCTTTGCATTCAGACGAAAATGATAATGTTAACCCTCTTTGATGGCCAGATTGCTGCTCCAAACCATATTTTCGCCTAAATGGTGTGTTTTTATCAGGTGTAATGAGTGTTTGTGATAAACGGGTTGTGTTTCAGCTAGGTTCTAGAGAACTATATATAACCTAGTAGTCCGGATTTCATTTTCCGGAGAAAAAAACGACTGTTTTTCCCGCTCAGTTCAAATACAGGGTGTTCGAATTTCATAATCCGGAATTCAACTATATTGTTCGGACTATATATTCCGAACGACATTTCGCCCTGAACATGTCCAAGTTTCACAAATGACATGGTGCAAGGTGATTTTCTGATCATTTTGGATTATGTAATCCTAACACTGTCTGGATTATATAATCCGGACAAAGGGTATTTTGGTCAAAATCGCAGGGCGCGAGAGAGAGCAACAGGGTGGGAAAAGTAACACTCATAAATGTTTTGGTGAGATGGGTTTCAAAGCTCGTCAAAGTTAAGACATACACCAACACTAAAAAGATTTTTACATTATTGAACGCAGTCGCGGAGCCAGGATTTTTACAAAGCTTGAGCAAAAAAAAATCAACACATTTATAGGTGTTTACATAAGAAATTGCAAGCAACTAATCAAAAAATCTAAAGAAATTGTCTAATTTATAGGTGTTTATATAAGAAATTCAGAGGATTATATCCACAAGAAATTGCAAAAAAATTGGATCGAAGCCCGGAAAGTTAAATACACAACTGTTGGATAAGTTAACTTTTTATCAATTGAGTCAACTATTATTAACTCAAGACATACACCTTCCATGATGTTGGAGTATATATATATATATATATATATATATATATATATATATATATATATATGGAGTATTTACTAATGAGTCTTGCTAACATGTGTTTTAGGGTCCGTTTGGTTCGAGAGTTTTGGAGGGAAGGGGAGAGGAGATTTTTGATTTGATGTGTTTGGTTCAATTTGTAGAAGAGGAAGGGATGGAAGAGGATGAGAGCAAATCTCTTTAAAAATTTATTGCATTGTCATAATTACCCTTAAATTAATTTCAAATCTCAATATTAACCTTATAACAACTTTTATTATTATTAGATTATATTATTTTGTAACAATCATATTATTATTAGGTTATCTTATTCTTGTAACAAAATTTATTATTTTGTTATATTTTCCTTAGAACAACTTTGATTATATATTAAGAGATGTGCTATTTTTTTTTTATGGAAGTAATTGGCAAAAAATGCAAGGATTACAAAGAATTGCTCTTATAAAAAAAGTATGATGCATGTAGTAAAATACATGAGCTAGTTTGAGATAAAATAAACAACTTAGATATGCGCTACTCTTTCGTCGGTTGCTGAAATCGTAAAAACTATCAGTTTCTTTTATTTAATTAAGTTTAAGGGTAAAACGGTAAAATAATCTTAAAATCTCTTCCCTCCCCTCCCCCTTGCGAACCAAATACATTTGTAATTAAAAATATCTCCTCTCCTCTCCATTAAAATCCCTCCCCTCTTTTTCCCTCCCCTCTTAATTCTCAAATCAAACGGACCATCAAAGACAATAAAGTTAAGAAAACAAGAAATATAAGTTTTGTCTTTGAAATAAAAGATGTTACATTTGACCAAGTATTATACTATTTTTTATTAAAAACTTACTTATTTTAGTTTTGTTTTAGTTGGTTAATCAATGCTTGTAGATCACTAGTTAGCATATTCCTTTACTAATACATACGGTACATATTTTGTTAGTTTTTTTTAAGGAAAATTAGCCGGCCTTAACTATAAATTGATCTGCTAGTTATTGTTTTTTTAACAATATCTCCCATAATATGTGTAGGAAAAGCATAAATATTTTGGTTTAATTAATAAAAAGAAGATATAATGACGTGGAGATAAAGTTTACACGTGTCAACCAACATGCTTACACATATATAATCTATTATATATATATATATATATATATATATATATATATATATATATGTAAGGATCTTGCTAACCATTGTCCTCGAGGTAACGGTTAATGAAGTCAAAAGTAGCATGTTTGAATTGGTTTCAACAACATTTTGACTTTTTAAAAGTTAAATTTATCACTTTTCACCATTTTCTAATACTATAATTTTATTTTTATCTCATTATCCAATGTCCCAAGGGCAATGGTTAGCATTCTCCTATATATAAAGAAAACTACCTCTTTTAGCTTTTTTTTGGGTTAAACTTTTCTTTCTAAAAATACCAGTAATCTTAGATACAAATAAGACAAGAATACATTTAATTTAAATATTAAAACAAATGTAACAAACGTGAGCAAAAAATAATGTTAAAAATTGGACTTTAAATCATCTAAAAAAAAATATTAATAACAAACGTGAGGAAAAAATAATATTAAAAATTGTACTTGAAATCCTTTAAAAAATATTGTTAAAGCTTGAACTTTAAATCCTCTAAAAAAAATATTAGTAACAAATGTGAAAAAATAATGTTAAAGATTTGACTTTAAATCCTCTAAAAAAAAGATTAGGACTCAAAATATTTTAGAAAAAGATTCGTTAACACTATATTAATAAATAAGTAGGGTTCTCACAGCTCATAGTCGTTCCGCATTGTTTAGTTTTTCTCAACCTCTCTCAATATAGTTGCAACATTATTACCGGGAGGTAGAATTGCACACTCCCGGTTTAATTTACCTTTTGATGTACGACCGAATTCCATTAGCAATATAAAAAAGCAAAAAAGATATTGCAAAACTTATTAGAGTAGCAACTTCCATAAATTTGGGATGAAGCCCCAATGACAAACAAATACAGTTTAGAAGCATTAGATCGAACACTAAAAGATATTATAGACTGTAATGCTCCATTTGGTGGAAAAGTTATGATCATGGGTGGAGATTTTCGTCAAGTACTTCCAGTTATTCAAAAAGGTAGTAGGGCACAAATGATATATGCATGTATTATTAGGTCTTATTTGTGAGCTACTACCAAGGTCTTACATTTAGTATAAAATATGTGATCAATGAATGATCCTGAATTTGCACAATTTATTATGTGAATTGGTGACGGTGTTGAACCTACCAAACCTAATGATATGGTGATGATACTTCCTCAAATTGCATTACAATGGGAATGAGAACACTTAATACAAACTCTTATTGATTATATTTTACCACAATTAGATTTTCATCGATGAGATGCATCATATATGGTCGAAAGAGTCATAATTACACCTACAAATGATGATGTTCAAAAATTGAATGACATAATTATCAATCAGTTTTTAGAGGAAGAACATAATTTGTTGTCATTTGACGAGGTTGAAAGGGATACTCATAACTTATATCAACATGAATTCTTAAGCTCAATTGCTCAAGGAAGTATCCCACCACATATTTTAAAGGTAAAAAAAGGTGCACCTTTGATAAGTTGTTGCGAAACATAGACCCTAGATATGACCTGTGTAATGGGACACGATTGTTATGTCGTGGTTTATTTAAGAATATGTTGGATGTGAAAATTCTAACAGGAAGCAATGGTGGAAAAATATTATTCTTGCCCATAATTAAATTAAAAACAAATGCGAGTCCATAAAGGTAGATCATTCTCAATGTCGAAATCAATGTTCCACGACAAGTTTTCAGCCATGGTCAATTATATTTAGCATTATCAAAAGGAGTTTCTCAAAATTCAACAAAGGTTCTCATTAAAGAAGGGAAAATAGAAAGAGAAGATGAAAATTTTACGAAAAATGTAGTTTTTAAAGATATTCTTTTATCGCAATCATATCAATGTTTCTTTTACATAACATATCATTTATACATTTATGTTATTATGTTACTAATTACTATTAGAATAAACAATAAAAGATCATTATTTTATCTATATTTTATATGCAGATAAACTAAGATATGTTGACTTCATAAATAATTTTGTTATATGTCGACAATTTTTTGTTTATAAAATCAATATATCAATAATTTGCATTAATATTTAAAAATTTAAAAAAATTAATTAAAATTATACAAGCAAACATAATAAAATAATCACATACGTTAGCGCAGTAGAAAGAGCGGGCAAATGAGCACGATAGTGCCCGTCTTTCCGCTGGTTAGCATAAATTTTCTCTAAAGATTAGTTAGTCTTTCAAAAACACAACAACTTGGCAATAATTGCTCCTGTGCAACAATTTTACCTCCTTATCACACACAGTTTACTAATTTGATCAATAGGTGTTATTCACTTTTTTAATAATTTTTAATTTTTATGTAGAAGAGCATATAAATAAATATTTATGATAACTTATTTGGAGTTGGTTCGGTGATTGATTTGGGATCTTGAAATATGTTTCTCTCAAGGTCAAACAGTGGTTTGATTTGGCTTAGAGTAGACCCCGCAAGTGCATATTGAGATTAGTTCTCTCAAATTAGTCGGTTATCGGAAACCTAAGTTAAAAAATAAAAATAAAAAATGTGGTGCAAAGTGCAAACTAGTAAACTGTCAAAAGCAGATAAATTTCAACTTTGTTGCCATAGTGACACATCATCACCATCAACTCATAAATCATCATAAACATAAAAAAATGGGAAATAAAATGTAAAGCAAAGAAGAGAAGAGAGGATAAAAGCTAAAATTATTCATTCTATCTCATTCATTCACTCTCAGAAAAATTAAATAAAAAAATTAAAAAACTCATTTTTCTCTCCTTCTATCTCTCAACCTCCTCCTCCTCCTCCTCCTCCTAATCATCATCTTCAAAACACACACTCCATCAAAAACCCATTTCAATCTTTCTTTCATTCATCCATCAGATTCTCTTCAACCGATGCAAACACCGTTTCAGAATTCCTTCATCTTTGTTTTATGTAATCATCGTTTCCATGCTTTTCTATAATCCGATCTGTCACGATCGTAATGCCACTTATCCGAAACATGTTCTTCATATGATTGTGTTCTGTTTCCCCTCAATTCTGTTTTTTTCTTTGTTTACCTTTTTTTTTTCTGGTTGCGTATTCAGCAAGTGTTCTTGTTGAATTGAATTACCTTAATAATTCTCTGATCTAAAAAAGTCACACAGAAAAAATAAATAAAAATTAATTTTTTTCAATCCCCTGTTTTTGGGTGTTCAACCATGAAAATGGAGGATGAATTTTCTGGTTTGATTTGTGATTTTTACTGTGATGATGTTACTTTGATGAATCACGATGACTTCACGTGATTAAAGTTTTTAACTTTGATCACAAATAATTGAAAAAATTCCTTTCTTTTTTTGGAATATGAATATCCAACACGTTAGAAGAATGAAATACTATACTTCTCCTCAAAGTTTTCATCTTTTGACTCATCTTCAAACACCCTTTACTTTTTTCCGTTTTTTCATGCTTTTTATTCATCTGGGTCATCGTCTAATATCTCTAATCATAGTTTTTTGAAACGATCGGTGATGACTTTCTAATTTGGCTCAGGTTTTTGTTTTTTGTTTTTTAATCTTTTATTTTTCTTTATGATCCTCCTATGAAATTGGAGGTTTATGATTTGGTGGGTCTAAAATCTAAATGCATGCCTTTTTGTGCTTGTAGTTCATGATTAATGATGTTATGATCAACCTAGAAATTTGATCATAAAATTGAGTTTTTTCTTTTTTTCCTTTTGTGTAACTTTGTGTCACATAATGAGTTTATGTTAAATGTTAAGCATGTTTCTCTTTGTAGGTTTGAGACCTGAGATTTGCTAGTGAATTATATTTTTGAGGTAATTTTTTGCAAGTTAATAAAATACTAGTAATATGTAAAGTTTCACATGCTATAATTAGAGAAACATAGAAATCAATCAATTAATTAAATGTAGTAATAATAAATTTGCACATATTTTGGTAACTTTAGATATTTTCTTCTGCAAAGTTTGAGGGCACTGCTTAGAGTTTTTGCAGTGCCCATGGATGCCACAACCAGCGGAACCCCAACTATCCAATACCATAACATCACTGACCAGACAATCACTGCCATTGTTGTTGCCACACCACTTCCAACATTTCAACGGCAACAACGCCAATGCTTAGGAAACTCTACTCCGGGAGAGTTTCCTTTGTCTGCTAGTCCCTCTATTGTCCTCCATGTCCTTACATCATGTAATTTGGATCCTCAAGACCTCGCTAAACTAGAGGCAAGTTCTATCTATGCTTATATGCATTTCATCTATCAAGTTAATGTTTATTGAATTGGATGCTATCTTTACCAATTGAGATTAAAGGGCATACACTGTCATAGTAAAACTGATTTACATTGATATCCAATGAGAACCTTTTATTTTGGCACTTCATATCATTAATTTTAAGATTCAATTATAACAGTGTTCTGACAAATCAGAATAGTGGATTCTCATTGGATGCATGTGTAAATTTGGTTTACATTGTCACTGCATCCCCTTTAAACTCTTACCAATTTACTGATGCAAATAATATGCTGCTGGCTTTGTTTTGTATGTGTCTGTTGCAGGCAACATGCTCCTTCTTCAGGCAGCCAGCAAACTTTGCTCCGGACTTCGCGCTGTCGTTATCCGAGCTTGCTGCATTTGACATGTGCATGAAGAGAGCCATCTTTAAGCCAATGACAACAGAAGAAATGCAAGATTTGAAGCAGAGGTGTGGAGGTTCTTGGAAGTTGGTTCTGAGGTATTTGTTGGCTGGAGAAGCATGTTCTAGGAGGGAGAAATCACAGGCAATCGCAGGTCCTGGTCACAGCATTGCTGTGACATCTAAAGGGGATGTTTATTCATTTGGATCTAACAGTTCAGGACAACTCGGTCATGGCACCACCGAAGAAGAATGGCGACCTAAGCCAATAAGGTTGTAACATGTAAACTTAAGTTTAAGTGGAAAGTGATCTTGTAGTTGATTTAAAAGTTAATGGAAGTTCATTATGTTTCAGAACTTTGCAAGGCATTCGAATTATACAAGCTGCTGCTGGTGCTGGGAGGACAATGTTGATCACTGATTCTGGACAGGTCTATGCGTTTGGGAAAGATTCTTTTGGGGAAGCTGAATATGGAGGTCAAGGATCTAAAACTGTCATAGCTCCACGGTTGGTGGAGTCTTTGAAAAACATATTTGTTGTCCAAGCTGCAATTGGTAACTTTTTCACAGCTGTATTGTCAAGAGAGGGAAGGGTTTATACATTTTCTTGGGGTAGTGATGGCAAACTTGGCCATCACACCGATTCAAATGATATGGAACCTCATCCTTTATTAGGAGCTTTAGAAGACATACCAGTAGTGCAAATTGCTGCCGGATATTGCTACCTTCTTTGCCTGGCTTGTCAACCAAGTGGAATGTAAGCTCCAATCACATATCATAATTTATTTCTTACATGTATTTACAGTACAAGTCTATATATCATTGTTAAGAGTCTCACATTAATTAGATAAGGTCTGAAATTGTGTTTTTAAATGACGAGTAGTTCTCACCTTACAAGCTGGTTTTTGTAGGGTTGAGTTAGACCTAATTCAAAATTGTAAGAATCCTCAAGCTTAAGATTCATGAAGGGGTCAAACATTGTTGAGTCATATTCTTAAGTTAACTAGTTTATACATGTAACTTCATTCTTGTTGTATTTGAATGTTTTGTATGTCATGCTTCCTTGACAACTTGCAGGTCAGTATACTCAGTTGGATGTGGCTTGGGTGGCAAGTTAGGACACGGAACAAGAACTGATGAGAAGTTCCCTCGTTTAATCGAACAGTTCCAGACGCTAAACCTTCAACCCATGGTTATTTCAGCAGGTGCTTGGCACGCCGCCGTGGTAGGACGGGATGGCCGCGTTTGCACATGGGGATGGGGCCGATACGGTTGTTTGGGACATGGGAATGAAGAATGTGAAGCAGCACCTAAGGTAGTAGATGCATTGACCAATGTCAAAGCTGTTCATGTTGCAACAGGTGATTACACAACCTTCGTGGTTGCTGAAGATGGTGATGTTTATTCATTTGGTTGTGGAGAATCTGCTAGTCTCGGACATAATGCAGTAATTGATGCAGAGGTCAGCTTTGTTTATTCATTTATTCCATGACCATGTATGAAGGCCACATCATGCATTTAACGAATTGTTAATTAATAACCAATAATCTAAATAATGGATGAAGATTTAGACAGCAATGTAGCATCGACACATCAAATTGAAAGCATGTTTGCTGTTTGATACTTCTGACAAAACAGTGGTACAAGTGGATTCATTCAATAGCTTATATTTTATCGGTGTCTACGTGTTAGTGTCATTATGTGTCTGTTAGTGCTTAATTCAGTTATAAGCTAATAATTTAAATAATTGCAATTCAAATATTTGTTAGACATATTGATAATGGTGATATTTTTGTTGTTAATGTTATGATTACAGGGCAACAGACATGCAAATGTGCTAAATCCAGAGCTTGTGACATCACTGAAACAGATCAATGAAAGGGTGGTACAGATTAGTCTAACCAATTCCATATACTGGAATGCTCATACCTTTGCTCTCACTGAATCAGGGAAGCTTTATGCATTTGGTGCTGGAGACAAAGGACAGCTAGGAATTGAACTTGTTGCCAACCAGACCGAAAGGGTAAATCCGGAACGGGTCGACATTGATCTTGCTTAACTGTTTGTGCTAATCACCAATTCTTTAAACGGTTTTTATCGTCTAATTTATGATCATCATCATGCATAGCATTTAGTGTTTAAATTTCCTTGTCTATTTTGTAAATATAATCAAAAAGAATGCATCAGGGTCATGAAGGTCCAAGGTAGGTAGAACAGCTAACAAGGGCCTCAATTACTGTCTTTATGGTCTTTCATATCACTATTAGGCTTCAACTGTTTGTTGATAGTTTATTTATACATTGTTGAAGGTTCATTTGTTTAAAGTTTAACTCTCCTTAATTTGTTTTCATGGCATCATTTGGCCTAAAATTGTTTGTCACATTTATCATTCATAAATTTTTTACTATTTGTTTACCTCAAAGCATGTGGCGTTACTTTTTCCTATACATATTTTTTATTTTATTTTTATATAACAAATTTAACAAATGATATGTGATTTATATATGCCTTATTAGTTTATTTTGAAATTAACAATTATTTTTAATCACAAAGAGGCCGAAACCCAAAACAAGAAAGAACTACAAAGCAACCAAGTGGGGGAAGCTTTCACTCATAGAAATGGAAAATTGTTTTGAACTTTAATCAACAAACATATACATGTCAATATTGTTTTGATATTTATTTTATTTTGTTGCAAAGATATGATATAAGTATTTATCTTTTTGTAAAAAATTCTGAAATTCAAATAAAATACAAATGTATATTTGATTTAACGGACTAAAGTTTTATTCTTGGTTAGGAGATATGTTCATACTTACAGCTCCACAATGCCTAGAATGGGATGAGCTATAATTGAGTGAACTTGTAGGAAACTAAAAAAATTAAAATTAATGAACACACATGATTAGAATATTGCCTATTAGTGGTGGATCAAGTAGTAGGGGATTCACTATTTTGAGTTGAACTGTTTCTTTTATTTTTTACCCTTCATTTAAACTATTTAAATAATTAGTAAAAAATTACGTAAATTTCATTAAAATTGGAATAATCCGCAACAAAAGATGGAACAATCAACAACGATATGAACAATATTAGACATTATAAAATTATCTTGACATGAACAATATTAGACATTATAAAATTATCTTGACATGATGTAATAAATATCGTATCTTGGTGGAACATTTTCTCTTCCTATTTTACTATTCATTTGATTATTTCTTAGGCTATTTTTTAGCCTTATATCGTTCATTGTTAATAAAAGTTAAAAGACCGTCACTTTAGTGTCCATTTTTACTAAGTTAAAAGACCGTCACTTTAGTGTCCGTTTTTACTCTAGTAGTAGTAATAATAATAATTGTCAAAAATAAATAAATAATAATAGGTGTAAAAGAATTTCTTTTGTTTATCAAGGAAAACCACACATGGTATATCACAAAGCATTATGACATTGTTTGATTTATCTATCTATCTTACTTTTTAAGGCTTAAATATACACATCGTCCCTATAAATATCAAGTATTTTGGTTATAGTTTTCGATAAAAAAAATTGTTTTAGTCCTTGCAAATATTTATTTATTTATTTTTGCTTTTGGTCCTTGTTGTGTTGGTTTAGTCCTTGCGAAATTGATTTATATTGGATTTGGTCCTTGTAATATGTAGGATATTTGATTTTAGTCATTCAAAATAAGGACTAAAACGAATGCTATAGAGACCATTTTCAATATGAATATATTTTATTGGGACTTAAATAAAATATTATATATTTGTGGGGGGGGAGGAGAGAGAGACGGGGGGGAGAGGGGGGGGGGGGAGAGAGACTCTTTACAATATCTAAATATTTTGATGTTCAAATCATAAAATGTAATTAAGATAACTATGTTATATCGCTTGATTAGATTTTGATGATAAAGACTATGAATGAATGGATAATTTGTCTACTAACCGTGTCTACGGATGCATATTAGTACAAGACAAAATAAAGAAAGATGTCAAGCCTCTGATCTTAAAGTAACGGTTGAAAGTCCAAATAAAAAAGACATGCAACTATCTTTAAGGAAATGACAAGTGGTCATCAAGTATAAGACAAGTTGATCAAGTTCATAGCAATTAAGAATATCTTTTGATCAACAAATCGTCAACAAAATACATAATTTGTGCCAAGCAGTCAAAGTCAACATCTGAACATGATGATCATTTGAACGGTCGCTGCATTTATGCCTGATACAGTATATGACTGAAAATCACATGGCTCATTGATACATTTAAATTGGGTTCAGTACCTATCAAGATCTTCAAGTACAAAGAAGCAATTCTCGCAAACTCTTCAAATCAGAGAATTCAATTCAAGAAAAAAGAGATATAACAGGTACTTATACAATATGAATGTCAACTATACAAATGCAATATGATGATATTATATCTATAAAAAAATACTTCATACATGAATGTCAATTATACAACAAATTTATATTGATTAATTAACGACGTGAAATTGAAGGTTAAAATGAATGTTAAAATTATAAATATTTTATCAATATCCTATATCATGTCACTAAATGATGTACTCCAATTCACTCAAACAACATAACTTACTTCTTACAACAATTTTTTTGATAAATACAAAATATTTTCTTAAAATAGATAAATTAATAGATTTATTTGCACTATCGTTTGAACTACTAAAGAATGTATAACTTAACATAAAAATGGTAAAATTTTAATACATGGTCATGGTTACTCTAGTTATTAAATTATTTTGTTTGAAAGAAGGAATAACAAAAGAATAATTAAATTTGATGGTTATATGGTGATCCACTATTCTTCTCATGGATCTTGTTGTGCCATACATTTTAACTCTAACGTCTCTACTTTAATATTATCATATGTTTGAGCTTCACAACTTAACTTTATCTCTTTCTACAAATACTCATCTCGAATTTACCATATTTTATATTAGTTTTCTCTACATCAACTCTTAATATATGGCAAATATTAATTTCTTATTGTCCTTCCCTTTTTCTTTCTCTCACGTTTTATTTCATTTATGATTGCATTAATAAATTAATTAACGCAACTTATTTAATGAAACACAATTGAACAACAACATTAAAAACAACAACACTAAAAAAAACTTGTTCTCTCTTATATTAGTTTAATACTCAATTGACAATGCAGTTTTTAACATGGAATATTAAATGTATTAATAATGTCGGCAAAACCTCTCTTATCAAAAAATATTTTTTGACATTCAACCAATTGTCATTTACTTAATTACAAAAATACATGATGATTTTACCGAGACAAAACTTTATCAGTGGTGGAACAAAGATAAAATCATGGAATGTGTAGAATTTTAAGGATAATAATAGAAAAAATGAAGCAAGAAGTGGAGGTATGATCCTAGCCTGAGATAATCGGTATTTCAAGAAATTAAATAGCCCAACGAATGGAAAGAGACGGATCCTGGTTGAGGGAAAATTGTGGCATAGAGAAAGTAAAAAAATATATTATTGATGTATCTTTTATGTTATGTATATAACAAACGATATGAAAAAAAGAAATATTTTATATGAGGATTTTGAGAAGTTTAAGTCGTCAATCTTATCTCCTTTGTTGGTGTTAGGTAATTTGAACGAAATTTTAAAACCTAGACAAAGAAAAAAATCAATCTAAGACTATATATGTGATAAAGACTTCAGGACATGGATGGTTAACATGGACTTACTACATTCTTTTTTTGAATACATCCTTCACTTGATATTTTGGAAGTTCAATAAGCGATGAAGTTCTTAAGTTGTATTCATATGTTTAGAAGTCTATGAAAGGTATCTCAACATGGGCGCATCATGACCCTAGATGTGGGCATGAAGCGTACTGGAGTCTCGCGCTCAGATCTGGAAATCAGAGCATGTTCATGAATGATAAATGATCTTGTTCAGATATACGATAACTATGATAGACCAAAGAATGATTATGTGATTGCATTAGAACTGATGAAACTGATTAAGAAATATGGTGTCAAAGGCTTGGTGATAGGAATGTCAGATGGATTTTCACCTCGGAATGGTCAATTAGAGAAGATTCAAGCATTTGTCAACAATATTGACAAGACAAATATCTTGGGCAATATTAAATACATGTTCCAAGATGAAAAGTTCTTTACTCAAGAGGTCTTGTCTCAAATACGGTATTTGAAGGCGGCTAAAAAGGAGAATCAGGTGGCACACATGCTAGAAAAAAAATATGGTCTCTACCAGTGTCATACTTGAGAGGCATCTGCATTTCGTGTACCATAAGTCTAGCCCATAGACTAAAGTTTTTCGATTGATCTTAGGATAATCTGTTGTTCTATTTCCGTGTTACTGCTAGTCGTACTTTTCTTTGTATAACTTGACGAGATTAAATTTGGTCAATTCCAAAAGTTGCTTCATCAGATACGGTAAGACATTTTGTATGAGGTTTTCACTCTTATTCTAATTTCATATACCAATGAAAGATCAACTTTTTTGGTTGAATGATAAAATAAATAAATACTATCAAAACATTAATTTTGAGACATATAGAGCTGATGTTACATGAAATGAATAAATTTAAAATATACGACGAGCATAACGACATGATAAAGGACGAAGTTGTTCAAAACATAGATAAAAAAAGTATTTTACAAGTAGAGTTGAAGGGAGACATATCTAGGAAAGATAAAAACATAGTACGTAGAATTTTTTATATCAGTTAGTTAGTGTTAAAAGGGTAAACACTCATTAAACTACGAGTTAAAAAATACAAATAACATATAAGGATATTATATATATTAAGGATACTTTAAATGTAACATATTTAGATTGAATAATCAACCATTATTATATTGAAGGTTAAACTGAGAGTTAAAAATTAGAAACATTATATCAACATCATAAATGTTGTCAGTAAATAAATGTACTAAAATTTACCCTAACAACATAATAATTTACTGTTCACAACAATTACTTTGATAAATACAAAATAAATTTTGCTAAAAAAAATACAAAATATATCACATTCATTACTTGATATGGATCAATTAATAAATTATTATTTAACTTAATTTATATATTGTAAATGAAAAAAATGCAAAACAACAACAACAACCATTTATCATATTAATTATCCTTTCAGTTGCTATAGTTGATTAATGATGGATTTTGAGGTTTCTGATAAGCATAACTTTTGTGTTGGTGATGATGATGCGAACTTAAATGTTAAAGGGCTCAATTCATGTGAGGAAAAAACATCCTATTCAGATGTGATGAGGGAACCTGTTACTTGTGAGGACTTTGAATCTGAACATGATGTTGATGATGTTTCTGCATCACCAAGATATTCTTTGAGTTCAAGTTTGGGAACATGTAGTAGTAAACATGATGTTTACGTTAAGAAGAAGGATATTAGTAATACTACACTACCACTAAAGAGATTGTTTGATAACAACAATTCCTTGAATATTTCGGTTAAGAAACCAAATATGTCACCATGTTACGGCGAAGACGAAGATGTTGATGATGAATCAGTTGATTAATCATTTTCGTCGCTGAAAAAAGAAGTTAATTTGGTAGAACAATTGTTTAAGAAATGCAAAAGGAATAGGGAAGTAGAAGAGAGGAGATTACAGGCCATAAAGAGAGATATTGAAGAATGCTGGAAATAGTTTCCAAATAAGAAGCAACAAGTTATTTGTGTTAGAAGAGTTAATGAAATTTACAACAAAATGTTGGGAAAAGTTGAGAGCAAGGAAGAGGAACTCAAGGCTCTTACCCAAAAAGTTGAAAACAAGAAAGAGGAACTCAACGCTCTTACCCACATAGTTGCTGAATGTAATCTGGAACTTAAGTCCAAAGAGAAAGAGCTTGATGCAATGAAAATATTAATTAGCGGACAAGCGGAAATATTAGGATCCGAAAGGAAGCGGATACTAAAGGTAATACCAGTAATGCAGAATGATCATGCTCAAATGAGGGATTTTGAGTCAAAGAAAAAACGACTTAAAGATCATGTTAAGGAATTCGAGTCAAAAGAGAATAAGTGCAAAGGACGGGTGGAGGATCTTGAGTCGATGGAGAAGCACTTAGAAGGACAATTAAAGGCGTTAGAATCAAGAGCAGAGCAGATGAAAGGACATGAGAAACAGTTTAAGTCAATGAAGAAGGTACTTGAAGATCATATAAAGGAGGTTGAATAAAAGAAGCAAGGAAGCGGCGTCTCTTTTGACTTTATTTCCATTTCTCGTTCTTCAACTTGCTTATTTTTTTATTCAACCTCGTTTATATGATCTTCAAGTACCTTCTTCATTGACTCAAACTGTTTCTCATGTCCTTTCATCTACTCCGCTCTTGATTCTAACGCCTTTAATTGTCCTTCTAAGTGCTTCTCCTCCTACTCAAGATCATCCACTCTTCCTTTGCACTGATTCTCTTTTGACTCGAATTCCTTAACATGATCTTTAAGTCGTTTTTTCTTTGAATCAAAATCCCTCATTTGAGCACGATCATTCTACATTACTGGTATTACCTTTAGTATCTGCTTCCTTTCGGATATAAGCAAGTTGAAGGACAAGAAATGGAAATAAAGTCAAAAGAGATGCAGCTTGAAGGACAACAAAAGGAGTTAGAATTAAGAGAGAAGAAATTAGAAGACTTAGTGAAGGAGCATGAATTGAAAGCAGAAGAACTCAAAGGTCGAGTTAAGGAGATCAAATCAAAAAATAAGCATTTGGAAAGCCAAGTTGAGTATTTCAAATCCAATGATAAGCAATTTGAAAAATTGTGGAAAAAACTCGAGTCAAAAGAGAATCAGCTCAAAGTAAAGGAGAATGAGCTCAAGTTAAAAGTGGAGTAGATTGAAGTACAAATCAAGGAGCTTGAGTCAAAGCTGAACGAATTTGGTGGACAACTGAAGGAGCTTGGGATAACAGGAAAACACTATGAAGCATTAAAAAAACATATTTTCAATTGGTCATCAAGTACAAGACAAGTTGATCAAGTTCATAGCAATTAAGAATATCTTTTGATCAACAAATTGTCAACAAAACACAAAATTTGTGCCAAGCAGTCAAAATCAACATATGAACATGATGATCATATGCACGGCCAGCTGCATTTACGCCTAGTACAGTATATGACCAAAAATCTTATGGGTCATTGATACATTTAAATTGGGTTCAGTACCTATCAAGATCTTCAAGTACAAAGAAGCAATTCTCGCAAACTCTTCAAATCAGAGAATTCACTTCAAGAAAAAAGAGATATAACAAATACTTATACAATATGAATGTCAATTATAAAATTGTAATATGATTATATTATATCTATTAAAAATACTTCATACATGAATGTCAATTATACAACAAATTTGTATTGATTAATTAACGACGTGAAATTAAAGGTTGAAATGAATTTTAAAATTAGAAATATTTTATCAATATGCTATATCATGTCACTAAATGATGTACTCCAATTCACTCAAACAACATAACTTACTTCTTAGAACAATTTTTTTGATAAATACAAAATATTTTCTTAAAATAGATGAATTAATAGACTTATTTGCGCTGTCGTTTGAACTACTAAAGAATGTATAACTTAACATAAAAATGGTAAAATTTTGATACATGATCATGGTTACTTTAGTTATTAAATTATTTTGTTTGAAAGAAGGAATAATGAAATTTGATGGTTATATGGTGATCCACTATTATTCTCATGGATCTTGTTGTACCATACATTTTAACTCTAACGTCTCTACTTTAATATTATCATCCGATTGAGCTTCCCAACTTAACCTTATCTCTTTCTACAAATACTGATCTTAAATTTACCATTTGTTTATTAGTTTTATCTACATTAACTCTTAATATATGACAAATATAAAAATTTTATTGTCCTTCCCTTTTTCTTTCTCTCACGTTTCATTTCATTTATGATTGCACTAATAAATTAATTAACGCAACTTATTTAATGAAACACAATTGAACAACAACATTAAAAACAACAACACTTAAAAAAACTTGTTCTCTCTTATATTAGTTTAGTACTTAATTGATAATGCAGTTTTTAATATGGAATATTAAATGTATTAATATTGTCGGTAAAGCCGCTCTTATCAAAAAACATTTTTTTTATATTCAACTCATTGTTATTTGCTTAATTACAAAAATACATGATGATTTTACTAAGACAAAATTTTATTAGTGGTGGAACAAAGATAAAATCATGGAATGTGTAGAATTTTCAGAATAATAATAGAAAAAAGGAAGTAAGAAATGGAGGTATGATTCTAGCCTGAGATAATCGTTATTTCAAAAAAATAAATAGTCCAACGAATGACAAGAGACAGATCCTGGTTGTGGAAAAATTGTGCATGAAGAAAGTAAAAAATTTATTATTGATATATCTTTTATATTGATGTATATAAAAAATGATAGGAAACAAAAAAAAATATTTGATATGGGGACGTTGTGAAGTTTAAGTTGTCAATTTGATCTCCTTTGCTGGTGTTAGGTAATTTTAACGAAATTTTAAAACTCGGACAAAGAAAAAAAAAATCAATGACTATATATGTGTGATAAAGACTTCATGATATAGATGATTAACATGGATTTACTACATTCTTCTGTTGAATACATCCTTCACTTGATATTGTGGGTTAGTTGGATAGAGTATTTGTACAAACGAGAAAAAAAGTTAGAGTTGCATAAATATTTAAAGAAATTAAGACATTATATCATAGAATAAAATTTTATTTTTTAGAAAATATTAAGATTGGAAATCAAAGACATGGATAAAGAAATTGTTTATGATAATGTTACCGAGGTAGAGGATAATTTATCAGAATTGATATATAAAAAAAGAAATGGGATAAGAAGTGTAAAGAAGATAAAGAAAGAAAGTTAGATATGTAATTGTTAAACATTAAGCAACTTGTAAAGGTTTGGATAATTACGGCGGATGTAATAGCTGAATCGAAAATAGCATATACATCATATAAGTATTTAAATACTATCGAGACTCTAATTTTGAAACAAGTAGAGATGATACTACATGAAATTGATAAATTTGAAATATACCACAAGGATAGCGACATGAAAAACGATGAAATTATTCAAATATAGATAAAACAATAAAGTATTTGACAAGTAGAATTGAAATCATTGACATATCTAAGAAAAATAAAAAGTCTTGTGCGTGCAATTTTTTATATTTACGAGTTAGTATTAAAAGACTAAATACTCATTAGACTATGAGTTAAAAAACATACAAATAAAATATGAGTATATCATATCTATTAAAAATATTTTAAATATAAATGTCAATTATAGAACAAACTTATATTGATTAATTAACAATATTAAATTAAAGGTTGAAATGAAGGTTAAAAAATTAAAAATATTATATCAATATCATAAACTTTGTCGGTGAATATATATCCAAACAACATAACTTAATGCTTACTACAAAATCAACTCATGATCTTTGGATTGGATCATAGTTTTTGACCAGCCTTTACTTAAAAAGTATCATGCATTTTACTCTGATTTGATAAGATTTTTTTAGCAAAGGAATTGTTATGAATTAAAAGTTTACTTCAGTTGCAACAATGACAGATGTACAAATTAAGAGTTTTACTCAGTTGTGAGATACTCAACATCGGAGAACCCGCTAACCTGATATATTTCCTTGTATATTAGACAGTATGATGAACACAAACTTGTTCTTAATGTTATATTATTTTTATATTAATCTCCATTTCTTTGAAGTTTGTATATGTTTTTGCAAAAACTTTATTGAAATATGTTAACTAAGTTCTTACACTTGGAAATACTGAAATTGCCATATGTTATAAGAAATTTGGATTTGGATGCACAAAAAAAAACAATTACTTAAAAAATATAAAATATATCATATTCATTACTTGAAATGGATCAATGATTGATTTATCTACGTTTTTGTTTGAACTACAAATCAATATATAATTTAACACAAAAATGGTAAAATTAATAGTCAATAATTATATGATTATTCATTGTTTACCGACGATTCTTGCTGTAACATACATTTTAATCTAATTAAACTTTACTATTATGATTTGATTGAGCTTCTCGTATATTTCTACCAATATTCACTTCCAAATTATCATTTTATTATTAATTATAATTATCTTAACTCTTAATATATGACAAATGTAATATTTTCATTCTTCTGTCACCTTTTCTTTCTCTCACATTTTATTTCGTCTATGATTGAATTAATAAATTATTTAACTTAATTTATTTATTATAAATAAAAAGATGCAAAAGAACAATAACATTAAAATAAATCATTATCTCTTATCTCAGTTAGTGCTTGGTTGACAATGTAATTTCTAATATGAAATATTAGAGGTAATAATAATTTCAACAAAACCTCTCTTATTAAAGAGTGTTTACTTGACACTCAACCAATCGTCATTTACTTAATTGAGATAAAAGTATTTAAAGAAAATAAATAAATGAATAATAATAAAGGTATAATCTTAACATGGAATATTCGTTATTTCAAGAATGAAAATGCTAAATCCAGTGAAAAAAAACTCTCACGACAACATCGCAAAGTTAAAGTAAGTATAATGGACCTTTTGTTTTTTACTTCCACTACCAATGTTTTCCACTCAACATCAAATCTAAAAGTCATAATTCATTCGCGATGGGTTCGTGAGAATAGTTGTCGCTATAAATAACATCTCTCTCTCAATTATTGAATAATACAATAGATGGATCTAGGTTTAGGGGAAAATGTGGCTTAAAGAATGTAAACAATATATTATTGATGTGTCTTTTATATTAAATTATGCAACAAATTATAGCAAACAAAAAACAATTTTACGTGAAGATGTTGAAAAGCATAAGTTGTAAATCTCACATTCTTTGATGGTGTTTGGTGATTTTAATGAAATTTTAAAACTCATACAAACAAATAATCAATATATTACTACAAATAGGATGAAAAATATCAAAACTCATCAAACTAATTATATCGACCATTTTTACATGTTAGATAGAAAAACCATTTCAATGATGGGAGTATTAGAGACATATCTCTTTAATCATTATCCTATATTAATTGGGCGTGATTCAAAAAGTCGAGGCCTTAAGAAGGATGATAGTTTTTCGAACTTTGATTTTAAAATGTGCACAATAGATAAAGATCGCAAATACTTGAAGGAAAAGTTAGAGATGTATAAAAAATTAAAGAAGATGATATTGTATATCAGTAAATGGAATCCATATTTTTGGAAAATATAGGAAAACATCTAAGTAAGTTGAGATAGGCAACAAAAAAATATAGATAAAAAAATTGTTGAACGAAATATTACTAGATGAAGGATAATCTATTAGTATTGATATACGACTTGAGAAGTTGGATAAGCTGTATAAAGAAGATAAAGAAAGAAAGTTGGATATGCTACCATTAAATTTTAAACAACTTATAAAGGTGCGGATAATTATGGAGAATATAGTAATTGAATCGAAAATATTAGATGAATCACATAAGTATTTAAATACTGTCGTTTTTTGTTATTTTCAATTTTCTAATTTTCTTTTTCATCTTTCTCTACCCGGAGCTAGGGTTGTTGTCCAAGGAAGTTCAATAGACGATGAAGTTCTTAAGCCGTCTTCATATGTTCAGAAGTCTACGAAAGACATCTCAGCCTGGGCGCATCATGGCCTCATATGTGGGCACGAAGTGTACTGGAGTCTCGTACTCGGATCAGGAAATCAGAGCATGTTCATCAAAGATAAATAATCTTGTTCATATGTGCGATAAGTATGATAGGCCAAAGAATGATTCTATGATTTCATTAGAACTGATGAAACTGCTTAATAAACATGGTGTCAAAGGCTTAATGATAGGAATGCTAGGTGGATTTCCATCTCAGAATAGTCAATCAGAGAAGATAAAAAAAATACAATATGAGTATATTATATCTCTTAAAAGTACTTCAAATATAAATGTTAATTATATAACAAATTTATATTGATTAATTAATGATATTAAATTGAATGTTGAAATGAATATTAAAAATTAGAAACATTTTATTAATATCCTATGTCATGTTGCTAAATAATGTACTCTGATTCATCCAAACAACATACTTTACTGCTAACAACATTTTTTTACTAATAAAAATCAAACATATCACATTGATTTTATGATACGACATATTAATTGATTTATTAGTATTATTGTTTGAGTTACCAAAGAACGTATGACTTAACACAAAAATGGTGGAATTTCAGTCAATGGTCATGGCTATCCTAGTTCTTATATTTTTTTATTCATTCTTGCCGATGTTTTATGCTTTTATATTATTTTGCTATGTCTACTATGATCATGAATGAGTATAGTTTTTAGTCTCCAGTTTATGGAAGAAATCCAATGATATGTTTTCTATAATCCTAATTCTTTCTTTTTGTTACGGGCTCCAAAACTTTTTAATTCAATATTGTGTTCTTCATATGTGTAGCCATAGAAGTATAGTTATCTAATCTTAGATATCGAGCGATAGATTGAAAGACGAAGCTCGATATCGACAAATATGATTAGATAACTATATGACTATAATCATACGATCTTAGACATCAATTGATAGACTGAAATGTGAGGGTTGATGTCGAGTATATAAGATTGAACAAGAGATTCCAAGCATTAAAGTAGTCTAGATTCTCTTGAGATTATATAGAGAAAATCGATCTTAATGAATTTTGTCAACAATTCCACTAAAAATAGGATGTTTTGTTGCTTCAAGACACACTTTTGCATCTTCGAAAGGGGACCATAGTTTACATCATCTTTAGAAATTTGATTCCCATTACAAATAAGAAGAATTGATGTTGTAGTTTCTATCTTACTAATGAAACTGCAATCCTAAGGCGTTTTTATATTATTGCATATTTTCTATCAAAAATTGTTTCTCCAAACTACCAATCTTAGCTGATCATCATAGAAAAAAAATTAATACTCAAGTCAACAAAGTCTATGTGGGATCAATAACTTTAGGGTCGTGTTAACTTGTGCTCTTAAGGAAGGGCACATGTTAAGGAACTTAAAAATAGTAACTTTGCATTGAAAAACATAACATTTTAACTTTTAAGAAGTTGAATGCACGACTTTTGATACATATATTTCTATAATAAGTTCTTAACATGTGCCTTTGAGGGCACAAGTTAACATTTGCCATAACGTTACTATGCGATAGAATCATGCACATCCGACCTATCAATAAGCACACAACGTAAATCAAATTCAAAATTAACTTATCTTGTCAGTTGCCATTATATAACAATAATAGGTTTCATGGAATATGAATTTCATCTAATGAGAATGAATAAATGGGTCTTTTTAAGTTTAGAGGAACATGTTAAGAAATTCAAATGTAAAAATATTACATTGAAACTATTTTTATATTAAATTTCTTAATATATGACCTTAGAGTTAGATTAACGTATGTATTTGCCTAACTAATTAATAGTATGGCTATAATATGTGTCTATATGAATCTGATATCAATTGTTAGCATCTACTTTAGATGTGATTGATGAAAAAAGGGATTGAATTTGTGTATTACCTCTAGCAATAGTTACTTCATTGTGCCATTAAGTAATGAACTATAGAATTTGGTAGCATCATGGGAAAGGTGGTTAGTTGCGCACATGGTGTGCTTATGATAAGCAAAATGCGTTATCTTAATCCAAATCAAATAATGCAACAATCACATGCACATTTTGACAAAACTCATTGTGGAGATGTGAATGTCCTGGTGTACGGTGATATACGACCTCATTAATAATCATTTGAATCAATACTATAGCAATTTCTTCCTTTTGTTAAGTCATGCTTTCAAGTTTCAATTATCATATGCATGCATCCAAAGCACATGCTTTCTAGAGAAGCCATATGATAAAACATCTTCACATGCTCTTTGTATGTAAAACCGCATTTTCCTTTGTACAAAGACTTAAGAGATATCTCCCTAATTAACTGAAATCGGTTTTCCGTTACTTAGGAAGAGTGATACACAAGCAAGGAGATTAAGATATTGTCACAAAACCAACCATATATGGCCCTATACCAACCATTCCATAAAATTATAAATCTCGAGCAAATATTCTATTATATTTTGTGTTTTGACTAAATTCATATTTATATTGTGAAAAACTTGACACCCGTCTTTTATTTGTGAAAACATTTTTTATGTTAATTTTTGATAATTTTTCTTGTTAACAAAGAGATAATATATTCTTAAAGTGGAGAATTATGTGCAATTTTTAGAAACAATGAATATATATATATATATATGAAAAAAAATTATTATTTTTCTAATGCATCATCTCTAGCTAACATTTGATCATCCTTTTCCCATCACAATGATTCATTTCAAGAGTTTCACATCTTCTTGTTAGCAAGTTATAAGTCGTATATATTTGTATCTAATTATCTCAAAAAAAAAGTCTATTTGTTAGTGGAAATAGGAAGTCATATATATTTTTATCACTTTATTGATAAATTTATTTGTCTTGTTTTGACATTTATAGTCTCTGAAGTAACTCTAGAGAGATTTGTATCGACAATAAAAATTGTTAAGACAAGACTCAAATATAAAATAGACAATGAATTTCTTGCATATAACTTAATTGTTTACATTAAAAATATATTGCTAGTTTGTTTAGCATGATGTAAATGATGAATAAATTTGATTCCCTTGAATCATAGTTAAACTCAACTTTTTTAAAACTTATTTTGCTTATTAGTTAAGCTAATTAATATATTATTATTTGATATGAATGTATAAATCTTTTAAAGGAGAATTTTGTCACCTATTGCAATCTTATTCGGTTCAAAAAATTAATTTATGCAATTACACACAAATTATACAAAGTTTGCATCAAATATATTTTTTCCTCGCATATTTTAAGCTAGCTCTACGACTGTAGATATATCAAGGGATATATATCTCTCATCTTAAAAATTGATTTGGTAAGAATGATTTAGACCTAACCCAAAAACTTGTATATGACATGGTTCGTCCAGTCAGAAAACAGTTGATCCACCTTAGAGTTTGGGTTGTAATGATAAGCTAGGTTTAATATGAACATTAAAGCTTCATTAGGACTCAACACATCATCGTACTACTACACACGTAATCCAGAATACATTCTCTTGATCCAGTTATGCAAGTTATTCAAATTCATATTGGACGCTACTATTTCTTGATTTGACTAATTTATACATTCTCACGATTTGATGAATTTAATTTAATTTAGCGTATGATTAGAGAAAACCATTTCGTATGATTCCTTTATTGTCATTATGCACACAATGACGTCAACAACCTGTTTACAAAACAAATCGTGATTTTTGTGTTAACGTGAAAGAAGCCACTACTATGCCAAATTTGCAGTTATCTATAACTTAATTCCATCCAACAGCTGAGATTCCTTGGCTGCTTAAGTATGTACTTCCTATATTGTTGAATTGAGAAAAAAGCCAAGTTCTAAATAGAAAATAGATAGAGCTTGAAAATAGTTTATAAAAGAAAGGGTATTATTATTCACTTAACAAATTAATTTTGTAAGAATGAGATAGCTTCAATTTAAATCAAATGGTCTATCTATCTATTTATCAAGTCACCTTCTATAATATCCACACTACAATCTTTGAAAAAAATAATATATTTTTATAATCTATGGTACAAGTCATCTGACAACCAACGCTATACCTTATTTGATTTTCATCTAATCATTGAGATTCATTACTAGAAAAAAATTCCTTCAATATTTCAATAATTACCTAATCTTTTCCAACTTTCGGATTCACCTAAATTATGATTTTTTTGGTTTCAATTAATCACACCATATCAAACATTTTTCTCAACAAAATAAAAAAGATCTTTTGAAAAAGATGTGCCACGTGGTAGTCACTTTTGAATTAAAGTGGATGAAAGTGGAGAAGGAGAAGGATCAATATATCACTTTTAAAATTTGTTTTTAAAATAAATCAACATGTGAGGGCCATGCATAGAGAGAGATGGAGATAGGTAGCCATTAATGTTTAGCATTCATAGCCACACTGAATTGGAATCTCACTGTATTGGTCTCCTTTTGACAAAAAAAGGTGATCCACCCAAAATCCAGAGTAGTTTAGTTTAGTTTGGTCCAATTTAAAGAAGCTAGTTTAGACAAAAATGGGGTCAATGAGATCAAGGGTTGAGATTAGGCACTAAATCTGTAGGCCCCACCTTGTGTGAGAAGTATTAAAGGGAACACAGCCCACATGGGTGAACATGCATTCTCATCTGTGTCTCAAGTCTCAACCCATTCACGGATGGTACGGTTTTCCCATGTGTAAATTAATTTAGTTTCTATTTTTCAAGAAAGAAAATTAATATGTCTATCGCCTAAGAATTATAGCTCATATTTATTGTATTTAATGACAAAAATGCAATTTTTACATTTAAAAAGTTAAAGAATATGTTTAACATTTTACACATATTTCACATTTCTCGTATACGTCATTATAAACAACTTGTTTCTAAGGTATGAAAAACTAATATTAATATATAAACACGTGTACATGAGGATCAACAATGACACTAATTAACACCGGCACGCTTCAAAAAGAAAATGACGCTGACAAACCAACACATAACTTGATAAAATTAAATAAATATACATATGTGTTAGTATGATATATTAGACATATCTTCGATGTAAAGTGCAGATGTTAAGCAGCTATGCAATTATCTAAATTTCTTGCGTAAATATTTGAGGCTAAACCTAAAATATTAGAAAGAATTTAAAATGGAAGCCAAAAAAAGTCATGTAGATAGATTCCATCTCAGCACATTTTATTTTCCTGCGCAGTTGACGCTCATGCATGTGTTATCGTCAGACCATTTAGTGTTACATCATTTTCTTAATTATAAACCATTTTATAATATGATTGTCACAATTAATTCCCTTGCTATCCTGATCCCATCACTTTGTAATGCTAGATAAGGCCTCATTAATCTTTTATATTATTACCACTCATGGATCACGTCACACAAATAAATGCACAATGTTCATTTGATAATGTCTAAGACAAGAAGAATTGCAATTATAAATGTCACACGATATATTATTATTCACGAAAAATAAAATCTAAACAAAAGAAATATATAAATATGTACGTACCTTTTGTTGCAAATGTTGAATTGCAGAGGGAAATAAATTTCACCACAAGGAAATGGAACAGGAATAACACATGGATGTTGGTGAAGGAATGGCATGTAATAAATGATGTTTGTGTAATGTTTAGAACGTATAGAAACCTACTTCAACGGCCATAGCTGAAATCATAGTAATAATAATGAGTTGAAATTCACTAAGGTGGGGTGATTGGGGTCTACTTGGTGTAAGTGTAAAGGCCAAAGAGTATACACACTACATATAGTAATGCAAATTACCCAAAAATAATAATTCATCTATGCAAAGTGTCGGCACAAAGTTAATTTGTGATTAAACATAAACATTCTAAATCACTTCATTTTGAATATTGCATTGAAACAAATTGAGTGCTACCTAAGCAATTAAATATAGTTCATGGGAGCTTACTTGTATAATTTACCATAACCAAAATACTTATCAATAATGATTACCTTAAATCATGCAAATGTTGGGTCTAATGTACCAAATATTTATTTATTTAATGAGGCACAAACTCCCATTTTGTTCCCTATATATAGTATAAACTGTCCTTACATTTCTTCATAAACAAAGTAACTCTACCTCCCTGTTTCTTTTGATTGAGGGTAGCTCAAGAAGTTATGGCAGTTCCACTCTCATTCATGCTACTCTCATTACTACTTTTTGTACCTTCCTTCATTCAATCTTCCCCACTTCAAGATCCTGAATTAGTAGTCCAAGATGTACAAAAGTAAGAAACTATATAGTATATAGTGTACATTTTTTCATTAGTCATTAGTCATTACCATACCACATTTATTAATCTCATGTGTTTTTTAATTATTTCAGGAGTATTAATGATTCAAGGAGAAACTTAGCATTCCTTTCTTGTGGAAGTGGCAACCCTATTGATGATTGTTGGAGATGTGACAAAAATTGGGAAAAGAATCGTCAACGTTTAGCAGATTGTGCCATTGGATTTGGCAAACATGCAATTGGAGGGAGAGATGGTAAAATATATGTAGTAACTGATCCTGGTGATCATGCTGTGAATCCAAAGCCAGGAACATTAAGATATGGTGTTATTCAAGAGGAACCATTATGGATAATCTTCAAGCGTGACATGGTGATTAAGCTTAAACAAGAGCTAATGATGAATTCTTTCAAAACAATTGATGGTAGAGGAACAAATGTGCACATTGCTGGTGGACCTTGTATTACTGTACAATTTGTGACAAATATTATTATCCATGGGATTAATATACATGATTGTAAAAGAGGTGGGAATACTTATGTGAGAGATACACCTACACATTATGGTTTTAGGACACTTTCTGATGGTGATGGAGTGTCTATTTTTGGTGGGAGTCATGTTTGGGTTGATCATTGCTCTCTTTCTAATTGCCGTGATGGTTTAATTGATGTTATTCATGGATCTACAGCTATTACTATTTCTAACAATTTTATGACTCATCATAATAAGGTTATGCTTTTGGGTCATAGTGATAGTTTCACTAGAGACAAGAATATGCAAGTTACCATTGCCTTTAACCATTTTGGAGAAGGACTAGTTCAAAGAATGCCAAGGTAACAATTTCTCTTGAATTAGATTACACTTTTTTTTTTATTAGGGGTAGCTTAAATTTCTCATTTTTATAATATGATTGTTACATTTTTGTAGATGTAGGCATGGATATTTTCATGTGGTGAACAATGACTACACACATTGGAGAATGTATGCCATAGGAGGAAGTGCTAATCCAACTATCAACAGCCAAGGAAATAGATTTCTTGCTTCCAATGACAATACCTTCAAAGAGGTTAGATCCATGAACAAAGATAACTTTTTTCCTTTTTAACTCATTATTGCATACTATAATACTATTTTAGAATTTCAGTTCGACCTAATTCAATCCTACTAAATCGGCTTATAAATTTTCTATAACAGTATCACTAATGATCATTTTACAACTATCTAATTTCAGGTGACAAAGCGCGAGAATGCAGGACAAAGTCAATGGAAGAACTGGAATTGGAGATCCAGTGGTGATTTGATGTTAAACGGTGCCTTCTTTAGGCCATCAGGAGCAGGTTCATCTTCAAGCTATGCAAGAGCATCTAGTTTGGCAGCAAAACCATCTTCTCTAGTAGCATCTCTCACTGCATCAGCTGGATCACTAAACTGCAGAAAAGGATCTCGTTGCTGAATTAAGAAGCCTAAAAGTATATTAAGTTACATTATTAGAAATAAAGGCAAATATCAATCATTAATATGCCAACTGTATCTAGCTTTGAAAAAAAAAAAGTGGTTCAACTTTTTTTGTAAATTGAACTTTTTAGACATATTTTGTTTGTAACTACAACCTTGGCTTGTGTCTACAACAATATCTACCAAGTAACATGATGATGTTGATAGACACAAGTGATAGAGTTGATATAATTATATGTTTAATGAAAAACCAGAAATGATAAAGAAAAAAAAAAGGTTCAATCTCAATGAAATGTTTATTTATATATGGCTATATGATATGTTCATACGTTCTTTATGAATTGATTTGATCATGTGAGGATGGATAGAAGATAGATACACATCACATGGAATGGAAGTGAAAATGAATTATCTTCATTGGTAATTGTAACCATGAAGATCATAGAAAGGGGACCCATAATGCATCTTTAATTACTTGTGTCAGCACTGATGAATTTGAGACATTATTTAGAATGGATTGATTGAATTTTTTCCCTGACATGCAATGCAATGTAGGGCAAGGAGAGTTGATAATAATACAACAAATTACTAATGTTATTGAAAATCAATTAACAACAGATATAAAGTGACAATGATTGAAGTTTGTGTCTCAGACAAGATGATGTTGTTATAAATGTCACCACCAAACACTATAGTTTTCATAGTTAAGTATGCTGCAATGCAAAATGGAATTTTTGGCATTTAAGCTAATGTAGATGTAGATTTGTCTTTTGTCTCCTTAATTAAGTCTAGATCGGGAATAAAGATGGATCATAGCCAGGACCTACTTGATTGTTACAATTCTCAACTGTCTGTGATTATTTAATACTAGCACAGTGAAGTTTTTGATCGATTATCTTTCTGGTAATTTTTTTTATTATACCACAAGCTGAAATTACCAAATGTTTAGTTTTTTATTGCATGTTTATCTTGTATTATGTATTAAGTATCGCTACGCCAAAGACTAATGTGTCAATTAAGGTAACTTCGTAGAGGTGACGAAACTCTTCCTCTAAGAGTTTTTGCTTTTCACTATTTTAATAATTATATTCAAACGAGATCATTAATTAAATTCCAAAAAACTTGAGTCATCTCATCATTAAGATAGATCGTCCCAATGGTAGAAGATGGGATCCAACACGAAATCGTCCCAATGACTAAGGCTAGTTCCAGTGAAAGGTACACAATTTCTATTGCATTCCTCTACTCTCACTCATTCTCATATTGATTTTAACGTTGAAGTGTTTGCAAACATTACCCCACCTTCAAGGCGACAAAGTGTTGTTCAACTCGTTCATCTGTATAAGCAACCTCTTCAGTACATTCTGGATCAAGTTGCATGTGCACATTTTTTATTACAAAGAGGCACTTAATTCTCTCAATGCTAGAAAAGTTTGTGTGAATTGGAAGAGAAGTGATACATGTACAACCATTTTATGACAATTTTTGTACAACTTTCTCTCTCAAACTTACGGTATGGTCTTGCACACTCTCTTCCTTTTTCTCTATCTATTGTTTTTGACCAACAAAAATAGAAGAAGAAAAAAGTTGTCATAAAAGTTGTCACCACTTTTTTTTTTGGCAAATATTATTAACCAACAAGCCCATGCAAGAAGCACCAATAAGCTCGGGTGAGAAAAAAACAAGAATACTGTTCTCCCCCTGCACAAAACACTCCCACCCTGCAACCATGCCTATTTTACTCTTGCGCTAGTTAACTAACGCAAGTGTAAAACTGTGCATTAGTTAACTAACGTTGTGTGACTTAAGTCACGCAAGTGTAAAGCACTGCGTGAGTTAACTCACGCACAGATTTAACACATGCGTGAGTTAACTCACGCCCAGTCTGTGCAGAAAACCAGAAGAGGCAGAAACCTCTCCTTTCCCTTTTTTTTTCATTCCTTCTTTCATACATTCATTCAATTGCATGCATTTTTTATTATCCATTCAAGTATTCTTTCAAACAAGCATTAACTCATAAACAAATCACGAAAAATAAAGGACCAAAATAACGGAAATTGTCTTAAAAATGCTAAAAAGCGCAAATGTATAGGATTACATCCAAACCCGATAAAAATATCATAATGCATAAACCTTACTGCTATGAACTCCTACTCCTCCTCCGTGGAACCGGCATCTGCTCCAGCATGCTCCACTCAGACTGTATACCTTGCATCATGCGAAGAACCTTTGGATTATCAAACACATCAAGATGCCCCATAACACTATCCACTCTAGCTCTGATGTTGCTGATGATCTGGTATGGGTCGGGAGGATGTCTGGCCCACTGCTGGTCAACAAGAACCTCCTCGTAAGGAGGGACAGGACGAGGAGGGGCCTGAGTTGCGTAGTCAGGAATGGCCGCAGGGGGGTTCATAATAGGATGTGATACTCTAATGAACCATCTCATGTACCCCCTACTATGATCCCACGGCTGGTCCTCTGGACCGGTTCACCCCTCTGTTGCTGGCTGAGGACATGTAGAGCAAACTCCGTGAAGGCCTGGGCCACATCATCTGCCGCAATAAGCTCAACATCTGTAGGAGACCTGGACCGTGTCTGGACATACCCGTACTGCCTAAGAACCCGCTCTGACAAGTGAAAACCATCATGTCACTGTCGGCCATGATCCATTCGGAGTACCAGCATATATCATGAAATGGCGTAACGTCTCGTCGGCTCTCGTACGGCGTCCAGATGACATGAGAAAGATCCAACGAATCAATGGCATCTCTATAGTGTCCAGGATTCGTAAAGCTCCTAGGAGGTTTCCACCGATTCACAAGCGGGGCAATCGTCGGGTCGTACACATCATTAAGAACTCTTGGAATGAGGTTCGTGAAGTGCGCCAGAGTCCATCCCTGCAAACACAAAGAACCAAATTTATATCACCACAAGTATTATACAAACAAGGTAAACAAGGCACAAATATACGATCTAATAAGTAAAAAAGAAGAAAAACAAATATTACCACAAGCAAGGTCATGTAACCACCACAGGAGACCACAAATGAGTTGGAGGTCAGAGATAGCTGCTCGTAAAGGAATGCAAGTCTCATCCCACCCCATGACCAGTTGTCCAACTCGTCCATATACTGCAGCGCAAGAAGCCACAGCAGATTAATGTTTTTGCTGTTCTTGCGGGAAAAAATGGTCCATTCAAGCAAGAGCAACAGAAACTCCTTAACGCAGGCTAGCCTAACTTGAGCTCGCTCGATTTCCTCCTCCTCTGTGTCAATCTCAACCAGCTGATTACACATATTCAAGAGCTCCTCGTAGCGCCTCTTCAGTACACCAAAACTGATATAAGGACCACCTTGTCTTGCCACCTCCCTAGCGGCAGCCTCCGCTGTAAAAAGTAGGTCCACCTGCATCATCTCCATCCCCTCGTCTTGGGTTAAATCTCTATCAGGAAGGAGCATCCTAGTGATAGGGATGCCTAGGAGAAATGTCACATCATCTAGTGTGATGGTCATCTCCCCAACAAGTAAATGGAAGTTGCTGGTCTCCTCATGTCATATCTCTGACATCGCACAAACGAACCCGTGAGAGATGTCCTCGTACCCTCTAGTCAGGAGGGGAGTAAGACCAGACATATTCACTACATCCCAAAACCAATTTTTTTGTGCTCCCGGCTGAGGCACCATCAAGTTTTTAAGGCTCAACTTCTTCCTGTGAGAGATATCTCCCTATGTTTTTTCCGAAACTGAAATACAAAAACAAAAAACAACAAACAACACCGTTAAATAAATAATAAGTAAAATAAACATATATATTCTAACATACATTTTAATTCTAACATTAAATAAGTCAAATAATAATTAGAATAAGTTGTATAAATAGTAAAAGAAGTAAAATAAACATTAAAATATACTTACATCGGCATCGACACATATCCTGCATGCCACATGTCCATCAAAGCGAGGTAAAAGCGAGAGGTTAGAAGGCCCCCCTGCATAGCCGCCCGGTCCGGCCTCGTACACCACCCTCGGCACCCCTTGAAAACGACTCCCACTATCATCATCCTGCTGCGGCTGAGCTTGAGGCTGCTCAATATCTTCCTGCTGCTCAGGCTCCTCAATATGAGGCTGCTCAACAACAGGCTGCTCATGATGATGCTGTTGATGCTGCTGATACGCCTCAAACTGATATTGCGTTGGGTCCATCGTCTGGAATGGACCAGTCTGTGACGAAGAAGTCTCAGCAGCATCAACATTGGCAAGTCTCGTGCCTCCCACTCTCCCTCGACCTCGGCCAGCTAAAGGAGGGACTACCACTTGCTTCTCCCTTCGTGCACTACTAGTAGACGTAGGCCTCCTTAGCCTAAGTTTGTCACTCCTATCTTGAGGTGGCTCGGGCGGTCTCTGAGACGTATTCCTCCGAGACATATCTACACAACAATTTCAACATTAACAATTTAATCCGTAAACTACCACATTGTCCTTAAACATACTATAACCAACATTAACAAACTATATTCTAACTAATTTCATCATTAGCAAACAAATATAACCATTGTGACATTTTACCAAACACATAGAGTGCAATTTTTAAACAACTAAGAAATCTAACATTTTCTAAACCCTAAACTACCACATTGCACCCTAAACAACATCTAAACAACAATTCCTAAGTTAAATCATCACTAACAATCATAATCTTTAACATGCAAGACAATTTTATAAAAACCTAAAAATGTTAATTTTATTCAAAAATTCGAAAATTTCAACCAAAATAATGCAAAGAAGTAGGATAATAATCACTTTACTTGATATTGTGGAGGAAATTTGCTTTAAATGGCGCAAGAATGGTGAAAATCGGATTTGGGGTGAAAATATTTGAAGTTGGGAAGTTTGGGAAATGAAGGAAATGGCTTCTGTTTTGTTGTTAAATGGCTTAAGTCACGCTGCGTGAGTTAACTCACGCAACGCTACTTAAGTTGCGCACAAATTGCAACGTGTGTTAGTTAAGTCACACAGCGTGACTTAAGTAGCGCAGGAGCATTATTATCTCTTCAGCTGGGTGAGAGCGAAATGTGCAGGGGAGAGCAGTATTCAAAAAACAAACAAGGGAAATCGGTTGCCGCACAAACATCGGCTCGAACAAAAACGCCTTAAAAACCACCCCAATACAAAAAGAGCATACCAAAAGAGTAATGACACAAACATATACAAATGACAAAACCACAAGCATACCCTTGCGTCATCACCAAAGCAGCCGAACCAACTAAAAGCCGCCACCAAAACAAACTTCTCTGTTGTTACACACAAAACGGCAAGGCTGCACAAAAACTCTACCCCACCACCAGAAGCCCAAACCGCGCACAAACACAGCCAGAAAACAGCACAGCAGCAAACCAAAAATACTGCATCAGCAGCCCGACAAGAACACAACAGGCAGAAACAACTCCAGCAGCTGCTGTTCTGGCTTGACAGCAGCCATAAATCCGGCTAGCAGACCCCCCACAGGCAGACACCCGGACCACCACTACCTTACCTCAACAGGAAATCTCTAGGAGCCCAACTCCACTTATAAAACAAGCACGCCGGAGTTACCGATCTCCCTAGCAACCACCTCCACGATAACACCTTAACCTCCTTCACCAACTCAACCCACGTAACAATTACATTTTTAAATATGCACTCATTTTTCGCCTTCCAAATCACCCACATCACGGCCGCCCAAATCAACCGCATACCATTCCGGATTTTCTTATTAAGTTGTCACCACTAAGTTGTATAAATATCAATTACTCGAATCGGAAATAGCTAAAAAGTAGAGATATTGTCAAAACCAACAGCAATGATAAAGGTATTAGCTAGAAAGTAGAGATATTGTCACCACTAAGTTGTAACGATACAAGCTCACAAAACACAAATAAAAGGTTATTGGTAACAATTGAATCCAATTCCTAATTGGTTTGATTCTCATATACCTAAACTACATTGATCTTTTAATATTGAAGATAGCTCATAGGACATATGGATAATTTGTGAAAATTAAAAAACCGGCATAAAGATTCTTGTCTTGGAACAACGTATTCTTCCTTTATAATTTTAAGCGATGTGAAACTTTTTCAACGTATATATTTTCAACCAACATCAACTTAAATTGCTCAAGCTCTAAAGAAGTGGTAAATTTCATGCAACATTCTCGATTCTTTCTTACACATAAAAATATCAAAAATTATCTAAAGTTTAACAGTAACTATAATAAGTTATCATGCAACACTCTCAATGCTTATAATATTTCACTGATGTTGGATTTTTTAATTTACTAAAAGCTTTATGGTGCTGCTGGAAGTGTGTAAGTAGTAAGAGCATCATGAAGAAAGAATCTCTGGACTCTGATCAATAAACGCAAGGCCGGCTTCTCATTGTTTTCAAGGACGTTTAATGCACTCTAAATAAATTATCTTTCAAATAAAAATACATTTCCCAGTTATAAAAAAGACCGTAAACAAATATAAATTATAGACAATCTACATCACAGGCTCAACTCAACAAATAATATTACTCTCTAAATTTATACTTTCGTCAATCTTTTATTTCATGGTGAGAAACCAGACGGCTGTTTTTTTGGTTACACCAGACGGCTGTTTAGTTAGCTTTAAAACATATAAATGAATAAATTATGATTTGTTAGTTATAAACTAATTAATTTAATGAAGAGAGACCGTTGGGAGTTTGTATCCTGCAGTTGAGCACTAAGATATCGTAATTTGAGGATTAGATTGGTGAAGTAGACGTTCATCACTCCAGTTGAAACATAATATATGAACTTTTCACATAGAATTAAGGGCACTACCAATCAAATAAACTTTGTTTATCGGGAGGAATCTAACGTGATGAAAGCAACATGTATATTACTACCTATATATTTCAATACAACCATTATATTTCAACATCCCCTATTTTCTTAAACATATTTAGCATATCATTTTATATTTATTTCTCTTTCAATCACGATCATCAATCTACCATATCACTTTATCTTATCTCTTTTACTTTCAAGGTGTATACATCAATATAGATGTATACCAAACATTTTTTATTTCAATAATAAGGTTTTGTTAAAGATTCATGTTAATATTAAGGAATCTAATAGTGAAAAAATTTATGTTAAAAAAAAATCAACTTTTATGACTGTGTTTCCATATTGAGTTTCTCAACATATACAGTAAGAGCACGTATTTACCTTGATATATTTCAAACTTACGTGTTGTGCTTCAAGTTAACAATTGAGATAAGAATTACGACATGTACATCGATAGTGTTCTCTAATAATTACAAACATTTTTTGAGCAAACACTACGGTGATACAATTGAGAGTTATGTAGCTTAGACGCTTCCCATTGAAGTGTTTAGTGTATAAATTGACACGTGTGAATTGGATTACATTCAATCATTCAATTTTTTTTCAAATTCTTATTTTACTGTTGCCAATGTGTCTGTGTTGAACCTGTGTCTTGTTTGAGGTCTATGTTGGTTCAATATTTGATGTTGATGTCAATGTTAGTGTCGTGTCTAGTGTACATGCTTGTGTCATGTTTTATATTAATACAATTGAGGAAATTAATGATTTTTTTTTTAAGAAAACAAAATGGAATATATTCAGAATAACGGTGGCTCAACTTTAGCACAAGGAGTATTAAAGAGACCACAAATAAGTACAATCAGTCAGTCAATAAATACAAAGCATTGGTCAATCGATACCCAAACAAATTAAAGGGTCTGACCACCATCACTGAAAACCATAAACAAAAGTGGTGTTATTTGCTTTCAATCACCAAAAAGAGTTATGTTTTACCTTTTTCAAAATTTGTAAAATGGGAGTTTGGATGTTATTAAATAGCCTATTATTGCGCTCAGTCCAAACTAGCCAAATGCACATAAGCTAGACAAGCTGCATAAATGATCTGCCTTTCCGCGAGTGACCTATGTAATGAGTAAATTGAATAAAACGATCATGAATATTTTGAGGATCAGCACCTGAAAAATCAATCCAGAACCTGACATGCTGCCATAATGCACCAAATAATTCGCAGTGTAGGAATAAATGTGTAGCCGATTCATCTAACCCACACCCTGCCACATATCTAATGTTGTCAGCTTGGATAATGCCACGCGAAAAGAGGTTGTTTTTTGTTGGTAGCCTGTCTCGCAACAACCTCCAAGCAAGAATAGAGACCTTCAGATGTACCTGCTTATGCCAAATAAGTTCTCTTGCGACATCTTCTAAAGGAGGATCCTGAGTAGTGAGAATCTGATATGCGCCATGAACAATATATCCCCCCATATGTCAGGGTTCCACTGCCACCTGTCAGAAACCTCAGGCTGCAAAACAAAGTCATGAAGTAAAAGCAAACAATCTACCACCATCTCCTCCTCCCACACCCACAACCGTCTCCTCCATCTCCATGCCTCACCCCTTCCCCCCAGCCTAGAGAGATCATCTCAGCCACCGTGTTCAACTTATTTGTTGTTAAATCAAATAACCGACTAAACCGAGTGCACAAAGGGACATCACCTAACCACCTGTCCAACAAAAAAAAAGTATATGTTCCATCCCCCACCTTTCTCGATACCCTCTTTGGAAACCACCCTCCCTTACCAGCGCCAACCCCATCTCTAATCTTCGTTATCTCCCTTTACCAATAAGAATCACTCTGGCCCCCAACCTCCCAGCCTCCTCACCATACCTCGCCACTAACACCATATACCAAAACCCTCCTCTATCCACCAACAACCGCCAACACCATTTATCTAACAAAGCAAGATTAAATTCTCTCAACTGCCTCACCCTCAAACCACCATACTCCTTTCGTAAGCAGACAAAGCTCCAAGCGATCCAGGAAATTTTCCTATTATCCTCACTCCCTCCCCAAAAAAATTATTAAAAATAGATTCAAATGAAGAGATTATACATGACGGAGCTTTGAAAAAGGAAAGAGCGTAGACAGGCAGTGAGGTCAGAACAGACTTGAGAAGAACCAATCGTCCCCCAAAAGAGAGAAAACAACTTTGCCACCCTGACAATCTAGACTTTATGGTATTCAACACAGGGTCATAAAATGCTAACCTCCTAGGGTCACCCCAAATCGACAGACCCTGATACACAAACGAAACCTTCTCCACCTTACAGTTCAGAATTGATGTCGCCTCATACAACCAAGAATCTACGATATTTATTCCAACCAGCATACTTTTATTAAAATTTACTTTCGGGCCAGATATATCCGCAAACAGATTCAACACCGCGCGCAAGGCTCGCACATTTGCCAACTCTTAACACCTAATAACAACGTATCATCTGCAAACCGAAGATGGAAATTAATGATTTTTCCATCACATATCTAGATAATGAAATTATTTCGCAAGTAAATGTTGATTATGAATTGATGCAAATTAGGTAGCTCATAAGTATCACTTGAGATTAAATAGAAAACATAACTTCATTGCTCCATGATTTTGTATTTTTTTTAGGGAAATTTTGTATTTTTTTTATTTCTATTAATAAAATTATGTTTACTTAAAAGAAAAAAAAAATACTATTCTTGATTGAAAAAAAAGAAAATCATTGTCTTAGAGTATGAGAAATCAAAGTTGAACTATTTCCATAAAAATGTATATTTAACGAATTTCTATACACAAAATGAACACAGTCTATATGCTAGTAGTATACTAGTATTTCATAATTTTCTTAATATGTCTAAAATGTAAAAAGGACATATAGTATTTCTTTTTTAGACCAATATCATTGTTCACCAAAAGTAACATGATAGGGTTGTACCCAAAAAATAACATGATAGGACGTACAAGGAAAATGTGAAATATGTCAAGCATCAATAACAAACACAATTTTACCTCATTTAACGACCAATGCTATGTGCAGCATAATTGATGATTGATATATAAAAAAAGACAAATTGAGAGATTCTGATGCTGTCATCTCCAAGGGTACTTTCTTATATAAAGACAGAAAACTCATATAACTCAAATTTCATTGTGTAGTAATTCTTTTTCTTTACTACTATATTTTCTAATTAATAATGTCCTCCTAGCTCCTGAAAAGGAAAATTTGTTAACCAATTAATCAGTTATTTAAGCAATGGTATACAATCGAGCTCATTAACCGTGTATGAGTTGACCTTGGAGGAAAGATGCCTCACATATAGGGAAGCAACTATAGGGTCCCTAAACTCACAAATAACATTTGATAAACATATTTGTTTAATCATAAATTCAGGATCCTCACCCCACAGCTTGTTATCTATATAAGCTTCTATCACTCTTATAGAACAAGTCACTACAATTTAAGTTTCCTACTTCATAAAAAATTTCTTCCAAAAAATATGGCATTTGCTACCATACTAGTGTTCCATTTCTTGCTTCTTGCTCCAGTTTTAATTTATTCTTCTCATCATGTTGATGATCCTGAATCAGTGGTCCAAGAAGTGCAGAAGTATGTTGTCCCACTAGTCCTTTTAAATATATCTGACCAAATTTGTATTTGTCTTATTTCACAACAAATCCTATGTTTGAAATCAGGGAGCTCTTTTTTTTTTTTTTAATATTTAGGGTTAAATATGTTTTTGATTCCTATAAATATATCAACTTTTAGTTTTAATCCTTCTAAAATTTTCCTTCAACTTTTAGTCACTATAAAATTTTCAATCACTACTATTGGTCCCTATTTTTAAGTTAATTTTTGTATTTTTTTAATAAAATTTTGCAGAAATGTGTAGAATATTGTAAAATATATTTCCAAAAAAATTAGAATTTTTTAACAAAACACAAATTAAATCTGAATTTTTAACCGTCAAACATATACAAATTCATATTAAATTCATGTTTTGTTAAAAAATTCTAATTTTTTTATGATGTGGTTCTTATAATATTATGAATTTTTCGGCAAAATTTTATTCAAAAATATGAATTCTATATATGATTTTACTTTAAAAGATGGACCAAAAGTGAAGATAGAAAATTTTATAGGGACTAAAAGTTGAAGGAAAATTTTAGAGGGACTAAAACGAAAAGTTGACATATTTATAGGGATCAAAAACATATTTAACCCTAATATTTATATTATTTTATTTTTTTATGAAAAAAATTAGGGTGATAATATTTCTTTTATTAAAGTTAGATATCGTGAGTTTAAAATTATTTACTAACACATTTTTTTTAGAGCATCTATGTACTAACATGTAGACAAGTTTTACATAGACGTACAATCATATTTCACGATCATCATGTTATAAATAACTTTTATGAAAAAACTATTCGGATATAGGAAGTCAATAAAATATGTTTTTTTAGAGGAATAAAATATGGTTTATTATATATGTAATTTATTTATATTTTGATATATATAGCTGCTAAACTTTTTTCATATTTTTCAAATTGCAATTCCTATGTATCATCTTTTAAACACGATTTTTTATATAAAAAAAAATAATAATACTTGTTAGAGTAGTGCTACTGCTAACAACACTCTTTTAGAATATATCTTCATGCATTCCATGGTTTGTTTACTCACACTTCATGGCTAAACAAATATGTTAATAATAGTGAGCACAACTTAAGCTTCACCACTCTAAAGCAGTTACAAGAGTTAATTAATTTTGTTTGTTACTATATATAGGAGCATCATTGAGAATCAGAACAGAAGAAAATTGGGTTATTATGCTTGTGGTACAAACAATCCAATTGATGATTGTTGGAGATGTGACCCCAATTGGGAAAATAACCGCAAGCGTCTAGCAGAATGTGCTATTGGATTCGGAAGACGTGCAATTGGAGGCAGAGATGGTAAATATTACATGGTCATTGACTCAAGTGATGACCCTGTGAATCCTAAGCCAGGAACATTAAGACATGCTGTTATCCAACAAGAGCCTTTATGGATCATTTTCAAACATGACATGGTGATCAAACTAAAGATGGATCTTCTCATGAATTCCTTCAAAACAATTGATGGTAGAGGTGCAAATGTACACATTGCTGAAGGACCATGTATTAGAATACAAGAAAAGACCAACATCATAATTCATGGCATACACATTCATCATTGTGTACGAGGTGGTAGTGGTTATGTGAGTGATTCTCCTAACCATCGTGTTAGGAAAGAAAGATCGGATGGTGATGGGATTACAATCTATGGTGCGGCTCATATTTGGGTCGATCATTGTTCCTTGTCAAATTGTTTTGATGGTTTGATTGATGTTGTTCATGGATCAACGGCTGTTACTATTTCTAATAATTATATGACACGTCATAACAAAGTTATGCTCTTCGGTCATAGTGATTCCTATGATGAGGACAAAAATATGCAAGCTACTATAGCTTTTAACCATTTTGGAGAAGGGCTTGGGGGAAGAATGCCGAGGTAGGTTTGTTAGTTAATTTTTCTCTGCCACAATAACTAACCCCTACTTGCCATTTGTTATGTAATTTTACTCTCTTTATTTTGAGTGATTAGTCCTAATAGTTTGAATATTTTCTACACAAATGTTGCAGGTGCAGGTTTGGATATTTCCATGTGGTGAACAATGATTACACACATTGGCAACAATATGCAATCGGTGGAAGTTCGTCCCCAACTATTTTTAGTCAAGGCAATAGATTTCTAGCTCCAGATGATGATGACCACAAAGAGGTAAGAGATACATCAAATTAGAAAAGAAAAAAACTAACAATACGAATATACTATATTAGTCACTAGCTAATAAATGTTATACTTTTTGTATTTAAAAAAACTAACAAGAGTTATTGAGATACAAAATCGCTTTTCACGACTAAATTTGCATGTCTTAGCATTATTTCTTAAAGACCAAATATTTATAGTTTTGATATAAAAAAAAAACCTAAGAGGAAAAAATATTGAATGTAGTTTAGTGCAAAGCTATTAGATTCTAGTCGTCTACCATGACTTATTGATTTTATGCCAATTTGATTTGATGATGAGTTACTGATTTTATGTGTTTTTGGAATGAACCATTGGGTTATTTATCAGATCACGAAGCATTTTTACTCATCAAAGGGTGAATGGGAGAACTGGAATTGGAGATCTGAAGGAGATCTAATGTTGAATGGTGCCTACTTCACACCGTCCGGAGCGGGAGCATCTTCTTCGACATATGCCAAAGCCTCGAGTATGTCAGCACGACCACCAATGCTTGTGGCTTCAATGACAGCGGGTGCTGGAGTTCTTAGATGCAAAAAGGGTTACCAATGCTACGACTAGAGTGCTGCTAGTAGCCACTGCGCCAACAAAACAATTAACTTGAAAAAGTTTGGTTTTAATTTTTGGCACTCCAGAATTTGGTTTCCTAATGAGAATGAGGATTGCCAATATCGATTAGGAAAGTAACATGCATTCCCATAAAGGGCAATGTAGGATAGAAGTGTGTTGTAAAGTACGTAATTACGAATATTAGAGAAAAAGTTTGTGTTATTGTCTAAAGTTTGTGCTATTATCTCGGTTGACAAAAATTAGCTTTGCTCAAACTACTCCTTTGTTATTAGCAGCAACTAAAAAAAAAAAACTATCGATACATCTAAATTTATCTATAGTTCAATCTATTAGAAGGTATCAACTCTTAAAATAAATCTCAATTATAAAAATAAAATAAAATAAAACAATCTTCCATGGAAAAAATACCAATGATTTAGTTATAACTTACAGATTAACCTCTAAATTTTGTGCAAAAGATACATTTGGTTTATCAAAAAAAGTCTGAAAAATTTGACTCTACATTCTAAGACCATCCAATCCATGCCTTTATTTGCAGTCCTGATTAATTTGGCTAGTCTATTTAAATATGTACCGGCCGATACCTCCAATTGGATAAATGAAACAAAAACTGTGTATATAAACATGAGTAGGGTTAATAATGGTTAGTGCAACTTTTCTTCAAGTTTTAAATACATATGCACTCAAAAGTACAAAAGTTTACAATGCCGTTCAATCAATTTTCACCATTAGATATCTTACCATATAGTAGTTTTCTAAAACACACATACATATATGTAATCTGTAGGATTTAATTAGACATGTATTATCAAAAACATACATATCAAATGTTATATATGCAGCCTGCTCCATTGCACAATGTTATGGCTTATCCAACACACAATCCTGCGATGTAACTCAAATCTTGACAACAGTGGTTCAACTTCCCAGGACATCACGAATTCATAATATTCAAATTAACTACGAAAATGCACCAAACAAAAGAAAATCGACCTTTATCAGGACAAAGGAAAACAGCAACCCCAACACCAATACAAAGACGTGCCAAAATCTTAACATAAATATACTTCAAGTTAAAATACAAACTCTGACTAAAATCATACGAACCAAACAAAATTCCATCAGCAATTATGGATCTTGACATGCAACATGAGTTCAAGAAAAGATATATTAGTACTCAGATGGGGAAATAACATCATCAATTTTTAATATCATCTTGACAACTTGAGTAGCAAGCAAGATCTGTTGCTGCTTTCCGATCAAAGTTTCGAAGACGTTTTGCTCCCTCATGTCATTGGTGCCAACATCATTGCAATCAATGCCAAAGTGAGGATTTTTCTCCTGCAGGCAAGGTTAAAGTCAGTGTCATGAGGTGCAGAAAATATAGACACCAATCAACTGTTCATATAGTACAACTTAAGTGCACAAGCATAGAAATAACCCGGCTAAAAGCAATCATCGTGTTAAACTATTACCGTTATTTGCTGAGACTTCACAGCAGATAATGTTTCAATTGGTTGGAGACCACTATTTTCAGCAAGGGCCATAGGGATCGACTCCAAAGCATCCCCAAATGCTCTAATTGCATACTGCAGAGGAAAGAAAAACCATCAATCAACAAAAGCATTAAAAAATGACCAAATGACAGTAAATTATAATTAGTCATGAAAATTCATTTGATCCATTATTTAAAAACAGCAAAGTCAATGGTCTTTTTTTGGAAAATTATGTTATACTCTTTCATAATTGCACTATCTAAATGATAGGCAGACTCCATTTGTGTCAATTTACATGCTTACTTTCAAACTATTTTTCATTAGGATACTCCTCTGCATGTCTTGTCAAATTCTATATGTATGTCTATTTGAGACAAGTTGTGGAGAACAAAATTCACGTAAGACATTCATATGTAAAGTATATTTAATTATGTATGCATTCTGGTTTTGACATACCAAATGCTTAAAAAATTTAATCTTTGTGGCTGGTGTGGCTATTAAAATTCATATCAGAAACATAACTAGAATACTCGAGTGGGATTTTGGATTATCAGATATTGCATATTCCCATGACTCATGCAGATTCCCTCTTCATGCCTTCCGATGAACTTTTGATTACAAGACAAGATTCTTAAAATGTAAAATTTAGTTGATTTGAATGTGTTGCAAGAGTAAAATCTTATAAAAATTTGGTTTCAGTCTAATATGTAGCAGTTTCTGTGTTTTTTATATCCTACTTATAGATTTTTATTCTATTGTTTTGTATGGATTAAACTTCATTTTCTGGACAAAATAAAAGGACAAGATTTTCAGTGAACCTGATACAACAGTTCATTTTACCCCTCCATTTTCAGAACATTTTTCTATGAAAAAACAACTCAAATCCTTAAGATCGCTGCCAAATAAGAAATTAACCCCAAAGTCAAAGGTATTGTTAACACTTAACAATAACAGGAGTTTTAAGTTTAAGAACAAATTGTGCTGAAAGTGCATGTCGAAGATGACTATTTGTCAAAATCTACAGTTTAGGACGACTGTAAGCACATCTCCAAAATAAATTAAACTGTGGGTGGTTAATAAAATAATATGCATACCTGTTCTACACCAGGGTATCTATCCGCAGCTGCCTCCACGGCAATAGAACATGCAATCTCAGCTGAACCACCACCATACACAATTGAATTATTGCGAATAAGATTCCTAGCCACACACAATGCATCGTGAATACTGCGCTTTGTCTCCTCAATGATCATTTTGTTACCTGCCAGTACCAAACAAGGAAGATTTTTTTAATTTGTCAAGATTGCTCAGACATTCATGAATCTTCAAATTTAATTCTATAAAGCTCCATTAAAGATTATAATACTTCACACTCTGAAGTAGTAAATACAATGTTCAACAGCAATACAACTATAAACCACCTATAACCTTAAAGATGATTAATTACATAAAATGCAGTGCAGACCACTAAAACAAAATGTTGAAAAGTACACCTCACCTCCACGAATGAATATTGTTACAGCCCTAGAGTTTGCACAATGCTCAATATACAGCATTCGGTCTTTAGTTGTTCCAAATGCTTTCTCCCTAACGATGCCAGCCTTGAATAGATCATAAATTAACGTTACTTATAGTCAAATAAAAAAAGACAATAAGAATCATCGGCAGACATTCTAAATTACTTTCCCCATAATTGCATGTAAATTCAAAAAAGAAGACCCAAAAAAGAAAAGGTTGAGGTAACCCATAAAAAGAAATAAGGCTGAGATGACACCTTTCCCAACTTTTCAGCAGTTAGCTCCTGGAACCTAGGAACAATCCTTCCACCTTCATTTACAAAAAGATAATTACTTTGTTAATTAGTAATATAGAATAGGCTGCACTATGATACAAAGTTATCGAAAGAATATTCTAATTTCCAGAACAAAAGAATCATGATTGAAAGCATACCTGTTGCTATGGCAATCAATTCCAACTCAACACCACCAACCCATCTAACAGCTGGCAAGTTCCTGTGCATCAAGAGATGATTTGCTTCATCGTCAAAACCCCATTGGCAAATAACAAGGGTTGCACCTACATCCTGCAAATCAACATAAATAATCCTTTTCAATAAAGTGCAAACACATTCTAGCAGGCAAAAAAAGTAAGTTTACAAGCATATCAATTGGAACATAAATCCCAATTAGCTCATATACCAGCAAAGAGCAAGTGATGGTGCCCTACTTAGATAGGTAAAAAAACCATAAATAGAAATATTTACAAGACTCTAAATGAAATCCAACCTTGCATTGTTGAACCATGTCATCAAAATATTTCTGTTCTTGTTTCCTCAATGTCTGAAACTTCTCCACTGTATCAATATCAACCTTATGCTTGGTTTTTGGCTTCGGGGGCTCAAATGGGCAAGTCAGAATAGCAATTTTAGCATCTTCGATTTGCTTCGGCATTTGAGGATGGCTCATATCCTTGTCAACAATGATTCCATATACCAACTCAGTATCTTCCAACTTCCCACCAACCTTTCCTTCTACTTTAATAAGATCCAAGTTAACATCTTTCCTCTCTAGATCCGCAACAGCAAGAACAGCTTTCACAGCAATCTCTGCTAAACTACGTTTGCACCGATTCACACTGCAACATTAATACAAAAATGCATAAATTATACAACACAGAAATCATCTTAAAATTCAAAAAACAGAGACAACACTGCTTGCATCACAAAAGCGTGCAAGCAAGATCATGTATTGATTCACTAAACCCTTACATTTTGGATGACAAAGTAGTCATACAAGTCTGAATCAATGGCTCCAAAATAGTTTCACCAAACTCAAACTTATTAGCAATCTTCTCCAGATTCTCAACAGCAATCCTGGACGCCATTTCATACCCTTCAGCAATCCTAATAGGATGAATACCACGTTCCAAAAGCCTCTCAGCTTGCTCAAGAAGAGATCCAGCCAACACAACAACCCCAGTAGTTCCATCACCGATTTCATAGTCCTGACTCCTCGACAACTCCACCATTAGCTTCGCAATCTGGTTGTCTACATCCATCTGCTCCAATATCGTTGCTCCATCATTCGCTTCAAACAAACACACAAAAATGTTACTATAAAGTACCATTAACACTAAAAAATCTTATTCTACTAGATGTAATCATTAGTTAAACTAACTCGCCAAACTTATGTAACAAACTATTACATATAATAAAACGCGTAAAACAGATATTAGGGTTTAATTGAACAGAACGTTAATGAAAATGAAATGAAGAGAGAAATGGAGAAACATACAGATGATGACGTCACCGTCGGGGCTTTGAAGCATCTTATCCATACCCTTAGGACCGAGGGAGGTACGGAGAATACGAGCGACGGCTTTACCGGCGGAGATGTTAGCCTTCTGAGCATCGAGACCACGAAGACGGTTCTTGGATTCTTGTTCTCTGAGAATAATGAACGGTCTTCCGAACTCGTCGAAAGCCAGCGCCATTTTGGTTTACACGGTCACGATCCAAAACCCACCCTGTGGCGGTGTTTAGGTTCGAAACTGCGATCGGAAAAATGAGAGTGGTGTTGTAAGAGAAATGTTTGTAGAACCCTAGAGAATGTGAGAGTGTGAAGTTGCTATTATGCTACTAACTGGTTCCTTATGTTCCCACCTTTTTCTCTGATTTCTTTTTCAATTACAAGCCCGGTTATGTTTGGGCTGGGCTGGTTTGTTTGAGTTCTAAATATTTCACTACTTTTAATTGCAACACCCCCTTTCCCTCTTTTTGAATTTTATTGCTGTCCAAAATTTAACATTACTTACTCTGTTTCATAATAACTCACATAACTTAAAGAGGGAGAATAATATATTTACCAAAGTATTTTTATTTTATATTGGTATATTTACATTTACCGTATGTGTAAAGTAAAATATATTATTGAATTGGAAGTAATGAAAAACAGTAATATTAATTAGAGGGTATAATTGAGATAGCAAAAAGTACTTAACGTTGTGTTGAATAATTGAATGAAGATAGTCATTTTAGGATAAATATTTTTATAAATAGGTTAGTTATTTTGGAACAAAGGGAGTACTTTTTAAGATTTTTTACATGTGTTGTCTCTTAATGCTCCTTGAACCATTGCAATTTTGAGCAATTTTTTATTTAACTTTTACACTTGCAACTTTCACAAAGCACTTACTAAATGTCTCTAAGCTCTAAATGCCAAGATTGTATTTATTCTAAGTTTGAAAAGTTCCAAGTTACTGACTTGTTTCACATTTGTCTTAGATATTATTATTCCTATTTTCCATTGTCCCCTTCATCACTGGTTTGTAACTAGGGGAAATTTTATATGAACGATGTGGTCAAATCATATGATAAACAAAGAAACCAGTTGTTACGTATAAACCATCAATTTAGCCTTTGAACTATCAACCTCTCGTCAATTTAGTCCCTAAACTATAAAATTTTACTAAATAGTCTTTGATCTATATGAAATACATCGATTTAGTCCTTGGTGTTGAGATGTTGGGGGCCAAATTGATGGATTTTTATATAATTTAAGGACTAAATCGAGAAACTTTATATAATTTAAGGACTATTTAGTATATTTTTAAAGTTTAGGGACTAAATTGAAGATAGAGCTATAGTTTAGGGAGTAAATTAATGGTTTATTCCGGTTATTACTATTGAACTTCATGCTTTAATGTTATAAGCCGATAACTGAGAGTAAATATGGTTGATATGCTTAATGATATTTATATAAATGTTTATGTGGTGTTTAATTAATACCTTCGTTTAGTTTTAGTAACTTTCGATATCGTTGGCTTCCCTAAAGTTCTATTCAAGGCCATGGCTTCTACATTTGGACATGACAATATATTATGACATGAATCATATTATATATTTGCTGATTAGCCATTGATAAATGGGAAAGCTTTTGATGATCTAAATAAGTCTTGAGTGGTGGAATGTCAATGTAAATGGTTCTTTTATGATTCATTAGTTGTTTGATGAAATTGAATGATAATTTTGATTTAGATTCTTATACTATGTAGGCAATTCTTGCCTTAAAAATATTTAACTCCTTCCACATGATTTTCAATAGCTAAAAATTAGACATAAAATTGAAAGGCCCCACTCCTTCACTATCTTGGATTCTTATACTATGGTGTTTGTCACTAACTTTGATTATTTTGTTTACAGAGGATTACCCTACTTCTTAACCAGATTGCAATATGGTACAATATTGTGTACAAAGCAAAGCATTATACAAGAGCTTTAGAAGATTTGCTGCCGAATGGGCACGTCCACTCATTCAATCTAGAGGGTTGATATAAAAAAACTATTACTATTCCTACCTAAAATATTGAAGATTATTTTGTTGAACAGTTGAAAAGAATGATCACGCGTAGTTTTATTATTGAACTACTCTGTGTAATTGAGAGTACTAGAGATAATATTTGCACAATTATATTAATTGAATATTAGAGTTTAGTTTAACTTCGACTAATTTTACTTTAGTCTTACTACTGAGGTCTTCAATCGTGTTGTTTGCAAGTGGTGTTCATAGATCACAATTGCTACTATACGAGTAGTCGTCCTCAGTTCTCACACATACAGCTAAACAGGTATTTTAGAACCACCTATTTTTTTAAATTGTTATTGCAATGAGTTTTCTACGTTGAGTTATCCACGATGAATATATGTGTGCAAGTACAAACTAAAAAGTATGTGGATCTTCATACTGTGCTTAGATTTTTATTTGATATTAGAAACTTGCTAGAAAATGAAACTTTAAAATGTGATATAATATATATATTCTTTGCTAGTTTACCCTTGCCCAAAATTTTAATGAGCCTTATTTACTTGATGTAGATTTCTGTAAGATGTTCTTGCTAGCAGACACTATCAAATGGTCCAAGCCAGACCCTTCTTGTAAAGTTAGCGATGAGTACTACCAAATGACAATTGAAGGTAATGAAGGATCAACATATTGTAAAGATAATTAGCCACATCCACCCCATATACTCCCATTCTGCAAAGGAACTACTCAGTTAATAGGAAATTGTCTTTGAAGGGTTTGTAATGTAACATAAAATATTTGGAAGAACTAGGATACTACAGTTTTTAGAGACTCGGTAAATAATTAAAGCAAATATGTTACTAAAAGCTCTAGTGAAGTTTAAATGTCCAAACCTTTAGTGCAGAATTTTTCACTCCAAAGAAAGCACAATCACAAAGAAAGTCCATTGAAGTTTAAATGTCCAAACCTCTAGTGCCACAACCATAAAGGATCTGAAATAAATACTTTGAAACATCTGATTTCCATACATCTAAACTGAAGCAACTAATCCCTCTTTTAGATCATGAATTTGATAGGTTTTCTTCTTAGTTTACTAGCATTATGGATGCTTATAGTAGCATATGAAAGCCACCGAGCCAAATACTAGACACACACACACACACACTTTGAACGAAGACAGAGACCAGAAAACACACTCTTTGAACTTTCACAGAGCACAAGACGACACACTCTCAAAGCTGATCATGGCCAAACACACGGGGTCACGCAACCCCCTACTGACAGGGACGCCTACACTTAATAAACAAACCACCACTGAAGGCTGAAAAAAACACAGCTGCAGAGCAAAAACAGCACCAGCAAAGCAATAACTCAGAGACAAACACATACAGAACCAAGTTGTAGACCTCACACTCCAAAGCTCAGCAAAAAGTTCATCAAATATTAGAAGAGATTAATAATTGAAACATTAAACAATTAAAGAAAACAATAATCAAATATGTTACTAAAAGCTCTAAAGGTAGTAGTAATATTCGTATGAGACTATAAAAAATTTCATTCCAAAGAAAGCCCTCTCACAACCTGTAGCGCCACAACAATGAACAGTCTGAAATAGATACTTTGAAACATATGATTTCCATACATCTAAACACACAGCAGCAACTGGTCCCTCTTTTGGATCATGAATTTCATAGGTTCTCTTCTAGATTACAATTGCACAACATTTGTCTAGCAATTGTCCTAAGATGATCAAAGTGCATTTAGCTTCTGCTACATAATACACGATATTTTTTAAGTTCTGACATAAAGAATATAAAGATTATTAGTTACTCTTCAACCTTAATATGGTATTCTCCAATAATTTAGGTTGGTATGCATAAATGAGAAACCAGTGTTGATGACTATTGATGCCTAAATTTGAGAACTCTTATCTTTTTTTTGACATTGAATCTTACTATAACTCTTATTACAAGTACTAATATAGAAACTTCAAAGTAGTTTCTATGATATCCTCAAAACACACAAGAAAATGTTGAGATCATTCTAAATGTTTGAATAAGGAAACAAGAAATCATGTAATTTATGTTGTTATTGGGTACTATTTAGTTGGGCACTAGATAAGGAAACAATAAAGTAGTCTCTTCACTACAGGTATATGATAGTGTATATTTTTCGTCCCACATATCATTGTTGCTTCTGCATTGCTTAGATTTTGCTATGCCGTTGTTACTGCAGTCAAAGAACAAATATTTGTTCCTATTATATGGTAAGTGGTAAATACTATCATGCAGAATAGATATAAAAAAGTAATAAAATAGTGTCTTTGTAGAGCAAACCTAAGTAAGGTTCGCGAGAGTTACTTTCATTGTGGAGAGATGCTATTTCCACAGCAAAGGAGGTTCAAATCCACAAGTTAGTAGAAATATTATCACTAAAATAAAATAAAAGAAGCTAACAATAAGGGTCATTATCTTCAGGGACAGTGATCTCAACATTGTGACGTGACTTCAGCATCTTTGTTCGTCATTTGAGGTCCGCTTCAAGCTCTGAATCCTTGGACGAACCATCTGCTTGACTATCACTGCCTTCACTCTCCTCTCCCTCATCATCAACTACAATTTCACCATCTCTTACCCGACCCCAAAGGCGCATGGCATCTAATTTTCCTTCATCAACTGAGCACAAGAAGGCAGCTTGAGACTTGGCACATTTGAAACCTTCCAAATACTGATGGTCTGCATCAGACAAGACCTCTTGAAGCCTCTTTCTCTCGTCGGTCAGATTGACCTGAGTGGATTTGAGCAGATCCCGCTCTTCCTTCAAAGCAGACTCTAAGTCGATTTTTTCCACGCGCCATTTCTCTTGTTTGGTGTTCAAGTCAAGCACTTCTTTTTTAAGCTTGTCTTGAGCTATGTGAGCAACCTCCAGTTTTCTCTTCAAATCTTCGATCTCGATAACCAGCTTATCCTCTTCATTCTCTTTAACCAGCTTATCCATGCCTTCTGAGATCACAGCTTGTTTCACCTCCTTCATAAGAGTTAAAGCTAGCTGAACCATATCTTCTTTCCTCAGTTTAGCAAGACGTGTTCTGTCAACCCCTAATGAAAACCAAACCTCGTCATCTATTACACAGGGATGGAAATGAACGTCCACCATGGTTGGTGCCAGACCAACCGAAGGGTCCTTGGAGGAAGGAACATTCCCAGCAATGCCAGTTTCTACTGACCCCTTAATTCCACTAGTCAAGACAAGGGGGGCAGATGACTCCGTGACGCGAGCTTGTTTATGAATCCGGGGCTCGGCTGGGACCTTGGCTAGTCTTTTCGCCTCTTTTCCTTAAGCTGACTGCGTGAAGGTGCGGCCATGGTACTGTTAGGAGCTGAAGCATCAGCAACCGAATCCATAGAAGGTAGGAATTTCTCCAAGTCCTTTTCTTAAGCTTACATGTCATGTCTACTGCAACAACATACATCAATATAAACGAAGATAACAAGCTTAACACAAACAACCAACAAATCAAGACCCTCATCAAAGCATGGCGATTTTCATTAAACTTTTTTATCAAGTCAGCAGCACAGTGAAACATTGGTAAACGGCCCAACTGTTGGATTTGATCTCGCTCAACCTCGTCCAATTGTTCAATCTCAAAGGTATGGTAACTAACAACAGGACCAGTTCTCCAGTGAAGGGGAAAACGAGGATTTCCCCCTTCATCGAAGAAAAATGAGGAACGAACTCTAAAGAACTTGTTCTTCCAGTTCTTGTAAGTAAAAGGCTAGAAGATGATGAAGAACTGAAACTGGGTTTTGGTTTTTGAGAGGAGAAGAGCTTAGTGTTACTCATTACTAAGTTTGATTGAAAAGTTTGCAAAGAAAGTAAAAATGGGAAAGATCAAAGAAGAAGCTGATTTTGTGTGTGACTGAAAAGAAATGGGAGTGAGTGGATTTGTGTGCAGTGCGGTTTTTGTGGCACTGTACGAAACAATTCTTCTGCAAGTTTGACTTTTTATTTCTTTGATAACAAGTTTGCTTTATATTTCAATAATTATACTATAAGTTTATTCATAAAAAAAATAAAATTGCATTGAAATTTAGTTTAGAATAATGATAAATTGACAACTAAATAAAAAAGTTGTCCATCATACGGATTGTATCATTTGATTTTTATAGTGTTTTCTCTTTTATTATCATTAGGTGTAAATGTTATATTTTTATACCATTGTCAAATAAGTTGTTAATTTTTTATTCTTCAAATAACATTTCTCTTTAGATCGATAATTTCTTTCTACAATTTATTACTCATTGTCTTCACTCATGTTTGTATACACTTTCTATTCTACTATTCGTATTTTGTTTGAATTGTTTTGTAAGAATTAACTACTAAATAAAAGAGATATATACAAAGATGACCAATAGATTATGTTATTGGAAGATACTATAAGTATAGGTGGGAATACATTTAGGCCTAATTATATGCTTTGTATAGTTTAAATTTGACCTAAGTCTGATTTAGTCTTTAATAGGCTTGGGTTTTTATGTCTGGGTTTAATCTTTCAAAAACATTATGAATTCTGCTCTTCTCCTAAAATAAAACACGCGAGCCCAACTGAAAAGATTAAAATGTCCTTGCCTGAGTTAAGTCACGCTGCGTGAGTTAATTCGCGCAGATGTATTAACCAATGTGGCTTAAGTCGCACTCGTATTTCAACATAGCAACCAATTTTTTTTGAACAAGAACACAACGATTTGAAATCGGCAACATGGCAACATGAGTTCCACTTAAATTTAGCTGCGTGAGTTTGAAATCAATTAATGAATTGGAATTGAATTTGATTTGAAATCAATTAATGAATTCAGCAGCGTAAGTTTGAATGAATTGAAATTGAATTGAACTAACATGGACACTTATGCCAAGCACGGACTATAATTTCGTCAGACTTTAAAAATGTCATGTTTGTGATGTAACAGACGTCAATTAAAGGTCACTATTAGATAAAAAGTGCATGTTGAAAGCCAAAAGTGTAGAAACTCATATACTTAAGCCTTATATTTTTGGATGAAAATGTGGTATCATTCTCACTTGTGTGATTGTCATTTCTCTTACGTGTCGATTAATACCAGTGTTGGTTCCCCTGAAAGCCCAACAATGGTATGATATCCTAATTCAACATTGTGGAAGAGCGAGACTGTTCTACGTGGTATGGATCACAAACACAAAGAGTCTGACACTTAATAGAGAGATGTTAATGTTTAAGTGTGAGTTAAATGTTTACATTGTATGCAAGAATATATGTGAGCAACATATAAATGAGATAACCCATGTAGCTACTGTCTTAAGACTTTGGATGAAAATGTGATGTTTATTTTACTTATGTGGTTGATCTTAGCCTAGTGCAATGTGCACCCATGTGGTGACAATTTGATTGTAAGAGTTTGACATCTCAATTGAGAGGGTTTAATTTTTATTTTGATCATTGTAAAATAAATATTGTCATCTCTATTAATAATATTTTTAACTTCCCTATTTTTTTAAAATAATTCAATGTGCTTCTAATCATCTAGAAATAATATATTTATTGTATTTTTAAATAATAGAAATAAATTTTTTGTGCTTGGGATAGGAGTGGCAGGGAATGGAATCTCGATAACTTGAAATGTGATGTGATCCATGCGATATAACATTAGAGAAAGATCTAGAAAATAAAAATTGAAACAATCCTCTCAAAATATATATCATAGAATTGAAATTTGATAGTTTTCTTTTGTCGTTGACATAAAGCATACACACGGTGTTCACGATTTGAATTAACGAAGAATTAGTAGAACCGTTTAGATTAAAATTAAATTAAAGGTTAAGATTTGAAATAAAGACTTATTCTTGAAGTCAATATATATCTCTTTAAAAAAAGGTGTTGCTAATCGGTGCCCCGGGGCACCGGTTAAGAAGCAATAAATGAACAAATCCAACTTATTTTACTTTAATTAAAGTGATAAATAAGTCAACTAATTAAATTAAAAAAAAGTGTATTTAATACTTTATTAAATTTCCTTTCTTTACACACGTATACACACCTTTCTTTTTCTTGTGATTTCAGTTTCATTTCTTAACAATATTTTTTCTTCAGGTAAAAAAACCAATTTTTTTCCATGAATTTTTTGTGAATTGTTTTTTTCTTTCAAACCAATTCATGAAAAACCTATGCATAATTAGTAACATATCCAATTAAAATAAAGTCTAAAATAAATTAACAATTCCATAGATAAAACAGAACCAATTAAAATATCAAATGCGTAAAAATTACAAAATCTTCTTCAAAATAAAATAGGATTGCATGCTTGTATTACAAAATAAGAAATTTGATAGAGTATTGAATGCACATTTTTCATATTTTAATTAGTTGACATATTTAATACTCACTTTAATTGAGGTAAAACAAGTGGGATTAATTGATTCATTTGCTCCTTAACTAGTGTCCCAGCGATATATTGAAAGTAAATATGAAAAGTTTTTGAATTTTGACTTGAATACATATTAATGCTTATTAATGAGAAATTATTGTGTAAACACAAAGATTTACGCTTCATTTGACATGACACACATAAATGATTATGATACCCTTTTTAATGAGAAATTATTGTGTAAACAATTTAAAGAATCGTTAGTTTTTAAGTGATTATATGATACTCTTTCATAAAAAAAAAAATTGATTATGATATGCATTTTTCGGTTACATGAATAATATTGTAGCTTAAAAATGTCCATGATTAGGCATTTAATACTTTTTTTTAAAGATAGGTAAAATTCATACATGATTAGCGAAAATAAGTGTGGCAAATTATCAACTCTTCAGTTAAGGTAATAAAATTGCTGTAGTAAAGTAAATAAATACATTTTGCCATTAATAGTGTGATTAGAATTTGTTGACCAAATAAAATTAAGGATGAGTCATTTCATACCTTTTTTTGTAAAAAACAAAATTTGGATAAAAAAAGTATAAACAAAACTAGAAGCACTGAAAAAATAAAAAATAAGATGTAACAAAGTGATGCAGTATAATTGGCTCAACACTGACACAAGTTAAAATATCATTCGATGTAAAATTTTAATTGACGTGTTCAAAAATAATTAAGAAATTTGATTTTTGATTACTAAAATTATTCAATACAATGCTCTTTTCATCCTTAAAAAACACAATGCTCTTTTCTTTTAGGTTACCAACTAACTAAGGAGGGTGTATTTGATTAGGATTTTAAAGGACAATTTTTGTTTAAAAAAGTCTTGAGGATTTTAAAAGACTTTGCAGGATTTTGATGACTTTGATGATTTTAAAAGACTTTTAAGGATTTCAACGGATTTAATTCATAAGATTTTAAAGGATTTGAAATGATTTTATGGATTTCAAGAGATTTCAAGAAATTTTATAAATTTTAAGAAATAATTAAAAAAAATGATCATAACACACTCTCATTCACAAAATTTCAATAAAAACTCTTTTATTTATTTTACTTTATTTTTTACGGGGAAAGCTAAAGAGAGAGTGAGAGAGAAAGAGAAGGAAGGAGAGAAAGAGGGGAAGAGAGAATATATATATATAGAGAGAGGGGAAGAGAGAATATAGAGAGAGAGAGGAAGAGAGGAAAAGAGAGAGGGAAGAGGAAAAGAGAGTAAGAAAGAATGGAGGAGAGAGGGAGAGAGATAGTAAAATCTTTAAAAAAACAATCCTAAGAAATCTCATCTTTTCATGAAAGACTTTATCATGATAAAATTTCACTAGAAAATCTCACAAAATCCGTCAAAATCTGATTTATTAAACAATCCTTCAAAATTTGAATGATTTTGAATACCACTAGACTTTTTTTAAGTGATTAAGAGTCTTAATTGAATACCACAAGACTTTTTTTAAATGACAGAGAATCTTAATTGAATAACACAAGACTTTTTTTAAATTGGAAAGAGTTTTGATTGAATACCACAAGACTTTTTGATGATTAAAAAGTCTTTTAAAATCCTTTAGAATCATGATCCAATACACCCTCCTAAGCTTGATATAAGATTAAATGATGCTTAGAATAGAGAGGTGACACGTGTACTTTGAAAAAAATTAACCCAAGTGTTTATAATAGAGATGAATTTAATCAATTGAATCGTTCTATTATGTGCTTGGTTGTTGTTAATTCATTCAATTTTAATAACAAGATTAGAACCACCGTGGATGGGAGAAAGAAAGGTCAAGGAAGCTGGTTTTGAAGGAGAAAGGTTTTATTCCTGTGAGAGTTAACTCACAATGTTTTTAACATTTGCGTGACTTAAATCACGCAGAGATATTTTGGTCATTTTGATTGGGCATGAGCAAAATTTGTTGGGAGAAGAGCAGAATTCAAACATTATAGAACATGTTAGACTCTTTAAAAACATATTTTATATAAGAGTGCAATTTGATTCATCCATCCAATTGTTTGTCCATTCAATTCAATTCAGCCACCAAATAAGAAATGATTGAACAGTCAAATACATGTTGTGTGATGCCTTGCATGCTCGTCTTATATAGTAAAGAGCAATACAAGATTTTGATTGACATGATTTCTGACAATTTTAACATGACTATTTCCATTTTAATCTAGTGTATCATAAGTTATTGAAGATGAGTTAATCCTTTTACGATAAACCTGTGCGGAGCACGGGTCAGAAATATAGTTTTAGATGAAATTTGTTAGCTTAAATTGCAGCTAACCTAATATAGCATTTTAGAAGGAAATTATTAGGTTAAATTGCTGCTGACCTAATAAAATTAATAAATAAAGATTTATGTATTTAAACCTATAAAATTTGTTTTTATCATCACAATTTTAAAGATAACATTTCTATTTTCCTTAACGACATGTCTTTAATGGGTTTTTTTTTAGCAAACCTCACAAATAAAACACTAAATAAATATTTGACTTAAGTGTACTTTTGATGTTTGATATTTTATCAATTTTTTTAAGGAATCTTCGATGTTTTATCATATTAACGAAAATAATAATTTTTTAAATCGAACTTTTTGTTTCTCAATTTTTATGCAATTTGAATCTCAATTTTAATTTCAGTTCCAAAACAGTGAATTTTGACAAAAGAAAATTGTGATCAGTTCCCCCAACATTGAATATCAAGCGAAAATATATCAACACTGAAAGCGAATTTCAAAATTTTAACGTAAAATATTATACTTCCTCCGTCTTATTTTAAATGACATAATTTAAAAACGTGTACTGTTTACATGACATGTTTTAACTTTAATTTTCTACTAATATATAAAGACAAAATATAGCATATAAGATGTTGGATTCGTCTCGATAAATATTTTCAAAAGACAAATTATATGGTACATCCAACATATTTGAGTGTATCGGTACACCAAACATTTCAATTTATAGTTAAACGAGTTGTTTTTTTTGAAGAAAAATATTATTTTTTTATCATTTATAATTATTATGATTAAATCTTATTCACCAAAAGTGTGAACGAAATAAAATCGAATTTTTATCGATCATAATAGAGAACTTTGATTATTTTATACGGTAATATGTAAACAATTTACTATGACTCTTATAAACAAAAAATGATGTGTTTTTCTTATGAAATGATATTTTCTAAAATATAAATGCCGACAAATAATTATTTATTTCATAAAATTGATTGTTATTTTATAGATATAAAAAGCAAAATACCAGTACATTTCAATTTACGGGTGTACCGTAGAAGTTTCGTAAAAATATCAAATTTTATAACTTTTTATAATAAATTATTAAAGAAAAAACTCAGATTTGTGTTTCCTTAACAAAGTCTTTGATTCATATGTTAGCAAAACTCACATATAATATACCCTATAAATAAATATGATCGTCAAATGTATTATCAAAATGAATGGTTGTTCAAATAACTGAAGTATAAAATGAAAACATAACTGTACCAAAAAAATAAATGAAAACATAAATACTTTAGAATCAAATTAAACCGACAATCTGCCTTTATGAAACGAAACTAATTAATTTAACTCGGTCTGATAGGACTGGTTTGGTCGAGTTACTGCTATCAGGTGGAGCAGTTAAAGTGCATGTAATATCCTCCACCGGTTTTCACTCATGGCCCCACTACCAAACGAGATCGTGCTGTTCAAAAGTTGCAAAAAGCAATAAGCAATTCAATTTGTGTAGGTAGGGGTCCAAAAGTCATTAAATCCAATGACTGTTATTGGATCAGATTATTACAGTCAACTCTAAACAAATGCTGTAGTATATCCTATGATATGATATGATGAATATTCATATTACCCATTGAATACACCCAAACACACCATCACACAGATCACCATCGTTTTTATTTACAACCAACAAAAGTAACGAAATCCCACCCAGATCCATCGTTCGACAATCACTTTCATTCTTACCAAATTACCCAAACACCCTTACTCCCATCGCTATCGAGGAGAGACATGTATGTACTTAAACGTCATTCCATACGTAATATTTCTCATCATAGCAAATGGGTCTGGCCCAAAGAAAAAAGAGTCGAATAAGTTTAAATATTGCTTTCCTGTTGCACAAAACACCCTCGCCCTGCAGTCATGCCTAAGATATCTTTGCGCTAGTCAATGCAAGTGTAAAACTATGCGTTAGTTAACTTACGCAACGTGGAAATTTATGTAATGTAATCTAATTTAGAAAATAAATTCGATTTTATTCTAATTCAATATTTATTCTAATTTATTTATTCATTAAATACAAAATTAGAAAATAAATTTGATTTTATTTATTCAATATTTATTTATGCACTTCAAATAAATACTTATTCGAATTATTCATTAGATAATTGATACATATAACAAAATTTATTATATACAAAATTATAAAAATAAAAGCAAATATATATAATAACATCTCATTTTATTAATCAACTTCATACAATAATTGATACATTGATACATTTATTCGAATTCACTAAATAATATACTTATTTTCTTTTGGGGTAAAAAGTAACCAACTTCATGGGGTAAAACAGTAAACAACCTTCTTGTGGAAAATATATATCAATCATTGGGTTAAATCTAAATCTGCTTCTTTTTATACCCTAAGAAGATTCTTTTTACCCACGGTAAAAAGTTTTTGAGGTAAAAATAAACAAATTTAATTTTATCTCAATGGTCGATCACTTTCCCAAGTCGGCTACTCACCATTTTACCCCTAGAAGGCTGATCACTTTTGCCCCAAAGAGACTATTGAAAGAAAAAAAAAAGAGAAATACAGGGAGAAAGTGAGGAGGGAGAGAAAGTGGGATGGTGTGAGAAAATAGGGAAGTATGAAGGGGTATTTATAGATGTGAATGGTAATATAAGTTATAAAAAAACATAAATGTGGTCAAAAAAACGTGTAAATGGTGTAAAAAACGTGTGTTCTTGAGCTCTGACTACCGGCCAACGTGCGCGAGTTAACTCGCGCACATGCCAGTGATGCGTGACTTAAGTCACGCAGAGGATATAAGGTGCGTGAGTTAAGTCACGCTGCGTGACTTAATTCACGCAGGTGCATTTTTGAAAATCATACAGGACGGAAGTGTTTTGTGCAGAGGGAGCAATATTTAACAAGTTTTGAATTGTCACAAGATCAAATATATAACATCTAGTCTCACATACACATAGATACATATCTTCAAAATGTAAGATTGTTTATTAATATTAAAAAAATCTTTTTTTACATATGTCTAAACACGTATATTTGGTCTTGTGACCATACAAAAATTGCGTCGTTTTCCTCCTTATCCAATCGAAAGATCCAGATCTACTACTTTAAAATAAGAAAGTCACCAAAATTTTATGTATCCTCACTCTCATTTTCTTTACTCCTAAAGTTACGATAACTTTTCCGCCAACATAATCCCAATCCATTTGAAATGGATTGGAATGGAAACACTCTTCCCTACTCTCTCCCTTCAATCACTACCCGTGCATAAGTGCGCACGTTAGCTGTCCCCTTACGCTATAATAATGTCCCCTCCCTCCCTTCGCCACTTAGAAACAAAAATACTCCTCAAAACTTTACTAACTCTGAAATCAAAATGAAACTTCCATAGTTCATTTAAATCGAATGGTAACGTAACGAAAACAATTACTACACCAGTAACAACAACCATAACATTTATTAAAATTAAAATGCATGATGACATAGAGTTATATAGAGAGAGAATACAATTACAGAGTGGCAGGCAGTGAATGAGTATAGTGCCTTAAATGGATGTATGTAGGCAGTGGTTCAGTTCCTTTATAGCCTGCCATAACAATAACAACAACTGTACATCACTTTCTTTCTCGTCTTAACTTTAACACTATTTCTTTCTTTATTCAACAACATTCATCTCATCTCATTAAAACGCAACCGTTTCGTTTCACATCTCAAATTTTCGAATCTGAATCTCTGATCAGAGAGTTTAACCGTCGCGGATCGGAGATTTTCCGATGAGTCAACAATGAATCCATTATGCTGCATTGCTCCGGTTTCGATCGATCGAGACCGGAGTACTCCGGTGGTGTCCAAGTCAAACTCTCAGTGTCAATTAGGGTTAGATTCATCGATCAGAACGGTGAACTGTGCTTCTAAATCCAGTTTTTCAACTCATGATTCATCGTTAGCAGGAGATTCGGTGAAATCCTCTTCAGCAGGTTTGAATCATGATGAAGATGATGTGGTGAATGAAGTTCGTGATTCCAAGGTGTTGAATGGTGGTGGTGTAGCTGGTAGTGTGGCGGGGATATTGTACAAGTGGGTGAATTACGGTAAGGGATGGAGGTCGAGGTGGTTTGTGCTGGAAGATGGTGTGCTTTCTTATTATAAGATTCATGGACCGGATAAGATCTTGATGAGTCCTGCTAAGGATAGGAGTGTTAGGGTGATCGGTGAGGAGTCTGCCAAGTTTGTGAAGAAGGCGAATTGGAACGTGATACGAGGTAATGGAGTAGTTGGAGGTGGAGCTACTAAGCAATGCAAGCCCTTTGGTGAGATACATTTGAAGGTTTGTTCTTCTTTCAATACTATATTGCTGATTCATAGGGTACTTGATAGAATTGATTATGTAAAATCAGCTTAAAAGTGAGTTAAATTTATAGTAATTTATATTCGAATTTGTTCATGTAAAAGTGATTTTGTGTTGGATCAAACTATTATCCAAACATGCCGTAGTGTATGAAGTGCATTGCAATGGGTGAAGGGCTGTGAGGTAAGAGGACTGGGTTAATTTCGTTGGTTTGCTATTGTATTTGCATGTAAACATGAATTTTATTTGGTCTTTTCATTAGTCAACCGTTGGTCAATTTTTAGTCAACCGTTAGTCAATTTTTTGTCAACATGTAATTAAAGGACCTAATTACAAAAAATATGATAGTTCAGGGCTTTGATAAAATGTTTTACAATTTCGGGAGGCAAGAAATGGTAGAATTTTTTTTTTTGGGAAAGCATGCAAGTATGGAAGATTTAGTAAATGATATTGAAGTTATCTTTTGGAAGTGGTTTCTTGCTAGAAAAAAGGGGGTCCTTGCTTGTATTATGAATGGTTCTCCAACCCTCTTCTTTGTATTATTATTTAGTCGGTAGTGTTCGTTGTTTGGTGGGTCGAGTACCCCTTGCACTTCTCTCCGTTTGGTGGGACAAGTACCAACGGTGCTTCTCTCATTCATTCATATAATTCATTTTACAGTTAAAAAAATACATTTACTTTGAAATATGTTTAAAATATGTACTCTCTCTGTGTATGTACCAAATCATCCTTGCTTGTTTACCCATATTATTGATGTTTGTGTTAAATGAACGATCTGGGTTGTTGAAATATTAGGTTCCCCAGTGTCTTCACCAACTGCTGCTGAAACCACATTTGTAGAAATAGTTTTTTTTTTTTTTGAAGGATTTGTAGAAATAGTTATGACTTGTGAAGATTGTGATTATATCCTTTACACTTGCATTTTACAGTAGATAAAATCTACCATGAGTGTGCTTTTGTTTTCTTTCTTTTTTAAATGTAAACTTTCCTTGCTTGTCAATTCCCGTGAGTGCCAAATCTAATTATGTTTGTTTGCAGGTTTCTTCAGTTCGCTTCAGCAAGTCTGATGACAAGCGGCTTTCTGTATTTACCGGGACAAAAACTCTTCACTTGAGGTGTGTATCTAGGGAAGACAGGGCCATGTGGATTGAAGCTCTGCAGTCTGCAAAAGATCTTTTTCCTAGGGCTCTGACAAGCAGCGATCTTGCAACTCCAGAAGATATTGTAGTTTCGACAGAGAAGCTGCGATCCAGATTGTCACAGGAAGGCATAAATGAAGAAATCATTAATGACTGCGAGTCTATTATGCTCTCAGAAGTCTCATATCTTCAAGGCAAGTTGAAGTTTCTTCAGCAGAAGCATGTTATGTTGTTGGACACCTTGAAACAACTGGAGGTATTGTTGATCTATTCTTTCTTAACACAACTCGGAACATTATATTCTGATTCATAATATGCATTTCTGTTGTGGATGGTTATAACATGATAATGGTTTTCTGACCTGGCTGCAGAATCACTTTTTTTGCACGTTTGGTTTTTAATCTTCCCTAGCTCAGTAGCTCACCTAGTCTGCCTTAAGATTTCAAATTTAACTGTGGGCATTGATAACCTAATGTTGGAAGCATGGAAGTCTTGCACTTTTACCCGACTTTCAATTCTACATGAGCCTTCTAGTGTTTTAGGAAATTCAAGTGTGAAAGGATTTTAAGATGAAGCCGACATTCTTTGCCTCATGAAGAGTATTGTAGGATTATAGTATCTTGTCGGAATCTCCCTAAATAGTGAAAAGCAATGTTTCTTTCGGTGACATTTCATGGATATATATGCTCATCCCTCATCTGGATTACTACCTCTATCCCTGAAAATAGGACTTCGTTGACTAAAAGCTCAAGAGTCGAGAAAGCTGGTAGCTATATTAAATTTGTTTATAACTGAAATTGTAGTGTTTTCGTAACTTTACCCTTCATGGTATTGTTTTCTTACTTATTACTGAGAGTAAAACAGCACTGAATTACACTTTATAGTAATACAAACTAGAATATATTTTTCCCTTTAGCATTCTTGCACTTTGATTTGTGGCCATTACTGAATCAGTAAATATTGTTGCTATGATATTTTTCATGGAATGGAAGTTATTCAATTTACGTCCATTATGATCCTGTATATGTTGTGTCGGTGCCTTGTTCAAAGATGAAAGTCATATCAGCCAAAATTTTGATTTTCTCTTAAAAAATTAATGCAGACGGAGAAAATAGAGTTGGAAACTACTGTAGTAGATGAAACAAAGGAGCGTGAGTCATATTGCACACAAGGGAATAGAAGATATAGTGGTGAGTGTGGTGTTAATATTCTGACATGTCTTTTGCCTTGAACTGTCATTAAAATATATCTTTTGCCTTGAACTGTCATTAAAATATATACTTGCATAGAAGTCAATATGAACACCATTTTAGATAGTTGCGTTTATTGTGGTCATGTCTCATAAATTCAAGAATTTTCAATATTTATGTCAGTCTGGGATTGAAATATTTATATTCTAGAAGTTATTTTTTCTTCCAAGTTCCACATGGTTGACCTCTGGGTAGTTGTAGCCTGTATGAAGCTATCAACTGATTGCTTTGAAGTTTCTATGTTGGTGGCAGTCATCTTACTCCTTGATTTGACCACTTGTGTATCAGATTTCTATTCTGTTATGTCGGAAGGCAGTGCAACAGATTCAGTAGTAGATAATGAAAGTCAAGATGGAGCAGATGCTGAAACAGATGATGAAGATGGAACATATTTTGATACAAATGAGACATTATATTCAGACGCCCTAAGAAGTGCTTCCTATCGAAGTAGAGAAGGTACAGGAAGTGCCAGTATATATGACAGAGATTATATTCTCCATGATGGTTTGCATGGGTTTGAGATGGCAATCAAAGATATAAGCTATCCATATGTCAAAAGAAGGGATAATTTACCAGAACCAAAAGAGAAAGAGAAACCTGTTGGCTTGTGGTCAATTATTAAAGACAATATTGGGAAGGATCTTTCTGGAGTTTGTCTCCCGGTTTATTTTAATGAACCACTCTCTTCATTGCAAAAGTGTTTTGAAGACCTCGAGTACTCAAACCTAGTTGATAGAGCATTGGAATGGGGAAAGCAGGTCAGGTCCTCAGCTGTGCTTTCTTTTGTCACAAAGCAGTTTTAAAAGCATGATCTCCTAGGTTCATTTTGTCAAGGTAGATAATATGTTTGGTTAAACATAGGAAATCACTACTTAAAAAAATTTCATAATTTCATGTAGCGTGATAGTTTCCACCTGTTCAACGTGTTGTAAAGTATTGTTCTGGTAATTCGTCCATCTAGTATTTAGGGCCATCAAAACTGTGCTGTTTTTTACCAAATTATTTTCCCAATATATTTTCCACTTTTGTCTCTCTGTTTTTTTTTTTGATAAGCTTGTCTCTTGTGTTTCTAAATCTTTCTCTCCCTCTCTTTCGATCTCTAATGAATTGTTTTCTAATACCATTGTCAAGATTTGCCAGTTATATAGATGCTAATATTGAAAAATCTTGAATTTGTCACAAAATTTTAAAAGTGAAGTGATTGAATGTAATATTCAAGCTTTTTTTAATATTAATGTCAGTCTGGAATTAAAATTGACACTTAGGCGAATTTCAACCATGGATTAAAATATACTTCTTTGTCCCACAATGAGTGACACATTTGCGAAAGAAACCTGTCTCAATAAGATTCACTCATTGTGGGGGCGGTGGGAGTACATTTTACTTTGTATTTCTTGTTACTCTTTTTACTGCTCTGAAAGCCTTTCTTGGAGTTGAGTTTTTATTAGATAGATGTCAGTGGTTATAGATTTAAAATACTTCTGGGCTGCTATAAGACAACTGAAACAGTAGGGATTAATGGATTTGGTTTAAGGTTTTCTTGACTAAATTAAGCGTATATATTTGTAAATTATGGATTTTTTTTTTAATTAAAAGCGGTAGGTTTGATGCCATTACTTAGCTTGTTGGCATGACCCGGGCCTTATGAATTTGGATATGATGGGTTTCTGGATAAATTTAAACTAAAAACATAAGGCTATATGATATGGTGTTTCAAATATTCAACCAAGCTCCCCAGTCATAGATAAACTACTAGTATAATGCTTGGAAATTGGAACTTAACATTTGTTTTTTTCCGACACTGCACCCTGGTTCACACTTGTCAAAGTTAATTACAATTAGATTAAATGTTATTCTACTTGTAATGTTGCTCAGATGTGTAGAATAAGGGTTTGTTGGTATTGTTCAGTTGCATTATGTTAGGTAATCAGTTCCCCAGGTTCGGGAGATTTCATTAATAGGAAAATGAGGCAGGCATATATCAGACAGGCTTGTAAATGCCGCTGGACTTTCTTTACAAATACTTGTTGAAATTTTAAACCACTTCAGTTAGTTACATATTGCTTTAACTAGCACCTTAGAACTAACTTGACATTTGACACTGTCACCATGTGCCACATTGATCTTTAGAGGCGTTAGTACACATGGTTCTAGACAGTCTCTTATACTGCTTTTCATAGGATTTGTCGCCGTATTCTTTGCTAGGGACTTAACGATTTAGTTTGATGTCAAATAATGTAGTATCATTTGAAATTCTATAATCATTGAAAGTTGAGAAAGGAGAATACTCAGTTGTCAAGTGCATTTTTTGTTTTGTTAAGAGTGCATGCTTGATTTCCTATAAAAGTAAAAGTGGATGCTTGATTTGTTTCATTTTTATATGCTTAGCTTGTTTGGAAATTATGACTTTAATCAAACTTTTGCATGTTGCAGGGGAATGAATTGATGAGAATTCTAAATATTGCAGCTTTTGCTGTGTCCGGCTATGCGTCCACTGAAGGTCGACAGTGTAAACCTTTCAATCCTCTGCTTGGGGAGACTTACGAAGCCGACTATCCAGATAAAGGAGTTAAATTTTTTTCTGAGAAGGTAACCGGATTATTCTTCAAATTTTCAGGAAAAAATAGCATAAGAGAAGTCATAAATTAACTTCATTATTGCCTATCCATTGAATCCAAGATAGCTGTAATTGATGTGTATCTAATGCTGCTAATATCATCTAACAAGAAGCTGGCTGCAGGTTAGTCATCATCCAATGGTTGTTGCTTGTCATTGTGAGGGAAGAGGATGGAAGTTCTGGGCAGACTCCAATTTGAAAGGAAAGTTCTGGGGGCGTTCTATTCAGTTAGATCCTGTGGGTGTTCTCACCCTACAATTTGAAGATGGTGAAACATTTCAGTGGAGCAAGGTCACTACTTCCATATACAATATTATATTAGGTAAAATTTATTGTGATCACTATGGTACTATGCACATCAAGGGCAGCGGAAACTACTCTTGCAAACTCAAGTTCAAAGAGCAATCGATCATAGACCGTAATCCACATCAGGTAGAATTGTGTATACAACTTGGACATAGAGACTGCACCTCCCTTTGATTATCAATAAACTTTATTTTGATCAAACATAATTGTTCTTTCCTCTTTATATTATTTGTCAAAACATCTTTTTTTTTTTTTCCTCCCCTACTTTATCTCCCAACATAGTTTACTAAATTCCTATTGATGTTCTATTTTTAACGATGTGGCAAATAAAGTAGTGTTTGTTTGATTGGAAAATCATTTTTGTTTTCACTATTACAGATCTGTCACAATGTTTTCACTTTGTTTCTTGTACATAAATGTTTGAAAACAATGAAAAGAGTCAAAGCAAATTACCACTGTTGTAATTATCAATGTAACTGCGAAATGAAATCTTAAAATTTTTCCTCACTAGAATTTGTATTCCTTTTATGGTTTAGCTGTTAGGGTTAGACTTTATAAGGTAAGGTTGCTTATAATTGATTCAATTATTATGGAAGTTTTATACTTCATAGCACCAAAATTTATTTATATTCCTGCTATTCTGTTGTATTAGTTTAAACTAAAATGAAATCTTAAAATTTTTCCTCACTAGAATTTGTATTCCTTTTATGGTTTAGCTGTTAGGGTTAGACTTTATAAGGTAAGGCTGCTTATAATTGATTCAATTATTATGGAAGTTTTATACTTCATAGCACCAAAATTTATATTCCTGCTATTCTGTTGTATTAGTTTAAACTAGTTTTGCCTCGTCTCATTTCTTTGTTCTGGGTTTTGTAATTTTAATATGTCAATCAGGTCCATGGGTTTGTTCAAGACAACAGAACTGGAGAGAAGGTAGCAATGTTAATTGGGAAGTGGGATGAAGCAATGTATTATGTACTCGGGGATCCAACTACAAAGCCCAAAGGTTATGATCCTATGACAGAAGCTGCATTATTGTGGGAAAAGGACAACTATGTCCCCAAGACGAGATACAACCTCTCTCCCTTTGCAATTTCCTTGAATGAAATAATGCCTGGTTTACTGGTGAAGTTGCCTCCAACTGACTCAAGGTTGAGACCAGATCAGAGACATTTGGAAAATGGAGAATATGAATATGCAAATGCAGAGAAACTAAGGCTTGAACAGTTACAGAGACAGGTAATTAACCTACAACTCAGCTTTTTGCCCTTCAAATCTGTGTGTTTGGATATGCTATCAGTTTTTTTCCTATTTCTTTTCTAGGTTGCTGACCAGTTTTCTTTTCCCTCTTAAATTGACATTTTTGTCAAAATATTTACTAGGTTTTGTATTGTTGTTTCCGCCCCTTTTCTGAATGATACAGTTGCCATTTGTTTACAAATAAAATAATCCCTTGCATTTATTATTCGACGTCCTTCAATTTCTTGCCCTCTTGGGTGATTTACTATCATCTCCAATCTGTTCGCAGAATTTGGTGACCTAAGCTTTATGCTATTTTGTGCATTATACTTTTCTTTATTGAAGATTCGTGTAACTTATGCTTGATTCATATTCATAATTCAGGCAAGAAAGATGCAAGAAAGAGGATGGCAGCCCAGATGGTTTAAGAAGCATGAAGATGGTTCTTACCGATACATGGGTGGCTATTGGGAGGCAAGAGAAAAGAACAATTGGGATGGAATCTCTGATATATTTGGACAAGGCTGTGAGTTGCCTTCATGTTCTGAAGAGATTGTATCCTACTGAACACTGGTTTTCCTTTGTGGCTCTCGTGTTTTTGCTATATGTCCATTTGGATGTAGGTTGTAAGTTATATATGTAAAAAATTCTTCCAGATAGTGTATTGAAATTTCTTCTGGCTGCGCATTTTGGGCAATTTGTCTCACATCTTCGCATTTTGGGAGAAATATTTGAAATCAGCCTATGTTAATTTACAATTTATCCAATACTTATGTCTCAGTTAAAATGCACCTCTCTACCGGTCACATCTTTTGTTCAGGAACTTGATTTTTAATGATATACAGAAGTTTATAATTATCAAGAAAATGGAAAAAATTATTATTTCTTTTGATAATCATTTTCAATAGATTTCGACAAGATTTTACTTATTTACTTTATAACCCAAAAAGTATAAAATTGCCATGCCTACCAGGACTTCTGCTGAGATAGATGTTATATAGAAAAGTTTGATTTTCTTACTGTCAGGGTAAAGAGTAAAATGATTTTGATGATTTTACCATTATGATTGATTGATGACTCTGTATATGAATTAAATTTTATGCATAATTTCTACATAACTAATTTCAATTGTCAAATAGTATAATGTAAATAGATTTTACGTTCTGTCACTTCTGCAAACATCTTTTGGTTAAAAATGTTACTATTGATTTATGTTTGAATAGTTGTTTCTCAAATGTATGTTAGATAATATAAATTTAATTTAACACTCGATTCTTTGAATGTTTATTTACGAGAAAGAAATTTTTTATAATGAACATGACAATAGGAAATGAAGTATTTTGGTTTATCATGAAAAAAAGCACAAGATCAAATTTACTTGCACTTAACTTTTCATGGCCAATATAGTCGCCCCAACATCCTATTTTCATTAACTTGCATCTTGCTTGGCATAGAAGCTCATAAACGTGATTTGTTATTTTGATTCTTTGAAGTTTGAACACGATTTCTATGATTAATGCTCCTATGGCCTCTTTGCACCACTTTGCCATATTATTGTGAAGGATGCAAAGCAGCTGCTGAATTAGAATATCTAGTTGGAACACACTCTTATAAGTAAATCAATGTACTGGTTTCATTTCCAATTTGGGATTTTCTTCTTGACTCTCCTTCTGTAGAGATATCTCATTTGCGTTATGTTTGATAAGTAGCCGACTGTAACGGGGATTTTCTTACTGGCTTTCGTTATTTGTTTTCTTGTTCCATTCCCTTTTCTTATTCGTTAGTTTCTAAAAAAAATAGACACATCAACTTGCATTTGAGGCAAAACTAACGTGGAAGTGGAACTTTTTAATTCAAACAACGTTTGGAGAAAATATTACACTAAATTCATTTTTAGTCAAGTTTATGTTTGTAAAATATGGATTCAATTGATTCCAAATGTAGTCAGATTTTTTTAATTTTTAACTCGAAACAAATATAGTCCCATAGGCCTCACAATATTATTATTTATTTATTTTCATTCCTGGTGGAGTAATCCGTATGCATGGATTGAGTTTTCCATCTATTAATAAAAAACTTACAAACTATCTATCTACTTTGAATTACAAACCAGCAAACTGACCATAAAAAATTCCTTCCACATTTTAAATTGGGACAATTTTTGTACCAAAAAAGAAAGAAAAAAAATGCGACAATCAACATTAACTCATTTTTCTGGACATTTCTAATGTGTTACACTTTTAACTACCAATCCATTGAACATAAAAAAAAATCTAATTTTTTTTAGGGGAAATGACACATTTATTATGTTAAGGATAATTATAGAAAAATACAAGATAAATATTTATACTGGTACATAAAAAACTTACAAACTTACATTTATTTAATCAATAACGAAATTCCTCCAACTAAACTGTGTTGCCATTAAATAGAAAGTCTCAGGAATTAACGAGTGAAGGAAGATTACTGCCGACGAACTAGGTAAAAAATAAATTTCCTTCCGCTGGAACGAAGAATCAAAATCCAATCTAAAGAAATTATATAATTACTACACCATCAAAATTGAATATAAAAATAATAAAGCAGCATCTCGTTGATTGCAGTTGGCTTAACATAAAAGAGGTCCGGAAAAAACAGACTAATGGTACATTTTAAAAACAAAAAGAATCAGCTTATGATGCAACACCGCCCCGTATTTGTTGCTCCCTATTTCCACGCTTTCCTCCCACGTTGTTGTTTACCAGACCGCTGCTGTTTTATCCTTTTCTCTATCTTAGTTCTTGCCACCTTCTTTCTCTTTGCAACTAGCGGCATTTGTTTCTTGTGTTCCTTTTGTTTGTTACTTAGACCACCCGTCTGTTCAATACAAAAAATACACATCCATTGGATTTGAGTGCAATCATGCCGCAGCAATAAGATCATAGTGTAGACATATAGTCGTTCTTTCAAAACTTCAAAATCAGACATGATCTACATTATATTTGATAACAAGAAACTTCATTGAATTTAACATTTTAATCAACTGACTGGTTTTAATAGTGTGGCTCTGTTTGTCGATTTGGTTTTTTCACGCACAAATACATGCACAAGAAAAGTATTGCCACACTGTTATATTTGGAGAATCACTGGGTTGTGGAAAAATTCTAGATGTCCATGTTTTGGGTAAATACAATTCAAACTCATAAAAAATGCATAAGGAAGACAATTAAAAATGCAAAGATGCGCAGATTCAAATATTTTTAAAAATGAGCAAGAGCAACTAACATACCTTTTTCTGTTTTACAGCCGCTCGAGCATGGTACTGTCCTCTTTCCTCCCTCCCTGCTCTAACCATTGCCAACCTCTCCTCCTTGTTAAGCTTTTTCTTTACATGAGCCTAGAAGGTGCGCACATAAATAAGTAAATTTGATTGCCCGTGTTTTCTCTTTTTGTCATGGATTGAAGATAAAGATCATCTAGAGATCAATTTAAACAAGTCAGAGCTACTTACTTCAAGCATGGAACCATCCACTCGCTTTAAACCTAGTTGATCAGAGCTTGGAATCTTATTTGTTGATGACTTTAAAAGCCCGTGCTGCGCTAATGCAGTTCTTGCTTCATTTTTGGCCTATGAATTAAAGTATAAACAAATTCAACATCATAAAAGTTACAAAAGTTATAAATTTAGCTTACTAAGAAGTGAACAAACCTTTAGTTCCTTGATCCTCTGGAAGTCTGCATTGGAAAGAATTCCATCTTCATTTTCTGGCAGGGCATTCTCCATTGTTGTCCCTGCCAACTTCTTCAAAGCCCGGAGACTTGAATCAGCAGCTGTAAGTTGATCGTTGAAATCGCTAAACTTCCTCTTTTTTGCTGAGTCTTTCAACGTAGTTTTTGTATCCACACTTCCAAGAATATGCAGATCACCATCTCCTTCATGTTCCAAAATCCCACCATCCTCTTCATCAACCTCTTCACTGTCTTCTAGATCTTCCTCCTCGTCTTCAACATTATCAGCATCATCACCACTGGTTTCGTAATCAGAACTTCTATCATTTTCATCGTCTGATACACCTTCGGCTTCATCATCATCACTTCCAGTATTATCACTGCCTAGCTGGTTGTCATCATCAGAATTTAAACTTACCTGATCATCTTCCTGCTCATTGTCTGAACCACAATCATCAGAATGAGAACTCTCCTGCTCAACATCATCATCAATATTCTGTAACAACTCAGCACCAGGAACGTCAGCCGCAACATTGACTTCTCCATAGGCCTTTGGTCTTGCCTTGGGATCAGTAGGCCTCCCTCGGTCCTTCTTAATTAGTAGTGAAGGGCAAACCTGCAAACAAGCAACATTAATCAGGTGTGGAGAATGAGTATGAGAGTGCTATTGTGCTTCAGCACACCCCCCCACACAAAAGAGTTACAGTAATCACCTCTCGGAATAATGTAATCAGAGATCGAGCTGCTATTGAAACTCCTTTCTCATGTGACTTCTTATATAGGGCAAGGTCTTGAAGTAGGTCTTCATTCATTAACTACAGTCCACAATCAAAATATCAACATAGGACGAAAGGAAGGAGTTTATGAAGTTGACAGAAAACACGGGATATAAGTTTTAAGCAAGGGAGTTATCCCGTTCCAAGGACCACGCCACAAGCATACTGAACAAAGTACTCATGGATGATCTACTAATGAAGGAACACATGTAGGAATCAAACTCAAGACCACGACTTTTAGTCAGCTTAGTTCAATCCTACTAGGTAAAACCAACCCTTCTTGGATGCGCAAGAGATATTTTGTCAGAACATATCTCAGCAAAATGCATATATGTCCAAGGACCAGAAAATTTCAGTACTTACCAGTGGCATACGCAGGCATATCTCCCTGACTGCATTTATTCCAACAGTGATAGCCTAAACATATCAACCAAACTCATCAGCAAATCAAAGTTGAGTACTCCTGTCATAATAAAAAATCCGCAGCACTATATCAAATGATAAGCAGATTCAAATAAAGACCTCTGGACGTGAGCGGTCATGTACAAATTGATTTACGATTTGTTTGAACAAGGGTTCAACTGCATCAGGAGGAACCTGCGTCCAAAAATAACACCTTGAATGAAATAGGTTACAAAGAAAAACAAAAGAAAGCAGCATACTTCAAAATACTTACGAATCAAATTTCGAAAGAAAAACTACAACTATAAAAACAAATCTGGTTAAGAGAAATCACAGTATGCAGTACCATATCATGGCAAGCCTGAACCGCAGCTGCAATCAAATTTGTAACGTCTCGTTGATGGGGCTGGTTGCAAAATAGATATATTACAATTGTCACACTTCATATATTTATAGAATAACAAAGTTTACCAAATTTAACTAATGATACCTGGATATATTTCTGAAGATAAGGGTAAAAGTTTAACAACATTAACTGGTGAAGCCCAATTGTTCGAGCTATCACTTTCAACATCATCATCTTGACCTAAAATTTTGAGAGCGTAATTGTACAAACCAGTAAGTAAATATGGAGTCTTCAATAATCATTGGAAGATTTCAAAAGAAATTAGAAGTTTTCATTTACAATAATATAGGCATGTTGCTTTGGTTTTAACTAGAATGTACCTCAAATCGTTCATTGCATTTCTGCAGACGTGAAAACAGCTTCTCCACAAAACCCTGCAGATCACATGGAATCAAGATGTTGATTGGATAGAGCAAAATGCAAACAGGAAATGTGCAAAACGCAAACAGGAAATTTATCTATGATATTATGATACAAAAATTTACAAACCTGTGGATCTTTCAAATGGTTGAGTGGTGAGTAATAGATGTTATTCTTCCTTTCAGATGATCCGCGCTCTTTCTTTTTCATGTTACGTATTATGCGGTCTAATTGCCTTTTCTTTTTCTTTTTGCTAGCTGATGTACCTTGGTGGCTTGCCTATAATTTTGTAAGAATGACCCATGTTACTGATAGTTAAGTTCAATTTGCAAAAAAATTCAATGATAGTATAAAACAATCTCAAACATATTGCAACGCGCCTAACATCCTTATCTACTATGAACGAGTGCAAGTACAAAAGGAACTTGAAGCTAAGTTTGGATGGAGGGAGAAGAGCAAGGAGAAATTCAGTCAAGTATGAAAGTCGAAGAAGCATAATCTCCATTTGAGGTGAATTCTCTACCTGTCAAACATTTTTTCCTCATATAAGTGATAGCTGTTGTTACCAAGCATTTCTTGTTAATTGAAGTTATTTTGTTTGATGTTATCCTGCACTATTGGGATCTCTGTATATGTGTGCGATACCGGACTAGAGAACGCAATTTAACAGAAACCCAAAGATAGACCCCAAGGCTTTGTTTGGGAGTATGGAGGCAAGGGGAGGGCTTTGGGAGGTGGGAAATAAAGGGGAAATTGGAGAAATCTTTCACAATTTTTGAAAGAGTTTTTGTTTATAGAATGATAAATTAATGTTTATGATTAATATAATTTTAATTTTAAGAATATTATAATGACATAGATTGAATTTGAAGAAACCATATAAACCCTCCAAAATCCTCTTCCAATAGATTTTTTGAGTTCCCAAAATGAGGAGGATATTGTATTATGAAGAAAAATAAACCCCCCAAAGCCCTCCTCTCCCGAAGTCCTCTATTTCTTCCATGTGGTCGTTCCTTTTTTTCCCAAAGTCATCCCCTTCCTTTCCCTCCAAACTCACAAACAAAGTGTAAGTGAATAGAGCGTAAATTACATAATGCTCATGGTAACATTCAACTCAAATGGATATCTACAAAACTCAAGAGCATGTGATATGACTTCAGATGAAGATGGCCCTCTGTCAATCCCCTCGAGAATGCTACTCTTTTCCCGTATATCTAATCATTCAGCTCAATATTCCCCTATACTACCCAAATGATATAACAGAATGCCACATCATCCGATATTAATCACCTCCAACTAACACCCCCTCAACCCCAAATTCTTTCTCCTCGAATATATTCTCCTAACACTAAAGCTTCTATCAATGCTAACTCGGCACTTGCTTATTTGCTAATTTATCTCAAATTTTCATGCATGATTGTGTGCTATGTAGACTATTCACCAAGGCGTTAAAGCATGCTCAGCATACTACACTGCTTTTTCTGTTTATCTGTGCCTGTGCGAAGTTAAATATGGAAGTAAAAAAGTAAAGTCTGCCTTAGATCTGAATTCTCTTCTTGTAACCTGTAAGGCTATTCTAAATAATTAATTAGAACTTTTTATCTTATTTTAAACTGTAATCTGATCTTTGTTGCATTATTTATGAACTCACATAGTGGTTAGTACTTTATAAGAATAGTATTGACATTTAAACTTGAAATCAACTTCACTGACTGCAATTAGCACTTCCAAAAAAATAAAGGTTCAACTCTAAATTTACAAAAAAAAGAGTGATATTCAGTAATGAATGAATGAATTCTCTCCAAAACTCCATTACTATACTAATTACCTTTCCGCTGCATCAAAATTTCACCCAACCCCACCCTCTTCAGAACTCCTAAGTGTAACCTTAGATAATCAATGCCAATATCATTCATATCAACTTATATGTACTATTCTGTTTGAGTTTAGAAAGGAAAAAAATACAACAGCAAATTTAGCTAATAATTAAAAGAATAACACAGTTTTAATTCAATTTCAATGTTTACCAGACAATCCTCTCACCTTATAAACTGTCTCCCTTCTAAGAATAACTTGAGGTGATTCGGTTGCTTCCTCATCACTGCTTTCATCATCACTATCTTGGTAGTTTTCAATCTTCTCATAATCAAGCAGAAAGCATAATGTTGATATCATGATTCTGAAAGAGACATAAATATAATAATTAGGCCTGATATTTCAACCAAAACAAAAAAACTCAACAGTATACCAAAGCGAACAAAAAAACAAAAAAACCTTGATGATGGATGGAAGGAAGCAGTGCAAATTGCATTTGCTGTTCTCTCATCAAACCATGTTCGTCTTTTGTGAAGTTCACATAGTGTCACAAGCGCCCTCTTGGCCCGATCTTCATCCTCTTGCTATTCAAATTTTACAAAACCATTCACTAACTTAGAAATCTGTGTTTGTATGAACTCATTTTGTGTTTTTTTTTTAAACCAAACAACGTAGAAACATTGACAAACCTGTAACATGACAAAAAGAATGTTCTGAAGTGCACGATTTTTGGCTTCATCCTTATGTTTTTGGTTCATACGTTTTATGCTTTTAACAACGTGCGAAAACGTCAACTCCCTCAGCTTCTTATCGCCTAACGTTTGAAGCTCCATAAACAACGAAAGTGTATCTTTAATACTAACAATCTGCAAAATTCACACAAAAAAAAAATGAAACCAATACACAAATTTTCATTTCCAATCACATAACAAACTCGACAACGAAAAACACAAACCTCGCGATTAACTAGAAGGACAAGAGAATTGGCTAAATCGTTACGAAGTCCAGAAGGAAGTGTTCGAGCAGCGCAACGAAGCAACTCAGCGAGTTTGTTAGGGAATTCAGAGAGGTGTTGAGGGTAAAAGGAGGTGAGGTGAGAGAGGAACATGGCTTTATCGGCGAGATCTTTGGCGACGGTGGGGTCATTGGAGATGCCGGAAATGGAAGTGAAGTTCATGGCGGATTGTTGTTGGAAGAGTTCAAGGGATGAATTGAATTGACTGCGGATTAAGAGGAGTTCGGATTCGTAGCCTTCAGGGTCGCATTTCATCTTTGATTGGAGTGATGGGAGGCTCAGTTTTTCGGATTTTAGACCGGAGGGGAGAAATGCCTCCGTCGCGGCATGGCTCTGGTGGCTACGTTTCATGGTGTTTGTGCAGAGAGTGTTTTGCACTCTGTTTTTCAGTTATGAGGTTTCTCTATGCTCTTAAACCTAACTACCATGGGCTGGGTCAGGTTGGTGGTAGAACATAAAGCCCAAAACAACTGGGCTTTTTTGCAAATAAGATAAGATAAGAAAAGAATCTTCCTCTTCACCCAGCACAAGACACTCCCACCTTGCAGGCAAGACCAAAATGTCTCTGCGCTAATTAACTAACGTAGGTGTAAAATTATGTGTTATTTAACTAACGTTGCGTGACTTAAGTCACGCAGCGTTAACACATGCGTGACTTAAGCCACGCATGTGTTAACGTTGCGTGACTTAAGCCACGCATGTGTTAAACACTGCGCAAGTTAACTCACGCACAGATTTAATACATGCGTGAATTAACTAGGGCACAATATGTGCACAGAAGAGGCAGAAACCTCTATTTTCCTTTTTTTTTCATTTCTTCTTTCATACATTCATTCATTCAATTACATGCATTTTTCATTATTCATTCAAGCAAGTCATAATTAAATTACGAAAAATAACGGAATAAAATAACGAAAAATGTCATAAAAGCGCCAAATATACGCAAATGTCATAGGATTACAATCATATCCTTCAAAATGTCATAAAAAACCTAGAAAATATCATAAAACCCGACTCACATGGACTCCTACTCCTCCTCTGTGGAGCCGACACCTGGTCAAACACTGTATAATCGGACCGGAGACCCTCCAGAATGCTTTAAAATAGTGGATTTGAAGCCACCTCAGGAATCTCCATTGCATGCTCCACTCTGCCTCTCATGTTTCCGATGACCTGGAATGGATCAAGAGGATGTCTGGCCCACTGCTGCTCAACAAGAACCTCCTCGTAAGGAGGGACATGACGAGGAGGTGTCTGAGCTGCGTAGTCAGGAATGGCCGCAGGGGGGTTCACAATAGGATGTGATACTCTAACGAACCATCTCATGTACCCCATACTATAAGACCACAGATGATCCTCTGGCACCGGTTCACCCCTCTATTGATGGCTGAGGACATGTAGAGCAAACTCCAAGAAAGACAGGGTCACGTCATTTGCCGAAGTAAGCTCAACATCTGTAGAAGACCTGGGCCGTGTCTGGACATACTCGTACTGCCTAAGAACCCGCTCAAGCAAATGACGGACCATTCTGCCTCTGCTGGCCATGATCCATCCGGAGTGCCAGCATATGTTCTGAAAGGGGGTGATGTGTCGTTGTCTCTCGTACGGCCTCAGGTGACATGAGAATGATTCATCACATCAATGGCATCTCTATAGTGTCCAGGGTCCGTAAAGCACCTAGAAGGTTTCCACCGACTCACAAGCGGGGCAACTGCCGGGTCGTACACATCACTAAGAACCCTCAGAATGAGGTTCCTGAAGTGCGCTAAAGTCCATCCCTTCAAACACAGACAACCAAATATATATCAACGCAAGTATTATACAAACAAGGTAAAAAAGAAGAAAAACAAGTTAAACAAGACACAAATTTACAATCCAATAAGTTAAAAAGAAGAAAAACAAATATTACCACAAGTAGGGTCATGTAACCACCACAGGAGGCCATCGATGAATCGGAGGTCAGAGAGAGCTGCTCGTACAGGAATGCTAGCCCCATCCCACCCCATGACCAGCCGTCCAAGTTGTCCATATCTTGCAGTGCAAGCAGCCACAACGGATTAATGTTTTTGCTGTTCTTGCGGGAAAAAATGGTTCATCCAAGCAAGAGCAACATAAACGCCTTAACATAGGTCAGCCTAACTTGAGCACGCTCATCTTCCTCCTCCTCTGTGTCAATCTCAACCAGCTGATTACACATATGCAAGAGCTTCTCGTAGCGCCTCTTCAGTACACCAAATGAGATATACGGACCACCCTGTCTGGTCATCTCCCTAGCTGCATCCTCCGCGGAAAAAAGCAGATCCCCTACATCATTTTCATCCTCTCGTCACGGGTTAACTCTCTATCAGGAAGGAGCCTCCCAGTGATGGGGATGCCTAGGAGACACGCCACATCATCTAGTGTGATGGTCATCTCCCCAACATGTAGATGGAAGCTGTTGGTCTCCTCATGTCATCTCTCTGACATCCCACAAACGAGCCCTTGAGAGATGTTCTCGTACCCACTACTCAGGATGGAAGTTAGACCGGACAGATTCAGTACATCCCAAAATCAATTATTTTGTGCTCCCAGCTGAGGCACCGTCAAGTTTTTAAGGTTCATCTTCTTCCCGTGTGAGATATCTTTCACCCTATGTCTTTTCCGAAACTGAAATACAAAAACAAAAAACACCAAATAACACCGCTAAATAAATAATAAGTAAAATTAACTTTAAATATATTATAACATAAATAGTAAAAGAAGTCAAATAAGTAAATAAGTAAAATAATAATTAGAATAAATTGTATAAATAGTAAAGGAAGTAAAATAAACATTAAAATATACTTACATCGGCATCGATCCATATCCTGCATGCCACATGTCCACCAAATCGAGGTAAAAGCGAGAGGTTAGAAGGCCCCCTGCATAGCCGTCTGATCTGACCTCGTACACCACCCTCGATACCCCCTGAAAACGACCCCCACCATCATCATCTTGTTGAGGCTCAGCCTGCTCCTGCTGCTCAGGCTCCTCAATATGAGGCTGCTCCTCCTGCTCAACAACAGGCTGCTCATGATGACGCTGCTGATGCTGATACGCCTCAAACTGATACTAGTGAGGCTGAGGATCCTCAAATTGATACACCTGAGGCTGAGGATCCTGATAAACCTGATACTGCGTCGGATCCATCGTCTGGGATGGACCAGTCTGTGAATAAGAGGGTATTGCATCATCAACACTGGCAAGTCTCGTGCCCCCCACTCTCCTTTGACCTCGACCATGTAAAAGAGGGATTACTGCTTGCTTCTCCCTCCGTGCACTACCAGTAGAGGTAGACCTCCCGAACCTAAGTCTGTCAGTTCTCTCCCTCTGAGACATATCTACACAACACAACATTTTAAAAAGCACAAAATCAATCACATATTTTCACACGGACATTGTGTCATTTCTAACAATTCAAGAACAACACTAAAGTTTCAACAGTGTCATTTCAATTTGTAATTTACCACATTGTTGTCAAACATACTATAATCAACATTAATAAACTATATTCTAACTAATTTCATCATTAACAATCCAAAAAACAAACAAATTTTCATTGACACATTTTATCAAACACCTAAAGTGCAATTTTCAATCAACATAAAATCTAACAATTTTTAAACTCTAAATTACAACAATGCACTATAAACAACATCTAAACAACAATTCCTAAGTTAAATCATCATTAACAGTCATAAAAACTAACATGTAAGCAAAAATTTTAAAAACCTAAAAATGTTAAATTTCTTCAAAAATTCGGAAAATTCAACCAAAAAAATGCAATGAAGTAGGATAATCATCACTTACTTAATATTGTGGAGGAAATTTGCTTTGAATAACGCAAGAATGATGAAATTCAGATTTGGGGTGAAAAACTTCGAAGTTGGGAAGTTTGGAAATTGAGGGAAATGGTTGATGTGTTGCTGTTATATGACTTAAGTAACACTGTGTGACTTAACATTGCAACGTTACTTAAGTTGCACACAAAATATCACATGTGCAAGTTAAGTCACGCAGCGTGACTTAATTTACGCAATGTCGTTTTCGTCGGTTCAGCTTGACGAGAGTATTTTGTGTTGGGTGAAGAATAAGATTCTAAGAAAATTGCTCTCGGAAGTTACATTCTGACAAGTGAAGTTCCAAATAAATTATGAGGATAAATAAATTCAAATAATACCACCATTACCATTATCCATTTAATGCACATGTAACATGAGAAACGCGATTCGTTCAAGCGCTTTTCAGGTTCGCTTTCTCACTAGTAAGAATGATTGTTATATCTAGAACTGGAATTAAAGCTTTTAATGTAACAATTTCCTTTGATAGGTAATTTCGAAACCAAAGCTCCTAAGTGAGGAGTCTATGGAAAAGTTACTCAACAGAACATGGACATTGCCAAACCCTGAAACTAAAATTCATCAAGTTATTCATGGACATGGATTGGGATGTCGTAATCTTCTATTGAACACCAATCCAGATTTTGGTAATGCCAATGTTGATATGGATAAACAAAGGAAAAGCTTCTATGTCGTGCGCGATGATTTGTTGCATCCGCTGATTAATGGTAATAAAGCAAGAAAATTGGATGGCTTGCTTCCTTTGCTTCATGATTATTCAGTCACTGATGTGGTAAATTATCCTTCAACTTATTACTTTACAACAATGTTTGACATATTAGGTTTTTTATTGGCTTCTGCGAATTGTATTTTCTTTTATTAGGTTTTGAAATTTTCTTTCTTACAGTAGTTCTTGTTATATCTAGCTAATGGGATGGTAGGGTCTGCTAACTAGTTTTTGCTTACTAAACAATAAAAAAAGAGTAAACTTATAGGGTGTATGTTTGGATCGATGATTTTGGAGGTGAGAGCTTATTTTGGTTTTTTTATTTAAGGAAGCTATATAATATTTCTAGAATTGAATTAAGTGTGATTGTAATCCTATATGATCATTTATCATGTTATTCTTTCAAAAAATCTCAAATATATAGTAAAATATAGACTTAGTCCTCCAAACTCCAAAGTCCTCACAAACACACCCTTGCTGGAGTGGAGACTACATCACTCAGTATGTTATTAATTTCAAAATTAGTATTTTTGCCATAAATAACTGTACTGATATCAGATTTCCTTGCTAGTGTACAATATGTATACACATATCTTAGAAGCTTAAAGTATAAAGGACTAGGTAGTATATATCTCTGACTTAAACTGTGGATGCTTCTCTGTATGCTGATTAGATTGTTAATTCCATCCTTCATAATGGGAAGGAGGTACTACTGCTCAGTGTCCTTTAATTTGTTCCTTATCATAAGCCTGGTGATTTTTCTGCCACACGATGAACTTGATTTTAGGATTATCAAGATCAAATAACATTCAACAACAACATTTTCTAGGTTACCTGTGGAGGTTGTCAGAGTGCTCACACAGCTGCTATTGGTAGGTAATTTTCTGAGTTATGGGGAAAATTATGTTCACTTTTCAGAAGTGTACTTTTTCTGTAGATTATGTTTAATTCTTAATAGCTAGTAGTAATACTACTTTCGTATAATGGTTTGACTATTTTTGCAGCTGTTCTGTGTGCTGAGAGAGGAATTATGTCACATTTGCTTCTACGAGGAGAGCAGCCTGAAATCTTGACTGGCTATAACTTGATGTCTACAATGTACGGAAATGTCACGTATGTTCCAAGAAATGTTTACGCCAACAGGGAAGAAATGCTAAAGAGCTATGCCGAGTCTGTAGCTGGAAACAGCGGTTCTGTTCTATGGTTCAGTGATATCATTCAAGCTTCTTCAACAAACGAATTGTCTACTTCAAATTTTATGCAAATGGATGCTAGTCGAAGTGAGGGAAACCATCTTCAAAAGATTTTAATTGTCAATGAAGGGGCTGGTGATTCTGTTGCTCTACTAGGTAATGGGAAATTGAAGTTTGAAAAACAACAAAGCATATCTTTGGGAACATTTTTTCTTTACTAGGTAAAAATCTAGATATGAGGGCTTGATCAAGTGATAGTGGTGCTTACTGCTCATATGATTTTCCTAGATAAAGTTATATGTATTTAACTAAAAAATTTAATATATAAAGCCTTAATAGACATTAATGTCAAGTGAGGTTAGCATTATCAAGAAGAACCAAACATCTTATTTACACACCATATATGAAAGATATTACTAAACGAGTTTAGAAAAAAAAAAAATTCATATTTTGGTCTGAACCCTCCGGTTCCCAGGGAAAAGGGCCCCCTGGTAATCCGCAGTTTGGCCGGGAGAGGTAAGTTAAGCCTGGCTAAAGATTGTTTCAATGAGGATTCAAACTTAGGTTCTCCTAAACGATTTGTCCTTAACTATATCTTATTAACCACTTGAGTCCAATCGCTTGGTTGCAAATTCATATGCATTTGTGCTAGTAATAATGTGAATTGTGTAGCATTTCTTATGTTTGACATGTATAAGCATATGATTTAGTTGTTCGTCACATTGTCTTGTATATTTGTCACCTTACTTTTCAAGAACCTTACACCACTACAACCTTTTCTTCTTTAAACTACTGTTTGGTGTATATTGTTGTAAATGGCACAGTTTTGTTACAATATAATATTTCATTCTTTTCTCTTCTGTATGTATCACCATGATAGTGCGTAATTATGAAGACAAATTTTATTTCCTTTTTCTTGATTATCATTAATTAGGAATAGGATACGATTCATGTTTAACAATAGTCTATATATTGGAGCATGTACCTAGTAACTTATCAATCAATTAATAATATTCAGATTATTGATTTTATTTAGTTCTACAAATTTGCGCTGAAATTCAATTAACTTTAATGGTTTGATGTGGCAAGAACTTTCTGAAAATGTTATTTCTTTGTATAGGTATTATTCGGCAAGTGCAATACTTGTCACAGAACCATTTACTTGGAAAACAAAGGGCTGTTAAGTTTGTTGTGGATGCTGGTACTGGCACAACAGCAGTTGGTATAGGACTTGCAGCGCTTTGCTTAGGGTGCGGTTCAGTTTGTAGCATGCTAATTTTGTTAAAAGTATTTTTAAACTGTTTTACTGCTACTATTCATGTTGGGTTTTTTACCATAATAGAAAAGGCTATATGAAATCTTAGTAATCTTATTTGTTGCTTCTGTGCAGACTCCCATGGAAGGTATATGCAGTCATGCTGGCTGATAAAATTGATGGGTACCGAAAACAGGAAAAGCGCTTGATTTCTGAATTCAATAAGCATTTTAATGTCGAGTTTATTGATTATGATGTAAACAAAGATGATGGGATTGTGCACTGGGTGGAGCGTGACCATCCAAGAAAGTAAGATGTTATAGTGTTTTTTTTTTTAATGGTATTCCATACACTTTGCAGCAACTAGATTGTTTGAGCTATATATAAAAAAGAATACCTCCAATGAGTCAATGGCTCCTTCAGATTGCACTTCTCTCCTCAAAGTCAAATCTTACTTACTCCCAAATTCCCTCACTAACACAATATCCTCTTATGTCCTGCTATACTAATGATCATGTCAGAAACTAACTATACTCTATCCCCGCCTTCTTTCTTTGGACTTAGGTCCAGCACCTGATGCAATTCTCTCTGTCTCACATTTGAGTCTACTAGGCCCTGTAAAAAAGCGCAAACAAAAACGGGGCTATTTTCTCTACCCTCGATATCGATGTGTAAGTATGCATCCCGATTGTTTATGCGACCTGGATACGCGCTTTCAGAAACATGGATTTTTTTAGTAGTAAGGGCAGGGGAAAGCAGTGCCCAAACAACAAACAATAGTGTAAAGACTGGTTTACTTCCCCACTTTCTTTAATTTCAAGCATGCTTTTGTTATAAGGAAGCTTTTTTTATAAGGAACTGTTGGTCGTGTCCTCAAATATGTCAATTTAAACTTGTTCCTCCTTGTTGTTGCATTTGTATTGAAGGACTGTTGAACGCTGCTTCTCCATTTGATTAGTTTCTTATGATCTGCTAGGATGCTAGAAGGTGTTCAATTTTTATACTTACATCTGAAGCACATCCTTTAATAAAGAATGCTCATGAGTCAGGCTTTGTATAGTACAGTTAGAAGTTTAAGATGCCAAAGCAAACATCGAAGAGATGTGCGATCATTACTACTGTAACACAGCCTTCTTTTATATTTATATTTACTTCCTCTCTCAGAAGTTATCATAATACCTTACGTAAGATAGTGAGAAGTGCATAACCGTCAGCATATTACGCTTTTAAACAAAGATTAAAATTGTTTTCCTAGAGAGATGGCAGTGTTCGGACAGTCATGCATCATGAACTAGGAAGCATGTCTCACTTTAAACAGGAAAAAAAAATGAACTCCATAAGCATAGCCCTTGCAAGGTCACGAAAATATGAAATATTTACACACTTAAAGAAGATTCATACTTTTAAAAGGGTGTTGGGGGGGAGGCTTTGGCACAATGGTTAGAGTTGCTGCTCTATAGTTAGGTGTCAGATCTAAATCATAGAATCTGTCTCTTGTAAAGGCTTTTTCAAATAAATACAAGTGATTGCTAGTGTTAGCTGCTACAGACAGTAGCTTACAAAATTCACACTTGTGCCGTCCTGTTGGTAACAATAACTAGGCGACTTAGTTCTTCTGCAACTTCGTTGTATCAGCTAGATAAAGTAGTGCAAGAAACTGTATGAACAAACATCAATAGTTGGTCTCTTTTTCTAGATTTGGCAATATTTTGGATGGGGAAATGGTAGTATGTCAGCAAATTGCCCAGCAAACTGGTATTCTAGTGGATCCTGTCTACACATTAGCTGCTTGGGAAGCGGCAATGCTTCTTTCTAGCGAAGAGAATGAAGGTGGAGTAGAAGTGGTGATGCTTCACACTGGAGGCACGTTGGGCTTGTTTGGGTTAGCACAGAGGTACAAAAATTATTTTGGCATGCTAAAAAATGATTCAGTCATTGTTAGAAAATGATGTTTTAAATTTCTTTACCCAAATAATGTAATTGCTTTTGGAATTTACAGTTTTGGGTTATTTTTTTATTTACCTTATAGGGGTAAGTCGTGGCTGTGATCCACACCATTCCTTTTGTTTTTTATTTATTTTTGACAAAGTTGTGGATACATTCCACAACTTACTTTTATTTATTTACTTATTTGTTGTACATATATTCATAACTTTGTAGTATTCAGTATCCACAACTTCATTTATTTTAAACTTGTTTATTTGAAATACTATTTGCTTCATATGCAGTTTTGTCAATGTTATGCAGGGTATGATTGAAATTCATTTTTCTCAATTTCCATGATTGAATATTCTACAATATTGTCCTCCGTGAAAGAATGAGTCATATATCGAATTCAATGGTATACTTTTAGGCTTTTGAAAAAATGTGTTTGATATAAAAAAAACGTGCTTGGTCTTTTAACAAATAATTTAAAATTTTCAAGTTAAACTTAGCTCGTTAATTTGTGCATTGCTTGTTTTTCTTTTGTTTCCTTTCTTGCATTATTTGATGCTGGGGATTGGAAGAGAATGCAGAATGAAAACAGTAATGGATTTTCTACATTTATTATTCATTCCGTGAAGCACGTACATATAGACTGGCTCATAACATAGTACATTGATTAGTTCTATTCCGCACATGCTTTGGATTCTTCTAACATACTCAACAGAATTAGGTGACTCAACAAAACAAACATTTAAGAGTTTGTTTGGATTGACTAATTTGAGCTTATCTCCTGGCATAACTTGTGAAAATTAGTGAGATTGTTTGAAAAAACATATGAAAACAGCGCATAACATTGTTCATAAGCTATTTTCAGCTTACTTCCACAAGTTCTCCATGATAGAATAGTTTATAGTTTATACCAAAGCAATTTAACTTATTTTTTGCTATAGAAATAGCTTATACATAAAACACTTATCATAATATGTGCTTGTACTATAAGCTGCAAATAAGTTGTTATCAGATTAGGGCTTAAATTCTTAACGTGAAGAATACTATGTTTGATGATTGCTCACTAAGCCTCTCAAATTGCTCGCATTTTCATAAAAGTAGCCATTGGAGGTTACAACCCGATTGAGTTTTGCTCACGAAAAAATAGTTCTAACCCCTTTAGTCTATTTCTCTTGAGCTATAAGTCTAAAACGCATTACCATAAAAAGTTAAGGTGCCACTTTTATTTAATTTTATAAACTTGTAAATTGAACTGCTAGTTAAAAGTTAAAAGAGGTCCTAAAGTAGTAAAGTTGTCCATAATTATATACTCCATAGTGACCCAGCAGATATGAAATCTAGCTTAAAGTAGCAGCAGCAGTAATATGTTGGTTTGTGGTCCTGAATCACGCGACCACTCATTCTCCAAGGATAATTGAGACCCGAGACATGAAATCTAGCTTTATGGGATTATCTGTAAATCATAGTACTACTTATATTTAGTGTACATTTGGTTCCACCTTTAGGGTGACCAAAATTGGTTTTAAAGTTGTAGAATTGAGTTTGACATGTTTAGATGCTTTCGAGTATGATTGATTTTGCTTTTAGAATTTATAGTTTTTTATTCTATAATTGATTTTTACAAATTTTATAATTCAACTCAATTTTACATAATATATTCAAACACAAATTATTTTATCTTCAATTCACTTTTAATTATAATCAATTCAGTTAAAATTAATTTTTATCAGTGCAAAACCAAACATGCACTTAGATCAACTTATAGTAATACTAGTAAATCGTAATTTGACTTATTCTTCATGTTTGCAAATTATTATTTTTTGAGTTACATTGAAATCCAATTATCCAAAGTCGAAATAAGTGGATTAATAAACCCTCTTCGTGTTTTTTTTTTTTTTTTCATTTACAATATTTTAACTTTTGTTTGATTATCAAAAGTAGAGAAGAAGCATGATTTTAACCTTCATTTTCATTCAATAATATTATCCTTCATTTACAATATTTTATCCTTCATTTTCATTCAAATGGTTATTATGATTTTAACACATGGTATGTATGTGTGTACATATATAGATACACACTTCATCCGTTTAACAAAAATATCTTGTTTAGGTTGTGTGAAGCTTTAAAAAAAAAACATTAGTTGTGTTTATTTTAATGATAAAGATTTAATCCAAACATGTCAATGGGTGGCATAAGACATAAACACAAAGTATAAAGTACTATACTTATAGTAGGTTTGTAGCCATACCTCTTCTGCAGCCACGAGCACCGGCAAACATTCCTTATAATAGGGTCCAGGGAGCAAATATGGATGGCTGGTTCCTCGCAATGCGGTTATTAATTCCCTCTCTTATCTTTTATTAACTCTCCCTAATTTCTTGCCATGCACTCTGATTCCTGTGCCTATTGTAGTGCACTTCTTCCTACCAACTATAGTCCACTAATACATTGGGAAGTGTTAACGAGGCACTGGTTAAGGAAAAAAGTTTTTTTGAAAATTATGTATTTTACTTTTTGAAATTTGAAAAAATGTTGTTTTTAATGTTGACTTTGTTTTTTCTTTCCACTTTTAGTTGTTTAACTAGTGCTTCGAGGGTATTGGTTAACATGACCCTACATTAAATTAAAGATACATTCATGTGTGTAACACTACTCTCTTTTTATACTACTAATAAACTCCCTCCGTTTTTAAATATATATGGACCACAGAGTACATCATTAGATACATGAACCTAAAAAGTCAATTTTAGATACATTTAAAAACGGAGGAGTAACATTTACAAAAGAAAACTATATCATCAAAATAACACTCACACGTCTTCAATGATAACAAAAAAGTAATCAGTACATTTTTGTCTCAATTATAAACCTTACATTCACTCATGATGTCTATTAATACTACCATTTAATTAAAGTGACTTTTGTTCTAGAAGGAGTCTAGGACTATTGTAGAAGCCACTAGAGTCAATTGGTATGCAGGATTTCTATTCGAAAATAAGTTTAAGTGTGATTTGCACGTGTGATATTGTATATTTGTATAAATGCATATTGTATTCTGCTTGCATGAATTGTAGTAAACCAACATGCTTTACATTTGGCCCTATTTTGATTAAGAGACCGAATATGATGCTTACATGCTTATCATCGTATTTCACTAATAATCATGCTTAGATATTGAGTTTTATATGATATGTTTAAGTGACGGTTGAATAATGATTTGAGGTGTAATAGAGATATAAGATTGTTTTTTATCATTTGGTATGATTCTATACGTTAGTTCTTGTTTGCTAAATGATTGCAAGTGTGAGTTCTTATGTACATTCCTGTGTGTAGTTATTAACGGCGTGGAATATATTTTATGTAGTTTCATGTAATATGATTAAGTGAATGTAAATTTTGATTTAAGTCATGACATGAATATTTGTGAAAACATTTTCCAACTCTTACCTTATATGCATCGAATTCTTAAATTCTACTAAATGATTTCATGTTGTACGAATTCTATGTACGTTTATGTGTATAGCTCATAGCGATATGAAACAATTTTAAAAATTTGTTTCATTAGTGTTGTGAATTGAGCCAGAATTTAAAATTCCCTTTCCTTGGGCAAATGAAATTAATATTAAAATAATGTAGGAAGAGTAAGACTGATTTCAGAGGATCGGAAGAACAACGACCGATGAGCAATTTGTAGTTGGATTAGCGGGAGGTGTTTGTAGAAAAAACTCTAACATTCAAATCAGTATGTGAACATTATAGTACAAGATCATACCTTGGAGGACTAGGAAAGTACACTTATATAGATGAGGAATGAGAATCCTCAAAGTAATGGTTGGTATTCATGTTGTTCAACGGTAACCAAGGACATGTTTTGTAACCGTCGAGCGTTACATATTGAAATGGGAAGAGTTTGATATTCCTTGGGGATTTGGGGCTTCTGACCGTTGCGAGCACACCTCCTAGTTGTGAATAGTTTGAGAATATGCATTCATTTTATCTCTATGCGACTAAGTTCTTAGTTTTAAAATATACATATCCCTTGTATATGTTTGTGTGCATACGTGTTTTTTGGTATGCATCACCTAATTTGTATAGAGTTAACCTTAACCCCATCCTAATCACATTGATGTTATTGAATCTTTTACGGTCACTTATGACAAAGTTTAATGTAAATAGTCGTAGACAACAAATGAGTTGATGTGAAAGATTGGTGTGTGGTTGAGAGCTGAAGTAACCTATGATTTGACTAAGTTTGGATGTTGTAGTATAAGCGTAGACATCAATGTATGCTGCAATTATAAGTAAGGATGAGATGAATGAGTGATCTAAGTTAGTGTGTTGGTTACCCGAGCAAGAATGTAAGGTGAGAAGATATGCTTATTCGAGGAGAGCAAGGAGTTTATTAATAGACTATAAAGTGATCCTGAGGCTTTATGGGCCCGTTTGATGGTCAGGATAGGGAGACAGAATATGATGCATTAATCATATCCTGTTTAAATCTCATGTTTGATGCACCAATGTGATAGAATAAAATAAACCATTTTCCTATCATATCCTGACTTTCCTTTGTAATTTCTATCCTGAGTATAAGCTGGGTTAGAAATTATCCTGATGGATTAGAAGATCATTCCTTATTTATTATCTTGATATTCTGCCGTTTTTAGAATATTGTCATTTTAAAAATAATGGTAGCATGTATTTTTCTATTATAATTAATAACATTTCATTTCTATAATATTTAATTAATTATGAGAGCAATTTTTTCATTTAATTATAATGATATCATGTTTGTTATCTTGTCCGCGTCAAACACATGATATGATTAATGTTTATCATGTTCTTATCATATCCTATCTCTATCCAGCTTTATATCATATCCTGTCTCTATCCTATCCTGACCATCAAACGGACCCTATATGTGGGCATCATCGATAAGTAGTGTACCATTGCACTTTGAGACTCGTAATTAAGTAGACATTAGTACACTTATCAGACGATAAAACTTATTTAATGATGAGATAAGTGTAACACCTCAATTTTCCTAATACTACTCTTACTAATATTTTCAATAGATAGATATCCCTTGATCATGATTTTCAAGTTTTTTATATTGTTAAGATGTCCGTTTTAAATGCAAGTAACTTTGGTTTTATATATTTTTTTTTACTCAAACTTTGGTATTACATTGTTAGTGTCTAAACTTTTTGTTAAAGGAATTACTAAGAAGTGTCCTTAAGACACTTGTTTAAAAGTTTAAATTAAAAAATTTATCTTGGAAATTACGCATTCAAAATATTGAAACAACAAAAAATAACATTTTTTACATAAAATTTATCAAATATTTCTATTTTGTGGCTGTTGAGTTTGACTCAAAATTTGATGTTCATGTTTCACCAAAATTGTGACAAGTTTTGAAGGAATCGTGGTACGATTTTGGTTCAGAAATTAAAGTTTTGGTTTGACAAAAATCGGGCCACGATTTGTATAAATTAGGGCACGATTTTGAATAACGTTTCGTTGTACTATGTACGAACTGAAAAATCGGGACCCGATCTTGAGAAATCCGGTACAATTTGACAGAACCTGAAACACTATTTAAGACTAATTGACTCATTTGTTGAGTAAGCTTAGTGAATCTCATGAAAATCAAAGGAGATAACTTTTAGGGTATTTAGATACTAAAGGTTGAAGGTATTTGGGTGAGGTTCAAAACTTCAAGATGTGAATCTTAGAGAGCCAAAATAGGGGGCTCTTGGGAGAGTTTGAGCCTTTTTGTGAGAGATTCATGGGGTTGAAAAACACATCAAATAAGAGTCTTTGTGAGCAACTTGGGTTGAGAGACCAAAATAGAATATCCTTAGGAAATAAAAGGCTAATGGTTGGTTCTCTTTTGGAGTTAAATTCTAGAGTTTGGAAACAATTGAGAAACATCTTGGAAGAGCGAAAATCATTAAGCGTCTTATTCGTAAGAATTGTGAAGAGATTGAGAAATAGGTAGAGATTAGGTTTATTCTTGGTGAGCTTATTAAAACTAATTTTTTATAGTCTTTTTGTATCTCTTTGTAAAGAACACATTGATAAGTAAATTTGAAAAACCAATCTCTCCTCAAGAGCAGATCATTGCTGAACTGAATTAAATAAATATTTTTTAATGTTGTTCTCTTTTCTCTGCTCTTTTTATTTATTTCATTGATGTTAGATTCGAAGTTAACGAATTCACAAGAACACTTTTAGCATAACATTTTCTTCAATATGCTCTAAGACCCATGTGCGATGTTAAGGATATATCTTGAGTTATATTAATCCAATCTATTTGAATCTTAGACTCTTAAAAATCGAATTCAATTATTTACAACCTTTATGTTTAACTCGAATTCTAGTTTGTCCTCCTTCCAAGCTTAAATTAGCAATCAATTTGAATTCATGCATAAAACTTGTCTCTTTTCAATGTAGTGAGTTGCCACTTGAGCTACGCAACTCCTTCTTGAGTGTAACCAAAGCCACAAATATATTTAAATTTTAATTATTTTGATGTAAAATATCTTAATAGATTTTCTTAAGGAGAATTTTAAAAATACAATAGTATTTAATAAAACAATTAAGGAAAGTGAAAATTCGATTTGATAGTTTTCTTTTGACAAGGATTTGGTTTAATTGTTGTTATAGTGAAAATTCGATTTGATAGTTTTCTTTTGACAAGGATTTGATTTAATTGTTGTTGTAAAAAAATTGATTTGATATAAAATATTGAGTTAATTAAGTTTTTGGTCTCTATAAATATCTGCAATTTCGTTTTTAGTCCTTATAAAATAAAATCACACTCTTTAGTCCTGTAAAATTTCCGTCAGAATTTTTAGTCCTTATAAAAAATTTGATCAACATATTTAGTCCCTGTAAAATTTTTACGTCAGCAATTGGTCCTTAAAATGCTAAAGGAAAATGTCACAGGAACTAAAAAGTGTGATTTTATTTTATATGAACAAAAAACAAAACTGCAGATATTTATAAGGACCAAAAACTTAATTAACCTTAAAATATTCAACTATCTGTCATATTAAGAGGATTTACACGTGATTTCATTGATAATAAAAATTAAATTCAATCTACAAAACTACATTATTTGTATATACAAAGGTTTCATGTTCTTTAAACAAATTATTTTATGCGCACAACTGATCTACGGAGTTGGGTATGATTAAAATGGATTGACACATTTGGGTAACCTACTTACCTAGAGGCTAGCTAGCTTCATCCTTTTTCTGTTTCTTTTTTTTCTTTTCTTTCTGTTTTTGTTTTTTCCCCTTGTAACAAAAAATAAATGGATTGACCCAATTTTGTCTTGAAAGATTTAACATTGTTACATTTTCATGGCTAAATTTTTCAATAGATTATTTGCATTTGCATACACATACATATTGTCGGTTGATCGACCTCTATCTCATCCATCATCTCCATATATGTCTTTTATGACTACAACTGGTCAATTCATCACTTCTTGGGTTGAGATCTAACAACTGTGTTAAAGTTTTTTTAGTGATTTTTTTTTGTTTTGCTCCTTTATTTGTGTTAAATTTGTTATTTTTAATTTGCCTCAATTTTTTAGTCCACGTGTTTGATGAAATGTCTGAGAGTTACTCATTTTGTCGGTACCGCATTTTGAATATGGAAATTATTGTGATTTATTTTAAGGACAAATGTCGGTAAACAATGATTTGTTTTAATGGCAAACGTTATTATGTTAATTGTTAATGTTATTTTAGTTTTTTTCTTCTTGCCAAAACTTGAACTTTGAACCTCCAACTTCTTAACCCTTAGCTAAAACCAGTTGAGCTACCTAACCCCCCAAATTTATTGTATTTATCACATAATTCAACATTCTTTCGATCTTACGAAATACTTGTCAAGATGTGGTTGAGTATTTCATTTCAAATAACACCCATAGTTGAAATTGTTGAAGTAAATGAACAACAACAATTTTTTCTCAAGGATTGATGTAATTAAAGACTATAAATATTTCATTATACGTGATCATTAATGATATATGGAAAATTGTTGTTTGGTTGCTAAGAGTTTGCTTTGAAATCTCTAAGTGAAATGATGGCATATATTTTACTTTCAAAATTTAGTTGAAAATGTCTCAACTCATAGCTAATTTAATTATCATACTCTCGTTGTTTCAACAATGGAATGAAACTTAATTTATTATCGTTAAAAAAAAAATCTTCGAGCAATAATAAAGAACACCGTGAAAGTTGACAACATATGTCATCAAAAATATTATTTTATTTTTTTAATACATCCATCCAATCAAATCAAAATGAGTATTGTAATAGTCGTATTTAGATATTTACGATGTTTTGAAGATTAATATAAAAAAAGTTTTTTTAATGAATTGACTAAATATATGTATAAATATATTTTATAGAAATTTGGAAAAATTTGTCTCGAAGTATAAGCATCATTTTCTTGGTTAAACACATCAGGAAATTTTACTATATACCCCTGTATATGTACTTTCACCTCTAAAAATTCTAAAAAATTCTAGTTTTATCCTTTTTACCATTTAACCTTTTATCTATTAATTTTTCACTCTCAATTTCAACATTTCCTAATTGAGATGAGTCCACCCCCACATGTCATTCCAGTTATGGATCTCAAACATTCGATTGTACAGTATTTTTTTTCTTTTGAAATCAATATAAAACATTTCTGAATTTTACCAAGTTTTCATAACATTCTTGTTACGTTTCCGGAAGCTATACTAGACAACCAGAACACAATCAACCGAATTCTGGGCAGCAATCAACGGACAGTATCATAGATTGTTTTATGAGATGAAGTTTAATGGATTTGTTGCTGCCAATTTTCAAAAGATTAATGATATTGGAAGAAGAAAAATACCATTTTAATTAATATTAATTTAAAAAGTTTATGTTAAATCGTGCAAATAATACTTTTATTACATTATTATTTTAAAAAATAAAAGAAATAGAATCTGTTTTAAAACACGGGTCTGAAGGAATAGTCATCATTCATCAACAATAGGATCAACTATTTGAGTCCAATTGAATCAACTATCACGATATCTGTGCGGCAATCAACCGGAACGCTTGTATGAATTTTCCGGGAGACAATAAACGATGCCGTAACTCAATTCACCACTGGGCAATAAAGGTTCCGGTAGCAGAAGTCTATTCCGTTAAAAGAAAAACAAAACCAGAATGTTTTCCGACAATAAATGATTTTGGTAGCAACAAACGCAGAAACGCTTCCGGTAATGCACATACTCTGTATTTTCTCCTAACGTTTCCGGAAAGGGTATGAGAACAAATTAAAGTGGCTGCAGAATATTTATTTTATATAGAAGGGTAAATTGGGTAGTTTGAGTTAAATGTTGGGGTGAAGGTACAAGTGTATATGTGTGGGGTAAAACTTCCCTGAAATCAAATACACAAATGTGAGGTCTAAGATTAGAATCTGCGTGAAGATATCAAGTGAAATAATATAAGTATGTCTAGTTGGGTTAGACCTTACGAACATGTATACACCATTTTTAGATTATTAGATACTTTATATTTTCAAATATATCGTTAATTAATACCAATGATTTTTTTTATGATGTATTTGCAATAATCATCCTACAATTGAAAGAAGTGAATTGTTCAGACTTTAAAATGCATCAATGTTAAATATTTTTAGAGAGAGCTTTATCGCACATGACGATCATATCCGATACCACTTGAATGATATGATTTTTTATTTTTTTTGCTAGAATGAAAATCACTTTTTACAAATAAAAAACAATTACCAAAAATGTGTTTATGGAGAAATTACTCAAACCTACATCTCATTTGAAGTTGCTTTTTACATTCCTATTTTCTATTTTATTTTTAAATCCATAACTAATAAACGAAAAACTAAAAATGTTTTTTTCTTCACAAAATAAGATGTAGCAAACGAGTTGTAAGTTACTCTTCCATTCCAAATCATTATCTATCATTTTAACAATTTCACATAGATTAATAAATGTAGTTAATGTTGTTTAGAAAAAAGTAATTGTGAGTTGTTTTACAAAAATATTCTTCATTAGTGGTATGGAAAACAAAAATTAAAAGAATTAGAAAAGGATAAAGTAACAAATAGTAAGAGGCATAATAAGAAAATAAGTATCAATTATTCCTCGATATTATAAAGTGACATGCATTGTAATTTTGGGACAAACAAATTTTGATAGAATGACATATAATCTGGAACGGTGGGAGTAATTCTCCTATAAGGAATTATAACAAAAATTAACTCATGTTTATTTCTTAGAATGAAATATAAGCAAGAATGATGCTAACAACACTATCTCTAATACTCACTCTTTTATTGGTTTAAATCAGTGTGGGTCTACACTTTGAAAATTGAACTCCCACAAAATGATGGGACATACATTGATTTCATCCAATAAATGAATGAAGGAAAACAAAACAAAAGCATCACGAATGAATTCCAGCCTTTAGATTTTTCATTTTACTAAATAAATGGAAATATGAAAGTAAATAAAATTCCAGCATGTAACGCCCCACTTTATTATTTATTTATTTTATTGAGTTCAGTGTCTTTTTGTATATTTTATTTGAATAACTGCGATGTGTGGTTTTTGGTAATTATTAGTTAGTAATTATTAGTAGTTTGTTATGACTTTAATAGTGAAAGGATATAATTAAATTAGATTAATGAGGCATAAGGGCAGTTTAGGAATAAGCAGAATTTGTTTGTTAGGTGAAGATTAAGATTTGTTTGTTGGAAAAATGGGGTGTTACAATTGGTATCAGAGCAGGTCGGTCCGTCCTGCCAAGTAGTTGAATCGTTAGTGTTGCGTGATGGTTGAATTATGTCGTTGTGTTTCCTAATCATTGTTCGTTGTATGTACATTTTCGAGGACGAAAATATTCTAAGTGGGAGAGAGTTGTAACGCCCCACTTTATTATTTATTTATTTTATTGAGTTTAGTGTCTTTTTGTATATTTTATTTGAATAATTGCGATGTGTGATTTTTAGGAATTATTAGTTAGTAACTATTAGTAGTTTGTTACGACTTTAATAGTGAAGAGATATAATTAAATTAGATTAATGAAGCATAAGGGCAGTTTAGGAATAAGGATAGTTTGTTTGTTAGGTTAATATTAAGATTTGTTTGTTGGGAAAACAGGGTGTTACACGGCACGCAGTAAAGAAGTTACACACGATGTCAAAACAAGCGAGATGTTAAGAAAGATGTCAAGACATTGTGATAACACAATAACAAACAACATACGTAAATAATAGAAGCAGGAAGTAAAACAACACAAGTTGTTTGTTAACCCAATTCGGTGTAACTTCACCTATGTTTGGGAGCTACCAAGCCAAGAAAGAAATTCACTATAGCAGTATTAATTCGAAGCATGCATAAAAACTATCTCCAGTCTACTAGATTCTCACTTGATCACTACCCGTGCAATTTCTATCTAAGACTGTCCTAGATAAGAGACCCTCTCTCACTTCCTCTCAATCACAATCTCAATTATCAACTTAACAAAAATAACAAAAATGGAGACACTTTCCTTAACAAACGAATCCACCCGTGCTTACAAGCTTATGAGTGATTCAGAGTCTACAGCTCAATTAATCAGTCTAGCTCTGGTATCAACAAGATATGAGAGTGACTCACAAATAACAAAGACAGACTAAAAATCATAATTGACTCTTTGTAAATGACGACTTCAATGGTAAATCATGTTTTGAGTCTTCTTTTATATAGTCTGATTGCAGAATGAACTTGATGCACAAATTGGGGCAGACATCCAACTGAATCCCAGTATTTCAGCACAATATTCTGAATCAGATAAGATATTTCCTTAAATGTTGCAACAACATACACCATCCGGTCACATCTATAAGCAAAACACAACTTTTTAGGTTCATTGAAAAACTGATGTATTTGGTATATAAATGTGACTAGATACATTAATTATTCAATGAACCTAAAAAGTTGTTTTTTGCTTATAAATGTGACCAAAGAGAGTACTTAAGAAACACGGTAAATAAAAACTGTCTTTCTCTACTTCTAGAAACTACACGCTTCTTGGTCAACTTTTCGTGTGAAACAGATCTTTAAAGAATCTTCAGGAATCTCACGCTTAAAAACAAACTCCAAGAAAGCAGAACAAGGTACGTTATGACGTCGAACCAACATGTCAAAACATTTTGTCCGACATCTTGCAAGAACTCTTCTTTTAACAAAATACAGCTAATACAAGTCTATAAACTTAACAGTAAAAGTGGATCCTGCTACCAAAACATGTTTGTCGGTCGGGATGATTTCGCGAGTAGAGAGTAACTTAGGCTATTGAGTTAATTTTTTTCATTGAGATTGCACAAAAAAATGTGAGCATATGTATATGAGGAAAGATAAATTACACTGACATGTTACACTAATGTTACATTGATCAATAACGTTTTACTTAATATATATATATATATATATATATTAAATTTGAATGTTGAATTAAAACTTTATTTCATATACATCGTCTATATAAATATAAAATCATTTAATACATTATTTTAGCATCAATAGTAACAATGTAAATCAAACGCGTTTATGACACTAATTTTACTGGTGGTTAATTATATTTCTTAATACGTGTAATTTAGTTTATTTCCCATGTATTACATTTCATAGTTTATAATCTTGTTTAATGTTTTTCCGTTGATCAGAGAGTTATTGGCACTTGGATTTTGATACAGTGTTGGCGGTCGACTCATTTGTCATATTTAAATTCTAACCGTTCTCTGCAAATGTTCACTTTTCATTTTTTTTGTAACTTGGTTTTACGCCTGTACGCGGGTTCGCTGGGTTGCATCTGTGATTAATGAATTTTTGCTAGGATAGATTAGAGTTGATCCACTTGGACTGTTTTATCACGTTGTATTCCCGTTTGGGTTATTCTGGAGTCAGTTCTAATGTCCACCCAGTCTTTGCATTTTTTTTTGTCAAATAGCCCAACGGCTAGAGAAATTTACCTTAAAGATGAATAAGTGGGGTGTTCGGAGTTCGAACTCCGACCCGTACATATATTATGCATTATCCCTTATCAAGCGAGCTAAGCTCATGGGACTTCTTTTTATTTTATATATTTTCTATTTTGCCTAAAAAAAAACTTCTATATCGAAAAATTCAATGTACAAATAAGGTTATTATATTTATGACAATACTAATTAATACTATAATGATTAAAAAGAATAATTTATTAATTTAGTTAATTTATTCTTTCCTTTATTAATTTTTTAGTAAATTAAAAATATTTAAATAACAGTTTACTAATTTAACATTTTATTTAAGAATAATTTAATTATTTTTTTATTTGAGAAATTTAACAATTTAATAAAAAGTCACAAATACCACTTAGGGGTATCAAAGTCAAATTATTTTCATCTCCCAAATATCACCTTGGTTAATCTTAAATATCAATTGAAAATGTAAAAATATGTAACTCTCTAGAAGACGATTAATGTCGAGTCCAACGAAACATGTTACACTTAAATAACAGAACGAATCAAAGTTTTAATCTTAATTGAAAAATATTCGCATTTAGTGTTTGGTTGTGAAGAAACATGCCGGTATCCAAAACAACAATCCTTCTCGAAGGAAATCAGACTATCTGCAGTCAAAATTTGACACATTCGATGTATATGTGGTTGTTCGACCAAATTCAAATAATTTAAATTTCAATATGTTTTTAACTAATTTAAATAAAAAGTCTTCATCATCTAATCTCAATTCAACGATCAAAAATGTAAATATCGTAATTGCGTTAAAACAAAAAGTCTTCATCATCTATCTAATCTTAATTCAACGATCAGAAATGTTAACATCGTAACTCTGTCAAAACTTTGACCATGTAGAATGTTAGTGCTATTGACTCTTGAGTGAAGGGGTAGTATAGTAATTTGGAAGAAGCATATTTGTTGGAGAATGGAAAGTACATATATTTAGGAAATGTGGGTGATATAGGAAATTAATTTTTGAGGAAAACAGCCCACTCCCATTCCCATCTTCTTCACTCTTGTCTGTCCTTCTCCTGTCTCCTCTCTGTTTTCTACTCACCTTTGACACCCACACAACCCAATACCCACACACTTTTTAAAGAGAGACAAAAACCAGTGTTTTTTTGTCTCTTATTTCTTCTTATTCTTTTGTCTTTTTTACACTCTTCAATTCAATGGGAGAAACCTTAAACCCTACTGCTCCAGAGTTTAACCCAAACAACTACATTCCCATTCCAGTCGCCGTCGGTATTCCATACCCTTATCCACCCTACGCCGTCACACCTCCGCCGCATCTATCAACCATACCCACCCGCTCTATTCTCCTCAGTCCTGCCCCTCCGACCCCTGAAACTGACCTTCGAAAAGACCTTTCGGCTTTCGGTGAAGTCAGAGCCGTTCAAACGGACTCATTCCGTAACGGAGTCATAACTGCTCATTACTATGATCTTCGACACGCAGAGATGGCGTTTGCCGCTATTCGCACCCACCACGTTCTCTGTGCTGCGTATTTCAACCCTCTTTCTTATTCCCACATTTTCGCTACGCCGCCACTTCAACCGCCGCCAGGTCTCGTCGCCGGTGTACCGCTGTGGGCCCACTATGTTCTCTCTGATGCTCTGAATCAAGGAACCCTAATTGTCTTCAACTTAGACGACGACGTCTCCTCTAATCAGCTGCGGGAAGTTTTCGAAACTTATGGTATTTATTTATTCATCTCGATTAAATTTTATTGTTTATTGTTAGCTTTTTTGTTTCAGAAATGAGATCTGAAAGTAGTGTGTGCTTTTTAATAGAAAAAAAATGAAAAAGCTTAATAGGACATGTCTCTATCGTAATCTTTGTTTGTGTGCCCCACTTTTACTCATTCATGTTTTGTTTTCAATGATTATAGGAGCAATCAAGGAAGTGAGGTATACACCATGGAAGAAAAGGAATCAAAGTTTTGTGGAGTTTTTCGACATAAGAGATGCTGAAAAAGCTTTGAAAGAATTGAATGGCAAAGAGATTAATGGAAAACCAATTGCTATTGAGTTTAGTAAACCAAAATTATTTCATTCTGACCCTAATGCTTATATCTCTAATAAGCCATTTAATTACAACATTAATCCACCTCCTTCGCCGCAACGTCGTTTTGCTCCTCGTCCTCATTCACCACAATTATCTCACAAGAGTTTAACATTTAACCGGGTGAACCACAATAGGATTGGCTCAATGGGTTCATTGAAAGGTGAAGAGAGGTATCCCTTTGTTAGAGTTCAAAGTAGAGAGAGTTTTGGGGAAAGTGCTTGGAGTTGGAAGGGGAAGATAGCAAGGAAACATGAAAATCGTTTTCTAATCAAAGAAGATGCTATTGTTGAATCTGATCCTAGAACGACTCTCATGATCAAAAACATACCCAACAAATACAGGTTCGTCTTTTTTTAATTTAATATATATTTTCTTATGTTGAGTTATAGTAATGTAATGTTATTTTATTATGTGGTTTGACTATATAGTCAGAAGTTACTGTTGAATATGCTGGACAACCACTGTGTACACTGCAATGAGCAGCTAGGCGACGGCGAGCCTCTATCCTCCTATGACTTTGTGTATCTTCCTATAGATTTTAAGTAAGTAATTTCATTTTCTTTATGTCCCGTTATTATTATTTTGGTAGGTAGACAAAAAATTGGAAGTCGGGTTTTAAATACCTTGATAATTGTTGTTTCCACTTGTGTATGTTAAAAAAACTTATCTGGTGGCAGTTAATTGCCGAATTTTTTTTTTAGTGTAAATCTGATGGCAGTTAACCTAACTCCCGACGGAGGTAAAAGTGTAATTTGAAGTAATTAATTTCATTTTCCTTATGTCTCATTATTGATTTTTTTGTAAATAGACAATGAACTTTGGAAACTCCAATTAAGTTGGGTTTCAAATATCGGATTTTGATATACTATTGTAAAGGTTACACGTAGCTACACGCTATAACAAATCTTGTATGCTGATTTAAGATTGGACGATTCATATTTAAATTTGGTTTTACACGGTAAAACAATCTAAAGTTACAGCACGAAATCCCGTTCAATACGGTTTTTTACTTATTTATTTTTGATATTTTTGTTGTTTGAGTTGGAACTTTTGGACTTGTGCCACGTTATTTTATTATTATGTAACCCGTGCCGTATAGTAGTAGTATATTATATTATTAGTGGTAGTGTTGTGATGGTACTAATATACAAATGACAAATCTGTGATGTATAGGAACAAATGCAACGTGGGATATGGATTTGTGAATATGACATCTCCTGAGGCAACGCTAAGATTCTACAAGGCCTTCCAACACCAACATTGGGAGGTCTTTAACTCTAGAAAAATTTGCCAACTCACATATGCAAGAGTTCAGGTATTTAACTACTACATTATATATATTGTTTTGGTTACGTTTAACTGCACATATGATACACCGTAGTCCACATGAATAAGTCACATACTGAAACTATATAATGATTTGTGTATTTTTATTTATGAAAAGGGTTTCGAAGCGTTGAAAGAGCATTTTAAGAACTCAAAGTTCCCGTGTGAGATGGAGCATTACCTGCCAGTGGTGTTTTCACCACCTCGAGATGGCAAACAATTGACGGAGCCAATTCCAGTGGCGGGGAACATGCTACTAATTGGTGCTGCTCCTTCTGTAGCTGATGAGATGGAAGGTCAAGATCATAGGGTAGGTAGTGGTGGCTGTGACGTGATGAGCAATAAAAGTGGCGGCATAGGTGATGATGATGATGATAAAACAGATGTGAAGTGAGGTAAAGAAGCTGGGTGTGTAATAGTATTAGTGTACATGAATGTGCATTAATTTACCTAGCACATCAAGAATTAAAGGTGGTTGTTGAGCAACGAGCCACACTTGTGTTCTCTTTTCATAGTGCTCTCTGCTCACAAGACCCACCATCTTTGAACCTCTTGCTGCTCGCTGCTCACTTCCAATTTCTGTAGTATTTTCATTTGTTTTCTTTTATTTTTCAGTCTAGTTTCTTATGTCCTTTTTAAATTTTATCTCTAGTCTAGTCTTATAGAGGTTCTGGCACTTCAGATGTACTAGTATTTTCTTCTCTTACAAGTTTAAATTTCAATATTTTTATTATGTTGTTTATTGGATAGTACTACCTTGAAACGGTGGATAGCATAGGGACGGCTTAAGGCTGTTAGTTACTGTTAATTTACGTTTATTATAGAGCAACATTGGAACGGTGGATAATATTTGGTTTTAGCAAAGTAAGTGTATGCAATGGAGATCATAGTGGAGGGGTATCTTAGAATCACGACAACCCTTTTCGGTTTTACAGAAGCTACAAATATAATTTTTTTAAAAATTGTGGTGGATCGTCATGTTTATAACATATCCAACGTGATACTAAACATGAACTTAGTCCATGCTTATTATCACAATAAACCACCATCATTTTGACAAAAACACTAAAATGTGAATGGTCAACTTTTACACGACTCTTTATGTTATTAGGAGTGTACATGAGTTGAACTATTTCGATTAAATCGGCCACCAAAACCTAGATTGACCCACTAAAACTAGGTTGAAGCCGCTGGTAAATGATTCAAGGAGGTCCTTTGCTTCCGAAAACTTGAAACAGCCTTGACAACACCTTAAAATGCATGCCAAATATTGAGCTTTTGTTGAAGAAAAAAAAACTTGCAAACACCCTTGACGACACCTTAAATATTCATTATAATCAACTTTTTAACATGGAAGGTGTGTTTGTTTTAACTTTAACAAAAATAAATTCTTTATTAGAAAATCTGATATTTTGAAAACTATTTGTGTTTGTTCACTGTCAAAAAAGTAACATTTACAAAAAATGCAAATTTTTAACTAGGGTATATGTTATCTCCTTGATTTTAAGAAAAAAAAATAATTTTAGAAAAAACTAATCCGGATAGCTTTTCATATTAGAGTCGAAGTATAATTCTTTTTATAAAATGATTATTCTAAAAATCTTAAACAAACACTTAAAAATGACAAAATTATTTTTAATAGAAAAAACAAACGCCCCCTCTATCATCGCAAATAATCAATTTTTCTCGCAATATGTTCTTCTCTTTTTCAAACTCATGTTTTTCAATGTAGTATTTGTGCCACGACATTCGCTTTAAAAGTTCACCAAAAGAAAAAAGGCATTCACTTCAAAGAGATGTTATTGACTCCAATTTTATTTTATTTTTCTCCTTCATTTTCTCGAAAATTACCATTCAATGTAACTTCTCTATTCTTTATTTTTCTCAAGTTTGTTGAGATTTTGCTCTGTCTATGTTTGCTATTTGCAATTCTTTGCTTATTTATGTGCTTACCAATTTTTTTTCTTCTGTTTTTAAGGAGAATTTTTCATTTTCTATATGCTTGTCTTAAGTTGGATTTAAGTGAGTGGTTAGTCTAACGTTGACCATGGGTCTATGAGTGAGTTAAATATTAATGTATATATATAAGAGAAATGACTACCATTAAAAAAAGTTGACTCATGTAAATGCTTTAAAATTTTGAGTGGAGAATTTGATAGTTTTTGGTTAAATGTTTATTCTATGTTGAATGTAGGTTTTGGATGTTGTTATAACTCTTTAGGTCTGATGTTTGTAATTTGTATTTCTATTAAAAAATCATTTTTTTTGTTTAACATATAATTTAGGCTAAATTACATCATGGGTCCTTTAAGTTTGAGGTTTGTAACAGATTGATCTTTTAAGTTATTTTTGTCACACATAAATCCTTTAAGTTTGAGGTTTGTAGCAGATTGATCCTTTAAGTTATTTGGTCACAAATAAGTTCTTTAAATTTGTAAACGTTTTCGATTTAGTCCGTCTACCACATCGTCGTTCGGTTAATAGAAGGACTAAATCAAAACCGTTTACAAACTTAAATGACTTATTTCTGACAAAAATAACTTAAATGATCAATCTATTACAAATCTCAAACTTAAAGGACTTATGTGTAACCAAAATAACTTTAAGGGCCAATTTTTTACAAACCTCAAACTTAAATGACTTATGGTATAATTTAACCTATAATTTATTATTCGCTTTATATATGAATTATTTTCTCCTTTTACATTTATTTGTGTGAGTCAAATATTTATGGCTTAATTAATCCACCAATCCCTTAACTTAATTATTTGTCTCAGCTTGGTCCCTTAACTAAAAAAATGTCTCAAAGTGGTCCCTTAAGTTTTCTGCCGTTATAACTTTTGGTTCTTCGGTCAATTTTAACTTTAAATGTCTTACGTGGACCAACATTGTAGGTGGTCCATCATAGACCTTATTAAAATTTTAATTTAAACCTTTTGATCTCTTATTTAAAAAGAGCATTGGATCATACATGTCTATTCTATCTTAGAGGGAACCACCAACAACTAATTTTTTTTTTTTCTTTTTCTTCATCTTCTTCCTTTCTCTTCTTCATCATATTCAAAATCATAAACCATGAAGAAGAAGAAGAAAAAACCCATATTTTTTTCCTCTTATGAATTTAAGAATTCAGAAAAAGGCAAACGACACACAACGTTTCTATCATTAAATTGGTTTTGAGATGTTATGAAACAAAGATGACGGATAAGTATCTTGATAAAAACACATAAACCGGTTCACACACTTTCTTTCTCTCCCTTCCACCATTCTTCATAGTTCAGCTTTACAACAATTGCACAATACAATCACACATAAAAATTGTAATAGTGGGGCTCCAAAATTCTACCCCATACTCAATTCTAGAATCTTCAAATTCTAAGAATGGTGGTGAAATTTAAAAAGACCTTACTTCCTAAATCTATTTTGACCATTACCCGAATCCCTAATTCCTAAATCTATCTTCTTCCTGCTTCAAATTCGAGTTCCAACTTAAGAGAGAAAAAATCAATTGAGGTTTTTGTTGTTGAAGTTTCTGGGTTCAATTCTGTTATATTTGGATTGTATAACCTTTGTACAACAATTCATGTTGATGATGAGAATGGTGTAGTAAAGTTGGTGTTCATTGGTGTTACACTTTTATATCCAACGTAGTAGATATGGAAGGTAATGGAAAGAGATTTGGTCAATTAATTTGATGAAGAAAATAATCTGGGTTTTTCTTTTTATCCTCTTGTGGGTTTATGATTTTAATGGAGATAAATATGATGTTGAAGATGATGAATAAGAGGAGGGAAGGAGATGAAGAAATGGAAAAAAATATTTTTTTTGTGCTTCATTATAAGATAGAATAGACTTACACGATCCAACAGTCCTCTTTTTAAATAAACGATCAAAGGGTTTAAATTAAAAAATTTAATAAGGTCTTTGGTGGACCACTTTTAATGTTAGTACACCCTAGACATTTAAGATTATGGTGATAATGGAAAGGACCAAAAGTTATAACGGCATGAAACTTAAGGGATCACTTTGAGACATTTTTTAGTTAAGGGACCATTTTAAAACAAAGTATTAAGTTAAGAGACTAATAAATCAATTAAGCCAATATTTATTAGGGTATATAAGCAAATGGTTGTTCGAAGCCAAACGAAATCTAGTTTAAGGTAAATGAAAAAAAATTTAACCGTGCAACACACATAAATATGTTGTAGATTTTTGGAAGTCATTGATCGCTGCCGCTATTTTCATAGACTTTTCTTATTTAGTTGATGTGTTTACAACCTCTATCTTAGATATATTTTCTTTATCTTAGATTGTGTTTCTCATTTCAATTTCAAGTTGAAATTGTTATTTCACTCATTAAACTTGTTAAACATTGTTAAAGATAGTTAAAATTAGTTGATTTTTTTGGAAGGTGCTAAGTTGGCTATGATTGATAAGCTTAGTTATAATCACTATATAAAGTAGTTAAATGTTTCAGCTATATACACACAAAATTTTTCAAATTATCTCTAATTTCCCAACTTTCACTAGGACCCTTTAACAATGAACTATGGATACCCTTAAAAAAAACAATGAACTATGTATTTATATGTATGGCAAAAATATAAAATAAAATAAAAAAAGCTGCAAAACTTATAGAAAAAAAATGAAGTTGATTCCATTTTTACTTATCACATAACATACTTATCTTTTGGCTGTTTCCATCTAACAAAGTTTTCACAAAATGGGTGTTGCAGCTTATTTGCATTTTTTGGCCTTGGACGTGTTAGTGGACCACATGACACTGTCCTACATGAGTTACCACTACATTCAATGCACTGCACCACGTTCTGTAGCTTTCATCCGATCATGGGGACATTACATTACCACCACCATTTCCCCAGATTTTAACTTTGTTTCTTTTTGTGATGCTCCAGGGTTTTGACACGTGGACTACCCCGATGATTGCCATGTCAGTCTTACTATGGGGATCCTTCCCACCTCCCGAATCAAACCTCGTATTGTTAATGTCAAAATACCGGTCATTCCCGTATCTGTGTTTGACCAATTTATCTTTGACAAAACTTCCCAGACCCCAATTTTCTTGGATTTGGAGGGTAAATATTTCTCTGGTCCTACGGTTTTAATTTCTTTTCACAATAAAAAGTAACTTCTCCGATTGTTTTTAGGTGTTTGATTGAGTCTGTTTTTGTTTTTAGAGTGACAAAAATTAATTTTGAATGAATTTGGTTATATAAAATTGATTTTTTATAGCAAAAATAAGACTAATTCATATCATTAATGATAAGTGGATACAAATAGGATGATACATCATAAAATATATGAGACTAGAGTATATAAACTCCGATCGTTATTATAAATAAAAATCTATATTTTGGATCTATTTAATTAATGATGTATGTGATCTCAATTATAAACCACATGTATTATTTTATGAATGAAACTAAAATGTTGATTTTTACTTATAATAATGTCTGAAAGGTGTAATAAGCAAGCTCTTATGATATATCATGAAACATATGGGGACTAGAGTATATAATAAGGAAGCTCTAGTCTAGCAATGTTTAAGCTACCTTGTTTTTTTTTTTAATGAACTACCTTGTTTGCATCCTCGCAAAAGCTGATAATATAATCAATTTTATAATAAATATGTGAAATTAATTTTGACCAAAGTAAGTTGAAGATAAAATAATGTGTTTGTATATTATAAATTTGTGTGTTAAATTTTTAGAATCAAAATTTATAAATCTTAGTAAAGTAGAATCAATTCGACAAAACATTATAATTAGTTCTACACTCTCTTACTTAATTTTAACCACTTTAAAAATAAAATCAAACATACATTAAACTATTAACTAGTTTATAAATCGTTCACTATAAGTTTACCTGTTATAGCTTATCAGATATTCATTATTTTTTACCAAACTGAATTTAAGTTTTAAAAAGAGAGTGTTCATAACACTACTCATTTATGTGCTCTTCAAGAGTAATATTATTTTCCCTAAAAAAAGTAATGTTATTTATCCCTAAAAAAAGAATAACAATGTTATTAATTTGAGATTAGATTGCTAGATTGCTTGACAAAAAAGAAGAGAGCAAGAGGAACAAATTAAATTCCAAATAAGATCATTTGGCTCATTCCACTTAGGTTGACCTAGTGGTATTAACTTGGAATATGAGAGTGTGCTCTTGCTTGAGGTCTCATGGTTGATTTTCTCTAATGTCAATTTAAGTAGGTTAGTTTAGCTTCTTTAAAAAAGATCATTTGGCTAAAATATTATATTATCTATTTATTTATGACAAATGCTAACTTGCGAGCACATGTTAAAAAATTTATTATAAAAATATACGTATTAAAAATCGTGAAATATTATATTTTTTAATGCAAAGTTACTTTTTCTTGAATTTCTTAACATGTGCCTTAGGACACAAGTTAACATGACGAGATGATTATTTTTAAATGTGGTTGTGGGGCATGCGTGAGTACACTTTTTGATGTAGCCAAGGCCACACGGTTGGCCATCTGGACCCGTCCCATAAACAATTCCGTTACTTTTTATAACACAATACAAATTGCAACTTTAATTAATCCAAATACACTTGGAATTGATACCAGACAGACAACCTTGGAAATAACATTTGTACGGAATGTGTATTTCTTCTATGCCATGCTCCATCGCTTTCCATTGTCAACAAAAACAAATCAGTGTTTTAGGATGTGTTTAGACGTGGGACTTGGAAGGGAGGTGCCATTTTTTTTTTCTTCTTAAAATTGTTGTTCACATATGCACTCAGAGGTTAATAGTTGTTCAATAAAATGTCCTAAATGGAATTTCAAGAGCACTTTGAATAATTTTTTGAATTCTGCTATCTAAAATTCACTTCCGTCCTGCAGGCATGACGAAAATACCCCTGCGCAAGTTAACTTGCGCACAGATTTAACATATGCGCAAGTTAACTTGCGCAGTGTCTGTGCAGCAAATATAACGTGTGCAGGTTAAGTCACGCTGCGTGACTTAACTTGCGCACTTATTTATGCAAAACAACTTTGAGGATCTCTTTTTTCAAAACAACTTATTTGAAACAGTTTACTAATACAAAACAGAGATCCTAATAAGTTGTTTTTGCATAAAAAAGATGTTCTGAACAAGTTGTTTTGAAAAGTGAGATCTTGATAAGCTGATTTGCATAAATAAGCTAATTTGAATAAGTTATTTTGAAAAAAGAGATCCAAATAAGTTGTTTTGCATAAATAAGTTGTTTTGGAAAAAGAGATTCTAATAAGCTGTTTTGCATAAATAAGCTAATTTGAATAAGTTATTTTGAAAAAAGAGATCCAAATAAGCTATTTTGCATAAACAAGCTATTTTGAATAAGTTGTTTTGACAAAAGAGATTCTAATAAGCTGTTTTGTATAAATAGGCTGTTTTGAATAAGCTGTTTTTTAAAAAGAGATCCTAATAAGTTGTTTTGCATAAATAAGTTGTTTTGAATAAGTTATTTTGTAAAAAGAGATCCTAATTAGCTGTATTGCATAAAAAAGTTGTTATGGATAAGTTGTTTTGAAAAAAGATATCTTGATAAGCTGTTTTGCATAAATAAGCTGTTTTGAATAATTTGTTTTGAAAAAAGAGATCCAAATAAGTTGTTTTGCATAAATAAGCTGTTTTGAAAAAAGAGATTCTCATAAGTTGTTTTGCATAAATAAGCTATTTTGAATAAGTTATTTTGAAAAAAGAGATCATAATAAGCTGTTTTGCATAACTAACGCACGTGTAAAAATGTGCGTTAGTTAACATGTGCTGCGTGACTTAAGTCACGCATGTGTTAACGCTGCGTGACTTAAGCCAGACACTGCGCAAGTTAACTTGCGCACAAATTTAACACATGCGCAAGTTAACTTGCGCAGTGTCTGTGCAGCAAATATAACGTGCGCAAGTTAAGTCACGCTGCGTGACTTAACTTGCGCAGGGACATTTTAGACATTTTGGTTGGGCGGGTGTGTATTTTGCTGGGTGAAGAGTGACATTCTAATTTTTTTAATAAAACTAAAATGTTTTACTATCTGAAATTTGTTCCATCAAACTTCTAAGTGTCTCCCTTTTGTAACTATCAATGTGTTGGTTTAATGGACCTTTCTTTGATCATATTGGTTGTCTATTTTGAGTATGGTCGCGCGTGGACTAGGGTGCAACTCATCCATACCGGGTGCGTGGAGTTGAGATGCGCTGATCATCCGTGCATGACACGTGGCATTAAGTGAAGATGAGCTGAGCTGGTTGGCCTGCCTTGAACAGTCAAACCAACGTTAAATGAGAACGAACTGAGCTGGTCTGACTTGAACAATCAAACTAGTGATAAATTCTCTACAGATCTGAGCCCTATAATGTAAGTTCTTCTAAAGGTCGAGTTTACACCAATACTCACTCAGGTCTTGAAGGGTGGCTCTACTCTACACCGATACTCACTCATGAATGAGTCATGATAAGCTCTAAATTGTACCAAAGGAATTATGAGAACTTCTGACCGAGTACTAATGAGCTTTTAAGTTTTATAATTAGTCTAACTTAATGAACTTGAAAGTCATGTTTAACTCCAAATTAGTAGAGATTTGAAGTTACATTACATTGATCATATACCATGTTTGATCTCGACCTTTTCCTGAATTGGATTTTTAGTTTTTTTCTCCCCCTATGTTACATTCCGTTTGTACCATTATGTTTAATTAAACATCTGGTTCTTTAAATTTGATTCTTTTCTAATAATACTACAATAGTGTTAAGATCTAATTTGCACGGTCAAGTGGCTAAACTACATGCAAGTGAAGGAAATTAATGACATTAATTATGTGGATCAGTCTTTATCACCAAAATTTCAAATGTGGTACATATCAGTATATGTCTTGATGGTTGTAAATAGAGCTACAAGAAATGTACACGATTTATAGAGTTTGATGGATGCTCTCTGAAGAGTTTATTAAGGGGAGAAAATTCTTGCAGCATTGAACTGAGACTCTATATTTACCAAATGCTTCTAATTTCACACAAGTTGTGTTGAAAGTAAGACATAAGACTAATGGTGCAAATAAAATATAACACAAATGAACAATTTGAAAAAATTACTTACATGACCAATTGAAAAAAGGTAAAACTTATTAGACAAAATTACTCATATTCTAAATTCTATTTGGTAAATTAGAATATGAAACATCAGAATCTGGAAAACATAGAGTAAACATGGAATGGAACTAAAAGTTAAATTAGCAATAGTAAAATACAAATGAAGATTCTAGCAAGATAATGCTGAGTAGATACTTTAGCAGGCTGGTTTTGTCCTGGTGTTACGTTTTCTTTTCAGTTGTTGTTATAGACTTGTATTTTTCATGGTGGACATTAGCGTTTCATTTTACCTTACAAGGTCAAATTCATTCTTATGTCTTTGGTTTTAAGGTCTAGTAATATATTCTCATCTGAATGTGATTTTGTTGCTCTATTCTCCTTGGTCCAAGACAAAATAGACATATAAGTATAACTAAAGCTATTTAGTTAGATTAATCAATAAAGTTACATATAGTCCAGTAATTGATACTATATATAGTATATAGTGTTTTTTATTTTTTTTGTAGTTTAGTATAAGACATCATGTCTCTATGACAGTTAAAGTCCTAATATTCAAGTATATTTCGACAGGCCCAATGATCATGAATTCATGATTAGGGAACATTAATCCTCAACGTTATCTCTTTTACGTCGTTCTTCTATGGACATATTGTTTATCAAACTACAAGTGACGACGCTAAGTAAAACATAAGCTAGAGCTTCTCCTTATAAAAACAAAAGAACAAACAAGAACTTGAAGAACCTTGTTCAAACCGCAATGTATTGTGCTGTGACACAAAATAGCAAGAATACACGATTAGCATTAGAGATTGAAATTGAGAGAGTCGAGCTGATCTTTGCAAAATCCAAATTTAGTATGATAAAAAAACTTAAGGCCATGTCTAACCTTTATGAAAAGGCTTAATTAGATTTTTAGTCATCGCATTTTGACCAGCTCACGAAAATTATCCTGCCTATTTTAAATCGAACAAAAAAGCGTCTCTAAACTATCATTTTTTTGCAGTTTTAATCCTACATCCTATTTGTTAGGTGTGCTGAATAAAGTAGATTCTTTGTACCGCATGTTTTATTCTTTGTTTATTTCATGGTTGAGCGTATGGGGTATGTCTAAAACTGTCATAAAACTGTAATTTCTCCGCTTTTCTGAAGTTGAAAATAGGAGGTAGGGCTAAAACTGCAACAAAATGATAGTATAAGGACAATTTTGTTCGATTTGAAAGAGGTAGGACCATTTCCGTGAGCTGGTCAAAATGCGAGGACCAAAAATGTAATTAAGCCTTTTGAAAATTTGGTACGATTTAACCTTTTTAGTTAAATAAATTCATAAAAAGCCTTAGACTTCCTTATCTTTATCTTTATTTAAGAAAATCTGGAATAGTCTGGTTAAACTCACATATTCCCGCCGTTAGTATAACAAGTGTGATATTGAGTGACATATAAGTTTGAAGAATTATAGACCTGATGCTTTAAGATTTTAAGTGAAGATGTGATGTTTAAGACACTAATGTGTTTGCTCTAAGCCAATGTAATGTTTCCCATGCTCCCCGTGTGGGCTCACGATTAGTTTATTATTTATTTAGATATTAATACAATTTTTTACGAAAAAACTTTATAGAGAAAAATATGAAAATACTTAAACTATTTATACTACAATTGAAAGAAAATAATAGACGTTCAAATAATTTTTTCCTAGATAAATCGAAATTGTTACTGAGTTTTTTTTTCATATATAAACTTGAATTATTAACAATATAAACATTTATATTTGAGGAAAAAATAATTTAACCTTAATTCATATAGAAAAAAAATGAAATTCAGAAATTATTTTAAAGCTTTCCCTGACCATGTATTTGGACATTAAGGGTCCGTTTGATGGTCAGGATAGGGAGACAGGATATGATACATTAATCATATCCTGATTAAATCTTATGTTTGATGCACCAAAATGATAGGATAAAATAAACCATTTTCATATCCTATCCTGACTTTCCTTTGTAATTTATATCCCGAGTATAGGCTGGGTTAGGAATTATCCTGACAGAATTAGAAGATCATTCCTTATTTATTATCTTGATATTCTGCCATTTTTAAAATATTGTCATTTTTAAAATAATAATAGCATGTATTTTCCATAATAATTAATAACATGCCATTTTTATAATATTTAATTAATTATGAGAGCAATTTTTCATTTAATTATAATGATATCCTGTTTGTTATCATGTGCGCATCAAACACATGATAAGATTAATGTTTATCATGTCCTTATCATATCCTATCACTATCCAGCTTTATATCATATCCTGCCTCTATCATATCCTGACCATCAAACGGGCCCTAAAGCAAGAAGGGGATCCCACTTAAAAAAAATTGTATTATTTTTACCTTTGCAGTATATATAAAGCAATTTATTTTAGACACATTTCATTGACTTTTACATGTATTAAAAACCATTCTTATTTTCAATTGAACTTTTCATATTTTAAATGATTTTATAAAATGTGATGTAACATGATAGAATGTGATGCAATTTAAAAAGACAATCAGAGAATGACAATACAAACTTTTGTACTAGGAGAATGAATCATATATTTGCAGGGTAGAGAAATTAGGAGCGATACTTGACTTAAGTAGTTTTATATGATGTGATGCAATTTAAAAAGTCAATTAGAAAAATGGTAATACAAATTTTTATATTGGGAGAAGTATTCATTGATTTATGTGATAGAGATATTATGAGAATCAAGATTTATCCACATGCATTTTGACAAAATAAAATTGAGTTGGACAGTTAAATGATTTTATATATATTTAGATTAAGATGTGCAGGCCAATATAACATATGTATTGTATATCAATCCATTTGGCAAAATATCAGCAGTAACTTTAAAACTTATGACACATGCAAAGTATATTTATAAATTATAATAAGATATGCAAGTCATAAAGAATCATAAAGCATAGATAGAAGCTGTAAGTAATTACTTGAGTTTATCTTGGAATGCTGTGCTGCTAAGAATATGGGAAACAAAGGTGGATTTTTACGTTATGCAGATGGCGTTGACAAGTTGCTATTATTCTTTGGAACTTTGGGTTGCATTGGTGATGGCATACAAACTCCACTCACTATGCTTGTTCTTGGGAGTTTGATAGATGATTATGCTCGTGGTGGTTCTGAAGATATTGTGTCCATTCATAATATCAACAAGGTAATTAGCACATGCACAAATAATCAGTGAACAAATCATCACCACTAAAACCATTACAGTTCTAGTTATCCTATATCAACAATAAGATTAATGCAAAATTTTCATTCCTTTTCTGTTATATAATCGACTAATTGTGTCTATGAAAAAGATCAAAGTTGTGATTTCATTATTATTTGTTGCTCCAGTAGTTATGATTACATTCATTTTAGATTTTTTTATTTCTTTCAAAATTTCCTTTACTTACTAACATGTGACAAAATTATGTTTATCATTTACTACAGTATGCTCTCAAGCTACTTGGTGTTGCCATTGGAGTTGCTTTATCTGCTTTTATTGGTAAGTACTGCTGAAATTCTTGATGATTTTTTCTCCATTTTAGCTGAAGTTAACCTGAACTATTAGTCCTCTTTGTCCATGTTTGGACTGTCACTCAAATGCATGTATCACCTTAGCCAATTTGTGCCATGCTAAGGAGGCAAAATATAAAGTAAAACAACTTCTGATGCTGTAACTGCAAATAGTTGTGCATCTAGTCTGAAAAACCTATCAAATATAATATTGATTCCAATAGAGTACACAAAAATTATCTTGCAGTTGGAGTATGCTGGACAAGAACTGCAGAAAGACAAACTTCGCGGATGAGGATTGAATATCTTAAATCAATCCTAAGACAAGAAGTTGGTTTCTTTGACAAGCAAACTAACTCTTCTACAACTTTCCAAGTAATTGCCACCATAACTTCTGATGCTCAAACAATCCAAGACACCATGTCTGATAAGGTACATATATTTTTAGATTCTTCTTTCTCCTTTTCCTCCTTTTAATCTTTTGAGCTAAAATAATTTGTATTTGTTTGTTTCAGGTACCTAACTGTCTTGTTCACCTCTCAGCATTTGTCTCTAGCTTTATAGTGGCACTCTTCCTCTCTTGGAGACTTGCAGTAGCTGCTTTTCCATTTTCAATTATGATGATCATGCCAGCACTCATATTTGGAAATGCTATGAAAGAGCTGGGTGATAAAATGAAGGATGCGTTCGGAGTTGCTGGTAGCATAGCAGAACAAGCAATCTCATCGGTTCGAACTGTTTACTCGTATGTAGGTGAGAAGCAAACACTGAAGAGGTTCAGCTCTGCACTTGAAACATGTATGCAGCTTGGCATAAAGCAAGGTCAGACAAAGGGAGTGGTTATTGGAAGTTTTGGATTGTTATATGCTACTTGGGCCTTCCAATCTTGGGTTGGAAGTGTTCTGGTTAGGACCAAAGGAGAAAAGGGTGGCAAGGTGTTTTGTGCTGAAATATGTATTATTTGGGGAGGATTGTGAGTATCTTCATCCTTTTTTCCTTTTTGTTTCAAGTTTCTTGCTAAGTAATAATTTTTTCAAGCTTTGAGAAAAAGAATCCTGCAAAAACATGTTCATAGTACTTGAAATTTACTATATGCAGGTCTCTCATGAGTGCACTACCAAATCTGGCTTCCATATTAGAGGCGACAATAGCAGCTACACGGATTTTCGAGATGATTGATAGAAAGCCAACCATAAACTCTACAAAAGAAAAAGGAAGGATTTTGAAGCATACAAGAGGAGAGATTACATTTAAAGATGTTGAGTTTAGTTACCCTTCAAGGCCAGATACCCTGATTCTCCAAGGACTCAATCTTAAAGTTCAGGCATGTAAAACAGTGGGCCTGGTTGGAGGAAGTGGTTCTGGAAAATCCACTATAATCTCTTTGCTTGAAAGATTCTATGATCCTACATGTGGTGAGATATTGATTGATGGTTTTGACATAAAAAGACTACACCTTAAGTGGTTTAGGTCCCTGATAGGATTGGTAAATCAAGAGCCAATTCTCTTCGCAACATCCATAAGAGAGAATATTCTATTTGGCAAGGAAGGAGCTTCAATGGAAGATGTCATAACCGCAGCAAAAGCAGCAAATGCACATGATTTCATTGTCAAACTTCCTAATGGCTATGAAACTCCAGTAAGCTTTGAGTCCTATCTCATTCCACTCACACTTGTTATCTTTATTTTCATAAGCTTAGAAAATTATACCTTGTTGTTCAGGTAGGACAACTAGGAGCTCAATTGTCTGGAGGACAAAAACAAAGGATTGCTATTGCAAGGGCTTTAATAAGAGATCCTAAAATCCTACTACTTGATGAAGCCACTAGTGCTTTGGATTCACAATCTGAAAGAGTAGTACAAGATGCACTTGACTTGGCTTCTAGAGGTAGAACAACAATCATCATCGCTCATCGCCTTTCCACGATTCGTAAGGCCGATTCAATAGTAGTTCTTCAATCAGGAAAGGTGGTTGAAAGTGGTTCTCACAATGAGCTACTCCAACTAAACAATGGACAAGGTGGGGTTTACACCAAAATGTTACATTTGCAACAAACAAGTCAAAATGAAAATGCACAGCATCAAATAAACAAGAGCCCTCGTGTAATGGAAACTCTAATAACAAGTTCAAATCCAAGCCAGAAAAGTACTCCAATTCATCATGCATTTAGCCCTGCACAACCATTTAGTCCCATTTATTCAATCAGTGTTATCGGCTCTAGCTTTGATGATGACTACAGCAGTGAAAACTTAGAGAAACCTTACAAATCAAACATCTCTCACTGGCGTTTACTACAAATGAATGCTCCTGAATGGAAGCATGCTTTGTTTGGATGTTTAGGTGCCATTGGCTCAGGAATATGCCAACCATTTTATTCCTATTGCTTAGGAATAGTTGCTTCTGTCTATTTCATAGACGACAACGCTCTGATCAAATCACAAATCAGGTTGTACTCAATCATCTTCTGCTGCATAGCCGCTGTGAACTTCGTCTCAGGCCTCATTCAACATCACAATTTTTCCATCATGGGAGAGCGCTTGCTGAAAAGGGTGCGAGAGAATTTGCTCGAGAAAGTGTTAACCTTTGAGATAGGATGGTTCGATCAAGAGGAGAACACAAGTGCAGCAATCTGTGCACGTTTGGCGACTGAAGCTAACTTGGTTCGATCCCTGGTTGCAGAACGAATGTCGTTGTTAGTTCAAGTCTCCGTTACTGCATTGCTTGCTTTTGTACTTGGTTTAATCGTTACATGGAGGGTAGCTATTGTCATGATCGCTATGCAGCCTTTGATCATTTCATGTCTCTATTCAAAAACCGTTCTCATGAAGAGTATGTCAGGAAAAGCAAAAAATGCTCAAAGAGATGCTAGTCAGTTAGCAATGGAAGCCACTACAAACCACAGGACTATTGCCGCATTCTCATCCGAGAAAAGGATACTAAATTTGTTCAAAATTGCTATGGGTGGCCCTAAGATGGAAAGCATCAAGCAATCATGGATTTCAGGTTCCATATTGTCTATGTCACAGTTCATAACAACAGCATCTATAGCTTTGACTTTTTGGTATGGAGGCATATTATTAAATCGTAAACAAGTTGAATCAAAGCAACTCTTGCAAGTTTTCCTCATTTTGATGGGAACTGGTAGACAAATTGCTGATACAGGAAGCATGACTTCTGACATAGCTAAAAGTGGAAAAGCTATTAGTTCAGTATTTGCAATACTGGATAGGAAAACTCAGATTGAACCTGAAGATACTAGACACAGAAAGTTCAAAAAGAGTATGAAGGGTGATATAAAACTGAAAGATGTGTTTTTCTCATATCCTGCAAGACCAGACCAAATGATTCTCAAGGGTCTCAGTCTTGAGATTGAAGCTGGCAAAACAGTTGCATTAGTTGGACAAAGTGGCTCAGGAAAATCCACTATCATTGGCTTAATTGAAAGATTTTATGACCCTATTAAGGGATCCATATTCATAGACAATTGTGACATCAAAGAACTTCATTTGAAAAGTTTGAGATCACATATTGCATTGGTGAGTCAAGAACCTACCCTATTTGCTGGAACCATTAGCGACAACATTGTATATGGGAAGGAAGACGCATCAGAGGCTGAAATAAGAAAAGCCGCACGTCTTGCAAATGCTCATGACTTTATAAGGTACACTTTCTAATCTCTATCCCTCATTGTCTTGGCTTATAGCATAAACGCTTGTCATATAAATAATATAAGCTAGTAGAAAAGAAAAGTTAGTAACAAAAACTTGTGTGATGCAGTGGAATGAGAGAAGGGTATGATACATACTGTGGAGAAAGAGGAGTGCAACTATCAGGAGGACAGAAGCAAAGAATAGCAATAGCTAGAGCAATGTTGAAGAATCCATCAATACTTCTATTAGATGAGGCAACAAGTGCTCTTGACAGTGTATCAGAGAATCTTGTACAAGAAGCATTGGAGAAAATGATGGTTGGAAGAACATGCGTTGTTATAGCTCACCGTTTGTCAACAATACAAAGTGTTGATTCCATAGCTGTGATTAAAAATGGAAAGGTGGTGGAACAAGGTTCTCATTCACAGTTACTGAATGATAGATCAAATGGGACTTATTACTCTTTAATTAGGCTACAACAAAGCCATTCAACTTGATATGTTGTGTTTCTGGGATTATTATTGCTTTTGGTTATATTATTTCAGTATATGGGAGTCCACTTATTAGTATATCACTGTGCAATTTTGACATTTTTTTTTACATAAGCAACTCTTTCATTTATGTTGCATAATAATCTCAACACTCAAGGACCAACCAATAATGTAAGACACGGAAGCGTTTGTTTACACCTGAAAATAATTATCAAGTTGGCCATATGTTAAAAGTTGACACATGTTGAAATCTAATCTAATTGTCTTAGTACAAATTAAGAAGAGACGTTGTGCTATAATTTTATTGGCTTGCATGTAAAAAAAAAAAGTTTCCTTTGTCACAAAGAAAGGTCAAAGACATGAATAATGTAAATAATAATTGTCATATAGTTGGAATTGATTACATGATAAGTTATTTACTTATTTCATAATTTGATGATGCGAACATGAAATAGCTATTTGAAATTTAAATGACAAATTCCAATTTGTTTTAAGCTACTTTATCAAACAAGTGTATTGTGGATCATCAATAAACAAATGAAAAATATTATTTCTTACGAAAGCTTAACCCACGAAACACATCACGAGCGGCTTTTTTATAATGCTATATTTCACCTACCACCTCCTTGTAAGGTATACGGCCGGTTGAACCGGTCAGACCGAGAACCGATGGGGTGACTGATTCAAGTTGCTAAACGGATCGGTCATGTAATCAAACCGGCCTGAATCGGTGTGACTTGACCAAACTCGGGAAAAGTCGGTGAACCGACGGGTTTTACAAACCGGACCGGTTTGATGTGAAGCAGAATTTAATTATATTAATTTTGTCAAAAACTGGCAGAGCTGGGAGTTGATCCTATGTCGCCAAGGATTCCAATGCAATCACTTATCCGCTGGAACATGGATCTCTTTTGTTTTTAGATTGCTTCTTATAACTTATATATAATAATTGAACAGGTTTTTTTTAAGGGGAACCTAGCACACTCTATTTTTTTTTTGGAAGGAACCGAGCACACTTTTATCATTTATCGTCGGACATCTCAGATATTTTAATAAACTTTTTTTTACTTGATTACTACTATTTTTTAGCACACTTTTGTTTTTTTAATATTTATTTGAATATGCATTATATCTCATAAAAAATATATGTAGCTAAACTCAAGGGACATCTATCTATCAAGTTATTTTTATTTATGTCATAAAACTGTGCTTCTATTAAATGTAATTTTTTTTTGAGTTCAAAGTCATTCGGTTCAGTCTAATTTAACATAAAGAAATTCTTTATATAAACTGAGTCATATAACCGAGCCATTTGATTCAATCTGATTCAGTCATGCGGTTCGACCAGTGATCCAGTGGTTCAACCAATGACTCAGTGACTCAGTATCCTTACCGAGTCGATCACCGATCCGTTTTTTATAACTATATATAAATATAAAAGTCAAACCGGATGATTTGTCATAAAAGCAATGCGTGTCCATTTTTCGTTTTCTTATGCCAGTGCCTTCGTAAGAAATAGCAAGACTCTAAACAAATGAAAAATACTATTTCTTACGAAAGCTTAACCCACGAAACACACCACGAGCGGTTTTTTTATAATGCTATATTTCACCCACTACCTCCTTGTCAGGTATAAAAATCCAACTGGATGATTTGTCATAAAAGCAACACGTGTCTATTCTTCGCTTTCTTATACCAGAGCCTTCGTAAGAAAGAAATAGCAAGGCTCTAAACAAATTAAGGACTGGATAAGTGTCCTAATCATGATGATGTGTATCAAATAATTAATGACTATTAGCAATTTATGGTGTCACATGTACTTTAATATTTATGCAAGACAAATATTTATGGGGTAAATATATTTTTGATGTCTATAAATAAACCAATTTTTGTTTTTTTTTTTGTTTTAGTGCCTCAATTTTTTCTTCGACTTAAGCCCTCAAAAATTGTCTATCACCACTTTTCATCCATAGTTTTAAGTCAATTTGTGTAGCCTTCATATTTTTAAATAAAGTTTTGAAGAAATATGTAGAATATTAGAAGAATCTCTTCCAAAAAAATTAGAACTTTTTAACTAAACAGGAATTAAAAATGATTTTTTGTGCGGTAAAAAATAAAGGATTAATTAAGTAAATGGTCCCTATAAATATTCAGAATTTTGTTTTTAGTCCATACAAAATAAAATCACACTTTTTAGTCCCTGTAAAATTTTCCGTCATTATTTTTAGTCCCTGTAAAATTTTCCATCAACATTTTTAGTCTTTGTAAAAAATTTACGTCGGCATTTTTGGTTCCTAAAATACTAAAGGAGAATGTCATAGGGACTAAAAAGTACATGGTTTTAATTTGTAGGGACTAAAAACAAAATTCTGAATATTTATAGGGACCATTTACTTAATTAACCCAAAAATAAAAATTCATGTTTTGTTAAAAAGTTCAAATTTTTGTTTAGAGAAATTTTTTTCTAAAGAGATTCGAACCCATGACATCATGTATCATTTTAACATTTTGACCACTAAACCAATAGCTGTTTTTGTAAAAGAAAAAAAAAAGTTCTAATTTTTTGGGTTTATAATATTCTAAAAAATCCTAAAAAATTTCATTAAAAAAATACAAAAGCTACACATGAGTTGACTTAAAAGTAGGGACCAAAAGTGGTGTTGGAAAACTTTTAATGGACTAAAAGTACAAACAAAAATTTAGGGGGACTAAAACTAAAAACTGGTATTTTTTTTTTTTTGGTAAATAGAGATAACTTTTATTAACTAAAACAATTATTACAAACTACATGACAACAAGAAGCCACAAAGACAAAGAAGCAAGAGTTACTCTCACACAAAAACAAACGAAACCCAAAAACCTCGCAAACTTAACATTGGACTCTTTATATTTTTAGATTTCAACCCACTAATGTAAACAATCTTTTTGATTTGATTAAGAATTCCTAAACCAAATGATGAATGTGCTAAAATCTTCTGACATTCCTTTCATTTCAAATTATATACTGCGTGATACTCAAGACCATTTTGCTCATTTGATGAGTATCATTGTTCCCATTGCATTAACTTTGAATATAATGCATCACTGCCAGTTACTAGCATTAAAAAAACTGATATGTTTATAAGTACTAAAACATATTTGACCCAATATTTAGAATATAAACATAGATGAGATAAAAAAGTTACAATATCTATCTATTAATTAGTTTGATACATGTAAAAAACTACAAAATGACAATTAATAAAATAACATACACCATCCGGTCACTATTATAAGCATACAACATTTAATAAATGAATCTAAAAAATGAATTTTTGCTTATAATAGTGACCGGAGGATGTAGTCATCTTGCAAAAAAAAAAGAACATTAGTCATTTTTTTGGGTACAAACACAGTGATACTTTACCTACTAAATCATTTATTATCAGGTGCCGTTTATGGTAGGAGACATGAATAGGTCTCCTACGGTAGGAGACTATATAAAAGACTTTTTTTTTTCTTTTTTACCACTAAAGTGACCTGTGTTTACATGTGGGTGTAGTTTGGTAACCTAGTGTTGGAGGTAAATTGTATTTAAGTAATTCTTTTAAGTGCAGGGCAAACTTGGAATTTCATCTTAGATAAAATTTGATTTTTCCATTAGATCTGGAATATTTGCTCCACTGTTTATTTGTGTTAATTGCTCTCTCTTTTCTCTCTATCGGGATGCCTCACCATTACCATTTTACTCTCACCGCCATCGCCGTCGGCCGCGGTTTTCATCAATCACCGAAACCATCGGCCGCCATTATCCTTCGTCACCACCGGCCGTCGTCCTAACGTAACCTAGCTCCACCACGCCTCACACCCCCGCCGTCATCACTACGACGCTGTCATCACCACCATCAGATCGCAGAGAGAGAGAGATCGCAGATGAGAGATACAGATCCCGAAAGTTTCAGAGAGAGACATGCAGAGAAAAGTGAGTTGACGACGGTGGACAGTGGTTGGATTAATCTGCAGATCTTCTGAAAGATATAGATGAGGAACGACACATTGTTGTTCTGAATCTGATTTCGAAACTAGGCTAAGTAAAAAATAATTCAACAATGTCAAAACCACCCTTGTTAAATGTGATTCTAAAATCAATTGCCTTTTTTAAAATCAGTAAATATGTTTAAAAAATATAATTCTAATGGGTCACATAACCTGCAAATCTCATCTATTCAAAAGCTTCCAAATATATCTAATGGTTAACATCCATTTTGTAAAAATAAAATAAAATCAAGTCTCCTATGATAGGAGACCTATAAAGTTGTGTTCCCTAGCCTTTGCCTTTATTATCAACCACTTTTCAACAAAGTCACATTTTTCTTTGGGTTGTTATGCTCTGTTTAGACGAGAAGAGAAAGTGAAAGGACAGAAAGTAACAGAAAGAATATAGGAGGAATGAAAGCGAGTAGATTGTGAGTGAGATGATTTTTTGTTTGTTTGATGGGAGTGAAAGTGAATAGAGAGAGGAAAAAAAGAATCATATATTGTAAATTACACAAATACCCGTATATGAAATGATGCATATATATTAATGTGTATTATATATCCATATATATAGCATATACTATGAGAATGACATTCTTATATGAGAATGGTGAGAATGAATTGCAACCATCAGATTAAAATAAAGGATAAGATTAAAACATCACTTAAGTTAGTCATGTGTCATTGTCATTTTCCATTCAACTTTTTCTCTCTCCCCCCCACAGTCAGTGCTCCTTACTTTTTTTCCTATCTCTCCTTTTCTTCTGTCATCTCTATTTCCGGCGACCACACTAATCTCCGGCGGACATCTCTCTCTCTCTCTCTTTCTCCCAATCGTGAATAACAAGTTTAAAAAAACAAGAAGTTACCGAGATTTCAAGAATTAGGTTTTTATCAGATACTACTCAGAATTATAAATTCATGTCCTTAATATTTTCAAATCAATAACTTACAATCAGAAAACATTTATTTGTGACACAACTTAGCTTGGATCAGGTATTGAATGTTTGAAGTGGTTTCATGTCATAGGTCAGCATGCTACGTTTACCAACCAAAGATATTACGTAGCATGAACAAAGTCTAACCAATGTCATGGTGATTTTGTTGAATTAAAAACCAAGGATATTAAAAATGGATGCTGACCAATGTCTGGATTCATGTCATGGTGATTTTGTTGAATTAAAAATGTCTAACCAATGTCAAAGAGGTCATGCAACAAACTGGTGCATATTTCTTCTTAGATTGACAATTTAAAAATGCTAGTTTCACTTACTAGCTCTGAGTGCAATATCTCAATATTGTATGTATTATTTGATTCATGTGGATGATAACTTAATTTCTCCCATTCTTGTTAGTCTTTGAGATAACTTAATATATGCAAACGTAAAAAAAAAAAAAAAAAAAAACTTAATATATGCAAGAGACTTGAATTCAAAATTTTTAGTTTTCAAGCACCAATGAATCATGTCTAGAACTTACTTCCACCTCAAGACAAAAATCAGATTATAACTTTGGTATCAATATTACTTATTTACTAATGACGATGTTAATTTGATTTTGCTATTACAGGCTGATAAATCAACCATTGTGGATGCAGCAGTGAAGCACATTAAAAATCTTCAAGAAATTGAGGAAAAGCTTGAAAAGAAGAAGCAAGAAAGGCTCAAATCTGTATCCCCATTTGGGAGTGAGTCATCTATGATAAACTCATAGTGGCATCCCTATGAATCAAGGGAAGCATTCTTAGCTGATCAAGGATCCTCAAGTTATAATAATAACTTGTCTAGTGCAATTGTAACTCCAAATCCTTCAAATTCATTTTCAATACCTCCACCGCGAAAAATAACAAGTTGATCTTATAAGCAAATTGTTGTGGTTATGATATCAAGTTACAAACAAAATGCATAAAATATCCTTCAGAAAATGCAAGCAGCAGAAATCATCATCTCTAAATTAATCCGACAATATGCTGCTGAAAATCAACTAGACTATATCTAAAATAAACTCAAATGAACTAATTGCAAATCAACAACTCCAAGTTTCTTCAAAAAAGAAAAAAAAAACTCCAAGTAGCAGCAGAAAGTCTTGATCTCCAATACCTTGGTTCATTCCCTGCATATAACATAAGTTTAATAAATTAGAGATTAACTATATCTTTAGAATAAGTATGTGGCAAAATACACAGTATGGTTCTCTTACCAAAAGCTATGAAGAGGGTTTTGTGGGAGAATTGCGACTATCATGGGATGCAAATTGCTTACAAGATTTACAAAGCCTCGTTTTCTTTTGTTGTTGTTCCATTGCCTTCTCTTTTCCCCCTTTGATGTGTTTTCCACAACCTTTGGTTTTTGAAGGTTCAGGTGGAAAAACTTCAATTGTTTTAGGTACGTTGGAACCAATAAAAGCCTCCAATTCATCTAAGGGTCTTGATTCAACATTACTCTTCATTTTAGACATTTTTAATTTAACACTACAACCCTCATTGTAAATGAGGAGCAATTTCTCTTTATTTGTACCAGCCATATGCATGCATTTAAGCAATTGTGACCATGTTTTTGAAACTAATGTCCTCTCACTTTCAAGTTTAGAACATGCCTCCAAAACATTTTCATCACAATCAAATACCGGTCTACTTGTTGCCAATTTTGTCCATCTATTCACAATGTAATGACTTGAAATTTCACTACAACCTCTCCCCTTTAATATAAAAAGAATATGTCGACATGACATGCCTTCCGTGGTAAACATTTTGCATGAACAATGTGCAATGTTATTAGAAAGACAATAAACAACTTCTCTATGTTTTCTCTCTTTGGTGCCATTATCAAGTATTGAAAATAATAAATTGTCACCCTCCTCTTTCGTTCCTTCAACTCCGCGATCTACACATGCACTCCACAACTCCTTCTGAAATATAAAAAAAAATTCATGAGTATAAACCTCTCTACCATGCTTCTCTAAATTCAAGTGCATCTTCAATTCTGGATTAGAATGAAGTGTATTATTCTCTGCAAGAAGTTCTTTGTGTCTTTGTGCTCCTAAAGCATAATCAAACCGCATCCAAAATTCCACTAAAGTTAGGTTCGCATTTAAGTAGTTACCAAAGAATGAATTTTCACTTTGTGATTTTGAGGTTGTTCTCAAAACTCCAGCCATAAATGTATCTTTAAAATAAGCAGGTATTCACATGCTTCTAAGTTCATACATTGCAGAAAACCAACCATTTCCTTCCAGCTTATAATGACTAATAATATTATTCCATTCTAATTCAAATTCTTCAGAGGACTCTGAGTTCCAAACACATGACTTGAAACGATTATTAAAATCAACATTCTCATTCAAGGAACCACCCAGCTTTTCAGAAAGTTTTTTCATAATATGCCACATGCAAAATCGATGAGAAGACCTCTTAAGAACCTCTTCGATTGCGTTCTTCATAGCCTGGTCTTGGTCTGTTATTATCATAACAGGTTTATGTCCCCCCATTGCTTTCAAAAATGTCTTAAACAACCACACAAAAAGACTCTTCTTTTTCACGTTTTAAAAGTGCAGCTCCAAAGGTTATGCTTTGTCGATGATTATTTATGCCTGTGAATGGTGCAAAAATCATAAAGTACTTGTTTGTACGATATGTTGTATCAAATGAAACCACATCTCCAAACAAAGAGTAATTTCTTCGACAAATTCCATCAGCCCAAAACACATTTTTCAGCTTCCCTTTATCATCAGCTTCATAATCATAGAAAAATGAAGGGTTTATCTCCTGTTTTCTTCTAAAATTATCAATAAACATATTTGCATCAGAGTCTTTTACCAATTCTTTCAATTTTTTTGATAATCTCTTTGTGTGCATCCTATGTTTTCATAACCTCCGACCTGCTCCTTCATTATTTGATAACTTTTTGAAGTCCCTGCATTAGCTCTACTGCAGGAATAAAATATATTCTTATGAACACTAGTTACACTCCTTGCTGATGTTAAGAATTGCTTCTTACTAGGTGTGACTAGTCCATGTGAATGACCTTCATAAAACTTTGAGACTTCAAATTTACCATCAATAGTTCTCTTGAAAACAATTCTAGCATTACATCCCTCCCGTGTCAATTTCTTTTTTCTACTCTTAGACAAACTATTTTCAGCAATAAGCAATTGAGGCGAGTCTATCTTTTTTTCCTCTTTAAAACCCTCTTTTGAGCAATGAAAATATTTCCATTTGACACCATCTTTATCTTTTGTTTTAGTCGAACTACGCACACTAAAACCACCATCATAAGCATAAGCTTTATAAAAATCACCTCCTTCTTTTAAAGTATCAAATACCTTGCCAATCACGGGTTTGAGTGCTACATCGCACACAGGAATCCATTCACCCGACATATTTTCTAGATCGTTTAAGTCTTCTGAGAGTGAGGGTATATCAACTTCATTATCATCCGTCTCCATAAAATTAGTCCTAAACATAAACACAACAAATAAATTACCCCTATTTTGAGCTAAGCCAAAACAATATTGATTACAAATGGTGCACCTGTATAATATAGTTAGGATTATGAATACAAGAGATGCAAGTATACAAGCTAAAGCATAAAAGAATATTTCATACGTATTATTTGAGCATGTACACTAAAAACATAACAGAATATACATGTTTATTATTATGAATCAAATCAGTACACTATAGTTACTATTTGAGTCCTTACATTACTAATTGAGATAATTACAATCACGTGTCCAAATTTCTCTTCTATTAATCATCATTTTTAATTCAACAAAATTGCTAGGTTACTTTAAATCAGTACATATCCTAATATTTCTAGGTTTTTGCAGTTTTGGCTAAGACAAAAAATTGCAATCTAATATTTAATTTAAAGAAACAGGGTCGAGGCATGGCATACCCTTAACAGGAAATGAGAAGGAGATGGCAAGAGAACGACCTGAATTGAGAGTCGTCGGTGGAGGGCAAATATACAGTATCAAAATCCGTTTTACATATTGAGAAGAAAGAAGTGCGGGTAAGGAGCACTGATTGTGGGGGGAGAGAGAGAAAGTTGAATGGAAAATGAGAACGGCACATGACTAACTTAAGTGATGTTTTAATCTCATTCTCACCATTCTCATATAAGTAGACATGGCAACTAAAACCGCCCCCGCGAGCCCCGGCCGCCCCTGCCCCGAATTTAACGGGGAAAAGCCGATTTAACTGGGTGCGGGTGTGGGGGAAATCTGAGTTTTTAGTACGGGGGCGGGGCCGGGGGATGCTCACCCCCGCCCCGCACCCGCTCTTTGAAATTTACTTTATTAAATTTTTTAATTTTATTTCCATAAACACCAAACTATTTTAATATATTATTACTATTTAGAAACATAATTATTATATTTATTTTAATTTTTTAAATAAATTTTATTGGATATTTAATTATTAATATAATTATTGTATTTTATTGCTATGAAAAAATGAAAAAAATATGCATTTATAAAATATTTTATAAAAAATAGAGTTTTCGTGGGTGGGGGTGGGGGCGGGGCCGGGAGACCCGTCCCCATTGGAGGCGGGGTTGGGTGTTTAATTTTTACATCCAATATATTTGGGGACGGAGGCGGGGGCGGGGATGCTTAAATCCGCCCCCGCCCCGCCCCATTGCCATGTCTACATATAAGAATGTCATTCTCATAATATATATGGTAAGATTAAAGACTTACTCTCAATCTTAACCATTGGTTTTAAAATCAATTAAGGGCTGTCATTAATTACTAAAGATTTCTATGGTAAGATTTTCCTACACCTTCCTAAAACAACCCATGAGGCTACATTGTGATATCACAGCTTCCAAACCACCACTCTTCATCGTGTTCTTTTCCTTCATATTTCTGCAATTTTTATTTTTCTTTCTCATTTTTCTCACTTGGTCTCTAATCAATTCACATCTGGTCCGATGTAAAATGATTATCAATTTGTACTTGCTGATACAATTGCGTTTTCAATCAAAACAAATGATCGGTTAATGTAATAAATTTGTAGTGTATTTTTGTGGCTATTAATTGATAATGTGTCAAAAAAAATTAAAATTGATGATGTGAAAGTATCTCGCGTTGCTTTTTTTTCTTTTCAAGAGTGGTTGTAGCATAGGGAGAAAGTGTGGAAAATTTTCGAGCACTTTGGCAACGTTGACAAAGGAATATCTTTTCCTTTAGGCGTATGTATTTACTTGAATATAGTCACATTAGTCATATTTGTAGGCATGTGTACTTTGCCGTTTTATGCTATTAATATGGATGTTGTGAGTTTGTTTTTAACGAATTTAGATTGTATCAATGTGCTATATCATTTAAATGAATGAATATCGTTTATTTTTGTAAAAAAAAAAAAAAAAAACGAAACGAAAATACCAAACAATAAGAAAAGAAAACAATATCAAGATGAATCTAGAAACAAAAAAAAATATGGATCGTGAAATACCTTGGGCAACTTCTTTCACACTCTCTTGTGAAAAACTGTTATTTGATTTTTCCATTAAAATTGGGTCTCTCAGTCTCTCATCTACAACAACACCATATTCAACTAAAGGACTTCGATCCAATCCTCATATACTGCAATTCCAACATTGTGACGATTCTTGGACAATTTATGCCCTCTTATCACCTCTTCAGTGCAAAAGATATTCCTTAGGCCTTAGTTCCCAGGATTCCATAGAGCTTGATGATGAATACATCCTTGCCTGTTACAACATTTTCAATAAAAGCTACGAGGACCAGTTAATGGATAAGTGTGTGTCCAAGCGATTGCTGCTGCCTGCTAGCATCGCTCACTTGGATGAGTTGAGATCCTCTCCATTTATAAAAATAAATAGTTCGGTTTCAATTAACAAGTATTTTTTACTACCATTTTTGTGTGTACATCTTTTGAACTATATTTACAAAAGCTGGATATTAACTATTATCTCATTTTTGTTGTAGTTAATAGGTTAATTCATTTCCCTAAAAGAAGAAAAAAAGCATGAAACATGCATGTCACGTTGCTTCCAAAGGGTTTCCATCCATGCTCATTATTCAACCTAGAGTTTTACAAACAACTATTTTTGATTCATACAATTAATTAATATTGACAACTTTTGCGATTTCAATTACAATCAAACTAGAGCTTGTATACATATATACAAGATTGATTTTAAAATGTCGATCTAGTAATCTTTAAAGTAAGACTTCAAATAAATTTAAGACATGTGATCTTCTTTATTTAGATATAAGACATTATATTGTTGTTTATAAATCTAATGAAAAATAATTTTGTATAGACATTGCTCAGTCTAAAATGAGAGTTTTAATAGTTTTACTCTTAAATCAACACTATTTTTCACCATCATTGCTTCTTTGGGATAAATGTCAGACAGTAATGGGGACATTGGTTAGAGTAGATAATATTGTATGGCCTACTTTTGCACAACTAACATGGTAACATAACATCAATCAAGCAATATGCAATAATTGATGCAGCTCTATACCATAGATCATTTGATCAAAATACCAAATTGACATAAAGGTCACCTCCATATTTTTGGAACGTACAATTCACACACATAACATCCGCTTGTCACTAACCAATTAGTTAGAATTTACTTTTTCTTTTATGAGAGCAAGCTTTGAATTTATGCATTTCGTAGAGTCTAGAAGTGCTGTGAAAACCATTGTCTTTTATATCTCTCAGAGTAGTCCTTCTAGTTATTTGCATGTGGTAGTACTTGTGTGAAACAAGAAGTGAAGTTTTCTAACAAAAATGGAAGAGGAAAAATTAGAACAACCGTTGTTGAAGAAAAAGTATTATGAGAATTGCCCTGGTTGTAAGGTTGATCAAGCCAAAGAGCTTGGAACGGATGTTTCACTTCGAAATCTTTCTTTTATATGGATGGCGGTTTTATGTGGCAGTAAGCATTCAACATTTTTCACTTTTGCAAGTCTTCTGAAAAACTCTTTGAAATTTTGTCTTTGATGATAGAAACAACTTCTATACTACCCTCTGATATCTTTTTCATTTAAATTGTACACAGCGTTGCCCCTAGCTTCGCTCTTTCCCTTCGTTTATTTCATGGTGAGTTTAACTTTTTTACTGGAATATACTGCTACTCCCCTCATACTGCAACTCCGAGTTGAACTATTTGTGTTACTTGAAAGATAAACATATAGTATATATATTTATTTTCAGGTAGAGAATTTCAATATTGCAGAAAGCAAGGAAGATATAAGCGCTTATGCTGGTTATGTGGGTAAGATTTCTTTTCAGACTTCAATTTTTTTATGTCTTCAACTTCATTTATACTAATTCAAATAGGACTATAAAAATGTTGCAGGATCTTCATACATGCTTGGTAGAACTTTGACATCTACACCGTGGGGTATAGTATCTGATCGCTATGGTAGAAAACCAGTTATAATTGTAGGGGCTATTACAGTGTAAGTACATGAAGTCATCCTTTCCTTGGCCTTCAAGCTATATACTATACGTTATCCTGTAACAACAATGTTGTTTGCTTGATTTCAGTGTCATTTTCAACACGTTGTTTGGTCTTAGCACAAATCTATGGATGGCAATCAGCATGAGATTTCTTCTTGGAAGTTTAAATGGTCAGCTGGGACCTGTAAAGGTGTTTTTCTATACCTTGGCAGTTTAATGTCAAAAGTTTGAATTTGTGTCATTTTATGGCTCTAAGTTATTATTCTAAATAACTATAGCTTCCATTGATATATGTAAGCTACAAACTCTTGTATTAACAGGCTTATGCAACTGAAATTTTTAGAGAAGAAAATCAAGCTTTAGGCCTCTCAACAGTATGCCTCCCTAACCTTTGTCTACCATATGCCTCCCTAGCCTTAGAAGCACATGTCGAAAATAATAGCTCCGTGTGATCTGATTTCAGGTTGTGGCAGCTTGGGGAGTAGGTTTAGTCATTGGTCCAGCATTAGGAGGTTATCTGGCTCAGGTGATAAAGCTAATGCTTGAAATTCTGTTCAAATTGGAGATTGAAAAGAATTAATTTTGGAACCCTTCTTCTCTTAAACAAAAATCCTTCAGTCTATTGTTGTTTTAATACTTTGTGAAATTTTGTACCACAGCCAGCACTGAAGTACCCACATCTATTTCCAAAGGATTCCTTTTGGGATAAGTAAGTAGATTTTTATTACTCTTTAAATTTTTTTATAATTTGTTCTTGTGCTGAGTTTCATTTTTCAAACCATAAATCACCTCGCAGGTTTCCATATTTTTTGCCCTGCTTTGTAATATCAGCTTTTGCATTTGCAGTAGCAATTGCCTGCATTTGGTTACCGGTATGTATCTTAATTTCCTCAGCCATGTTTTTACTTTTCCCTCTTCATGCTGTGTGACTATATATGTATATGTGTGCGCGCGTATCACTATCACTGCAGGAAACACTTCACTTCCATAATGGCAGCAATGAGTCCACTGACAATGTGGAAGCTGCAGAAGTTGGAAGCAGTGAGAGTAAGAAAGATAAGATGATTGAAAAAGATGAAAGCCTATTTCTAAATTGGCCTTTAATGTCATCTATTATTGTTTACTGTCTCTTCTCTCTTCATGATATTACTTATCAAGAGGTACTATTCTACTTCATGATTTTCCTGTTCCGACCCTCTGCTGCGTATATTAATTTATTCATGCATTTATCGTCGTGTTCTGTAAACTGGTGTTTCATCGAAGTGGTTTATGACAACACCATTTACTCTTTAACTAGGTTTTCTCATTATGGGCTGTCAGTCCCCGAAGGTTGGGTGGTTTGAACTTTACAACTAATGATGTTGGCAATGTTCTTGCAATATCAGGTATATTTTTCAAATCTATAATTCTCTAGATATTTATTAATTTTGGACAACATGTTGCAATAAATATTATTATATCTTTTTCTCAGCAAAAAAAAGTGTTTTGAATTTGATTTGCTGACATTGAAATGTAAGTTGTATGATCTTAATCTAACAACTCCACTTTATTAGCAGAAGGGACATGCCATTTTTTTTACTAGAGCATACGCTGCTTAATTACTAACTTTTTCTAAACCATTCAGGTATTAGTATTGTGATATACCAGCTTTCTCTGTACCCATCAATGCAAAAAGCCTGTGGTCCTATTAACCTTGCTCGCATTGCCGGGGTTAGCTTTCACCGTATATGCCAATTACTGTGATTCGGCATTTATTGTTTGTTTATTTGAAACTTGTCTTGTTATTTGGCATACACGATATGTAGGTATTATCTATACCCCTCTTGCAAAGTTACCCCTTCATGACATTACTGTCTGGCTCCACCCTATACCTTGTGATAAATATTGCTTCCATTCTGAAGTTTCTTATGTCTGTAAGTGCAGATCTCTCTTTATATAGCCAATTATGATTCACGAGCGATGTTGAGGGTGCACGCACCTCTCTCTTTATATTGCCTAACTGTAGTACTTTTGTTGGACTTAAGGAAACAATTTCAACTGGTTTATTCCTTCTGCAAAATAGAGCAGTGGTAAAAGGTTCCCTCCCATTAGCTGTTATTTCCTTACGAAAATTGAGATAATATTTTTTATTTTTTTTAGGGAATTGTGCAACATATATAACATGTTGATTTGGTATGACAGGAACAACATCAAAGAGGGGCAGCTAATGGCATTGCAATGACTACTATGTCAGCATTCAAAACAATAGGTCCTGCTGGAGGCGGTGCATTGTGAGTTTCCCTTTGATTTATTTTGCTTTTCTGACCTATGATCCATTGTTAACACCTTAAAATTGATTGAATCTGTAGGGTATTCATATTTTAAATGATCCATGCTGAAATAAATTGCATTTGTATATGTTTTATACATCACTGTCATATAGAAAAATAAATCTTAACTCATTTGTGTGTGAGACTTCATGCCAAGTTTTTTTTTTATGACATAGCCCTGTCATCTATGTATTCAAGTTTTTCAAAGTACCACATGTTTGTGCTTGTGGTACTTTCTGACTGAAAATGATATATTAAAAATTATATCCATTTTCTTATTCTGCTTTTGATTAATGCAGATTAGCATGGTCACAAAAGCGGTTAAATGCTTCTTTCCTCCCAGGTATTACACTCAGCTTAATCTAACTGTCAACTTTTTGCTTAATTTGTTTGAATTCTTTGCTTAATAGGAAAGAACATAATTGGCCCTTTTGTTTTAAAAAACTTAGAATGACAAGTTTGAATTCTTGTTTAATCTCTTCATTCGTGTCTATCTTTATTGGTGGATAGGAGGAATATGATGGTACAATAAATAAATGATTCAGAGAGTTTCTATACAAATAAGAATATGGTTTCTTTTAGTAGCTATATTACTGGAAGTTCACTATTTTACATTTAACTGTAGGCACCCATACTGTCTTCTTTGCCCTGAATGTGATCGAAGGACTTGGAGTACTTTTGATGTTCAAACCATTCTTGGGTGTAAAGAAAGAAAAACCAATGGAGCAGTTACAGTGATATCAATAAATTTTGCATAATGTATGAAGCATTTTAGGGTTGTATGCATGCATTTGGTGGTAAGATCATACCAACTATAAGTTGAACATTAGCATCATGTAAGTTTGTATTTCAATCTTTTGAGATTTTAGTATGGGTGAATGCATGGTAGAAATAATTGGTTTAAGAGGATTTATATGATTGAATTTCATTATGTAATTTTATTTGCATATTTGATATGTACTAATAGATGTATCTTACTATATGCACTTAGAAAACTTTCATTATTGCATTGTCGTTCAATCAGTGAATGTGATTATGCGAGTCAGGATGGCTTTTTATAGGTCAATGAATCTAAGTCTTCACACACTATGGTAAATACAAACAGGGTTGGTTTAGTTTTGTTATTTATTGGAAACTCAATAAGGGACAAACTTGGAAGTAACACACAAAACTCAACTTACCCTAATCGTTCGTGGCTGATACACCACAGAATTCTTCATGGGATGCTTGTACACTTGACAAATAATAGTTCCTTGAATATTACTCTCACTTGAGGGAACTAAGAAAGAGTGACTGCAATGCCCTGCAAGAAAAGCAGGGTCTAGGAAGTTTCTAGGGGCACCCGACAATACCAAATTGGATATATTGTCTCCCCACTTAAGGCAGTTCTTTAAGAATTCCATCCCTTGTACTCCTTGAAGTCTAAATGTATCAGTTGAACTGCTACTTCCAATCACAGCCCAACCTTCCTCTCTATCATCCGTTTCGAGCATAGCTGACAGCTCTGCTGGTACATGATCAGAACTTGCTGAGTTTAGACCTTCTCATGGCCTCTAATTGATGCCAAAATAATTGTACCACTCTGATTGAAAGAGGATCGCTGGATCTATTTCATCGGTTTTCGCCATTCTTGTTTTAGCATGTATTGTTTCCAGCTGCAGACCTGTTTGTTTGAGCTCATTTATGTTATCGCTCTGAATTGTTGGATCCATGCCATTTTTTCACTCAAAATAAAGGCAAATATTTTGCCTGTTTCATCCTGACACACTCCACAATGTAAAATTCTAGCCATGTTGCATATAAGAAAACTACTAAAATATGCATTAAAATATGCTATGAATCAGACTGTTCCATAGCAGGCAAGGAGATGGCTGATATCATCTAGCAACAATTGCATAGTCAAATTCTAGTTTTGCCATTTCTGCCTCTTTTGAAGCTGAAAAGATATATAAGCTCTGACACCCCATATCTTGATCATATCAAGAGCAATATTTGATAGAAAACTAAAACAGCTCTCTTCGGAATCACTCCATGCATCCGAAGATGGAAGGGGAACCCACACAATCTTATAACTGTCCTTCAGTCTCTCATTCAAAGGATGATCACATGTGTTCTTAACCAGTAAGAATAATTGTTCCATGGTGAGTGGCTGTTGCTTCGAGATTAACAACAGAACTATCCTATCTTTAAGTTCAGACGCACCAACCACAGAGAATTAAAATTAGAATATTCTTAAGGCAAGGCTTCAATTTTATGAGTGCTAATCTATGTAATGAAAACTATAAGAGGAGAATCTCTCCCTTTTTTTTATTTTAAGAAAAGTGTTTTCGGAGAGAATAAAAAGACTTATGCATTAATATTTTGATTATTTTCTTTGCTTTGAGAGTATTATAAAAAGAGGCAAATAATTTAGAGAATTTTTTTAAACCCTCTAAAACTCTATTCATTAAGCACTAGTACAATGATACCGAACTACAATACATAGGATTGGGATAACTTATGTCAAGAGATAAATCTACGATAATGTTGTTGAGACTTGGGATAACTTATGTTGAGCACTTGAGCTCAATGATTTTCAGAATTGTCTTCCTGGTCCCTTTCTAATAATCTGAACATCAAATCTATAGATAATCTTCAGTTCAAATTTCTTGTACTGTCAACAAGTTTGAACCATTGGCTTGCAGGGTCACATGTGTTATCATTGCTAATACATTTGCAACTATTGGTGACAACTATGTTGTTAGTATCTACGTCCAAACAAACACTAGAAGTAGAAACATTGTTGTTGACATTGTATGCGAGATGCATCTTTGAATCAGATATCATTTCCCATGTTGACTCTGGACCTGAACATGTTGTTCCAAGTTTCACTTGTTTCCCTTCTCCTTCTCCTTGAAAACAAAAATTTGTACCTTTAAGTAAGATTATCTTTTGGGGTGTGTATTCCCAGCCATCAGAATTAGAACAAGGTCCCTTCTTCAATGGTTCGTGCAATGACTTGCTCAAGATGCAAAGACCTCTCAATGGGTGAAAAATCACTTTATATGGTTCAGATTCTAATAAGCCTGGCCCTGCATGTCAAGAGGAATACAATTAAATGTACAATGATTATCACCACGTATGAGATGCTTCACGAATCCACACAAACACATTTTCTAAAAAAGATGAAGGGTGTAAAAAGATTGTGAGGCATCGGTGGAGATGTACACGGTCTACTTCAAGATTTGTATTTAGGCCTATCCTAATATGAATTGTAAAATCTCATGTATCAGCATGTACCGCACCCACATTACATATACAAACTTCATAGGTAAGGTGCAAAATAAGAAAATATATCAAATTACTTTTGTTTTGTTATAACTTGAAAAGGGAATTGAATAGCAGATATCCTTTGTAAGAAACTTGTATTCCTAACTTGGCTCCAATTCCAATTGAGAATACCAAAATTCTCATCAACACCAACAACCCCTTGTTTAATATAATAACTTCCAGCAAGTGTCCAATAGGCCCAGTCCAAATCAAGCTCAGCTGCCACTGCCATGAAGCAGTTAAAGAACCTGTTATCGTTCACATTTGTGCCTCTTAAATCCAAACCAAACTCACTTACAAACAATGGCCATCCTTGGTCTAACAAGAACCCTGACTTTCTCACAAAGCTACTTGTAACTTGTCCACAGGCTTGGTTTGGATTCTCTAATGTCCATGCTTGAGTGTCACTAAAGCTATACCAATGCTCCTCAAATACTAGTTTCCCATTAAAGGTAAGCTTCACTGGCTGGTTTGTAATGAATGATAAGTCAGTGTCAAAATTTAAGCCAGACAGAATGACAAGAACATTCGGATTTGCAGCATGCACGACTTCTGCTCCTTTTGGCATGTACCTATAATTCAGAAGATCAAAACAATATAATCACTCATTCCCATGAAGACTATGTTTTAATTCATCTATTGTTCTACAAATTTAGAATAACACTCAATCTTTTGAACAATAAGGCGCCTATAGAGCAACCATAAAACCAATATACCTGTACCAGTCATTGAGATTTTGTCTGGGACCTCGTAGCTTGTTTCTTAAACTCATTCCCACCACATTAGTGACTCCATTGAAAAGGGTGGCCATCTTGGTCAGACCCATAAACCAGAGGTCTGGATCAAAATATTGGTCCCCAAAGAACCCACTGCCATCAGAGTTACTACAGCACCATCCTGGCTGTGTCACATGGTTGTCCAAAATCACCATCAAGTCCATGTCTCCTAGACTTTTTACCACTGCCTGCGGCAATTAATTAACTAATAATACTATTGTTTGATCTCTTTTTCTTCCTTTTGACTGCATTGTTTAAACTTAAGAATAATAAGCTATATGTATGAAGTGCTTGTTGGAATCATATTGGCACAACTCAAACAATAGTTTTAGGTGAGTGAATTCAATTTAGATAAATGAGTTTAGAAGTGCTAAAATCATTATCTTTTTAACACTATGTAACACCTTTTTTTTTTTTTTTTTTAAAGAAACACTATGTAACACTTGTTATTTTCTTGATTGAAATTTATGAAGGTCTCACCACTTTATTTGAAACTCAATTTTAAAATGTGAAACTCTTAAATTTTACTATTTTAAACTCTTAAAGAGTGTCTTTAGGGCACTCATTAGCAATTTTCATAATTTTATCCAATTACAAAGTGAATGATAATATGACTGTTAGAAAGAAAGTGCTCTTAACAATCATCGTATGAGTTTCATCTCGACTAAAAAAATGATATCGACCAATATTAATATTGACGTGAGTTTAAATTTCGATTAAGTTTAAAATATCACAAGTATCACTATTATAAAAAATAAAATAAAAAACCACTCCATTATATTTTTAAGTAGGCTTTTATCTCATGCATGCATTCCATATTAAAACTTGGGATACAAAAATAGTCGTTTTTTTTTTCTTAACCGTGTATCTATATGTGTGCACAAACTATTTTTCAAGAGATTTGATGCATTTTTAAAGGTGAATTCGAACCCAAAACTTTATTAAGGTGAACAAATCTTTTACGATATCATCTAAGTGCCCTTTTGTGTAACAAAACTAGTAATAGTAGTATTGAGTAAGTATGATTTTGAACAAACTAGAAAATTATAGAAGCTAAACGAATACTAAAACAAATTAACTGAATATGTATTTTGAACAAAGAAGAATGTTGTGGACATTGTATGAAAATAGAGTGTTGTTAACACTACTCTTTAGATAGGTTCTCATATCGTCTAAATGCCCTAACTATTCATCATATTTTAATAGAACAGAATAGACAATGTCCTAATTAAAAAGGTTCCCATATTTTAATTGCATTTACATGACAATAGGAAATTATTTTAGGGTACTAGCGTTTCCCATATTTTAATAGGACTAAAATTAAATTGGAGCATTAATATCTCTCAGTACAACTATGTTGGAACTTGAAAGTACCATAACCAAAGTCAATGATGTAGTACAAAAAGTGCATTTTGTTGGACTAAAATTTTTGCAAGTATTTCGAGGTCTGTGCCATTGAATGGTTAGGTGGAGTATTAAAGCACCGGCTTTAATTAAGACGTTGTCTAATTTGTTCATATGATAAACTATCCATCAGAAGCTCGAAAATTGACTTATTTCAAAAAGAGCCTTAAGTTGAAATGAGGTACAAAAGGATGATATCTCAATATTGTATATAAAGGTCTGTTTGGCATGCATACTTTTGCACTTATATTAGATAGCTTATGAGCTCATTAGTCATATGTTTAAAATAAATCTCTTTGGAGCAACAATTTTTATTTTATTTTTGTCAAGTTTTCCAACCTTTATTATTATATTGGGTTAGTTTTATGCATTTGTCTTTTGTTTTTCCTTTGTCATAAATAAGTTTGCATATTTAATTAAAATAAATCAATAATAATTAAAAATATATTTTTATATCATTTCATATTTTTTGTCAAAAAAATAAATCATTTCAAATTTATCAACTAATTCAATCTTTTGTAAAAAAAAAATTAATTCAATCGTTAATTTTATCAAACACCACAAATTTTATCAGCTAACTTATCTATTGCATGTTCATCATCCAACCTAAGGTAACTTATCCACCATCAACTGCTTTTTACCAAACAAAATCTAAAACTGATAAACTTTTCCTAGTACTCTAAGGATGAGCAGCCATCTAGGGTTTACTATATATCCATATTTAACTATTTATTTAATGACATCATTTCATGAATACTATAATAATATGAATTTAATTTGTCAATAATTAACCTTTTAATTTTATGGAACAAATGTTTATGAATAAAATTTTTGAAAGATGAGTTTTTCATGAGATTAAGAGATTAAGTATAATTATTCCTGTGAGCTTACCTCAGTTGGTAGAGATATTGTATATTATATGCAGAGGCTGGGGTTCGAACCCGGACACCACAAAAAAGAGATTAATTATAATTACATTTTCTTATAATAATCATAATCATATAAGAGTACCTGGTAAACTTTGATGAGGGGAAGGTCAATGATGGAGGGATTGTTGGCTTGAATCCCAGATATGGATTGAAGTAGCCCTAGATTATGTAGAGAATGTCTCACTGTAATGGAAGCAAAAGAGTCATTAGTGAGCAAGAGAAGTGGCCAAGTGAGCCTAACACAGTTGAAACCCGTGGATTTTATTCCCTTTGAAATTACATCAAGAGGTTGATGGTTTAAACCCTCAACCACTGAGGTATCTAAATGTGATGCCCAATTAACACATGCTAGCTTCACCCTCTTTCCACTTTCGTTCACGATCCACCGTCCATTGGTGTGAAGGGGAAGAGCCGTCACCCTTACAATGGAGAGCAGTAGTAGCACCATTCACTACTACAAAATTGAGAAAATATAGTGCCCCTTAAATAGCGCTTTTGACATGAAAGCGCTATAAATCAAAACACGGAAGTTTAAGCTAACGCTTTTTTTAAAAAGCGCTAGCTATGCTTCTAAGTTTATATAGCGTTTTGTTCAAAAAGCGTCGGCATAGGTTCACTAAAAATAAATAAAAAAAATAAAAAAAAATATATTTATCATATACGGCGCTTTTGATGGAAAGCGCTAAAAATAAATCAACCTTAAATAGCGCTTTGTAAGCGCTACTGTAGGCTTGATAAAGATAGCGGTTATATAGTATAAAAAAGCGCCATTTATCAAGTAGTTTGATATAGCTGAGTGGTAAACCATTATAACTAAATCCATGTAGTCCCTTGTTCGATCCCTAGAACTTTGTACATAGTTTGATTTATTTATTTATTTTTATAAAAAAATGCTATAAACTAAAATGTCCCTTGTTCGATCCCTGCATAACACATATTTCAATTTTTTTTTCTTCAATTTTTATGAAAACTCGATTGCAGTATCAAAGATCACATTTTTTTTTAAATATTTTTATCATATATATCATTTAAAATATTACTTTCTTTGAAATTTTCCAAACAAATATCTCTCTTCCTCCAAAAAATTGGTTTCCCTCTCTCTCTAAATCCCTAAATCCTTTATACCCTAAAAAAACGTGTTTTCCAAATCGGCTGGCTCTCTGAAACGCACCGTTTTAAAGCTGAAAGAAAGGGTTTCGGTTCCACAAAATACAATACAAACAATCTTCGTTTCAAACGATTCAATTTTCTTCGCTCTCTTTTCTCAGTTTATCTCAGATTCTGCTTTCAAAGGTTTGTGTTGGATCGATTTTTGTTGATTTTTTTTCAATATCTAAAATCGGAGGATTAGGGATTAGGGTTCCCATGAGTTTTGTTGGAGAATTAGGGATCCACCACTGAGTGAAGAGTTTGAGTCCTCTTGAGTTGGTTATGAACTCGGAGTTGTGAGTCTTTGAGTGGCGAACGTAGAATTCTTCCGGAGTTAGGGTTCCGAAGGGGCTATGATCGTTGGCCTCTGCTACTGGGTTCACCATTTTGGATATTAACTCACTCAGTTATCTTCTATTATCAGTTATGTGTGGATATAGTTATAGTTTGAGTTTGAGCTATAATCAGCGTGTCAGTATCTTGTTAACTCACTCATGAATAAGATACTTATTGCCTTTATACTCGTGTTATACATGAGTGAGTTTGAGTTTGCTATTGATTACGCGTTATTTTGAATTTAGAATGAGATTTTTACCTGTGTTTGCTATTATTAGTTTGGAATTGGTTTAATTTCTGGGAGTTATACATGTTGATTTACTAGTTTGTATTACAAGATTTATGTCTCAGATTTACTATGTTTTTGAGAGTTATATCAAACTTAGCTACCTTTTCTTTCTTTCACAGGACTAGCCGATCTCTCTGTCTCAGGTTAAAATTTCTTTTCATGGATTTTAATTGTCAATATTATTACCATCTATTTTGTTTTGTTTAAAATTCTACGTTAGTTTTCGCGAGTTATTAAATGATGGGGTCTAAGAACTAATCACAAACAATTAGAAAGAAATACTACTGACACAAGATGAATTAGTATGTACCAACAACTGAGCACATGATGAATTAATAAGAACCAACGTGAAGAATATTAACAAATTAGAGTAGCCTTTTATGCCATTTGATTTGACCTAATACTTGGACTTTGGGCGTGACTGTTCTTATGCCTTGCTAATAACAATTTGTTAAAATGATTGCAAATATATAGGGTATATACAAATTTTAGTCCATTCTTTTTTTGTTTTGGTGATGGATTAATTTTATGAAGCTATTGGAGGGGGTAATTGATGTGTTGAATGGTAAAGATGTGTAGCAGAGTGTATTGTGGATGGCTTCAGAGAATAAAATAAATGAGTTTGTGGTGTGGATATACGAGAAATTAGGTATTGTGGAATGATAAAGGCTCTAGGAAAAGGTGTGCATAGAGTGTACTCAAAGAGGTGTTGGATCATTCTCAGTGTTATGATAGAGTCTTCCTAACACTAGCCAATGCCATATAAGAGTTTCCTATTAGTATAGAATGATATCAAGGGCCTGATTTCTTTACCAAAATCCACTGCGATGATATACTTTTGTTTTTCCTTTTCCATATGCTATTAGTCTTGGTTAAAGAGTCTAGAGATGAAATAAGTGGGAAGTTTGAGACATGGAGACATCCTCTTGAAAGCACATAATTTTCATTGAAGTAGAATCACAAGAGAGTATATGACATGTAAGTGTGTGTGTCTGAGTTAAACTAATTCTAGCTCAGATGAGAAAATCGAAGACCATATTACAACACAATTTTAGAGCAGTAAACCAGAGACCATCTATGCCTTATACCTCAATTCACACGAGTTAAATATCTTGGTGTGGTTTTAAGCCTATTGATTGATACAAACTTATTTTATTTTTTGTAGTGTCCTCGCCAAAAAAATGGTATAGATTGCGGGTATTTTGTGATGAGGTTTATGAAAGAGATTCTCATTTCAAAACTAAATGAGATTCCAAATCTGGTATGTTATTTTTATATTAAAGTATAATATTTGTATATAATTAAGTTTATTAAGTAACATGGTTATTTTTTGTTATTATATATATGCGGTACATTGATGGTTTAAAGTGTGTGACATACTCAAAAGATAAACCAAGAGAAATCCAAGAAGAATGGTGTCGATTCATGATTAGCTTAAAAGTTATATGATATTTTTATGATAAGGTGAGTTTCATGTTTCTAAATGTATTTGCTATAAATGGTAGTGTTTTTAATTTATAATCTTGATTTAATTTGTACTCATGATCAATAGTACTTTGAATTTGTCTCTAATGTAATATAGTTGCGTATTGCTTAATGGTGTTTTCTGCTATATATTCAGATGATGGAGAGTGAACGAAATTTGGAAATGAATAATGATTTGCTTGCTTGTTTTGGATAAAAATGTTGAGACAACCAAGAAGATATATGAAGACTGCAAGCTACCATAGAAGATTTGGATCTTTATGTTAACTAATTACTTGTAACTTAGAGATATTCATGTTACCATATTAGTGGCTATACATTTTTTACTTTTATGCTGTATATACATACATTTTTTATGATATGTTTACGTTTTATTTGATAAATAATAGTCTCAATTTTAATGTGCAAATATATATATATATATATATATATATATATATATATATATATATATATATTTCCCTTAGAAAAATTATATAAATATTACTTTAAATTAATAAAAAATGGTATCCGTAAAAATAAAAAAAAATCTGACCAAAAAAATAATAATGCTTTTCCTAGCGCTTTTTTCCTGTATAAAGCGCTATCTAAACCTAGTGTTACATAGCGTTTTAAAACAAAAACGCTGTTTTTTACTAGTGCATGCATTATTTTAAGCACCTTTTAGATGGCGTTTATTTTTGAAAGCGCTATCTAAGGAGAACCTTTGCTAGCGGTTTTTGACATAAAGCGCTACATAAACCCTGCTTTGGACAGCGCTTTATACAAAAAAAAGCGCTATATTACCTTTACCAGCGCCATTTACAGTAGCGCTTCAAAAGCGCTATCTAAAGCAAAAAAAAAGCGCTATATAATCTCATTTTTGTAGTAGTGATTACTGACAATGTTGCCATATGTGGTAACCACCAAGAGCATCCACTCATATTCTGTGTGTTAATATTTCAAATATATGTTAACATGATATCATGTCATGTGATCTTAGTTTTTACATACATGCATTGGGATCAATATATACACTAATGCCCGTGACTCGCTTAATATTTGTAGAGGCAAAAGGCGACAAATTTTGTAATTACTTAACTAACAACAACTTTAATTAATAATACTCTCCGGAGGGAGTACTATCACACAAATTTTGAGTTATAAAGGACCAATTATATTAAAAAAATAGAAAACCAAAATTGCAAAGGAAAAATAATAATTGCATCCATTTGATTTGCAAAAATGTAACATGGCAAATGTTTAAGGTACGCACAACTTTGTGTCTTGTAGGATGTTGGTGGACAATAAAAAATTTAAACATTTAAGGAACCATATAAGAGGAGATATGAGAGCGAATAGAGAAAGAGAGAAAGAGAGAGAGATGGTAGGAGATAGAATGGAGATGAGAGAAAGAGGAGAGCCAGATATGTGTGTAACGGTTCGGTTTGGATTTGTTTTTTGTCAGAAAAATGTCCGGATCAATGAAATCTTCATCGTTTGAGTTTGGTTTTTACTACTTTTTAAAAAAAGAAACCGAACTAAAGTGGTCGGTTTACAATTATAAAAAAAACAATATTTTCACAAATTTGTATTTCATGCATACAACATACTCAAATATTTCATAGAACTTTGTTTTCCATGTTCTCTGTTTTTCAAACTACTTTGTATAACTAACATGAAAAAACTAACAAGATATGGACGACCTCAGCTGCGATGAGGAACGGTGGGTTAGATGTGTGTGACTGGCGGCTAGTGTTCTTTTTTAGTAGAAACAAAATAGATTGTGAGTGATGAGATGAGATGATGATGGGAGAAAGTGAATGAATTAAGGAGTAGTTTGTGTTGGACTTTGATTTTGAGCCGAATCATAAGTATGTGTGAGGAGGGATAATATTACTAAAATGGGGAGTGAGGTTAGCATCGGTCCAGTTCATGGGTTCATTGGATCACAAAATTAAAAACCGAAAACCGAACCAAACTAGGTCGATTTAGGTTGGTTCAGTTCGGTTTTGAATCGAACCAAACAAGGTGGGATACTTTTTGGTTTGGTTAGGTTTAGGTTTTCGGTTTCATCGGTTTTGTCCAAACCACTACACCCCTAGGCTGGAGAGAGAGAGAGAGAGAGAGAGAGAGAGAGAGAGAGAGAGAGAGAGAGCTAAGAGAGAAGAAAGATATCAGGATGTAGGGTATTATATATTATATTTTACACTACGCCTCGTTGTATTAATTATATGTTTTTTTTAAAGATCTCGCTATATTATTCGTTATATTTTATACTACTTGTTAGTTTAATTGAATTGAATCTATATTTTTACTATTTGATAAATTTCAAACATAATCAACCATTGTCATTCCTTAATATTAATTGTTGATGTTATATTTTATACTAAACATATTATTTTATTATGTATTAATTGAATTTATATTAATAAAACGATTTATATTTTGATTGCATCAAATTTTTTAAATTAGTGAGTCAAACCAAAGTGAACTGCAAGTAATCTTTTTTGGTATAAGATTCGTTTTTGCTTCAACGCCAATTTAAATCGCGCTCTAATTGAAAGGAAGGAAGAGAGAGATATAGAGAGGGAGAGGAAAAAGATAAGTGAGAAAACATTTTTTAAATAGAAAATAAAAAAAAATCATATGCACTCTCATTGTAAAATTATTTTACACGTTTATCAATTAATGTGTTGACATATTATTTAATGTGCTTGAAAATATATATATTTTGAGTAAATCACCAGATTGTCACTGTCTTTGTACCAAATTCTCAAATTAGTCACTGACTCTATTAATAACTCAAAATGGTCTTTATCACTGTCAAACGTTTCTCAGATTGGTCTCTGATTCTATTAGTTGTTTTTGTTGGAACAAAGGTGTTCAGCAATACCACGTTTTGAGTTTTGATGATAACAAGGTATTAAAAAGTTGTCAATTGGATATTGCTAATATTTGTTTAAGTATGCAGGATATCAATTAAGATTTGTATCTTAAGAAGCATTCTGTTTGAACAATGTTAAAGAGCAATAAATCCATAGAAGCCTGTTGCTTGTGATTCTGTATCGAAGAGAGTCTGAAGACTGTATCGAAGAGAGTCTGAAGACTGTTTCGAAGAAAGTCTGAAAGACTGTGCTGAAGAGAGTCTGAAGACTGTATCAGAGTCTGAAGACCATCAGAATCTGAAAACCAAGAGAGTCTGAAGATTATCAGAAGCTTAGTGCTACAGTGAGTCTGAAGCCACAAATTTGATAATCTCCTAACAGTGATCTCTACTGCATTGCTATGCACAAACAAACTCTAATGGAGTAACGGCTAGCTTCTAAGTCAACTTGAGCGTGGGAAGCACAAAGACAAAGATTGCAGGCCAGTACAGAGTACGTTGTACGAACTCTGTTTCCACTACTCCACTACCACGTACAGTTTGGCAACTGTGTCTACCGGTATTAATCCTCAAAGGGAATGAAATTCAAATGATGCCATTGAAGGGCTATTACCAAATCAAGCAACAGATCAACCGTCATTGATCAAGCTTCAGAACTCATCCTGATGCGCTGGATGACTCAATGTCTCTTTCCTACGCCTATATAAAGGATAGAAGACTTGAAGAATTGTTGGACTCTACAACTTAGAAAATCTGCATTGCGCTGCTTTCGTATTCAACTGAGTCTTAACAATAGCACATCATAAACTTAGATTCTTACAAACTGAGTATCCTAGAATCTCTAAGTTTCACAGAAAAACAGAGTCTGTCTTTTGTGTAATACAGAGTCTGTCTTTGTTGTAATTGAAACACATTTTGATTGTTGTCAAGTGTTTCAACTCTATTCAATTTTCTGTAATTGTGTAAAAGTCTCTTGCTTTTGTGCTTGAGCAAAGGAAGTCTCTTGGCTGCGTCCTTGAGCATAGGAAGTCTCTTAGTTGTGTCTTTGAGCAAGGAAGTCTCTCGCCTGTGTGCTTGAGCAAGGAAGTCTCATACTGTGTGTTTGAGCAACTTGTAATTTGATATTACATTTTAGTGAACTCTCCTTGGAAGTACAAGGGGGACAGGACTACTTCCGGTTTGTGGAAGGAACCTGTATAATTGTTTGTGTTCTCTGTTCTCTCTTTATCTCTTGATTATTCCGCTGCAATCAGAACCTAATCTCCTATCAGACTCTGATCTCATTCAGACTCTGAGTTTAAAGGAATTAGATTCTCACTCTACAAGAGTTGCGAAAAGAAAACACAATTCAACCCCCCCTTCTTGTGTTTTTCTCACCTTCAGTTGGTATCAGAGCTCCGGCTCTGTTGACTTAGCACTTAACCGTGTAACAGAAAAGATCCAGAGAAAAACATGTCTTCCAGTGAACCGTCTTCTTCTGGTGCCACTTCTGGTGCTGCTATACCATATGAATATGGATCTAATAACAGCAGTAGAAAGGCTGATTATGGAAAAATTCCTAAGTTCAATGGTGATCCTGAAGAATTTTCTTGGTGGAAAACCAACTTCTATAGTTATGTCATGGGTCTTGATGAAGAACTCTGGGACATACTTGAAGATGGTGTTGGTGACTTACAACTTGATGACGAAGGTGCTGCCATTGACCGCAAACTTCACACTGCTGCTCAAAAGAAAATCTATAAGAAACATCATATCATCAGAGGGGCTCTTGTCACTGCTATTCCTAAAACGGAATACATGAAGATGAGTGACAAATCTACTGCTAGAGCCATGTTTGCTTCTCTCTGTGCTAACTACGAAGGAAGCAAAAAGGTCAGGGAAGCTAAAGCTCTTCTATTAGTTCATCAATATGAACTATTTAAGATGAAAGAGGATGAAAGTATTGAGCAGATGTACTCAAGATTTCAAACTCTAGTATCTGGTCTTCAGATACTGAAGTAGAGTTACATAGCTTCTGATCATGTTAGCAAGATTTTAAGGAGCTTACCCTCTAGATGGAGACCAAAGGTCACTGCAATTGAGGAGGCTAAAGATTTAAACACTTTAAGTGTTGAAGATCTTGTAAGCTCACTCAAGGTTCATGAGTTAAGTCTCAATGAACATGATTCTGCAAGAAAATCCAAAACCATTGCTTTAAAATCAAAAGGAAGGTCTTCAAAGGCTCTCAAGGTTGAAGAATCTGAAAATGAGTCTTCAGCTTCTGAAAGCTCAGAAGAGGATCCTGATATAGCAAAGGAAATGGCTATGCTTTCAAGCAGAATGCAGTACCTTGCTAAGAAGAACAAGAGATTTCTGAGCAAGAGCAGTGGGAAGGGGTTCAAAAAGGAGGATCAGAAAGGTTGCTTCAACTGCAAGAAAACTGGACATTTTATTGCTGAGTGTCCAGAACTGCAGAAGGAGAAATCCAAGTCAAAAAGGCCAACCTTCAAGTCAAGCAAGTTTAAGAAGCAGATCAAGAAAAGTCTGATGGCCACCTGGGAAGATCTTGATAATGAGTCAGGATCTGAAGATGATGATGCTGATGGTGAAACCAATGTAGCTGTTGGACTAATGGCTACAACCGAATCTGTTAAAGAGACACCTGAGGCAGAATCAAATACAGATTCTGAAAATGAAACAGAGGTATATTCTGAACTCACAAGATCTGAACTTATAGAATCTGTCAATGAGCTTCTGGGTCATTTTAAAACTAAGACCACTGAGTTGAAGAAAGTCAAACAACAGCTTGATAAGCTGTCAAAAAGACATAATTCAACTCTGTTGGAATTAGAAGATTTAAAAGAAGAAAATAATTCTTTATTGATCAAGAAGTGTAGCTGTAAATACTTAAGTGAGCAAGATGTTGCTCTGCAAGAATTTATTGCTACTGGAATTGACAGATCAAGGGTTGCATCCATGATCTATAGCACGTATCAGAACAGAGGACAGGGTCTTGGATTCATTGGAGGAAACTCAAATGAAATGACTCTTAAATCTGGTCCTGATGGAACCAGAGAGGCGTTGAAAAATCATTTTGTAAAAGAGTCTGATGAAGTCAACACAGAGACTCATTCAGAACCTACAACTTCTACTTCGAAGATTCTGACTAAGTCAAAACTTCAGAATGTTAAGTTAAAGGGTCTGAAAAACTTTGAACCCAAAGCTTTAAAGTCTCAGACTCTGAAAGATTCAAAGTCTGATAAACAGACTCTGAAAAAGCCAGAGTCTGAAAAACCAAAGTCTAAGTTTCAAAGGAGAGAAACTGTGAAAGGCAAGTTGAAACCTAAACCAAACGGTTCCAACCCTAAGGTTTGGGAGAAAACATTGCCAAGGATTTCAAGACAAAACTTGCGAAAAGAGTTCAATGGTTCTAAGACTAACCAAAAAGGACCCATAAGAATATGGGTACCTAAGTCTGATATTATTGATGCTGCAGGAATGTCTAAAAGGACTAAGAAAGCACAAGGCTTGGTACCTAGACAGTGGGTGCTCGCGTCACATGACGGGAGAAAGGTCTATGTTCCTAACCCTAACCATGAAAGAGGGAGGAACTGTGGGATTTGGAGGAAACCAGACTGGCAAAATCATTGGTTCTGGAACCATTGGTAACTCTCTGATCTCAATCAGTAATGTGTGGTTAGTTGATGGACTTAAACATAACTTACTAAGCATAAGTCAATTATGTGACAGTGGTTATGATGTATTGTTTAATAAGAACAACTGCACAGTGGTTAACAAGGATGATCAGTCCATAGTCTTCAAGGGAAAACGAAGAAACAATGTATACAAGATAAAATTCTCAGAACTGACTGATCAGAAGGTAATGTGCCTTCTGTCAATGGGTGATAAGAAATGGATGTGGCACAGACGTTTGGGACATGCTAACTGGAGATTAATCTCTAAAATTAGCAAGTTACAACTTGTCAAAGGCCTACCAAACATTGACTATCACTCAGATGCTCTTTGCGGAGCATGTCAGAAAGGGAAAATTGTCAAGAGTCCCTCCAAGCCAAAAGAAATTGTTTCAACTTCCAGACCCTTGGAGTTACTTCATATTGACTTATTTGGACCAGTTAACACTGCATCCTTATATGGAAGTAAATATGGACTAGTTATTGTTGATGACTACAACAGATGGTGTTGGGTTAAATTTCTGAAAACTAAAGATGAGTCATATTCTGTGTTTAGTAAATTCTGCATCCAAATTCAATCAGAGAAGGAAATGAAAATCTTGAAAGTCAGAAGTGATCATGGAGGAGAATTTGAAAATGAACCGTTTGAGGTTTTCTGTGAAAAACATGGAATTATTCATGAGTTCTCTGCACCTAGAACTCCACAACAAAATGGAGTTGTAGAGAGAAAGAACAGAACCTTGCAAGAGATGGCTAGAACCATGATCCATGAGAACAATCTGGCTAAGCATTTTTGGGCAGAGGCTATAAACACAGCTTGTTATGTTCAGAACAGAATCTATATTAGACCTCTGTTGAACAAAACAGCTTATGAACTCTTTAAAGGAAGAAAACCCAACATATCTTATTTTCATCAGTTCGGATGTACATGTTATGTCCTGAACAACAAAGTCTACCTAAAGAAATTTGATGCCAAAGCTCAAAAGGGAATCTTTTTAGGTTACTCTGAACGTTCTAAGGCATACAGGCTGTATAATTCAGAAACACAATGTGTGGAAGAATCTATGCATGTAAGGTTTGATGACAAAGAGCCTGGAAGTGAAACTCCAGTGCATGATGAAAGTCATGAAAAATCTCAAGATTCTGATGATAACTCAGAATCTGATCAGATTCCAGAATCTGAAGATACTTCAGAAGCTGAAACATCCCCTGAAGTTCCTTTTGAAGAAGCTTCTGATGAAGCTCAAGATGGTTCTCTGCAAGCTAGTCAATCCAAACAATCTTTCAAATACAAGTCTTCTCATCCAGAAGATCAGATAATTGGCAATAAAGAAAGTCCTATGAGAACTAGATCGCATTTCAGACAAGAAGAGTCTGCTTTAGGATTATTATCTGTTATTGAACCAACTTCTGTTGAAGAAGCTCTTGGAGATGAAGGATGGATTCTGGCAATGCAAGAAGAACTGAATCAATTCAAAAGAAATGAAGTATGGGATCTAGTAGCTAAGCCTAATCACAAGAACATCATTGGAACCAAGTGGGTGTTCAGAAATAAGCTTAGTGAACAAGGAGAAGTAATCAGAAACAAGGCCAGACTTGTTGCACAAGGTTTCAGTCAGCAAGAAGACATTGATTACACAGAAACTTTTGCTCCAGTTGCAAGATTGGAAGCAATCAAGTTACTTTTTTCCTATGCAGTCAATCACAACATAACTTTGTATCAAATGGATGTTAAGAGTGCATTTCTTAATGGTGTCATTTCTGAAGAAGTATATGTCAAACAACCTCCTGGCTTTGAAGATTTAAAGCATCCAGAGCATGTTTATAAATTAAAGAAATCACTCTATGGCTTGAAACAAGCTCCCAGAGCTTGGTATGAAAGACTGAGTAATTTCTTGATTCAAAACAACTTTGAACGAGGACAAGTTGACACTACTCTATTCAGAAAGACTCTAAAGAAAGACATTCTTGTAGTTCAGATCTATGTTGATGATATTATCTTTGGTTCTACAAATAGTTCACTTTGCAAAGAGTTTTCAAAAGTAATGCAGGATGAATTTGAAATGAGCATGATGGGAGAATTGAAGTTCTTTCTTGGAATTCAAATCAACCAATGCAAAGATGGAGTCTACGTTCATCAGTCCAAGTATACGAAAGAGCTTCTGAAGAAGTTCAATCTTGAGGACTGCAAAGAAATGAATACTCCAATGCATCCAACCTGCACTCTGAGCAAAGAAGATCAAGGAACCAAAGTTGATCAGAAGCTGTATAGAGGTATGATTGGTTCTTTGTTATACCTAACTGCATCCAGACCAGATATTCTGTTCAGTGTATGTTTGTGTGCAAGGTTTCAATCAGATCCTAGAGAGTCTCACTTAACTGTTGTTAAGAGAATCTTTAGATATCTGAAAGGAACTACTAATCTTGGACTTCTTTACAAGAAATCCTCTGACTACAAGCTAGTTGGATTCTGTGATGCTGATTATGCTGGAGACAGGATTGAAAGAAAATCTACAAGTGGCAATTGTCAATTCTTGGGAGAGAATCTGATATCCTGGGCTAGCAAGAGGCAAGCAACCATTGCTCTGTCTACAGCAGAAGCAGAATACATCTCAGCTGCTAGTTGTTGTACACAGCTACTCTAGATGAAACATCAGCTTGAGGACTATCGAATAACTGAAAACCATATCCCAATTTATTGTGATAATACAGCAGCTATATGTTTGTCTAAAAATCCAATTCTGCATTCAAGGGCAAAGCATATTGAGATTAAACATCATTTTATAAGAGACTATGTTCAAAAAGGAATTTTAGATATACAATTCATTGATACTGATCATCAATGGGCTGATATATTTACTAAACCCTTATCTGTTGAAAGATTTGATTTCATAAAGAAAAATTTGAACATGTGCTATGTCTCTGGGTAATATGCGCCTCTGAAAACAGAATTCAGACTCTGATATCTTTCAGAAGCTATCTGGGAATCAGACTCTCTTTTGGAGATTCTGATGAAAGCTTCTGGTAAAATATTCAGACTCTGGTAAGGAATCTTTAGACTCTCAGAAGCTGTATTAGTGGAAGCGTGACTGTTAAGTTCAGTAACACCTGCCCCACTATGGTGACAGTTACTTTACGGTTTCTCAGTCGTGGCCTGTCTGTATTGGGTAAGAACTCAAAAGGGCAATGATTTCATTACGTTACAACAAGCTACCTTCGCCTTGTCCCAATACGTTTACGGCTGCATGCTATATTGTACTTATTGTTTATGTTTGTTTGTCCCCTACTCTTTCCAAACAGCTTTCAAACATTTTCTCTATAAATACATAACACACACAACTCACTTCTCTTTTCACTCTTTGATTTTCTCTTTGAACAAATTTCTTGTTTTTCAATACTTTGCAAAACTTTTTGTTCTCAAATCAAACTCTTAGAAAACCCTAATGGCAAGTGATCTCATCCAATCTGGTGTCATAATCAAGTCCGGAGGTTCTTACATTATCAAACCCAGAACAATGAACATCATCAAGGAGACTCTGGAAATTCAAGTTGAATCTCCAGTTGATTTTGGTTCAATCAGTCGCAATGGAGTTGACGTTGCACCTCATTTCGTATCACAAGGAATGATGAGATACTTTGGTATGTTGAATGGACCAACATATCAGGAGCTTGTTAGAGATTTTTGGGTTAGGTCAGAAGTCTACGACAAAGCTGAAGCTACTTTGGAAGAAACAGTAGCAATCTCAAACAACCCTAGTCTTGCTGGCAAAAACAGAGACCAAATGGGTTTAAGACCGTACAATGGCCTTGAAATTAGGTCTGCTGTGATGGGAATTCCTATAGTTATCACTGAAGAGGTGGTAGCCAGGGCTTGTCAGATGGAGAGCACTGGTAAATTTCAGTGGAATGTCAACAAGAAGAGTGAATGGGCTGTTGTCTGCAACAAGTTGTTATTTGAAGGGAGACCCTCAAATAAATTGGTGGATATGCATCCTACGCATAGGGTGCTTCTGAAGATTATACTGGATAGTATGCTTCAGAAAGGAGGAGGAACAGATACATTATCTGTGGATCACAAAGTTCTTCTTTATTTTCTTATCAACAAAATAAAGATCAACTTCCCCAGATATGTGATGCACCACATGTGTTGGGCCATCAAGAAGAGTCAATCAGAATCCAGGAGGCAAGTTCCTTTTGGAAGATTAATATCTGAGATTCTGTATCAAGGAGGTCTTTTGAAGGTCTTATCAGAATCTGGTGTGGTATCAGATATTCATCTAGGAACTGTGACCGGCAGAATCATCAATGGCAAGACTCTACAGTACATGAAGATTGTCAAGAGATTCAATCCCTCTAAGCATGATATGAGAGAATCTTATGTACAATCTGATTTGATGATGGACTTCCCTCCCATATCCAAAGAAGATAATCCTGAAGTTCTTGCTAGATTTGTGGTGGATTACTTCAAGGAGACTGGTAGAATAATCAACTATTCTGCTATTCCTGAGACTGCTGGAGGAGGCCCTCTTAAGGTCAAAGGAAAAAGGACCAAGGAAGTGGTTCTCAAGGAAGAGGAAGAGAAGCAGGAGCCTCTCAAGAAAAAGATCAAATCTTCTGCTCTTCCTGGAGTTTCAATTGGTTCTCCTTCTGCATCTTCTGCACCTTCTGCACTTCGTGAAATTAAGGATGGGAAGAAGCCTAAGAAAGATGAGAAGAAGGCTAAGAAAGCTTATAAGAAAGCAATAATGGGCAAAGCTGACAGAGACTATGACAAGTTAGCTCAAGAAATTGCTGATTTCATTGATTCTGACTCTGAAGGTGAAGAGAGTCAGATCAAAAAGAGAAAGGTGGGAGTGATTCCTGTGGCTAAGGATGTAGCACAGAAGATAGGTACGTCTGTATCTATGATTGAGGATGAACACACTGCTGGCAAGGTTATGGCAGCAGATTTGATTGCTGAAGAGTTGAAGGAAGAGACTGTCAAGGAAGCTGCTAAGTTACTTGCTTCTGCTCTTAAACAGAAGAGTACTTCAGAACCTGCAGAAGCTGAGTTATCAGAAGCTACTGTGTCTGATCATTTTGCCTTTCCAGAAGCTGGCATTGGCACCTCTGGCAATGTAGCATATAGCTCATCTTCTTCTTTGAATCATGAGTCAGAATCAGATTCAGAATCTGACAACAAACCCTTGAGCCAAATTCTTCCATCTCTCAAAAGTTCATCTCCCTCACCAATCAAACCCATATCATCCCATAACCCACTTGACCAGACAGTAATTGATTATGTTGATTCAACTATGGACAGAGTAATTCAAGACACAATTACAGTGTCTATGAATCTTCCTGCTGACCATCCTGCTCAACCTTCATTCCTCAAACCACTTCAGGTAATTAAACCTTCTGAAAAACATGAAGCAATCATTCAATCCAATCAAACACCCCCCCAACCTGAAACCATTTGTGTAGACTCTCCAGACACTCTAGATTCACTTGAAAAACATCTAGGAGGAGAACTACCAAAAACCCCTGCAAAATCCAAAACAACAAAAGCTACTTCATCCATTTCCAAACCAGACCCTGTACCTGTACCTACAGAGAATCTGACCTTAGCTTCTGTTGAACCTTCAGAACCTGTTGGTGAACCAGTTTCTGAAAATCTAGAGCAAGCCTCTGATATGGTATCAGGAACTGTAACATCATGTAAAGCTAAGACCAGAAGAGTTTCTCAACCACTCTGTGATCCTATAACCTTTTTCCCTTTTGAAACTTTTCTAGCTTTGAGAGCTTCTCTACCCTCAACCTCTGAACCTCAAACTGACTTATTTGATTCAAATAAGATTGATGAGTTTTATGCTTCTTCATGCAATAAGCTCAAAGAAGTTATTGAGCAAAGGTCTATGCCAATACTTAGTGTGAGCTATGAGGACAAGTTCTCTACAGTAAAGACTGAGTTTTTGGATTTTATCACCAAAATTCAAAAAGCTGCTGCCAGGGAACAAGCTCTCATCACTGCCAAGCATGTTGAAGAAGTAAAGCAGGCTGAGAAAGTTGTAGCTATGGTAAATGCTCCTATTCTGAGGATAAGAGATACACCTTTCTTTGATGAGAATCAGTATATTCCTAGAGAATCAGTGGCTTACAATTCTTTGAAGAGGAAGTTGTATAGAATTCAAGAAGAAGCTAGACTGGAAAGAGAAGCACATTTGCAAAGAACTGAGGCTCTGGAACAGATGGTAAAGAAACAGCAAGAGGATCTCCAGAAACTGATGGATCATCTTGCCAAACAAAACCAACCTTAGTTTAATTTCGTTTTGTTTATTTTTTGTAATTCTTGTTTGCTATCCTCTGAACTTGTTTTTGCTTACAATTTATACAAGTTGTTTTTGATTCTATTTGCATTCAATTTCTTTTTATGCTCCGAATCTTCTATGTTTTCCCTCTGAATCTCTTTCTTCTCTAAAACTTGTTTACACCCTTACCTTAAGTCATTTAAAAAGGGGGAGGAACCATGTTCTGAACTTTTTTTTGTTGATGACAAAAGGGGGAGAAGGGAAAGTATTTATATCAGGGAGGAAAGAAAATCGTCTTTAATTTCAATGCATGTTCTATGTAAAAGTTAAAGGGAAATCTGCGAAAGGTGCTTAGTTAAACTCTGAGCCCTGTTTAAGAATCAATTTTTCTATATATTCTGAGTATGAATTTGATTGCGTTTAAAAAAAAAAAACAATTTAATTAACCTGGATAGAACTCAAGATGAGCTTACAAACCTCAACTTAAGAACTATCAGACTCAGGGGGAGTCAGAGCCTTCAAACCTCAGACTCTGAGCTTACAAACCTCAGAACCCTTTAAGTCAACTTGTTAATTAGATTAACAACAATTGACCTTTTAAATACTAATGTTTGTCATCATCAAAAAGGGGGAGATTGTTGGAACAAAGGTGTTCAGCAATACCACGTTTTGAGTTTTGATGATAACAAGGTATTAAAAAGTTGTCAATTGGATATTGCTAATATTTGTTTAAGTATGCAGGATATCAATTAAGATTTGTATCTTAAGAAGCATTCTGTTTGAACAATGTTAAAGAGCAATAAATCCATAGAAGCCTGTTGCTTGTGATTCTGTATCGAAGAGAGTCTGAAGACTGTATCGAAGAGAGTCTGAAGACTGTTTCGAAGAAAGTCTGAAAGACTGTGCTGAAGAGAGTCTGAAGACTGTATCAGAGTCTGAAGACCATCAGAATCTGAAAACCAAGAGAGTCTGAAGATTATCAGAAGCTTAGTGCTACAGTGAGTCTGAAGCCACAAATTTGATAATCTCCTAACAGTGATCTCTACTGCATTGCTATGCACAAACAAACTCTAATGGAGTAACGGCTAGCTTCTAAGTCAACTTGAGCGTGGGAAGCACAAAGACAAAGATTGCAGGCCAGTACAGAGTACGTTGTACGAACTCTGTTTCCACTACTCCACTACCACGTACAGTTTGGCAACTGTGTCTACCGGTATTAATCCTCAAAGGGAATGAAATTCAAATGATGCCATTGAAGGGCTATTACCAAATCAAGCAACAGATCAACCGTCATTGATCAAGCTTCAGAACTCATCCTGATGCGCTGGATGACTCAATGTCTCTTTCCTACGCCTATATAAAGGATAGAAGACTTGAAGAATTGTTGGACTCTACAACTTAGAAAATCTGCATTGCGCTGCTTTCGTATTCAACTGAGTCTTAACAATAGCACATCATAAACTTAGATTCTTACAAACTGAGTATCCTAGAATCTCTAAGTTTCACAGAAAAACAGAGTCTGTCTTTTGTGTAATACAGAGTCTGTCTTTGTTGTAATTGAAACACATTTTGATTGTTGTCAAGTGTTTCAACTCTATTCAATTTTCTGTAATTGTGTAAAAGTCTCTTGCTTTTGTGCTTGAGCAAAGGAAGTCTCTTGGCTGCGTCCTTGAGCATAGGAAGTCTCTTAGTTGTGTCTTTGAGCAAGGAAGTCTCTCGCCTGTGTGCTTGAGCAAGGAAGTCTCATACTGTGTGTTTGAGCAACTTGTAATTTGATATTACATTTTAGTGAACTCTCCTTGGAAGTACAAGGGGGACAGGACTACTTCCGGTTTGTGGAAGGAACCTGTATAATTGCTTGTGTTCTCTGTTCTCTCTTTATCTCTTGATTATTCCGCTGCAATCAGAACCTAATCTCCTATCAGACTCTGATCTCATTCAGACTCTGAGTTTAAAGGAATTAGATTCTCACTCTACAAGAGTTGCGAAAAGAAAACACAATTCAACCCCCCCTTCTTGTGTTTTTCTCACCTTCAGTTTTGTATTTTGAATGTTAATAGTTTAATGTCTTTTGGATATTATTTAGTGGTTAATGACATAATGCCTTTTTGATCTTGTTTGGTACGTTAATGACTTAAAATTCAAAACAACTAATAAGGTCGGAAACCAATCTGAGAAACGTTTGACAAAGACAAGGACCATTTTGAGGTATTTATGGAGCCAGAGACCAATTTGATAATTGGATCAATTTGATGATTTTTTTTTGTCAAGTAGCGTAGTGGCTAAAACTCACACATTTAAATGTAAAGAATTGGGATGTCGAGAATTCGAATCTCAACCTCTATATCTAATATGCAATATCCCTGTCAATTGACATGACCACATATTATTTGATGCTTATATAAATAACTTTATATTATCAATGTACTATGACCATTAAAGTCAAGATAAAAATGTTATACCAATAAAAAAGTCAAGATAAAAATGTATTATAGATAACTTTACACTAAAATATGCATTCAAATCAAAACATCCTTTAGAGATTTAGGGGTGGTGTTATTTGGATTTTGATCATTATTATTATTTTGACAATTTTTGGGTGTTTGATCTAAAACCACTACAATTTGAAGATTTAGGATTTTAATTTGATAACGAGGTTTATATGGATTTGAAGATGATGAAAGAAGAATGTTTCATTTTTCTTGGTTTTTTTAATGAAAAAATTACTGTTAAGAAACATATGTGTCAATCCAACTCAACATTGTTTATAAAAAAATAAACAAAAGGATAATGTATAAGTTTTAAAAGATACTTAAACAAATTAAATAAAATTAAAAAATAAGAATTACAAAATAAATACTAACTACAAAATAATTTAAATTTTTTAAATAAAAGTAAAAAAAAAACACGTAACCTAACAAACAACTGAAGTCGTTGGTTGTCACGAATTAGCGTTGTTGTTAAGCTTAAAATGCCGGTTTCTCCCGATCCAAAGAAAAAACACTCTACTATATAAATAAATAAATAAATAAAAACGGGGTTTCAAATTCAAACTACACTTCCCCCTTCTTCTTCTTCTTCTTCGCGATTCTCCGAACAATCTGTCGATAACTCGCTACATATTATTTTAACATAATAACAATTATTATTAATCAAGAATCAGAACAATGTAAGTTTCAATTTATTTATTTATTTTGCCAATTATTATCACTAAGATATTTCGATTCAATATTCTGTTTCATGTTCATAGAGATGAGTTTGTATTCATTAGTTATGATATTTGTAGGGGAGCTATGAAATTGGGTCAATCGGATGATGATGACATTGCTGCTGCCGATCCTGATTGGAGCTTCCACGCTCTCGTCTCCGAGCTCAATGCCTTGGAGAATAATCTCTCCGCTAATTCTTCCACTCCACCTTTGCATTTTCATCAAACAACTTCATCAAGGTACCCACATTCCAAATCCTTATCAATTCATTATTCTTTTTTTTTTTTGCACACCAACTGTTTGTGAAAATTACCGTGTTAAGTTTATGAATATGAGCATATCATTGCTGTCAAATTGAACTTTGTTGATTTTTTAGGGTTAACTTATTCCATGGCAAAGAAATTGAGAAAGGTAGAAGGTTTGTGTTTTGTGCCCCTGAGTATGAGACTGACAGCGAGGATGACAATGACAATGACAAAGTGTTAGTAGTATCGGACACTGGAAAACACTTCACTTGTGATGAAATTTATCTGAGGTGCCTATTTCGTGAACCGTAGTTTTATTCTCTTTCATATGATGGTAAAGTCGATTTGATTTGATAGTAATATTTTGTCATTTTCTTTGGTGTTTCAGTGACAGTGATGATTCCGATGTTGACTCTGCTTTGGAAGTGCAACCTTACCTGATGAATAAAGTTGGGGAGGTAGAAGGTGCTTTGATTGAGTTAACACACGATCATCAACTGAGGGTTAATGTGAGTGGTCCTATACTATTGATACCAATTTGACTTGTCAGTTACAAATTGAATAGCTAGTCATTCTTGGTTGGCATATAACTTGTTGATTGCGTTATGATTTGTTTGTGCTGTATAGCATACTTGTTTCTGATCTTTTCGATTCACAGGATGGAATTAGAAATAAGATCTCAGCGTTGGAGATAGCTCTACTGAATGAAAGTCAGAACTCTATTTCTTCCCTTCTTCGAGTTGAGAAATTCAAAGAAACACGACAGGAGATGGATAAAAAGTTTGACACTCAATATCAGCGCCAAATGTAAGACTGCACTGTCTCGTCCTGCCCCTTTATCTTTTCTTTTCAAGGCGACGTGATTCTTTCATTCTACAACTTATTTATCTTGTCAGACTTAAAAGTAAGCACTGACTATGAATTACAGGCTCCTATAAAATTGTCTACATTCTTAATGTGCTTTATGAGAGGTTCAAATAATGGGTTTTTTTGCATGACAGTGCTTTTGTTGTTGCACCACTACCTGTAGAGATCCCATTAAGCATTTTTTACCACTTGTTTGAGTGAGGCAAGGGCATTATATGTTTCATAATTGTCTTCAATAAGTATTGGTGAAAGGATACATGACAGATCTGTTTATACTTTTTAGGAGGAAGACTGGAAGACAATTCATTATGATGCACATTAATTTAAAGTCGGGGAATCTAATTTTATTTTATAAATTCACTTGTATGAATATTGGGCTTGACTGTGTGATTTGATGTTGATTCTATTTATCCTGTTGATAACTGATATTTGACATATGCAGCATATTTTCTACTAAACCCGCTCTTATATCACCCAAAATACTATTTCTCTTGTTAGATGTTTGCTGTGTTTGAACTAGTTGAAAACGAAGAAACTGATGATTGAGATTTCCCAACTTTTTGTAGTGCAGAAGCACTTGATAATCAGTTAACAGCTGTTCAACAAGACCGTGAACTCAGATCACAAATAGAAGAAAGGAAAATTAGAAGTGATGCAGCGTATGAAGAGGCCAAGAGAAAGGTTGCCTTGCAGGAGGAAAAACAACAGCAAGATAAGGCTAAAGCTGAAGCAGAGGTACCATACCCTTTTGTTTTAGTTTGATTTTGTTATTTGGAAAAAAATTATACATGTACCGTCTTCAATTTTCATTTCTAGTTATCATCTGTTCACAACTACAAAGTGAGGTGTTGGGTTACATTTTTTATTTTTTTTACAGAAATGTTTGGAGAGTCCTAAATTGTGACCCATACATTTACTGTTGCATTGGTTTGGTCTACTCACTTCACCGGCTACTAGCCTAAAACTTTTTTTCACTGATGTTTACATGTCAGCCAATATATGGGTCTTGTTAATGTTAGTTGAAGCACACATTTTTGCTACCAATCTTCTTTATAGAAGCTTAAGCCCAAATGGCCATTCATTCACGATATTTAAATTTTACGGTGCAGGCCAAACTTAAAGCCGATGAAGTAAAACAAGCTGCATTGGAAGCTGAGAAAAAAGCAGTAGTCGAAGCCAAAACAAAGGCAGCAATGGAAGCTGAAAAAAGAGCAGCAGCAGAAAAGAATGCTGTAGAAAATTCCAAAACTGTTACTTCTGGTGTGACACAAGAAGCCGCATCAAGCCTATTAAATACTGAAACCAAGGAATCCGGTATGGGTTTTCTTTTTTCACTTTTAGATCATATATTTCCAATGTCAGTTTTTTCCCTTTACCCGTTTCTCCTCCAATATGCCAGAATGCTTTGCCTTATTCTTTTACTACTTTTTAGTTGGAAATCCTTTGTTTCTCTGTATATATATTAGTATACTGGTAAAACTAGTTATCCTCTTCCTTGTCTCATCAATATTTATTTGACGAAGCTATTTTCGTGAGCAAATAACTTTGGTGTCAATAAGACTAAATCTCCTATATTTTCATCAGTCTCCACGTTGTTAAGCACAAAAGTTCCGTTTCATACCCTTATTTTTGTTTCTTTTTTCTTTGAGATATATATGGGATCTAATTCTTCAACATAAGATTTGTTGTAAATCATGAAGTTGAATCAAAAGTGTAGGGGGTAAAAAAATTAAAGAAACTGAATATGAATTTAACAATAATTTCCATTCCACTCCTACCACTGATTCCTGCTCGGTGTCTTGATCTATATCTCGTTTATTAGTTTTTTTTATTGTGTATGATTAGAGATTTAACTGCTCTACACAATCTTTAGGTTATGTATATCGAGCTGCTACAAGTGCTTCAAATATAGAGCATGGTAGGCTACAGAAATTGAAAGAGCTGTATGAAAGAAACCAAGTTGTAAGATCAAGTTCTACACAGGTATTGTTGAAAACAGATATTGGATACCTTTGTCTTAAGACTCTTAATTTATGATCTTGCATGCAATAAGCAATACCAATTATCTGTTGATTTTGCTCATCATATTTTTTATCTTATTATTAAAATTAAATTGTGTTCTTGATAATGCATATTTATTTCACAAGAAATTTGCTTGTACTTCACCTCACTTTAAAGAGTAACTTCCCCCGTCAAAATTCTCTGATTTTGACATTTGGACTTGTTTATGCGTCAACATATGTGCAGGATTATACCCGCCTCGAGAGTGATATTTCCCGGAATATAAGGCAAATAAGGGGCATAAGAGACAATGTTAGGTGAAGTAAATATTTAAATTTCACAAATGTTAGGATTAAATATGTTTTTTTTGTCCCTATAAATATACCAACTTTTCGTTTTAGTCCCTCTAAATTTTTTCTTTGATTTTTAGTCCCCCAAAAGTTTTTCATCTTCACTTTTGATCCTTCCTTTTAAGTAATACTATCATATGTAGAATTTATATTTTTGAACAAAATTTTGCAGAATAATTTATAATATTATAAGAATCTCTCCCAAAAAAATTAGAATTTTTTAACAAAACATGAAAGTGGTGATTGAAAATTCATAGGGACCAAAAGTGGTGATTGAAAATTTTATAGGGACTAAAAGTCGAAGAAATTTTGTAGAGGGACTAACATGAAAAATTAGTATATTTATAGGGACCAAATACATATTTAACCCAATTTTTTATGTCCTAAAGGCAATTTCAATCCTTAAATAAGATACTAACAAAAGCAGTGCATGACTATTTACTCTTTTGGGCATTCTGCAGATCAAAAGCAAGTGAACTAGTTAAACTTCTGAATGACCGTCAATGCCCTCAATCATTCAGTGTTGAGATATTTGTTAAAAAGGTAATTTATTATTTTTGCTGATTCCATTGACATATAATATCTTTCTGCTTTATTTGGAAGAGAAAAAAACAAAGAGCATAACAGGAACAATAACTAATCTTAAAATGGGTTTAGTTATTAATTGTAGATCTTATTTTTGGATCAGTTAACTGTATATGGAAGGTAGCAAAAACATCTTCACCTAATAACTTCAGTTCCTTAGAATGGTTTTTGGATCCTTAACGACCCATTCTTCTAATAAAAAAAACTGAATTTTAGCAAGAATAGGTGGGACTATGCGTTTCCACTTGCAAGGCCCAAAGAACTCTTTGCTTGAGGGATTTTAGAAATATTTTATAAAAGCCATTCATGTATCTTCACCTAATAGTTTAAATTTATGGAATGTTTGGTTCATGAAATCATGACATTACACAACAATTAAAATATCAAATCTATAAATTATTTGAATGTTAGTATTCATAGATAGAATGACTATGCAATGTTTTACAAACTTGTGGCTTCAGTGAAATATTCTTATCAAATAACATGTGACTGAAATCCATGTAATTGGTTTCAGATGTTCCAATGATGAACAAAAGCTAGCAAGAAATGGTAGAATCTATGGTTGTTAATAAATGCAGGTGTGATTACTAACTAGTGACAACATACTTTACAGGTTGTTTCGTCCTGTGCAAGCCCTGCTAGTGCTCCCTTTGCAATGGCCTATGTCATTGTTCTCATTACATCTCAGGTACACCATGTTTATTGTCTAGCCTCTCGACTTTATTAGAACTTGTGAGGGTGGTAGTCTTCAAGGAAGCATAGAATGAATATAAATGTTTTTTTGATTTTTTCCAAGATTATTTATTTGCTTTTGGCTTCAATTGTTCACCATCTGCACGACAGGTCCCATATGTAATGGATATTTTGCTGGCTGAGCTTCACACTGCCTGCCTTTACACCGTCCCAAAGCACCTGGTTTACAAAAAGGTAACTTGATAGAACTTGAAAATATCACTGAACGCTATATTTTCTTGCGTAGCTTCCTAGCTAAGGAGCAGTTTTTTTTTTGTTGAGGGACCAGTGAAAAGTTATTTTGCTACAATAATTTTGTTTGTATGTCACATTTTGCCTAAATAAAAGGTTTGAGCCCATTTTATCTGGGTCAAAAGAAGCAATATGGCTGTGCTTCAACTGGCACAATGTAAAAATTATCTATTTATTCTGATTTATACACCTGCTTACTTGTTCTGCCTCTATGATTCGATAACCGTGGGGATACTGATACTGTTGATTCTGGATTCTTTAATCTACCGCCACAGTCTATCTTTCAATCAAAAGAAGCATACTTCAGAAGTATTGGTTATCGGGAAGACAATGGAAAGTTGGAGAGTACAGAAGACTATTTAAAGCGGCTAGAATCATATATGAAGGTGTACGGTGCACTAGTTCAGGTCTGTCATATTCTCAAGATTTTGACAAATTCACACGGACCATATTTGCAATTTTGTCGATTACATTTTCTCATCTTCCTGATTGAGCAGCTGACCATGCTTGTTTTGACAGACTGAAATTCCGAACATTCAAAATTTGCATGGCTTGCAAGAAGGTTGGGCGTGGCTTGCAAGGCTCTTAAATTCTCTTCCAGCCAATCAATATACAGCTGTTTCACTCAATGCATTCTTGCAAGTAAGAAATGCAAAATGTTTAGTGTATTTATTATATATGGATCTTCTAAGGTTAACTAATTCTACTTTGTCCGCAGATGGCTGGATTTGCTCTATTTAAAAGATATAAATCTCAGTTCTTAAAGATGTTGAACGTCATCTCAGACAAGTTTTTAGTTGATCTGAAATCACATAATATACCAGAATCAGCGAAGACTATTGCGTATATGCAAGCTTATATAGAAGATAAAAAGTTCCTTCAAGTGCCAGAAGGAAGGAACCTGCAGTCAAATACGTTATCAAGCGCGATAGAACCATAAACCCAGTAAACATTGTGGTGCTGATTTTGCTGAAGAAACATGCCCAAGAGATCATATCAGGATGGGATGATTTCATCCATTGAGGTGGTAGATTTTCTCTTAGGATTCAATATAGGAGCTCCTTATTTCAGTTGGTGTGTTGTCGCCCAATCATTGGGTTTGTAATTTTGTAAAATTTTGTTATTTCCCTTTTTTTTTATTTTACCTATTTATGTATGGGTAATGTAAACTAATGTAATGGATAGAATGAGGGTATAGTTAATTATAAAATTTCCATTTCCCTCTTTGTCATCCGTTGAATGTTGTTGCATTTTATTTAGCCAGAATAAAGTTTGGGAGCCAAGTCTGTTTTCGTTGATATTTTCACAAACTTAAGCAAAGGCATACCAAAAGAGTGGAAAGGATACTAAAAAGAAATTAGGTTCAGATATCATGAATTTATAGGAGTGTGCACTAGGAGGCATGAACACATTATGCAATGAGAACACTTGGATTTGGTCATGTCAGAATTGAACGAGGAGCCGTGTGAGGTGAAAATCTCATGTACGGTTCTGTAGAGTGGCAGTAAGGATGACTTATCTGTCAACTTTTCCACTATTACCCCTAAAAAACCAAACTCTGCCTTACGTAAAGTTGCCAGAGTACGCTTAACCTCTGGATTTGAACCCAAATATGAAACGCATGCTTTCCATTACAAGCAACACCATTATTATTAAAGCAACTCCATTATTATTTGTTTAGAATAATAATTTCCCAGCAGAAGATCAATTCAAACTACACGGCTCCCAGCAGAATAATTTTTTTTCATACCATGATCATTCATCCAAGTAAAAAAAGTGTATTTCAGAGATATTTTTTTTAAAACGTAGAAATTGGTTTGTATACCAGGATATAAATCACTTTTAAATAAAAATCAAATGTAAAAAAGTGATTTTCAAGTGGTTTGACTATATAACTATATTTTTTAATGTTTGTTATGTTCTCTTTATTGTGACCGGAAAATCTCAGAGTTATATTATTGAGGTTTGAGAATTGATTTCTAACTAGAAAGAAAGATTTAGGGGAGGTTATTTTTTGTGCTTGAGTTGCCTGATGACGAATGAGTGATAAAATTGATCGTTGAGGAAGAGAGTATGAGATCGTGGAGATAAGAAGAACACGAGCAAAGATGATGATACAACGAAGAACTTTCTTAGACTCGTGAGGTTTGGATGAAACTATCTTGGTATCATTGGGGTCAACGGGGTGAGATATTTCTTGTGGAACTTGTTGGTACATACCTTGCATCTTAATCATGCATATTTTAGGTCATTAGTCACAAATTGAAATTTTGAATTGAACGCAACGAGCTTGACAATGGAAAATTCTAAAGTCTTGAAAAATTATATAAAAGGCAATGTATGAGTGAGCTTGAAATGAACGTGGTAAAGGATAGCCGGAGTTTTGCACCGCCTCAAATTAAGGTTAAGTATATTGCACCATTCTAACTTTCATTATTATGTGATGTGATGTGATTCATCCTTTCAATATCAAAATGGGATAATGAAGAGAGTGACTTGGCTCATAAAAAGAATTTGAAACTATCTATGTACGGGAAAAAAATAAAAATGTGACATATAAACCCGATTTTTTTTTAAATAAACGAAATGACAAATAATCATTGAAAGAGTCACGTTTTAAACACCGATCACTAAGTCCAACTTAACAATTTTAGCATTTTTATAAGTTGAGTTAGAATTGGTACACAAACCATGTAGTCTTATTTAAAGTCACATAGGCAATGGATATTTTGCTGTCTGAGCTTCATAGAGGCTGCCTATACACCAAGGTAACTTGATAGACCTTGAAAATATTACTGAATGGTATATTTTCGTGTGTATCTTCCTTTCCTCCTGTTAAGGTACTAGTTTTTGTTGTTCTACAAATATTAACGATGTTGAATTTTAATTTTTTATTCTACCCCCTCATGAGTCTATCTTTTAATCAAAAGAAGTCTCCTTCAAAAGTAAAGGTTTATTTTTAATTCTTCAATTATATATAATTGGAGAATAGTCGTGCAACCATACGTTATGAAACCATATGATGTTGTTCAATTCACTCTTGTAAAAGAGTTCATTAGAAGGTTTTTTTATCATCAAGTGTTCCATATCATCACGAGAAGAAAAATTTCTACCACTATCACCAAGTCTTTGTTTTCGGGGGATATTAGTTTTAGCTATTTGGAAAAATTTATATCATTCTATTATCTGGAGTTGTCTTATCATGGATTTGGGCATATTGCGTTGTCGAAGACTCTCTAAAATTACCATCAGACTGTATCCTTCAATTCATTGTTGATCATAATTTAAATTTCAAGTTTGTTGGTGAATGGAAAAAATTCTGCATCGCACGTAGAGTCAATGAATTTGGGTGTACCTGCTAGGAGATAATCATGTCATCTACATCTCAATATGACTCACATCCATCACTAGTATAAGAGATTACTAGTTATATATTTGACCAATATGACTCACATCCATCACTCTACCACTAACACACCTCTTTAGTCTTTATTTGTGGTGTTATAAAGTGACTAATACTATCTATTGGCCTATATACAAAAATACTCATTTGTTTCATAATAATTATAGCAAACCAATTTGTCTCAATAATTATTATTTTTACAATTAATTACATTTTCATAACAAATTAACATTTTGTTATCCACTCCAAGTTATTTTAATAAGGTTAATTAGATAAATTTATTGTTATTTCCTTTCATTTATAATTTCTCATTGATATTGTAAACATAATTTACTAATATAATGAGGGTACATGGACACTCATTAAGGATTTTAATTTAATAAATTTTTCTTTAAAAAGGTTAAATACTAGTACAATTTTTAATACATTGAAAACACAAAATTTCATAGAAATATATCATTTAATTAAAAGTCTTAAAAAGTGTCGGTGGACGATCGTTAGCATTTCTCAACTAATATTATAATCTTTATTCCCTCGTTTAGACTATAAGCATCTTTCATTCTTGCATATTGTGCTTTCAATTTCTCTCTAGTCTCTCAAGTCGTCTTCTCCTCTCATTCTTCTCCTTCCTATATTTCATTACTGATCTTCTAAGGTTCTGTTTGGTAAAAATAACGGATAGCTTATAAGCTAGCTGAGAGCTTATAGCTGATAGCTGGTGACTTATAGCTGATAAGCTAATTGAAGTGTTTGGGAAAATTAACGGCTCAATAGTTGATAAATGTAAAATGACATAAAAGAACATTTTTTTTTAGAATAAAAATAACTTTTTTTTATCATTCTAATTTCTATGAAGACAAGAACAATTATCATTTTTAGGCCATAAAGTTTACGCTACTATTGTCTATTAAGCCAATTTTTTTTATTTTTACCCTACTAAATTTACGTTACTATTAAGCCATAAAATTTTGTTAAAAAATTTACGATATCATTGGAATTTTTTGTTTGCTCTACTGTTTTCAATTATCATGTTGGAGCATTATACATTTGTTCAAGTGTTTATCTTAACAACAAATATATTAATCCAAAATTAAGATAATCTTAACAACAATTATGTATTCTGCATTTAATAAATACATCATTATTTAATTTTATAATAAATTATAAGGGGTAAAAAAGGATTTTAGAAACAATAGTAAAGGTAAAAGTGGAAGAAGAAACAATAAACTAAAAGCTCAAACGCTACTTGGAATAACTTCTGAAAAATAGCTTATAAGCTCGTGAAATAAGCTATATTCATGGTGAAAAAGCATTACCAAACAGAGCTTTTTTTGTCAAACGAACTTATAAGCTATAAGCTCATTGAGGTGTCTTACCAAGTAACCAAACAGACCCTAAGAGGAAATCCCCATCTTATAGATTTCAATTTATTTTTCCATCTTATGCAATTTATAATTTGTTTATTATTATAAGAGATTCTTTATATATTAAATAAAATAAATATCTCCTATATATATGGTGTGTCTGCTATTCAAATTTTTTGGATCTGCTCTCGTATAAAATGCTTCCATTAGTAAAAATTTCTGGCTCAACCACAGCCGAAAATAATGCAATATTTTTTTATTTTTGATGGAATAAAATTGATATTATTTAATCTCATTATTGAACGTTTACTTCATATATTGAATGTTTTTTTTTTTTTGACAAATTCATATATTGAATGTTGTTCGTTGAATCATTACACAATTGACTGCAATTTATTCAAAAATTAGTTGGTTCAGTACACAAGTCTCTAATGAAACCGTGTGTGTGACTTGGTTAGACGAAATTTATAGCATATGCATTAATTTAAAAAAAAAAATCAAAATGGAACTTATATCAAACGACAAAAGATACTTCTCTCGCACAAGTTGTATTAAGGAATTAAGGAAAAGTAACAAAGTTCAAATACAACACTTCACCAAAAACAAAAAGCAAAATAAAAACATATAACCAGCATCCAAGTAATCTAAAGGACGTTGTCATCACCCAACAAGTATTTGACCTTATCCAACAAGTTAGGCATAGATTTTGCCTCATTATTAAAGATTGGCTTATTTACACTTTTAACCCCTGCAAATAGGGCGCGTTTGAATTTTGGTCCTTGTATTCCTTAATTATTTTAAATTAACACTACAAAATTTAATCACTTAAAATCCATTCCCTCCCCCCAGTTAATTACTGCCACCTCACTAAACTGATGACGTGGCTCATTGACTTAGCAAAATATGGCATGAAGTGGTGAAAATGTCCCTCATCTTATCAGACCGCATCGAAATGACCAAAATACCCCTCTATCCTCCAACATTCATCATGTCCACAAAACATATTCTTCCACTTCGTTTATTCATCAAACGCGTCCAATCTACGCGCCGCAATCATAACCTCCTTCCCCTACCTCAAATTCCATATCTACACCTTTGATGCGACATTGTCATCGAACTCATCTCAACCTCCATTCATTCCGCTCTTGATTATCTTTTACCACTTTCTGTTAACTGCGTTGTTTATCTTGATTAAGATCTTATTCTTGTTGATGACATCGCAAAATTAGCAGAAATACCGTTAGGAGAAATCTCCACTTTAGCAGCACCTGAATATTGTAACGCAAATTTCAGTTTTTATTTTACTCCATCGTTTTGGTCTAATCCTTCTCTGTCTCTCACGTTCGCTAATCGAAAGCCGTGTTATTTCAACACGGGTGTGATGGTGATTGATTTGGAACGATGGAGAGAAGGGGATTATACTGCAAAGATTCAGGATTGGATGGAGTTGCAAAAGAGGATGAGGATCTATGAATTGGGTTTGTTGCCGCCGTTTTTGCTTGTTTTTGCCGGGAATATTGCTCTGCTGGATCATAGGTAGAATCAACATGGACTTAGTGGTGATAATTTTCGTGGTCTTTGTAGAAATCTTCATCCCAGTCTTGTGAGTTTGTTGCATTGGAGTGAGAAAGGATGGAGGGGTATTTTGGTCATTTCGATGTGGTCTGATGAGGGGCATTTTCTCACTTTATGCCATATTTTGCTGAGTCAATGAGTCACATCAGTAGTTTAGTGAGGTGACACTGATTAACTAGGAGGAGGGACTGAATTTTAGTGTCGATTTAAATAATTAAGAAATATAAGGACCAAAATTCAAACGCGCCCTATTTGTATGGATTAAAAGTGTAATTAAACCTTAAAGATTCTATCATTCCTTTCTTATCAAATCACCCAAACTGTAGCAATCTTTTATGTGTGTATCATGGCTTGCTAGAGTAGCATATGCATTAAAAATATCATGAAATAGTTACAAAAAAATTACAAACACTTTGGTGTGGAATGTCAAAGCAATTGATATCATATTCATATGTAATTGTGATACATCAATTAATAAATATTTCGTACAGTGATCAAACAGTTACATATGATATCCTCTCTTAATTTCGGATGTTTTTAAATGTCAGAAATTTCATGTGTAACCGTGATACAACAATTGATAGCAATTGATGTAGTTTATGATATCATCTCTTAATTTCCACCTTAAATTTGCAAACAATTAGATAATTGGATTTTGTTTTATTCTTTTATTGTTTTAATTGGATTTAGATAATTGAATCAAAATCACCAATTTAAATAATACTCGTTTACATAGATTAATTATTGAATAAATATAAAATGTCAAGTTTAGATTATTTTGGTGACCAAAGCGTGTAAATTATTGTTGAATGGGTCAAGGTAAATGGACATTAAAATACGCAAAACATTTATACATTAGCAAGATTGAATTGATGTATTTTTAAGAATTTTTTTTTACATTTTTTATTCTTGAGTTTATTTAATTAATGTATTATTATGTTATTTTCATTTCAATGTGTTTAAAAAATAGCTGTAATTTATAATCTATATTGAATTTATAAATTAGTTTTATAATAATAACGAAAAAAATAGTTAAATATAATCCACGTAGTGAATATCTTAATTAATCAATTAAAATTTATCCAAGTGCTTTTCGTATAAGATTCTTGTCGTTAGGGTAAGTTATGTGGGTTTGATTAGTCGTTGTGACCTCTTCATCTAACAATTAGAGCAGCTTAGGTTGAAGACTATTGTCATTAGGGTTAGAGTTGTAAGCTTGGTTAGGTGATAACAAGAGTTTGATTAGTCGTTGAACGTTCATCCAAGTACTTTGACTACAAGATTTTTTCAATTAGGGTAAGAGTTGTGAGTTTGATTAGTCGTTATGACATCTTGGAAGAAATTTAGGTCCAAGAATCTTGTCATTAGGGTTATAGTTTTCATTAGGGTGATAGTTGTAAGCTTGGTTAGTAGATAAATAGTTTGATTAGTCATTGAACGTTCATCCAAGTACTTTGACTCCAAGATTCTTTCAGTTAGGGTAAGAGTTGTGAGTTTGATTAGTCCTTTTGAAATCTTCGAAGTAGTTTAGGTCGAAGAAACTTGACATTAGAGTTAGAGTTGTCATTGGGGGTTAGAGTTGTAAGCTTGATTAGTAGATAAATAGTTTGATTAGTCGTTGAACGTTCATCCAAGTACTTTGACTCCAAGATTCTTTCAGTTAGGGTAAGAGTTATGAGTTTGATCAGTCCTTTTGAAATCTTTGAAGTAGTTTAGGTCGAATAATCTTGTCATTAGGGTTATAGTTTTCATTAGGGTTAGAGTTACATGATTGGTTAGTCGATAACAAGAGTTTGATTAGTCGTTGAACGTTCATCCAAGTACTTTGACTCCAAGATTCATTCAGTTAGGGTAAGATTTGTGAGTTTGATCAGTCCTTTTGAAATCTTCGAAGTAGTTTAGGTCAAAGAAACTTGACATTAGGGTTAGAGTTACATGGCTGGTTAGTCGATAACAAGAGTTTGATTAGTCGTTGAACATTCATCCAAGTACTTTCACTGCAAGATTCTTTCAGTTAGGGTAAGAGTTGTGAGTTTGATCAGTCCTTTTGAAATCTTCGAAGTAGTTTAGGTCGAAGAAACTTGACATTAGGGTTAGAGTTGTCATGATTGATTAGTCGATAACAAGAGTTTGATTAGTCGATAACAAGAGTTTGATTAGTCTTTTATAATTGAACAATGTTATTGAAGAAGATGAAATATAAGTTAATGTGTAGGTTAATGGTGAGTAACAATTTTTGAAAATTTGAACTTTAATGGAGAGTGTTGTATTTTCATGGTGTTTCTATGTGAGATTCAAGTGAAGGAAGAGGGAAGAGGAGACTGAAGTTAGATTCATAATGAGGGGTGATGTGTTAGTGTGAAGTGTTACTCTGCATTTTCAGATTTGGGGGGTGTATTCAGCAAAAACAATAAAACCAATACTTTATATTAAAATATGTTTCATTTTATTATTGATTTAATTTTAGCAAGTAATCCAACCCCACCAAAACAACCACCTATCCAAAAAGCATGGGCATGGTGCACAACTTTTACGTTTGTGCATTCTAAATGCCACCCTAAGAAAGGGATAGTTGGTTTCATGTAATTTTTTGTATTAGTTCATGAATGTATAAAATATATATAAAATTATATTTATAAACAAATGTGAAGTACAATAATCATAAAAAAAGTACTAACCAGACTTATGACCTCGTTGTTGATCATCATATCCTGGAATTGAAAGTCTGATTGCATGATGCTTTATGTAGGAGTTGAATCTCAAGATTAAATGATTATGCCCTAGAAGTACCTTATTCATCCTTTGTTTGAATTCTTGAACTGAAAGTTTGGTGACACGACGATCATTCATCTGGGTCTCGAAATCATGTATCTCTTTTATAAACTCATTAGTCATCGTACTCTTTCCTCTTACCATGAAATAAAACTTTTACTTCATGGAGAAACCTAGGTCCAGATTTTACATCTGAAAGTGTGATTTCATGTTCATTTGCCATGGAGGCTGATTTGCTCGTGCTGGAGTTAGGATGAAAGCGACCTAATCCTAAATTCAGATGGGAGGCTGGTTTGCTCACTTAACCCCTATTTTTTATTTTTAGGGAACTTAGCTCTATTTCTTCTTTTCTAATTTTTTTTTATAAAATTATAATTATTTAACAATACTTATATTCTATTATCAAATAAAAAATGTTTCAATGTTACCCACCATTTTTTTTGTGTTCAAGTAGCCTACTGATTAGAGTTCACATAATTTAATTGTGGAGAAATTGGATGTCTGGGGTTCGAATTCCAACTCCTGCATATAATATAATATGTAATATCCATACCAACTGAGTTAGGCTCACGGGGATAACGTTACCCATCTTTTATTAATAGATATATAAGAATTTGCCTTTACATAATTGGTCACCTGATTGTATTCCTTATTTTTTCCAATTTGCTCCCTTTCTAATTTATTTAATTAATTTGTTGCTTAATCCTTGGGGTTCCATTTTCTCTCTCACTCGGTAATTTTTATGAGTTTTTGCATCTTTAGCCGTTTATCGGTAAAAAAGAAAAATAAGAAATGTTCAGTGCGCTTATTTTAACTAAATCACACCCAAAAAGCTAAAGGGTTATCTCGGTGAAATGTGTGGGTTGATCAGAAAAAGTCAAATCACTTCGTTAATTGGTCATAAGAGAGGCATAAGAGACAATGTTAGGTGGAGTAAATATTGTATTTATTACTTGAGACGTTATAAAATGTGGAATGATGGTAAAAGAGAAACCCAATATATATTTGCATGCTAAGAAATTACTAATGTGCATATTCCAACAAAAATTAACTTAAGCATATGATGCTTATTGAGATTAAAAGAATTTTAATATATATCTCAATATAATAGAATGAGATATGAGACTAAAGTTTAAAGTCTCTTAATATATATCTTAATATAATAGAATGACACTCAAGATTAAAGTATTAACAATAGCACTGCATGCCTATTTACTCCTTTGGCCATTCTGCGGAACAAAAGCAAGTGAACTCGTTAAACTTTTTGAATGGTATTTGGTCACATAGACATAAAAAAACCTTTTTTTTTTAAATACAAAATCATTTTAGTAGCGATTTCTTTTTTACTATTAGAAAAAAAAATCTTTTGATGTGTGTATGCCCAAATACTATTCATTTATGTTTGTGATCATGGTAGACTTTCCCTGATACTCGATATATCCTCTACATGCTTTACAGGTTTTTCATCCTGTACATGCCCTGCTCGTCATTACTTCTCAGCTATATAAGTTTAATCTCTAAGCCAAGCCAAGGAAACATAGAATGAATATGAATGTTTGTTTGATCTTTTTTTATGATTATTTGTTTGTTTTTGGTGTTTCAATTGTTTATCATTTGCAAGACAGGTCCCACATGATGCAATGGATATTTTGTTGGCTGAGCTTCATAAGGTCTTCCTAATTCCTATACACCATCCCAAAGCACATAGTTTACGAAAAGGTAACTTATAACATGAAAATATTACTGACTGATATTTTGCTGCGTAGCTTCCTAGCCTCATGTTAAGGAACCATTTTCTGTTGTTCTGCAAATACTGATGTTGTTGAATTTGAATTTTTTATTTTACCGCTCCAGTCTATCTTTCAACCAGAAGGATACTTCTGAAGTATACAGTTTATCGAGAAGTCGATGAAACATTGGAGAGTACAGAAGATTATTTAACGCGACTAGAATCATAATTGAAAGGTGTATGGTGCATTGGTTCAGGTCCATTGCGATAGTCTCAAATTCATTCGGACAATATTTGCAATTTGTTGACTGTGTTTTCTGATCTCACTGATTGAGCAGCTTGCTATGCTCGCTTTGACAAACTGAAATTCCGCATATTCGAAGTTTGCTTGGCTTGCAAGAAGATTGGGTGCGGCTTGCAAGGTTCTTGAGTTCTATGCCAGCTAATCAATATACAGCTGTTTCACTCAATGCATTCTTGCAAGGTATGCAAAATGTTTCGTGTTTTGATATATGGATCTTCCAAGATTAACTAATTATACTTTGTCTGCAGATGGCTGGATTCGCTCTATTTGAAAGATATAAATCTCGGCTGTAGAAGATGTTGAACGTCATCTCAAACAACTTTTTAGTTCATCTGAAGATATTGCGAATATACAGGCTTATATAGAAGATAAGAAGTTCCGCCAAGTGCCAGAAGGAAGGAACCTGCAGTCAAATACATTATCTAGGAACGTGCAGTCAAATATGTTATCTAGGGACCTGCAGTAAACAGTTAAGTCATGATTTTGCTGAAGGAAACAGGCTCAGGATGGAATGATTTCATCTGTTAGGATTCTATATAGGAGCTCCTTATTTCAGTTGCAGGGTTATCACCCAATCATTGGTTTGTAATTTTGTCAAATTATATTTCTCTCGTTGTTTGCTGCATATTATTTCGGCAGAAAAAAGTTTGAGAGCCGAGTTTGTTTTCGTTATGTCAAATATATTCACAAACCTGGTCAAATTATATTTAAAATATACCAAAAGTGTGAAATGCGTACTAAAGAGAAATTAGGTAACAGAAGTATCTGTTAAAGGGATGAGAACAAGCTCTGCAAAATTTTACGTATCATCCCATTAAATGTGATACGCATGCATTGCAAGATAAGCAACCCCAATATTATTGTTATAGTAAGGTAATCTTATTTATTCAATGAACAAGTAAAAGACCATTTACCTGTTGTTATTCTAGCTTGTTAAAATTACAACGTCAGTTTAGAATTATTTTTTTCAGACGAAGGTGAAGATTCAAATAAACTAACATAGATTCCATACTTTATAGAAAGAACAACTAATAGAAAGAACCAAAAAAAAGTGTTCGCTGAAACAATCCGGACAATTTTTACAGAGACAGTTTACTGAATAATATGATGCCTTCAATCCGGACAATGTACAGGAGGACTGGAAACATATATATACAACAATTTAAGGCTCATTCTTTTATTCTTTTTTAAACTATAAACTCTTCCTCACTCTGATGTTCTAACTTATCATACTTTGATGGCTAACCTTATTCTGCCAATGAATTAAAATTTCATTGAAAGCAGGTCTGCATACAGATTGCTAGTAAAGCTTTATCTTAGTAGTGATTGTGCTCCGGCAAATGGGACAGAACTGGAGGTCTTCTCCACATCCACAACAAGTCTGCCATGTCATGTGAGGAAATGCAAAGGAAAAGGGAAATAGCTTAATATCTATTTTATAACTTAATATAGCAGCATGTAATTAAATTAGTTACCTGATGTCCACAACCGAAGGCCATATCCTTCGCATCAGTAAGACAAATAGGGCAAACCTGCAGTCAACCATGTCACAGGTAAACCACTATTACTATTGAAAGTGAGATAGAAATGATTATGAACGGTTATGATGACATTAAGGAAGGGGGGAAAAAACTGTCTTAATTTAATATAAAAGACACCTCACATTGCAAAGCATGATTTCAATACCTTATTATCATGTATAGAGCTTGTAGATGGCTCTGTGTGAACACTACGTTCATAGTCATAGCCGGTATCTCTAGGGACACTCTGCTGAAAACTGTTTGACCGAAAAGAATTCCCACTGATGCTTGAAGAAGTCCTATTATAAAGCGGAGCAGGTAGAGGAACCCTATCCGGTGAATGTCCCCTCCGTGCACTGCTCATATCAATGAAAACATGATATTTCCAAATTCAGTTCTAAGTTATTACACCAGATAAAACCCTGTCTAACAAATTTTAAGTACAGTATTTTAGTATTTTTATTACCCCAATAAGCCAAGTTCTATGGTTGCCTTATATTGAGAAGGTATCTCCATCAAAGCATCAAGGGCAAACTCCGTCTCTCTTCGACTTGGATTTACATTCTTCGACATTATCTTCGTAAAATTAACAAACTACATCCAGCCAGCCACAGACAACATTATGACATTTGAGCATAATACGAAGATTTATCGTTTATATATGGCAAATGAATTACACCCAAACCTGAAAATTGTCAAACGCTCGAGAAGGGATGTTATCATCAAATTCCTTCATCATCTCCCACGGCCCATCTCCAACTCCTACCAAAACTATTGACAATGGATACTCGCTGCAATTTAGAAAGAGTATAAGAATGTAGAATGGTCTACACATGAAAGGAAACTAAAAAAAACTTACCTGGCTTTTACGATGGCATTTATTGTCTTCTGTTCCTGTGGACTTAGGTTGCCGTATTCTGTATCAATGCTTCTGGTCACCTGTGGCAACATGCTGAGCATCAGTTTTTTAAGCCCTATCACATAGCAGAAACAATGAGTATCTACAACCGACTAATTTCATTCATCAAAGCATTGCAGAATTGCAGACATTTAGTTTTGCACCGTAACTAATAAGATGTGTGTAATATTATGAACTTGACTGTGCTTGCATGGCACAACTACAGCATTGCAGTTAATTCATTTATATATGAAAGTTAAGATAATTCATATAGAAACAATGCACTTAAGTGTACCTATGAACAGTGTGAAATATGGATTAAAAAAGAATTACCTGTCCATCTGCAATTATTAGCAACACATGATATTGACCAGCACTTTGTTCAACAATAGTCATGGCCATCTCAATAACAGGGGCGAATGAAGTCGGTCCTGTTTTATGAATGCAACGAGTTATAATGTGCCTAATTAAAAACAAAAATCGATCTAAGATAACCGGTCAAGTTTTAAGATAACCAAGTGGTTAGGTTCGAGTGTTCAAGTGATTAATGAACTCCAATTAAGATCGAATCATTCAGGAGAACCCGAGTTCGAATCTTGACTGGAACAATACTTGACCAAATTTTTCTTACCTCCCAGCCGAACTCCAGAATTCTAGGGGACCTTCCCAGGGAACCGAGGGCTAAGACCAAAATATCTAAGATAACAAGTGAATGAATAAAGGCAGCACCTGCAAGTTTGAGTTGAGGAACAATTTCTCTGTATCGTGCCAATACTTCCTCAAAACCATTGCATAACCTCTCTTCTGAATAGAAGCTAAATACATCTTGATCGTGTGTAGATGCTGACAAATAATAGACAGAAAATTAACAATCAATTTTGCAAGCTTGAAAAAAACAAAACTACATTGGAAAAAGTATTTAGTTTCACATCCAAAGTTACCATCTCCAAATCCAAAACATGGAATCAAGTTATCTTCGTCAAAAGTGGATAGAGTTTTCCCAATAATAGAGATTGCTTGTTCGTAAGGGTTTTGACCACTTCCAATGTGATGTAAACTTTTTCGATTGAATGAACTCTTCCCTGAGAAAGTGAAGTATATACTTAGCTTTAAAATTCACAAAAATAAAATTCAAGCATGAAAGTGTAAGTAAGAGATAACACCTGTCCACTCATTGCTCTTTGTGAAATCAATTCCAACAATGAGATTCGAAGATTCCAGCCCAGCATTTGCAAGAGCAGCAGTAACCTGTGTTCAATTCACTTCATTATTTGACAATAATAATGTGTAGTTTCTCTCTGGAGTTCCAAAACAGTTAATTTTGGTTGAAATTCTCAATGAATTATTTTATCTTCATGAAAACTTAATAGAAACAGACAGCTTATACAAAAGTTATTTATGTTTATCCTCATTTTCATTTTGACGATTATAAAAACAGCTTTATACATAAGTTCTTATATGATAACAGCTTATTAAATAAGTAATTTAATAAAGTGGTTTATCCAAACTCCTACTTTCGAATCTTATATTATAAATTTTATTACAAATAATTAAGAGCTTAAATATTCCATTCCTCATTGCTTAAGTGGCAGAAAATTGAACTCTGATTCCGGACATAAAACTCAGAAAGTCACCCTTATACCCAATTAGATTGAATAAATCGACCCCTTTGCTGTTATCTCAGATTCTGTTATTCCCCCCTTTTGACTCTAAAATCTGAACTTTATACATGTTGCATTCACATTATCACCCCAGAGAGTTGAATTCTTGTTCAAGTCAATTATAAAAACAGTAATCTTTGGTCCCATTCTAACCCCACAAAAAAAAAAAAAAAAAAAAACTAATGATAATGACAAACAAAATCAAAGGGATAGATCAAACAAGTAAAAAAAAAGCACTATTACATGCAATGATATAATTTAACCATTACCTCATCCAGTGATTGGTAATTATCAGCAATCCTGGAATACCTCTTATCTAACTTCTTTTTTGGCTGTGAATTCTCATAAAATGGAGCTGATGCAGATGAAAACTGATGCTGAGGTGTTTGATATGGATTCTGCTGAGGATGTGGTGATTGTGGTGGATAACCATATCCATCATAGTTATTATTCCATGAAGATGAAGAACCTGAAGCCTCATATGAAGGAACATGTCTTCTCCTAGGAGACCCTTTTGAACTATTCCCTCCCATAAGAATCTCCTTCAGAATAAAACAAAGTAAACACAAAATTGCTACCAAAGCTGTCCAAGTTTCTAACTGCAATTCCATAACAAAGACATGAATGAATTGATGTTTATATAACTGAAAAGTAAAATAATTGAAAAGGACAAAAGGAACCATTAATTGGAGAAGGAAATTTCTTGGTCATTAGACTAAGAAAGAGAGTGAGACTTTTTCATATACCTCAAGATGCATTGTTTCAAATGGAAATTGCAAGTGAAAGAAGAGTGCTGGTAGAAGGAACCTATCAAAGTCAAGTCAACTGGTTTAGCTTTTTCACTTCTTTCTTCCAGTTCAAACAAGTTACATTTTTTTAAGATTTAGTCTATGTCATAATCCTTAATCTGTCTTTGATTTACGAAACATGATCTTTGTCTTAATAATGTACTAATACTAAGCACTTTTCATAACAAAAAAATAGTTTACTGTATCAATTTTATATGATGAAATTAAATTTTGACAAGGGCACGTCTCGTTTAAGGTCAGAAAGAAGATTTATTTTATGAATTTATTCAATATAACATAATATAATATAATAAAAATGAAGTATGCATTATGCAATAGTATATTTTTCCTAAGAACCTTCCTAGTAAATACGGTGCAATTTTGTAACCTAGGTCACAGTTGACAATACCACGTTACGCCCACAATCCGAAACTACATAGAATGAGAGCATGTTGGATAAAGTTTATTTTTTAGAAGAAATAATGGAAGAGATAGAAAAAAAGAATAACAAAGTTTAATGTGGGCTCAATGGAATATGGATAATGACTCAGATCATAATATTATTTTTTAATTTCATTTTCAGATTTTTCGCTTGTCATCTAGGGTTTGAGTTCGGTGAAGATTTGGTTGGATAAAGATTGATGTTTTTTGTTGGAAAATAACCATAGATACAATATATGATAATAGAATAGAGATGATTAGTAAGGTGTACGTACCTGTTATGGTTGGAGAAGAAAGAATGGTTACTTATAGAATGTCACTCTTCACATAGTAAAATACCCTTCCGTCCAATCAAAACGACCAAAATGTTCATGCGTATGTTAATTAACGCACGTGTAAAACTGTGTGTTGGTTAACATGCGCTGCGTGACTTAAGTCACGCATGTGTTAACGCTGCGTGACTTAAACCAGACACTGCGCAAGTTAACTCACGAACAGATTTAACACGTGCGTGAGTTAACTTGCGCAGTGTCTGTGCAGCAGATATAACGTGTGCAAGTTAAGTCACGCAGCGTGACTTAACTTGCGCAAGGACATTTTGATCATTTTGACTGGACGAGAATGTATTTTGCTAGATGAAGAGTGACATTCTTACTTATATTATATGGTGAAGTGGTGACTATGGTTAATCTAACCTAACAAGATCGTAAAAAAAATACTTTATATAGTAAAAATTCATACTACGAGGGGTCGGAAACTCTTAACAAAGTAATCAAATTGAACAGTCCAACACATCGCGTGTCCAATAATATTCTTTTACTTATAATTTAATGCATTATCGTAACTTTGAATTCAATATTTGATATGTAACCAAAAATAATAATTCAATATTTGATTTCCTCGACAGAAAAAATCAATATTTGATGTATAATGATTTTCTTTTATTCTTCAAAAACATATTTGATATATAATGATTTATTATTTTATTTATTGATTAAGATCGGTCTATAAGAAGTTTTGTGAGTTTATCTCAGTTGACAAGAACGTTGCATAATATATGTAAGGATTGATGTTTGAACTTCAAACATTCCACTTATTTACCTTAGAAAATGAATTTTTAGTTGTTATATTACTTGACAAAAAAAAATTAATCTGTAAAATAAAACTCATTAGTTCTCTCACTTGAATAACTTTAGTGAATTATTAAAGTATAAAAACCATGAAGTGTAAAATATCAAACATTTTTACAAGAGCGCTTGCTAAGAGAAAGAATATGGAACAAAAACTTTAACAATATAGAAAATGAATCCAACAGAAAAAACAAAACCATACATGTTAATAAGAAATATGTAATTCAAGAATGATTTAAACTTCTAGAATGTTATTAGAGATAAGATTATAAATGTGAAGTAATCTTATACATACCTTGTAAAAAAACTCCTATTAACCTAAAATATCAAAAGAGATATGTAGTTAGCTCAATATATGATATTGAGTGAGAATAGAATAATAGTAAAAAAAAAAAAAAAAAAACTACACGATACATGTATTTTTTTTTAAGGATGCATGTAGTTATGATATTATTTATAATTGAAAATTTACTTCTTAATCTTCCTCCTCTTGTATTTGAACGAATGAAATGCGAACAAAACAATTAAAAAATTCTACTCACAACCCATTTCAAACGAAGCGAAAACAAGGTATAGAAAAGTAAACGGTTAAATCTTCTATGAAAGAACTTTGACGTCTATTGTATTCTTATGCGGTTGCTCATTTATGAACATTGATTAACCCTAACCCTAAGTAATTGGTGTATTTTAAACATGTATACAATTGTTTGATGTTAGCTTTCTCAACTCTCATATTGAAATTAGTTAGTGCCAAGTATCGCTGATACATTAACAAAGGTAGCCTCATCTTTTTTTTAAATTCACTAATGTATCAACGTCATGTATTTGCCCGTCATGCATTTGTTGTACTTTTGTTGGTTTTGTATTGTGTTAATCCTACTATTTTCTTAGAAAAATAACATTGATAATTGGTAGTTAGCGGTAAATAAAGTGTGATAAAGAATTATTTCACTTAGAAATCAAACTCTCTCTTTAACCATCGGTTCCTCTTCAAAATAAAAACACCACAAATGGAGCATAAATGAGATAATGAAACGAACGGTGAAGATTTATCCATGATTGGAAAATCGAACGACGTAGAGACGCCTCAGGATGAGGAATGATGGTGGTGTCTGACTCTGATGTCATTGTCACAACTCAAGAACTATACAAAAAAAAAAAAAAAAATCAAATCGATCGATCAATCAAATTGGGATTAGGGTTTGACATTGTATTGAAATGGACTACGCTACAGAGTTTTCTATGGATCGTCGTCCTCGAAAAAGACCCAAATTGGCTTGGGAACTTCCTCAAACTCACTCTAAGGTAATACACACCTTTCACTTTCTCCACCATCGTCAATTTCATCTTTTTTGCATTTTTCTTTTAAGAAAAAAAATTGTTGGAAAAATCCACCGTCACTGTGATTTTAAAAAAAAACTTACAATTTTATTTCATACTGCATTAGTTTTTGAAGATAATTTGGAAACTGTGGTTCAATTTATCATGCCTGTGTAATTAGCTGAAAAGGGGTTCAATTTACTTTATATAATCATTGATTGTTAATTTTGTGCAAAATGTTATTTTGAATTTATTGTGTCAAAATTGTACATGCTTTAAATCTGATGGTGTTATGTAGCATAATTCAGTATATTTAATTAGGTCATTTCTATGATTTTAAACATTATAGAATTTTTGGTTCAAAACAATGGTTCAAAAGAAAAAGTGTAGTGGATACATTTTTAAGTGCTGTTTGAAGAAAAATTGGAAATTGGGTTGTTTTTTTAGTTGTGCAAATCATGCATATGTAATTAGCTGAAAACGGTTCGATTTACTTTATTTAACAAATTGATGGTTAATTTTGTGCAAAAAATGTTGTTTTGAATCTATTTTGATCTTGAAAAGAGAGTTTTCTCATTGTTAGTTTGTCAAAACTGTGCAGTTTGATGCTTAGCATTTAATGGTGATTCGTAGAATAACTCAGTATGTTTACATATTTTTCTGGATAGATGTTCATTTCAATGATTTTTTTAACATTATAGTATTTTTTTTCTTAAAAATAAATGGTTTCAAAGAAAAAAGATGGGGGATACATTTTCAATTGCTGTTTCTATAGTGTAGTATAATGAGTTGGATTCAAATATGGTTTATGATAGAACATTATGCGTAATTTGATCCATGTAGCCGACCCCACTTAGCGGGATAAGACTTGGTTGTTGTTGTTGTTGTTGTTTCTGTAGTGTAGTATGAGTAAGTGATTATGTGTAGGCTCATTCGGGGATATATTGTGGACAAGAGTTTGCTAATGCGACAACAAGCTATGGAACACTGAGGGTACTTCCTGATCATGCTGGATTTTCAATTAAGGGATTGGCTGAAAAAGGTTCTCCCCAATGGCGAGATGATGACAAAGATGGACATTACGTGTTTGCGCTTGGGGAAAATTTAACTTCTCGGTGTAAATGCATTTAACCACCATTAAAAAGTTTTTCTACATTTTGTCTTACCATTAGACATGTTTATGTTGCTTGCTGAGCATTCTGAAGTTATTTTATAGCCATTGTTTATACGATTGATGCATAATTTTTTCTATTGTCACTTTTACAATATTCACTTTTTATTTTAAGACTATTGTATGATAATTAATAGTTATTGTTGTATGTTTATCTCGTTTTCTATGAAAGGATATATTTTTCCACATGCATGCTCAAAATGTATATTTGAAGTTTGGTTAAGTTGTGTGATTACTTTTGCTTTTTTACCCCCAAAAAACATTTATCGTCTTCAAATATGTAATTTCACTTAAACCTGCATGTGATCTTATATTATGTAATGCACAGATTGAAAAGATCTTTCTTTATTATTTTTCTTCTCATACTTTCCTATTAAAAAAAGTCTCAAAGGGTCCTTGGAAATCTTGGCAAGTAAGGGATTTGTTTTGATGTCTTAATTTGTATTCATTTTCAATTTCATGTAATCCTAATGCCTCTGTTTCTATACTTGCAGATAAGATCCTCAGTAAAATTGGTGAAGGTTATTATCATCATTATCTACTTTACTTCTTTTGGTATTGTTTTGTATATAGAATTTCAGTCTTATTCTCCCTTACATTATCTGATCTATGTTTGCAGGGACTTTTGGTCAGGTTTTGGAATGCTGGGATAGAGAAACGAGGGAAATGGTTGCCATAAAAGTTGTGAGGAGTGTTAAGAAATACCGTGAAGCAGCAATATTAGAAGTCGATGTGCTCCAATTGCTTGGGAAGTATGACAGGAATGGCAGTCGGTAACTGTTTTCCTTTTCTTATGTATAATGTACTACCAGCTGCTATTTGAAGCTTGTGTCAATTTTAAATAATTTTTTCATATGCAGCTGTGTTCAAATACGCAACTGGTTTGACTACCGGAATCATATTTGTATTGTGAGTATCTAATTGGCATATGGCTACACTATTTCCAAACTTCACAAACATTTGTGGGGGTTAAGACTTGTCTGTAAAATTTTAACGATGTTACAGGTATTTGAGATGCTTGGACCAAGCTTATATGATTTTCTCCGGAAGAACAGTTATCGCCCATTTCCAGTTGATCTTGTCCGTGAGCTAGGAAGACAATTATTGGAAAGTGTAGCATGTGCGTAATTGTTACTTTCACTATCTTCAGAGTCATATAAACAGTTCTTCTCTTGTCTTTAGGGTAGTTACGACTTATGAACTTTAGATGATTACTTGGGATTTAATCAATATTTTTTTTTTAAAAAAGTTCGTTTCTTTTTCCCAATAATACTTTTACAACTCTTCGTATGATTTATCATTTAAAACTATTTTACTTATTATGATCGAATATAGATATTTCACCCCCCACCCCGTCCCCCATGAGAGAGTTAGAATTTGGAAAGAGAAAAGGAGGGAATTGTTGGATTTTTCTATAGTATTCATGTTGACTACTGTGTTGCTAAATTGGCAGTTGTGCATGATATGCGCCTCATCCACACCGACTTGAAGCCTGAAAATATACTTTTTATTTCCCCAGAATATGTAAAGGTGCCTGACTACAAGGTATTTCTTCTCTCTCCTTGGTCAATTTTTAGAGTGTTTTTCTCAGTTCTTCAAAACTGTGTTTGTGATGGTGGAGCTATGATTCTGCTTTACAACATGCCTAAATGTGTGCTAAAACTTTGTCAAATTATCACAAAATCTTAAACCGCAGGTCATGTTCCGGTCACCAAACGAGGGAACCTCTTATAAGAGACTGCCAAAGTCAAGTGCTATTAAGGTTATTGATTTTGGTAGTACGGCCTATGAGCACCAAGATCACAACTATATTGTCTCAACACGACATTATAGGGCACCCGAGGTTATTCTTGGTAGGTTTCTATATCTCTTGTTTTCTTGGTTGTATGGCCTATACTGTCTCTACCACACCTATGATTTTCACATTCACAGTATTTCAAGCTTTATTATTTTGATAAAGTTCAAAAGTAATTGTAGCTTGTTTACTTGTTTCTAGGACTTGGTTGGAATTTTCCTTGTGACATATGGAGTATTGGTTGCATTTTGGTTGAGTTGTGTTCGGTATGTTGAGGTCCTCCCTATAGTGATTCATAAGCCATAAAATTTGATTTGAATATACTACATGAGCGATGTTATTAACTGTAAAACGGTTTCAGGGAGAAGCTCTATTTCAGACACATGAGAATTTAGAGCATCTAGCCATGATGGAGAGGGTTTTAGGCCCCATACCTCAACACATGTTGAAAAGAGCAGAGTGCGTACCATTCCGAATGAATAGATTGGTATTGTTTTTGTTGGTATTCTCTAACTGCTTCTGTCTCTTGATTTCTTGCACAGCCGCGCTGCAGAGAAGTATGTCAGAAGGGGTAGACTGAACTGGCCCGAAGGAGCAGTCTCTCGAGAAAGCATCAAAGCTGTCTTGAAACTACCTCGTCTTCCTGTCTGTAACATATTTTAGTATCTAGGTTAATTTTCTCTCTTGTTCCACATTCTAAGTTTTTCTATTTTTTTCTTTCCAGAATCTGGTGATGCAGCATGTGGATCACTCGGCTGGGGATCTTCTTGATCTCTTGCAGGGTTTACTTCGGTTTGATCCCATGAGCAGGATGAAGGCTCATGAAGCACTCAGGCATCCCTTTTTTACTGGGGAGCATTACCATAGGTATTAAATATAGGGTTCATCATGCCATCGGTGATAGATAACTGGTTGTTGTGTTTCACTATAAATAACTGAAAATCTGTAACTGTTCTCCATTGGGTGGGCTTTTTTTCCCTTGATATATAGTGATGAGTTTCACACTCCAAGAGGGAGCCTTGGCGCAACGGTAAAGTTGTTGTCATGTGACTGAAAAGTCACGGGTTCAAGTCCTGGAAACACCTCTTGTGTAAAAAACTAGGTAATGCTGCGTACCAGATGAAGGGACCCCATCCCAGACAATGCGGCTTTGTGCATCAAGATTCCCTTTATATAAAGATGAGTTTGAGGGGTTTATTACCCCTCTATATTTGTCTATTTTTGTAGATAGATTTGTTGTATGGAGGATCTTTCTCCATCTCCATTTTTGTACCATTGAACTGTAATTATACGCGTTTTACTTTCGATTTGTTGTCTGACCAGCATGTCTGTGTGGTGATTGATGAAATATTGAACTTATAAATTATAATTTTAGTCATTAGCAAACTTATTCCAGCAAATATCTGGTCGTGACTTTGAAACCAATGATTTAGATTACTTTTTTTGCAGAAATTAAATTTTTAAAGTTAGGATGTAGTTGATTTTTTTCTCTAAAAAATAATATTAAAAACGATCCCAGGTGGAGTTTGAACCCAATACATTTAGGAAAATGAAAGAGAACAGATCCACTAAACCAACAACCAATTACTAGGGAGAAAATTTAGGTCCATTTCTTTTTTGCAGAAATGATTGATAATGAATTTATGATAAATATTTTTTTTAATTAGGTGACAAGAGAGAAATTGGTGTAGGAGAATTATATTAGGGATAGCTTTTAACCTTTGGATTAAATGTAATGAATCGATGAGATTTGATGTCAAACTAATTTTGACACCATGATGTCATTTGATCCCTTTCCAAATCGAACTCAATCCAGATCCATTAATCTTCGAGAGAGAGCTGCAAACGAAACCTTTTATTTTGAGGTTTTTTTACTTCTATGTTTTTTTTTTCTTTCTTTAGTCTCTAAACAAATGGAAAGTTAAAATTGTCATCCAGATCCATCGGATATACTTTCTTTGTGGTAGTGGGGAATTAATGCTGTAATTTGTTTGCTCAAATTATTCTTTGAAATTGAATAAATTTATTACTATAATGTAATTTTGTAAATGGATTTTCATGCTTTAGGTTAATCAGAAGCTTGTTGGGATTGTCACACATTTTATTATAATTTTATTATTAATAAGCAGTTCCAACTCATATATGTATAATTTGTTGTCTGGAAAAAAAGTTATGAGCGATGCTACCCTCTGCTCGCACCGCCTCCTCCGCTGTTACTCTGCTCACGTCACCGATCAGAAGAAGAAGATGGCTGATGGAATTGAGAAGGAGATGCGTCAAGAGGTGGAAGGTTGAGAGACAGGAGGAAGAAACGCGAAGCAGAACAAAAAATGAGTGCGTGGGTTTGGGAAATTTTGCACGTGATTTACTTAACTATCTATCTTTTAATCTCGACCTTTAAACTTAATTTAAACGCTAAAATTTGAGTAAATAGGTAATTACCCTCATGAAATTGTAAGTTTATCAATTACTACTTGAAATTAACAAAATTTCAATTACCTCCATGAAATTGCACAACGTTGATCAATTTACCCTTTCCGTCAAATTTTTCTGTTAGTGAACATGACGTTTTGCAAATATTCCCTTGAAGTTTTACACTTATATGCAAAATGCCCCCGAACTTGAAAATTTATATTTATTTTTTTGTGTAATGAGAACTAATGCTGTTCTTTTTTATTTATTTAGTTGTGGGAAAATATGATAAAAAGGTAACATAGTGATTTCCTTAATGATTGATTTATTAAATTTAATCTGGAGAAGTGAATGAATGATACCATCTTCAAAATAGGAACTAATTTCATGTTTGGTCTTTTCTTTTTCACATTGCATGTCATATTAGAGGAAAATGCATAGACATTAAATCTTAGACTATGTGAACTATCTGGGAAATGGAAAACAATTATATTATTCTATGAAGTGCGAGTTATGCTCCAAGGTTATTGGCTTGTTTTGGTACCAAAATGGAAAAAAGGCTTTGTGTCATGTTTTATACAGGAAAATTAGTTCACATCTAATTATATATTAATCTCGTTCTTGTCTTGTGAAGGTGGTGCACACTCCTTAATCGTGACTTGTTTCTCTTTATCGTTACTCATGTTAAGCCTAAGCCTGGTAAATTCAAAGTGATGAGTGTGAATTCTCTCAAGACCGTTGTAAAAATAACCATTACCGTCACATTAAAAAATACACATTTTTCCCTTCCCCAATTTTTTTTTTTAAAAAAAAACTATGGAAAAAGCAAACAGGTACAAGCCTATTTTTGATGTATGTATGCATGTAGTTTTCCCAAACTCTAAAATTAATTGTTAGCTTTAATGTTTAACTATTAATGGTTTGCCTTTAAGAAAAAAAATATATAAATTTTTAAGTTTGGGGGACATTTTGCACATAAGTGCAAAATTTTAGGGGGTTATTTGCAAAACATCATGTTCACTAACAGAAAAATTGAACGGAGGAGGTAAATTGATTAACGTTGTGAAATTTCAGGGGGTTAATTGAAGTTTTGTTAATTTCAGAGGGGTAATTGACGAAACTTACAATTTTAGAAGGATAATTGTCTAAAACACATGGAAAATTGTTTTTTTATTTTACTTCAATAAGTTCCTAAAACACATGGAAACTTCAGAATTGCCTCCGGCTGCAGTTAACTACCGCTGGCTCCCAACTACAGTTAACTATTTCTAGCTAGCTCTCAGCTGCAGTTAACTACCGCTTGCTCATCTGCACTTAAGTTTGGTTCCTGTCAGAGCATCAATTATGATTTTGCAACTGCGCGTCCGAAAACGTTATATAAAGGTTGAATTTTTTCATTATTTTTTGCACACATGTTAAGGACATAGAAAGAACATTTCCCACAAAAAATTAGAATTTTTCGACAACAGATGGATTAAATATGAATTTTTGATGCGTCAATAACTCAAAAAACCAAAACATCAAAACACGACGTATAAATTGAATTTTAAGTTTTTTTTTTAAGACAACTCTATAAAAATACATATAAAGAGCGTCTATAAATTTTCTTAGAGTTCAGCATAAGCTTCAATTTATTTTGACTTTTCGACAGAAACGTGTAAAATCATAATTAATTCTCTTCCGGAAATTGCACTTAAGTGCAGGAAAGACAGTTGACGATAGAAAAGCAATACTTTATAGTTTGAAACCAAGTCTCAATGTCTATACTTGTAATCCAAAGATCCATAATTGTTTGTTAAATTTACTCTCCTGGTCAGAAAGAAGGCATGTGTATTTTCCTCCTCACCGATCTCAATCAACAATTCACAGCATAATTCTAGTAAACACTGAATAATGAGAATCGGCAGCAATCCAATCACAACATTTTTCAATCATGGATTTATGGTTAAACACCTAAAATTCAAGCAAACTCATCCAATCCAAACTACTCTTATATCACTATCTTCATCTTCAATTGGGATCTTAATCATAAATTTTGAATAAATTCTTTTAGGCTTAATTACACTTTTGGTTCTCGCATTTTGATCAGCTCATGAAAATGGTTCTGTCTTTTTCAAATCGAACAAAATCGTCTTTAAACTATCATTTTTTTGCACTTTTAGTTCTACCTCCTACTTTCAACTCCAGAAACGCAGAGAAATTGCAGTTTTAGACATACCCCCTATGCTCAACCATGAAATAAACAAGAAATAAAACATGTGGGTACAAAAAATCTACTTTATTCAACACACTAACAAAAAAAACTCTAATTTGAAATATATCTTAGAAATTAGGGTTTATTTTTGTTAGTGTGCTGAATAAAGTGGATTTCTTGTACCCATATGTTTTATTCCTTGTTTATTTCATGGTTAAGCATAGAGGATAGGTCTAAAACTGACATAAAGTTGTCATTTCTCTACGTTTCTGGAGTTGAAAATAGGAGGTATGACTAAAACTGTAAAAAAGTGATAGTTTAAGGATGGTTTTGTTCGATTTAAAAAAGGCATGACCATTTTCGTGAACTGATCAAAATGCGAGGACCAAAAATATAATTAAGTCATTCTTTTAATTTACGGCAATCCATACAAGAAATTAACCAAGAGGTGAAGGAGATACATACAAGACCTGTATCAAAGAGTGTGAGGGGATAATTAATCTACAAATTTTTCAGAAAAAGTGAGGAATATCACGAGGATATTTTTTTCAATTTGAGTTTTACTAGTATGCAACTCAGAGAAAGGATCTCAAAAAATAGAAATGTAGATTAATTATGTACCTTTGGATTAAAAATATAGACGGTTGAAATTTGATGTCAAACTAAACTTTGATAACTGGTATCAACGGATTCTGACTATGTGTGTGTGCATGCATGTTTGTGAGTATGGTGTAAGTGGTTCGTATGAAACCATTGAAATCGAAAATCCAAACTGAACCAAACAAAAAGAAGTATAGGACCTTGTTTGATTCGGATCAAAACCGAACAAACCTAAATCGATCTAGTTTGGTTTCATTCTCGATTTTTAAATTTGAGATCCAATGAACCAATGAACCAAACTGATGCTAACCTCACTCCCCATTTTAGTAATAGTATCCCTCCTCACACACTTATGTTTAAGCTTAAAATTATAATCCAACCTAAAATACTTCTTTATTCATTCACTTTATCATATTATCATCTCGTCTCCTCCTTCACACTCTATTTTATTTCTACTAAAAATAACACTAGCCGTCAGTCACACCTAACCTATTGTTCCTCACCACCATTGTGATCGTCCATCTCTTGGTTAGTTTTCTCATATTAGTTATACAAAGTTATTTGAAAAACATGAAACATGGAAAACAAAGTTCCATGAAATATTTGAATATGTTGTATGCAGAAATACAAATTTGTGAAAATATGGATTTTTTTTTAATTGTATACTCAAACAAATCGATCAACCGAACCTATCAAACAAAACCAAATTGACTACTTTGGTTCGGTTTCTTTTTTGAAAAACAGTAAAAAAAACCGAATCAAACTGAACATATGAAGATTTTATCGGTTCTAACATTTTTTTTACCAAAAATCAATCCAAACCAAACCGTTACACACTCTTATTTGTGATCCGTCTCTAAATGCTTCCTAACATCAATAATGTTAAATTTAAGGGTTCTATTTAAGCTGCACCTAATGTTGTTGACACGGAGAATGGTTACCTAGAAGGAGACTCAGGAGAGGACAAACTAAGAGTTGTTGTTGAATTTTGTGCTAATAAGGATTTTAATGTAACAGTATTGAGAATTATGGGATCATGTGAAGACGTGTTTAGGAAGATTATTCTAAGGCGGCTTCTAGTTGCATCGCCACCCTTTTTTGACCCTTTGATATTTTAATTAGTTTTCAACACTTCTTTGCAATAGAGTATTCCTATTTTTTTTTCTTTCTAATATTATGTTTCTTTGAACTGAATAATTCACTCTCACAAAAACAACCCTCCTTCCTTGACCATATATGAAAACGACTTCATCTTTATATAATATAGTTTTGGCATTTACCTGAAAACTACGATGTGCATGATATGCTTTATGAATTAAGACATCAAATAGGATAACTTATATCTCCTTTATTTCCTTAGTTATAAGCATGTTTAGAGAAGAAAAAGAAAAAAACATCCTTAAGTCCTTAACTATAAACTCAATTAAAAATAATTATCTATATTTAATTTTTTTCAAAAAATATATCTTTTTACTAATATCACGAATTTCTTTGGAGATGAAAGTAAGAGTTATCTACATTTTGGAGATGAAAGTAAGAGTTATCTACATCTATACACAAAAATATTTTAGTAACATTGATATACAAAATAGACAGATTAAATACCCTACAATTTTTTTAATATATATGAAAATTACCAACAAAACAACCTCACAAAAAAGGACGGAGCTAGTAGACAGTAAATGGTACATATTACTGATATGGAGTTAAATAAAATAGGTACATCTAATATAAACTTCAAAAAAGGTTCAAAGGTGCATCCTTACCGTTTATATTGAATTTTAATAAAATATTTATTATTCATCTTTTCCTTTTTTTGTATTGTATGATTATTTTTAATTGTAAAGAAAAAAAAACGCGTATCTTATTTTTTTTATCAATCATGTATGGTTTTTTTTACTGTACTTATAAGTTTATATAGCTTGTATGATCAGAAACATTGGAATCATCGAAAAGAGCATACACTAAAAAAAACAAAATTTTAAAGCCACGCATTAGAACATGTTTGGATTAAACTTAAAAAAAAAACAAGGAAATTATACTATGTTTCTGAAAATATATAAAGTGTGATTGAGATGTTATATATTTATGATATTTAAAAATATTTTACAGTTTCCTTAATTCTTTTCCCCTTAGAGCCTTCCATCCAAACATGTCATAATGTTTTGATCTAGAAGTTTGTTTTTAGTATATGTTCTCTATATTTCCAATATTTTTTTTATCATACAAGCTATAAGCATAGTAAAAAACGTACAAGTTAAGCATAACAAAAAATCATTCATGATGCAAAACTCGTGGATATAAGAAAATGAATTCAAAAAAATTGCACCATAAACATCCTTTGGTCCGTCTTTTTTATTTTGAGTTTGTTTCGGCAACTAATGTGCCCGGAGCACATTGATTATGTACCTGCAACATAAATTTTAATATTGTCTTTAATTCTAAAGAGCTTCTACGTATTCATTGTGTACCTCCTTGCACCTTCTTGTTTTCTTTGATTTCATAAATTTTTATTGAATTTTTTTTTTCTTTTAGATCTTTTTATTATAATGTTTTAGATGCTTGTAATTCAAGTTAAACATGATCATATTATTGTCAACTTAAGGTATGGTGATAGAAATATCGATTGATTACTGAGTTAGTTACCGCTTCTTAAGAGTTGGTTATAGTTTGTTAATAGATAGTTAATTTGTTGATTCTCTACTAACTTTTTACATACTCATTTACTATCTTTTATTAATCGGTTCTTTCTATCAAGTTCTCTAAGCTTACTTATTCTATATCTACATCATCTCTTTTCTTCTTATAATATTTTCCTCATGGACTTTCCAACTCTAAAAAAATAGCATTGATTATCATTTTTCATGTGTCATTTGCCATGCTGCTACTACTCAAGATATGACAATGGAAAGAAAAAAAAAGTGAGCATGATGACATGGCACTTTGACGCGTTCCCTTGCATGTGTAAGACCACGACTCTCGACAGTGAGAAATTCTTAGGTGGCATAGCTACGGTTTCGTGGGCTCCACTCAACCAAAACTATAAACTATAACTACAAGAACAAGGACAAATACAAGTGCAACATAATCTTTGCACTTTCTTTGTTTCTTTTGTGTTCTGTTCTAATTGATTGGACAAGATCATAGAGCAAAGCATGTTCCTAAAGTTGTTCTTCCAAAGCTTCAACATAATCATTCTATTTTTGTAGCTTGCTTTTGCTATGTGCTGCTTTGTTTGTTTCTTTGTTTGAATTTTCTTATTCTCTCAGCCGAAGAATGAGTCAGAGTCAAAGACAAAAACAAAGACAAAGACAATGTCAAGTGGTTTAGGTGGGAATATGGAACACAAAATTGTAGACTCATAACCGCAAATACTTGTTTTGAACCACCACAATTCATTACCTACTCAATAGTCAAAACTATTGCAACAATGTTTTGATGGGTTTGGATCAAATTTCTATCTTTTTCATCACCCTTTAAGCAACATGTTAAGAGAAGAGGATAAGGAGAAAAAACTCTCCATCAGGAGAACCTATTCACGTTCAGTTTCATGGACAGATCGTTCTCCAAATAGCCATAAACCACCACTAGGAAATAGTAAACCAAGACCACTTTTACCACCTCTTCAACCTCTTTCAATCAATAAACGTAGCGTTGAAGAATGGCCAAGTGCTGGATCTGATGATCTTGGTGTTTGGCCTCTTCCACAAACTCCAAGAGGGTCTATTACAATCAATGAACCAACCAAAGATTTTCAGTTCAAAAGAGATAAATTAGCTTTCTTTGACAAAGAGTGTTCAAGAATTGCTGAACATATTTACTTGGGAAGTGACACAGTGGCCAAAAACCATGAACTTCTCAGAGAAAAAGGAATAACACATGTGCTTAACTGTGTTGGTTTTGTTTGTCCTGAGTATTTCAAAAGCGATTTTGAGTACAAAACACTTTGGTTGCAGGACAGTCCAACTGAGGATATAACATGTATTCTCTATGATGTGTTTGATTACTTTGAGGATGTTAGAGAACAAGGTGGTCGTGTTCTTGTTCATTGTTGTCAAGGGGTTTCGCGATCAACGGCTTTGGTGATAGCCTATCTCATGTGGAGAAAGGGACAGAGCTTTGAAGATGCTTTTCAGTTTGTGAAAACTGCAAGGGGAGTCACAAATCCAAACATGGGTTTTGCTTGTCAACTCTTGCAGTGTCAGAAACGTGTACATGCTATGCCTGCAAGTCCTAATTCTGTTTTAAGGATGTATCGAATGGCTCCTCACTCTCCTTATGACCCTCTTCATCTTGTTCCTAAGATGGTTAACCAACCAGGTTCACTAGCACTTGATTCACGTGGCGCTTTTATTGTTCATGTTCCTTCTGCTATCTATGTGTGGATTGGGAAAAATTGTGACTTGGTTATGTCTTGCAACGCAAAGAGTGCTGCTTTTCAGGTTGTGCGCTATGAGGGAGCAAAGGGTCCGATTTTGAGCATCCGTGAAGATCAAGAATCAGCTGAGTTTTGGATTGCTCTTTCTGATCAGCAACGTTTTTCAGGTGATTCCGATAAACAACTGGTTTTGCCTACCGAAAAGATGGAGATTGGTCTAAGAAAAGTCGATGCTTATGATTTGGATTTTGAGATTTTCCACAAGGCAATTTCTGGTGGGGTTGTTCCGCCTTTTTCTGTAGCTAATTCTGGATCAGAAACTTGTCTTCCTGCTGCAGAACATGGTTGGGCAAGATTGAGGAGGAAATTTGTAAGTGGTGTCATGAAAGAAATATTAACATCCCCCAAATGGAAGTGTGATGTGATTATGGAGGAAGAAAAACAAGATTTTGCAGCTGAAGATGATCCCTTCTCAGCGTCGCCGTCATCAAGTCATCCAAGTGACTGTGGTTCTCCAGATTCCTTTGAATGTTATCCCAACAGCTTAAGCAAGGCAAAAGATACTGATGAAGCCATGGACTTGTCTGAATCTGATTCTGGTGTTGCTTCTTTGATGCCACTATCTCCTTGTGGCACTTCTTTTCCTTGTTTTCCAAGCAGCAGCCCAAGATTCAATTCCAAGTCGCCAACACTTTCACCTTCAAGTTCTGATTATGCAAGTTCGTTTACATTTTCGCCTTCCTCTACCAATTGGTCTGACTTGTCATTCATGTCTTCTCGGCAGCCATCACCATCCGGCCAGGAATCAATGGAACCAGTTTATGTTAAAGACCTGTCTTTCTCAACAAGTTCCGCTTTACTTAACAAAGAAGTTCTCTCTTCACCTTCGGAGTCATTTTCGACTGATGATACTTTAGGAGGGGATAACTCCTATTTGTCATCGAAAGGATCTTTTTTCTCTATTGCTGAGCGTAGAGGGAGTAGTATACCGCCTCGGATGATGCTACCCTCAGTCAATGAATCCTCTAAGGTCCGCAAGAACCTGGTAAGATCACAGTCATTCCCTTTGCCTAATTTAGATGTTACTGTAATGAGAGATGGTAGATGCAATCAATCTGATAATAAAAACAGTGGGAAATGGCCAATAGCAGGTGATGATAATATTAGTTCAGGTGTTGAACAGCAGAGTGAGATTAATGATAAAGAGGATCACGGTCTCATGTTATGTAATAAGATAGCTGAGCTTGAAGTAGAGGAAAAAGTGAATGAAATCAGTTGAGCCCCAATTAGCTAATTTTATATGTAAATTTGCACTCATGCTCAGACTATATTCAGTGCATGCCCAATAAAGATTGTATGCGTGCTATGCACTGATTCTGTTTAAGTACAAAACAATATATAAACAAACATTAAATTTAAGTGGATATCAAGCCTGTCTTTCTCTTGTTTTTATACTGCTTTAGTTGTTTTTTATTCTTGTTTATATCAATTCAGCATGAGGGTAACGCTATTAATGATGAAGTGAAGGGTAGCCATCAATTTATCAAGCACTGATATTCATTTGATGTGTACAAACTACCTTAGCAGGAAACGATAGCAGAACTAGGTTGTATAAAAGATCTATTATCGTGTTGTAGAACGTTATTATCATCTGTTATTGATCTCAGCGTACACTGATGAGCAAAATGAAGTTTAAATTTGAATGGTGGAACGATGAATTATTTTTAACAGCCGACATTAATTTATCTAACTGCAATACACAAATATTAACAGCAATAAATTATGTTTGTCACTTTAGATGGGAAGCAATCATGTCTAGATTTTGTCAAGCAGTTGATTCGATTTTCTACTTCATTTTCAGGAGGAATGCACCTACTAACAAAAGTTGAACTAAAAATAAGCCCCCTCATATTTTTCCCGCTAGCATACTGAAATCGGGACATGTAGCTTGCATTACAGATGGAAATATGGGAAATTTGTTCATATATATACCCCCAAAAAAACATGTAATACAAATCTGCGGAAAAGGGACATGCAGTAAATAAGGCCCAGGTGTATGATTATTTCTTAAAGCCATTCTGCGACCTTAAAAGTGCCATTGTGGGACCAAGTGCACTGCATCTCAAGGCTCTCTGAGACCATGACCTATTCTCTGAACTATCACCTTCTTTCTTCCAGCAATCCTCCTGTGACAGCCTGGCCTTCTTTGCTTTTAATGCCTCGTTGATTTCATCCCAAACATTGACTTCCCCATTTTCTGTAAATGAGAATCCAAATACTTAGTATAGTGCAGGTGCATCAAGATGTTTTCATGTTTATATACAATAATCATGTACTTTTAAGAATTGTAAAATGTACATTACCTTTATCAGTGACATGACCCTCTATTTGTGGCTTCGAGCTTCCCGCAGCAGTTTGATCATCCGCAGGTTTTTCATCAGTGCTATTGTTAGTTGCTTTTGTTGGAGTTACAAAAGCATCGCTATGAGCAACTACCGTTGCCAAATCCGAATGGCCATGCTTAATAATTCGAACATCAGCAAGAGATGCATAATCTATCTGTTGAAGGAAAATACTTCGTCAATTTCATGCAAATATGCAGAGCATGTTTCTTTTGTCAGATAGACAATTTTATTGGACATTCACTGTCGATAAGGCTTTTATGTCATGCCAGGATATAATGTAAGATAAAATTAAATACATAAATGACTTGTCACAAAATGATGGATATCTAAAGAAGGGAAAATTTCTGGAGATTTTTTTTATACATTTTCTCAACTTTTGGTTTAAACATAAGAACAAAACTTAATTGTAGTTTTTTTTTTTTTTGGGATTGAGAACTTAGATGTAATTACTTGGGTGCAATTTTACTATTCTTCAATCACCATTTAACACATGATCTGTATATGCACTATGCAATGCTATAAGTTAAACCATTTTAAATTTGCATTTAACTAAAAAAAGGAAATAAGCTACTGCGCAAAATGGTTTAAAGAAAAGAAAAAATGTTACTTTACCTCTAAAGAACCATCTTCCTTGTAAGGGGATGGGTCAGACTGTGAAGGTGACCCGTCTTCATCCATGTCATCTATTATCTTCCTAAAATCAAATGGAAATTCCGAAACTGGCTGCAGCCATATCCTATTTGATTTACTATCATACTGCGTTGTTTTCCCAACCTGCAAGGACATGAATGCAGTACATAAAACATCTGATCCAAATAGTTTTATATAAGATGGTCCAAAAGCAGACTTGATAATTACTCTGAAGGAGGAAAGCTCAGGAGTCCAAGATTCTGATAATTCAACCAGTCGATAAGCAATAACATTGCCTTCCTGCAGTATATGAATAAGCTACTTGTTAGTATCAATTATCAAACTATCAAAAGAATAAAGGGCAACACATTTTCAGATTCATGCCATAGAATAAAATTGAGAATTTGAATGATATAGCCAAGAGCAGCTGAAAAAACTTCAAACACACGCCTGCTGGTTGATACCCTCGGCCTCCGGTCACTATTATAAGCAAAACTCCACTCTTTAAATACATTGAATAATTAATGTATCTAGTCTTTATTATAGACCAGATACATTAATTACTCAATGTATCTAAAAAGTGAAATTTTGCATATAATAGTGACCGGAGGGAGTAACATCTTGGGAGCTTAGCAGGATGAAACATGTCACAATGTCACACTTGGGAGAAGAAAATAAAATAAAAACCTTAGGCAAGTCTGTATAAGGCGTAAGCTTTTCAAAATCTACTGCATCAAATGTCTGTTTTTTCCCAGCATTCTGATCAGTAGGACGGTCTTGACTGGATTGCTCACAGTCATCCTGTTTATGGGCTGAGGTCTTCTCTTTACCCCATTTCTGGTCCTTGCTGATAGTACCATTCAACTGAACAGTAGGACGGTCTTGACTGGATTTCTCATGGTCATCCTGTTTATGGGCTGAGGTTTTCTCTTTGCCCCATTTCTGGACCTTGCTGATAGTACCATTCCACTGAACAGTAGGACGGTCTTGACTGGATTGCTCATGGTCATCCTGTTTATGGGAGGAGGTCCACTCTTTACCCCATTTCTGGTCCTTCTTCTTGCTGGAAGTACCACTCCACTGAACAGCACGACCGTCTTGACTGGATTGCTCATAGCCATTCTGTTTATGGGATGAGGTCCTCTCTTTACCCCATTTTGAGTCCTTCTTCTTGCTGACAGTACCACTCCACTGAGCAGTATGACCGTCTTGGCTGGATTGCTCATAGTCATCCTGTTTATGGGATGAGGTCCTCTCTTTACCCCATTTCTGACCCTTCTTCTTGCTGATGGTACCATTCCACTGAAACGTGTCCTGAAACATCCATATAACATGTGCACATCAACAGGTAGCATTAGCATGCCTTCTGAAACTCAAAAATCACAGGGACAAATCCTTGCCTTCTGTGAAGTTTTGACCTTATGGCCTAACAGATGTGGAATTACATTGTGCGGTAAATTTCTTGAGTAAATAATGAACAAGGTCAGTTAAACTATTTGAACTATTCTGGGCCCTTCGGTTAGAATTAAGATATGGATTACATGAGCTGTTTTAAAGGAACCAAATCAAATAAGTGTTAAAATAATGATATTAAGCAACAGTTTGATTCTTTCTCTTAGAATTTGGGTTGGACCTAACTCAACCTTACAAAACCGGTTTGTAAGGTGAGAGCTGCCCAGTCTTTATACACACTACAAAGGCCATATCTCTAGGCAATGCGGGACTAAACCCACTCCTTCACACCCAACACAATGAAGGTGTGTGTTTGAGACTGCAATGAAGGCAACCCAAATGCCGCAATTAGGCGGCTAAGGGCAGATCACAATGAAGGCGAACTCCCAGCACATTGCAAGGTATCCACCAAGAATAGTCCTAAAGAACTTTAGCTACCCCTAACTCTCCCCATTTACCCATAACAAACCTAGAAAAGGAACTAAGAGTTTGGAAATTTTGTACTATGATATTTCAAGTCACTCAAGACAGGAACATTCTATATCCTCTAAAACCCAATTAAATAAAATAAAAAATAAAAAAAAAGATCAGATGCAAACATACAAATGTTTGGTACAATTTTGTGCAGATTGATTATATCACATAGACATATTTGATGTTGACTCTTCAAAACAGTAAGTTAAACACGGCCAAAATTGTAAATGTTATGGAGGAAAGTCAAACAAACCACTGGAAGCTGATTCTCCGGCGCTGCAAGATCTGCATCAAATAGACATAAAAATATGTATCATATAATCAGATCATGAAACCAACTCTAAAGCCGAAAAACGGACACTAGTTAGAAATCTATATAGCAAAGAGGGTGCTTTAAAAACCTTTTCCACGGGGCTGAAACCGAATGTGCCCTGGCCTGATCTCCACAGGAACCATGTCGTCGTCTGCTTCACTTTCTTCATTGGATTGTTGACGCACATCGGAAACTTTGCAATTATTATTTTTGATGGGTAATTGTTGATCATCTTTTTCAAGCACCTGACTCGGATGAAGCTGAGAATATGGAAGAGAAAAATATTTTATTTCAAAAAGAATGATCAAATACATTTTGAAAATGGTAACCTAAGACAGGTGAACCCAAGACTGATGTATGATTTCCACCCTTGCAATATTATGAACTGGGCAACTTACTAACCAGACTATAAGTATATAATCCAACAAGTGAACAGCATTGTCAGTAATAAATAGTATCAAGAGTAACTCATTTCCAATCTCCGTATAAAAGGTAAATGACCTCTGCAGCAATATCACTAGATTATATTACCTTCTCCTTCTCATTCTCCTCCTCCTTTTCCTTTTCTTTTTCCTTCTCCTTTAATTTTAGTTCCCTCAACCATTTTCTCTTGGCCTTTTTCCGTCGAGCACTTCTGCTGGGCAACTAACAAAAAATAAAAACAATAAATTAAAGCGAATAAATTTGAACACCCCATCTTCTGTCAAGGGATGGGCTAGCGAATGTGATATGAAGTATCCAGGAAGATGTCCCATAAAAACATAAACAACTAATTCAATGAACATCAACAAGTCTCCAAGTGCCATAGTATATACTAGCCAGAGCTAAATTTAAAAGATATGTTGTTTAATTATCTCAAGAGATGCATATTTTTACTAAAGTGGAATTGATCCTTCAAATACACAGGGGACGTCCAGTCTTCTAAATAATTTTAGATATCAATTTGGTCATTGAATTTTCAAATGGACATCAATCATTCCCTAGTTGTCTCTTATGACGTCAATCTAACTTATCTAAGTCTCAAATTGATGCTGATTTTATACTACAAAGGACCAGACTTATGTCCAAGATCTTGGAAGACTAAATTGATGCCCGGAGTACTTTGGAGGCTCTCTAATTTGAGTATGTACTCTGTTTTATTTCAAACCTCTGAATCAAGCCAGTAATAAAACCTCGGGTAAATGTGTATTAAAATTTCAAAACCATAAAATAAAACAGTACCTTTTTAGTTTCGCCTTCATCTTGAGGTTGAAGAGACCTATATGAAATATTGAAGAAAAAAAAAGGTAAGCAAAATATTTTGTACTTCAAATATGCTCGAAACCAGCATCGTCATGGTAGGGGAACAAGAGTCAATTTTGGATGAAAAGAAAGGATTCAATAGGAGTGATCCAGGAATCAAACAGCTTATACATGAAAGCACGTTTCTTACTTCATGAAAGCACTAGTCTAAATCAACAAAGATAGATAGAAAAACCAGAATGCCAAGAACACAAGATCACCAAGCATGCAACAAATTGCCCGTAAAAATTTATCAGCCAGCTTTCTTGCCCAAAATAAATGGACCAAATATATACTGTAATTCACAATTAGAAATGGAATGTGTGTGTGTGTGTCTGAGAAAAATGCACCTTGTTTCCTCGCTTGTTGACCCGCTTTTGTCATTTTTCTGACTAGGTAAAGTGGATGACTTGCCGATGTCCTTCTTGGCAACACTCGCTTTGCGGTGAGTACGGTCTTTAACACTTCCATTTTCCCCTTCATGGACCTCAGGAATGTCTGCTAAGTTTTCGGTGGTAGACATCTTAATCTTCTTTTTACTGGGTACAAAAACAATGGAATCAAATTAACAGCTCGGATAATAATGTTTACATATAAAAAGTAACTGCTTTAGAAATTCCAAACTAGAAATAACTACAAAGGGGAGATCCCCAAGCAATTATACACTTGAAAATTAAAACTAAAATAAAATAAGAGCTGAAAGAATAATGCATACATCTCAATATATCCCGCAAACCCCAGACAAAGAGATTGGTCAAAACATGTTACATAGTAGACACATTATAAAAACATCATTACAAAAGTTATTACTTCAATAAAACTAGATTCTATAAAAGAGGAAACTCATACAGCTTAACAAGTTTGTAAACTTACAGGCACTAACAGTTAGAGAGTGTGAGGAAACAAACCTAGGGCTCTTAAGCTTCTTCGATGCTTTTCTCTTCTTTGAGGTTGTGTTCCCATCCGGTTTAGATTCCACATAAACCACATCTTCAGACTGATCACTGTCGTCATCGTCATCTTCAGATATTGTTTCATATTCTTCCCTCTCCTCCTGAAACCCCTCAATTGCAAGAAGTTTCGGAAGCTCAATCGACTGATTCTCGTGAGTTTCAGATGTCAGCATTGCAGGTTTACCATCAGTTAACACACTTCCTTTTTTTTTCACACTACCATATACATACACATACATGCAGAATAACACAATTAGTAATATGAAAACTATAACAACAGTATCAGAAATTCAACCATAAGACTAAACTTACCACACAATGTCTTTATCCTTTAAAATACAAGTGGACTCAAATGATGGTAAAACAAAGTCATCCATCTGCATTAAGTTTTTGGAGGGAAACAAGGGAATAGCAGTTAAAATGACATTTTTAACCGTGAAAGTGTTTTATTATCTGACTCAGTTAAGGCTGTGTTTGGACAAACAACTTAATTAAGAAAGAAATGTTTGTATAAGCTATAAGTTGTTTTCGTAAGTTATCAAGAATAGCTTATGTTGTTTTTGTAAGCTATCATTAAGTGCTTATGTCATAAGTTGTTTTCATAAGCTATCATGAAAAGGGCATGCAAGTATGAAAAGAGAGATGTACCGAGAGGGTGATTCCATCGGGACAAGTGCGGTGGAGACGGAAAACGGCGAGGAGGTGAGAGGCGAGATCGGAGATGGTGGTGAGATGGGGTTTGAGAAGAAACCAGCAACGTTTCAACCCTTCTTTCTTCTTTGACTTACTCAACATGTTACGATCATCGAACAACAATCGGAGTCGAACTTTGTTCGACATCATCGTCAATGTCGCGGTTTTGTCACTCTCAGTCTCAGTGACCATTTCTTAAACCCTTGCTTTCTAGCAGCTACACACTGTTCAACCCTTCCCTCTTCTCTGACCGTATAAGACCTACTCACACGCTCACAACAAGCACCAATTCTTTTTTGGCTTAAAATATTTTTGTTCCTTAATTTACTCTTTCAATTTCTCTTTTTTAAGGGTATTCTTTCGATTTCATCTCTTACTTTGAAACTAGACTTTCCACCCGTGCGTCATATACATTGTAAATGTAGATTGTAAATGTAGTAGATAAAAAAAAAAAATTAGTAGTATTCAAACATATAATGTTAATGTCATAATTCGACTACATCGGAGGGAGTAACAGTTTCACATGTCTACAAATTTTGAAATACTTCTTTAAACACTACATTCGAGGTACTATTGACGCAATCACCATCTTCAGCAATATTTTCAAATCATTCCTTGAAGTACCAATAGTTTCCTTGATTGTGCGATGTACATATGTATCAGAGTTCTGCTCTTCGATGTGCAAGAAAGATTCAACAACATCTATTAGTTATTAGTAAATTTCTATCTGTTTTGGAGAACCTTCAAAAAACTTGCTTGAATCAGTTATTAATTTCCATCTGCAACTATAACTTATAGCACAACATCTTTATAAGTAGTTCGAGCTATTTCTTATATGATTAACTCATATATTATTGCACTACTTTTATGTTGAAATGTCTGTACAGGTTGCTGTCTTTAAATTAATACACACTTTTTTCCTTAAGGAATGCGATATGAATACATGGTTGAAATTATGGACATAGCAGAACTAGATTATTTAAGAGATATTGTGCTGAGTTATTATGATACTGGAACACAATGTAAAATTAATCACTACGTATTCCAACCATTGGTTTTAAATCAATCAATGTGTATTAGTCCAACCTTGGGGAAACGAAAGAACAGCTACTTAAAATTACTTACTATGCGAGTAGGACATAATGGGGAGTCACACATGCACAATTGTGTCTTAATTACGTAACACATTGGAGATTGATCATATTAGCTAAAAGAGTTTTGGAATTAATACAATGACATAAATCCAACTATAACAAAAGTGCCACAGCTGAACATCAAAGGTCACTTGTAAATTTTGCATGAAATGGATCGAATATATAGAATGACAACCCTCTGTTTCAAGACAGTATGAATTAATCTGTTACTTACAAAATTATGACCATTACATATCCTTTATAATATAACAAATAAAAGTCTATAGCCAAACGACGTGATTCGTCATTTATGATAGCAAACCAATCAAGTTCATCAGAAAATAACTTCTTATCATATTAATTATCATAGAATGGTGGAAATGAAACTTGCATTAAGAAGGAAAAATCATTAAACCAAACTATTTCAATATGAAGTTAACACCAACTTCCATTAAGATTGAAAAATCATTAAATTCATTAACACGTATGGAGTTAACACCAACTTCCATTAAGATTGAAAAATCATTAAATTCATCAAGTCAACAATCCACGATATACAAACCAAACTATTTCAATACTTCCAATACATCAAAGTTCCATTAAGAACCAAAAGTAGGCAACTACAAACGGCGACAAAAAACAAATAACAATTGTTCAAAACAGTAAATCGAATAACTTGGCTCAAAAAGAGATCATACGCAAACGGACGAAAGGCACGTTCTCTTCTATAAAACCTAACATCGAACCACCATGAAATAGATCATCTCGTTCCTACCAACAAATGGAACTCCTACAATAACACGGGCACCCAGCTTAAGCCTTCAAGCCTTAACCATTCGGTTCCAACCCCCATCAATCTTAAAATGTGGATCACGACGTGCCACATATTCCAGGGTGCAATTACACAAATTCCCGCATTCGTCAACCATCCTCAGAACGGTTGTTCCGCTATCCAATGCAAGCTGAGAAAATCCAATGTAGGCAAGGACCTATAACAAACAAAATTATATAAGTCTGATATAGAGTAGTCAAAGTAAATGAAATTATTGTGAAGTGTACTACATACCAAAAAGCTGCAATCAATCTCCTATGTTGTAAGCTTTTTCTCACATGTCAATTGAAAGTCCATCTCATCAAGAAAATATAGTTCTGGAACCACATCAAACAAATGAATAACTACAATCTTCTCCAGCTCAGATACATGATTCAGATTCAAGGGCGCTGGCACAAAGACAAACATAAAAATGGATGTTAAACCACATTTTAATCAGGTAAAAAGGATAGCTAACACAAACATCAAATGGTAGGTAGCTGCTAACCGGTTAAACAATGGTGAGATATCAGATTTTGGACGGTATAAATTATAATGAGCCATTGCTTAACACTTGCGGTGAGATCTGTGGTAGAAGAAAAGAAACGCACTCCTTTAGTATATATAGAGGCAAATATGACGTGCATTAATAGTAGCTGCATGTGTAGTGGTTGAAGCATGGGAAATATACATCATTTAGTATGGTTGGGAAATGAATAGGTGTGGGTTTTGCACTTGGGGTATTGGAATAGCTTAAGAAGGAAAATTTGAATTTGAAATCTTGTAATTAATATGCTTAGCAAATTGTGTAACTCTCACTAATGACTTTTGATTAGTTGGAGCCAAAATGGATTAGGGTTAGGGTTGGCAAATTAGGTATGCATTGTACTCTAGGATTAGATATAAAGGATTAGTTAATACTCCATCCGTCGCAGTTTAATCGAGTCTTTTGTTCATTTCACATGTATTAGAAAAAATGTATAAGTGAAAGAGCCAAAAAAAAATAGTTTTAAGTGTCTTATCAAGTATATAAATGCAAAATACTACTCCCTCCGTTTCAAAATACATGTCCAATTTTTGCAATGTGCACTATTCACTTGACTTACTTTGACTATACTTTTAAACTAATGTATAAATACAAATATTAGAATGTAAGATGTTGTTTGATTCGTCTCAACAAATATTTTTAAAATATTAAATTTTTATAATTTTTTACTTTTGATAATTAAAAATATTAACGGTCAAAATTGTGCATTGACATATGTGAAGTGGTTGACTTGGACATGTAACTATAAAGAAGTAATTAATATTGTAGTATTGAAAAGTGAAATTGGTTAGAAAAAATTATAATTTTTTTTCAAATGACTCATTTATTATGAGACCGAGGGAGTGATTAATTTGATCTCAAAGTTATTTATATTTTATTAGTTTTAACTTTAAATTTAGGGTAAAACTGCAATTTTGAAAATCATATGTGAGACAAAATCATAATTTTACTATTTACTTTGATGATATGACAATAAATTAGATGATATGACATAAAAATGAAGAGTTAATTGATTATAGTATTTAAAAATGACTTGTTAAATTGAGTCGTAACCAAAAATACAAAGTCAAAAGAAGATCAATTGAAATTACTTGCAAAATTGTGCGATGGGATTACTTTAAAAAAAATAGTGTTTTTTTTGAAGGAAAAATACATTGTGTTTCAAAAGATGTGTTCATAATGAATGTGATTATTGTGTTTTCTCATGCAACTTGAAGTATTGTTAGGTCTCTTTAAGAGCTAAACTAGGGTGAGTTCCTTCATCATAGTTGTATTGTACTCCCTCTGTTTCAAAATACATATTTATTTTGAATAAATTGCAATAACCAAACAACCAAATATATTTTTTATTTTTAATGAAATTATGTGTGTGTTTTCTATAATACTCTTAGTTATTTATTATTTCATTCTATTTTTCCCTCTCTACAATAAATATGTAAGGGTGTTATTGACAAGACAATAATTAATGTTGCATTGAAACGTGAAAGTGGCAAGTATTGTGAAACAAAATTATTCTCCAAAATGAACAAGTATTATAAAACGGATGAAATATCACGTATCATTCAATTTGACTTTGTTTGAACTCAATTTGATACCTACATTTATCTATACACTTTGTAGGAGTCACGCAACTCAAGTGGTGATTTTAATGCATCGCCAAAGACTTCAATTGAATATTAATTCCACCTTGTTAGATCTTGATTGTGCTCAAGTGTTCAACTTATAATTTATAAGGTTTTCTTTTATCTAACCAACGTCGCCAAAAATACATCAATCCAATCTTTATATCTAAAGTTATTACCAAAACAATGCATAGTTGTAACTGTTACAACTACTAATCGATTAAATTAGTTTTTGAGATTTTTTTTAATAAAAAATTAGTTTTTGAGTTTTAAAATGGTCTCAGACATATTAAAACGACATGTCTCTTTGTCTAACCCATTGAATTTGGTTAGATATGCCTAAAGTTTCTATTAAAACAACTTTTATAATTCATTCGTCATTTTATTTGGAAACCTAAATTTTCATACAACCATTATGGCTTTGGTGCATCTATTTGTAAACCCAAACTTTCATACAACCATTATGGCTTTGGAACATCTATTTGTAAACCTAAACTTTCATTCAACCATTATGGTTTCGTCATCCGTTTGTGTTATTAAAATTGTGTTGAGATATTCGTTCTCCCAGCATTTATGTTGTCTTTGTTTTGGTCTTGATATCGTTAAGATAAACATTTTTTGTCTCTATTTTGAATCTGGCTGGTAAAATACTTACGTTTTAACCCATTTTCCACCCTTCTCGTTGACGGTGAAGCCTGAGAGAATAAACAATATCTGCGAGGAAATCAAACTTAGAGAGAAAGAGCAAAGAAGATCTTGTACATTGAATGAATGATCTAATAGAAAGTTAGTTACTAAATTCCTATATATACAAGTGATGTGAAGCCAAATAACTTGGAGAACAAGTTATCGGTTGTAACTAACTATGAAATGGCTTATTTATGCATAGCTAACTCAAATCTATGAGCTATAGCCTATTGATGACTGATTGTAACTGGTTGTGGACTAGATGAAGTAGTGTCCTCTGATACCCCCCTCGCAGGATGAAGATGGGCATATAGTAACCATGTTAAACTTGGAAGCCACAATAGAAAAGGGCTCTGGTAAAAGATATTTTGCGAAAGAAAAAAAATCTACAAGTTGGTCTTGAGAAGGAACACAGAGAAGTCTCAGAACACCGTTTTAAATTTTGTCTCTCACTTTATGGCAGTCTATCTCCAAATGCTCGGTACGCTCACGAAAAACAAGGTTAGCAGCAATATTCATGGCACTTTGACTATCACAATATAGAACCGGAGATTTGGAACTTGATACATGAAGATCGTGAAGTAAATACCAAAGCCATTGAAATTCACAAGTAGCGTGAGAACCTTATTTATAACGATGGATATGTTGTTAAGATAGTTGTTTGCTGCTATAGTTTCTTATGCGATTTGACGTAGTTAGTCACATGATATTCAATGTATTTAGAGTTATTGAACATTAGATAGGCGGAGTCATCTATCCAATTCAAATGAGGTCCATGTAAACATAAACATCATGATAACTATCCAAAAGTTGGCTATGGTTAAGGTAGTGGGGCGCGTTGACGTTTTGTTGGTACATGAAGCGGGAACAATGTGATTTTTAATACGTCGTGGAAGGGTTTTTTCATGTGCCACGCATTATTTTGATGTGAGATGCCTCCTAAAGTGATGCTGGAGGTCGGATCTTATGTTGCACCATGTGATATGGTAAAGTGGCCACCTTGCCTTGGAGGGCTTAGAGTTGGCTCATTTAATGGGCATAAATGCCATATTCTTAATGGACTTTGCTATTGGATGACCGAAATGATAATAGAGTCGGGTCTTTTTTATTTTTCGTCTTTTTATTCTCTTTATCACAAAATCATAAGTTACTATGTAAAAAAAAATTATTGTCTTAATTAAAAGTTACTTTACAATACCCAATGATGCAACATTAGTGCTTACTTTTCTATCATACTCTGAACTATTTACGATCATTTCCTTTTACAAATATTTTAATTTATCTTTCCAATAACATCATTGTGAAACAATTTATAATTTATATTTCACATACAACATTAATTAAACTTTTCTTTAATTATCCAAATTGCACCAATTCAGTGGTTAGAGCTCGACTTTGTAACGATGCAGTTTGATTCCTATATAAGACAATTGTAGCACGACCATTAATACAACTGTTATTAATAAAATTTCCATCTAGTTTCGAATATAAGCATTTTTTTTTTCAAATTCTTTTAACAACTTTAAATCTATTTCATTTTTATTTATTTATCTATTATAATAATTTATACTAAATCGAAGGCAAACAAACAACAAGATGCGCCATTAATCTTTTTTAGATGGAAAAATCAATCTTCTTAAATACAATGTCCGTAGACGAGACACGATATTGTCATGCATGACTCTTTGAACTTTTTGTTGAAGGTCAACAACCTTTGATGTTAGGAAACAAAAAATGTCAAACGTAATTGATAGAAAAACATGTCGATTGTAAGAACACGCTTTTTCACGTCTGACCATTTTGGTTGAAGCAACTTTGAGTATTACATGTCCCACTGTAAAAACCTCTGTCCCTAATCCCACCAACAGGGAGACTCTGATAAGTCCGCACATACATGTTTATCTCATACACACGCGTACACTCAATATTTGTTGGTCTAAGTGTTGATTTTTCTTACTGTGGGTCGGCTAAAAAGTTGATAGACATCTCATTCTTTAGAGATGTAGTATATGGAGTTATTCAATGAATACAAAACAAAGAAACTTGTTATAAAGCATTGTTTTTGACATTGTTTGTGCATGTAAAAGTCAAACGCATGATTTTCACATAGTACTTTGAAGACAATTGTTTTTCATGGGGTCATTAAACAATGGTAAAACAAATTGCATAATTGAAATGACTACAATGCCATCAGAAAATAATGGTAATCAAATTGCATAATTGAGTACGTAATCTTACACGATTGAATGAGAAGAATGAATAATGGTTGGGTTGCTTGCTGTGGAAAAGAATATAAGTGGATCTGAACTCATCACATGCGATGCGACTTCCCCAGAAAAACGAAAAACAACAACAAACCATTACCTACCTCCTTGTTAGGTAGTAGTTATTACCTCTTCTTACACTAAACTCAAAAATTATTACATTAATCATATATAGAGAGAGAGAGAGAGAAAGCACCGTCCACTTCGATGGCGGAGCTCCGTCACTCCTCCTCACTCGGCGCTCGCGCAACTTCTTCTCCGATGAAACGCGACGGCGATTCCTCCCCTCTCATTCCCGACAACGACCTCTCCGACGATCGCCACTCTCCCAAAGACCGTGACCGTCCTCCCTGCTCGCATTTTCATCACCTTTGCTCCTTCTTCACCGACGACCCTAGGGTTTCTCTTCACAACTCCAAGATCTCTATATTCCTCGTCTCACTTCTAATTCTCGTTGGCGTAATCTCTGTATTCACCATCCTCAGCAAATTGGTCAGTACCACATTCTCTTTGTAGAATCTCAATTTCAATTAAGCTTTTTGTTCTTTTGATTTGGTACTAACAAGTGATTTTTCAGCTTTTTTTCTAACTTTAGTAATAACGAGTAGCTTCACTAGTTATGTATTGAATTTTCAGCTTTTATGATAATTGATTTTTTCTTGTTTAATTCTGTTGTAGAATTCACCTTACTTGTGTAAAAAAGATGGGATTGTTCTTCACTGTCCACATGTAAGTTATCTTCTAAAGGATGATGATGTTGTTTATGGCATTGAAATTTTACTCGGTATGTTGTGTTTTTTTGTAGGTTAAAGAATCGGCATCTCTTTGGGAAAATCCTTACTCATCCACAACGTCGTGGAAGCCGTGTGCTGAGCGCAGGGATGGTGCAATATCAGGTTTCCTGTCCTCTTATTTGTTTCTGCATTTACTGTCTCATCGGCATTGCAAACTATGTGAATAGGGCTATTAAACAAACTAATAAGAATTAAGAACATATTCTTCATCCAGTAGTTATGACAATTTAACATAGGTATCATTTATCAGTTGTACTGACAAACTACAGTTATGATTGGTATTTCAAGATAGATATTTGAACTAATCCCTGACAATGTTTTTTAGTCAATGGACTGAATGGACCATTCATCATCACCCTCATTTTTTTTAACCCACTCTAATGATATTCACAGATCAACACTGTCCTTAAAATTGAATATTCTGTATGTTTACATTCTATAAATGGTAGAAATAAAAAGATTCTAGAAAAGATGGTAAAAAATAGGCTTAGGGGTTTGGGCATTTAGAGAGAAGACATGTGGATGCTGTAGTAGGAAGAGTAGATCAGATGGAGGAGAGTCAGATCAAAAGAGGTAGAGGAAGACCCAGAAAAACTATTAGGAAAGATGTAGAAGTTAATGACTTGGATCTAAATATGGTTTATGATAGAACATTATGGCGTAATTGATCCATGTAGCCGACCCCACTTAGTGGGATAAGGCTTGGTTCGTTGTTTGTTGTACATTCTATAAACAGGTCTTCAAAATTTCCTTTTCAATGTAATATTCCCTAATAATTTCATAGTAGATGTTAATGAGGACATGTTCATAGTAGTGCTATATGTTGTTCTTAATACTACCGCTATTGCTGATAGTTCTTTTATACTTTCCTGTAGATCTTCCTCATGAAAATGAAACAAATGGCTATATATTCATTCACGCTGAAGGTGGTCTAAATCAGCAAAGAATTGCGGTATGAGTAGTTCTTTCAATTGTGATACGCTCTAGTACAAAGAATTAACTGGTAGACTGGTACAGTTTAGTTGGAAATTTTCATTCCTGCTGTCCAGTATGTGAATTCTACGTGCTTTGAACTGACCGCTATAACTGAAAAGGAGCATAATTAAAAATTAAATATATTTGCATACTTGTTCAATACTTCTATTTCATGGTGCATTTTTAGATAGAATAAATTGAGTGAACTATTTGACTATATGAAGTCGAGATTTGATGCTTAGGTAATATTTTCAAAGAGCATCTGCATTCTTATCTGGTTTTAAAGTGCCATCACAAAACTATGCTGTTTCGAATTTGATGCACTAGCAATACCACTAGAATTATAGTTTAAAATTGAGTTTTTACTCGGGTTCAATGTTCCATTTGATCCATGATGTTGATTTTACTGTCATGCACATAGAAGTGGGTTATATGAAATAATGAAATGACACCTTGTATTTGTAGAATCATTATATTATATTATATAATACATATCTATGAAATGTCACTTTGCGTAAAGTTTTTTAGAATCATTACATAACTATTTATCTATTGATGATTTACTTTAGCACCTTTTCCAAAATGCAGATATGCAATGCAGTGGCTGTTGCGAAAATAATGAATGCCACTCTTATTTTGCCTGTATTGAAACAGGACCAGATTTGGAAAGACCAAACGTGAGATCTCTTGTCCAAAACTTTTCTAATGTTGTTTTGATTAGTTAATTGTTGCCACCATTCTGCTAAGCAAACATATGATATGACATATCACATTTTTTACCCCAAAATGTCGGTAGTTTTTGAATTTCTAATCACTCTGTCTAATCTTTTTATCTCGCTACTACCACTTTCCTCCTTTCTCACTAGTAGATTTTGTCCTGCCGCCTTGCCTGGAAGATTTCAATAACAAACCACCTTGCGGACTGTTGTTATAGTAGAAGGATACAATACAAGGCAGTTAAAGTAGTTAGAATTAGTTAGGTTAGTTTGTTGAGGAGACACAATTAAATAAATAAAGGAAAGGTAGTAGAAGAGGATTGAGTCGTTGAGATTGGATAGTGTGAAAAAACAAGCAGTGTCTTAGTTGTAGAAGGGGAAACCTTTAGAGGATTGATTTCTCTCCATGTTCTGTTCTTTTTCAGTTCAATAAAACCATCTTTCCTTTTCATTATTTCCAATTCTCCATTGTAAATTCTTTACAAATTGGTTTGACCTGCCTCTTCTCTTATGGGGAAGAAATGGAGAATGAGGGTTGTTCTTGGAAGGAGGTTTAGTGTTATATATTACAGCCCCACTCATGGTGATCAAACACTATTGAGCTGATGATGTTAAAACCACAAATGAAGAATGAAGATGTAGAGACCCGGTTGTGACAAAAGAAGGGTGGAGGCGCCACCCTCCAAGTTCAAGGAGAGTGCTGAAGGGACAGGAAAAATCAGCCACACATTGGGTAAGGGGGTGAAGAAACAGATACATGTTTGTGAGGCAAAAATAATTTAGAAGGAGATTACGGGGGAGTGCAGCTACTAAGAATCCTTTTTTCTTGCAAAGAAGACCAAATTTCCTGATCTTTACAGTAGCATTCTGTTCGAGTGGACCACTGGGCCCAAATAACTTCTTAAAGGTGCATCAAATAAAGCCTATTGAAGAGCTGCAATATGAACCGGATACAGAGATGGGATTAGAGCATGACCCAATGTCAGAGAGCTTGACTTGAGGATGAGATATACAGTAGAGGAGATTAAGGTAAAAGACAAAGAGGAAGATACAACACTGGTTCACGCAGCAGCCATTTTGAGGATCCAGATTATAAGGAGTCTGGTTATGCTTCCACCATCAGTTTTCAGGCAGCAGACAGGTGGGGAGATTTTAACCAAATGGGAGTTGTTGGAATATCTTTTGTTGGTTTTCTTAGCCCAATTCAAGGCAAGGCCTCGTTGGGCTCGGCACAGAATTCAGACGGGAGCATCGGTAGGGGTTAGGGAGTCAGATCAGGTTTCAGTCTACAGCAATGTCTACATAAGTATTCTGGTGGAAGATGAGCAAGGGGATGAAGAGGGTACTATGCTGGCAGATTTTGGAAACCTAGTTAGTTACTGGTGCACTGTCAGGTGATTATTTTCAACCATGAGAACAATGTTGAACTTGAAGGGCGTGGTATTGTTACGATAGAACGATGGAATAAAATGGAATTGAAGTAGTTTGAATTAGGCTGATTAGATAGCTGAGGTGAGGAGATTCATTTGAATATATAGGGGGGTATTAGTAGAAGCGGATTGAGCTTTGATTAATTTAGAAAGAAACAGAACAATGGCTCTATTGTAGAAGGGGAAACCCTTAAAGGAGAAAATTCTCTGTTCTGTTCATTCTTTAGTTTTTCAATAAAATCATTTTTATTTTTCTCTATTCTGATTGTGGATTCCTAACAACGGTGATGATGCATTTCATAATTACAGGAAATTTGAAGACATTTTTGACGTGGATCACTTCATTGACTACCTAAAGGATGATGTCCGTATTGTCCGTGATATCCCGGAATGGTTTACTGATAAAGCAGAGCTATTTTCTAGTATAAGGTTTGATAGATTCTTGTCCCTTTGAGTAGGGTCTGTAGAAAATCTAAATCCCAAGTTGTTGCAAGTGATAGATAACTATATTCCCTTTACAAACACAGACACACGCAGTGGATGCATCATGTATCTAGCAAGGACTTTTTTATATGAAAGTGAGAGGATAAATCTTGACCGTATAACATTTTTTGGATGGCCGAGATTGAAAGTTTTTCATTGGTCAATGGTTACATGACTACTTTAAAAGTTACAGCCTTGACCTTTCATTGTTATATATTTTATGTATAAATATATATAATTGAAGGATTGATTATTCTTCAAAAAAATAATAATTGAAGTATTGGTCAGTATGTCTAAAGCCAGTGTCATGCTGGTTTGCTGTTTCGTTCATGGAATGATCGACATTAGGTTTGGTTGATGTGCTGCATTTTATCACCAAATGGCATGATGATTATGATTTTGTAGTTATGTTCTGTGCCTTTTAATTTGAGTCTGTTGAACACTTAAATCCCCAGTTGACATGCCTTTAAAAGATGGATGCATATGTCAAAACCAGTTTTTATGTTGGTTTTCTATTTAATCTGTTGATTTATTAACACAGGATTTTGGTTTAAGTGCTGGTTGTTTTGACCAAATAGCTTGACTATTATGATTTTAAATTACGTCCTCACTGAATATCTTGCATTGATGATGATTTTGGGGCCAGTTTTTTTTTTGTAAATGGACAGAGAAGACACAAACTGAATCTCCTGTGTATATGTCTATTCTTTTTCATGTTACTCTTAGCTTTGCCAAATTATTACCACTGTTATCGACATTTTCCGATAATTGTTCAATATTGATACATTAACTTGACTAACAAAGCAAGGCCGTGTTTTCTTTCAGACGGACTGTGAAGAACATCCCAAAATATGCACCTGCACAATTTTACATCGACAATGTTCTGCCCCGCGTCAAGGAGAAAAAAATTATGGCTCTGAAACCTTTTGTTGATAGGCTTGGGTAGGCCAAGGATGACGCATGCTAGATTCCACTCTTTTATTTTTATTTTTATGTAGATGTTGTCATGATGTCCCTGTTCTTGTTTCAGATATGACAATGTCCCGTCAGAAATCAACAAGTTGAGATGTAGGGTCAATTATCACGCTCTGAAATTTCTTCCTGATATAGAGCAGATGTCTGATTTACTTGCATCAAGGATGAGAAACCGAACAGGCAATTCAAATCCTTATATGTATGCGATGACATTCGTGATCAAGGACTTGTAGCTGAATTTGAGTGTATTTTTTGATTGTCAGTAATTTAACAGTTTTACTGTAAACAGGGCACTGCATCTTAGATTCGAAAAAGGAATGGTGGGCCTATCATTCTGTGATTTTGTGGGGACAAGAGATGAGAAAGCTATAATGGCAGAGTATAGAAAAAAGGAGTGGCCTCGACGGTATAAGGTGCCGTACTATTTTTTATTTTCAATCAAAATGAGCCCTAGGAACCTTTCGATTTTATTGGAACATTTTGGTCACCATTTTTCTTGAAAATGTAGAATGGTTCCCACTTGTGGCAATTGGCTCTGCAGAAGCGAAAGGAAGGACGATGCCCTCTAGAGCCTGGAGAAGTGGCTGTTATTCTTCGGGCTATGGGCTATACGAAGGAAACTCAAATTTATGTTGCATCTGGACAAGTTTACGGTGGTCAAAACCGGATGGCTCCCCTAAGGAATATGTTCCCTAATCTGGTAAGACCTCTCCATTCCCATGTGCATTAAAAAAATGCGCATGACACTGCCTTGAAGTTCTAAAATGATTAGAAGCTTTATAGTTTCCTTTTGTTTGTTTTATGAAAATCAAATCCATTATTATGTAGTGAATTTAACAATGTCATGGCATGGGTTTTTTCCTTGTAATGCAATTATCTCTTGCTCTATGTCATGTTCAATTTATTCATATGATGAATGTTATTCACTTTTGGTAATAGGTCACAAAGGAGGAATTGGCTACGAAAGATGAGTTAGATGGTTTCAGAAAGCACGTGACTAGCCTTGCAGCTCTTGATTTCTTGGTGTGCTTGAAGTCAGATGTATTTGTGATGACCCATGGAGGTAACTTTGCTAAGCTGATCATTGGTGCCCGCAGATATATGGGTCACCGTCTAAAATCAATAAAGCCCGACAAAGGACTAATGTCCAAGTCTTTTGGGGATCCGTACATGGGTTGGGCTCCTTTTGTAGAAGATGTTATTGTTACTCACCAGACACGGACGGGATTGCCAGAAGAGACTTTCCCTAACTACGACCTGTGGGAGAATCCTTTGACACCTTGCATGTGTAGAGCCTGATCACAGCTATTATTATTGATACATTACACTGGGACTTTCACATTTCCAAGAATTATGCCATATAAGTTAATAAGTTCTATATATCTCCATGGCAAACGTGACAACATGGGCTGCGGTTAATACTTAATACACCCTGAGGTAGGAGGGACAGTAAATAGAGATTTGGAGCAGAGGTAATGGCTTGCAGGAAATGAGATTCAACTGTCGGTTATCAATTTAAAGAATAGATTTCCTACTATTGAGTGTTCTCTTTGCCGAGACACCTGGTGGTTTTTGTTTTTCTTCTTGTCATCTAACATGTAGCAATACCTCACGTCCACTTTTCTTCCTCTTGAAAAGAAACTGACAATTTTTTTGTACGAGAAAAACTGCAAATCCTTGATGAATTAAATGTTATTGGATCCCTTTTATTGTTCGAAAGATGATTTATGAAAGAGCCCTTTAGCTATAAAATGCGAGGGCGAATTAGAGGCTTTTCAGGAATATAGGTTATATAGCATAATATGTATGTTGGTGAAAAAATATGGGAACATTTGGGTGTGTACTTAAGCCAAAAATGAAACTGCGCCCAACTGAAACTTGTTGACAGTCATTGCAATTTTGTGATAAACTATTTAGTTAAAACATTATAATTACATTGTTATGACAGGCAGGTATGATGAGTTTCTTTCTACACTCTCCGTTCACTCAACTAAACAGATTCAAGTAAAAAGTATTTTAAATTTGTAAATAAAGTTTTCTGCATTACGAAAAAAAAGAAAAATAAAAAGTATACTATCAAGCCAATCGTATTTTACAAAAGATCATTCTCACATTTGAGTGGATACTTCACCCCTTTTATAATTATTTACTGTCAATACATAATAAACAATTAATTCCACCCATTTTTACAGCTCAATTTTTTTTAGTAAACGAGTTCCAATAATAATTTTATTAAATGTGCTTATCTAACATTCTCTTTTCAATATTGTGTCTAGCACTCTCTAATACTCTCAAGAAATTGTGAATTTTATATTCTCCGGTTAAAGAATCTGCGGTAAATGTTTAGGGAGAGAAAGAAGAATTGAAGGAATATCGTCTTGTGATTTTGGTAGGGTAGAATGAGCGACGAAATTACATTAGTGGAGTTAAATCCATTTCTGAACGTTTCTTTGTTTTACTACATAGAGATAGAGTAATATATTTTGGGCGTGTGTCGACAATTTGCCTGCGAAGAAAACAAGACCACCACACGTGTGCAACCAACAAGTAGAGTTAGAGTAGCGTATAATTAATACTGCTAGCTTACTATGATTACTTCTTAACTGGAGTTGTTGGTGGAACAACAAAGAATCAATGAACTGTTTATCCATCTTTCTCTTCATTCTCCTTTCTCTATTCTCTTTTCACGGGTATGCATATATGTATCTATCTCTATTATTATTTACTTATTGGTTTACCTGATTATTGCCAAATTCATTCCTAACACAGTTCAACTTTCTTTCATTATGAGTTTCTTGCTTTTCAAGTTTTACAATACTATTCACTGTAGGTTCCTGCCTTCATTTTCATTATCATTAGATATATTTTGTAATTTGTTATTAACGAGGTGGCATAAACATGAAATTTTATCACAAAACATCAATTTTGTCCAGGCAGTATTATCGATCACTAGATTAAATTGAATCCCAATTTGTTCAATCATATATGTGTGAGGTATTATACAAATGAGTAGGGTTATACTTATTTCTAATCAATTTGCACGTGTTATTTCAAATTCAGCGTGTCATCTAAGAATGTATCTGATACTCAGAGTTACCTACAACTAGCTACCACCCCACCAAGAGGTTGGAATTCCTATGATTGCTTTTGCTGGGTAATTTCTGAACAAGAATTCTTACAAAGTGCTCAAATAGTTTCTCAGCGTCTCCTCGATCATGGATACGAGGTACGTATATGTCAGATTGAATATGTTTATTATTATTATTATTATTATTTTAGTTAGATATAGATATGATATCTTTGTTTCAAATACTTGTAGTATGTTGTGGTGGATTATCTCTGGTACAGAAGGAAAGTTCAGGGTGCTTATCATGATTCTCTTGGATTCGACGTGATTGATGAATGGGGGAGGATGATTCCTGATCCAGGAAGATGGCCTTCTTCAAAAGATGGGAAAGGGTTCAGTGAAGTAGCTAATCGAGTGCATAGCATGGGTTTAAAGTTTGGGATTCATGTTATGAGAGGGATAAGCACACAAGCTGTCAATGCAAACACGCCTATACTAGATACAACAACGGTAATGCTTTGTAAATCTTATATAACTTGAATGAGTTCATTTCTTTCTTGCTTCTTTTTTAACGAGAAAAGTTTGGTTGTATTATTCCCTATGGAATACATTTTTATGTAAAATTAAAACATTATGGGCGAGATATGACGATATTGTTTTACCTTAAACCAAGTTGCTCCTTTGACTTCCTCACCTTTCAATTTCTCAGGGAAGTGCTTATAAAGAATCTGGCCGACTGTGGTATACAAAGGACATAGCGATTCCGGAAAGGGCTTGTGGATGGATGACTCATGGTTTCATGAGTGTAAATACTACGTTGGGCGCTGGCAAAGCCTTTTTGAGGTCCCTTTATGTGCAGTATGCTGAATGGGGTGTTGATTTTGGTACTTGGACTTCTATTTTATAATCTTTATGCTCTGTCGCAACATAGTCATGACAACCATGATGATTTTATACAATTTATTGCATCAGTTTCAACAAGTTTGCATAAGTGAAGCATTTATGCCTTTCTTGGTACATTATTTTCACTGTTTGTTACTTTGTTTCATCAAGATTATCGTTTATACTTCATTACATAGAATTGGTATTTTAGTGGTCTCGCTCATAAGCCGTAAACATTGACTGATTTTTTCATATTACCAAAACTTCTACTTCAAACTATTTATAAAATTCACATAGCCTACTTCTTTGGGACACACTTATAGTTATAGTAGTAGTCTACAAAATAATTTCTCATTTATTCCAGACATCTGCAAATGAGTAGGTATGGAAACAAAGATTATGTTTTTGAGTTACGGCCTTGGGGGTTAGTGGGTTTACACAGAAACTATTGTACGGACTCTAAACTATAGCTAGCAGTTGTGCCTTCCTTTGGCAATAAATTTGATAGATTTTTTATTTTCCTTGCAGTGAAACATGACTGTGTATTTGGCGATGACTTAGATTTAAATGAAATAAGCTATGTATCAGAGGTATTTTGCAGTTCTACTTCTTCCACATACTTCTCTATCTCATACAAACATCGACATTGGTAATATTATGCCAGATGCATCGGCAAACTTACCATATGATATGTCACTGCAGGTTCTCCGGGAGTTTGATCGCCCCATTGTCTATTCTTTGTCTCCCGGAACAAGTGTGACACCAGCCATGGCCAAGGATGTCAGTGGACTGGTCAATCTATATCGTATCACAGCAGATGACTGGGATAAATGGGGGGATGTTAAATCTCATTTTGATGTATCAAGGTGGTTAAATTACTTTGTTTTACTTCAAAATATTTGTCTCCATGTTGCAACTTTGTTGCTTCTCAATCTGTGATCTGTTGTTCCATCATCCTATCATGTAAATATAGTTTATTTAATTATGGATCAGGGATTTTTCAACAGCTAATATGATAGGAGCAAAAAGTTTAATGGGGAATTCATGGCCGGATTTGGACATGCTACCGTTTGGATGGCTAACTGATGGCGCAAGTTGTTGGAGTAAGTCCTAATAGTCAACCTATGCTTATTGAATTTGCTTTAGTATGATGATCTTGATTTATATATTGATTAATATATAAACATATAAGTCACCGTGTTTGTTATATAACATAATAAAGTCCTTAGAATAGATTGTTTGTTCAATAGAATATCGTGTATGATTTGATCATGAGACCCTATTGAATAATACAACAATATTCTTAATCATCCGTGGTCTAGTGTTATTGTAAACAAGGACGACAATAACACCTTCAGGCTATTGTGTGAGTAGAATGATAATCACATCTCGCTGGTCATAGATATATGATATAAACGGTACATGATATGAACGAGGATATGTGGTATCACGAATATTCAGTATCAAGTCAGCATCCAAGTTGAAATGTTAAGAGTGACAACTATACCTGATTTTTTTATGACAACTAGTATACCCGACTGACCCACTATGAGAAGGCTACATAGTGTAATAAGTCACTTAAGTGTAATAAGTGATTCTTATGGTGACCATAGTGAGTAATCATTTGACTTAAATATGAATTGATTAAATAAATGAGGGTTGACAATTAATTGAGTTAAATACGATTTAATCTAATTAATAGTTTTTATTTAATTAAAAGAGTTTAATTAAATACAAACACTATATGGCTTTTTTTGGGAAAAGCCTAGAATAAGATCATGGGGTTTTAGTGGCTCACTCTATATAAATAGAAGACGAGCACACTCCCCAAGCAATCTTAACGGCTGCGTCCCCTCATGAAATGCTAGGATCACGTTCCGTTTTGTGTTCGTATGGGTTATGTAGTGACGCCGCCAGTATTTCTTTTGCATTGGTGGTCAAAGTTAAAACACACTTCTAGAGGTAAAATCATTAAATGTGTTTAAATTGGTCTTTTATTTGTGATCAATGGTTAATCAAGATATGCTCATTGGAATTGTTTAGCTAAGAGGATTATTTTTTTTCTGAAAACTCCTCTTAAATCCCCGGCAGTAATAAGGTTGTGTTGCTGCTTTTTCTTATTTCTGTATGAGTATGTCATTCGTGACCCTTTAACCATGTCACTGAATTTTCACCTTTTCCTTTTGAAGGTACAAATGCAGGTCCACATAGGTATAGTAACCTCAATCTAGAAGAGAAGAAGACACAGGTATTAGTAAAAACCATAACTGAGTTGCTTTCCCATAAATTATGTTAATATGTGTACATGCCTTATCAAAAGAAACTGAGTTAATGTACTCCTACACAGATGACCCTGTGGGCAATGGCAAAGTCTCCCCTTATGTATGGGGGCGATGTACGGAAGATTGATCCCACAACATATGATCTCATCACAAATCCTACCCTTCTGGAGATTAATTTTTTTAGCTCAAATAATATGGAGGCATGTGAACCATCAAACTTTTTTTTTGGGGGGGAAGGGAGATAATATGTTTGCCAATTTAATATATTAATCTTTTGCGGCATTAACAGTTTCCTTATATCACAAGCTTGAAGAGTGAAGATCAGGACTATGGAATGCAAATGAGAAGAAGCTATAGAGAAACAAAAACATCATATACACATTCAATAGGACTCACTAGCTGCACTGACTCAAAAACAAGTGGTTGGACTAGTGAAAGTCTTGACCAATATCCTGAAAGAATCTGTTGGAAATGGAATTTAGGAAACAATCATCTTCTTCCTCCCTTCTGCATGCACAAGAGAGAATTGAATTTGGCATCGTAATCATATTTTGTCTTGTCATTCTCTGTTCTATTTGCCTAACTTTGATTTGATTATTTATGTTCTTGTTAACTATAGTAATTGTTGTATTGTTATTGATGCAGAGATGAAGAGAATATGCATCAAGATTATCATCATTTAGTTGCAGTCAACAAAATAAAATTTTGCTTGGATGCTTCTCCAAGACGAAAGCTTACTTCTAAAGAGTTCAGGAGAGGTACATTTTCGGCCTGCAGGTTGGATTCAAATCAGGTATGTTGTTCTATGTTTAAGTCATGTTAGAGTGAGATGCCTTGTAAACATGTAGCCAATGTGTAATCTTGATATATTCAATGATTATCTTTCACTATTTTTATCCGTATACCATGCATTAGCCAATTTGTCTTCTTAAAATAACCTTCTGATTTGCATTTTTTTTTATACCTGTACTATATACTATTGGAATTTGATCTATGCTGTCTTCAACAGATGTGGCAGTTGAATCTTAATGGGACCCTGGTAAATAGCTATTCTGGCTTATGTGCAACAGTACAACCTGTCAAAGGTGAAATTTGCAAATACTTGCCATTTTATGGAAATATTGTCCGATACAATTTGTTGGTTTTATCATTATTCGTAATGCTAGTTGGTCGTTTATGCAGCTCCTATTAGTTCTGCTGGTTTTCGCTCTTGGGTTGCAACAGGAAGAACGGGTCAGTTCTTTTTTATTTTTCTTCAACTTCACTTTAACATCAAAGCAAATTAGTTGATCATTGACGTTTAAGAATTTGAACTAGCGTGCCAAAACAAATAATTATTTGTTATTCTTTTCTAACTCCAAGAGTTGCATGTTTATGCAGGAGAAGTCTATGTTGCTTTCTTCAATCTCAGTGATCAGAAGGCGGTTATATCTGCGCAGACATCAGAACTATCTAAGGTTTTACACGGGAGAGACTTAAGTTCTTGTAAAGGCAGTGAAGTTTGGAGTGGACGTGACGTTATAGTAACGCGGGGGACGTTATCAGCAGAAGTGGAAATGCATGGAACTGCACTATTTGTTCTCAATTGCAACTAGGTTGGTCCCAAAAAAGAAAGTTATGTGTAAATTGTAACATTTAAAATGCACTTAACCCAAGTCAATTTGGGTGAAGTTGCACTGCACACGAGTATATATGTTTATTAACAAAAGAAGTATTACAAAAATCGCAAAAGAAGTATTACAAAAATCTTTTTTTTTTTTAAGGAAAGTAATTACCTTTTAAATAACAAAACTCAAATTAAAACTATATATTAACATTATGTTGGTCTGAGTGAAACTACATTTAGAAAACTAAAGCAAGATCTCAGCTTCGAACTTTGTAGATGACATAAAGGTGGTCGTCACACTGCAAAAGTTTTCTTAAATGAAAATCAAAAAAATATTTTAATTAGAAAAAAAATCCGTTTATGATTGAAGTTAAGATGGGTTTTAAGTGTTTGTAACATGAGTTTAAGTGTAATCGGTTTCATTTCATTTATAAACAACTCTCTTTAACTTATGTAACATGATCTAATAAAATAAATACTCGTATGTGATGGAGGGAGTGGTAAATTTTTGGTGAGGTGACTGGCGGCTCTAGTGGGTTGTTGAGTGGCAGCAAGTCAAGTCTCATTTTGACTTTTTATTTTGTTGAGAAGTGTCCTTAAATAATTGTTCCCATGATATATACATCAATCGATCCGCTAACAAGATATGTCAAACTTAACATACCTATATCTTCAAAGTCTCTTGTAGAAAGTGAATTAAATAATTTAACCGTTAAATTGAAGTATATCAAACCTGTAAAAATTCATAGGATTCTAGTAAAACTCTATACTCCACATTGTCGTCTTATTTGAAATATATACCAACAAATAATTCAACATTATATAAAGATGGTTCAACATTTAAATTGATGTAAGTATCAGTATGTTAGCTTCCACAACAATTTCAACATATCCTGACATATATTTTAATACAACTCGCAATATATATATTCCCTCCGTCTCACAATAATAGTCTTTTTATCATTCTTTCTATTTCTCAAAATAATTGTTACTTTAAAATACAAATGCAGCATTTATTATTTTTTCCATTATTATACCCTTATTTATTGAATTTCATTCAACTTAACTACTCCACCAACTACAATTAATAAGGGTGTTTTAATAAATGATATTAATTTTACCATTGAAATCAACACAAATGCACAAACCTTAAACGACTATCAAGGGAGTATTCAACTTTTGACATTTCAATATATTTTAAAAGTATTTAGGTCACAACTTAATTGAAATGAAATGATGTCATTGCTTACATGGATTGTTTTATCAAAAAAGTTAGAAGTAAGTAGTATTACATATATGACCGCACCATACTCCCACCCATCCATTTCATTCCTCTACTCTCCATCTTTTCTCTTCCATATCCCATATTCTCCTTCTTTCTCTCCCAATAATAAAATAAAATGCTATATCCATTTCCATTCCCAACTCCTACCCTATTAACCCTCCCTCTTTCTCCTTCTCCTTCTCATTTCTCCTCCAAACTTAACGCCAAACAAATCCATCTCAAACTCTCTGTTAACAACACATTCACATCACCGTCATCTCACGGTGTCACCGACAAGCTCAACAATCTCACCTCAGAATTTGCCTCTCTCTCCGAACCCATCGACCGAGTAAAAAGACTATTACATTACGCATCTCTCTTGCCACCCTTAGACCGATCCGACCGGGTTCCGGAGAACCGGGTGACGGGTTGTTCGACCGATGTTTGGGTGGTGGCTCACATAGACAAAGGTAGGAGAATGAGGTTTAAAGCAGACAGCGATTCGGAGATATCGAAGGGGTTCTGTTGGTGTCTTGTTTGGATGTTTGACGGCGCGGAACCTGAGGAAGTTCTTAACGTGGAGAAAGATGTTTTGGTTGGTATGAATGTAGGGTTGAATAATGTTAAAGCACGTTCTAGGATTAACACGTGGCATAATGTTTTCTTTGCCATGCAAAAAGCTACTCAGGATTTGATTTAAGGAAAGGAAAATTTGATATATAACCTTTCTTGCATTGGTTGGGCCAATTTCTTTTTCTTCTCTTGAAAAATTGTATAAAGAATAGTTTAACTTTATTTAGATTTTGTTTGGGTGATGGGAGAAAACAATGTGCTTCATGCATAGATTATAAGTTTTTTTTTTGTTTGAATAAATTCATAGATTATGAGTTGGATGCATGTTGTTACATAAAAAAATCATTTTATCTGTAGTTCACAACATTGCATTTGCATTTGTGTGATGTACTTGTAGGTTAGCCCGTAAAATAATTGGAGTCAATGACAGAACATATAGTATTAGAGTAAAGCTGTGGAACTTGTTTTTTAAATATTAAAATTTCATGTTCATATATATACTACACCCTTGCTTTTCGATAAATTAATAGATATATTCAGTTAGCTAAGCACATGAGGTGTTTGATATATGAGCTCTCTTAATCTGGTTGAACATGGACAACTTTAAACAAGATGGAAATATGATTTAATGTCTTTCATTTTTTTTATATAAGAAATGTCTTTCAAATTACTTTGAGATGTTTGTCACGAAAAATATGCGTTCTATTATCCATCACAAATTACTTACTTGTATGTTTGTCATACCTCTTAACCCATGTTGTACGCCTTCCTATGTGTGTATTGCTTGCTAGTCAGTCTAAGTAATTACTTTGAGATTGGATATTACATATTTACTAAATTAATTTTAAACCAGATGAGATTAGGAAACAATCCCCTTTTGGAAAAAATACTTGGCAGATTTCTTAGCCCATATTATACTCCGTTGAACCAAATAGCTACATAAAATATGTTTACTTATTTTTAGGGTTCAACTATTTGGTATTTCTCGGTCTTAATCAATCTCTATTGAAAACAATTGAGAAGACTACGTATCTTTTTTTAAAGGGAAGGACAAATATAGTATAGCAGACCCCTCAAACAAAATTGGGTGTGTATGTATGTGTTGTGATGATTATGACAATATTTTTGGACCTGAGTGAAGATTCTAATTGATTTGTTTACTATGTTAAATGATCATGGTGGGGTTAGTTATGTTTTTTGAAATGGTAAAGCTAAAGATTTTGTCAATATGAAATTGACAGGGACCAGGAAAAGCATTGATTTTGCTTTACATTAGCTATAATAATGTGTATGTCTGACTATAAAAGGTTCATCACTGGTGGTAGTTATGACGAATAGAGATGAAAATTTCAATTTATCATGCTTTTGGCTTGGCTTATATATGTGGGGTATGCCCCTTAACTATTCAATTTCAAAATATAGACTAAGGTGTTATAGTCTTTATTCAATTTCATCCTTCACAATTTTAATCCCTTATAAAAAAATAATACTTTTTTTTAGTCCATAAACTTTTTATACGAAGTGTTGTGAAAGTGACTCAAAATTGAAGTTTAGAGGCCAAAATCATGTTTGCTGGAAGACCCAAAATCGGGGCCCGAATTGTGGAGTTCGGGACCCAAATTTGGCTGCATGTTGGACGCTTTTCTTGCGGCAAAAATTAGCGCCCGGATGGTAAAATTGAAGCCCGATTTTGCGCGCAGTGGATAAAACAGAAACATATTTTTGGGTCAAATTTGTTACAATTTAATGGGAGTTACTTTTACTATAAATACAGGTTTTGTATCAGAGCAAACCTTGAGATAGAGGGGGCTGAAACAAGGGTTTAGAAAGACAACAACAAAACTAGGGTTTGTATAGAGTTTGTCTCTTGGGAACAAACACTAGGGTTTGAGGGTTGATTCACCTTGGGAAACACTATTAGGATTGAGTCTCTTGGTTACGGGAAGAGATTGGGACTTTGGGTAGAATTAGACGGGAGACTTATTCTTGTAACTCATTGATATCTCTTTTGTAAAGTTACTCAACATTATAGTGGAACGGAGGGCTGCTCTCTCCCCCAGATTAGGTCAATTTGGACTGAACTGGGTAAACAAATTCTTTTGTGTTCTCTCTTCTTTTCTCTCGCTGTTTTCTACTTTTGCTTGTGATTATAATTGTTACCCACTTGTATTGGTTGCTTGATTATTCCTTGCTCCACACATCAAATATTTATTGGTGTGATTTTTTCATCGAATTCGCAACAATTGGCGCCCACCGTGGGGCAAGGATCAAAGGATAATTAAGTACCATGAGTTCGAAGTGAGATATTGAGAAGTTTACCAAAGATAACGATTTAGGGTTATGGAAGGTAAAGATGTAAACGGTGTTAATACAACAAAAGTGTGAGAAAGCTTTGAAGGGTGAAGGTGCGTTACCGGTCACCATGTCACGAGCAGAGAAGACTGAGATGGTGGACAAGGCCAGGAGTGTCGTTGTCTTGTGCCTCGGGAATAAAGTTTCGAGAGAAGTAGCAAAGGAATCAACTGCGGCCTCGATGTGGTCAAAGTTTGAATATTTGTATATGACAAAGTATTTGACTTATTGGCAATTCCTAAAGCAACAACTCTACTCAATCAAGATGGTGGAGTCAAAGGCCGTCATGGAGCAACTCACGGAGTTCAACAAAATCATTGGTGATTTGGAGAACATTGAGGTGCGTCTTGAGGATGCGGGTGCTCTGATGGTGTGGTGTTTTTTGGAGGATGAAGAAGGTGATGTTGGTCACCTTGGGATTGATGCCTAGTGGAGTGGTGGTCGTCTGGAGAGACGTTAAACACTCAACATCAGTCTGGAGATGCGGTATTAAGAATACTCATGATCAGTCTGGAGAGGCGGAGGCAACAATACTCATGATCTACCTGTTGAGGTGGAGTTTCAAGGTTGAAGACATAGTGGATGTACGCATTTGCTAGTTGAGGTTGAGTACACTCAACTTGAGGTGGAGTTGAACACACCAGTAATGGTACTGCTATGAAGGACCTTGAGTGCTATGCTCTATGGTGAGCAAGGGGGCAATGATCTACCTGTTGAGGTGGAGTTTCAAGGTTGAAGACATAGTGGGATGTACGCATTTGCTAGTTGAGGTTGAGTACACTCAGCTTGAGGTGGAGTTGAACACACCGGTAACGGTACGACTATGGAGGACCTTGGGTGCTATGTTCTATGGTGAGCAAGGAATTTCTTCATGAAGACGGAAGACATTCCGAAGGTTGAAGAATGTATAGCACGACTTGCAGGATTACTCTAAAAAAAGGTCAAGGGTGATTGGATGCAAGAAGATCTTCAAGGAAACAGGAGATGTCCTGTGTTGAAGATGTCATGGTGAATGCTTGTGGAACTACCTAAAATTCATAGCGTAGTTGGACTGCAAGGACCTTCGAGAAGATGAAAGACATTCCGATGGCTGAAGAGGTTAAGGTGTGTACTTGTGTATTACTCTAAAAGCCAAGGGTGATTGGGCACAAGTAGATCTTCAAGGAAGCGGGATATGTCCTGTGTTGAAGAAGTATGGTATAGTCTTGTAGAACTACCTGAAATTCCTAGTGTAGTTTGATACAAGGATCTTCGAGAAGGAGGAAGACATTCCGATGGCTGAAGAGGTTAAGATGCGCACTTGTGAAACTACCTAAAATTCCTTGAGTAGTTTGGACACGGGGATCTTCAAAAGGGCGGAAGACATTCCGATGGTTGAAGAGGTTAGGGTGTAAACTTGTGGAGCTATTTGGTGTAGTGGGAAGCAAGGGAACGAGCAACAAGGTGGTTGATGGTTTGACATCATCACTAATTTGGAGTCAAGGTGGAGATTGTTGTGAAAGTGACTCAAATTTGGAGTTTGGAGGCCAAAATCATGTTTGCTGGAAGACCCAAAATCGGGGCCCAAATTGTGGAGTTCGGGGCCCGAATTTGGCTGCTTGTTGGACGCTTTTCTTGCGGCAAAAATCGGCGCCCGAATGGTCAAATCGAGGCCCGATTTTGCGCGCAGTGGATAAAACAAAAACGTATTTTTGGGCCAGATTTGTTACAATTTTATGGGAGTTACTCTTACTATAAATATAGGCTTTGTATCAGAGCAAACCTTGAGATAGAGGAGGCTGAAACAAGGGTTTAGAAAGACAACAAGAAAACTAGGGTTTGTATAGAGTTTGTCTCTTGGGAACAAACACTAGGGTTTGAGGGTTGATTCACCTTGGAAAACACTATTAGGATTGAGTCTCTTGGTTACGGGAAGAGATTGGGACTTTGGGTAGAATTAGGCGCGAGACTTATTCTTGTAGCCCATTGATATCTCTTTTGTAAAGTTACTCAACATTATAGTGGAACGGAGGGCTGCTCTCTCCCCCAGATTAGGTCAATTTGGACTGAACTGGGTAAACAAATTATTTTGTGTTCTCTCTTCTTTTCTCTCGCTGTTTTTTACTTTTGCTTGTGATTATAACTGTTACCCACCTGTATTCCACACATCAAGTATTTATTGGTGTGATTTTTTCATCGAATTCGCAACACGAAGGATAGACTAATCCGGCTCATTATAACAAAAAGACTAACTTAATTTTATTTTTTATCGAGACTAAATTGAACCGCTAGAAAATTGTCAAATTTGAATCTCTACACTATACCTATTTATAAATGAAATATATATATATATATATATATATATATATATATATATATATATATATATATATATATAAAGTTTTCTGTGAAAATTTAGTTCACTATTTAGCCTTCGAGATTTAAACCATATAACAAATGCCTCAGATCCTCTATGATTCCTGCCATCTAGATTAAAAGAGTATAGACAAAATGATGGATATTTTAGTGAAAGAAAAGAGATGGATGAAAGGTGGGAGAATGGGGGATATACATAATCTTTCATCTTATATTTTCTCCTTATATTTTATTAGAAAGACAAGGAAAAAGTAAGTATTAATGTTACATTAATGCGAATGGAACTAGATTTGAATCTGTATAATGTTAAAAACTTTGTGGATAGAAAAAACACAATCGGAATGAGAGACTCTACTTAAAGTGGTCACGAGATTAATCATCCGCAAAATATACAACTGATTTTTAAATATCTGAATCAACCAGATTTTTTTTTTAATACACGCATTTTCTAAACAAAATATGCAACTGTTCGAAAAGTAGATGTTTCTGCTGCTGGTTTTACTGGGTATTCAATGACTTTGTTAATTAGACGTATATGATGCATGAACATTGCAACTTGTTGAATTAATTCATTATAGTGTATTGTGTTTGTTACATCACGTCCATTCTCTAGGACCAGAAGATTAAATAATAATTGATTCAAGGAAGTGAAAGTAGACAAGTCCATATTGATAACTAGTGCACGGATTATAACATATTCAATTTTGATGGTTGAATTTTGAATGTTGACATTATTATTATCAGCAATACATTATTGCTGATGGAGTGAACATGGAAAATGAATTGATTTGGAGTTTGTTCTTTTGTTATTCATAGTATACTTTGAAGAATTTCATATTGACATCACATAGAAGAATTTGTTATCTTACAAAAAAAATAAAATTAAGAGTGAACAAATTTTGCAAAATAAAAAATAAATTAGATGAGGAGTAGAATGTTGATTTTACAGGTGAAGAAAGTTAATATATAAAATTAAGGAAAAAAATAATAAAAAGGGTAGGTGAAGAAAGTTAATATATAAAATTAAGGAAAAAATAAATAAAAAGGGTTTCGACTCCACTGGGGATCGAACCCAGAATCTCTGGTTTCGTAGACCAGCGCCTTATCCATTGGGCCATGGAGTCATTTGTGGAATCAAGTTTGCACGGGCAGTACTTAATACCACTCTTTAGTACTCTTTAGTTGACAAAATCTAATTCAAATGTAAATATACATTGTTATACAACTTTGTGGTTCTACGGTGTATCTATGTTTAATTTGGTCTAGTGATATTAACTTGAAGTCTCATGTTCGGTTCATCTTAATGTTAATTTCGATAAACTAGTTTGACTCTCATAAAAAACATGAATTTCTCCCTCTTATAGTCACGTTAATAGTTATAAACAGTATATTTTTATACTATTTATTTAATAGTTGTTAGATTTTTTAATGTTCAAAAAGATTTTTCTTGTATTGATATTGTTCTCAAAGATATCTAAATTTACCGTGACATAATTAACCAAAAAAAGTACTAATACAAATTTTTCAATCGTGCGATGTTTTATTGTTCTTATTCATGAAAATACGATTTTTTTTATTCGTTTTTTTTTACTCTCTCCGAATCAAATCAATGATATAAGAGATTTTTTTTTTTTTTGATGACAACTTTGTTACCCATCAATAAAAAGTAGGTAACACAACTCAAGTGAGATGACACCAATCAAAATTATTTATTTGTTTTCTATTATTTTAATGTTAGATAAATACATGGTTTTGATTAGGCCAACTCATTATGGGTAGTATTACCCACCTTTTATTTATGGGTAAACAATAATTTCCCTATTTTTACATTGTGTCAAATACATGGTCAATTTTTAGATGATAACATTTTAAAAAATATATATAAATACAAAAATATAAATATTACCTCTGATTTCAAATGTTTTAAAAAAAATTGAAGAAAAATGTTTTAAAAATCATTTTTTTTCCATCAATGGAAGAATTATATATTTTTAACACTTTGAAAAAATGATATCATCTAAAAAATGATATTATAATCGTTTTTTCAATAAAATTGAGACATACCAACCAAAGATGGATCTAGAATTCTATCGAACAGGGGGTCATGCTTCTTTTTTCAATAATAATTGTATTAAAACTAAAGTACAAACAATTATTTTAGGTGTCAATAGTTTTATGAATTAAATTGACCAATAAAAAATGCATTAGAGGCTTAAATTACCGCCTAAAAACATACTTGGATACCAAAATGACTAAGAAAAAAAGACACTTGAATATATGTTTGCAATTTGATATATTTAAAAATTTGACACACATTTAAAGATCAAAATAATTGTTTACCCTAAAGCTAAACTACAATGTTTTTTTTTGCAAGAACATAGAATAAAGGGTCGAATAAGTAAATGGTCTCTTTAAATATGCAAACTTTTGGTTTTGGCCCCTTATAATATTTCTTAGGCTTATTGTCTCTCAAAAAAAATTCATCTATGTAATTAGTCATTATTGTTAACTTTTCATTTACGGTGTTGACGTGGCAGTGCCATATATGTGGCTATGCTTCGTCCATATGCCATTTGTTTGGCTATGCATCTTTCATATTGATTGTTATTATTTTTTTTATATAAAATATTGATTGTTATTGTTGTAAATGATATTATGCATTAATATATTATTGTTGTTGATGATGTTTGTCCTCTTATATATTGTATTGGGTAGTTATTGTCGTTCCTATGTAATCTTGTGCCTTGCCTCTGATTTTGGAAGCTTTTCCCGAAAGAATTGTTCAATGCACTATTCAGCTAGAATTTTGATTTCGTACCAATTTCTATCAATGAACTAGGGAGGGAATATAGTAGTTTGATATGTGAATCAAATTATGTCATCTTCATTTAATATAATGCACATAACATTGAATATAATGTCATATTTAGAAAATGAAAATGTAAAACCAGCTCTCTAACATTATCCATCAATACTAACTCTAAAAAAATTAAGTTTCAAGGGATATGTATCAACTATATGCCTAATGTTTTCATAAGTCATACGCGCGCGAGCGTACACACACATAAATATATTATACAATATAATATAGCAAGGTTAGGAGTATCAAAAATAATATATCACACACGCGCATACAAAGGAAACGACATAAAAGTATCAAAATAAATGGTGCAATCAAACCAAATATAAAAATTGATATGAGTCATATGAAAGCATTGTATCTTTGATTTCATCCATGACCATAACAACAATATTACCAAATCCAAAGAAAAACGAGTTAAAAGATCGTGTTGACCAAACACGATGTATTGTTTATGCTTCTACATAGACCATATACAAGCACATCAAATTGCAAGCACTTATTCAATTTATTTTCATGAGAAAGTTACCTGAACGGCTGAATCATGATATCATTCTCGAACATAAGATTCTTGGATAAACGATATAAAAAATTAGTTATAAGAAAAGCATATAATCGAAAAAAATCTATAATAATCAAATAAATAAACTAATAAACGATATAAAAAATATTAACTTTTTGGGAGGTAGATATGAATCTAGCGATTGCTTGTTCCCCTAGAAGCAAACAAAAAGTTTATGCCAATTTTTTATTATAACATATGTGGCTTGTGTAATTAGACAATTAAATAAACCATTATAAAAAAACAGAGATGAGTTTAATTAAATGTTTATATAATCTATTTACAGTAAAAAAAAACTCCCACAATAAAAAATCATATCATATTAAAACTGTTTTAATGCATAATCATTGATTAAATCATTTTTAATTACTATCTTAAAATTGTTTTAATGCATAATATATATATCTTCTGAGTTCTTGCATCTTCTTTCTTTTGCTATACAAAAAAAAAAAAATCAAAATTTATGCATAAATTATTAAGTCAAAGAAGATGAAAACCGATTTGTCTGACCTTATATATTCTTATGATTTGTTTTTATCTTTATAATTGGTTGTTTCTATTTATTTATTTCTATTTTTTACGTGCCTACTTTATGTGCATTTTCATCAATATTCTACAATATTTTAACAACATTTGAATTGTAGATGAAAATTAATTTCAATCTAACACCAAAAATATTTTCAATGATTTCATGAAGATCAAATCTCTTAACATCATTTTCTTTATAAATGAAAAATAATCTCAATCTGACAAAAAAAAAAGAGGTTCATGAAGATAAACTTTATTTTAATTTGTTGATGTTGGTTCTAGACTTTTTTCAGATAATCAAATTACGACCAACCTTATCAATCAGTATCTTGACTTCTACATAGTCTTTGTTGGAAAGAAGCACCGTGAAAGAATGATATTTTATCTACTTTGAAAGGATAGTATTATTAATCACTTTTATGAATTATTAAGTCTATTAAAAATAATATGCGATGTAAACAGTTGTTATCTACATGATATATTAACTCTTAATATCTTCATCGCTTTTTTAATCTATTGCAGCTTATACCGCTTTATTCTGTGAATTCGATGCTTTCTAAAGGATTAACTCTTAAGTCTCTAGAATTTTAAGTGTTATGAGTTATATATCAACTTGGTGCCTAATGTTTTTATAATCCATACATGCACCAAAAGCGTGGGTGCGCTTACACGCACAAATATATCATACAATGTAATAGAGCATGATTAATTCTTTGACAAATTAATGCTGCTAAAAAAATTATTATACGATATAAGTCGTTTCTAATTAATACAAATTTTAAAATAATTATTACATGAAACACCCCAAACCTTAATGCGATAAATCATGCAAAGAATACAACTATTCAAAGAGTTTAGTTGCTACATCTTCAATTTCATCCAATACATGCATAATTAATTTTTCAAAACTCGCAGCGGAATAATATCATAACATCTCATCAACATATAGAAAAATCTCTAAAATTGTCGCATGTATCATAATACATCACCAAAATATAATCTCAATCCTCAGCATACATGAGTACAAGTCTCGTCAAGACAAAAATAAACGACAAAAGACTGATGATAGACTTTTAGCAAGTGTACTAAAAATGCATCGAAGTAATAAAATTTATAAGTTTGTATCCACAAGGACTGTTTCAATTTCTACTCAGCAAAGATGTTAAAATTAAGGATGTGTTAAAATTATGGGTTGCCCTAGGCAGTTGGATTTGGTAGCATAAAACCTAAGCAACGTAAATTAAATGGTTTAATAATTGGATTAAAACAGATGATCAAGCCTTTCGAATCCTTTATTGCTCACTGTGAGTAATTTGGCTCTCTTCTCTCTCAAAGAAATGAACTTAACTTTACGACGGATTAACTAAGTGGTTTTGATCAATCTATTGACTAAAAACCTTTTCATAAGTTATAACCTTTTAATCTCTTAAACTGATTGAATAACTGCGGAAGTATGGTGAGAACGTTAATCCATAAGTCACAACTCGCAACTTCCTATCTCTAGTTTCATATGTAAAGCTAAACAAAATTACTATTTCAGGTTTAATAGCTAGGGTTAGTAGTCAATTAATTCCTAAGGTCAATCAATGCGATTGAAAGAAGCTAGGGTTAGGAGTCATACAAACAATCGTAAGAAAAGCATTAAGCGCAAATGATTATGAATAAAGACTAGGTTTTCATTGATGTTAAAGAGAGTTCTTAACAAATTACATGTTCACAGATCACAAAGATTCATCTTATGGCTTAATCAATCTAAAAGTTTAGCTACTCATAACTAAACAATAAAATACATAGAAAATAGTGAACATACATAAATCAGAACCAACTATGAGTTGGATGAGATCCACTGCGTGTTCTTCGGTTTCCTGGTGCCGTCTATGCTCTGTTTAGGTCTCCAAAAATCGCCCCCAAGCTTTTGATCGCTTCTCGCTTTTATATAAAGAAATTTAGGGTTTCAGAAAGCCCACCATCGTGCCACGTTTCGAGACCATCGTGGCACGATTTGCTCATTAATCCTACGTGGCAACAAATTTACTCAACCATTGTGGCACGTTACACAACCATCGTGCCATGATTTTTCCAGCATTTTCAGGTAAATTCCACACTTCAAACGTGCTACGATTCAGGTCCATCGAGGTACGATTTCTTCTCCAATTTCTTGCATTATTCTCCAATTTGTGCAAAACTTCTTTTTTATGAATCTTGATCTTATTTAACCATGTATACAAACATTTGACTCTCAAAACATTACAAAAAAGGACTAAAAAAAACTAGTGTTGATGTACATTCATCAACTGACACCTTAATCAGAGCCCTAGAACTAGACTCCAGCATAAAGGAAACGAGGTAGCTCCAAAGTTAATCCTCAAGCGTACTCACAAGCAGAGCAGGACAACCAATCTTGCACGTTGTCTACCCATCCATACGAATAAGGTAAGCGGTCAACTAAACAACCACCAGGGTTAGTTTATAATCCACAAATAATATATAATCAAACATAAGTATTCAAGGATTTTAACATTATCACATATACATGCTCATGCTCCTAAAATACTAATATCACATGAATATTATCATTCATCTATCATAGCATATCAAGCATATTCATTCTTTAATCAAAGTCGTCAACAAAAGCTTATCACCTTACCACATTAATCAATGCAAGAATCTCTCACCTCATTCTTTGTTTAACTTAATCATCAAACTACACCAACTTCATCATTTAGAAAGTATAATCATACATGAAATCTTAACTCATTTTACATAAACACATATTTCACATATTGCATATAATTCATCTAATTATCATCAATCATATAGATCCCATAAACTCTTGTCTAATCAACTCAACAATTATAATTCATCATTTTAAAAGTATAGGTAAGGAAATCATCATCACCAAAGAAAATCACCAATTCAAATACAAATTATTCACACTTCTTTACTGTCACCAAAATAACCATTATCAAATAAAATCACCAGGTAACATAATTCACCAATCACAAATTCATATAATTCACCAAGTTTCACCAATGCACATAATCACCAATACACATAGTCACACAATTCACCAATGCACATATTCACATGACTCGAATACATGCAATGTTCTAGACACGACTCTATATGCATGTGGTACCAATCATCTTATGCACGTGGTACCAATCATCTTCGCTGGATACAAAGCATCCTAAACATCGTCACTGAATACAAAAGTATTATAATCATCGTCATTGAATACATAAGTATTCTAATCATCATCATGGATATAAAATATTATACTCGATAACTTATGAATGCATGAACATATGACTCGACAATGCATACGTTCACACCACAACTCATCATCATTAACATCTTCACTTTTCACACATATGTTCATCATCAATAACATCGCCACTTTGCATGCAAGAACTCATCATCATTAATAAATCATTATCATTAAAATCATCATCAAAACATCATCATATTCATCATCAAAACATCATCATATTCATCACCAAACATTCATCAAATAGTCATCACCAAAAGAAACACATTCGCTTCATAATTCACAATTCTCATAACAAAGAGACAATTGTTCGCATCAAGATAACCAACACAATACACATTCATCACTTAAACCTATCACATTCTACAGTAAAATCTTGATTTCCCATCCCAAATCAACTTAATCCAATTTTCTTCAAGATCACTTATTTCACAAAAGCGCTTAAAACGACTTTTACACGAAAATCTCATTTTCTCCCAAACAATCTCACGCCTAAAACTCATAGTTCAAAACAAAAATTCTAATCATGTTAATTCAACACAACAACATCATCGATACGCTTGAATTTACCAAATTCAAACTTATCCATTTTTAACCAATTTTCACAGAAACCATGAAAACACAACAACTTAATCACAACGACACACATTTAACAACATCCAAGACATGAATTATCACCACTAACATACCCAACAACATTCCTATCTTATAATCATGATTTCACCAACAATCAACAACAACAACATAAATTTTCATCTATCAAGCCAAAACCTCACAATAGTCACTTTCACATAGTTCAACAATAAAGATTAAGTATCCATAACAAGTTTCTAACAAATTTCACATATTCAAATCATCACTTAACTTAAGAGCACGGAAATCAACATTTAAATTTATCAAAATCATAATCCACACATAAGCACTTATGACCCATAATTAAAAAGTGAAAATTAAAGCATATTTATGGTAGAGAACTATCCCCCTTACCTCTTAGCTTCAATTCCTCTAGTTATGGCTTCACTCTCCCCTCTAGCTTTCTTCTTCTCCAAGTTCTTCCTTTTCTCCTTGTCTCTTTATTCTCCCACTTTCTCTCTCTGGCCTCTCTTTGTTATGAGAAATGACATGTTCTAACCCTAATTTTTACTCATGTCAAGCTTATATAGTCACCTCTTAATTGAGCTAGGTTAAATTTCTCATATTGGGCCCAACACTCTTACCATCTGATTAGAAATATTTCTACTTACTTAACTTAGTAAAACGTCCAATTATTACTTTATCAAAATAATTACCACTAATTACATCTAATTAGTAAAAATAACTATTCACCTCAAAATACCAAAATAATCCTTATTCTAAGATCACTAAATTATCCTCACTCCACAAATTACCAAAATACCCTCAATCCTAGAACGACTAAAATACCCTTAACCTACAAAAATGATTAAAAATACCCTCATAGGCTAAATACCCGCCAATCCCAAGACATATACACTAGCAATCAATCAAACACATATAAACACATAATAAATAAAATAATCCTAGCTAAAAACAGGTTGTTACGTTATACACGGGATAAATTGTCATTGATCCAAAATTTAAAATAATTATTATGCACATGACAATCTGTCACTGCTTAAAAGTTTTTTCATTTTAAGGAAGTCACTACTAAAAAGTTAAAAATAAGTATCATACACGAGACATGTTGTCAATGATAAACAAAATTTAAATAATTATAACACACAAGACAAGCCGTCGATGATAATTTAAAAAAAAACAATTAATATATACAGGACAAGTCATTGATTATACATATTATAAAATAATCATGATACGATGAACAAGTTATCATTGTTAAACTTTTAAAATAATTATTATTCACAGGCCAAGTCATAAATAATACAAATTTTGAAATAAGTATTATTGAGGAACAAAACTGTCACTGCGCAAAATTTTAAAATTATTATACATGTGAGATGTTGTTGTTGATAAAATAATTTAAAATAATATATTCAAATGAAAGAAGTCATCACTAATATAAAATTTAAAGTAATTATTATATATGGGACAAGTCGTTGGTGATATAAATTTTAAAATAACAAAAATTAAAATGAAAATTATACAAAGTGCAAGTTCTCACTATTAAATTTTTAAAAATAATTGTTATACACAACATAAGTTGTGATAATATAAGTTTTAAAATAATTATTATATATGTTAGCGTTCAGACGGACACAATGTCCGTCTGTTATTTTTATTGCGGTAAATTTTTTAAAATAATTGTTATACACAACATAAGTTGTGATGATATAAGTTTTAAAATGATTATTATATACGCTAGCGTTCAGATGGACACAATGTTCGTCTGTTATTTTTATTGCGATAATGCGTATAAATTATAAACAATATTTTTTATGAAATTTTGATTAAAATTATAGATATAAATAATAAATATTTTGCATTTTTATATTGTAACAAATTATACTTATCTATCTTTTTGAATGATATCAACAATACAACAAATATATTGTTAAAAAACAGTACAACAAATTTAATATAAATTTTTATCTTCTTAAAAAAAAACACTAACCAAATAACATTTCGATGGTCAAATCTATACATGGTTTACATGGATATAATTAGAAGTGAAAAAGACAGCTGAAAATTATGTAGTATATTTTTTGAAAATTATAGATATGGTATAGTATAGACTAAAAAGTATTTATTTCTTTAGAATTCTCCCATGAGGGGTAATACGGGTATTTTGTGCGCGAACCTTATTTCCTTCCTGAATGCGATGTGATTTTCCTCTTCTCCGTTTTGCTGCGAGCCTTCTCTGCCATTCAGCCCCGAACATCCTCACTCCACCGTTGAACCGCCGCGCAACACCAGGTTATTGTCAATTTCTTTCTTTTTAGCGAAGTAATTTCATAAGCACCGACATAAAAAATTATTTATAATCTTATATATCTACTTTGTTATCAGCAATTGTTATAAAATTACTTCGCTTATGAGTTTAATTTTGAAATTACTGTTAACACTCAAACAATAACAATGGAAATGATAACGCGGAATTGGATCCACATCTATTCTTACAAAATAGTTTCATCTCATGATTTTGATTAGAGGTGGCAATTGGATCCATCAAATCCATATCCATCTGGTCCATCCACTATAAAATCCATTCGATCCGTCCATCAAACAATTTATTTTTAATGGATTGGATTCAATCCATCCATTTAAAAATATGGATGGATCCAATCCATCCTACTTATTTTAAAGATCCAATGGATCATTTTTTACTGATTATTTTTTATCCAATAAAAAAATCACTTTTATTATAAAAAAAACAATAAAAAAATTAAAAATTTGAATAACTTATTTCTTCAAAACAACTTATTACGACTTCTTTTTAAAAAATAGCTTATCTTATGAAAAACGACTTATTACGATCTATTTTAAAAAAAAAAACAAAATAACTTATTATGATCATTTTTAAAAAAACAACTTATTCAAAATAGCTTATCTTAGGGAAAACGACTTATTAAGATCTATTTTTTTTAAAAAGAAAACAACTTATTCAAAACAACTTAATTTATGCAAAACAGCTTATTATGATCACTTTTAAAAAATAACTTATTCAAAATAGCTTATCTTAGGAAAAACGACTTATTACGATCTATTTTTTTGAAAAAAAAATAACTTATTCAAAATAGATTAATATATGCAAAACAACTTATTACGATCACTTTTTAAAAAATAACTTATTCAAAATAGCTTATCTTAGGGAAAACGACCTATTAAGATCTATTTTTTTTTAGAAAAAAACAACTTATTCAAAACAAATTAATTTATGCAAAACAACTTATTACGATCTCTTTCTTAAAAAAAACAACTTATTCAAAACAACTTATCTTATGAAAAACGACTTGTTGCTATCTGTTTTTTGTAAAAAAATAACTTATTCAAAACAACTTAATTTATGCAAAACAGTTTATTACGATCACTTTTTAAAAAACAGCTTATCTTATGCAAAACAACTTAATATGATCTCTTTTTAAAAAACAACTTATTCAAAACAGCTTATCTTATGAAAAATGACTTATTACAATCCTTTTAGTAAAACAAGAAAAAATAGTGAATAGCTATTTCTTCCCCCAATTAAAAGCCCTACCCTAATTTATTTCTTCCCCCAAATTAAAAACTGAACCCTAATTTCTTCCCCAAATTTCTTCCCAAAATCTGAAATTCGTGCACCTATGTAACAATCATTAGCGTATACTCGTTTTCCTACTTCCTACTAATTCAAATTTCGATTCTTCCTAGTTTATGCTCTTCCGACGTAGATTCGTTTTCCTACTTCCTATTGATTCAAATTTTGATTCTTTCGACGATTCGATTCTTCCTCTTCAAACCCGAAATTGATTCTTTCGTGCCTTTGTAAGTCTCTATTATATTGTAATGTGATTTTTTGAATTGGGTTTTCTAAGATTGGGTTTTTTGAGATTGTTGTTGTTTGTGATGTTTGTTTGATTCTTGTTTTGTTCTATGATTTACACTTGATTCTTGTTTTCTGAAAATGATAAGCAGTAGTTTGTTACGTGGCTGTTTAACAATCTCATAGTTAACTTGAGAATTTTTTAGGATTTGTTTGGATAAACAAATTAAAAAGCTATTGTTTAACAATCTCATAGTTAACTTGAGAATTTTTTATGTTAGCTATAAGTTGTTTTCATAAGCTCTTCTCGAAAGCTTATGGAAAATAGCTTATAGATATAACATAAGTGGTTTTCATAAGTTCTCCCAAACCCACTGCAAAGTGCTTATACCAGTAGTTAAGCTCAGAAAGATACCACATCTTATATGGTCTAACATGAAAAGAATGTTTGTAGTCCTTGTAGAAATACCATTCTTTCTTACTTGTTTCAAAAGTATCATTCTTGAAATTTATGTATTTGCATGTGTGCTAGCAAACTTACTTTCCAAATTTTATCCTCTCAAAAACACCATGAATTGGATTCAAAAACTTGCTCATGATATAATATGATTTTGTGTTATCCATACTCTTTTTAAAAAGAGATAACCACGTTAAAAAGAGATCGTAATTATCTTAAATGTGTGCATTTTTTTGAAGAGTTGTTAAATAAGTTGTTTTATATAAGTTTTTTTTTTTAAAAATAGATCGTAATAAGTTGTTTTGTATAAGTTGTTTTTAAAGAGATTGTAATAAGCCGTTTTGCATAAAGTAAGTTGTTATGTATAAGTTGTTTTTTAAAATGAAATTGTAATAAGTTGTTTTTAATAAGCTATTTTTAATAAACAATTGATAAAGATAAGTTATTTTTCATAAATAACTAGTAAAAATACCCGTGCTGACGCACGGGTACAGTGAAAAGATTAATCATCTATTTTTTTATGAATATATTAATTAGAAGAAATCGAATATGTAATATATATATATATATATATATATATATATATATCATCAATATTAGTTTAGTCAGCAACAATTTAACCCGTGTATTTAAATTAATTTTGAAATAGGATATCTGAAAACTTTTCAAGTGCGTGAAAATTTAGTTTAATCAATGTCAATATTTTTGTGTATTTTATTATTGACAGCTTGTCTCATGCATGATAGTTCTATTTAATTGATGTCAACTTCTTTCATGCATTTTAATATTTTCTAAAATTTTAGTATATACCCACTTATCATACATATTTTAGTTGATAAGGGTTCAATATCATTATAGAATTAAAGTGGGACAATATTTTAAATATTATAAAAAGGTTTTAGAAGGAACAATTATTATTATAAATGACAACATGTTTAAATTTATAACAATAATATTTATATATAATATAAATGCTTTAGAAGGAACGATTTTTTTTTTATAAATGACAACTTGTTTCGTCATTCAAAATTGGTTTACTAGGAGACAACTTATCTTGATCATTTGATTTAATTGTTAAATATTTAGTCAATCATACTTCTCCAATGTCTATCATTAACTAATCAATGCACACTTATCCCGTCTATTCTAGTTGATGAGAACTCAATATTATTGTTGAACTGATGTGATATTTTAAATTGTAGAAACATTTTAGCAAGAACAATGTTTTTTATAAATAACAACTTGTATCTTGGATCCAAGTTAGTTTAGTCATTAAAAACTTATCTCATACATTTGAGTTAATTATGAAATTTTAGTAAATGTCAACTTCTCTCATGCATTTGTGTTATTTACGAAATTTCATTCAATGCCCACTTAACCCATGGATTTTAGTTGGCGGTAGTTCAATATTATTGTAGAATTAAGGTGATGAGATATTCTAAACAATGTAAACATTTTAGCAGTGACATTTTTTTATAAATAACAACTTCTCTCATGTATTCCCTAAAAAAACAATTTCTCTCGTGCATCATAGTTAATTTAGTTAATGACAACTTATCTTGTGTATTTAAGCTACTTCTGAATTTTTACTCAATGTCCGTTTCTCCCATGTATTTTATTTATTTATGATATTTTAGACAATGTTTATTTATCCCGTGCATTTTAGTTGATGAAGGTTGAATATAATTATAGAATTAAAGTGGTAAACTTTATAAACGTTTTTGCAAGAACCATTTTTTCTAAATAACAACTTGTCATGTGTATTAAAGTTAGTTTAGTTAGTGACAACTTGGTTTGTGCATTTGAGTTACTTTTGAAATTTTTGTCAATGCCCACTTCTCTCATGCATTTTGGTTATTTACAAAATCTTAGACAATGCCTATCTATCTCGTTCATTATTGTTGATGAGGATTCAATATCATTTTAAAATTAAAGTGAGGTGATATTCTAAATAGTATAAATACTTTATCATTTTAGGATTTAATATCATTTTGCGAGAACAATTTTTTATAAATAACAATTTGTTCCGTGTTTCGAAATTAGTTTAATCCTATGAAGCCTAGATACGGATACGGGTGCGGGTGCGATACGATACGGATACGCGAATTTTTTAAAATTTAGGATACGATACAGCTAAGATACGTCAACAAATTTTTATATTAAAATTTATATACTTGTAAATATATTTGAAGAAAATAAACATTGATTACCTTTATTATATGCATGTAAAGTTTTCTTATAAACCATATTATATTTTCATTTGTTGGGATACAGAGAGAAACATTCAACACAAATTTGATATTAATTGAATTCCCTCTCTCGTTACATTCATTATAATTTTGAGTGGTTTATCGAGAAACAATTCTATCGATGCATATCTAAAATTGAATCATATACATCTCTATTGAATTTATAAAACTTTGTCTCACCTTTTTTCTTTCATCTTTTATAGGATACGTATTTGTGAAGTATCCTATAAGTATCCTTGTGTATCTTTTAAGTATCCAATAAGTATCGGATAAAATATATTTTAAAAATTAAAATAATTAATTCCGATACTTCGCGGGTACGTATCCGCGAGTATCCGTGGAGTATCGGTATCCGGGTACGGCTCCATTTTGCAGTATCCGGGCTTCATTTAATCAGTGAAAATTTATCCCGTTTATTGGAGTTAATTCTGAATATTTATTAGTGAAAAATTGTCAAGTGCATGATAATTTAATTTATTCAATGTCAACTTCAGTTGTGCATTTTATTAATCACAACTTGTCTCATGTATGATTGTAATATTTAATCAATGTTAACTTCTCGTATGTATTTTGGTTATTTATGAAATTTTAGTCTACGATCACTTATCCCATGTATTTTATTCGATGAAGATTCAATATCATTGTAGAACTAAAGTGAGGTGATATTTTAAATAATAGAAATGTTTTAGCAGATTTTATTTTAATTTTATAAATAACAGTTTGTCCCGTATATTAAGGTTAGTTTAGTTAGTGACAACTTATCCCGTAATTTTGAAACTTAAGTCATTGCCAACCTCTCCCATGCATTTTATCTATTTATGATATAATTGACAATGTTTATTTATCCCGTGCATTTTAGTTGATGAGTTCAATATTATTGTAGAATTAAATTGATGTAATATTCTAAATAGTATAAACTTTTTAGCAAGAACTTTTTTTATATAAATAACAACTTGTCACTTGTATAAAAGTTAGTTTAGTCAGTGATAACTTATCCCGTACATTTAAATTATATAAATGTAAAAAGAAGTAAAAATAAAATATGGCCAAAATCGTATAGTATTATATAACATTATTTTTTTATAACTAAAATATATTTTTTTATTTTTTTTATAGTGACATGGGAACATAGGACTAAGCCATTAAAAAAACATAATATGGAATGGTACTCTAATTTAATTTAATTTTTTTATTTTTTTACAAATGTACTCTAATCTAATTTAATTGTCGTTTTTATAATTTTGAGAAGCTCTCCTCCTCAGCCAAACCCTAGTAGCCGGCGCAACACTGTTCACAATCTTCATCCATTTCTTCTCATCTATCATCGTATTTTTAGATCGGATAGATTTTTAAACATCTCAATCTCGGCTAGATCTAAACCAATTTTGAAAAATCATCACCATAAAAAGGCTCTCAGCCATCTCGTCTACAGAACGCACAAAGAAAAAAAATACCTTCATCGGCGACCACCGCGCCGGAAATTGCAGCCACCACCGTGGTATGGTCAAATTCGAATTTCTCTTTGATATTTACTTAATTAGAAGAATGTTTTTTTAAAAGTATATAGTCTGCTAGCTACTTAATTGGTTGCAATATTTGGTATACTTAGTGTAGATTTTCTGTGTGGTTGATGATGATAAAGCTCAACAGCTTAAGTTGTTTGCTTCTTTATTTCCTTTCTTTGTCTGCATCTGTCCTTCACATCTGTGCCAGTTAGAAAAAGATACATGTATAAGAAAGCAATAATATAGAGACCAATAATATATATTTTTGGACCTTTTTTAAATACACTTTGTTTAATAACATATCAAGGTAGTTTATTTCTGTATAATAATGTCTTTCTTTGTGGTTTGTTGCATAGAACCAAACCTTATCAATTGGTTTAAATCTTTAAAACTTTTTTTTTATACTGCTACTTGTTGCTGTGTATTTTCTCAAAAAAAAAAAAAAGAAGGTAAAAGTAATAGAAAAGAAATACAAAACTCTATGAATGATGATTTGTTAGAACATGTCACGTTGAGTGAAATGGAGTATTGAATCTTGTATAAAAGTGTGTTGAATCTTTATAAAAGTGTGTTGCTACAAAGTATTGTTTATCTTTTAGCTTGATGTATTGTGACAAAGTTCATAGTTGGCAAATATATCTTTTGCAGTGGAAAAGATTAAAAATTTTGTAGTGGAAAAGACTAAAATTTGTTAAAAATGTTGAAGATAATAGTTGTAGAAAGGTGGTAAATTTTGTGTTGGTATGATATGTACTGAAGTTGTTTGTATTTGAAACAAATATGATGCTACCTTTTTTTCTTCTGTTTTCAGTGTTCATGGCAGGTGTTGCTCATTTTGTAGTTGAAGCTTGAAGATGATAGAGTTGAAAAAATAATTTTTTTTTCCTTCTTGTTACCACTTTTCTACTCATGTGTAGAACATTTTTTGAAATGTGTTGAATGAGAGAAGATGAAAATAAGAGACTGGTGAGAGAGACAATATATGAGTATTCCCTTGTATATATATTCAAACTTAATTTGATTGAATTTGAAATTTGAATTTGAGTACTTTCCCCCAAATTTGGTTGGTAATTGTGTAGAGTACACATAAAATATATTGAATTTGAGTCATGACTGACACAAGTCAGTTGTCATTGATAGTAACAATTTTTTCAAGTAAAAGCAAACTGTCTTCTTTCCCTCTCAAACGTACTCAGCAGCCTTCTCAAAAGTGTACTTTCTAACTTCTCACCAAAAAGAAATGAGTTCAGTTTAGTTCCAATGGTATGAGTGTCGTTGGAAACATATGTAAATAAAGTAAACCAGCCTATGTGATTCAGTTAGATGACATCATGTGATTTTAGTTATGTGATTTAGTTAGAAATGTAATTTAATAGACAACTTTTACCCCTAAATCTGGGTCATTTGCACTTAAAGGGTTAAGGGCATTATTTGGTTTTCCACATGTTTTTTTTCTTATATTAAGAGGATTATTCATTTTGGTATTTTATTTTATGAAATTAAAAAAAAAAAATGGATGGATTGGATATCCATCCATTAAAAAACTTAAAATGGATGGATTGGATGGATTTTATTTTTCATGGATTGGATTGGATTATTTTAAAAAAATTGAGTGGATTGTAAAGGGACCATGGATATTTTTGTATCCATCCCATCTACATCCAAATCCATATCCATCCAAACCATCCATTTGCCACCCCTAATTTTGATTTCATTTCATGAAGTTTTACTTCTACAACATTTCTCAACTTGATTACTTTTGCAGAAAACTATATAATAAGCAGTGTTGATGATTTGTGAATATGAATAAGCTATTGGAATATGGGAGGACTGCCATGTTTTATATCAGGGTACTTTCTGGATATGAAGAGCGAAGAATACGTAATTATAGGATGCAGCTTGAACAGCGCGTCCGAGAGGTCTTGCATCTTATCTTACCTAATCATTTACATTCTTGAGTTAGCTTTTGTTATCTTTTAGGAGTGTTGTTAGCATTTAGATGGGAATTGGGGATTTCATATGAATCGGGGGCCTTTTGCCAAGAGGTTAGTCTCATTTTGAAACTCAAATAGATTATAGACATGCCTTATTTTAGAGACAAAGTAGGAACGTTTCCGCAGCTATTATTTGAAACAACAGAGAACCACATTAGTGAATGTAAGGTGTAATAGATTTTAATGGAGCAGGCGTGATGCATTTACTGATTTTAGGGCTGGTCTAACATTGTTTTTTTAACGGCTAGTCAATTTTTTTTATAGAACTATATCTTCTCCGAACACAAGACAAATAAACAGAAGACCACAGAGAATAGCCGGACGACGGCGGGGAAAAACAAAAACTAATTAAACCCGCCGTTTAGCACAGAAGTTACTAAATCAGAGTGGAAAATAAACACCTTCTTAGGCAACAACACCAACAGCCAACCAAAACTGCTAAAACAGAAAAGACCAGGAAATAGTACCAAAAACTAACTACATAAGCTAAGGCAACTAGCCTAACAACCAAGAAACCAAAAAGCTTCTAAAAGATAGATAGCCAAACCAATAGCAGAGGCCACCGAAAAAACACCCAAGGACACACGTAAACACAAACTCCATAAGCCTATTGTGCTAGAGACACATAATGATAAACCTAAGGCTGCTGATTGAACACCAGCAGGAAAATAAAGCACCTTCACACAGGAAAACTGCAACCACAGCACCAAGAAAATCCCCTATAGCAGATAAAACAAAAAACAATTCTGCACCAGAGCTGTGACAGAAACCCACAAAAACAGTATCCCGGAAAACGCTGTAACTTTTGTCGGAGCCGGGCTCTTCCAAATTTTATCAAATAGGAATGATTCCTCCACCTCCAAGTTTCTTTCGTCTAGAAACGCCGGTGCAAGCATGTTATAGGAAGATTTTTCACCAAAAACACTCCCTCACAATCAGGACTCCAGCTCCAGACATCTTCTTCCGCCCTCAAGGTGACTAATTCCAACAAAGATGACAACTCCTCCAAAGGCCGAACCTCACACACAAACGTCCTCCTTCGCCAAATAAAGTCCCACCTCCACTCTTCACATCCAACAGCTTAGAGTCTTTTTGATCCGAGATGGAAAATAAGCATGGAAAAGGCCAGCTGAGAGGAGTACCACCTACCCAAGTGTCCAACCAGAACCGCGTTTGCCCACCGTTCCCCACTCTCTTAGCTACAGACCGGGAGAACCAGTTTGTACTAATCACCATATCTAGAGAACAAATATCCTGCCACCACGAGGACGGAGTATATGCGAGAGCCACATCACCCTAATTCACTCTATTCTGAACTTCTTCCCCATATTTACTCACTAGTTTCCTCAAAGGCCTATCATTCGGATTAACCTCCACCTCTGTTTTGCTAGCAAACTCAGATTCACTACTACCGCATCTTTCACTCCTAGCCGACCACTTTTTTTTTATCGACACACAACATCCCACTTGAAAACCGGAATGGAATTTAAAAGAGTTGATGAGAACGATCCGACCATCAAGACTAATATATCTATTGCTCCAACCTCCCAGTCGCCGTCGAATTTGATCCAACATAGGCTCCCAGGTAGGAAGGTACCTCGGGTTAGCTCCCACTGTGTGATCGGTTACAGTAATCACAAACACCTTAAATCATAATCATGTTGAGATCCATAGTCTGATTAAGAAGCATCAGCTTTTAACTGAACTGATGTAACTATCTTATGAAATAGGTAATAAAACAGGGTAGTTAAGGGTGACATCTAAGGTAATGCACCAATTATATTGCTCACTGGTGTACAAAAACAAAAATACTGTTAAATTTAATCAATGGTCAGAAAATAGTTTTTGAAAATAGATTTTGAAATGGAGAAAACATATTTTACAGCAAACATACTCCAGAAAAGTTTATTGGAGAAAACGTCATCAACCACATACACTTGGAAAATTCAAAGTTATAACGGGCATATTTTTTGCCAACGATTTTATTCACAAGGTGTAAATTGAGGGCTCTTGCAGATCCTCAAGAAAAGGGTAACAATGGTGGAATAGAGAAAAAAGCGTAGTCTTGTGTTATTTGGGTGAACTCGTAGTTCTTGGTTTGTGAAGTTACGTTGTTAGGTGTCCTGTTTTTTCTTTTTCCATTGAGTCCAACTAAACCTCTGCTCGATGTATAGTTGTCCATATACCGATAACTAGTAATATTGGTGTCCTTTTTGGTCTTCTGTAAATTTGCCCTATGGCTTTGGAGCAATAGCTTCACAAAGATATATGGAGATTTTTTTTATAATAAAGATATATGGGTATTTGCTCGTCCTAATGAAAGACCATAATATAAACAACATTACTGATTTTCATTTGCACCAAAAGGATATGTTCACAATTTTGTCAAAAACTATCAATACTATAGTTATTTTATTTGTTACAAGTAATGGGTCAATGTGGGGGCACTAAATCCCTAGTTTATACCAATACTATAGTTATGCCTCATTTGGTCAAAAAAGATCATTTTAAGGGGAATTATGTGCAGGCAGTGGAGTGAGAAAAATTTTGTCTCTTAAGGAGAAAGATAGAAGGCGAATCTAGTGTGTTAATGACTAATGAGAATTGAGATTATGTAGGCTTATTTAATCTCTTGGTCAAGTTGAGTAGTGCACAAGTGAGAGACTTACTAGAGCCCTCACCCTAGAAGCCACCACAGTTAAGATATTAATTCTTCATATTTTTATTTTTTGTTTCGAAGTTCCTATTTACATTGGGGAAATATAAACCTGGCATTCATTTTTTGCTGCGGTGAAGGTTGATACGGGATTTCCTTTTTAACAATCATCTGCTTGCTCTCAAAGTTTTTCTGATATTTATCATCTTTTTAATCAATTTCTGATGTGTATGATATTCTCTGGTGAAAAGGCACAAGCAAGGAAAGCAGCCATAAATAAAGTACCAGAGCAGATTATTTTAACTGAAGTCCGCCGTATGGTTGAAGAGATGCAAGCTTTGAACAAGAAGCTCGAAGAAACAGTAAGTGCATGTTTTTGGAGAAGTAAAAATTGATTCTAAAGTTGTATAATTGATTTTTACATGCTTGGTTGCTCTCGATATAATTGACTTTGGCTTCAGCATTGAATCTAGCTTGAAGTTGGAAATTGGAGCTTTTAATTCTAAAATTGATTTTTACATACATATTTATTGTTCAACTCTATTTTAGATGAATGAATCCAAATATAAATCCACTTTACTTTCAACTCACTTTTAGCCAAAATTAATTTTATAGAATCAGTTCACTAAAAATTATTTTTTGTCACTGCATAAACAGACACAGTGACACACCAAGTTGTATTCTCATGGAAAATATGAACCTTTTTCATTTTAGTTAGGATTTTTCTTTTAAAATTTCAATCATTTTCTTTCACTTGTGAATATGAAGGCTCAATGACTTTTAAATAAAAAGTTTTATTTATTCTTGAGAAGATCTGCTATGATATATTGCAAATTTCCGGGTGAAATATAATTTTTCACTAGTTTTGTTGATATCATTTAGACAATTCACACTCTTTCATTTTGTTTTTTGTGGGATAAAACATTCATATTGTGTCATGTTTGTCTCGAGATCTTTATCTGTTATATTGAAGTTGTTGTGTGATGTATGGCTTCTTTTCATTAATGCATGCTCTGGCATTGGTTTATTTGTAGCACTCAAATTTGTTGCATAACAAGATGCAATTTACATGCAGGAGGTAGCCATTGAAGAATACTTCAAGCCTCTTGACAAGGAGGCCGAGATTTTGATGACAATGCAACTACAAGGGGAAGAGAAAACTTCGGAGATGATGATGAAAGCACTACAGGAACAAGCTATGCGGCAACAAGTTGAAGCAGAAAAAAGTGCAAGTTTGCATCAAACAGACAACATTGAAACCAACCAGAAGGAATCTGAGTCTGTGGCGAAAACGTGTATAGGAGAAGAAGAAAAAACTTTGAAGGACAGTGTGCATTAAGAAGACAAGGAGGAAAAACTTCGAAGAACAAACTATTTGAATTATTTAAAATTGCATCTTGATGTGCGATCATGTTAGCAATAAGCTTTTTTATGAGGAATGGAATGGTTAAATAATAAATTTCCTGCATGTCCTAATATACATGTAAAAACATGTAAATTTTGTCATAGTACCTATTCGAGTACCCGAATGAGCGTGGTGAATACTGTTAGTTACTAGTTCCCCAGTGGTGGAGGATTAGGGGTGCTTAAATTGTTCTCGTCCCATCCCTATGTTTCATTTGAGTTGTGCACTTATGCGTGGTTCTAAGAAAAAAGGTAAATGTGACGATTTTAATGGTAAAATGAGTTTCGTATAGAAATGCACATTTACTAATTGTAGTTAATAGATTAGTTGAGATAAAAGTGTACTAGTGGAAAATAATAATTAATTCAATATTGATATTCTACAATTAATATGTACTGAGACGAATGAGACAAAGGGAGTGGCTTTATTGGTAGTAATTTTTAATTCATCATTAAGAATTGGAGGCCATTTTGTTATTGACAATGACACCTGTCTAAGTACTTACTCCTGCAATTTTTGAGATCGCACTAAAGATAAATATGTTTTGATAAAATATATTGTTGTTAAAGAGATTAAGTGCTTATTGGTAGAGGAGACTTGTTAAAATGTTGGAGGGGTTAGGTTGAAGGAATTAAGTGCTCAAGTTGAAAATGGCAAATTTGAGTGATACATATTACATAGATATGTGTTGGAGAAAAGGTTCAGATCATATGTTTTATACTTATGGTATGCTTGGTTTGGCGTCTAGAAGGTACAATCTTGCCTATTTATGATTTCTCCGAATACTTTCCTGACAAATGCAGCATCGGGGTAAAATATATACAGTGGTCAGTGATTGACTAAAAGGCTAAAAGCCATGCATTGGATAATTGCAGTAACTTCTAAACAAGGCCGAAACTACACACGTTTCCCCGTCAACTACGTTCACGTATATGATTCATGAACATAACATGGCCATGTATGTATCATAAATAATCATAAATGATACCCGTTATCATGTCTTCTCTTCTGTTGGCATCTGTCCAATTGTTTTAATTCTTTGGACTTACCGGCTCACGTAAGCTCAAACCAAAAGAACAACTTCTTAAACCGTTTAATAGAAAAATAGTTTATGTAAATAAATAAACTTTTATTTTAATTTATAAACTCTCACTAACGAAAAGTGTATCTTTATAAACCATTTTTTCATAAACTACCTTAAAAACTTATAAATAATACATAAAAACTCATTTATTTGCATAAGCTGTTTTTTATAAGCTCTAAAATAAGCTAATCCAAACGGGCCCTAAATAACTTTTTTTGGTTAAGATCATCTTTGATTTTGATTTTAAAAATATATAGATCGATTTTCTCCAATGCCAACTTGAATGAGCTAGTTTAACTTTTTTAAAAAAAGAAATATATAGAATGTTTTTTTTTTAGTAAAAGAATGGGAGGATATTATCTAAGAAAACTGCAAAATTAAAGTGGCTGTAGTGAGCGGAATGCATTCTGTTATGTTAAAAACTGATTGTAAATATGTAGTTGACACTTTTGTCTCGCCAAATATACCCTTAAATGAACTTGGTTATATTATATCTCAATGTAGAATCTTTTGTCCACTAAGTCTTAGTTTGATTGTGCGATCGAGATAATTGATTTTAGTTAAAAAGGATTTTGACTAAAAGCGATTGTGTTTGAATACATTCATGTAAAAATAAGTTGAACTCTAAATATAAATTTGTATATGCAAATCAATTCTAAAATTTAAAATTACAAATCCTAGTTTTAAGAGAATCGCTTCTAGAGGCAAAATTAATTCTACTCACAACAATCAAACACGTCATAATCAAACATACACTAAGTTTAACCATCTAGAAGTTGAAACAAACATATACTAAGTTTACCATGCAATGCCCTTTTTTTAAGGATACCATGGAGGGAAGCAAACAAGGTAGCACATAATATTGGTGTAATTTCCTTATCTCATTATAAACCACATATTTTCTATGATGTACCAACTACTACCCATTGATTACGAATGAAATGAATTAGTTTTATATTTAGTAATTATTTTTGGAAGGAATAAAAATCTTTGCTAATTATTATTATTTATATATTTCTTTTTTGCAAATTTGACATTTTTTCATACAACAAAAATAAAGTGTGGCATCAAAGGTAAAAAAAATAAGAGTTTTGGTTGTCAAAATTACAAGACAAGACCATTTACTCATTCAAGTTTTTGAAATAATAATGTAACAATTTAGTTCTTGAAATTAGAAAATGTTAGTCAATTTAGTCTAGTCTCCTATATTTGGCACTGAATAGTCAAATTAATATTTTCCAAGAAATAAAAATTGAATTTGTGAAAAAACAAATAAAAACAAAAATTGTAGAAGAAGAAGAAGGGAAACTCCTCCAATTCCAAACCCACCTAAAAACCAAACTCAACAAGAGCGTGACCCTTTTTGTTCCAATAACACAACACAACACAAAGATCTTGTTTCTCTATAAAACCATTCTTCTGCCGGAAAATTCATCATCCGTTCTTCACCTTCTTCCACGTTCCTCCGACAACATCATCACCCCTCAGCTGGGGTTTTCTTTTTCACTCAAAAGCTTCTTTTTTTTTTTTTTTTTTTTGTTGCTCAGATCTTCATCTCTTTTTCCGGTGCGTTTGGTACTAGTTTCTGTAATTGATTTTTTCTTCACTTTCATTATCTAAAACCCCTAAATTCAAACTTCACTGTAACCTTCAACTTTGAATCAATTTATGATCCTTCAACTTATTATTCATAGATATAGTTGCTGCTATTTTATTGGCTTATTTTGCTTCTAAAAATAGATTATCATTAACTTCTTAAGACACTTTTTTGCTTGATATGCTAATCTAAATATGAATCTTTTCTTTCATGGTAGTTCTCATAGAAACTGCCACATGCTTTTGTAATTGCGGAGCTACTAATTTTAGGTCATTATCTTTTTTTGTGTGAAAGAGATCACATGAGTTGCTTAGCCTAGTTTGGTAGGTTATTGAGGAAAAGTGCAAGCTTTTCTTGCATATATGGTTTATTTCAATATCAGTTGCTAGCTATATTTGGTTCCTTTGTGGTTCCTTCAAAGAAACTTTACCACATTTATAGTAGAAGGCGCTCTCACTTTCCTAATTGTCATTTGTCTTATGCTGGAAAAGTTCAACTGAATGTCACTATGATTAGTTCCTTTGCACATGGTTATGGTTTGTTGATTACCTTCATAAATAAGTAGAAGCAAACTAATCTGTCTGTCATTCTCATATTGAGGATTTTAGGTGATATTAGGAGATACCACATGCCAAACGATAGAATTCTTTGCTCTCATAAAATAATTATCCCTTATTCTTAGGAGTTTGGACCATTATCCGATTTGGTTTATTAATATATCGTTTCTTTGTTGTTTTTTTCTTCAGCAGGGGTTTTTCTTCTTTAAACAAGTATATTGGTTTCTTATACGGAGTATACCTTCTAGTTGATGAATGGTGAAGCGTGACTTCTACATATAGGGAAGTTCCGGTATAAATGGGGACCGTTACTCGAAGGTCTGATAATTGGTGATAACTAACTTGGTGGTTCTGTTTGTTTTGATAAAAGTTGTGTATGCTAGTTTGTGTCAATAATAACTTAGTTGTGTGACATTTATGTTTCATTGGATGCAGTTCTAATGGTAGAAAACCAAGTGAAATTATGAGGCTTATTGTGACAACTTTTATTGGAGTAGTTTTTGGTTTCTTTCTTGGAGTGTCGTTTCCGACATTGTCATTAACAAAGGTGCAGACTTAGTTTCTTCTTCCTCTTTACGGCATACCTTTGTGCTGCAGTAGATTATTTTCAGTTGTTTTTTGTTATTGGATCCGATGCTAAAAGTGCAAGCTGCATAACAATTTGCAGTTCAATCTCCCATCTGGCTTGCTTCCCTCAATCGATCTCTCTTACATTGAAGAAAGATATACAGGTCGTCGTGCTTGGTCTTTTATAAACAATAGTAACAGAAGAGCTTCGCCAAATCACTTATCAAATGACACATCAAAGGTACACACTGTATCCTGTCATCATTATCAAGGCCATTTACATGTTCTTGTTCATTAATCATTGATACATTATTGATATGGGCTTTCAAGAATGATATTGTTTTATATAATACTGGGAAAATGGATACATATAGTCTTTATATTGATCAATAGCATGCTCCTTATTTTGTTGTTTTCTCTACAGATATGGGTTCCATCAAATCCAAGAGGAGCAGAAAGTTTACCGCCCGGCATTGTTGAAGCTGAGTCAGACTTTTACTTGCGTAGATTGTGGGGCAAACCCAGCGAGGTGTGTATCTTAAAGACAGTTTACAGGCCTAATATGGCTATAAACTGCACATATCATGACTAAATTACGCTATACTTTTCTTCCAATTTTAAAGGAAACCTTATAAACCTGCAAGTAGACAGAGGATAACTAAGTTGACATTTGCAGGATTTGACGTTGAAGCCAAAGTACCTTGTGACCTTCACTGTTGGCTATGATATGAAAAAAAATATCGATGCAGCCGTGAAAAAGGTCTTTCTTAGTCTACTTGCTCTTTCTGTTTGACTGTGATTGTTGATGCATCATGTTTGACTAAAAAATATTTACCTGAACAGTTTTCAGAGAACTTCACAATCCTTCTATTTCATTATGATGGCCGAGCTAACGAATGGGATGAGTTTGAATGGTCAAAGAAGGCTATTCATGTGAGTGCTCGCAAACAGACTAAATGGTAAGAAACCACAGCGTGTTATTAACTTTTGGATGAAAGATTTTCATTGTTGCTTTTGCAGTTAATATACTTAATAGTGCTTAGCCTAATTAAAAGTGAATTGCTATTCCATAATTGTTATCATATTGACTATTTGAGTTTTTACCCTTCTAGGTGGTATGCTAAGCGATTTCTGCATCCTGACATTGTGGCACCATATGACTATATATTTATATGGGATGAAGACTTGGGCGTTGAACATTTTAATGCCGAAGAGTGAGTATTTGATATGGGAAGGATATCTTTAATGTTTTTTTTTGGGGGTTAAAGTTTCATATGCCTCCGTCATTTCATGTGCAGGTACTTAAAACTAGTGAAGAAGCATGGCCTGGAGATTTCACAGCCTGGTTTAGAACCCAATAAAGGGTTGACATGGCAAATGACAAAAAGAAGAGGAGATAAAGAAGTTCACAAGTAAGAACGACTAGAGTAACATAGCAGTTTCTCGTGGTTCATGTCTTTTTGTGAGAATGTGCGTTAACTATTGATTTTATTGGATTTTTATTAGAGTGACGGAGGAGAAACCGGGATGGTGTTCCGACCCCCATTTACCTCCTTGTGCAGCGTAAGTAACTGCCGGTGTAATGTATCAGTCTTGTATTATCTGGTCTACCGGGCTTTATCTAACTGTGCATTCTCTGTCACATAAACGCAGGTTTGTTGAGATTATGGCTCCAGTATTCTCGCGAGAAGCATGGCGTTGTGTGTGGCATATGATTCAGGTTGAATGGCTAATCCTAACCGTTTTAAAAGATCCACTAATTAGTTGTTTAATGATTCTTTAAGCACTTAGTAAATTACAATTGTATAACTCTTGGCATTGCAGAACGACTTGGTCCATGGATGGGGACTTGATTTTGCCGTTAGAAGATGTGTCGAGGTTAGTTGATTCTCACATTCTCTAAAATCATCAAGCTTCTTCATTCTTACTTTTACGGTATGGCCTTAGCAGCGGCTTACCGGAGAGAGTAAAAAACTGAACAATTTAAAATCTAGACATGTGCTTGAGCTTTAAGTTAACCACTTTTTCCTGATATAGCCTGCACACGAGAAGATTGGAGTTGTCGATGCTCAATGGATTGTTCACCAAGGTGTTCCCACACTAGGAAATCAGGTAAATTTTTCCACTTGTAATTGTATATCAAACTTAATAAATTTACTCGCGAATGACACTATAAAATGCTTCTTAAAAAAAAAAAATGCTTACTAATTTTCCTTTTTTTTGCAGGGTAAAACAGAAACCGGGAAAGCACCATGGCAGGGGGTATGTTTTGCATTTTTTACCTGATATGTCACTTGGCTTTTTATTTTCCTCCAACATTAGAAGTATATTAAACTAATCGACAACCTGTGAAGTAGTCTTTATCTTATGAGCTTTGATTATGAATTCTGCTTAATGTTTCAATGTTGTTGATGGCAGGTGAGGGAGAGATGTAGGAAGGAGTGGACCATGTTTCAGAGTCGGTTAGCGAACGCAGAACATGCATATTTTAAGTCCGGCGGTGGTATTGATATGTCTAATTCCACTGGTCATTAGAGACAAAGCTCGAAGACTGACTTGTACACAGCTATGATCACCACCATTATGCGTAGACTCCCCTCCCCCCCTTTTTTGAAATATATTCTTATGTAACATTTATTACATGAAATAGAGTCCTAGCTAGGGACCAAACTTAAATCCAATGTAGAACTTGAGAGATGATGTGTGATAGATTAACTGAAGAAAATTAATTGTGTTATGTCTCGTAAATTACAGTAGAGGTTGCTTATTGGTTTGTAATCCTGAGAGGTGTCACTTGTTTTTTTTTTTTTCTTTCATATTCTTTCTACTTACTAGTTTATAAAGATTATGAAAATAGAAAATTGTCCTTGAAGTATACAAAAATCAGTCTTGTAAGTTTTTTATTAATATTTTAAGACTAAATAGACAAATTTTTATATATTTTATGGATTAAGAGGATTGGTTTTTATATATCTTATAAACTAATTATTTTATATTTTATTTTGACAGTACATTTTAGGGGTTAAGTTAGAGGGATAATGGTATCATTGTTTTTGAGCAACCACGTTTTCAACTCTGGTTAACTCTCTAGATTCTTTTCAGAATGGACATTGTGGCCAAGGTTTTTCTCCGATATATAAATCAAACTATCAATATAGTTAGGTTAATTGAATACTTAAGCAAATATATATGTCTATGATCATGACACCTCAACTTGATTATTCAAAATTGGAATGGGGAGGGTATATTTCAAGAAACAATCAACAACATTTTGCAATCGGTTTCGTATGTTCATGTGTTGTGTTGTGTGAGCTTCCCTCCTCATAGTTGGAAACACACCTCACAATAGCTATCCAAAGATCCAACTAGTTCTGGAAACTCAAGTTTCAAAGAGTAACTCTCATTTGTTTTACACAGCAGCAGAGCTTTGTCTTGAGTCTTATGTCAAGCTGAATGAAAATTATTCTTATTAACGTGAGGCATATGTATAATGCAATATAATTATTTAAAAGTAGTGCTAACAGTATATTTCTTTTTGAAAAGGGTAGCACCAACAGTATTAATGTAGGGTATTGGAAGAATAATATCATAAAAATCTCAATTAGGAGTATCAAATAGTATCATGTATGTAAATACTGTTTTTCACTCAAAACACATAAATAGAGGCCTCAACTCTAAGAGTATTAAGTGTTGACTCCAATTGTGATCCGACGGTCCAAATTGGTGTTTGCGTTATTTCATAAGTATAGAAAATCCAAATACCTTTAAGAAATTTAAAATCACCATGAAAGAATGTCGTCTTCACATTAAATTATTCAACCTCTATGTTCAAGCTAACTGCTAATTTAAGCTTCTTGAATATAAGTCATTTTATTAGAATTGAGAAAATTTCTTTAAAGTCAATACCCTTTCTCTAATTAAACCATTTCACAACCAATATTGCTTGTGACTTATTCTCTTAAAATTTTATCTTGTTTACCCATTTGCTTTTGACTGCTCTTATGCCCTTGTACAATTTCACCAACTCAAAATTGTGATTCTCATGCAAGGAATTCATCTATTCTTGCATACCCTCAACCACTTTTCCTTATCAATAGCCTCTCAGCAGTGCTCTACACTGTCAGTAGTGTTTCTGACTTACTCTTGTTGAGGATAATTTTGAGAAACAAAACACTCTAGTAGACCTTCTCAACCCAGGCTCAATCAGCGGCTCAAGTGGGACGACCTCTTGAATTGAACTGGATCATCATGTTGAGGTACATGGTATGAATTACATCCTCATCATCTACTTGTATTTCTTCCCCATCAACAAAAGTTTCATCTACCGAAGGTGAGGCCGTTGCTGCATTGTTGGATATTGTTATTGGTGAGCCATTAGTTGCAGTTGGTGAGCTCGGAGGGGGGGGGGGGGGGGGGGTGAGCCCATAGTGGGTGAGCTTGAGGTTGAAAGGGTTGTTAAGACCGAAAGGGTGATGATGATGTGAAGTGGGCAAGTCTAAGGAAACTAGTTTCAAGTTCGAATGTGCTGAAAGGGAGTGTGACCGAGGCTCTACAGTTACTTATCGATGTGCACCGAAAGGGTGATGATGATGTGAAGTGGGCAAGTCTAAGGAAACTAGTTTCAAGTTCGAATGTGCTGAAAGGGAGTGTGACCGAGGCTCTACAGTTACTTATCGATGTGCAACATTCCAATGTCGAAGGTGTCCTAGTGAAAGAATCAAGTATCACTACATCAAGATGAGAGGAAACGTTCAACACCAACATCTGCACAATGACAAGTAATTGCAGAACATTGACCCCAAATCCATTTCAACCTAAATACTTCCTTCGGCCTCAACACTATTTCAGCCTTAGATTCACCCACTGTGAATCATCAACACCCAATCTGTCGTAATATACCTTCGGTCTCAAACTCACCCACTCTAGACTCAGACTCACCCACTCCGGGATCACCACTTATAATACTTAACAATGCAACAACAATTTCACCTTGGGCATAGCCTTCAAAATAGCTTTGGATATGCCATTATGCCTTAATTTTTTTTTATTAGAATCTCATCTCTTTTGACAAAAATAAAATGCCTCAACTTTGGCATCACCTTCACTATTTGATACAAAACCCTTCCGTTGAGACCTTTCTTAAAATGATACATACTTTCAATTGTTATAACTTTTATTTATTTATTTTCATTTGTACAAAATAGTTACAAAGATGTCAAAATATAACTTGACAAATTATACTCTCTCCGTTCCTATATCGAAGCACCCATTTAATTTTATTTTTGTCCCTAAATCTAAACCCCTTTTTAAATTACTAGATGCATTTATTATTTCTTTCCTATACATACCCATAATTAATACTACTAACTTGTCTTGAAATATGAAAAGTCAAATTTAATACACATACAAACAAAGGACAATTTGGTAATATTAACACATAAAACAGACACATTAATTACACTGACAACTTTTCTTAAGAAATGTGAAAAGGAAAATGCTTAAGTGTGCGAAAAATAATTGGTGTGTAACCCACGAATAACTTTACAGGCCTATGTTGCATTCTCTCTTCTTGTCTTTTTTAAATTTGTTTTATCCAAGAGTGCTTAATACTAGTGTCTTAAAGATAATCTCAACAAAAAAGGTGACAGTAGCACTTGCTGAAGCGGTGAGGTGATGGTGGTGTCTAGCAACCCAAGGTGCAGCCTTAAAAAAAGATAAGATGACAGAGTGGAAATCTTGGATGTGGGATATTATATTTTTGTTTGATATTTGGATTTTAATACAAGAAATACAATGGCTAAACATAATTCATAAACCTGCACCAATTCTTTTTTTTGGAAACCACATGTTTTAACTGTTCGTGCTCATTTCGTGCATATATATATATGTCGCACCATTTAAAATCACCGATGTGAAAAATGTAAACGGAGGTTACATATAAAGACGGAGGGAGTATATGTAGGAACATGTGCGTCATTAACAACCGAACCATGGAGGTGTAACTAGAGAAACACTTGACATCAATCCACAAAAAGGACGAAATTTGTTGCAATCAAATTGAAATAAGCATGCAGTTATAGCAGAATTGGAGATGGCACCTGAGAAAGACGCTACTAGCCTACACAGACACGGTTAAACATTATGCCAGTTTCATATATGTAATTGTGAAAAACTAAGTAATGGAAACAACAAAAGCTTGTGAGTTTATTTGAAATATCATCGCAATAATATTGGCTCAATTTCAGTGGACTAGTTTGTCTTCTTAAAAAACTAGCTCCGAACTCTTTTACTGTGTTGAAAATAGTAACGGCGATGCTTGAAACACCAGCCGCTCAAGTTCTACAAAATAAAAAACGAGTAAAAAAACTATAGTCTACAATTTTTTGAGATCAGTATTCAAAAGTTATCAAAGAAAAAACATCAAATATTAAGTAACGAAGTCTCCGTGAGTATAGCTCGGTTGACAGGGACATGCATTGTTATATGCAGGGTCATGGTTCACCCTGGACACCCCACTTACTCACATTGAAAAAATGTGAATTCTAGCCACTAGGCTACCTGACCAAAAAAAAATATATTAAGTAACGAAATCATTCATTATAGAGGTGTTATTGTCATGGGTCAAATATGTTAACATCAAAGTCTAAATGAGGTGGAATTGAATTTATGAAGAATGAGTATAGTGTGAGTTTTTTAATTACCACCTTGAGGACAAGGTGTTTGTGCAAGACCAATGGAATGTAATGATCTAAGATAGGCCCAATATAATATAATAGTCTAAGTAGATAAAGATTAAGATGAGTTAGCTTGCATTAGATATTTTAGAGGTGAGTCATCATGGTTTAGAAAGATCTAGAGAAATCCTTTGTGACGAGCCATTGGAATGCCAATGATATAAATAATGCAGTGGTCATTGTAATCCTTATCAAAAAATGAATGAATGTAGAATTAATTTGTTAGAATAGTGTAGTTGTTACTTTTAGTCTTTTTTAGATAATTTCTCCTTTCTTGTAGGTACCATCAAAAGTGGTACCTTACTGTTATGGCGAGGTTGGAAGTATTGGTTATGTTATGATGTTTCTAAGATGAGCATATTGTGAAAATGATGAAGATAATTCGATTTGATGTGTGGTAAAAGCTTTTTTGTTTTGTTTTGAATATGGTGATATGAATAAATGGTGGAGATAATTTTCACAAGAGGAAGAAAGAATGTGATGAGTCCCTTTTGATATGATTTTTTTTCTTCATATTTATACTTACGAAATAGGTTAAAATCATTGTTAGATGAGGATTGAGGACGAAGACAAAAATGCAATTCTAGTGGGGATTGTAGTAGGAACCAAAATTGCATGAAAATGCCGTGAGATATTTAGAGCACTAAAATAGATGAAAGAAAAAGCAAATGAAAAAGAAAAGTTGATATGATGCCGAATATAGATGTATTTGTTTGGAGTGGGTACTGATATTTTTGTAGATCTTTGAACCAGATAAGTTTTCTACTTGGAGAATATGACCATAGCACTTTCTCTTTGTTTCATTGTATACTCTCTCTTGTTTGCAAATGTTACAACTCGTTAGCACTTAGAAACACTATGTGCATACCACCCCTGCCTAGTTTTGGTAAAGCAAATTCTCTTACATGTAAAAGAAAGCAACAACTTAACTATACTATTTTACTAAAAAAGTTTAAGTGAGTTAAACTCTGAAAATTCATCAAGGTCGGTGCTTATTCATGTTGTCTATGTGAAAACCTTTTAATTGTTGATCTAAGAGCAATTACAAAAATGCTTATATATCAACTATTAAAAGGTTTAGAAAGTATGACACTTGCCTTTTACTATGTTGTCATCAAACCATTAGACGATGTTCCATTGCTCCATTATCATCAAAATAGTAAGTGAAGTATTGTGATCAAACAAAATCGATTCTTACAAAAACAATAGGTAGTAGTTAGATCAAGTTCCAATCAAAGCAGAGTTTAGAAGTATGACACTTAAAGTGTGTATACTGCTATAAGGGGAAAGTGTATCGTCAGACTTGGTTTTGAACCAAAAGATGTAATTGTATTGTTACAATGCATTAGTCATAAAGATCGCTCATAATTCCATCCAACAAAACCGAAGAAATCATGTTAGCTTTGATAAACATTTCATCATGTTAGATTTGATTAAGGTTAAATTGCATTTTTGGTCCCTTAACTATTTAGGTAGTATCGTTTTGGTCCCTTAAATAAAATTCGATTTATTTTGGTTCCATAACTTCTCTCCGTTACACATTTTGCTCCTTTCCGTTAGTTTTAATTCAAAACCGTTAGGTTTTCTTCATCTTCTTCTCCTCTTTTTCATCTTCATATCATCTCCACCAACCTTCAACAACAAGAATCTCAGAAAAATTTCAGAAGAAAATGAAGAAAACCTAACGTTTTTGAATTAAAACTAACAGAAATGACCAAAATGTGTAACATAGAGAAGTTAAAGGACCAAAATAAATCGAATTTTAATTAAGGGACCAAAACGATACTACATAAATAATTAAGGGACCAAAAATATAATTTAACCATTTGATAAACATTTCAGCTGACTAGATTACTCATAATTCTGTCAAATAAAAGAATGAAATATTAAAGAGATTGTCCACAACAATTCTCATATCGAAAATGTTCACCTCAAAACCTTTTTACATAAACACATATTTGATTACTATTTACTCTCTTTGTGGCCTGCTTTTGTATGCTCATCAAAGATCCTTGGACGTGTGGGTCAATCTTTGGCGTGTGCATGTCCTCTCTAATAGTAGGTGTCCTAGCTAATGATTTTCCATTTGGGGTGACCAACTTAGAGCCAATGGTGGGTTTTAGGGACAAATCAGACGAGCCTAATAAAGTTGGCAGTGGAGGATACATGTTATAATCCTTGTATCCAAAGCATTTTTTAGGATGTGGAGGTTAGATAATGTGCATAATTGGTCTAATGGGTCTAAGGGATCACAAGTACATTCCTTCCATTTCTTGTGTATCCACATCGTAAGAAATATTTTTGATACATGTTGGCTGTGGATGAAAGGAATACATGTTGGTTAGAATGAGTAAATACCATCTCCTTTTACATGTTGGTTAGAATGAGTAAATTACCATCTCCTTTACTAAGAGAAGCTTAAATTACACTTCCATCTCCTCATGTGACAATAATGTCACATTCATTATACTGTTAGTTATATTATTCACTCACCTCTTTAGTAAATTATACACAAAAGTTTGCATGATGAATTAATTAAAAGAGACGATCTACGTCTAATAAAAACACACTAAAATTTAAATTAAACTTACATTTACAATATCGCTTCTTCGGGAAAAAAATCTAAACCAATTGTCATAATCAAAAATCAAAATCTTTGTTTCCTTACTTATGGGGTACAAGTCAAGTCATGTCTATTGTCCAAGCCTTTGACATACTACAAATTAAGTAAGATAGGTAGGGTCACTTAATCAGTACGTGTTACCTTTTTAAATCATGCATGTGTACACTCATCTACAAAATAATAATAAACTAAAATACCTAGACAATGACATTATTCATCAATAAAAAATAGATAAGGACTATCCATTTGAGTTAAGATGAATCAAATGCGAACACAATGTTATTATATGTATTGTTCATTCAATTCATCAATTTCATGTCATATCATATTTTAATATTAACATATTTTAAAATAAATTATAATCTTAAATATTTTTTTTGCAGTCTAGAACCCCATCTCAGCTGAAATTTCTTTTGCACAAAAAACATTATGTAAGCAAAAATTGATATTGACATATGCACATTACACCATACATACGAACACAATTATATGTGTTAGTGATGAAGATGACGATTGATTGAAGCATTTACGTTTTAGAGTCCAAAACGCGTCATGAACCCAACCGGAAATCTAGAAACCTCGGAGGCTCTAATTGATGCCAGCAGTCACAACCTCTGTGGCCACCGCATACACGTGGCTTTCTCAAACATGCTATTTTTGTGATAGTGAAAGCTCCACATTTTTTTTGTTTTATCACTTCCCTCATCTACTTACAAAACCCTACACGTGTCGCCACGTGTATATATGACCATGGTTAGGGTTTTTGTAGTCATATAATAATGTATTTATCAGCTGTCTAAATGAGTTTCATGTTTTTTGCCATAATAAATAGTTAAAAATTAAATGTTGATGTTGATGTAATATATGATATGTTTGGCTATTAATGTTGCATTGCATTGCATTTTCTCTTTATATTTAATATATATCCTCTTCTCCTTTGCTGTAAACTCCTCAATTAACAAGAAAACAAATTAATTGAGAATTATGGGCCTCTCAAACTTTCCCTATGCAGCAGAAGGGGTTGTACCTGTGATTGTAATGAACACTGTTCTATCTATGGTTCTATTGAAGAACATGTTTAGATCTATGCTTCAAGTAGTTGGTTGCACTTATTCTACAAATATTGTGGAAGAAGAAGAAGAAGAACAAGTGTACTCCCAAGAGATTAGTAATTCAAGGGAAAGGAGGGTGTCAATAACACAATACAAGTCCTTGTGTTACAACAGGTCCAACATAGGAAGAAGTAGTAGTTGTAGCAATGGATCATGTGGATGGACAACTCCTATGGTAGAGTGTTGTGTTTGTTTGTCTGGCTTTGAAGCAAATCAAGAGGTGAGTGAGTTGCCTTGCAAGCATTTCTTCCACAGAGGTTGCTTGGATAAATGGTTTGATAACAAACACAGTACATGTCCTTTATGTCGTTCTATGGACTAGTGTCTAGTTGTTAGTTTGAGGCTAATTAGAGTTAATTGTTATTAATTTCAATTGTTATTAATTTCTTGTATTATAAATGCCTGTTTTTAATTGTTAGTTTTGTGAATCCATCCTGTTCACTACCTCTTCGATTCTGTATGTTTACTCTTTAACTATGCCATATTGGAGATAACGCTGCCTTTTACTTGAATACAGTATGTACAATCGTGAAAAGGGTAGTTCAAATTAGTCCCTTATTGCAAAGTCAGCTTACATTTCATCAAATGCGGAGCTGGTAAATAAGACAAATTCTATGGTACACTAAATTCTTAAATTAATAGTTAAATGAGTTTTTTTTGTAGGAAAAAATTATTTTCTATCACCTATGATTATAATAGTTAAATCTTATTTATCAAAAACGTTAACGCAATAAAATTTAATTTTTCTAAATTTTTATTACTTATAATAGAGAATTTTGATTATTTTTTACAATAAAATGTAAAAAAATTAGTATCATTTTTATAAAAAATGAAATGATTTTTTTTCTTATAAAATGATATTTTCTAAAATATAAATGTCAACAAACATCTATTTTCTTAAAAAAATATTTTTAATTTATAAAAAATTTAAGCGAGAGTACCTGTACACTTTAATTTACGAGTGTACGGTAAAAGCTCAAAGTAATTGGGCGGTTAAAATGAGCTATGAAATATGATTTTTTTTTTTTTTTTACCCAAACGTTTCATAACTTCCAAACGTTTTTTGTTGTGTGTGTTCATAAGTTGTTCGAAAAATCTCTCCCCAACATGTTTCATAAGCTTAAAAAACAAACATGAGACCAAAAGAGCATTTTAAATCAACACTTGGTAAAAGGTTCGAACCATGCACCTCACCTTCACTATTCCAAGTATGTTTGAAATGTTTAGATGGATGAATGTTTTGAGGGGGAATTTAAAATTCGAGTCTGGTTAACTAGTGTCTTAAAGGTAATGGTTAAGGAAACTATAAATAAAAAATTTATCTTGAAAATATAAGTTTTGACTTTTGATTAAGTAATAATAACACAATTTTTTTAAGATAGATTTCAATGTTCGGAAGATTAATTTGGAGAATTTTTATATTGATGAAAATTTACGAAGTAGTTTGTTCATGTTAAATATGTTAAATATGATGAATTTCAAATTTATCCTTTCTTATATTTTTTCAAATTTTGTAGTTTATCCCTATATTTTTTAAATTGACCCTTAGAAGCTTTCACATTACAAATTGGTCCCTCAAAATTTTCGAAATTTGCAAATTAGTTTCCATATTTTTCAATTTGCAAATTTGACCTCAAAACTCTGAAACTTAATTAAGAATTTGCAAATTAGTTCCCATATTTTTCAATTTACAAATTTGACCTCAAAACTTTGAAACTTAATTAAGTAATCTAAAAAATTTAACAGAGAAATTTTTAGTCCTTCAAAATTAAGAATTGTTTTAGTGCTCTATACAAAGGCAAAAAAAATAGAACAAGTAAATTATTTTAATTGCATATAATTCTAAATTCTAAAAAAAAAGTGTTTTTTAGAATACATAGTGTTCAAAGGGTCATCCATAGCAATGCTACGTCTCTTAGGTTTGTCTCTTAGGTTTATGAATATTGTGTTCACAATAATTAATTTTATCATCTAAAAAAGCTTAGTGGTGTAGTTTATTGTTTGCTTACTTTCTATTAACGTGTAAGTAATTCTTGATGTATTAAAAAAATTACTTCATCGAAAACTTTTTACCCCTCTTAAGAAGAGTGCACTTTTGGCAGTTCCAAGTTAGTATAGAATCAATAATTGAAGTTACTTGGTGCTTTCTACTTTCTATAGTCATTGTTTGATGCATCTACTCTGTAGAAGGAAGGAGCTTCAATTTTTCTTCTGTTAGAAATATTTTTCAGCTTCAAATACTTCAATTGTGTTAATTTCTTTAGTATTGAGAAGTATATTTTTGGATATGCTATTCTATAAGGGTGTAAAAATTAAATCAATGATTTGAATTCGAAGATGCAAACTAAATCGGGTATTTTAAAATTATCGATCAACCTATACTACACTTAAATTAAACCATATTTTTTTGTTTTACCCTAAATTAGTAGAGTTATGTTAAAAAAAATGTTGTATTCTTGTATTTTTTCAACCTCACTCATGAGGTTCGTTCACACTTTGATTTTGTCTTACTCAATGTTAATAAGTTGGAAAGAGTCCGACTCACATCTTATAAGGGTGTGAGTTTACCTTCTATTATACATTAAAATCTCATTATTGGATAGTCTAAATGTAAGACTCAACTAATCTAAACTTTTTAAACAAAAAGAATCAGATAGCTTAATCTTTGGGAATTTTGCATATTATACCCAAAAATAGAAAACACTATCTTACTGCCTCAAAAAAAATAAAATGAAAACACCATCTTACTATCAACTTGTTTTTGCATAATTATGCACTGAATCAAGACATTAATATACAACGTGTTAGAACTACATCCAATGATGACAAGCAAAAGTGAAAACAATGAACACCTTGATCGATATTTGTTTCATACAATTTGGTCAATAGTGCTACTTATACGACTATAGAACAACTATAGCTCTGTTTTATTTATGTGATGAATTAAGGTTTAAAATGTTACGACAAATATATATATATATAGTATTGTGGTTTGGTTTACAATAATACTCTCAAACCGTGGGGAGCTATAGCCCCAGTCATCCCCAACAACAGGTGGGTCAAACACACATTTGAACCAAATGCAAGGGCAGGAGTGGAGGGAGCTTCGCTCTGCTAGCTCATCTCCTTCTCCGCCCCTTGCCTCTCTTTTATGTATATATGAACCATAACTCAACAAAACACAGGAGAAGTACCTAGCCGGTCGGTTCAAACTATCAATAGCGGGGAAAACCGCAACAGTCAATTATAAACTCAAAGAAAGGGAAAATCAAATACCATGAAAACTAAATTATTCAAACACGAGTAAGATATTGATGCATTATTTAGGTGAAATAGGAATACATAAGTTTGAAATTACTGTATATTTTGCATCTGTATAATTAATAATTAATAACCTCCACTGGAAGACCCTTGTAGCTAGCATAGAGGATCTCAGTCAGGCAAGCCCCAAAGATTTGAGTCTAGAGAATTCAATCCTCCTATGCTCCATCTTAATAAACGCATCAGCTTTTGTATCAACACTCTGAAATGAATTTACACGTTCGGTAGTGGTAATATCAGTCTCTGCCGCAGATGGTTCTTCTTCTTCTACTGGTGTTATAGGCTCCTCTAGCACAGTTTTGAATGCTACATGACCCTTCTTATGATTTCGTGGACGATCATTGCGTTTGCGAAGCATAGGCTCAGTTACTTCATGGACTTGGTAATTGTAGGAGTTGGAAGGGCACCATCCACGATATTTGATGTTTTGGTTTTCCATTTACTATATGGAATTGAAAGTTTTGTAAATGGTTGAGTTTGTGTTACTACTTCATCTTATATTTATTCATTTTTAATATTCTCACTTGATTGATTGTTATCATTATGTTATGCCTTTTTCTTTGGTGGATTGAGTATATATATATATGTCCATTAGTTATATATATATTCTGTAATGATAGAAAGTGATTGGATCTAATACCTCTCCTTTTTACCATAAAGTTTAAACAAATTGAAATAAGATGAATATTTCAAGCATATTATGGTATATATCTGAAGACTGAAACAGGAAAATTCTTAGGGATGGGCATGAAAACGAATCCATCACTACCACCATTGAATTTTATTCGTTTAGCATTTTTGGTGATGGTCTAAGGAAATGATCAATTCTCTTTTTGCTGGGAATACAAAACTTGTGCTATTTTGAGGGTCATATTTTGTCTTTAAGCCCTTTAGCATTTGGAATCAAATTGTTTGAAAAACGACTCATACAAACTTATTGGACACAACAATGGTATATAGAAAAGGAAATTTATTGGTAACTTTTGATTCGTACTTAAAAATTTCATCATGGAAAAATTAATGTTTGGGATCTTTATTAGCAGAAGTAATTCTCATGGTTAAAGATGAATGTTAATGAAGGATTGCAAGTGAAAAAAAGACCATACTGAATAATATTCAATAGTCAATTCATTAACGATTTATAGAAAACTCAATCTTTCATAGTTCATTGAGATTATTCGTCAACCAACCTTGAGAATTACTTCTATTAATATGATATTCATGGTCCATCTACTAGTGCCTAAAACTTTGACATGCATGCCAAAATTCATCCCCAAATGAAGAGTGGCAATTGGGTCTATTTGTTCATTTGCCATATCTATGCTATGTGGTTGTTGGACAAAGAAAAAGCTTGTTGGGAATTTCAGAAGGACAAAAAATTGTAAGGATAAAGATATAGGTATTTTGTGTAAATGAGGACTTGGTATATATGAAAAGTGGATGAAAGAAAGGTTTAGTTCTTTACTTGCTAACTGCTAGTCAAAAAGGGGGTACGCAGGGTTAGGGTCGGCCCAATAATCTTAAAAAAATATTGAGTCTTAAAACAAGTTTTGTTACATGAGGTCTTTTTTGTCTGCATATGAGGCCTTTTTATTCATAAAATTTAATGAAAAATAATCTTTTACTGGTAGACCCAAAGCGAAGGCTTTACTTTCTCTTGGCCGCCGACCATGTGCAGGGTTGTAAAGATTACGTTACACGCTTCAAAATCAAGGCAAGAGGAAAAACTATGAACGAACCAAGAGGAGATATCAGGAAAAAACATCCTGAAGTTCCACATTGACAAGAAATAACACCTACACAAGGGATAACACTTGCATTATTGCACCAACTCTGCAAGGATGAATTACACACTATAACAGCAGACTTATAGTTGCATCCCTAGCATTATTACACCAAAATGATGCGAATAAAGGCAGAAAAAAATGCATATTACTTATACAATTATAACTCAGATGGAAGGTTTCTTTAGTTTCATTCTCCGTGTAACATCTTCAGCTAAATTTTGTATATATGTGGATATTTAGGTAAAGAATGATCTGATTTGATGAAGCAAATTTATTATTAATCACAAACTTTAATCATATCATATATATAAAAGTCCATATATTTCATAGCTTCATATGAGTTACAGATAACATTGATCATATATTAGAAGCGCAATTTATAATCAGGCCAACTTATTACAATATGAAAACAGCAAACAAAGCACACAATTTATTAATACTTAATCCAGAGGAAGTAATAGTAACCAAGTAAGCATGCATGCATGCATATTAGACCCCCTTGAGTGTCCAATTGACTTTGTGACTTCCATGGCCATGAGGCTTAATCCTGTTGTTATTATTGTATCCATATGGATTGGCATAGTGAACATCTCCTCCATATGTTCCATGACGCTCATATCTCATCTCATCCATCTTACTCGCGCCAGAACCAATACGCTCCTCCTTGTAAGCTTCAAACTCATACTCCTCATGCTCTGAGACATAGTCATTGTGGCCACCACCATGATGATTGAATGGCCTAACACCACCACCATGATGAGGTGAGTGAGTGTTGGTAGCACCAAAAGGGAATTTTTGGCCATTTCCATGGCCATGATTATTACCATAGCCATGTCCATGTCCATGGCCATGACCATTAGACATGCTATCCTGATGAAACATGTTGTGGTTTCCTCCTAAATTGGAGCCATGGCCATGATGCTTTGAAAAAGAGTGATCAGATTCTTTACCAAAACCACCTGGCTTCATGTGCATGGCAGGGAGTGGAAATTGTTGCTTATCGTAGTAGTTGCTATGGTCAGTGCTATAAGAATCTTGATGGAAACCATGGCTCTGCTGTTGTTGAGCCTTAGCTTCCATCCACAAGCCATCTTCACCATAGCATTGCTGTTGTGGATATCCAAGGAACTTCCCTTGCATCTTGTTTCAGGAAGAGAAAGTAAATAACAACTTTTGCTTCTATTTGAATGATGGTGAGTTAGTTCTGTTGTGGGATGTTCCTTATATAGGCTATTAGTAATAACATCATATCATATTATATGATAGTGTATATAAATGCATCTCATTCGTTATTATGATGTGTCAAACCATGGATAGATTCCCATGGAACCATATTCTACACTCCATATAAAGAATCTGGTTCTAGCAATCATGTTAGTAGTGCCCAAATATGTACGATATATAATTAAAAAGACAATTTTTCACCCTGCCATCAAATCAAATCAAAGCATTAATAAATTTTGCTGAATAAAGAAAAAACTTAAGGAAATGGGCTTACTAAATGCAAATTGTTAAAGACTTCCAAACCGACACAAACCAAGGTTGAACTGTAATTTTTATTTTCTTCTTACTATAGTAGCCACCAATGTCTAAATAATGATGATATTAGAACAAGGAATTGTTTCATATCGTCTACATTGAAATGGTACTTTATACGAAAAAGGAATTTAGTGCTAAAAAATCAAGTTATATTTGTTTTATTATTAATCAACAAGGATCAAATCATTGTCTCACTCTCATTCTAAGAATGTAGATGGCCTTAAATGAATTTACCGTACTACGATACAATATTAATAAAATTTTAGGTGTAATTGGATATTTTAGTTGTGTAATTAGAAAGAAAAAAATAATAAAGGGGTGAATTTTTAACTTACATGACAAAAAAAAATCAAAATCAATTGAAAATTATTCTTAAAAGAAATTTTGTTAGGACCAGTTAACCTGTAGCACCAAATTAGGGATTGAATCAACATCACGATTTGATTTCCTGTCCTTCCCTAAAAGCAAATCTGTCATTTTTTTTGTTGTAAAATTCAGATTTTGCTTTCACATTCAATTGTATAAAACTTATCAAGCTTTGCTTCAAATTTTTTGATTATTCCTTTTATTTCTTCAATCCTTTTTATCACATTGTAAAAATAAAATAAAAAAATTGTCATTTTTCTATCAATTGAATTCCTTCATAGGTTTCTGGAACAATTGAGGTATTAGAATGAACACTGAAATTGCTGATCTTGAAACCCTTGTTTCATTATCTGATGAGGATAATGTAATGATGGGAGATTTAGGTGTTGTTAGTAACACAATGCTTACAAGATTGGATTTCAGTTTAGCATGTTTCTCTGAGAAAGTTTCAAACTTGAGAAATTTTGTGATGCATTTGGCAACAATGGAGAGTGAATTTGAGACATCAGAGAAGGATCACATGATGGGGATTGGTTCAGTTGAAAAGGTTCTTGAATTTGATCTGTTATGTGGGGTGTTGGATTCTTTGGTTAGAGAATTGGATGAATTTTTGGACAGTTTACATTATGGGATTGTTGAAGCTAGAGAGAGGGTGTGTTCTTGCACTCACTTGGAAGAGGGTTTCATTAACTTGCAAGACAAGTTACTTGATTATGAAGAATGTCTGAGGCAGTCTGTAGAGATGTTTATTGAAATTAAAATACATTCCGCTAGTTTTCAGAGGACTTTGTGTTCTTTAAAAAAGATCGAAATTGGTATGCAGTGGATCTCATTTCATTAATATTTCTTTCCAAAATTTTCAATTTCCCGAAATTGTTAAAAATGGTATTCTTCTATGAAGCACATAAACAAAGACAGTAAACAAATACATGACATGACACTGACACGTTAACATCCGTAATTATTGAGAAAATGGAATGATAGAGTGTAACCACTTGTGTCTATGTCGTGTCACCGTGTCTGATACAGGCACATGTTAGGCACCTGACATAACTTCGATTTAAAGTGTCGATGCATACATATGCATTCTTTTTGTCTGTATTATGTTTTGCCTAAATCAATTACCTTGTGACATTGTTTTGCAAACAGTGATTACTTTCTTGTGGAGTTCTTCTATTATAACTTTTTTGTCAAGTATATTGCTTTTATTACAATATTTGCAATTTAAGAAGAGAAAAGAACTATGAAGAGTATTGAAGTGACTGGCTCATAATTGTTGTTTCTTGATTGAAATGTGGCAAATAAGAATATATTTATGTAAATTGTTTCTGCATTTTCTTATAAAAGTTTATGTATTTTCGGGACATGTTTGATGACAACAGGTAATGGTGAAATCATCAAAGAGGGTAGTAAACCTGTGAAAGTTAATGCAGAGATGAAGCTGCAAACAATTGAGCAACAAAGAAATATTTTGACAATGCTAGAGAAATCTTTGGCAAAAGAAAGGGATCTTGAGAAGAATTTATATGATTCTAGAGAAATTCAGGAAAAGCTGAAACAAAGTATGTCCTCCTTAGAGCACGAGTTAGTTCAAGCGGAGGAAGAAACTATTGATGTTTGGGAAAGATTGTTTGAGGCTGACAATGCACATGAGATTCTGATGGGAATTTCAAAAAATCTGTTGAGTAGACTCCAGATTTCTCATTTCAGTTTGAATGGTTTAAGTCGGCGTGAATCCGAGCTTGAAGCTAAGCTTGAAACTTTTGTAGAACAATTAAATACCAGGGATATTATTTTGAACAAGATTGAAAGCAGCACTGGTGAATTAAATGTCTCTCTTATAGGTCGGACAAATGGTGCAGAAGCTAATTCAAAAGACGCCGAAGATGCACAAATCCCTTCCGATCCTGAGGTCTTCGCTCTAAGAGATAAGGTGTCTTTACTTGAGAAGCAGCTAAAAGATTCTGAAATTCAGCTACAAAATGTGAAGTTCTCTTCGTATGAATATCAGAATATGTATGATGCCGCGTGTGCTGAAGTAAGTAATACGAAAGCTCATATTGTGGAACTAAAAGAAACTGTACTTGATGCCGAGAGTAGGGCTGATATTGCAGAAGCTAAATGTAAGTTATTGTCAGAGACTAATTCAAAACTCAATGAAGAGTTGAATCTTTTGAAAGGTGATGGAGGCATGTCTACGAAAGTGCATTTGCTTGAGAGGCGCCTAAAAGAAATTTATCTGCAATTGCAGAATTCAGAAGCATCTGTTGAGGCTAGTAAGGCGAAACAAAGTAGTTTATGTTCCACAATAAGAGATATGGAAAATGTGATAAATGATCATAAGTCAAAGGTTTCTAACGCTGAAAATCGGGCTGAAAGTGCAGAGGAAAATTGTATCATATTGTCTGAGTGCAACGACAAATTGAATGAGGAATTAAAGTTCTTGAGGATTGGATTCAAAAATATGGAGGAATCCTTGGTCCAAGAAAAGGAAGCAAAAATGACGACCGCAAAGGACATAAGAATGCGGGCAAAACTTTTCACAGAGTTGGTAAAACAACTGGTTATTGAGAGAGAGCGTCTTAAAGATCAGGTATGTGCCAAGATAGAGAATACATTTCATGTTAACTATATAATATTACAAATATTTCATGGTCTGTCTTAGCCGATGCATGTTTATAAATTTCTAGGAGCATGTTTGGATTAGCTTCATGTTCTTCGGAATCATAGTATGTCATTGTGATTTTGGCAAAAACTACACTTTAGAACTTCAACAAAATCACCGTGTCACCGTGATTTCTTCAAACTCGCCATGATTCCAAATATGCACTAGGACTATATAAATTCATTCTCACCCCTCCTTATATTTTACTGCCATTTGATCTTCACCTGTGGACCTATTTTGCTCCCTTTTAATTCATAGAATTTCATCTGCATCTCACTTGAATAAGCAAGTTGATGCCTTAGTATAGGATGGGATAGCTTCATCAATGATATATGGCTATTTTACCCCACTGTTTTTATATTTAATTGTTTACTTCTCTCATATGACTGTGTTCATGTGAATAAGTCAAGAACTTAGTTGTTCTAGTGTTTGGCTTGCTTAAACTGTTGTGTTTTATCTGTAGTTGTCTTCCCTAGCAAGTGAGAACAAAATTTTGGCAGTGAAGCTAAAACAAATACATAAGGAGGCTTAAGAAGTCAGTGAGTATTCTGCCAGGCCTTTGAGGTTGGTACTTTGGATTTTGATGACTTACCTTTTTATTTGTACTCGGCACTTGTAAATGAATGATGGACAAGAATCTCTTAAACTATTTCAATAGTATTGTAAATTCCCCGAAGTTTAGCCATGAGAACCGAACACGATCTGGAGTCGAACATTGCACTCTTTTATTAGATAACAATGTAAAACCCAGCTTATTTTCGTTAAAATTAGACAATGACGCACTCTCTTAATGGACAGTAAAAATGATATATTCCTATTTCTTTCAAGTTTCAACCAACACAATCTGTTACTTCAATTTCTAACATCACAATGATATACACTTGCAGTGCAAGTTAAGATATCAACATAAGAGAATTAGACAAAAAAACAAAATGTATTTTACTACTATTTTCACATTTACAAGAACCTTGAAGAAGGAAACCTAATGGAATCAACAGACCTAAGAACTCTGTCATCAAACCGAACAGACTCGGTTCTTCTGTCTTTTGTCACTGTTCTGTTAAGCTTCCCTTCTTCTCTATACACCTTCATCCTCCCAATCTTTTCCTTCAATTCTCTAACCACATCCCAGAATTTCTTCTCCTCAACCACCTCCATCATCATCATTCTCTCTCTGCACATTTCCAGTCTCTTCAAAACACAAACCAATTCCACCACTTCTCCAAAACTAAGACAACCCAGTTTCTCCCTCTCCCCAAATTCTTTAACTCTAACCAAAACTTCATTCATCACCATAACCCCATCATCTTCCGCCAAATCCATTACCTCAACAACCACCTTGTTCTGTTCACTCATTGGAGTATTAGGTCTTTTCCCAATCCCTTCCATCAAGGCCAACAAAGAATCAGTTTCTCTTAACAGATCACTATTGGTAAGATAAGAAACTCCTTTCTCTGGCGTCATTTCTCCAAGGAAGAAACCGAGTGTTCTAGAAGCACACATAAGGTTTTCAATGTATTCCGCGTACCATCGAACCCAAGAAGAGAGTTCCCAAGAGATTAAGCTTGTTTTGTCTCTGAAGTTTGAGAGGTTGAGATAGTTTCTACCACCAGTGTAAGGGTAAACGGAGAGCTGATCACGGAGGATGAAGGTGCCATGTTTGATGATGTGGTGAACCGCGATTAAGCATTTGAGGGCTACTGCTGAGTTATGAGTGGTTTGGAGACGGTCCATGAGAAGCTCCACCGCAGAGGATGCGGTGGCACGTGAACCGTCTCCAGAGGAAAGAAGAGTCAAGAGGTGTTTGTGTTTCGGAGGGTTGTAAGAGTCGTGTGTTGTGGCGCGAAGGAGGAAGAGAGTTTTACGTTTTGATAAAATTGCAGCTTTGCTTTGTGATGCTTTATCCTTCATCATTCCTATCACCTCTTTCAGTTTCTTCATTGAACTACTCTTTCTAGCTTCAATGTGGATTATTACTTGATGATAAAGTATTACTGTTTTGGTGGAGAAAATGAAAATGTTGAACAGAAGATTCTTTAAATGCTAACTTGTTAATATGCCCCGGTTCATTGTTTATGCGTTAATCAAAAGTTAGTAAGACTAGGCTGGGTCAACCCTTCAAAAAATTGAAACAACTTGATGCATGAAGTGAATGATCACCTAATATCGTTGACTAATGCTAACTCTAATCTTAATTAATGGACAACATAATCACTCACGATTACCCAACGCAAGCATATGGGAGTTGACTGTTTCTTAGTACTTTTTCTTATATATTGGAATAAATTACACTAATTTCATTTGCGTAAGTTTGAATTATATGTTTTATAATAACACTCGTTTCATTAGCAAAAGTTTGAATTATCTTTTTTAAAGTAGGATTACACTCATGACATGTGCAAATAATTTAAACTTGCGAGGATGTTCTGCACCACCAATTAAGTCAAACACCAAATTATAGGGGTTAAAATTAAAAAGAAATATGTATATTTCATGATTATACATATACATATATATATATATATATATATATTACCAACTTGAAAGGGTAAACTTTTCCGGCAACAACCATAAAAGATCAAGTGACCGTTTAGGACAGTTACGACCCCAACCATAAAAGTCACTCTCATTGAAGGCTCTGTATAAATTAAGGTCATGTTTGTTAAGACTTGCTATGATTAAAAAAAATATAGTCAAAAGCATTAATGAGATAATGAAAGAGGACATAATTTGGCTGCCTCCCCTCTAAGTTGTGATTATAAGCAAACATTCTAACTGTGTATCTTCATGAAAAGCATAAAACAGACAAATGTTGAATGCATGATTGGAAGACCAAGAATAAGGTTGGTCATTCAGTATAATTATAATCTTAGTTATTATAAAGAAAATGTTAACGATTGCCCTTAGAACATTGCTTAAGCTTATAAAAGTAGTAATTTTTACATTGAAAATTGTGCAATTATGAATTTTACATTTGTTTGACTTGTATTTTCAAAATAAAATTTATTTTTGTGAGTTTCTTAAACAATGTCCTTATGAAACTAATTATCAAGACCCTTATTATAAATGTTCACCAATTAATTGCAATAGATGATCAATTAAAATTAATAAGCTTATTTGCACTTATGATCTCATTATTGAGCTCAAGAAAGTAGTTCCCTATATTGAAATTGAATTTCATGGGTCTCTCTGTTTACATACTTTATTCAAATTTTGGTCACAACTGCCTTGAAGATGGTGACTTCAACTTGGCACGAAAAAAAATGTGAATTTTGGCCTCAAAAGTGATAATTTGTCTTGAGATTTACCATTGCAGCATCAAATCACTTTTAGGTGCCAAAAGTCAACATTTTTTTAGCACAAAAAACATGATTTGAGACCAAAATTTTAATGAATGTGAAAATAGAGGGGACAAAAAGCTCAACTTTAAAAAGGGTACTATTTCCACAAGTTTGATGAAATATGAGGATAAAAAATACAAGCAACATGAACTATATTTTACAAACCTCAAACTTAAAGGCCTCTTGATGTAATTTAACCTAAATATTATTATAATTTAGTATTGGGTAAATGTATGGACATTAGAGGTGTCAATATATCTGTACTCGAAAATCACCCTTAACTTGTTACGTAAGAAAAGAAAAATAGAACACTCATAACTTGTAGACATATAGTTCACCAACATCGATACATATATATGGTTACTAATAACCAAAGTCGATTATTGCTTATGTAAATTCACAAATAGGTGAATTAAGTTATAGTAAAATAGAGCAATAAGACATTTTGAGAAACAAAAGCAAGTCACAACGTACAATAGAGAAAACTGACAATCATACCGGAGAAACAGGCGAAGGTTTATAGCTCCTATAAAATGGCATTCTGTGTGGCATCACCACGTTAGATATCCCTACTTCTATAGCATACACTCTTGGAACGTCCATTCATGTGGCTGCAAAACCGTAAAGGTGTTGTTGTTGATGCTCTATTATAGTGATTGCAATATCGGAAACAGGATCCCTTGTGAGTTTGGAGCGACAAATAGGACAATTCAGGTTACGTAAAAACCAACCATCAATACAATCTGTGTGAAAAACGTGATGACATTTCGGAAGCAACCTTAGGTTGTCGTAGTGTTGAAACTCATTCAAGCAAATGGCGCATTCAAGTGTGGCTTTTCCGATTTTGTATTCTTTCACGGTGGAGTAAACGAGGATAGGGCATTTGTCGATGATCGGGCGGATGAAAGTGCGACGCAATGGATTGGTGGCGCCAGCGAAGGGTTCAAGGTCATGGACAAAGCAAAAGTGGAGATAGAATGAAACGAAAAATACAAAAACACAACCAACAGTTAACAATTTTGCTTCAGAAGGAGGATCTGATATTGTTCCTGGTTGTGCATCAGCGTTGTATGAATGGAATACTAGCACCATAAGGAAGACCAATTGGGCCCATTCCATTTTTCAACAAGAATTCTCAAATCGATCAATCTTATAAGAGAAAGAAACACACACACACACACACCAAAGGGAAGAATAAAACCTAGGGTTTAAATCTTCATGCTGTAAAGAGTGAACAAACCTAGGGTTTACGGCTTCTTCTTTTTGTCACACGTGTCAACCTTACAAAGTTGAGGGATAAAAGCCCAAAAGATAAGATAGAAAGGTTTTTCTATCATTTAGATTTATAAGAATACATAATCTTGGTGCACATGATAAGAAAGAGAATAACATTAAAAAAAATTGTCAATTAGTACACAAGCAACCATAAACAATTATATAAATATGCACAGTTTGTTTTTTTGTTAGAAATAAACAGAGTAAATTACCGTCATCTTTCATCAAAGATATTTGAATTACACACTCTCCCTTTTATGTTAAAATATACATTTCTCTCTTTTCTTATTCAAAACCTATTAGAAAATATTTCAGTCCCCTCCCTTGAGAGAAGCTTGAATTACATTAATCTCCCTCTTATGTTAAAATCTACACTTTACTCCCTCAATAATTTTTTTATTTCTAATAATCTAGCAAAAAATATAAGCTAACACACTACGAAGATAAATAATATTGCGGGTCTATTTTAATATAACTAATAAAGTTTGAATACATATTTTTCGCTATTTTTTATTAACATGTAGTATTAAAACCTTTTGTCAAAAAAAATGTAGTATTAAACCTTATTATAAAATATGAAATTTAAAAGTGAATTTTATACTCCAAATTATAAAATTGATAACAAAATATATAAATTTATTTATCATCGACATTTAAAGTATAAAGAAACAATTTTTTTAATGGTGATTCAAAATTAGTATATATTATAAAAATATCTATTTATGTTAAAATATATTAAAATGTAATGCATATTTAGTGATTAAGAGTATTGTACTTCAAGCATCTTATAGGGGAGAGGAGTATATATTTTACTTTTCAAGGGAGAGAAGTGTTAATTCAAACTTCTCTTAGAGGAGGGAAATGTAATTTACTAATACAAATATGCACCTTTTAATTGAAAGAAACATAAAGGATTTTGGACAAATATATAAATATGCAGCAGCCATGGAAACATCAACGAAGGATAAATATATGAATACGCAAACAACGATGGAAACACAAACTCAAATATTCATGGCAAAAATTTGATGTCCATTAGCACTCAGTAGCAACGATTAGAAGTACAAATATTGGGGTGGGTGGGGTGGGGGGGATTGGCATGTAGAAGCACAAAATTAGGAACAGAAATTGAAAGCCAGAGTGGAGTTGAGTGGATGCAGTGGAAGTTGAAGATGAATCCTTGCTAATAAAACAATGTGTGTGATGTTTTTGTTGTAAAGTTGCTAACCCATCCAAAACAAAAACAAAGGACTTAAAAAACAAAGGGTGAATAACATAGGATTTGAAATATGTATTACTTATCATTTGTTATTGGTGCACGAAACTGATTGAATCACGATAAGATAAATTTATCATATCATATCTCCTTATTATGTGCATCAAGGTTTATAACTTATCCACTTTATATTAAATACATAATTTTGTAATAAATAATTGTTGTTTTCAATAAAAAAAATTATCATCCTCTAAAAATAAAAAATTATATATTATTTTTAGTTATCTTTAATATATGCAATATTGCATAGGATAGACGAACTCAATCTAAATATGAATAAGATAAATGATAGAAACATTTTCCTTTTAACACCAACACTTTTATTGAGTGAAATCAATGTGTGTCTAACCACTTTATGTGATATTCATATTCAAATTGTTAGAGAGTGTTTGATGACTAACTTTTTCAAGTGTACCAAACTCTGTTCAAGTAATAAAGTGGTAAGTAAGATTGACTTCACATGAATCATTGTTTCAACTCAACAACCAGCTTTACTTATTAATACAAAAAATAAAAAGAAAATAAATAAAAGCGAGTAAATTGGGGGGAATTTGCAAATTTGATTTGATTGTACAAGCAAAAGTAAGATAGTAACCTAGTTTGATCGCAGAATTTAAGCGTTGTTTAGGATTATTCGAATCTCTTCTATTTGCTTGTTGGCTTAAAGACAAGTCAACTTTCAGTTATGAGACAATTTTATTTGCTTGTTGGCTTAAAGACAAGTCAACTTTCAGTTATGAGACAGTTTTATTTAAGTGATGAGTTTGTGGAGCGGTATGTCACTCCAGTTGTTGAGTTTCACTTGTTGATCACTCTAAGGTTATATGCTCCCTAGGGATGCACGGTCGTCAATCCTACAAGGGTCAATAGGCCTACGTACAGAGTGAAAGAGTGGGGCCTTACTCTCTCAGAGGTAATTGAAACATAAAAAAATTGACATTTCTAAATTGTTATCTAAAGGCTCGAACTTCATCTATGAATTTTAAATGTTCGTCGCATAATCTCTCTTACCTTAGTAGTTTAGCATAAGGACATCCCTATCTCGTCTACCTTACCAAGTGGAAAAGAATAAAATTCAATATGCAACGTTCAGAAAAGTATGACCATAAGTATTTTCTGAAGCATCTTGTTTCTAAGTTCGGGTGGATCCTTAGGTATGTCACACTCCATAGGGACTGCACAAGCATTAAAACTTTTACATATGAACGTTAAATAGATCTCATCAAATAACTGAATAAAAGTTTTGAATATAAAAGATCCAACACACAAATAGAGGTTCATATTAGAATCCTACCCAATTAGGCATTAGTACCAATAAAACATACTCTAAAGACAAAGGTTGAGGAAAGATTCCTCCCTAGATGCTCCTAGTGCTTGTCTTCCTCTTAAACCGCTTCGTTCCGAATGAATAGTTATGAATGACAGGAGATGTATTTATAGGATCATATGTTTAACGGCATGACTAAATCATATCAAACTATCGATCGTATAACATGGTCGATACGAAAAATGTGTATATGTATAAAACTGGATTGAACCGAATGACTCAGTTTATAAAAAATTTGAAAAAATTGTTACACCTGTAAAATATGTAAATTATTAGACAAAATAACATAACTTTACAAATTAATTCTCTTTTTTAATTAGGGTGAGGGGTCACAAGCTAATTCTTCAAGTTCAAATTCATATGTATATGTATAAAACTGGATTGAACCGAATGACTCAGTTTATAAAAAATCTGAAAAAATTGTTACACCTATAAAATATGTAAAATTATTAGACAAAATAACATAATTTTACAAATTAATTCTCTTTTAAATTTAGGGTGAGGGGTCACAAGCTAATTCTTCAAGTTCAAAGTCATACCATAATATGCATTTTTTCAAATATAATATGCATATTTTATTAATAAACAAATTCTTATCATATTTAACTAAATATTAAAAATATATTTTTAATTGTATGATAAATAATTTTAAACAAGTGCTAAAAGTATATTTAAATAAAAATTTAATAAATTATAATCAACTCACAAAAAGATAGTCAACAAGGTGGTCAACAGTCAAAGTCATGTCCTTAAAAAAAAGGGATCAAAGTCATACATTGAACCATCAGATAAAGGATCATACATTGAACCATCAGATAAACGGAAACCATGTGTTCGCCATTTTTCTCCGATTTTGATCGGTTTCTACCAATTCTTTTAACATGACAAATCCAATAATCAGGAGGTTATCCCTTCAGTTCGATCGCTAAGATTTTATTTGCGAGTTTGGATGGAAATGAAGGGGAGGGTTTGAAAAAAAAATGAAGGAAGGAGTAATGGGAAGAAATAGAAGACATCGGGAGGAGAAGCTTTGGAGGGTTTATTTTTCTTCAAAATATAAAACCCTCCCTGATTTGGGAAACTAAACAATTGTATTTGATGAGAGTTGAAGGGTTTGGGAAGATTTATATGAATTTTTCAACCTGGTTTGAGAAATTAAACAATTGTATTTGATGAGAGTATTGAAGGGTTTGGGAAGTTTATATGAATTTTTCAAATTTAATCTATGCTTTTATAACATTCTTAAAATTAAAAATATATTAATCATAAGCATCAATTTACCGCTCTAAAAAAATACTTTTTTCAATAAATGTAAAAGATTTTTCAATTTTCCCTTATATTTCTCACCTCCAAAGCTCTCAAACAAAGCCTAATAGATCTTTTAACAACAAATATCGGTAAGCCAGATATTTAGACAGTAGCCAACCATTGCCTTAAAAAAGTGACAGAATTATCCTCCTTCAAAATTAGAGTTTATCATATCATATATACATAATACATTCACCAGAAAAAGTTCATCATAATTAATCCCACAATCAAAATTGCTGTTAACCTGTTCTATAAAAACAAGCGAGCTAGATCGATAAGGGAATCATGATTCATGAGATAAAAATGACATTATTAATGTTTGTTCATAAAAATTCAGCAGATAAAAATAATACAGCAATATAAGACACAACTGACAAGAGACAAAATTGACAATCAAACTGAAGGAGCATGCCAAGGTTTTAGTGCTCCCTGGCCCTGCTGCTGCACTCTAAGTGGCGTCATGGACAACGACCACCGCTCCACGTTGTTGTTACTTCTATACGATACCCTCTTTGAACTCCATGCAGGTGGCAGATGCAAAACCGCATCGTCATCATCATGATTATTCTCTACTTTCATCTCATTTTCCGCTAAAGAATGACCCGTTGAATGCGACCTCGGTAAAGGAAACTTGTCCAACATTCTCAATTCCCGTGAACGGAAAACGTCTTCATCAGACATTAGTACTTCTTCTGAAACCCTAACGGTGTTGCTCTCTTCTTGTTGTTGCTCTGTTGATTCCATTGCAGCATCGATAGGGATTGCAATGTCGGGAACATCAGGGGTGAGTTTGGATCGACAAACAGGACAATTCATATGAGATGATAACCAAACATCAATACAATCTTGGTGAAAAACATGATAACATGTTGGTAACAACCTTATTTTATCGTTATGTTGATACTCGTTCAAGCAAACAGCACATTCAACTGTGGCTTTACCTATTTTGTGGTGTTTCACGGTGGAGTAAACGAGGACAGGGCATTTGTCGATGATTTGACGGTTGAATTCACGGCGGAATAGGTCGAAGGCAGCGGTGATGGGATTAAGGCTGTTGTGGCCGTTGGAAGAGCAATGGCGGAGGACGAGTGCAAATAAGGTCATGAATATCAAGGCAGATAAAAAACCAATAAACATGATGATCATTGTTGCTTTAAGGTTGTCTTTTAATAAGGTCGTTGTTCCTGATGTTGGTGGTGATTGTGCATTAGCGTATGAATGGAATAGTAGGAGTAGGGCCACAAGGAAGAACAATTGGGATAATTTCATTTTTCAACAATGATCCTTAGATCGATCAATCTGTAATAGAATACTAGCAAGTAGCTAGTTGGAGATAGCTAGCTCTCGTCCTATTTATAAGAAAAATTTAGCTTTTTAGATTCAATGAGTAATTGATGTATCTTGTCTAGAATATAGACCAAATACATCATTATGCAATGAATCAAAAAAGTTAAATATTTTTTATTAATAGGACCGGAAGTCGTATTAATAAGACAAGTTCTTCTTTAGATAAGGATAAGGATAAAAACGATCTCATGAGAATAAAAAGATAAAGAGATTTGACTGATTTTATTGATGATCGTAATAAAGAGAGTATAAGATCTTATATAGCCTACTTAATGAATCATCAATATTTTAAAACTAATGAGTCCTTGTTGTCGGTGAATCTGCTCCTAACAATGAAAATATCTCAACTTAACATTATTGGTTTTAACTTTTGATGAACACCTAAAGGTTGCATATAAAACTGTATATTGTCAAACAAATTAGTATTACTGACTGATCATCTATATTTCTTTTCCAAATTACAAAGGATGTCCTGATGTTCATTTAAATATTTTAAGTATTTGAAATTTTGACTATTGAATTAGATTATTTTTCCTACAAGAATGAGAGTTATTTTGAAAATAGTGAAGACATATTTTGCTTCTCACGAAAAATATGAAGTTTATATTAGTTCTAGAAAGAAAAGAAAAAACTATTTTTAGTCTGTTACAAAAATAAATAGGATCCATATAGTCTTTGAACCAATATATTTTAATGAATCATATCTTAAATGATGAAGATTGTTGTAACCAACAAAAAAATTAAATTCATGAAGATTGTTAGGTTATTGATGCGGCATTAACCGTGTCATTTATGTCAAACTAATCAAGGGGACAAGCAAGTCCATTGTTCATTAGGTGTGTTTGTTTCAAGTTTATCAAGTTTATTCTTAAAATAACATTCTTTGAAATATAAAGATGGGAAATTTATTTCAAGATATTTAGGAAAAATATGTTTGGTTAACTATATAATATTCCTATGAACCATAAAAATAGGGATTATAATAGGTAAACTATATATGAATTTATTCCCTTCTCCATGGGAACTTTATTCCGACCATTTTTCTTGAGAATTTTTTTCTATTCTAGGAACATTTTATACCTGGAATAAAATTGAGTAAACTTGTAACAAACATAGGCATATATATTTCTATCATTTTATTCCTGGGTATCAACAAATATAACTTGAAACAAACACACTCATAAAAAATAAAAAAGTCCTTGGTTAATTGGGATAAAATGACTAAAAGAAGCGATATTTATTTAGAGTACATTAGAACTCAACGCAAATTATCCGCGTAAGTTTAACTTAGTTGGTAGGGATATTGCATATTATTTGCAAGGGCTGGGGTTCGAACCTCGAACACCATACTTCTTCACATTTAAAATGTGTGAACTCTAGCCACTAGACTACTAGACCCAAAAAAAAAAAAAAAAACTCAACGCAAACTCAACATCTTTAAAAATAAAAAAGATAAATTTGTGAACAAGTTCGCAATATTCAAATTAATAGCTAAAAATGAAAAAAAAAATGCCTACAAATAATGTAACAAAATCAAAATTACTGAAATAATGCAGCAATTCAGAAAATCAGCAAACATTGCATCAAGACAACGAACTAAACAATGTCATGCCGAGATGACAAAACCACCAAATAAAAGTTTAGATATGTGTGAAAATAACTTGCTTAGATTAAAGGTTGTACGAAAAAAATAAATGATTTTGGGTTAAAAATAATCTAAAATCACCCGTGGACGAAGAACATGCAAGAGAAAATCTAGATAAAAAACTAGAGTTGTCTTGAGGAGAGAGTTTGAATTTGTAAGAATACAAAATCTGAAAGGAAAGGATACTAGCTACAAATTATAGAAAGAGGAATGTGAGGGAGTGGAAGTGTGAAAAGAGAAAGACCCTGAATTGCCTTCTCTCCCATGCATGCCATTTATTCCCCTCCATGTGAGGTCCATTTCGGCGAGTACCAGTGTTTTTGCAGTTCAGATTTCATTCACTTCCAATTGCGATTTCTTTCTTATTTCTACTTGGTTTTGTTTATTCAATAACGTTATGAAAGTGATAGTGTTCCTATTCAACATTTTTTTGTCTATATGTTGCTAACTCAGAAGGTACCAATGTTACTTATTTTACGTAAAATTATTTGGATGGTATTTCAAGAAAACTATTTAAACAAATTGTTTCTTTCGTTCTTCTATTGTAAAAGTTTCTATTTTGTGAATTGTTTAATGGTGGTGAACTCTAATAGTAATAAGCAACAAAATCAGTTTGCATTGATTAATTTTAATAGACATTCTTTAATTGTTGCGGACCTAACATTAACAAGAAGCCAAAATAGTTTTCATTATTTAATGGTTGTGGTCGACATTGTTTAATTTTATTTAACTTAGTTTACATTGTATTTTAAGGTTGTAATGACAACTTATGTTGCTTTCATCTACCATAGTGGTGGTCTCATGATGAAATATATGAATGTAGTGGTAGACAACATGCTTTCAATGACATTGACTTCAATAACGTCTAAAAAAATAGACATTGACATAGTCAATTGTTTGAATCGGAGAAGATGTTCAAAAACATGTTGACTCGATTCCTTAAGGTTTCCTTAAATGACAACGCGGTCCCTAGTAGTATTTATTAAAAAAAAATTATCTCCTTTCTATTCCACTCCGTTCAAAAACCGTTTAAGAGGAAATAATGTTATGCTATTTTCTAATTTCTTTTCATCGGCACTACTGATTCTTACAAGTCACCTCTGCTACAATATCAACAACAATATCAGCCATTCAATTGTTTTATAATAATTTTGAGTGTCTAGTAAAATAAAATGAGTGGTTGAGATTCCACTACATTTTGCCGTCACCATAGAGGATCTACTCCCCTGGCTTTTGCTTGTCAGCTAACATGAGTCAACCGTTCACTAGTGCATCTTGAATTACTCCATCAGTTCCAAAATAAATGACCTAATTTGACTATATGTATTACTTACATAATATGTTTTGACATATTTTACTACCGTTATATAAAGACAAATGGTAGCATATAAGATGTTAGAATTGTCTCCATTAATATTTTTGTTAAGGAATGACTCAAAATTAGTGTTTTAAGAATATTGGAATCGTGGCACGATTTTCAAGGCAGTAGGTGGATGTGAGCCAAATCGTGACACTATTTTGGAAACCGTGAACGTTTTTCAGATACGGGTGTAGTACAGTACTGTGTATGAGTTATGTCGTGGCACGATTCTGGCAAATTGCGACACGATTTTGCCTCAATCTAAACACTTTATAAGTATCATTCGGCTCATTTGTTGAGTAAGCTTGGTGAATCTCATGGAAATCAAAGGAGGAAACTTTTAGGGTATTTAGATACTAAAGGTTGAAGGTCTTTGGGTGATGTTCAAAGTTTCAAGATGTGAATCTTGGAGAACCAAAAGAGGGGAGATCTTGGAAAATAGTTGGTACCTTTTGAGAAGAGATTCATGGGGTTGAGAAACATGTTAGTAGAGAGTCATTTGTGAACAACTTGGGTGAGTCTTGAGAAACCAAAAGAGAAGATCCTTATGTAATCAAAGGCTAAGGGTTGGTTCTGTTTAAAATGGAACCATCATTGGTGGTGTGACCAAATTATATTTTGATACATATGCAAATTAAATTAAATTCGTCCCACAAGGCATGTCAACTTATTTATCCTTATTATGTTGAGAATTGCTCTTCTCCCATGTAGAATTGTTCATTTCCTTAAAAAAAGTCGAGCGTGAGTTTGTGTATTTTCAACATAAGTTAACTTACGTAAGCACGAGACGAGAATGAGCAATAGGAGAAGATCGTTTCTGGGCATGAATTGAGCTCTCGGCCCATACTATCATTCAATTGGTCAAAAGCCTATGAGTGCTACTTTCCTCATCCTCCAATATCTGCTTAGACTAAAAATATATATATCATCAAATTTGTGTGGTATGTATGTGTTCTTGTGAACAATTCGTGTGAACCATATGTATATTTCCAAAATCATAGAGTTTTTACTTTTTAAGCAGTAGTGGAAAAAACATGCTGGTGAACGTGGGTTCATGTGTTGGTAATAGTATGATGAAGCATCAAATGCACGACACATGAGGATTCAGAACCCACCAAGATTCTTCCCAATCTATCTGGATGGATAAATCATCATAATTTGACAACCCAATAATACCATAGCACAAAAACATGTATCAGTTAACTTGCAGTATATTGATATTGAGTACAGCTCAGCTCACAATCAAAAAATGATTTTGGAAACACCAAACATGAACGAGTCTAATCAGAATATATATAGCACTTCACTACAAAATTTATAGATCACACAGTTGTTATATATAACTCACTCTTTTGTCTAATCTATTGGCCTATAAAATGTTTCTTGTCGCCTATGATTGTGACCTTTATGCATAATTGTAGTTTTCCTCTTACAATAAACGACATGAACAAATAGAATTCTATCGCGTTTGTGACATTTTTTCATCAATGAAGATTTAATTCGATCTTTCACAATTTTTTCGATGAACAAAAAATCAAATCAAATTAACATTTTTAATTAAAGACAAACTTGTTCTCGTGAGAAATTTACGAGGAATCAAATTGAGTCTTTTACTGATCTTTTCATTCCAAGTCTCCATCTAGAATCGACCAAAAAGTGCATCATGAATAGGATTGTAGACCCAGGCTGTGTGTCACTGCATTGCACCATGAATAGCATTTTCCTTTTGTCTATGCTCTACATGTACAATAAGCTGTGAATAATTGAAAATCAATTCGGTCTGCGGATTAATTTGCTTAATTTGTAGCAAACACTAGTCTACGGGCTATAGGTACACTACAAAAGAAAAAGGAGCATACTGTAGATGAGATGTATGCCCAGATTTTGCTCAATTTTCAGCTATTATGAATTTCTTAAATGCATAAATTAATTAATTATTCAATTGTGAATAAATTCTTATAAGTTTTTATATGGAATTTTTTAGAAAGTGATCACATTTATCAGAATTATCAAAAAAATAATAGAAATTCATAACAATGGTGAATTGATGAAAGAAGTGATTTGTGAAAAATAGCAATTGACCAAAATCCATAAAAGATATAACATTGGATGGTGGATGTGCATCTTGAAACATGTACATTCCAACCCTCAGATATAACGAGTGATTGATTATACGCGATTGATGTAGGGCTTGTTTGTTTAAAAAAATTAAAAATAATTTTTTATGTTTTAGTTATATTTATGTGCAAGCCTTTTTTTAGATATCGTTTTGTTAAAATATGATTTTTATGTTGAAAACGAAATAGCTATTTTAACAAGTTTTTTTTTTTAAAAAAATTAACAGGAGATAGAAAAGTTATAGTTTATTTTTGTGGGGGAAAAGTTATAGTTTATTGAGTCTATGATATTTCAACTATATTAATAAAAAAAAACTACTATTTTAGCATACGTAGTTTTTAAATTCGAATAGTTTTGCAACCATAGTCTATGTTTGCATTAAAAATATCTAAAGAATAATCTCTAAATTACTTATATCAAAACCACAACTATTTTTCATAAGCAAAATTTATATCTACTTTAATCTATAACAAATGGATCTATAGCCTGAAAGAGATGATATTAAGTTTAACTGCTTGAGTCAACCTAAAACATCACTTCAGAAGAAAGTAAATAAGATCTCTTTTGAAAATTGAAACGTGAAAGTTAAAAGATTGAAGATAAATCATTAAATCAACCTTGTAGTCTATAAAACTAGTTAAACAAAAAAGTAAACAAGTAAACGAACCAACACCAACCACGGTTAGAATTGACTTTTTTCTCAATATCTCATAGTTGTTGATGAAGATACTTTAAGTCTTTCGAAGACAATTTAATTTTTGTTGGAGTAGGGATACTCTAATGTCACTTTTGAAGTTAATTCTCAAATTATGGCTCGTGGTATTTCTTATCCTAAACTAAGCATATAATATGATTATTCTTTGCAAAGGAAGCGCTACCCACCATAGCATGTTCTACTTTGTATTGAAATTTTTGTTTTTATTAATGAAATGCATTGATTTTCTTTTGTGAAAAACAACTAGTGTATGTGAATAGTTGTATCTTATTATTACCCATTTCTTTGACTGACCATTTCTTTGTCAAACTGGTTATTATACTGATTCTCACTTGATATAAATAAAGATGTATAATAAGAGTATAAGACAACACAGACATACACATAAAATAGAGACGCGTAAAAAGGAATGAGTTCAAGCTTCTTCTATTTTCTGACAGAAGAGTTCAAGCCAAATTCAACACTAGTTATTGTTTTTGACACATTTTCTTTTAGACAATTCAATACTACTAGTTTATATTCAACAAAATAAATAAAATAGTTTTGAAAATTAGTAGAACTTAGATAATAAATTGCTTTATTTCTTAATCTGATTGATACAAAAGATATATATTAAATAATACAAAAAAAAACTGGCACATGTTAAATATTTTGATTTTTAAACTAATACTTTTCAATTTAACTTTTTTATGGTGGTGTGTGTTCTTTTCAAGGAACATTTTCTAATATAATGGGTCCCTTGCTTATAAAATAAGGGAACTAAAGAATAAAAGGGTTTTGTTTGTGTTGTCATTTTTCAACAATTGGGAAGGGAAAGGAGAAGACATGAGTGGAAAAACCAGACTAGAAAGCCAAAGCAAAAGCCAATAAATTTCATTTTGGCTTCTACATAGCACGCTTGGCCCCCAAAGTTATTTTCACATGATATTTGAAAACATATATGAGGGTGTATGTACTTTTAACCCCACACAAAAATAAATATGTTTTCTTTTTGGAAGAGTAGGGTCTTATATTTGAGTAAAAGTGCACCCTTAAGGGGCTGTATATTGTCGTGCATGAAGATGCATACTATATAGTAGTTGTTTTTTATTTTTTACAAAATTATTTAGTAGCTGTTGAACAGTTGTATAGTTTAATTTATTATCCAAAATCTAATAAAGGGATAAATTAATCATTAGATGATGGTGGATTGCTGTGGTACGGAAATCTTCATTCCCAATTAGTTTATTCTCTCAATCATATAGAAGAAAGAAAACAATCAATAAAAAATGGCACCAAATTATTTACAAAATTTTTATCATGATATATATTGTTTTAGGGGCTTATAGCGGTTCCACAAGAAATGTACCACAAAAAATATAGAAAGGATTAAGTAAAAAGTGAAGGAACAAGAGAAAACATGCACGAGCAAGCAGCACAAAATATGAGACATCATTGCATTGGTTGTGTCAGAATCCAAAGAGAATTGGTTACACTAGATTAAGCATTGTATAGTTGGTGGCGGCTAAAAAAAACTAAACTTCAATTAAAACTAATCAACAATAGATTCTTGTGGAAAAAGTGTAGACTAGGACCATGAGGTCAACCGTAGAACACAATAAAGAATAAGATTAGGATCTAAATTTGAGTTGTATCTTCTTTGTTAAAAGATGTTTTTTCTTTAGGGTGAATGGTAAACCCTACCAAAAGTTAGATTAAGCATGGTTTGGCTTTTGAGACTTCAAAAACATGTATAGATACGATTGTGTCGTGATTTTAGAGAAGCTACAAAATTAAGTTTTTGTATGGACTTACAAAGCTAGTGTAATTTTTGAACAACCGTAAAAAAGAAACAAGGTGAGGTGAGCATTCATCATTAGGGAGTTCGAAATGCAAATCGAATAAAAATCTCATTATCTCCTATTTGTAGGTGGACAACCCTACACAAAGGAATTTCTTAACAATATGAGACAATGAATGCAACTAGAGATATTGTTTATATTATCGTTTGTGCATGACAAAAATCACACGTCTTGTTTAGGCTTACTTGGTAAAGATATCCTACTTATCTAAAGTGAGGAGTGCAATTGAGAATACTTCGCACAATGTGAGTCTATGTAAGATCAAAATCGAAAATTTTTAAAAATTATAAATTGTCTTGAAGAGATGACTCAACGATTCGAGACAAGAAATGCAACTAAAGATATTGTTTATAGTATCTTGAGTGAGGCAAAAATCACACTTCTTGATCAGGCTTACCTAGGAGAGATATCTTACTTATCTAAAATGAGGAGTGCAATTGAGAATACTTCTTACAATATGATGTTAGATAAAAATTGGAAATTGACTCTCTAACTTTGATATTTGATGATGACTTTAGCGATTTTAGTATATATAGATTTAAAAAGAGATAGATTAAAGATAAAAAAATAATAATTGGATGTTTAGAGAGAAATGGTTGGTTAAAATAGAGATGAAGAGAAATAAAAGACAAAGGTAGATAATAATCATTTTTCAGTAAAAATCACACTTCTAAGTTGAACCTCATGAGTTGCATATGCTATTATCACCGTACCTGATAACACCACGGGTGCTCTCATAGCTAGCAGTTGTACTAAGCAAAAAGACAAAGAACTTTTAAAAAAAATGAAAGTGCAAACACTAATTAAAAAATGTCATAATAATTTATAAAAGGGAATAATTATGCTGAAATTTTGCAACTGTTTCTTTTCAAAGTAGGTGCTTTTTAATTAATGAGTACTTTATTAAAATAAAACTATTGCATCATAATACATACATATACTATATAAACCGTCCCAAACCATACATAAGATCAAGTGCAAAACCAAAGAAAAAACCTGAAAACCAAGTAAGGTACCACAAATATATGACAATGGCCTACATCACTAAGGTTGGTAGTAGCAGCATGACCAATGGTGTAACCACAGTGGATTGTCAAAAACAAGTTCGATCATGGAGGCTTCTACGTTCACTCATTGAGCTACTAATCCCCACTTGCAACTGTACCTTAGTAGAACAAGAACATGATCAAGATAGTAGCAATTCAAAAAACTTTCACCAAAACTATAACAAATATCCATCATCACATTCTTCACTCATGACATCTACAACAATTACTGGCACGATATTCGGATACCGTAAAGGAAAAGTAAGTTTTTGTATTCAATCTAACTCAAATTCCACAAACCCTATTCTCCTTCTAGAACTAGCAATTCCAACAAGTGTTTTAGCAAAGGAAATGAGAGGAGGAACGTTGAGAATTGTGCTAGAAAGTGCTACCTCAGGATCTTGTAACAATAATGGTAACTTGTTTTCAACTCCTCTTTGGATTATGTACTGTAATGGGAGGAAAGTCGGGTATTCGGTTAAGCGTAAGCCTTCAAGAAGTGATTTAGAAGCACTTAACTTGATGAAGTCTGTTTCTGTTGGTACTGGTGTTATAAATGGAAAAGAGATTTGTCAAGAAGATGATCAACTTATGTATCTTAGAGCTAACTTTCAAAGGGTTCGTGGTTCTTCTAAATCTAACTGTGAATCTTTTCATTTGATTGATCCTGAAGGAAGCATTGGTCAAGAGCTTAGTATTTTCTTTTTTCAATCAAAGTGACCTTGTTGATGTTTTTGTTTAGAAGTCATGTCCGCTGCATTTTTTCTGAGGTATTGTTCGCTTTGGATCTTGAGTATGCCCTCGTGACTTTGTCCTTAAATGGTGTGTGAATAGGTTGGAGAGACGGGATGTTTATAAACTACCATTAACCTTGATTCTCAAGTCATGTCTGATTTTTTGTTGATCCGGACCGGTTTCAATCATTCAACTTGATTAATTAATTATCCCTTTTTGAGCTATGCCAAGCTATTGTGGTCAATCATTGCTTTAGCAGACATGGCTTTATGATTGTTAATAAGTTTAATTTCTTCTTTTCTTTTCTTTTTTGAAAATGTATTGTACTTTTCTCTTCATTGGTTGTACTAGCTAGGACCAGATGGGGTGACAAATTGGGAGAGAGAGCACGCCAAGCCTATAGGCTTTTTTTTCCCTCTCTTCTAATGGAAAATAAGAATTGTGTTGTACCTAATCATACTTACAATTTTCATTTAGTAGTGTGTTTGGTTTGAACATTAATTCACTTGGCATGTATGTACTTATTCTTACATGATTACCATCAACCAACCTTCCTCGTGTTTTACTTTATAATTTCTTCTCTGTGTTATTTTCATTTTATTTTCCTAAAAAACAGTATTTCAATTCACCTTTGTATCATAATACATTTGTCGACTAAGTGTTAACTCGGTAGAAAAAGTTTGTCTTTATAACTTCAAAAATAAAGAGTTTAAATCCCCTCGAATTGTAAAATGATAAATGTCATTTTACAATAACAATTCATATGACATATAAGGACTGATAAATGAGTCAATTTTTTTAATAAGGGAGCTATTTGATATGAGGAATATTTTAACATGCATACTCAACCAAATAGTTTATGAAAGCGACATAAGATTTCTTATTCTAAATGTTTATTGAATAAGAATTTTAAGCTATTTACTCGCGCCTTCAGGGAAGCTGCAGAAAGACAACTATGTAGGAAAATAATTCAACACATCATATATGATATTTAAACTTTTATGCATCTAATAGCATTTAAATATTTTTAGCATAAATGACAACTCATAATATTCTTTATTTTTTTTACAGGGCATAATATTCTTCTTAGTTAACACGATTAAGCAATGTTGGAGAAATTGTTTATAGCATTCAGCTTTAGCAATTTAAATTAGAAATCGAAAGACATCGCATAGAAATCTATGATGATTAATTTATATAATTCTCCACCTTAGCTAACGCTTGGAATATGCTGCTTTTATATTTACATAAATTGTCTAGAAGTGGACAACACAAAATTATTGGTTTTTCTGGATATGTATATCAAAATTTACATATCCTATAAGTGGTTCACATTCTATATCATTGCATTCTTCAATTTCCATCAATATAAACCAGATGGCAAAGTGAAACAAAAAATCTTGAAACAGCTGCATCAAAAATGCCTTCAATCCAAGTAAAAGTTGTCATAAAAAGTGAAAAAGATAAAGCCAGGTGAAAGCCAATCCAAACAGTCCAAAAGTGTATATGTTCTGATTGTTGGGTGAGTTACCTGCAAAATCAAACAGGTAATTTTATAAAAAAGAATCATAAATATTATAAGCAATAATGTGCTATCAAATCTATAGTTTACCTAATTGAAGATAGTTGTTCCTAATGTTCCACTCAAAATCCCAGTGATCCCTGTCATTTTTCAAAGTCCAATAACACCAACCAAATGAAACTGTATTATAGACGTCTAATTGTGCCTTTCCAAAGTCTTGATAATCTGTTAGGGATCCGCTTGTCACATCCCACTCATTCACCCACTCTCCTGATATTTGAGATTCAAATTGTGAATAAGATGACACATTTTCAGTCGCACATCAAATCTTATTAAGAATCGTAAGATACATAAAATAAAATAAAGCTGATTGATCATGTTCAACTTCAAAATAATTCAAGAATCAAGTCATAAATCAAAATGACAAAAAAATCAGCTGGCTATAGAAAGTTAAAAGAGTTCAACCACTCAGAAAAACAGAATCTATCATAATGAATCGAGATTCATGTTCAAAATAGATACGCACAATAATATACGATGATAGATAGAGCATTATCTAGAAAAAGCATGACGGTAGAATCAAACAAAAAGAGGTTTAACAAATTCCAGCAAAGTTTAATTATGCATTCAAGGGTTTTTATGAAGTTGATATTGAGGTTTATATGTGTGAAACATCTAATGCAACGCCAGACAAACAGAAAGAAATTTGTCTTACCAATAAAAATGAGTGGGCCGTTTGAACTGTTGAAGGCCTGCAACAGACCTTCCCGACTTTTGTATATGTATTGTACATTATCACCAGCACTCATATTAACAAAGAATGTGTCAAAGAGGTTGTAGAAATGTAAATCCAAAACTAAGTTGGTAGATCCGATGTTGGCTTGATAAAGCTCCGAAGGATCTGCATTGCCAATTCTCTGGCACATTATCACATAAGCTGACGAAGAATATTTACGAACGATTTGGTAGCCTTGCTTGTAATAGGAAATTAAAATATCTAAAGAAACTGTGCCAGCTGATGGTTCATTCAAAAGCTCAACTCCCAGCAAGGCAGGATGCTTTGCATATCTGCAAATCACAAAGTCTACTCAGTAAGGTACACACAGGGTCGTGAAGCATATAAGCAAATGATATGTTACTCTTACTGTAAAAGAGATGAATTCAACTTATTTACTGATTCTCAGTAGTAACAAGAATTGTGTTCAACAGATAAAATTACGACGAGCAAGTAACTTTGCCCTCCAGTTGATATTCTTGAGTACATGAGAGTTGTTTACTCAATAATAAGAACTTCTACAAATATATTTACGCATCCAAAACATACCTAGAAATTAAAAATTCAATAACATGTAATGACTTTGAAATGTAATCTGGAGAAGTTGGCCAGCCTGTAAATCCATCTCTGCTTGCACTATGCTCCATTCCATTTTGGGAACCAGGAGCAGCATGAAGGTCAATAATGCATTTGATATCATATTCTCTGCAACATAATAATTAAGCACATTTTCAAAAGGAAAAATTAAGTTTTAATTGTGCCTTAATAAACCCTGGATGATAAATACAGAGAAAGTAAAACCTACTGTGCCCATGAAAATGCATTATCTAGAGCTTCAAGGCTTCCTCCAATAAATGGACTTGGAGGATCAGGATCAAAAGCAATCCACCACCCAACCGGTATCCTCACAGTATTTATTCCATGTTCATATAGAAATTTGAAATCCTCTGCTGTAATATAGCTATTTCTATGTCTCTGCAGTTACAGAAAGCGGAACAATTAACTAGGAAACAAAATCTGCTATTTTGATTTTCAATATTATGTATGGCTTGGATTGGTTTATTTGAGTAAACCTACTGACATAAGCACTTGTGAGACTATTTGGGAGAGCTTATGGAACAGGTTATGATATTTCCACAAGTTGTTTTCATCTTATTTCCATAAACTCTCCATGATAGCTTATGAAAACAGCTTGTAACATGTTCATAAGCAGTTTCTACTTACTTTCAAAAACTCTCCAGGATTGCTTTGAAAACAGCTTATAACTTATTAAAAAGACAGTGAAAACTAGAATGTTTTAAACACATTATGCCTTTACTGATTTGCAATGTGATAGTCATGAAAGATAAAAACTAAATAATGCCTAACAAGCCTTAATTGTGACGCTAGATAACTATATAGAAAAATATTTTCAATGCAAAAGTTTACCCTAAGAACATCTTCTGCACTCTCATGTCCATAACCATTTGCTAGCTGGTAATCTCCATGTAGGTTATTTGATACAATGGTCATTTCAAATGTGGCTGTGTTATCATCCCATCCGGGTACGCCTGGATAGTCTGCTGTGAGCTGATTACCAATTGTAGCCTATAAAGATAGTGGTATAAGCATTCATGTGAATCTGTTAAAAGTCTAAGATCAATATGGCTTGCCATAGTAAAGCATTATCATATAACATCTTAAAAATCCTTAAAATAATGTTGTTAAATGATTTATAGAGACTAACATGGTGGGGTGTGTAAACATCATCATATTGTACGTGGAACTAATTGACTTTCAATTTAGCAGAAAGCAAAAGGATAAATACCTGCAGATAGGGTCCATTCTTTATCTTGATGTGAACCTTATTTTTCTCATTACGCTTAACTTCAAATGTCTCAGACGTTGAAGGCGATTTTGCTGTTGCAGAGACAGTGCAGCCTCCACCGTCACATGTAAGAAATGGGCCTTGATTGGTACGGAATTGAAATTCAGATTCAGATACTCTCCACAACTGCAACAGAAAAAAGGTCAATCTTTTTATAAAACTTCAAGTTCTTCACACATCACTCTAACAACTTCAAATTAGAATCATATTGAAGTTCACAATCAACAACGTTTATACATTCAGAAATTCAACTGATTTAGGTATGAAACCGTGAAATGCATAAAGTAAGCACTGGAAATGGACTGACAATTAGACACATAATCCTTAATCTGAAAAAATCAAATCGTTGCAACATATAATGCTGGATAGAAAATTAAAATAGACAACCATAGCAACTTTAGATCTTACCCTGAACGTTTCCCATGAAGATGGGGCATCCCTGTCAACTGTCACATTCATTCCTCCCCCATTGTCTGCAGATACATATTTCTGCAATGTCGCTGACTTAAGCTGCACTTCTGTCCCATCCTACATTTTTTACATATATCATCAACACATTGATCATCTAGATAAGTCAATTTAGTCCCACAACGAGCGAGGTGGTGTCATTATAATCTATCAACATTACTAAAATATCCCTAAATGTATCTTCTGCTAGTAATTTCGTACACAAATTGACTAACGGAAGACACACATGAGGACGAAATTAACCAACGAAAACACAAATGAGGACCAAACTAACCAACGAAAGACACATTCGGGTATGCTTTTGTAATTTTGATACATTCAAGTTCTGCAGTGACAACGACTCACACATTCAAGAACCAATATGAATATTTACTCAAATAATAAAGTATCTCGCCGAAAAATGAGGGAAACAAATGTAAAGTCACTCACAAGCATGTCTCCATTGGCAATGCCATCAAACAAAGAAGGTTTAATCCAACCTTCAATAACAAGCCATCCTCCTAAGTTCACTCCTCTAACTTTAAATCCACCATGTAACCCTTCCACTTCAAAGAAACAAGAACAATCAATTCAACAAAAATGAGATATTGGATTCATAACATAACATTGTAATTAAAACATTGAATTTAAACATTTACCTTACCTGAATATACTCCAGAAGTGATGAAAAAACAACACAGTAAAAAAATGCATGCCCATTTGGTAAAAACAAGTCCCATCAAGAATGCTAGCACCAAGAAAGCAAAAATGCAGAATCCATCATAGGAAAAAAAAAATGTTTCAATTCATCAGTTACAGTTATGTTGAAAACCGTATACAATGAAATGAGGATGAAAAATAAATAAACAAATAAAAGAACCTTGTGGAGTGGGAAGAGTATAAAGGGAAGGGAAAAGTGTCTCAAAAGGGAAACTTTGCTTGTGGGATTCTTTCTTCTAATAATTAATTAAAATTAATATATAAAAAAATTGATTAATTAGGAATGTTAGCTTTCATTATCATTAATTGGACTTGAAGGAGAAAAAGAAGAGACAGAATAAGGAAGGACGAGGTGGTTAATATCTTATCTAGATTTTCAATGGTGGTTGGTGGATAAGGATTGAGATCTTAGCATAGGACTATTGTAATAGTTAGTTAATAATGCTAATGCATGCAGCTAAAGAGAATAAAAATGCACTATGCCTTTTTGAACTTCTTGCTTTTTCATATTAGTTGAAAACATAAATTTTGTATGACTTGTCAAAGCATTAAAAAGTTATGCTTGTGAATTGATGTTGGATGATTGTTTGATTCTCTAATAATGATTGATTCGATAAAAAATATGATCAAAGTAAATTATATAAATAATGAACATTATTAAAATACGACGTGTATTTTAGAACTGGATGAGTAGTTGTGTAAAATTATTAAAACAAAAAGAAATCTTCTTTCTCCTCATTTCTCCTTCTCTTCATATCCTAGATCATTCATCTCAATGGTAAATCCTTCTTCAAATAACTTATTATATACTCACGGATATTATATAATTAAAGTGACATTGACATTGGCATTTTAATTTGTGTATTTTGGTGCCAGTCAAAGACTAGAAAAGCATCCCCTCAAAAAAAAAAAAAGACTAGAAAAGCATGAAATAGACTTGAACGCTTCTCATTCTTATTCTTATGTAGTCTAAAAGCAAATTATAACTTGTTCAAAATTATATGTTAGTAGTTGATTGATGTCAGTTCAATTGATAAAAAATTGACTTATATTTCATAAAACTGAAGTTTCAACTTTCGTTATCAGCACAAATATCTTTTTGCTTGATAATTTATAAGTACATATGTTAAGGTATTGAAGTTTTTTCTAACCCTTAAATTCAACTCACCTAAACTTAATTTTCTCAACAACAAAAAACAATTGATTACATGCCTCTAAAATTTGAGGAAAAGCTGAGTCAATTCACAAGGATGTTGGTTCAATCTATGAAAGTCCAAATTTTACGGGATATATTTAGACAAAAGATTTCATCATGTTTAATTGTTTATGAATTAAAAGAAAAATGAGGTTGAAGAAAGAAAATATGTGGCGTGGCTTTAGTTTTATAATTAGATAGGAATCTCTCTCTCACTACTAGTAGTAATTTAATCTAGTTGAATTGATCCAAACTTGCAAGCAAAGTATTTCTTGAAGCATCAAGATCAGAGTTACTTACAAAGCAAACTTATTCCTAATCACAAAAATTACTGCCTCTTTATCACGCTTTCTCCTTATGAATTCAATGCTCCCACACAACTACCAAGTCCATAACCTACCACCTTTCTTCCTTCCACGCCTTAAACTGCATATTTTCCTTTCTTCCTTGCAATATTCAACATTAGTCCATTAAATTAACCCATAACTGCATCTGTACAAACTTCATCATTCGTAGTAAAAAGATTGAATTCTTGATGGGTGGCCAACAAAAGAAGATTAGTCAAAGAGCAAGGGATCATGTTATGGGTTTCAAAGTTTCTCACAAGCCTGCAGGGTTTGACCTTATGCAGAACTGTGATCTTCCTCCTCCTTCCAAGGTTTTTCTAGGTTCAGATAAGACCGTCATATTTTCCATGAATAGAGTTTGTAACATTTCAGGCAAAGAAGAACAGCAAGATAGCAAACAGTATGGTACTTACCAGCTCGAAAATGGTGATGATGAAAAGGATAAAATAGAGCTTCGTAAAGCGCTGGAAGCATCTCAGACACGGGCCAGAGAGGCAGAACAGATGGCTGCAGTTCTAAGAAAAGAAAGGGATGGTCTCTCAATTGCTCTGTTGGAAGAGGCCATGCAGTTGTTTGCTTGTCGCCAACAGATGAGATTGCTTGAGCTTCAAGTTTTGAAACTGCAACAACCCCTTTGGCTGCAGCAACAATCAGCAATGTCGGTGTTTGGTTGCTATGCCAGATCTTCGAAGGGAGCTGTAGGATTTCCCAATGAAGATGGTCACGATGAAAAAACCACTAGTGTTACATGGGTTCTGGCTTTGATTTTTTCATTGGGAATTGGGGTTGCCACTGCCCTTGCTTGGGGATACTAGTCCAGTTTCTATTGCATATGTGTTGTTGATACTTATAGTCTGCAATGCATATACAAATTTTTGCTTTATATTAATACTAAAATATAATTTCATTTCATTACCGATCCATTGTGCCAAACGAGTATCACTCTATAGTGGTTTACTACCACTCTGTGCAACAGTTGCTTATTTTTGCGTTATACTTTGAATGGTCTTAATACTGCGTTTTTGTTCGGTAGCTATATGATACTATGTATGAAAAGCTGGAAAAGACTCAATCGATGCAACTTATATTAAATAAGTCTCGTTTACATAATGGGTACAAAGTAGTACCAACTGCAGCTATATATACATTAGTTTGCGCATATATATATATATATATATATATATATATATATATATATATATATATATATATATATTAAATTTACATTTTCATCATCTATGTACATAATATCATTTACCGCTATACTAAACTTTAAATGACCACACAAATAACAATTTATATGGTCATGTGTATAGTTCTCAGATGATCATAACATTCATCACTACTTGTGAAGATCTCCAAGCAAACCCAGCAGACATGTTTTCCGCACTTGCACTCAACGTGATTGCACCCATCTATCTTCTCAATTATTTGCCCACAAGCAAAACAGCTCTTGACTTGTTCTTTCCCTTTACACCACTCCTTCAGAGATGAGTCTGGGTCATCCTTGAGTTCTCGGTATCTCTCACATGAAAGGTATGGATGATACTCTAAGTGGCACTTGGTGCATGTCTCTGAATAACATGCCCCACAAACAAATGGCTCACTAGCTGTGTCGGAATTTGCAACTCGATAAACTGAGGGGCAGTCAGGAGACGGGCAAAACCTATAAGTTCTCGAGCTCGAAGCTACAAAAGCTCCCAAAGAAGCCCTGAAAAGTTCATCCAACTTATCATTTGACAGGAGAGTTCTAAGATCTGTAAGCAAAATAGGATCTCCACAGCCTTGGTAAGCACAACATATTGGGAAACTGCCTTGGTTCTTAATAGCAGATTCACATTGCTCCACCAGACACAACCGGCAGAACAAATGACCACAGCCTTCAAGTTGATATCCATCCTCAACCTCACACAGGCAAATTGGGCAACTAGGTCCGGTGTCAGGTTTCTCAACTAAATGATGGCTTGAACGCGCAATCTCCATAGTTATTTCCTCCACTCTTGGTTTCAACTCCTTGTTACCATGTAGAAAGATTATTTGTTGGCGTGTGTTAAGTTCGAGATCAGCCCCAGGTACCTTCTCTTTTAGTCCGTGAAGATCTGGCCCAAAATTCTTAACCACTTGCTTCATTAAGTCAGAAGGTAGGTCCTTCCCTCTCAGAGAGATTACTAACTGCTTTTTTTCATGGAGGGAGAGTAGAGATTGAATTAACTTCTGCTGAGCCAGAGCAATCCTGTTGGGTGAACCAAAAATCCGTAAATTCAGATTTTGCCTGTCAAAAATAATGTAAGTTCTTGTCTCTTGCTGTATAGAGCTTTTAAGATTAAAGCCATCTCTGGACAACATGAGCTGTAGAGCTGCGGGAGTGATGCTGTCATGGTCAATGACTTTCCCTCTCGACAGTTCTTCCAGAGGTCTCCTAACTTCTGCCACAGTCTTAGTGGCATTGGCTGTTATCTTCAATCGGTGGGAACCGTTGGCAGTTCTGTTTAGGTTCCACTCAAGACCTAATCAGAAAACCATTGATTGTCAGCAGTCAAATCGTGATAACAAAATGCAATTAAATGTGTCTCATAATCACAATATAAATAAGCTTCCAACAAACCATGGATGGCCAATTTGTCAAATTCAACTTCCAAAATTTAACATAAATAACTATATAGTGCCTATGAAACATTAACTTGACCCACTGTCCATGTTAAAATCCTCAACAGTGGTCAATTTTACAATTGTACAGCGAAAAAAAATTATTAGCATTAAATGGGTGATATAAGATGATTTATCCGGTAGAAGAGATTTAGATCAATCTGAGAGGTTGGTTACGTAGAAATAGCTCATTCTTATATGTGACATTTAAAAATAGCAAAGTTTTTTAAAAATACAGCATAAATTTTAGATCAATTTGAGAAGCTAAAATAAGTAGCAATTGAGAACGAAAAAAATGGATGCAATTGATGACGTGACAGAAACTAACAACCAATATAAGGATGATTTATTTTGGACAAAAATATCCTTAAATACAAGTTTCATAATAGGTGCTTTTTATAATTGTAACCAAACAAATAATAGCGCTTCCACTTTACAAAAAGTTCAAAAATGAAAATAACTTTGTACACTACCTTAAATTAGCGCTTTAAATCTAAATCCATATATATAATGCATCAACTACGAAATAAGTAAAAAAAAGAGGAGAATGAACAACAGGAAAACACTACTGCTCATTTCTCCTTTCATTATCCAAACCTGTTTCACCTTTGTTTTGGGAGAGTTAGGGAAGGGGTACAAAAACAACTGCTGAAGTTTAACTGGATACAAAAAAAATTATTTATATAAAAAAAAAAAACAATTGAACGATAGACATAGGAAAATCAACATTTTTTAGGGGGAAATATTAAGTGGCAGCCATATATGTAAATAAAAGGATCTGCTTTTAAAAGGGCATCAACAGATGAATTACAAGCATCTAAAAAATAAGGAGTATAGTCGTGAAATACCTTTCAAATTGTTGAAGCTTGTGAGTATTTTTTCCAGTTGTTCCGCAATAACATGATACACTGGAGCAGGAAATATCAAGGAACTATGAAACAACTGCTCGCACTTTATCTTCTGCCAAGAAAGACATCCAGGTAACACCTTTCCTTCAATTTTCTCCAGAGCTTTTGCTGCCTCTAAATGTAATCTTCCATCAAAATTAATTAACGCTCTCATGAAAGAATCTTTCGGCTCAGGTGGAAATACCTGAACACGGCAAGAACTAATGTGAGGGTTTATTTTGGGAATTAAGGGGGAAATTTCTTTAAAGAGCGACTCTTCGCAAGCACTGAATGACGGATTTCCAACAGCCTCTCCCCTCACCAAGAAAAAGTCTAGAATCCTTCTACTTGTAGCAGTTCTTAGTACATCCAAAATTTCAGTTTCTGGAAGCTCTTTGTCAAGCCCACTTATCACAATACTGTCCATGGACTTATTACTGAGTGCACTATGGACATACCTCCCTCCGATTGCAAGGTTATAAAAATCTCTCAAGATGAAATCGACATCATTTTTATCACATTTAACTATACCAAATCCTTTGCTAAATCTACGAGGCCAAAAAATTTTGGCTTTCACTTCAGGAAATGAAAATGTTTTATCCCCTCCTATAACTGAATGTGAAGGAAGTATTTTCAAGGAGGAACCGCAAAACTCCTCTCCATCCAGCTCTGCAGCTCTTTTGGCAGCATCAGGGGACGAAAATGTTATCTTGCCCCACTTTTCTCTATCCTCAACATCCTTCACCATGCCAGGGAACTTGTACACTGCACATATACAACCTGAGGTATTCTTCTCAAAAAACATGAGGAGCTCCTTATCATCAATTTCATTTATGTTTGGGTGACACACATCAACACTCAATGAATGCTTCTCAAGTTCCAAATGCCTTATCTCAGCACCAGACCCAAACAATGCTATAGGTGATGAGGAACCTGACCCATGATACAAACATTTTTCCATACATTCAGTGCGTAACCTCTTTTTCTCATATTCTAAAACATCGTTCACCATCATACTAGCTGTATTCATATCATGTGAAGTGGCATATAACTGGATGAGATTCTCGTCAATATTTACTTCAACAAAGATTCTTTCATCCATACAAGCTTTCCTAATACGTGAAGCAAGACCAAACATATTACCGTTGCCTTTCCCACAAAATCTCTTGAGAAGAATAGTTCCCAAACCAGTCAATGTCTTCGTTTGTAACTTCCTCTCTTCCATCTTGGATACATCAAATAAGGGAGGAGGTTGAAGGCTGTATAATAATTGAAAGTCAACAGCACTCACACAGACCAAATATTCATTAGACACTGAGAGAAGCTCACCAAAAACCACCCAACTAGGCCGCTGAGAAAATACAAGCAAGGATGAAGACGGATGAAGTTGAACATGTTGTCCAGTTTGGGCTACTTCATAAAGTTGATTGCGTCCAGAGAACATAGCTACATTTTCAGCAAGTGAGGACAGTATAACCTTTTTCATATTCGTATCATGAACAGAAGGCGTATGAGGGTTCCAACGCCAGTAACTTGGAACAACAAAACCATGTTCGCGCTCTAGGAAAGATTCTAACTCCAAAACTGTGTCTTGGCATCTCCTCATACATTTGGCATTGATGCTGTTTTCCCAACACCATTTATTCCTCCTATCTCGAGGCTGAGCTTCCCATTCCTTGTATACCGAGAGAAGAGTAAAAAGGTCACCATCAGGATGGCAAAATTGCACTTTGAGACAGTCAGATCTTTGTTTGTCACCTTCATTACCAAATCTGCAAAATATGTTACTAGCATTGGGCATCATGGCAGCAAGGACAATGCCTTCTCTACCCAAAGCTAGTCCGAAACAGCCAAGAATAAGTTTACCATGCCTAGGTTCAATCCCCATTCTTGCCAAGTACCTACCTTCATAAGTTAGCTCATGAACATTGTTGTTCAGTTTAATGAATCCTAATTGAATTAGATTCCTGATTGCCATCTCAATAGAGCTGGGGCTTGGAGCATCGACAAAATCAAAATCCTGCACATTCTTCACCCCTAGAGCAAGGATCTTCAAAACTGCTACACCAAGATGAACTCTTCGAATCTCAGGTTCTTGATTTAGTTCCATAGACCGATAATCAGCTTCAGAGTACATCCTATAGCATCTGCCAGGCTCAGTCCTCCCAGCACGACCAGCCCTTTGATTAGCAGAGCTCTGGCTGATCCAGCAAACCTTAAGTACATTCATCCCAGTGCAAGGATCAAATCGGCAATCTTTAACCAACCCAGAATCAATCACATACTTAACACCAGGAATTGTAATTGATGTCTCTGCAAGATTCGTCGAAAATATCACTTTTCTTTTTCCAGGGTATTTCTGGAAAACATGAAATTGCTCTTCGGACGAAAGTTTCCCATGCAAGGGTAGAGCAACTGCAGATAGGGCTTTAAAGTTTTCGCAGGCCCATTCTACTTCTACCTGTGAGGTCAGAAAGGCAAGAATAGCTCCTTCTTTCTCTGTTTTGTGAATCTCGGTTGCCAGTTTGACAACATCAAAAACATATGGGGCCAAAACAGCAGAACCAGAATGTTCTCCATATTCAGAAGGAACGTATCTCACCTCCACAGGGAAGTTTCTCCCAAGCACATGGAAAATTCCACAACCATAGAAATAATCAGATAGCTGCTTAGCATCAGCAGTAGCAGACATGATGATAAGCCGCATTTCAACCCTTTTGCAAAGTAAATTCTTTATCAACGCCAACAGTAGATCAGTATTTAAGCTCCTTTCATGTGCCTCATCAACTATGATACACGAGACCCCTGACAAATTCCTATCACTCATGTACTGCTGCAATAAACAGTGATCCGTCATGAATGCTATCCTAGAATCATCAAACTTCTGGCAGGATGAAAATGACGAATAACACTGGATCGAATTTTCTTCATAACACCCTTTACTTTCTTCCTGAACCCTTTCAGCCAATGACTTGGCAGCAATCTTGCGAGGCTGAGTGCACACAATTGTCTCATCAGCCCCAATGCCAGAATCGGCGAGAAACTGTACTATCTGAGTACTCTTCCCAGAACCAGTCTCTCCAATCAACACTGTTATCTGCACATATACTACTCATAAGAACAACCACAAAAATCTGAATAGCAACATAATTAATAGCATCTACGGGCAAAAAAAAATTAAGTTTTTCACACAACCTACAAATACTAAAGTCAGGAAGTAATATCGCTTCCCAAGATCACATAATCGAATTACAACAACAACAACAAATCATTTTTCAAGCATCTATAAAAAATACCTGTTGGTGATGAATTTGTTGAAGAATGTTCCTCCTGTAGGCATAAATGGGCAATCCTTCTTCGAGTCTGCGCCGTTCCCTAACAATGAGACTATGAATCTTCCCCCAGTCAAAACCTCCACCAAACTTAAACACCGGAATAAAATCATGGCCACTCTCCACTTTACTATCCTCTTCCAAATGCTGCAGAATACACTCCATAGCAAACTCGAACTCCTTCAATCTCCTCTCAATCAAACTCTTCTCCTCATCAAGCCCTTTCTTCATCTGAATATTCTGTTCCTGCACTCTAATCGCAAAAGGTTTACCCAACAAACTTGCAACACGCGAAATCTCCTTGGACACACGATCCCACTCCTCCACCCACTTCTTCACTTCCTTCCCTTCCATCAACTCCTTCACATGGCTAGCAAAAACCCTCCTGAGACTCCCTTCCAGATCAACAGTATCAGAAGGAACCATTACATTCGAAATCAATTCCGGCTTAAAATCATGACCTCCAGAAATCCTCGATTCCCAGAACCAAACAACAGCATCACGAGCATCCGTCCATTGCAGAAAATTGAGCGACGCAGCAACACCGTCCCAGGGGTAGAAACAGTAATTATCAGGGTTGGGTTTACACTTACCGATCAGAGAGTCTACATCGTCGCGGTTGAGTGCACGACGACCGAGGTGAAGCTTGAGGATGAAATTGGGAGGAGGGTGAGGTGGATTTCGCTCTGGAGGACGGTCGACACGGTGGTTGGAGTGAAATCCAGGTCTCCGGTGACGGTAAACGGGACAGGCGGAGTGAGGGGGTTGACGGTGGAAATAGGGGGTGTGGTTGGTAGAAAAAGTTTTCTTCATGGTGAATCGATTTAGCGATGAAAAACGAAACCCTAATTCGTAATGCGTTTATGTGTGAGTGATCTTAAATATTTGGGTTTTCTTGGTATCTACTCCTTCTACTGGTGCTGGTTTAGTGTATAGTGTGACCTTATTTTTCTCACCTTTTAAACTTCTTTGCTAAACGACAAATAAATATATGGTTTTATAGTGTCTGAATGTATTCTCACATTTAAAATATGAGCTGTCAAATTAATATACTAGTAAAGATATTTTATGAATTAGTTGATTAAAAAATGCTATTATAATTAATTTCATTGAATGTTACTATATTGTTAGTGTGTGTACGAATTAAATTTATTAAAACATTTGTTTATTTTAGAAAAATCAAAAAGGAAAATAGGGTGTATTAATTTAAATTTGAGATAAGATTGAGTGTAGATAATCAAACAAAGTATAAAAATTTAGATTGTTTACGACTTACACAAGTTATGTATGAGTTGTATAGGAATGACATGACTTTGAGAAACTATTTGATAATAGGTTACGAAACTCGTGAGTTTCTTTAAAATGATCATGAAAGATGCGCTTAAAGTACTAGTTAACAAAATCCTTTTAGATATCACGAGTTTTCTTTTCTATGGACATCGTGATTTTTGGAGATAAAAATTAAGTCGGCGTCTTTTTAAGAAGTTAAAAGATTCTTGTTAATTGGTAGAGGTTCGCTTTAGTATTTTTTTTTTCGCACTTCTTTTATTAATTTGGAGGGAAGAATTTACCTAAACTAAATCTCGCTTGAATTTGTACGTTATCACGCCTGATACTTTGTTAACTAGCTCAAAACATAGTATTTTTGATCCATTCTTGAATGCGATATTACTTATTCCCGCATTTCAGTTACACTCATTGCCGCGTTTTACTTAACCTTACCTATTTTTGAGGTACTTTCATCTGTAAGGGCCGCATGTCTTATTTTGTTTACCCTTACCTATTCCAGAGGTATTTTCATCGGGAAGGATCGCATGCCTTATCTCGCTTAACATTACTTGTTTTCGATGTATTTTTATATCCAAAGTATTTTCGAGGTATTTTCACAGGAAAGGACCGCATACCTTATTTCGCTTAACCTTGCATGTTTTACTAAGAAGGCCCACATACCTTGTTTCGATTAACTTTATCTATTTCCGTTGTATTTTCATCTCTGAAGTTATGATATTATCCCTTAAAAGTTTTTTTTTTTTTTGAAGAAGCTAAATTAGTCCATTCAAATTGACACCAGAGAGAATTGAATCTGAGACCTTTAGGAGGAGCACCCTCTCAGGTTCCAAACTAATACCACTGACCAACTCAGGTGGGGTATTTGGTTATTTCTTGTTCGGGTTTTTTATTCGTTTTTTGTGTTTTGGCTTACTGGAAGTTGATTTACTTTCATTAACAAGCTTGGTCTTGATTTTTTTTTCTTCCAAATAACCGTCTCATTGAAGAAACATCGTTGTATTAATTTTTTTTCTTCCAAATAATCGTCTCATTGAAGAAACATCGTTATATTAATTATGTTTTATAATTTTTGGCATGCTTTTGATATTATCCATTTTTGACTTTGTTTATTTAGTAAATTTAATAAGAAAAAAATAATTAATGATAAAGATACAAACATTGAAATAGTTATTTTTTAAGGAAAATATTAAAATAGTTGCTATTTTTTTTATTATAGAATGTTAGACTATAAATGTGTTAAAATATTAGAAATAATAAATATCTCGAAAAAAGGCGGCGTTAAAGTCCCGTGTTTTTTATACATCATCAAAAATATTTTTGTTTTATTTTTGTATATAAATTTCTAAATATTTATATTTTATTTTTGTATATTCCTACTCGTTAGTGTAGTGTGACCTTTTGTCCTTTTCTCATCTTTTAAACTTCTTTGCTAAACGACAAACAAATTTTGTTAATTTTTATCAAACTAATGCACAAAGATTAGACGCATATTCCTAAAAAAAAAAAAAAAAACCTTAGACGCATATAAAAAATAAATACTTTTGAAAGGATATGTAGTTTTTCTTTTTTTTTGTCAAGTAAAGGATATACAGTTTTATATGGTAAAGATATTTTATGAATTAATTAATTAAAAAATGGTATTTTTTTAAGGAATTAAAAAAAATGGTATGATAATTAATTTGATTGAATGTATTGTAAATAAATTTATATTGTTGGTGTGTACAAATTTAATTTTTAACCCTTCAAAAGAAACTAAGACATTTGTTTACTTTTCAAAAATCAAATTGGACAACAGAGTGTATTAAATTAAATTTGAGACAAAACTGGGTGTAGATAAAAAAAAGTATAAAAGTTTAGGTTGTTTGCGAGTTGCATAATTCATGTATGAGTTGTATAGGTATGACATGACTTTGAGAAACTATTTGATACTAGGTTATGAAAATCATGAGTTTCTTCAAAATGATCATGAAAGATGCGCCAAATATATAGTTAACTAAACCTTTTTAAATATCATGACTTCTATTTTCTTTGGACATCGTGTTTTTCAGAGAGAGAAGTTAAGTTGGCGTCTTTTGAATTAAGAAGTTAAAAGATTCTTGTTAATTGGTAGAAGTTTGATTTAGGATTTTTTATTTTTTTGCACTTCTTTTATTAATTAGGAGGGAAGAATTACCTAAACCAAATCTCGCCTAAATTGGTACCTTATCACGTCTAATCCTTTGTTAACTAGCTTAAACCTTGGTATTTTCGGTCCATTCTTAAACTACAATATTACATATTCCCGCATTTATGTTATACTCATTGCCCCCGTTTCGCTTAACCTCACCTATTTCCGAGTTATTTTCATCGGGGAGGGCCGTATGCCTTATTTTGTTTACTCGTACTTATTCCCAAGGTATTTTCATCGGGAAGGATCACGTGTCTTATTTCATTTAATCTTACCTATTTCCGATGTATTTTTATTTCCAAAATATTATCAAGGTATTCAACCGAAAAGGACTACATATCTTATTTCGCTTAACCTTACCTATTTCCGATATATTTTTACTAGAAAGGCCCGCATACCTTGTTTCGTTTGACTTTATCTATTTCCGATGTATTTTCATTTTCCAAGTCATGATATTATCCCATAGAAGTATTTGGTGATTGTTTTATCTTTTCTATTTGTTACTTACTTTTAGGTTCATTCTGTACATTTATTTCTTGTTCCCGTTTTTTATTTGTTTTTTGTGTTTTGGCTTACTGGAAGTTGATTCCCTCTCATTAACATGCTTGGTCTAGCTTTTTTCAAATATAATCGTCCTGTTAAAGGAACATCTTTGTAGTAATTATGTTTTATAAATTTTTATACTTTTTGGCTTGCTTATGATATTGTCCCTCTGATTTGTTTATGATATTATCCCTTAAACATCTATTTCTTGAAGAAACGTCAAATTTACTTTTTATCCTTTATGATATTATCCTTTTTTTTTGCTTTGTTTATGTAGTAATTTTACTTTTTGGCTAACAACAAATTCATGCTCCGCATTTATCGAGCATTAAAGCACAGATTATGCGTTAAAACGCAATTGGAATGTTATTTGTATTTAAAAATAAGAAGAAAAAACCAATGATAAGGATGACTTTAATGATAGAAACATTGAAATGGATATTTTTTTTTAAGAAAACATTGAAATAGTTGCTATTAAATATTATAGAATGGTAGACTATAAATATGTTAAAATATAACAAATAATAAATATATTACTAATAAGAAATATCTCGCAAATAAACCTGAGGATTCCTAATGGAGGAGACTGTCGTTGAAACATAGCAATTTCAAGGAGTTTTTGAAGTAATTCACGAAGAAATCAAGCAAATCAGGCAAAGCAAGACTTCAAAGATTATTGGGCCTTGGGAAGATGGAGAAAGAAGATTCAAGAGGCCTCATAAGACTTTACCGAGGGAGGAATTGTGTTCCTAAATCCCAAGACAACTTAACTATGAAGAAAACACATCAACAGGCGAAGAATACAAGAAAACAGGAAAGTAATGCACTGAAACACCCAACTCACAACAGGAGGCGCGAGGTGCCCGAAAGTGATACAATAAAGCGCCTGGAGGCGCAAGGCACCTCAAAGCCCTAGGCACATGACCTCAAGAGCAGGGTTCCCAAAATCTTGCGAAAAAAATCATTTTTCGTGACTTTTTCGCCCCTGGAAGCCCATGATTTAGCCCAAGTTAGGTGGAAACTTTCCCTATAAATATCACCCTTCCTCATTCAAAATTTCTCATTCAGAACTGGAGCAGTTCAAGAGGAAGGCTATTCTAGGAGGCAAGGAGAAGTTTTATCTTCTCTTGTCTTTTTCTAGGGTATGTTTTTATCTTTTAGTATATTTGTCTTAATTATCATGTGTAACTAGATATTTATAGGTTAGGGTTCTGAGATGAACCTTTGTTTATTTTTGTTGGATAATATATTTAATGTAATGTCGTTTTATTTTAGTTTATTTTCTGTTCACTATTAAGTTTTGTTAGTATTAATTTATTTTGGCGAGGTGCAACCCTAAATTAGATACTTAGGTCGTGAAAGAGCTTAACATTGTTATTACTATATGGATACTTATACCTTGATATTTATATCCTTATACTAGTAACCATCTGTCTTGGAAGTAGGTGATTAGTAAACTAGACGAAAGGTATCAAAAGTGAGTCGACCCTATTAGTAAGTATTTAGGAGGTGACATACTAATATTGAGTAAAATCTGTTGAACCTAAGAAGTAACTAGTTTTAGTAATTATGGAAACAAGCACCGAGGGGAATAAACCTAGTAAGACCATTGTCCTCGACCTCCAGGTAAGGTAGACGATGATAGGGCTGCCCGTTTTTAGAATTACTTTGGGGAGAGGAGAGTGTTCTAAGATTCATAGATGGGAAGACCTTTGAGAACATTGACCTTCATTGCCTCTGGAAACATAGGAATACCAACTTAAGTTTATGTTTCAATTATGTAACGCCCTATTTAATTATTTGATTATTTTATTGAATTTAGAGTCTATGTATGTGATTTATAAGATTTAAGCGATTTATATGATTTATGAGATGTGTTGTGTTTTATTAAGTGACTTATTTTATTATTTAATAGAATAAGATTTAGAAATAAAATAAATATTGAGTTGTGGGTGTAACACCCCGAAATCCCAACTTAAAATTTCATACATTTAATCAGAGTATATCACAATATTCAGGATGTCACATTTCATAAAATCTTTAAAACAAAACGAATAATAATTTATTCTTCATCAATATTCAAAACATAGCAGCGGAATCATAAACGTCTCAAATTATTAAAATAATAATTAATTCTTAGCACAAGGCTCATAAACATCCCAAAAATCAAGTTACATCGCAAACATCATCATTTAGTCAACATGATACGTAAAGAAATAGAATTTAACAAAACCCCATCCCGTTACATATCAGAGCATTTCCTACGACACCACAAGGACCTCTCACATCGTCGAACCTAAGCTTGGTCACCTGCACTTGCCCACAAGGCGGCAATTCCAACAGAAGGGGTGAGATTCACAACAATTATATTAACATATAATTCAAATAAATATGCTTAACAACAACAACTATAATCATCACATATAACTGAAAAACATCCCAAACATCTACGTATAATAAATCATCTTATAACAACTTCACATAACAAACGTCTCATAACATCTCAGACACAAGACTCGACAAATGCAACTCTAACATCTTAACATCATGCATGTGGTACCAATATTTTAGCTTTAATAAGCTTCACCGTCGCTTTGAGCAAAAGCTCCACCGTCTCAAATTATGCAAATGCATGGACTCGACTCTTTATTCTTAAACAAGTCAACACAACGTCTTAACATCAAATACGACTCTTTATCGACACATGCAATTATACAATACATAACAGCAGCTCAGCACACTTAACATATATATTTACAGTACATAGTTATCGTCGCAAATATCACTTATACTTCATTCTTAAAACTCACTTAATAGGCATATAATCATGGATCAACGCCAACAATTTAAATCATCTTACAGCATCAGTACAAGTTGTAATTTAGGTCTTAAACATCTCTAATACTACCCAAAGGTCTACCCTCAAAGCCTCGCTCAAAACAGAGTTATAAAACTCGAGTTATAGTGGTCTGAGACCACATTGCTCGCTATGGCGAGTGGTTCTGCTCGCCACGGCGAGCTACTGAATTTGCATTCTGCCAGTGCTCGCTACGGCGAGTGATGTTGCTCGCCTCGCGCGCACTAAAGTGGTCGCTCACCACGGCGAGCTCAGCTGCTCGCCTCGCGAGTATTTACCTAACTGCTCGCCACGGCGAGCTATCGCAGACAGGTTACGGGTTCGCTCGAAACCTCGCCAAAACTCGTCCAATTCTCCATGTTCTGGCTCTAATCCTTCAGAATTATAACCCTAGTGATTAATCTAGGTTCTGTAACAGGTTTCTACATCAATTTGCATCATTATAACATCAATTCTTCAAAAATCTACAAAACCCTAACTTATGAAATCTCTCAAACTCTCTCCCAATTCCTTTGTTAATTGATAGAATTTTGGCAAGTGTACCAAATACTATCGAAGTAATAAAATAAGTTCGTATCCACGAGGACTGTGTTAATCTCAATTTAGAAATAAAGTAAATATTTAGGATGTATAAATTATTTTGTAAAATATAGGTAGTAGATTTGATTTGATTGCATAAAATTAAATAACATAAAATAAAATAAAGATTCTGTTAGAAAATAAAGATTCAGTCAAAAAATATAGATTCGGTTAGAAAATATGAAGAGAGATGAGATCAGGTCTTTCGAATCATCTAAGTCCCCATAATTGGTATACTGCACCTATTCTTATGAATGATTTTCTAGTTTCACGATAGTTAACAAAATAGTCCTAATCAATCCCTTGAGTTAGGACCCTCTTCTAAGATTACAGCCCCTAATCCCTTAGGTGGTCTAATAATCTTCGAAGGTTTGAAGCACGTTAACCTAATATCATTAATAAAGAATTATCCATTCCTAGACTAATTATAATCATTAGAACAACTCAATTCTGTCTAAGTTGAAAGCTAGGGTCAGTAGTCATTCATTCTCACTAAATCATGTTTATATTTGATCAGGATATAAAAAGCATTAAGAACAATTGAATTGAATAAAAACTAGATTGTCATTCACAATAAATAGAGTTTCACAGCAACATGGTTCAATTAGGGTTACAAAGAATCATCTCAGACCTAATCTCTAAGAGATTTAGCTACTCATAATCGAGTTTACAAATATCATAATCAATAATGGAATCAAAACATACATGAACTGATAGAAGGTTGAAGAATTCGCCCTCCTAGCCGTCTTTAGGTCTCAAAATCGCACTTTGCTCTCTCCAATTCGTAACCCTTGTTTTCAGCCTTGCCTTCAGCTTAAATAGGCAATTTTCCCATTATGGTGCTGTCAAAAACGTGTCACGATTTTTGAAAACGTGACACGATTTTGCAACCGTGTCACGATTTTTGAAAGCGTGTCACGATTTAGTGGCAGTGGCAAACTCCAACTTTTTGTACTTTCTTGCTTTTTGCACCTCCAAGATGTCTAAAAATGCTCCAGACTCAATAAAAACATCAACACAACTGTTTCTTCAAAATCTTCTATTTTTCTTGCTTTCCTTGCTGTTAAGCTTGCTTGTGAACTCAAAAATATCATAAAAAGACTCTAAAAATATGAAATGACGGACTGTCATCACAACCCCAAACTTGAACCATTCCTTGTCCTCAAGGAATCCACTTGCAATATTGATAATCGACAGTAAAATAACAACTACCTGATCAAGCGATAGTACCCAAAAGTTCAACTCCTTACTAGTTAAAGATGAGTTAGTTTGACTTGTTAGCATCCACCAACTCACAACTCCACGCAACAATTTGAATAGGATTCACACATAGTCGACATGCAATCTACATATTACCATAAGCTTGAAAAGTTTCTAAACGTCAATCAAAATCAATGTCAATGCACACTTTGAGGTCTTTAAGGGTTATAATGGGGCTTAGGTGAAGGTGGGATAATATTTGGAAAAGTATGCTACACAAAATCATGAGTTAGGCACTCCTACAGAAATTAAAGCATGGATTCAATCCCTTAATTCACCTTTGAAACAACAATTTGTAAAGGTACTAGAGAACATTTGTAACTTTTTGGGATGATCGAGTTTAAAGTTACTCGGATTTTCAATGATATGTCCCTTTTTCATTTTTTTTTTTTACTGCACCATTTTTGTGTGTATTTTTCATTCATCACTTTTTTTTATAAGTTGTTCTTTCTTTATTCTCTAGTACCTCCACCCCAAACTTAATTGGTTGCAAATTCCAATAGCAACCCCAAACTTAGTATTTAGCAACATTCTACAATGCCTAACTCAGATAAAACAAAGTGGGATAAATCCTAAAAGTCTCTAAGCTTGTAATGTAGTTTGTCACCGAACAAAAAGTTCTAAACCTACCGGCTCAATTTGGCTAAAAAGAGGATATAAATTCAATAAGAAATCAGGGTATGCTTCAAAAAGGCTCATAGGACCAAGCACTTTTGCCTCAGTATGCAATAACAAAAATCAATCGACAGTAGAGAAACAATGCAAGTTCTAGAAATGTAAAAGCATGGAACACTCTTATATAAGTAAATTGGAAAAAGAAAATTTGGCCATGAACCTTACAGTGTTTAGATTTCTGGGAGTTGTGACTACCTATCTTTAACTGCCGTACACTTCGCTTTTGAACACAAGTCACTCCTCCTTTTGAACTTTTGGAATACCACTTGAACAAACAATTGTTACTAAACTGAAAAAAAATCAACAAACAAGCAAATTCATCAATAATAAACAAGTTCAGATTCAATTACATAACAAGGGGATACAACCGAGAAAATTAAAGAAAAATTGTTTGACTCAACAATAGAAATTAAATACTGAAAATAAAAACATAAGAAAAGGATGGGTTGTCTCCCACTAAGCGCTTTCTTTTACGTCATTGAGCTTGACGCTTTAACCACTGTTAAGGTGGCAAATATGTCAGAAAGAACACATCATCCTTCTTCTTCCTCTTGTTTGGTAGGAATTCCATGAATTTGGCACAAAGAATCAGATACTCCCATGCACCTATTGTTAAACCTTTAGAATTTGAAATCTCCCACCTTAGAGAAGGACATGCATCATTTTGCACACGAGTGATTTCCTTAACCCCCACTGGTTCAGACTTCGGGTAAATATCAATACTCCTTACTTTGGGATTTTCTTCCACCACAACCTTGTGATACTCAGTCTCCATCTGAACCAACTTCCTCTGAGACTCATGCGCTTTCTCAACAAGATCACCACACTGAACATCAAACTTCTCAAATGAAACTTGATTTGACACCAAGAAATTATCCAAAATATTTTGAAGTTGAGTATTGTAATCGATGTTGATCATCTCTTTCTTCCCTTCACAATCACTACCTGGTTGATTTGCCTCATAACGATCATTTTTCTTATTTAATCTCGAGATTGCATTGTCCAAATATTTGATCTTCAAAGATAGAATATATTTTTCATACTGCAACGTAACAATCTCTTCTATGTCATAGAGGCGTAACCTGTCTACTAACCTGTCTATCATAGCTGCAAAACTTGGACAAACTTTTTAGTAGCAAAGTACAAGAAGATGAACATGAAGGGATTTTTTTTTTTAAGATATATACAAAAATATAAATGACAGAAATCCTAAATAAAAACAAAATTTCCAAGTTGAAATGATTTAACAGTCCCCGGCAGCGGCGCCAAAAACTTGATAGAATTTTGGCAAGTGTACCAAATACTATCGAAGTAATAAAATAAGTTCGTATCCACGAGGACTTTAGAAATAAAGTAAATATTTAAGATGTATAAATTATTTTGTAAAATATAGGTAGTAGATTTGATTTGATTGCATAAAATTAAATAACATAAAATAAAATAAAGATTCTGTTAGAAAATAAAGATTCTGTCAAAAAATATAGATTCGGTTAGAAAATATGAAGAGAGATGAGATCAGGTCTTTCGAATCATCTAAGTCCCCATAATTGGTATACTGCACCTATTCTTATGAATGATTTTCTAGTTTCACGATAGTTAACAAAATAGTCATAATCAATCCCTTGAGTTAGGACCCTCTTCTAAGATTACAGCCCCTAATCTCTTAGGTGGTCTAATAATCTTCGAAGGTTTGAAGCACGTTAACCTAATATCATTAATAAAGAATTATCCATTCCTAGACTAATTATAATCATTAGAACAACTCAATTCTGTCTAAGTTGAAAGCTAGGGTCAGTAGTCATTCATTCTCACTAAATCATGTTTATATTTGATCAGGATATAAAAAGCATTAAGAACAATTGAATTGAATAAAAACTAGATTGTCATTCACAATAAATAGAGTTTCACAGCAACATGGTTCAATTAGGGTTACAAAGAATCATCTCAGACCTAATCTCTAAGAGATTTAGCTACTCATAATCGAGTTTACAAATATCATAATCAATAATGGAATCAAAACATACATGAACTGATAGAAGGTTGAAGAATTCGCCCTCCTAGCCGTCTTTAGGTCTCAAAATCGCACTTTGCTCTCTCCAATTCGTAACCCTTGTTTTCAGCCTTGCCTTCAGCTTAAATAGGCAATTTTCCCATTATGGTGCTGTCAAAAACGTGTCACGATTTTTGAAAACGTGACACGATTTTGCAACCGTGTCACGATTTTGCAACCGTGTCACGATTTTTGAAAGCGTGTCACGATTTAGTGGCAGTGGCAAACTCCAACTTTTTGTACTTTCTTGCTTTTTGCACCTCCAAGATGTCTAAAAATGCTCCAGACTCAATAAAAACATCAACACAACTGTTTCTTCAAAATCTTCTATTTTTCTTGCTTTCCTTGTTGTTAAGCTTGCTTGTGAACTCAAAAATATCATAAAAAGACTCTAAAAATATGAAATGACGGACTGTCATCATTAATCATAAACAGATGAATTACAGTAAATACAATTGAAGCTAGGCTCACCCTTACCTGGTATGTTCACAGAATTGGGGTTCCCTCTTCTCTGGCCACTTTTCTCCCTTTTTGCAAAAGTCTGTAACGTACTGACTGTTTCTCTCTAAACCTAACTTCCTTTTATACCTCTTACTAATCTCACTTATCCCCACAACTCTATCTTATTTATGAAACAACCCCATCTCTCAAAATTATTGTTACAATATCCCATCTTAATTTTCATATAAATATATATATATATATATATATATATTAACATCACATATTTTATTTTATTAAACAATAAAATAATCACTACATCACAACATCATCTCATACGTCACAAACATCATTAAAATCATATAATATATAATAATATACTATATACTCTAATAAAATAATTAAATAAATAAAGTGGGCGTTACAGTGGGGCTGTTTTGGAAATTAGATAGAGTTACGAGGGAATAAGTGAAATAAGATAAAGAGGGTTGAGGAAATAAATAGGAGAAAATAGGTCAGAATAGTTTTTACGTGAAACAAGTTGTTTTTGGAGAAAAAGGGAGAAGACAAGAAAAGAAGAGAACCTAGAAGAGAGGCTGCCAATCGACTAACATAAGGTAAGGGTGAGCCTAGCATACAATTTTATTAAGTATGTAATTCATCTAATTGCATTTAACAAGTTGTAGGATTAGTTTTGAGAATTTGGAAATTAGGTTAAAAGTGGTGAATTGATGATTAATTGATGAAAATTTGTTAGATTGATGTAGAAATTGTTTACAGACCTTAGATAATTCATAGGATGATTTCTGGGATCAATGTTAGACCTTAAACCATGAGATTAGGCGGATTTTCGAGAAAATATGCGTTCTGCCCGAGCCTGACATTCATCGCTCGCCACGGCGAGTAACCTAGTTCTTGAACTTGCCCAGATATTCATAGCTCGCCACGGCGAGTGAGAGATTAGTTCACCACGGCGAGTTAGAGTTTTAGTCCGCCACGGCGAGTGAATACTCGCCTGGCGAAGCAGTCCATGTTTCGAGCTCACCATGGCGAGATATACCTCGCCTCGCGAGATACACAGTAACAGTACCCTTGTTTCGTGATCTTGTGTCCTTTCGTATCGAGTTGTTGCGAGTTGATCCCTGGGGTAGAAATAGAGTTGTTTATGACATTAAAAATGAACTGTGATGTTGTTATAGGATAAATTACATGTTGTTACTAATGATATATATATATATATATATGTGTGTGTGTGTGTGTGTGTGCGCGCGCATTATGCGAATTATAATGATACTTCGAGACGATGTTTAAATGTTGATATTGTCTTATCTTAAGACTAATAATGTGCTGCCATGTTGCTGTTTACATTTGTTTAAAGTTGCATGTGTCAGTCTAAGTTGTGAGTTATTGATCAAAATTATTGGAGTCATATAAGATGGTTATGTTGTAAGATGTTGAGTCCATGCATGTTCATTTAAAGACGAGGGCTCATGCCCTAGGAGCTTTTGCTCAATAGCGACGAGGGTTTATGCCCTAGGAGTATATTTATGCTCAAATAGCGACGAGGGCTTATGCCCTAGATTGGTACCACATGCATGAGTAAGACGATTAAGTTGCATAGTCAAGTTAAAGTTGCATTGTCGAGTCAAGTTGTCAAGTGAATTTTGAAGTTGATTATGAAGTTGATTAAGATGATGATGATGTTACCTGATACTTGTTATAATATGTTACGTTATGTTGTTAAATATAATTGTTGAATTGTATGCTTAATATTATTGTTTTGCGAATCTCACCCCTTCTGCTTGAAAATGTTGCTCTTCGTATGAGTAACTTGTAGGTAATCAAGATTAGGTGAAGTCGTGTGAGGATTTCTCTCGTTGCGTCTTAGGAGCTCTGATACGTAATGGGATGAGATTTTTGTTATTGCTTTTCTATTCCTTACGTATTATTTATGAAGATTTATGATAATGATGTTGACTTTGTTTTATGAGACTTTTATGATGAGGCCTTTGTGCCAAAGACTATTTTACAGGTTTAAATAAATTCCGCTGCGATACGTTAAAGATTTTGTTAATGAAATTGAAGGATAAATAGTTATTTAATCCGTTTATGATTTTATGAAAGAAATGTGATATTCTGTTATGTGAATACTCTGATTTATTTATGAAATTTTTATGTTGGGAAAACGGGGTGTTACAAATTACCTTTGAATTAGCAAGACCCCGCAAGTTAGGATCACCAAGCGATCAACAGGTGCAGCTTGACAATCAACTAGGTTAGAACGTCACAACGTTCTCATCACTTGTATAATATACTTAAGATAACTAAATGTGACATGAATGTTATTTAATATCCAACAAAATAAACAGGGGGATTCAAAGAGTCTGAACCACTGCTTACATTTATGCAACGAAAAACAGGTAACTTGCTCTGTTGCAAACAAATAAAAATTGCAATCTATAACCCTTATCTCTTTTATTTTATATCTTCAACTTAAAATAAGAAACAAAAATTGTTTAGACGAAACGACAACACAAGTGGATACGATACTTTACTTATCACTTTATTACTTGGTAAATGATTTGACACACTTCCCTAATCTGACCATCAATAGGCATGGGAGTGGGGAGATGGTTTGACGATAACATCCTTAGGAAGATTGGAGATGGTGGTAGTACTTTTTATGGACGAACAAATGGATTGGGGATGTCTTTTTGAGTGTTAGATTCAACCATTTATTTAATCTGGCAGAAAATCCATTGTGTTTGGTGGCAGATATGCATCATTAGAGTGGGATGAGGGAGGAGGCGTGAAAGTGGCGAAGAAGGTTGTTTGCGTGGGAGGAAGACCTTCTTAAGAACTGTTTTTTTTTGTTACATAACATTGTTTTGCATGATGATACTCATGACCTATGGATATGGTTACTCGATCCAACCAAAGGCTTCTCAGTCAGTGATGTTTACCATTTGATCACAACATCATGTTAGAACACTGAGAGGGTTACTACGACTACTATTTGGCTTAAACATGTTCCCTAAAAGTTACTTTATTCGTGTGGCGTCTTTTTCGCAGCTGTCTACCAACAAAGGATAACCTTCTTACATGGGGTATCATTTAAGAAGAAACAATCGTTTGCGTTGGCAAATGCAGGGTTCAGGAGTCAGCAGATCATCTTCTCATCACTTGCAGTCATTTAAGTCAGCTATGGATGCAAATTCGGAGCTGGCTTGGTCTTTCTTCGGTTGATACATATTGTGCCCAGGATCATTTTTACCAGTTCAGTCATTTAGTAGGTTTTCCTCGACAAACTCATCAGTTTCCGAAACTTATTTGGTTCGCTTGTGCTTGGACATTTTGGAACGAAAGAAATAATTAAATTTTGAACAACAAAGCCTTGCCATTACATCAGTTGCTCGATCAAGGTAATTTACTCTCTTTTACTTGGCCCATGGCTAAAACGATCAATTTTGCCTACACCTACCATGAGTGGTGGCAACATCCTTTATTTGTATGGGCATATATTTGTAATTACTTTTGCTATTTTGTGGCAGCTTGCCTTTGATTTCGGCTTTGCAATCTCTGTACTAACTCTAGCTGATCTCCTCTAGCACACTTGGTGCGGCGGGGATCACTTTCGTTGTGTTAATAGATTTCAAAACAAGAGCTGACAGAAAGTGGTCAGAATTGATTTATAGAAACATGGACGAGGTTAACCTGAACTTGGAATTGACAGATGAAGTGTAACACCCCGTTTTCCCAACTTTAAAATAACATAGATTAATCAGAGTTTTTCAACTTAATAACAGAGTGTCACATTCAACTTTACAAAAATCCAACAAATATAAATATAGCTAAATTGCTATTTATTAAAACTTTTGCTTTTATAAAAATTTAACAAACATGCAGCGGAAATAATTCCAACATCTTAAATAGATTCTCATAAAAATAGTTCAACATTGTTTAAAAGGAAATACGTAACAAGGAAACATGCAACAAAACAATCCCCATCCCGTTGCGTATCAGAGCATACTAGACGACACGGCGGAGATTACTCTAAAATGCACTATTCTTGATCACCTGCAAGTTACTCATACGAATAGCAACATTCCCAAGCAAAAGGGGCGAGATTTCACATTCTATAATAATAACCATATAATTCTTTAAAAGAATTTAACAACATAAATAACAACAAATTTAACAATGTTAAACAACAATTATACAACATAGATGCTTCGCATAATTACTCATTAATCAACTCATTAAATATAATGACAACTTGACAACACGACAACAACATCGACTACTTATGCAACGACAACTTCATCAATTTGACAACTTAATATCAACGACATATGCAACAACAACTTCATCAACTTGACAACTTATATGCACGTGGTACCAATCAGGGCATAAGCCCTCGTATCTTTTAAGCATAAATATACTCCTAGGGCTGTAGGGCATGATCCCTCGTCGCTATTGAGCAAAAGCTCCTAGGGCATGAGCTCTCATCGTGTTAGAGTAATAACTCTCAAGGCCATCAACCCTCATCTTTTAGAGCAAAGCTCTTAGGGCCATCAGCCCTCATCTTTAATGACTATGCATGGACTCATCAACCAATACTTTGACGACCAACAACTTCAACGACATTGACAAACAACTTACAACTTAAAGAACATTGACAAACTACTTACAACTTTGAAGACATTGACGACAACTGTGGTAACGACAACGACTTCACATCATAATTTCATATTCATCAATCATAAACAACGTCATATAACATCGTATTTAAACATCAACAATTCATCATATAACATCGTATTCAAACGTTAAAAATTCATCATATAACATCGTATTCAAACATCAACAATTCATCATATAACATCGTATTCAAACATCAACAATTCATCATGCATCTTTGTCAAAACATAATAAATTATACATAACATATTTCCATGTCAAACCAAGGATACTAGAAAGATATCACAATTATCAACAACTTTCATATTTATACCAAAGACCAATTTAAAACAGAGACGTGTGAAAAAGACGCAAAAACATGAAACAGAAAATGTTGTCACCGTACAATTTCGCTAAGACCTCCTTGGAGTATTTTCATCATAACTCAAAAACTAAAAGTCATTTTTACGTCAAACCAAAGCCACTGGAAAGCTAACAAAATTATCAAAAACTTTCACGTTTACACCCAAGGTCAATTCTGTACCGATCAATACCAGTTTTTGTTTCAAATTCGAAAAAGTTGTGCAGAAAGTCCATAAAAATTCGTTGTGACCTACGTACAGTAATTTGACCATAACTCACGTTCTATAAATCGTTTTGACGTCATACCAACGACATTAGAAAACTAACATCGATACCTACAACTTTTGTGTTTACACCTAAGACCAATTCTGTACTGATCAATACCAGTTTTCGTTTCAAATTTCGGGACAGAGATAAAAAAAATCATAAAAAGCAACTTATATTATTCAACTTCACATTCATTCAAAATCATCACAATCAACAACAACAACTCAATATAATTCATACCCAATTCATAATATGACATTAACAACAACAATCATCAACAATTCATTTATCAACAAATTAACATATCCAAACATATCACTACAACTAGAGCACGAATTTCATCAATTAAATTGCAATTCAAAACCCTAACTTCTTTTCAAACCCTAACTTCTCTAATCATCAAAATAAAACAACAAACATGTTAAACCCTATTTCAGAACCATATATTTATGATTAAAGAAGGTTAGTCTCACCCTTACCTTAGGTTGGTTGATTTACAGAACTCTACAAGCTACTGCTTCTACGTGCTCTCTATTTTTTGTTCTCTGTTTTTTTTGTTTTTTGTTTTCTTGTTCTAACCTTAATTCTCTAGTGTTCTCTTCTATTTATAACCACCAAAAGTTTGTTTCTCACTTAATCTTTTTAACCTAACAAACTCCTCCATTTACCAACCTACCATTATGCCTCATTAAATCTAATCTAATTAAATTCCTTCACTATTTATATCATAACAACCTACTAATAAATACTAAAAATCATCACATAACAAATATTCATATAAAATATATAAAAATAATACTAGACTCGATAAAATAACTAAATAATAAAAACGGGGCGTTGCATGAAGCACCCTAAATCTTAACTCTAAGGATGAGGATGTTGTCGACAATAGTGTCAAAATGATATTGTTAACGTTGTAAAAAACGATCACATGATGTGATCTTGTATGTCTCTGCGTGATTTTTTGTATGTATTGGACAAGTGAAACCTACTTTCCTTAATAAAAAAAAAAGTGAAACCTACTTGTTAAATTAAATTTTACATAGCAGTTATTTACAATATATATTTAATTTTAATGACATTAACTTGCCAAAGAAACGATTAATTCACCAAAATGTGTTAGTTAATTGTACATGGAAAAAAGTTATGAAAAATGAAAGTCCATGTCATTGTCAAAATTGTATCTTCCCTCAATCAAATGGTAAGAAACCGGTCGACACATGAAAAGTGGTGTTATACCATAATTCCGTCCACGAAATCCAATGACTTCGACAGGTTTGAAACAAAACAACATATATATGCTTCTAAACACGACCGTCGATTTAGGGATTATAGACTGATGAGTGATGACATCTTCCAAACAGTCCCTAAAAATTTGAAAAACTCTTTTCAAAAAATACTCACAGAGGGGATCACGGTCACTTAGACCATGTACAATGGTTTTTACCATTCAACAACCTTCAATACCCACTTTTTCAATTCCCAACACTCCACATCATTTTCTCTCTCTTAATTCAACACCCATTCAGTTTTTACCTCTCCAATGGTTTTTCATTCAACACTCTACCCCACCACCTTTTATTTCTTATTCTTATTTAATTTTATATTTTTGTTTTTATAATTACATAAAATTACAATTATCGATTATAATTAAATTAAAATAAAGAAACACTTAACAATATTTTTTTTTTGTTTTTTGTAAAAACAAAATTTATTTAAATAATTTATTTTATTTTATTAACTTAAAATGCAATACAACAAACTAAGCACGCGACACACAAATAGCTTAAAATGCAAGACAACAAACAAGCACACAACACACAAGTAATTTATTTAGTACGATACAAATCATCTTCAATCACGAAACATTCCAAACTTTGTCCATATGTGCTTCACTAGATCTGCTTGCAATTCGTGATGAACATTTGGATCACGCAACTCGGATCTAGCACGCACATGATTTGCAAAAGTGGGTAACACCTCGGTCGAGTATGATTGCGGTGTACTAGATCCACTTCCCTCAGATTGCTCAAAATCGGTCCAACGTTGAGCATATGTATCTCGTTCATCCTCAACAATCATATTATGTAATATGATGCATGACCTCATGATGATACCCAAATCGGCTATGTCCCACAAGCGAGCTGGTTCACAGATGATTTTAAATCGAGCTTGAAGCACTCCAAAAGCACGTTCGATGTCCTTCCGACAACTCTCATGTTGTTTTGCAAATAACTTATCGGGTTCACTTTGAGGTAGTCTAATTGATTTGACGAAAGTTGGATAAGAAGGGTAAATACCATCAGCTAGATAGTATGTCATATTATAGGGACGTTGATTCACAAAGTAATTCACCCTTGGAGCCTTTCCCTGTTCCACATCATCAAACACTGGTGACCGATCTAGAACGTTTATATCGTTCAACGTTCCCGGACATCCAAAAAATGCATGTCAGATCCATAGATCATGAGATGCAACTGCTTCAAGAATAACTGTGGTGGTTCCCTTATCCCCCCTGGTGAATTGACCTTCCCATGCTTTAGGACAATTTTTCCACTCCCAGTGCATGCAGTCAATACTCCCGATCATCCCTGGGAACCCTCGCATTTCACTAACATGTAGTATTCTTTGCAGGTCATCTTGGGTTGGTGCTCTCAAGTACACTTGCTCATACAGTCGTATGATTCCTTTGCAGAATCTAAGTAAGCACTCAAATGTTGTACTACTTCCTATTTTGATGTATTCATCCACCGCATCTGCTGCCACACCATATGCTAACATTCGCATTGCTGTGGTACATTTTGCTAATGGTGATATACCTTCTTTGTTGGCGGCATCAACTCGCTGGGTGAAGTAGTTATCACTACTTGAAAGGTCTCCAACGATTCGAAGAAAAAGGTGTTTTTGCATCCTGTACCGACGACGAAACATTGCATCGTCATATGTAGGCTCATTGGCAAAGTAGTCATCAATGAGTCTTTGGTTTGCCGCTGCATGATCTCTCTTTATATATTTTCTACTACGAGATCCACTACCTTCCTCTATTTTTTTTCGACGCTGAATAAATCGGTTGACGATATAAGTGTCTTCAACATCACGTTTTTGTAAGTAGGCTTCCATATCAAAAGGATTCATTGATAGTTTTTGGTGATATTGGAAGTAGATATGAATGAGATTTATGATATTGGAAGTAGATATGAATGAAATTTGTGATATTGGAAATAGATATGAATGAGATTTGTGATATTAGAAGTTGATATGAGTACCTATATATAAGGTAGTGGGCATAATTATTAAAGTCGCGGATAGTAGGTGAAATAGAGGAAGGTAGTGGGCATAATTATTAAAGTCACGGATAGTAGGTGAAATAGAGGAAGGTAGTGGGCACAATTATTAAAGTCACGGATAATATCATTTTATTAAAGCAAATAGTAGGTGAAATAAGTCACGGGGGACTCGACAACACTAGAGACTATCACTGAGGACTAGACAACACTAACAATTATTAAAGTAAACACTCGGGACTAGACAACACTGACAATTTTGACCGAATACAAACAAATATTACAGTGAAATTAATTTTCAAACAGCTCACGCATCAAGTTTTCCAACATATCTTTTTTCCTGTCATCGAGATGCTCTTCAGAACTTAACTTTATGTACATTTTCATTTTCTTCAATCTGATTTTCTCCTGTTACACTGCGTTGTACTCTTTCAATTGTTCAATCTCTTGCACCTTTATTTCTTTGAATTGAACCCACTCCTTTTCCACCTCCTCCAAGGCAGCAGCGTCCTTGCTTTTCTTTTTTCCTTTTTTTTTAGCTGCCTCCCTACCCATTGGACGAGCACTAGATTCTACAGAGTCCTCGTGAGATCTCTTAGATCCACTACTTCCAGAACCAACATTTCCTCCCACTTGACTGTTATAACGTGGCTGATCACGGAGAGCGCACCATTCTTCCGTTAAAGTAAATTTAACATTCTTCCCACATGCATATATTTCCTGGGCTTTTGCCAAAACATCATCTCCCGACCAACCGCTTGCTTGCTGACGCTTAGCGGCATCATAAGCACCAACCCATTTATTTATTAATTTGCTCATGTAATTAAAACGGTTTCGGCATGTAATGACATCGCGCGGAGAATCGAATGAGCAATGGTCATTACAATACTCAGCAATTTTACTCCAATATGCTTCACTTGTCTGGTTTCTCCCGACAACACTGCATGTTCCATATTTTATCCACCCACTAATTAACACCAAATTTTGTTCAGTGTTCCATGATGGTTGCTGGTTTTTCTTGCTCTTAGGAGTTGTATCCTCTGGAGCGACTTCATTAGCTCTTGTCATTCCACCACGATTTATTTGTGATGAAAATTCAGGATATTCACCAACACTTTGAAAATTTTCATTCATCATTTGCATATAACCATTAAATGGGGGTGTTTGAGATGAATATCCCATCATAGATCTAGAATATGGATGAAAGTTGTTTGGAACAGAGGATGGGTGATTGAAATTTGAGGCATAACCAAAATTAGGCATGTTTTGAGGATTTTGGTTGGGAAATTGATTTGGGTTTTGAGGATGTTGGTTGGAAAATTGATTTGGATGTTGATAATTGTTCGGATTTTGGTAGCTAAATGGGTAAGTAGAAGAATTTTGGGTGTTGAATTGATTGTTATTGGGATCCATTTCACTAATCAAAGACTAAAACTTCAAAAGAAAGGCTAATAATAAGATTAAGAGAGTGAAAAACTTGATTTTTTTTTCTGTGTCCAAATCAAATGATCCAAGTCTCTATTTATAGAGAGAAAAAAATCATGAATTTTGGTAAAAAAATAAAAAAATTATTTGCAATGAAATAATTGAGTCCAAACTATTAAAAAAGATAAAAATCCAACAGCCAATCAGGATCAAACACGTGTCACTGCTTTATCCAAAAGCAGATTCTCTCTCCGCATTTCCTGCTCCTCATGCGCCTTGTCGGCGCGTGTAACGCACGCATCTGGCCTCTCAAATCGTGTTGCGCCACGTGTCCCCTCCGGTTTGCTTTTCAACTTGTTGAAACAATTCATCACCTCTCTCCTCTTCTCTCTTTTTCAATACCCTTCCCCAATAGTTTAAACATGTTTATATTGGCATTCAATAGGCCATTGGACATGGTCTTAAAATTGACTCCGGAATGCCACTAGTGAATGAGTGAAAATCACTTAACAAATCCTCAATGATGGCTGATTTAGCAGGAATTACCAATGACCAATCTATATATCATGCCTTGGAGTCTGGATTAACAACCGTTATGGCGGGTTGCATTTAGCCTGGGAACATGAAGTTTTTTCCATCATGGGAAAGTGGAGCCATAACAAACAGCTGGCGGTTTCAACCTGCTACAATTAAAAATATATATATATTTCTTTTACTTATTTTATTCAATTATATGTGTTTGCTATTTCACCCCTTACTTTACTACAATAAAAATGGATTCATACTCTTCATCCATCAAAATAAAGAATATATCTCTATCCTCTATTGTGAATGATGAGTGTGACCCATTTCATAATTTTTCTCATAGCTCAATATTAACCCAAGATTAACCCAACTCTTTGCATAACAATGTAGTATTATCAACATGAGAGCCCTGCAAGTTCCCTTCTCTGTGATTAACCCAGCTCACTTTTCAGAGTGTTTTAATACAAATGTACATGATACTTACGCATATATGATTCCCAGTCCAGTAAATGATAGAAAGCATTATTACGTTGTGTCTTGTGTTCCATGATCTTGACAAGAAAAAAAAAAAAAAACTGTTGTTGTTGTGCTAGTTACTTGTTCCAAACAATCACAATGAAGAGAAAATTAAAGGCATTGGTGTTAGTGAATTAGTGGTGGTGCGTCAATTGCAGAGATTGAAGATAGCAAGGTTGAAGACAATGTAAAAAGGGATATAAAATCTGTGCAGGTTGGAGAAAGTTGTTCTTCTTTTAGCTGAAGAAGAAACAGGAACATGAACCATTTTTAATTTTCTCTACTCATTTTTTTATATGTATAATTTAGTTTGAATTGAATTTATTAAATTTGAAAAACCAATTTATTTTTTAATTTAAAAGTTATAGTATACCGCTTGAACAAAAAAAAGTGCTATTCTACCAAAGAAAAAAAACTTTAAAGGGTTATTCTATCAAAAAACAATTTATTTTTTGCTTTTAATTAGTAAATAAGTTGTGACTCATTATTAGAAGAAGAAAAAACGGAAGCACACACTCACCCACATAAAAGCTCACAATCATTTATAAATATAAATAATTTTGTGTGGGGTCAATTTTTTTGTTTGCCAAAAAAAGAAAGTTGCCCTCAATAGATCTGACTCATTCATTTAAAATAATAATATATCAATGGTTGAAATATCAACTTTCCCATCATAGGAAAGAAATTCCCTAAACCCCACCTCAAATTGGCGTCAGTGATCCCTTTAAGAGCTGGATCCTTGAAAAAGTCTTGCTGCAAATTGCAATTGACTTCCCTGCTGCCAAATTGCAACTTCAAAGCCAAACCTCAATAACTTAACTATCCGTTCTTGTTGATTAGCCGTAGTGATCCGTTGTTGAATCAAAGGTCTTAAACTTGTAAACATATCATTGCTTTCACAAGTTTTTCTAAATAATCTCACAAAAAATACTAACATAACAATTAATCATTGATCTTGTAAAAAAACAATTAATCATTGAAATTAGTAATTTAAAAAAGGGGTAAGAGTGTTTTTCCATGTAAACATTCTTTGGTTTAGCGTTGAAAGTTATAAACGCACATTGCCCAATTCCAAACTTGATTTGATCTTGTTGTAATGTAGTTTGGTTTTCAAAAGTGAAACTGCTATTATCCTATCGAGTTGAGTCAACTGAATCGAGGAATTGGAGTTTTAGGGTTGTTTGAATGTATTTTATTGCAAATTTTATGTTAGTGGGAATTGCAACGTCCTTTCATCATTTAGACCCATTTGTCATTTTTTTTCTTCATATTCTCAGAGAAATCTCTAAAAATTCCCATTAGCTTTATTTGATTTTTATATTTTTTTGGTGGTATTTTCACGATTTTATTTGACATGTCTTATGATTTTTTTACTTTATCTTTTGCTTGTTTTTAAGCAAAGTTCAAAATTGCTGAAATGAGAGATATTATGATTGTTGCTCATAGGGTTTGCATATTCCAAACTTGATAATCCCAAAATCACTAAAAATGTGTTCGGAGAATATAATCTGAACGAAAGGTATTTTTATATAAAATAGGGCGCGCGAGAAACTCATTTGGTGAGAAAAGTAATAACGATACATAATTATACGCAAATGAAAAATGATGTATACACATGGCGTTTGGCTGAAAAACACCAACAATTTACCAATATAACCCCATCGGCAGTTAACTGCCGAATGACATTTTCGTCTTTTACTTGTGATTTTCAGCCAAACACCATATGTATACAACATTTTTCTACGCAAATACAACCAAGCTCACTCCTACACCGAACCAAAATGGATGCAAGCCCAATTTTAGCCAAAGCCCAAAAATATATAAGTTTAAGTTAACGGGGAAAAGAAAGGAAACCCTAATGTATGTGCTGCTTTGTCAGGGACGAATCTAGGAACACATTTCAAGTGTGGCTAAATAAGTAGCAACCAAAATAATCATCTATTTTAATATTTTATACTTAAGCGACTGAATTTTCGGTTACTATTTCTGTCCCGAAACGAATTAGAGACTGATTTTTACATCAGCGACTGAAATTTCAGTCACTATGTCTGTCACAAAGTTATTAGTGACCAATTTTCATGCCTTAGTGACTGATAATTCAGTCGCTAAAGATTTATTTATTTTTTAAAAATTCATGTGTAGCTATAGCCACACATGGCCATGATGTAGATCTGTCCATGTGCTTTGTCAAGAAAATTCATCTTCCTTAACCTTAAGTTGATTTGTTTCCTTTACCAAAAAATTTATCTTTCCCAGCCTTCAAATATCAAACAAAATAACAATAGCAATGTCAAGAACAATTGTTCACTTTCATAAATCTCCTTTTCTTTTTCTCTTCCCTTAACCTTCATCGTCTGTTACCTTCAAATATCGAACAAAATCACAACAACAACAATCAATTTGTTTCATTTCAAAAATCTCCTTCTCTGACCAGAAATTATCCCTAACCTTTATCATCAATTATATTTCATCCATGCCATTCTACTTATTTTTTAATTGAAATTTCTACCAACTGATTCAACTCGCTCGACACATCTGATAAATCGCATAAACCAACCTGACAAACCACATAAACCAAATTCATTCAAACAGAGGGCACCAAGCGGGTGGGATCTTTTTACCCAAAAACTTGCGATATCTCCATTTAAAACTTTGTACATATGAAGTACCCCTTTGCTGAGAAAAAAGTATTATCAGCATCTAATGAGATCAAGGTCCCAATGAAACATTTAAATCATAAGTGGGACCCACATTTTTTCTTCAATATTGGGATATTAAAATATAATGATACTGAGTTATTGATAAATGATTAACGAGTCTCGTTCATGAAATTTGTGTGAGATGCTTGCTTGAAGGGATTAAGTGCTTATTAAGTACTATTATTAAAAATTAGTGATGTTAATACATATGACTCATTTAAGTACATAAAAATTAATGACTCTATGTGTAAGCTCTTAAGCATCTTAATGAAGAGATCAATTAAAAATGTGTAATACTAACAAATATCATAAAGACATTGTTTGAGAAACCACAAAATAAAATTGTCTTAAAATTACAAGTTAAACACGTAAAAAAAGACATAATATCACAATTTTTTTATATAAAATGAATATTTTCAAGTGCTTAATCAATGTTCAAAGATATTTGTTCATACTTTTAAAAAAAAATTATTTGTCCACTCAATATTTTTTAGTAGTAATTCTGTCTTTAGAGAGCACTCACATTCACAAACTAGAAAAAGAGAACCCAAAGAAAGCTACCTACCACTAAAGGGTAATGAGCTGTCAGACAAACTTTAATCAGTTACTGTCAAATTTATTTTCCTCTCATTTTTTCCTTTATTGGAGTCTATACATCAATTTGTAGGCCCCAGGAACTAGCCAAAGCAAAAGGTTCATCTCTTTTCTATTTTCTAAAGCACCGGACAATGGAATTGGACATAATGAAATCCCTCTTGTGGAAGCCATGTGATCGTCTCATTGGTTTTTGGTGAGATTCAGGTTTTTGCCAATATGGTGCTAGCAGACTGTTAGTCTTCATGAAACTTGCAAGCACCCTGATATTAGCCTTCTCCTTTCAATTTCTTAATTAATAAAAAGCTACCTATGGACCAACACGAACACTTACAAGCTAACGCATCTAATAATTTAATTTTTTTTACATAATTCAGTGTAATTATGAGTGTCGGTATCATGTCGCGTGTCCGACACTAAAACACACTTAATTCGAAGAGTGTTCGTACTTCATAGAGAACTTTGTTACCATATCGAAGAGTGGAAAGGGATTTAATGTATAAATATTGGTACTAAGATGAGTTTGTAAAAATATACACTCAATGTGACATGCAATTTTATGTTCGGAAGCCAGTCCATACTCTCTGTTCGCTATTTCTGGTGTTAAACTTTAGGTAGCATTATCCTATCTACAAGGAAATTTCATATAATACGAAGTAAGACTCAAATATATAAGTCCTTGAGACATCTGATAAAATTAGAACCATACAAAAAGTAATCAAATATAGAGGCCACACATGGCTACCTAACATGTCTTGAATCAAAGCAATCGATCAATTTAACAAAATTAGGTGGCACTTTTAGAGCTTGTTTGTTATACATTCTAAAAAAATGGATTTTCTTTTGTATTTTTAAAAATATATTTTTTAAAAATTTACTCGAAAATAGTATAAGTTATTTCAAACTCGTTTGTTAGAAGTTAAAAAAGATATTTTGACATTCACTAACCTAAATATTCATTGTTCGAGATTTTACATAGTGAAAATTGCATATTTTTTCAAAATGATATATTTTAAAAATGATTTTTATGAATAGCTTTTTTTTTTTAGAGATTTTTTCAAAATTTTAGTATCCAAAAAAATTATAACAAAATGATGAAATATTATAATGACATATTAAGATAAGCTATTCAAACCGATATTTTATTTGAAGCTTTCCTTAAAAATTTCTTTATTAATTTTTTTTAACAAAAATATATTACACTACAAGAATCTATTTTATAAAAAGCTATAACAAACAGACCCTTAATTTGTAAAAACTCAAAAGTGTAAATTTTACTATAATTACTAGACTTAATTCATCATCAATTCAAACATGCAAATAACATAATAACATAAGCTTTGACAGCTTGTTAGGAACTGACTTTGTGTTCATTCGGCGGATCCATTTCATATCGTGGCAGTTTTGTTACTCTACAAGGTTTGCAAAATCTATATGCTCCCTTACGCATTTGATTTGGTTTGCTAGTACCTAAGTTATATATGGAAGGAAATGAATGACATAATATTTCGTGGTAAACATCTCTTGCGCAGCTTCTCGAAAACGTCCAGCTTATTTCTTTTTGATGGTTTAAAAAAAACATAGCATATTACTTGTTATGCTCTTTCTTAAAAAATAAATTTTAATGTTTGTTAGTTAGTCATTGATTTAATCATACTGCTAGCCAAACATTCGTCTGGATTACATCTTTATCTTTTGTAGTTTGAGATTCATTTCTAGCCTTTTATGGAGGAATGATTGATGAGCAAATAATTCCTGTATTAGAACTTGCTTTAAAGTTAGTAGATTCTTTAAATATCCATTGAGAAATTATTACGTTTAGAAAAAAATAGAACAGAGTTATGCAGAATACAGATATTTGTGTCCAAGTCAGCGACATCAATGAATATGTCCCATGCCCCATGACCATGCAAATTGGCAGTCTCTTCTATAGAGCTTTTCTACATATCCATTATCCACTTGGTTGGTAATTTTTTTATATAGATCCAGCTGAGTCATGGTTTTTTGGTCTATACCAGAGGGGTCATGACATGTGAAAGAACTGCAATAGTATTAGGGAAATGTTAATGAATGTTTTTGACTCACTCTTTAAAAAACTTAAATCGTAATTTTAAAAAGGAATTTGTGTATTTAATATTTTAAAAATTAATATATTTATCATTTTTAAGAAATAAATTTTTAATTTGAAATTATTAAAAAGTGTGTCGCAATACTTATCAATAAGACCTTAATTATAATGTGTTTATAAAGGCATAAATAAAAGCAGCGTTTCATATTTTTTATTCACTTTATTATGTAAAGTCTAAAGCATGATTATTTAAAAGTGAATTTTATGCTCTAAATTATAAAATTAATAATAAAATATTTAAATTTAATTATCGTTAACATTTAACTTATAAATTATTTTGCATAAAATTAAAATAAGCTTAATCATCTTCAAAAGAAAAAAAAAAAAGTTTAATCCAAACGGTCTCATGTCGAGCTATATCGGCGTACAACCCTACATGAGAAAACACACTCTTCCAAAAATCTTCACAGAGGATGTAAAAGTCCACAGAATTTGGTTTCTTTTTAATGATTTAAATCAATACAATATCATAAAATGAAGCTTTGCAGATGCTCACTCTTAATTTTTTTTAAACTTGATTTTGTACTTGTATGGAATGCTTTCTTGATGAACGATTATTTGTTAGAATTGAATAAAGTTGATCCATTTAATTTGATTTACCACAATATATTTTTGTTTCGATCGTACTTAAATTAGGTCCAATGTATCCCAGTCGCCGTATCTCGCTCAATGAAGGTGTTAAATTTCATTAAAAATATTTGGCTTATTTGATCTATTGGTCCCCTAAATAATTTATAGATTTCATTTTGGTCTCATAATTAATAAAACACACGTTTTAGTCCCTCAGCTTTTCCTCCGTTTGTCAAATAAATCCTTGGCTGTTAAATTTAACTCTCAAATATCTATGGTGGACCGATCTTATGAGTGGTCCACCGTAAATCCTATTTTTTTTTAAATTTAAATCGTTCAATCTTTTTTTTTTAAATGACCATTGGATTGTATGTATATTTTATCTTACGATGAGTCAACAAGAACTAACTATTTTCTATTTCTTCATCTTCTTCCTCACTCTTATTCATCATCCTCAACAACATCACATTCATCAACACCATCATCATCTTCATCATTTACCTAGAAAAATCCATAAACACCAACCACCATCAACAACAACATCATCACCACCGTCGATTCCTCACATCACTAACATAGATTATTTCCATAAATTATTTCAGATCTGAATAAAAGGGGAAGAAATTGATCCAAATGATGATGCGCAAGTGAGAAAAAGCAGAAGGGATAGAAAACAAAGTAGCAAGTATTTGTCCGTGTTAGCATAAAAGGGGAAGAAATCTCATTTATAGGGTGTGAAATATTTTATGGAAAATTCTTTCTCCCTCTTTGTACTTCTGGTAGTTGAGTAGTACGTACTCACCATTTATCAATTCTGCATTTTCTTAAATTCCTCCAAAGTGTGATAACTATACTGTCAGTGCTAGATCTCTAAACTATAATTCCATTTATACAATTTAATGAATTAATTGTCGAGATTCAATTCGTTTTATGTTGTATTTGAACTCTTACATAGAAGAAGTAGCAGAAGGAAAACGAAGATTAACAACTGGTTCTCTAATTTCGACCACGCGGAGAGACAGTGAAGGAGCATCGGATGAAGATGGAACGAAGGGGAAAGTGAACGCAGAGGAAGGATTCATAGATTAGATTTGGAGGAGAGTGAGGGTTGGGTTTGAACAACAATCTGTGGTGAACAATAATTGAGGTTTGCAATAGGAAACAATTATTTCAATTTGTGGCAATTAGTTCTCTGACGGGAATGGATTAATAGAGGGTTTGGGAAAGATGAAATCTTGATGTAGTAATGTTTATGAGTTTTTCCACACCGATGTTGTGTTTGGATCTAATAAATCTGTATAGAGATAGGGAAAACAATTTATGTTTTAAAAAATTGATGATGAAGAAAGGGAAAACAATCGGTTGTTGATGGTTCACTGTATGATACAATAGACCTTCGTGATCCAACGATTTATGTTTTAAAAAATTGATCAAATGGTTAAAATTAAAAATATTAATAAGATTTATGGTGGATCACTCTTAAGATTTGTCCACGATAGACATTTGGTGTTAAACTTAACAGCGGGATTTATTTGGCAAACGGAGGAAAAAGTGAGGGACTAAAACATGTGTTTTATTAATTGTAAAACCAAAATGAAAACTTGAAATTATTTAGAGGACCAATGGATCAAATAAGCCAATATTTTCATGAGGGAAACCCTGATACTTCAAAATGGATGACGTACAATATCACATGTGTATCCTGCACCTATATCTTCCCCGATACGTATCAGGAGAGTATCCAATAATTATCCTGCACCAATACTTTCCAATTAATAATGTATAGCACTAATAATGTTCCTTTTGGATATAGTATAACATTGATGGTGCTCTTTTTGTGATATATTTAGTATATAATTGACTAATCATCACTCTCTTAATTATCAATATTATTTATATTTATGCGATGTGCTACGAGCCTATGACTGATTTCTTTTGTTTGTTAATATATTTGAATATTAAAAAAGTTATAATTATATTATACATTTAATTATATAATTTTTTATTAACGTATCTCAACCGCATCGTATCTTTATTTTTGAAATTTTTCGATATCGATGCAGTATCGTATCTCGTATCCGGACTTTAAATGATACTTTACTCACCAATGCTACCATCCTATAGGTTGAGGCCACCTAGAAGGGATGATACTTTGAAAACTTTTAAATTTCTACCAACTACACGCATTTAAAAAACACATACAAACTATACCAAAATGAACACATAAAAAAAACCTTAAATATTTTCTGCTGAAAAGAGAAAAACAAAATAAATAAAATAAGACAATTGTTAACAAATATCTTAAGTGTACAAGTTAAAGAATAAAAAATAAAGATTTTATTTTATAATTTGTTTAAATGAACGATTTTATAATTCAAGGAATTAAAAACAACTTTTGTTTTCTTTTCTTCATATCTTTGGTTGTTTTACGTGTCTTCCAAGCGTACTTTGCAAAGTTTATGTAATGAGAAATATTAAAACACTTTTTTTTAAATGTTATCTTAAACACACATTTTTTTTATCAAGTTAAATCATCCTAAGTTTCACAATTTTATGTGAAATTTATTTTCAAAATATGAGATATATATTTATTTAATTCAGTAAAAAAATTGAGTGTTATAGTGTTAAAAACGAGTAAGTCCAGTCTGATGTAGTAAAGCTCCCGCATACACATGAGTCGGGAAGATATCAAATAGTTAAAAAAATTAACAGAATATTGATTTGACATTTTGAGGATTAGGGTCTTTTGTATTGATCATGCAATACCTAGGATCCTTGGTGATGGCGTTGATTGATTTATGAGTGGGGTACTTGCGTTAACGACAACCCTCTTCTAAAGACAAATGGGGTGGTGTATTTGCACACAATGCGACGTTCAAGTCAGTAAATTACATGGAATGATATGTAATATAGGGTAAAAATGAGTGCACATGATCCAATGTCTATGCATTAGTATTTATAGTGTAGGTTCAAAAATGTTAGTCCTTAAACCTTTATGTGAACAACTATAGTCCTGTCCTCAAGAGACACAATTGTGAGCGTATTATGAGGAGATGACCTTTGATCCTCACTGGAGGGTTCATATTACTTCCAAAAGTCATTATTCGCGTGTAGTCATGCGTGAGGTCAGCGTCAGTCCTAAGGTTTTTGGTGCTCTGCTACAAAACAATAAAACCGTGCTTTATAATTATTCCAATAGTTTTCTTCTTACATTTTTTTGTTGAAAAAGATTGATTTATAATCAAAGTTTTATATTCTCAATATAAAATATATTCGCGTTGTATTCCTAAAAATATATTCTCATTATAATTAATCAAACTGAATTAAAAAGATATATATATATATATATATATATATAATACTAACTACTAAGTAAAAATAATAATTTTGATGTCCCTAAAATTATGGTACTTAGGACTGTCGTCTCTTCCGCCCACCCTCAAGCCCACCCATGCGTGAGCTCCATATCATGGTCCCTACGGACCTTGTGCAAAGAGTCGTTTTTAACACATCTTAAGTCAAGCCTTAGTCCAAATAAAAACATATTTAAACATGGTATCCGTATCCTATGACCACACAATTGTTTGTTAAAAAGATAAGATTAATATTATTTAAACATCTAAAAATTAACAATAATTTTACTCAAAATAAAATTAACAATAATTTAATAATCTACGTAATTTATAACTATTGATGTTATAATAAAAGACAGAAATAATAAATTAACAAATAAAGTAATATCTATATGATATTTATATAGTTTTGGACAACAAAAGATTGTGAAGATACATTTCTTCATATGTCACTCTTAACACATTTCCTATAAAATAATATTTTATGAAAAATTCGATCAAGACCCCCACATCACATGGCACATGTTCTGTTTTCACACACAAGAGAACAGTGACTTTTCATGAGTTAAATTTGTAGTACACTTACTTTTATAACTATGATGATGATGAGCCCACCTCACACGTGTTTTTGTCGTTTTAGAAAAATTGGGTCCCATTTCATATAAAAGTTGTCACATTTGTATTGTTTAACTTTGTCAGCGGGCTCCACCAGTCAGTGATGACGAGTGATGGGTCCTACTTTTATGCTGAATCTGTCTTTCCCTCCCATCCATGCCTGCCTGTCACTGGTCGGCATCTGTTTCAGAAAAGACCTTGTTCAGAATGGAGCACATACACATCTAGATGAACATTGTTATAAATGATAAATTAGTTTCTTGCTTAGTAGTAATAGATTTGTTAATTCATATTAAAAAAATTAATCAAGATATTGAGGTAAAAATGAGAGAAGATGTAATAAGTTATATACTCAAATGTTAATTGAAATAACATCTCAAAGATAGTTATGAACTTGCGATCTTGGACTACCCTTGTTTATAAACTTATATTTATGTTATATTTTATTTAATGTAGTGCTTTTAACACCCTTACTTCACGCCCATAAATGAATATATGAATTCCGAGTAGTTCAATAATGATGGCCCGATAGTCGTGATGAATAAACATTCTTTTAAAGGAACAAGCAAATTTTAAATAGGTTTTATTATTATTTAAAATTTGAGGTGAGTTTTAAAAGAGAAGTCTCCCCAACATATACACTTGTATTGATGTTATATCTCATTCAAAGTGAGAGTTATCTTCGGAAAAATAAACTATAAACTTGTGAGAGAAAACTTTTATCAAACAAATTAACTTTAATCACACGAACTTATTTGACATAGTTTACGGTTTAATCTTGGCAGTCTGGTCTATATGTGCACTGCGAATTTAGGTACGTGGACGAGAGTTTCATATGATTAATTTCGATGTGACAATTTGGAGGGTTTCCTTTTGCAATGTAAAACAAGCAATTTCTGATTCAAGAGGGTCAAAACGTGTCTGCCAACTACCATTGTAATAGTTTTTGGTTTTTTTCAAATACATTTTATTTCAGTTAATGAATTGAAACAAATTGTTGTCAACTTGTTATGCCTAGTTGATTGATAACAATTTGTACACTCCTTGTTGATTTGTACTTTTAGTTTCAAGTTTTATGCAATCGTTAATGCTAATGCAATTTGATGAATGCCTTATTGAGCACATGATCGAGGATTGTTTTACAGCAATAGCTAGTAGCATGATTATGATCAAACATATTCTTGTTAATACTTTTGACAAGTATTTAAACATGTTTCATTGTACTACTATCATTTTTCCCGAAACACAATGTACCACTATCTTTTTCACTAATATTGTTGTCTTTATGCTTTATCTAAAGTTGTTTTCTTTAACTGGTTGGTTGATTGTTATATAGATATTCATCCCCAATAAATGTTTTCTTCTTGTGGTTACACATGTATCAGCAAAGACAGTGTATGCAGCTTATGTGTAAGTAGAAAATGACCCATTTTGAGCTCCCATTGACGTGTTTTATGGTCGTGTAGCACCAATATACATAGCAGAAATAAATAACACTTCGTGCATGTTTAGTTTCCTTTGTTAAAGAAAGATAAAATTGATTCTAGAAGGATGCGATTAAATCTAAGGTTAAATAAGTTTTTCTTCTCTATAAATTTTTTGTGAGGATGAAAATATCTAATTTTATTTATAGGGATCTAAACCAAAATTTGATATATTTACAGAGACGAAAAACTTATTTAACACTTATATCTAAAACGTTTGAGGGTTTTTCAGTAAACTTACTTTTATCCTCTTTTGTTTTTTTTAAGGAACTTTTATCCCCTTAAAATTAAGTTGAAATACAATAAATAAGGCATGTGATAGATTTTTTTTTAAATACTAGTACTAGATAATTGATTAGAGATAACTTTCACCTTCTTTTTAAGTTTCTCTTCTTATTCATTCACTATAATCACCCTCTATGTATTCTTTTTCTTGTCTTTGATAATCATAAATTCAATCAATCATCAGATCATCAATGCTGCGGATTCAGAAACACAACTATAATCATTTTAATTTTATCACATTATTTATATGTATTTGGACTTAAACAAAGAGTGAATTACTAGTTTTGTTCCAATAATTACTAATCCATCATTACTAACCCATCAACAATTAGCTTTATTTGGCTTTACTCTCTTAACAAAATGATTTGTTGACTTAACTGGACACCTTTGTTAGCCTCTATCTAACCCATAGCCCCATAAAAATAACACCGTTACAAAACAAACGGTCGAAAAACCGGAAGCACCACCGGACACAACCGGTCTTTAACATTTGCATTTGGCTTGAATTTGGGTTCATTTCAATGCTATCTATCTAACTATGGTAACACTCCATCTAACCCAAGTCACATTCTAACCCCACTTGGGTTTACTATATAATAAACATTGTGCTATTGAGAACCCCGCTGGTTCACATCTTTTGCTCTAATCAATCTCCCTCCATCCCCCACTTTATAATTTTCATTTACACTATTTTACTAATAATAATAATAATAATTTTACTGTGTTAAAAGAAGGATAAGATTTGTGTTATTTTTTTTAATTATTGTTTATAGTATTGAAGTAAGTTTAATTGTGGGATTTTTCCTATGTGTATGAATTGTTTGATGGATGAAGTAGGAGAAGTTGTGAAAAAACATGAACATGTGAAAAAACATTCACTAACGTTGTTAATAAGGATCAAAAGAGTAGCTACTAGCTAGTTTCTTCTAGATTTTATATAAGATCCTATTTTCACTCATGAAGAGACTCAACAACACTTCAGATTCTTCTTCAACTCCTCTCATCACAATCTCTCCATCAACAGGTTAATAATTAATTTCACACATAGATCTATGTTTGTGTTTTTTTCTTTCTTTCTATTTTTAGTAGGTACCATGTTTTTTTTTACTTTTACGTTGGTTATAGTAATTATGTTACTATTATTATTGTATATACTTATAGTTTTTTTTTTTGCATTGATTTAGAGGAACATAGTCCAAGGAACAAACACGTGTATGGTATGGAGTTTCAATCAATGATGTTGGATGGATTTGAAGAGGAAGGGTGTATTGAAGAAACTGGTCATCATTCTGAGAAGAAACGTAGATTAAGGGTGGATCAAGTTAAGGCTTTGGAGAAAAACTTTGAGGTAGAAAACAAGCTTGAACCTGAAAGGAAAGAGAAGCTTGCCATTGAACTTGGATTGCAGCCTAGACAAGTTGCTGTTTGGTTCCAAAACAGGAGAGCAAGATGGAAGACTAAGCAGTTGGAAAGAGATTATGGTGTTCTTAAAGCTAATTATGATGCTCTTAAGCTCAAGTTTGATGCAATTGCTCAAGATAACAAAGCTTTTCACAAGGAGGTATAAACATTCTAAATCCACAGTAGTAATTTAACTATAATTTAGTTTTTCAGATTATAAGTGCAATAACAACTTAATTAAGCGTTTATAGCATAATCACTTACCATTTAAGTACTTGCGAATAAGCTATTTTCATATTCATAATACAAGTTAAAATAAAGTCAAACTATTTTCATGTAAGTTATAAGTTGTTTTCATAAATTATTTGGAAGAGCTTGTGAAAATAAGCTAAAAACAACTATAAGTACTCTTGTGATTATAAGCACTCTTTAACAGTCTCACAAGTACTTATGTCTAGGCTATAATAAATCAATTCAAAGATTTTTAGGCTGTTGTTATATAGTGTATGTTTGGATTGGCGGTGAGTTTAGCAAAATCACTATGGCACGGTGAATTTCTGAAGCTATGTGCTCATGTGATTATCCCAAACTCACTGTGAAATCAACATGCACTTGATCTTAGTTCTGAAATTATGGACAAGTAATTAATTAATTTTTTTTTGGAAAATGTATCATAAAATTGAAGTTAATTATCAAAATTGAGTGATTAATTTGTTGTATTTGCACAGATTAAGGAATTGAAATCAAAGCTTGGAGAAGAAGAAAAAAGCACAATCAATGTTTTGGTGAAGGAAGAGATAACCATGCTTGAATCTTGTGATGAAGACAAGCATAACCCATCTTCAGAAACATCAAATCCTAGTTCAGAATCCAAAGATCACTTGGATTATGACTGCATAATCAACAATAATGATGTTGGTATTGGTGAAACTTCTTCACTCTTTCCAGTAGACTTGAAAGACGGTTCTTCGGACAGCGACTCTAGCGCAATTTCTTCATCCGGGGTCCTTCAAAGTCAGCAGCACCTTTTGTTGTCTCCTGAATCTTCCTCCATGAACTGTTTCCAGTACCAGAAATCTTATCATGTGAAGATGGAGGAGCACAATTTCTTAAGTGCCGATGAGGCGTGCAATTTTTTCTCGGATGAGCAAGCACCAACCCTACAATGGTACTGTCCTGATCAGTGGAGTTAAAATTAAAAGCAACAAAAAGGTTAAGGGTTTTAATGTGAAAAGAAATAATTTCTTATAGAGATGTTGCAAGGTTTTTATGGAAGAAGGTATGACTCAATATCTTTGTAAAAAAATGGCTGGTTTGGTTGCTTTGTGGTTTTAATTTTGGACATCAAAGATAGCTAAACTATGGCTATGAGTTGTTGCATGTGAAGAAAAGAAGAGAAGGGTTGGGGAAGGCTCTGCTTGTGGCAGCTAGAAGGGTGGTTTGGGGATTAAGGTTGATTATGGCTCTGGTATGATATGAATAATTACTATGTGGTAATAATGAAAATCCATGCTGTACATTTTTTTAATTCAAGCATCAAAATTTGCTTTGTCTTTCTACTAGTTTACTGTTAATTAATAAAGTTCAAATTTAACTTGGAAAAAAATTCGGTTCTTGAGCTTAGTGGTAAAGAGCTCAAATTTTACTTGAAAAGAAAATGTGCATAAAGTTTTTCACTGAAGAGCAATGAAAAACAAACCCTCTTTTCGAAAAACCCTGAGCTGCCGCAGGACATGCACCACTAGGATTGCGGTGTCTTCCCTTCTTCACAAGTTGCTCCTCCTCTGGTTTCCTTTGACTCCTCCGCCATTTCATGTTTATGCTATGCCAATTTTGACGAGAAAAGCTTGACACCGCGACTCCTTGACCTATGCACGACCTTTGACATGGGCATTTGCCCTATTCTTTTGAGGTTCTTACATCGCCAACACTTAGGTTGTTGCTTGGCCGTTGTTATGCAACAAATTTTGTTGTTGAATTGTTTGGCTACACTGCCTTTTCCTTCATCTTCTATGATCCTCCATCGTGCTTTCAAGGATGTTCCTTCACAATCAACTATGCAAAGACGTACCTTCACTCAAGAGTTATGCAACAAAATTGACGTCCCTGATACCCAGCTCTTGAAACCTTGTATCAAGGACGACTCGTTATCGGTTAAAATTTCGAAGGAATTATACCAATGTGGGTTGGAAAAATTATAACAACAAGCTACCATAGATTAATGCTCACACTTTAAAAATCAAGAAACCTTCGATCCAAATTAACTCAATTTTGAAAATCATTATGATGATACCATCATTCAAGGCTTTAACAAATTTGATTTGTTTATCAAATGTGGACGTGCCGGAGTGGTTATCGGGCATGACTAGAATTCAAAAAAAATCATTTTATTTTTGCATCCCAAGAGGAATTGAGAAGCATCTAGGGGTCTTAACTCTTAACATCTCCTTATGATTTTAACTAAACAACCCAATATTCACTCTTTAAAATTGACTTATAAGATAAGAATTATGTTGTATTTTTTCTTCTTCTTCCATGAGGTCTCTTTTCTATGAATATATTTTCAAAGGGAAGAAAAACTTGTCAAATGAGATAGGAGAGAACATGGTCCTACAATACATGTGGGGCATCCTTTCTCTGTTTGCTTTGATTCTCATATTGGTAGAGCCATGTGAAGTATGGGTCCCATACCATGGGTACATGGAACGTGTCATTTTCAAACATGTCCCAGTCGCGTAGAAATAAGAACAAACCCGGAAGCTGAATGACGGTAGAGTGTATAGTTCCTTGTTTGGACTCTACCATTGTTGATCATCCACCCACCTACCATTGTGAACTTCTGCACTTAACCTACATCATATTCATATATCTTTGTCCATTCTCCCATTCTCTTCATCAAAATTATGTTTATCTCATCTCTATCTATAATTTAGTTTTATTTTTTAAAAATATATATACATATTTTTGGTTTTGAAAATTTGGTATATGACCGATTAATTCAATGAGTCTAATTTCACCGTTCATTTATGAGATCTCGTTCATTTTTTAATGTAAATGTAATATTATCATTATAAAATTTGTCACTTCTTAAAGGACTTTATTAAATGATTGAATTCAAATAATTAATAATGAATTGTTTAAGAAAATTTGTATTTGAATCCCATCTCCAAAGCTTATTTTCTCTAAGAATATAAGAATCAAGACCGTTTCTCTAGCAATAAAATTAAGAATATTGTTTGAAATGTTTGTGGGATTTAAATCAAAAATCCTAGTTTATTTATTCTTTGTCGCACTATTCATTCATTAAATTTTTTATATCTGAATGAACTTGGACACTATTGCATTTTTGTCAACAAAAAAGAACTTGCATACACATTACTACATGTTTTTTCTGTCTTCCCAGCAATTTATTTATTGTATACTGCTAGCACAAAATCTCTTTTATTTGTTTCCACTTTCTCCCACTTCAGTGTTTCACATTGTTTGTTTGTTTTATTTTTCAAAACCCGATTTGCTTTGTGTTTTATATTTCCACTTTTGCTAACACTCCTCAATTACAGATTAGATTATCCCTTTTTTCCCTGTCATCTGTCCTCTTTATTTTGGGTTTTCTAGGCAGGTTACACCTAAGGTAGCATGCTTCATTATGTTCTCACAACAAATAACATTAGTACAACATTGCTCCCACTAATTAAATTCAATATTTAATCTACATATAACAAGATTCCAAATTACTTACCAAATCATGTGCTAACAACTCGAGGTCGAAATATGTCAAACTGAATGACATAAGCCTACAACAAGCCTATGCTAGGCCATTATTTCTTTTTATATTGAAAAAGTTAAAAGATTTTTTTAAAAGCCTACTTAACTTAAAAATACATGATACAAGCAAGAAAAAACCTTTTAAGTCTATCGGATTGATTTATTTCAGTTTATATCAAGCCTTTTTAAATTTATTATTATAAACTAAATTGAAATTTGATACAATTTAAAGTCAAATTAATAAAATATCATGTTAAACATCAAATCGAGACATAAGCTCTTTGATTATTGAATCCATTTGGGTTGGTCTGATGGTATTGGCTTGAGATCTGGAAGTATGCTTCTCCTCGAGGTCTCAGGTTCGATTTCCTCCGATGTCAATTTAAGTGAGCTAGTTTAGCTTCTTAAAAAAAAAAAAACTCGTTGATTATTAGTTCATTAATAATCATACGTTGGGTCGAAAGTCTTCTCAATAGTATAGTCGGAAGGCGTATTTTGTTGGATTGGTAATGAAAGTGTAGGTATAGTGATGTAGAAGACTTGATCACACTTGAAGATAAAATTGTTGAAACTCGTATGTATGTGAGTAATTAATCACAAGTTGTCCATGAATGAACTAGATGAAATATATACAATAATGGTGAATCATGCTCAATATCTTCAAATTCTGGATGAAGATGTAATGCAATATCTCGTGATGGTTCTCATCATTTAGCTTGTTGCTTCCAACCCTTCTAGACTCCCCCAACCATCAAACTAAAACATAAATTTGATTGTATATTAATAAGATTTCTTTTTATTAATAAACTAATATATATGAGAAAACACAAATTAAAACAGTTACATTGGAAGTTTAACATTCAAAATCAGAATTCAACTGTGACAAGAAGGTGTAACATGAATCTTTTTTGGTTACAAGATGTAACATGAATCTGATAGTACATTTATAGTAAAAAATGTTTAAATATGATCTACAAACAGACAATTCTTCTTCATAGATACATTTTTATTTTCTTGAACTTCTCAAATATTGCCTTGACTTCCGATCAAGTATTAATTTTGGAAAGCAAAAAAAAAAAAAAAATCACTGCCAGAGTTGAGTGCTATTATTGACACATCAAACTTGTTAATGCTGCCAAACACCAAGGTACATATACCTCTCCATTCTCCAATGACAGGCCACTGATTTCTAGAGACATGCATATCATTTTTGTTTATCAATTATAAATAAATGAATATTAATTGTTAGTATGTGTAATAGCAGATATAGTTTGATTTTTAAAACAGAAGGGTAGAAGAAGAAGATAGCGCTTGAACTTTAAACATTTTTCTCAAATATTTTTGAATACTCCATTTCAATCACTTGAGCCGCAATTGAAGGACACATGTGATTAGAGATGGCAAAACAGGTCAACCAGTCTAAAATAGGGTAAGATTGACCAACTAGAGATATAATATAAAATATCCTACCCGTATCTTTTTAAAAAGTGAGGAATCAAGATGTGAGAGGATAGAAAGAAATAAGAAAGGACAAAATAAACACGAAAATAATATAGTATTTTTTAGCATTAAACTTTTCTTTTTTACTAGGTGGAGAATCCAAAAAAGTAGGATAGAATTTACTACAACACATTTGTTGCCTTCACGTCAAGTGTAGATAACCTGAGTATGCCAATCTCGCTGAAAGATCTCCTGAATGTGTTGAACCAAAGAAGAGATATATCAATAAGCACCTTGAGTCATTCTAAACAACCAGGTGAGAAAAAACCCCACTCCAAGCCATATCAAGCCCTAGATAAAGACCTCAAATCTCAGCAGGCAGAACATCACAAGTTCTAATTTTACGACTAAAACCCTTAATCCATCTTCCATAAGAAGATGAAAATGCCCACCACACCCAGAAGGCTCCACATTACCTTTACACGCTCCATCACAGTTGAGTTTAACCCAATCAACCAAAGCTCTCTTCCAGCCAAAACACATAATTTCGAGAGACTTCTTCAATGGCTTTGATGAAATTTTGGATTACATAAGTTGGATTATGTGGTCTTTGGAATCCTCCTTTAAAAATAGCTTTTGTTTCTTCAAGTCCTCAGATGCCAGCAGGTAGTCATGAATGTTGCTGGCTACCTAGAATCGAAAACTCCGTTCTATCTTTTACTAAGGTTTTCGAAAACCAATTCCCTACACTCAAAAAAGGAAAATAAATTAGTTATCAAATCTTGAGGCACAAGTTTAGTCCGTACCCCGAGATGCCTACGTACAATTGCGAAAGTACATGAAATACTATCTCATCTGCATTACCATAATAAGGACAAGTCCTCTGACAGGAGAACCAAAAAATTTATTTAGAGTAGTAAGGCATTTTAGAATTAATCACGTTTTTTCAAATAAAAACGCCCATCCATACACTTGGAAACTTTCTTCATATTAATTTAGGAGTCACATTTGCTTAGTAGTGTGGTAGGTTTGATTAGTGGGCCAGGTGCATTACCTAAATGAATTTGATTAGTTTCTTGCCTTTGATTTTGCGAAGTATACAATTTCCTGCACTACAGTACTATAAATTAAACTTATGCTTTCAACTCAGGGTCATGGAAGACGTGAAAGCATTGCAAGTTTCAATCATACAGGTGCTATATTTGAGTATGTATAACCCCACCCATCCAAGAGGGTGAGGCATATATTATCCATTGTTGTATTTTATCATTCTTTTCACAAGAAAACAAAATCACATGACATATATAGTTGCAAATAAAACTTGATGTACAAAACTTATGAAAAGAAAACTGCTTCAAATAAGAAGTGTATGCGAATGATGCTAGAGTTAAGATATATTTTGTTTTTGTTATTTGTGTGGCTAAACTGAGTTATTGAAATTCCTCTCTTGTCCTTTGATCTGTTCCTCAAGAGGAGGGGCCTCCGTCCCCTTGCCTTCTTCAGTGTCTTAAATGCATCAACCATACTTTAATATATTCACAAATCTAATTATTACTATTACAAGGCTATGATCCTATATTTATTTATGTTGTGATTTCTCTAGAGTTAGTTCTCAATCTCAACTAGTAAGTAGTAACTGCTAAAAATAAGTTATTGAGCAAGAAGGAATTCAGATTGCCTCTCATTCATAGATCTAAATTTTCAATATTTCAATCAATAAATTACTAAAGTATCTTATCTTATCCATTCAAAAAAACTACAAAATATATATCATTTGCGTGTTTTTCTTTTCAAAAGACAATAAAAACAAAAATTCTCACATGCATGGTAAGGCTGCGGTTGCCTCGTGAGTCGTTTAGAAAAATGTTTTTTTTTTTTGAAGGGATAGAGAAATGGTTTTTTGTTGTTGAAGGAAGTTTTATAAAAAATGCTATATCTACTTAATATACTAATAGACACACGTGCAAATGAATAATTGATTTCCAAAAAACATTAAAATAATCGATTTCAGAAAGAAAAAGAAAATCATACACAATTAAGTGTCAATTTGAAATTTTAAATGAATAATCAACAAACCTCAAAGTAAAAAAAATATTTTACAATAATTTGGAGTTATTTAAAAATGATCATTAGTATAAATATTTCCGTATCTCATTTTTTCCCAAAAAACCTGATATATATATATATATTTTTTTTTTTATAAATAAAACTCTCTCATTTGTACCAAAAAAATACCTCATTTATAACCCTATAAAATTATACAAAAATTCACATAACTTAATAATAATATTAAGTTTATCTTAATTGTTCAAGAGGAGTCTAGCTCAATGCTCAAGAAAATACGAATTTCCCATGTGACAGTAGTAATATGGTTATTCAATATTATTAATAAAATTTCCCCTTCCATAGTTTTAAAAAACAAAAGTTTTATCTTGATTAAAAAATTTCATTGAACTTGGTAAATTATAAACTAAGTATGTGTGGAGATAAGTGTGTGATCATGGAACACTGTTCTAAGTTTGAAGTTGTGGCTTCATCAATTTGAAGGAGCAAGTTGTAATATTGATGAGGAGACTATCCTTACCGATCAAAATTGTCAATTAATCAAATAGTACGTATTATTATTATTTATTATTCAGTAACCGTACACGTTAAGCATTAATCCACACGCCCAAAGATATTTGACGGAAGACACACTGACACACACAAGTGCACTACTACAAAGATAGTAAAAGAACATGCAAAGATTTAGGCATGAACATTTTACGATCATTTTCTTCTTATTTTGTCTCTATTTTTTATTTTTTTGAATTTCCTTTTTTCTTTCTTTCAGAATATATACTTGTACAACATTTATTTTTTGACAAAACTTATACAACATTATACAGTGAGTTAGCGCTATTTATAATAAAATTAAGCATAAAGAAAATTTAAAAACCATCGTTCCATACTTCCATTCTCTATAATAATAATACATACAAGTTATTGAACCGACATAGTCCATTCACAATTTTTTTATAACAAAAATAGAAAAAACTTGTTCTTCTTATCGATGGCGAAAAAATCTTCAAACATATAGGCAAAAACATAATGATATTATTACTACTATTTAATTATCATGTCTGACCAAAAAAAAAAAATCATCGTGTAAAACGCTACTGCTACTAAATTTTCATGGGTTTGATTAATTAAAAAAAAATTGCATGCGTTGTTTGCACATCACTTTCAATTATAGATTTCGTTAGAGATTATCCTTTAAAAAACAAAATCAAGTAGATGAATTACATTGAACGCAGACGTAACACAATAATCTCGTTCTTATATTCATTAATAATTGTTAATACGTTTTTCATATCCTGACGGGAATAATAATAAAAAAATCATTTAGTTTAATGAAATTAAACGCAGCAATATTAGAAAAACAGGAACCTTCGGGGTCATCGTCCTTTGTATTATTGTTTCATTTCAAGTTTTCAACACATTATTTCTTTGACCAATGTTTGTATAAATAAACAATACACACGAGGATTTACGTATCAAATCAAAAAAGTTAGCAATAATGAATCAGATGAAGTGGTGTGAATTAGAAGCAACAAGAGTAAGGTGCAAAGAACATCCAAATGATAAACAATTACCAGGTGTTTGCTCTTCTTGTTTAAGAGACAAACTCTCAAACCTATACACCAAGAACCCTGTTGATTCTCTTTACTATTGTTCTCCTCCTTCTCCTGCTTCTCCTCAACCTATTGATGATGCCTCAACAAATCATGGGTCTTCATCTCATCGTAGTAGACGCTTTCGTCGGAATGCTTCACAAGCGACCGGTACTGCTTCTTGTATGATAAGCTTTAATCATGCGCTGAACTTGAAGAAGAGCAAGTCACTTGCCGTTGTTTCGAGGAACCGAGTTAGGGAGAGGGATGTTGGTGGAGGTAGAGGAAGAAAGAAAGATGGCTTTTGGTCCAAGGTACTCAAATTGAGGAAAAAGGATACAGAGGAATCTGTAGTGAATTCTAGGACTTGAAGGTGGACATGATTTGTTAGATGTTATATATGCAGTTGTATCATAATTTGAGTGAGGTTTCTGCTGTGGATCGTATCAGAAATTTCAGTTTTTCTTTACATTTCAATTGTCAATTATACAATGTTAGTGTTATATTGTATTCCATCAACATAAATGGCAAAATCTTGCATTCTTTCAGTTCTCCATGTGTTCTATTCTGACATAAGAAAATGGCTGCCCAAATAATTTATTTTCATTGTTGTCTACGGTATTAAAAAAAATGAACAAGAGGGGCATCCCATAGACAGAATGAAATATGAATAAAATTACGAGTGGATTTACACGAAGCAAATATTGATTTTATGTTGTCTTAAAATATTCATCTAACTTCTTAACAATTTATATCGTCAAAAAAAAATAAAAAATACTACCAATTTATTAAAGGATTTTGAGCAGCGATGACAAGGTAAAAAGTAACGTTTGAAATGAAACTACGAATCCAAGCCAGGCAAAACATTGTCTTTTTTATTTTGTTACAAAGCTAAAGCAGCTAAATACCTGTAACAACAAAACAAAAGAAAGAAAAACTACGCTATATGAATGGAACCAAGTTCCCATAGAGTCAGCGGAAAGGTCAATTTTAAGTATTGTTTCTAAATTCTAGGGATCAGCTAGCTTTTATGTGACGTTGATTTGTAATGTATACGAGTTTCTGTAGTAGCCTATCTTTTCATCTTTAGGCTGCAATGGGTGATTAAGTATTGTTTTTCTAACATTTAAAATTTTCCCATCACTGTACAAGATAATATGGACCTGCATTGTCAATCCAATAACACTTTACACCTGTAAGCTCTTGCCAAATGATGAATATCATCAAAAAGGACTACAAGCATCGGCTTCCATCTTAGTCCTCGTCATTGTAAGTAACTTGGTTCAAAGATGGCTGTTTAAGTCTTTGAAATATCTCATCAAGTGACTCAGACGAGGATCCACGAGAGACTGTATTTTCCTGTATTTGCCGTAGGGGTAAAAACTTTTTGGCCCCTATGTTGGACTTGAAACTCTGAAAGCCTGTCTTCATTGTTTGCCACGTCGACGCCAAACCCGAAGATGGTGCTCCAGCTGAATTTCTAGAATTACTACTGCCTTCATCAAGCACAGAATAAGAGGCTACGTTTTTCTCTTCTGCCTTCAATTTAGATGATGACCCACCCTGCCCTCTAATTGCAGCGTACTTGCTGCTTATGGCTTCTCTACTTGAGCCATATCTCCTTGTCTCTTCATCCATAGTTTGGGATATACCTCCGTTCACTTCTTCAGTAATTAAATCGGAAGTTGTCTTCATTTCAACACCGTTCCTCTCCTGAAGAAATACAAGGTATAAGATAAGTACAAAGTATAGTGCCAAAAGAAAATAGTAGTTCCAAATGTCATACACTGCAGCTAAAGAATCCAATAGGTCAAATTACATGGTGGAAAACAATGGAGACAATATTGCTTCCACTTTTTGAAGGAATGTCTACATACCACATAGTTGTTACCCGATTCAATATCAAGTCCGTTGAAATTCCTTGCAAGTGGAACAACCTGCTCTTCCCCAATTTTGCGCCCTTGTTCTAGCCAAGACCGCTCTACAAAGAAAACAGAACCAATCAAAGCATAAGTATTGCAAAGTCAGCATTCAATAACTCACATAAGATTTGTCATTTACCAACTTGAACTAAAGTTTTAACAACAATGGGAATTTTCATTTGATACCTTTTTGTAAAATAATTATTCCGGATGGATCCAAACCATCCATATCCTCCGCTTCAGTTTTGAAAATATATCTCTTCCAGCTCCCCAGAAAATTAAATACTTTGTCAAAGAAGTTGCTTGCAACCAAAACAGTGTATGTAACCATAATAAGCGGATAAATTTTGTTAAACTTGTCCCCAAATAAAGGGACGGCGTTGTCAATGTTCCCCATTCGCTGCAATCATAGATAAATTGTGCACTGGATTAAAAAAATGAAGGAAAGGAACAAAAATGTTCTGGGGAAAAAGTTTAGATGATTTAGTAGTTGCTAGTCAAGCACAAATGAATGAAGTTATCATGAAACAAACATAGAAAAGACGTGTAAAACTAAATAGAAGTCAACAAAACTGCAAACACATGAAGGCAACAAAACTAAGAAAAATAGGTTATCTTATGTTGGACAAAAATCAAAATAGACAGAAGGAAGTAAATTTTCGTCCATAAATTTAATGAAGAAATAGTTGAGTGCATTATGGGAGTGTTTGGTCCAGCTTATTGCCGACTTTTCTACTCCTTAAGAGAAGTTGTGCCAAACAATTTTTGAAGAAAGCACACTAGGCAAGGTTGGCAAAATAGATGAAACGGCATCAAAATATCCTATATGAATCAAGTTGAATGATGCACCATATTAAATCTAAATCCCTCACCGACAGTTTTGTTGGATTAGACAAGAGAAATAATATTTAAAATGGAATTGACGAATCAAAAGAGTCATAAGAATACCTTTTCAAATATAGTTTCTTTATTAGGACCGAGGCGAATGAGATTGAGGAAGTTGTATGATATAGGGGGTGCATAACGGGCAACCATCCTGGGAAAAAATAGGATATAAATATAATTGGTATTCATTTGACAGCATAGGTGAACAATAAACAGATTTGAGTGGTGGAAATATCAAATGAAGAAAACATACGAGCATATCATTAGTAAGTTAACTGAGCTGGTTTGTCTGGGCGTCAATGAGTAAAACATCAACATTCCGATTTTGAACAAAGAGTAGTATGTACAGATGCACATGTACATGAGTGGAACAAAAGCAAATGCCTGTACAAGAAATTGAAGGTAAGTGATTCCATACAATCTTACAAAGATCAGAGTGTGAACAAAAAAGTATACCATAGTACATGATTCACATTATTAAAAATAGATTGTTGTATTTTACAATAAAGGGACACTGAACTCTAAATTGACGTGAATGCATCTTTAATGCTAGTAAAACAGTTGAGCACAACTTTGGCATGAGATTCAAAAAGAAGTTTGTCTTCATTTCAAATCAAAAGTAGCAACGTAGAATCAAAAGCATTTTATCGAAGCACAGACACATGTGAGATTCCATTAGTAATTTGTTTACATTATGTAAATCCCTAAGCCAAAAGGGCAGTAAAATTATTTCATAAAAAAGACAGACACACCTATTTTAGAAGAAAATCACATATGATGCTGACCAAAACACTAACAAAGCCCATTGAATCACAAAGAAGTTTATATCAGTAGGATAGACTTCAATTTTATTTAATACGTTATATGATTTCCAAAAAAATTCTGTTAGAACATAAAATAATATCTCACAATATCTTGATATTATGTTAGAATATCTTAGTTTATTTATCTCCTAATATTAACTTCTAAATCACTTAGTTATTAATTATGATTTTCTTCCTAACTTTCCAATTTACTTGGGATTAGGAGGGGCCTTGTATCATTACTTTCCAATTGTTAGTAATATTTATTATTTTTATCCTCTTTTTATCTAAAATCCAATAACTTCAACGATTTCACAATAAAATCTTCACCCAAAACTCTTTTAAAAAGGTGAAAAAGATTTTACACACACACACACAGCATCATCTAACAGACTCGGTCTACCTGCACCAGCATCTCCCATGTCCAAACAAATTTTATAAGAATGGAGAAGCACATTTAAAAGCATACATATAAGAATCTTTCTTAATGTAAAAGCAATATATTTTAAAAAATCTCTTAACAGAATCAGTCTACCTGCACAAGTAGCTCCTGTGTTCGAACGGATTTTATGAGAATGGAGAAAAGCGATAGATCAATGCTAGGCAGCAGAGTTGCCTCTGCTAAAAGAATTGCAACAGACATGATACCAAGTAAAACAGCCATGCCTTTCTCAACTTGTTTCCTTAAAACGCATTTCCAAAAAAATTCTGCAAATAATAACCATTAATACAGAACCACGATTTCAATGCCTCTAACCAAAATATTCCTTATTCGAAAGAGAAAGAAAAATGAGGAGTTATCCTTGAATGTTAAAATGGTACAACATAAGATATACCAAGAAACCTTATTCGAGAAAGGCAAAACAAAAGTGAGATAAAACTCAAGAAACTTTGATGCCAAAAAACAAAAGTATGTATGAGCAAATATATTTACTTCTCACTAGGTTTGCAAATACTGTATTCAAATTCTCTCATATAAATACCTAAGGAGGTATATTTATTTTTGGGTTTTTCTATCATGTGCAAATTTGCACATGAAGTTTTAAATAGTAACTTTGTCTTGTAACTTGTGCACTTTATATTAAATATGTAGCTCTTCAATAAATAGTTATTGTTTTTCAATTTTTTTTACTACTTTTAGTTGCTTTAACATGTGCAATATTGCACATGTTAGACAAACCCTATTTATTTTGCTTCTATGCAATATTGCAATCATGTACAACAAAATAAAAATATGTACAAAGAGATCAATATTTATTTTTTGCTAATAGAGGTCTTATTTACAAATAATAAATGTATGAGTAGTCGGATATGGAGCATTATTTTTTGTTAATATCTACTTCACAGAAGAGATAATGTTCACGGGGCCATCACAAAAATCTAATCAAAAGAGCATTACAGATAATATATACAAAAAATAATCCATGCAATTCCAGATGCAGCATAGAAATATTCTGTGAACATAAAAACAAACGGGTTTGATAATAAATTCTCGTAATTACCCAAAGTATTAAATAGGGATCCCAACTTGCCAGCCCGATCAGTTCTGATGCTTGAATTATATTCCCTGAAATTATAGCATGAAAATTTGGGTAAGGTGGGGGTTCTAGAACTGCAATATATTCTACAATTTATAGAATATTGAAGTATCGTTCTAAACCAATGAAACAGAAAACAAAATTAGGTGCAAACCATCCAGTTGACTTGCGGCGTTCATAATTCTTTATTGTATCTTCCAACTCAAGGGCTTCATGTACATAAGTTATATACTCACTGCAAAAGCAACAATATCAAATCAATTTTGACGGTCGTTGAAGGAAATCTACGGTGCCTTTGTTGTAAAGATTTGACAGAACAGAAGTAAGAGCTACAACAAACAATAAAGCTGCAATATATATCATATCACCATATAGAAGACCACATACGGTTTAGGCATTATCATTGGCATGCAGAGCAAAAATAAATAACTCGATCTAATAAATGTTTTCCTCAGTGTAAAAACATAACAACTGAATTTAGCACAAACGTTGTAACGGATTCAAGATCACATAATACCACTAGATACTAAATTGATCACATGCTTACCTTTTGTATCTATAATACTCCTCACGAGCATTCCGAAGATGACGCCTTAGTTTAGCCATTGACTTCTCATCTGTATCATAATCCATATCATTTTCCCCTAATTGCCCACCTTGTGGTTTGAAGGACGGATCTTCTCTAAACTGAAAATTTGAAAGTTATGTCTAAACAAAGATAGCAATACGGATTCTGTTTCAAAATCCTTAATCAAATAAGGTAAGCTTAAGTGCTCAATAATACCATTTGAGTAAGCATATCATCAATAACATTCATATAAGGTCTCAAAGGATCCCGCTTGGACATCTGCTTGGAAGTTGCTTGGGCAACCTATATAATTCAAATAAACGATCATTAAGCTCCAAGAAGTACATGTAGGTGATGGGGGTCAGGTTGTAGCATTACTTTTAAAAATATAGTTACTCAAAAGCAAGCAATTCTTATTTTAAATCATAACCATGCCCGCAAGCAAAAAAAAAAATTAATGCATCTGAGATCTTTCGTATATAGAAAAATTGATCAAAATCCAATTTTCAATGTTCTTATACCGCCAACAATAGACTGCTCAAAAGCAATGCTTTCCCAAAAGGACAAAGAAATGAAGAATTGATGGGGACGCGCAAATGTCACTCACTGACACTGGAAAACAATACTCCACAACGCGCATATTTTCTGCTCAGCACGAGTTTCAAAATTTTAAATTTCTATTGTACACAACTTGAAATGAAGCCAACTGGAGAAAGACATTGGAGAGGGAGGTTCTTTTTAATAGAAGTAAGACACAAATTGTAAACAAGAAAAGGTGGTTCTATATTGCTTCAAAGTGAAAAATTAACAAATTTACCAAACTTTATGTGCACTAGGAAAACTTTCTATAAATCAATTCCCAGCAATGTCTTTCTTGTAAAAAAATAAAAAATAAATTCACAGCAATGTCTTCTCAACACTAAATTGCAAAATATATTTTACATTCAACTTGAATGAACCACTTACAACAATAGCATTTGAAAGTTCTTGGTGAGCTTCATCAAGTTTGACAGCCATTTGGGCAATTTTGTGGGAAAGAACTTTCTGGCGGGTGCTCCAATCAGCATTTCTCCAAATGCTTTTAGGAATTTCACTTAAACCAAAGCCAAGAAGAAATGCACCAGTAACAAGTCCAAATGTATTTGAGCAAGTCATGGCAAATCCCATGAGACTCCCAGTCCTGCTTACAGAAGTATCAACCAACTAGAAATCATTCCTATAAAAAGTATGGTTCTATTTAAAACAGAAAAATAAACACACAAGACAAGTGAAAAGGTCCTACTTCATGCTAACTTGTCAACCATGAAAAAATAAACAAATAGTTGGGAAATGAGCAGAGATGTTTATGAGTGCATGGCTTGACAAATCATACAAGCCACTGACTATTGAATGAAGAGTCGTAACTTACATATACAATTTAGATCTGCAATATATTTATCCCATGAGCCTAGTTCTCACACCTAATTGAGACACATGCATACAATTATGATTGGTTTGATGCAAGGGAAAGGAATAGAATGAAATCATAATAGGTTCCATTGTTTGGAACAGAATTGAATGGAACATGATGAAGTGCATTCGATCCCGTTCCATTCAATACCACAATCTGTCTTAATTTCAAACTTGAGGGTATTTGGGGGGAAACATTCTTCTCCATTCCATCATTAAAATATATTCCAATTTATTCCATTTCTGATAAGAGGCTCAACACTATTGGAACGTCCTCGAAACAGTGTTAGCCACGGAGTAAATGCGCATATGGCAAAAGACTATACAAGTTAGATTGAAATCTGAACTTGCAAATGCAAAGCTTATTCAGACAGATACATATTTTACAGAAGTCTCTTAAAAATCTCATTATTCACACACACTCAGAGGGAGGGAGAGTTTGATCGGCACGGGCTCAAATTTCAAAACACCAGTCCCTTGCATCATGACAAAGTATGCAGTCAAACATCATAACCAAGCATGTCTACATGTGTGCCATTGAGGATACTGTATGAAGTTACAAAGTGAAAACAGCAATCTTGATGAGAGACTCTAAAAACCAATAACTTGGAGCTAACATCATATTAAAACAAGCTAAAATCAACAATTACAAAAGGTAAGACTAGGAGGATGAAACAAACCAGGTCCTGTGCATCATAATGAGAAGAATAATTCCAAAAAGACCAATGGATCCCACGATTAGATAGAAAACCAAGTTAGCATGCACACTAGTCTTCAATCTTTCTGATACAGTGAAATCCCCAGCATCTTCAAAACCCTGAATAAGAGGTGCCACAGCCCTGCTTAGGAAAATAATTTAAATATGAGGAAATTGCATCTTTGATCCGTTAAAACTTGTATATTTCCTTGCTATGTCATGATTGATATTTAGGCAAGCATAGACAGAATCAGCTAAATTTTGCAAATATACATAGAAGCTACCTCATGTGTTACTACTTTTAGAGTAGCTCAAAGTCTATTTTGTAGTAGAAATATTGTAACATGCATTCATACCTTACGCATAAGGAACTTGAATATTTAATATATTCAAAGTTTCAAATTTGTTGATCATCTACATTAAAGAGTTACTTCAGATTGACGACTTACAGGTTATAAATTAGATTAGGCGCATAACAAGGTGTGCAGTCCACAGACTAAAAACAAGGATCTGAAGGATGGTACGGGTTTAGGGCATTGAGTTGAGGGAGCAAAGTAACTATCACATGATAAACCAAACTAGCTCAAATAACTTTGGAGTTTGAATCATCAACATGTGGAGCTCAGAATTGGCATGCCTTTCTAGAAGGCTGTAAAAGTGATGCAAACATATAATTGCAAAAACTTTAAATTGGCGTACCAAGTAAGCAAAAATGTACTCCAATATGACCAGCTCCAAAAGAAAGAAATACCTCCATTCTCATTGTGAGAAGCTATTGTCTGAAAGTGTCGTAAAACACCATTAATGAATGAAATAATGCACATACAGTTTTTTCAACTAACCACAATATTTTCATATAAAGTTGAACAAATGTACCGTTGGAAGGAAAAATAAAACTTATTATTAGCCCCATAACAGTCAAATTGAACTTAATATGAAAGAAGAGGCAATGCATCAAATTAAAAACCTGACTTAATTGACACAAGCTTAACCATAAAATAAAAAGGCATGAAACTTTGGAGTTTTGACACGAATCCACACAGTACATCATTCCTTTCCGACGTTATAAATCTTTCTCCTGGTTTCTAATTTAAAAACCAATTGTTCACAATTTCTCCATGTACACAGCCCCCTTTCGAAAGTTTAGTCCATTGGGTCATGAGGTAGCCCAGGGGATCACCACATTGGGTCAATAACAACCACATACGTGGATTTAACACCACATTTTCACACAAAACCTTAATGCATCAAGGTATATAAGTCATCTTACTTTATGTTGCTCAACTAACATCTATTTTCCTATCCAATGTGGAACTTCTAACTCACACTTGACATACCAACACAGGCTTCCTAATCAAACATCCAATTCAACATTGTTTTTCTACCAATAACCTTCAGGTTAGCATTTTTAGTGTCATGGCGAGTTTGTCAGAATCACATTGGCTTGTCTCTTCGTGATTCTGACAAACTCACCATGATACGCAATTCTATCATATCTTAAACCTTGAATAATAACTAAGTTAAAAAATCTACACAAGTAACATTACAGCAAATTATATAACAAAACAATTGAAATTGAAATTGAAATGACGAAGATCAGAATGAAAATCGGTACCGCCCAAATATCAGCAGGGACGAGAATGATAATGGAAAGAGAACAGAACCAAGTATATCCAACGGTGAAAAGCACGTATCTAGGAACATCTGGACCAGCGAAGTACCTCAACGTGAAAAGCACCATTCCCGTTGTTAGAGGAAGCGAGATCAGGTAAAACACCCACATCTCTCTTACTCCCTCTCACACACACAAACGCGATTATAGATCCAATAGTCGATTATAGATCGAAATTGCGAGGTGGCGATTGTTAGATACGCGCTTGCATCAGCGCCACCTCTTGGCGCGCCTTGAAGAGGTCAAAACTCAAAATTGGCGTTTAAGGTCTGAATGCGTTAAGTTAAGTTTGGTGCCACCGCGTTTTTGTTTCCGACGGAAAAAAAGCACTTATTGTGATGCTTATGCTACAATACAAGTGTTCTCGTCTGTGTTAAGCTATTGTCTTTGATAACACGTTTATAAATCGTATAAAGGTTGCTGAACGGAAGTTCTTCTTTTTCCGTCGGCGTTCAACTTTATATTTAATATTTGTATTTATTTAAACATTTATCGAAGAAAATTACCAAAGTAAGACTCGGCATTGTTTCAAAAAAGGAGAGTTAAATAAACTCATACTAAATCACCGAATTGATTCCCGTCTTTGTATCAAATTCTCAAGTTCGTGTCTCACTCTATTAATAATTTAAAATATTCTTGTCTTTGTCATATGTTTTTTCTCATATTCTGATTCTATTAGTTGTTTCTATTTTAAGCCAATAGCTAGGGCGTAACGGTTCAGTTTGGATTGATTTTTAGTCAAAAAAAATGTCCGAACCTATGAAATCTTCATCAATTCAGTTTGGTTCGACTTTTACCGCTTTTAAAAAAAGAAACCGAACCAAACTAGACGGTTTGGTTTGGTTTGGATCGGTTCGGTTGATCAGTTTGTTTGAAAATACAATTAAAAAAAATCTATATTTTTACAAATTTGTATTTCATGCATACAACATACTCAAATATTTAATAGAACATTGTTTTCCATGTTCTTTGTTTTTCAAACTACTTTGTATAACTATTATAGCTAGTATTTTTTTTTAGTATAAATGAAGTAGACTGCGACTGATGAGATGAGGATGAAACAACATGAATGAATTAAGGAGTATTTTATGTTGGAGTTTAATTTTGAAATTATTCATAAGTGTGTGTAAGGAGGGATAATATTTCTAAAATGAAAAGTGAGGTTAGCATCGGTTCTCAAAATTAAAAACCGAGAACCGAACCAAACTATATCGGTTTAGGTTGGTTCGACTTGGTTTTGAACCGAACCAAACAATGTCGGATACTTTTTCGGTTTGGTTTGGTTTTGATTTTCGGTTTCATCGATTTTGTTCGAACCACTTACACCCCTACCAATAACGTATCAAATAAGATCCAAAAAACATTATGCTATTAACAACTAAATAGTATCGAAAAGACATTGAGTCATTAACACTCAAAATACAAAACAATTAAAAGAGTCGGGGACCAATCTGAATAACGTTTCACAAAGACAGGGACCATTTTAAGTTATTAATAGAGTCAGACACTAATTTGAAAATTTAGTACAAAGTCAGGGACCAATCTACTAGTTTACTCAATAAACTCAACTATGGTTTTCACCAAAAAAAAAATTATTGAATTTTTGTTTTTCGTTTGAAAATTTTTAAATTTTTATTATGAAGATTTTTACCATGTTCTAAACATCTCTATAAAATTAAAGAAGGAAATTTAATCGTGAATATATATACTCCTTTATGATTTTGCACGTTTTGATTAAAAAATCATAATAACCTGAGATGTCTTTGAAATGTTATGAAAATATGTAGATCCTAATATGTATTTTTTATAAAAGTCTTTGCAAAAAGAATAAAAAAAACATCTTAAAATTTGATGTATAAGTATAGGTTTTCATTGTGTTTAGTTTTTGGCATTTTAAAAATTTGCAAGTAATATGTTCTTTATCGAAAAATTCTAATTTTATGTTGGAGGCCTTACTTTAACGCCTTAAACATGCTTCCAAAAAATCATGATTTTTTTTTATCTCTAGGTCAATATTTTGAACTTTATTGTACAAGAAAGAATGGTCCATTTTTTCTTTATTTCAACCACTCAATTAATGTCGCATCATAAAAATATCATATGGTAAACTTATTTGCCAAGTCTACATAACCTATATGACTAGAGTGTTGGAGGTCAAATATATGAAGAATCTCAAATTGCATTGTTTAAATATGCGTTTTTTTACAATGACATTTTTCAAACTTAATATATAATATAAAAACATTTTGTAGCGATTAACCCTTTTTATATAAAAATGTGAGAAATGTTAAAATAGACTAATTATAATTTAATTAAAAGATAATTTATTAAAAAAATGGAGAATGCTAACCAATACCCTAAGGGCATTGTTTAAGCTTTCAAAAGCAAGTTTCAATGAAAAAGTTGTTGTATTATTATTTAATCAAAAGTAACATCTTATGTTTCTAAGATGAAATTTCTATTTGTAGATTACTTAACAAATGCTTGAGGGCACCGGTTAGCAATACCAAAAAAAAATTAATTAAAAGATTGACCACTGATCAACTAATTTTTCATACATAGTTTTTAGTGACATTGATGACATTAATGCATTTTAGATAAAAGTGAATGATGGATGAATGATTAGAATATGTTATTTAAATGAGATAGAATGATTGATTAAAAAAGATATAAAAACAATGTCATCAATGTCACCAAAAACTATGTCATTCAAACGATGCCTTAGCTAGTGTTTAGTAAGCAAAATTGATAAAGTTATATTATTCCTCAATCTAAGTACCGTGATTTGCTAAAGGAGGCTTCACTTAGAAAGTTATAATAAAGTAAGAGTTACGCTAAAATTAAAAGTAGTTGATTTGCATTGGATTCAACAATATTTAAATTAATCATTTTTCACCACTTTCTAATATGCAATATTTCTATTTTTATCATCTTAATATGTGTCTTATGGTACTCTTTAACATTCTCCATAAACTAATCATGATATATTCTATTTACAAATATTGGTCACTGATGTATAAAATTAAAATTTCTTTTGTCAAATGGTCTTGTGGATAGAAATACACATCTTAAGATGAATAAGTGAAGTGTTCAAAATTAAAACTTCAAATCTTAAATATATTATACAATATTTCTACCAACTTAACTAAATTAACATGAACAATTAAAACTTTTAGACCATAAGTGGGATATCGACATTCATTAAACAACATTCCTTAAAAAAATAAAAAAAAAACAACAAATATATTGATACACTTTAAGTTTAAAATGTCTTATGCCATAAAAAATTCACAATCAATCACATATGCGTGCCTATAAAAATAAGTATGATTAATAATAATTGTATTCAGGGTCGGAATTTGGGGTGTGCGAACCGCTCAATTGAACCGGGCCTCCCCAAGGTATGGGCCTAAAAAAATAAATTATAGTCTAGTAGTACTACTAAGTACTATCCCTTTTAGGAGGGTGGTTTGAGGTTCCTCATGGTAGTGATTTTCACCTTTGAATGTACCGCATATATACAACACATTGTATTTATCTTTTAAAAAAATAGAAATAGAACATTGTTCTTTTTAAGAAAGATACGTTTTTAATTTTTCACGGGCCTCTTTTCACATAACTGAGCCTCCCGATTTGTAGGAACGACCTTGATTTTATTAATGATTTGACGATTACAATTTATTGACAACATATAAAATATTTACATTCATAATGTATATGAAATCATACCAAATTTATTACAATCTAAAAAAATATTTTTGATTCTATATTGTCTGCCTTAATATGATAACTAAATTCGTGCGACATGTGAATATCCTCTAGTATTTTGTTGTTTAAATAAACACAATACATGCATTAATCTATCTTCGAGAGAATTGATCCCAACCGGGTAAGGTTAACGTAATCTTGGGGTAAGTGATTAGGTACTCCAGGAACTAGTAAGCCAACAAGCCGAAAAGCTCTTAAAACCCATCCCTCTTGATACTCAGATCCATATCTAGACACCATAGTGAAGCTCCTTATGAGCTCCCAAAAAGCATTCACTGACATTGGAATTATTGCTGACAAAGAAAAGTAGTTTTTGTTTGGCACCTCTTGCACTTTCTGAAAATGTAATATACAAAAAATTAGGTTATTAAATATAAATGCACTTGAGTTAAATGATTTGGATGACATGAAAAACAAAATTAGTTGAAATTATGTACCTTGCCGTTATAGTTTTTATCAAAATAAAGACATGTCCCAAAGTGCTTAAACACAATGTCCTTTAGATCAGGAGGAAACCTAGGAATAATATCATAGCTGTAAACAATTCTGTAAAACTTAACATCATTATCTATCAAATTCTTCTCCATGTATTCAGCAAATATGTCATCTCCAACTCTTGGTTGACCAAATGTGTAAACCCCTTGAAGCTTCTCCAAAAGAAATAACTCCTCATGCAACATCAATATTGCAGGAAAAAGAATTGCAAGAGCTCCACCTAGACTGTGACCAGTCACTATAAAATTTGCTTTATCATTTCCCTTCAAATGTTTCTTTAGTAAATCTCTAATGAAGTAGTAAGCTTCAAGTGTATGGCTAGGGTTTGTTTCAATTTGTTTAGGCCAGCCCATGTTGCTTCTTTGTAAACCTAAGGCTTTCATGAAACCAGCATGAGTTTTTCCAAGTCCAGGAAGCTCCAACCATGAGATATCACAATCACCAGCCCATTGATCAGCATCAAATAACTCTGTTCCTCTAAAAGTTACTATGTAGGTGTCGCGGTTGTCACTTTTATCTCGTAGGACGAAAGCTTGAGTCGTAGCTTTTCCTTGATAATCTGCCATGTTTCAAATACCAACTAATAATCAACCTTACTATTATTTTGATCCAGGACGACAATTGATAAGTTCTAGGCATGAAGGGTATTATACTAGTCGTCCTCGTACCCGCAATTTGGAGAAAACAAACTCATACCTAGAGTACTCACATAAGTACGTAGGAATCTTAACACCATGTACGTGCATGTACATTTATCTAAGTACTCATACTCGTATTCATTACCCACATTTGAACTAAAATAAATTGATAAATTACATAATGTTGTGTAATTGTTTTTGCTAAGGGTCTGTTTGGTAAGGCCATCAAACGAGCTTATAGCTTATAGCTTATAAGCTCGTTTGACCAAAAAAGTTTCGTTTGGTAATGATTTTTCATCATGAGCTTATAGCTTATTTCACGAGCTTATAAGCTATTTTTCAGACGCTATTTTAAGTAGCGTTTGAGCTTATAACTTATAGCTTATTATTTTTTCTTCCAATTTTACCCTTATTATTTTATCTAAAATCCATTTTTACCCATTATTATTATTATTATAATTTAAACTAGCACATAATTAAGTAATAAATATGTCTCGTAAATTTCCTTCAAAAAATATGCCTCGTAAATGATTTTTTTTTATCTGTTGTCTAATTGCCTTCCTCATTTTCTTTTTCATATATAACTTCTGTTGCGTTTTTTTTAATGAAAATATACTCCAAAAAAAAAAAAACTACTAGGTCTATTTAACATTCAGTAAAGAAAAGTTCTGCTAACTAATCATTATTGTAAATTGTAAATAATACATATAATAATAAATGTAAAATATAAACATTTAATTGTTATGTTTAATTGATTAATAAAGTACAATCATTTAAATGAACATAAATATAAAATAAAATTTTAGTGAATAAAAATTAATTTATAATATAGATGTAGTAGATTAATAAATTTAAATTACTTCCTTTAAAAAAATGATTTTTTAAAAATATTAATTTAAATTACAAAATTGTAAACACTTAAATATCATATGATATAAATTTTATCTTTAATTAATAATATCCTTTTATGTCATTTTACATTTATCAGCTAGTTGAACCGTTATTTTTACCAAACACTTCAATTAGCTTATCAGTTATCAGTCACCAGCCATCAGCTATAAGTCATCAGCTATCAGCTATAAGCTATCAGCTAGCTTATAAGTTATCTGCTATTTTTACCAAACAGAGCCTAACTTGGTGTGATTAGGATCTTTACAACTTAGTTGATGCCCTAAGGTTTCCCTACAACTTAGACCCTTTGGACCCACTATGGAAACGATTATTGAGTTGATAGTGGGACACATATTTCTCATTGATAGATATTAAAAAATATACGGGACAACTATTAATGAATCGTAGAAAAAAATCATGGGACAATATTTGTCAATGATAAATATTTTTAAAAAGGGATAAATATTTGTAATTCTCACAAAGAAAATTACAAGACATGTATTTAGCCCAATTTATTTTTACATTGTTTTTATCTTTGATAAATATATAAAAAATGGGACAAATATTTGTTATGATAAATATAAAAAAATATATATAAGATAAATATATATCATTGATACATAAAAAATTTGATTACAGAATTGACCAAGAATAATTTTACTTTTTTTCGGTTCTTGATTAGAATATGAATATTTTTTGTATTAGCTACAATGATGATTATTTTTTATGTTTACGAATGTTATTTACAATTTAAATAGAAGATTGTTCTTTTAAAATTTGACTGCATTTTCTTTTATTAAAAGTCTATATTTACTATAAGAGTTGGACTTCCACTTTGTTTGAAACGACCTTAATTGGAGAGATGGTGTATTTATTAAGTAATAATAAAATTATAAAATGATTAACATGTACACATTAGACTCACTTAAGCTCTAAAATGAGGAGCTTAGTTGTAAATGCTCTAAAATTCATATATTATAGACCTATTCTTGCTGTGTTTGCATTATGTAAAGAGGCACAATATACTTCTCCAACAAGTAATATATGGCGTAAGCCGTAAAGCCGTGAAGTGCGTAATTGGATTAGAGTAAATGGGTTGTCCCCACTATGACATTTTATCGAGTTTGAGTCTTTTATAAAAAGTGTAAAAAGTCAAAGTGGGTGAATTATTCTTTTCAATATGGCTTGTCATGTAGTGTGGTGTTTTTAGGGTGCAAGAATAAAGTAAGTCGTCTTCAAAGGAGATGTTGCAGATCCTGCTAAAGCTGCGTATCTCATAAAGATTTGATCATGGTTCTGGTTTATAAATGGGGGAAATTCCGGTGTTCAATTTTCTGATTGGTGGTGTAATCTTACATGTTGTCTACCATCTATTTGATTTGCGAGACATATATTTGTTTGCTTGATTAGAGTAATGTACTCTTACTACTATATATTTTGCTTAAAAAAAATTATAATCATTTATAAAATTGCACATATATGAATGTTTTGTTAGTTTAGTGGAACCGACAAATAAAAATCATACACACTAATAAAACACTTATATATGTGCAATTTTATAAATGGTTATAGATTTTTTTAAAGCAAAATATATAGGAGTAAGAGTACAAAAGATACTCTAATCAATCAAACAAATACCCGAATTCCAACCCCTAACCAATGTCCCCATGTTATTGAAATTGCCAAAACAACCAATAGTGGAGAACCTTTGGGCATGTCTTTTATCTCCATATTAGGTGCATCCAATATTTTTATGTAATAATTAATCAAAAATATATTTTATGCGGGTGTTGAGCGGAGTGGTAATAACTAATAAGGTACCCATATCATTCTTGTTTGTATTTTATTTGTTTTTTGGAATGATTCTTGTTTGTATTATGCAAGCAATTATATGTGTTTGTACCTGTATTCATAACACAAATTTTTACTCTGCCTGTAGCAGATATTTTTTACTATGCCCGAATGATATGAATGGGAGAGTATGGTTAACTTTTTGCTGATAGAATAGTATGCTTAATTTTTGCTCTCACCATTCCAGTATTCACCGCATGCCACAACTTCCATCTATGCAAGAGCACAAAAATAACATTAATTAAGATAGAACTGACGTGAATACCATTTCTCAAAGTATTTTGCAAAGTGACCATATCAAAATATTTGTAAAGGCTGGTGTTTAAATTTTATAAATATTATGTAACTTTGTTAATAAACTTTTATCAACAATGAATTTGATCCAAATGGTCCGAGATTTAGACTTCTTAAGTAAATGGTTTACGTGTTCAACTCTTAATTAGTTTAAAGAGGAGAGTTCATCGTATACATACTAACAATATGCTAACATAAAAAAAATGAACCCTTTGATGAAAAAATGTATTTATTAAACAGAATTTTATAATGCTCAATTTTTACCTTCCAACGATTTTCAACTGTGTGCCGTATAAAAGCTTCATTCTCGTAAGACACTTTAGAAGCCATCATAGACAAAGCAACATTATAATTGGGGTCTTCACCTTTGATGCTTTTGTCCAACTCCACTCGCTTGTCCATATGACCAATAATAGACACAAAATCTGCTGAATTTGTATCCACCAGCTCCTTACCTATATTCACACAATATATATACATCAAATGCTGATCATTTTTCTTTCTTGATGTTATTTTCTTGTCCATATGAGCAGAAAAAGTGTGCAAATCCACAAGAAAAAAAATCATCGTGGCGCATTAATTAATATAAACATCAGCATGCAAAAAGTAATGAATTAGATAACAACCCTGTAGAAAGTTAGAAATGATCTTGTAAATGTTGTAGTTGCCGCTAGCCAGGTTCAACAATAACTCAACAATGAAGCCAAGATATTTCAATGGATAAGCAAACAAATGAAGCAACTTTTGTAACAATATCGATTGAAGAAAGAGATACTTGTATTGATCGAAGCTTTCCTCTTTAAGAACCTCATGGCACTCTACAAAGTTAGCTGTGTGTAACTTGGTGATACCAAAATAGACTCGAAATAGTTCAAATAACCCAATATTTTTGGGGTTCAAGAACAAAAAATGGGTAGCAGCAAATTTGTCAGAGCTACGATCCATGATTGAAAATTAATCCAAAATGAATTGGATCGTGTATATGTTTGATTGAAAGAGGATGTACATATATATAATAAACAAGGGTAAGGTTAGAAGAAGAAAAATCTGCAAGATATCATCAAGGGTTGACTAGTATGAACTTGGTCCAAAAGTTCTAAACATCTTTAGTAAATTTTAATAAAATATTTTATAAAAATCTCTATATATATATATATATATATATATATATATATGAGGCTGCTTACTTGCACCCACCTAAAAACACTAAGGTGTAAGTTAGCATGCTACCCTCACCTAAACTTATTAAGGTGCAAGTTAACAACCTACACCCACTTAATTATTTACACTCATATTTTTACAAGTATTATTAAGGTGCAAGTTAGCAATCTTCACTAATTTACACCCACTTTCATCATTCCAAATATTTGTTTCCTTAAAAGTTTTTCTCACCTTATACTAAAAGATTATAAATCAAATGCATGATACTCCCTCCGTTTCAAAATATAAGCAAAAGTTATTTTTTAGGTTCATTCATTTAATGATGTATGTGATTCATAATATTGACCACATACATTATTAATGAATCTAAAAAACAAATTTTGTTTATATTTTAAAACGGATGGAGTAACAAATAAAAATGTTATTGTCTTTGAGTATGTATGTAGGTTTCACAAATCAAAAGCGTGACACAACCAAAAAAATGATACACCACTACCAAAAAATATCAATTTTGTTACTAGTAATTAATGCTTGCAATGCATTGAAATTAAATGTTACCCTTTTTATTCCCAACATGCATTGAAATTAATTGGAAGTAATCAAACCCTCACATAAATTCCGCCGAAAAACTAGGAAAAGCAATTATGTTTTAAGCTAAATACAAAACTGTCCTTTTATTTAAAATAAATATTAATAGAGACTAAATGGTGTTTTAGTAAAATACAAGTGGGTGTAGCTTGCTAACTTGCACCTTAGTCTTTTTAGGTGGGTGCAAGTTAGCGGCCATATATATATATATATATATATATATATATATATATATATTTTCTATTTGTTTATTATTATAAAATTCTATTTTTATTTAAAAAATGTAAGAGTTTATATCTGATTTCTTTAAACATAAAGAAATGCAAAAATACCTCTATATATTTTACATTTTGAACCCCTTTTTGTAAAAAAAATAGGCCTTTAATTACTTCAACTTAGACGACGACCTACATAAACATTTATATGTTGAGATACTAATTCTACATACTATTTTTCATTTTTAAGTATTTAGTGAACGAGTTTCGTTGTAAATTCTTCAAACCAAAAAATCTAAAATATTATAAAAAGTATCAATATTATATATCATAAAGCAAATATGACGTCCACAAACAGAAAAAATGATACGAATAAAAATAGAGTGGATATCAGAAATGGTTTTCCATACAAGTACAACACAAATAAAAAGATCAAAAGAATGTTAACTAAGGCTCAAGTGGTTAGTAAACTTTTTCCTTAAAATAAATCGTTTGTGAGAAATGAGTTTCATTTCTGACTCGTTTTCCTTAAAGATTTTACTTATCTTCCAACGTAACTTCAAACTACTATGACTTATTTTTCCTAAGAATTAGAGGATTAAAAAAAAGTGTTAATTAATTTTGTCATCGGTACGTATGTAGACAACAGATTGGTTAGTTTTTCCTTGGACAAATTTGTCATGACAATGGATTGGTTATTTTTTTTTGACAAAATGACAATGGATTGGTTGTTGAACAAAACAATGTGAACACTAAAATTATACTCAATCTGCATTGATAAAACTTCTCTCAACAGGGGAGATATAAAAAAAAAGAAAGAGGATGGAGAGTGTTTAGAATAGATTGCAGGAACTGGTGAAAAATTCAACTGCAGTCTGCAGTGAATCCTAGACCTAGTCCATTAATATGACGTAGGAGGCTTAGCCGTAACTAATTCACATACCAATAATTAGTTCATGTAAGAGGCATACATACAGTATAATAAATTCACGTATACTTTTTCTTGGTTAAATCAATTCACGTAGGTTCACCTTCCTTCAACAACAAAAAAAATTCATGTAGGTTAACCTAGCGTACATAATGTACGGTACATTAATTGAAGGGCATTGCTATACATGGCGAGAAAAATCTCCAGGCACTGAAGAAAATAAAACTTGAAAAATCACTTAAGTGCATAAAGTCGCTTAAAATGACCAAAGTCGCTTAGGGACTACCAAAGTGGTAAGCCAATTCTCTAAATCCTTTGATGTATCAGCCATTGTTAAAGAAATTAGCAAAACTTCAATATATAAATAAAAAGATGTATCAGGTTTTAAGGTGAACTTTCACAACAATTTACTATTTGGTGTAAATGTTAACAACTATTGGTCGGAAGTGGCCTCTCGTACGCTGAGTTGTAAAAGCGGCTAATTTCTTTTTAAGTATCTTGTTTTTAATATGAAAGGAAGTCTACAAACATTGTCGTTTTTGCCTTTGTTGGTTGATCGAATTTGAAAGAGTTTTTTTAGGTTGGAAATGTAGTAATTTATCCAATATGGATGGTCCATTGTCATTTCAATGGTCACCTAGTTTTGGGTTGCAATGCCTGACTGACCTAGTGTCCTTGTATTCCTCGAATGAGGGTAATGGTTGAAATGTCACCAGAATTAACGTGTTTAGACTCCAACTCTCTGACTTGTTGAATCTTGCTATGAACTATAAGTTTTACAATGTGAGTTAGTAGTTAAGAGACTTGATACACGATATCATGTATCCCGTGTCAATTTGTTGTCTCATGAAAGATGTTGTCTTTACCGCTGGTTGTTCTGATGGATACTAAAGCATTGCTACAGTCTCTAAGAGGAGGCATAGAGGTTGGCATTTTCATAGTATGTCGTGGAACATTGGGTCTAGAAGGGACTAACTCTTTGATGCCGAAGTAGATGGTTGGACCATGCTGGTAAGACTTTTACCATAATGTAAGCGCACACGGCAAATATAATCGTAATCCAATGAACTGAATATTTCAATGATATTGGTCGTAGTATCCCACAAATTGGTTGTCGAACTTGAAAATTAACTGAGTGAAATGTTAATAGCTCTCATTTGTGATTCGTTTTTCACTTCACACAATTACGTCAACGGATGAATTTTATTTATCAATCGTTGGTTTCTTAACTCTTCCGTAAAATATTATGTTTGTTGTTGGTTTTTTTTTTTAAGCTACTGAACTAAAATTTCCACGTGTAAAAGTAAAACATATACTTCTTTGATTAATTTGTGTGTTGAAATAAATGTACAATGACGCATTTAGAGACAAAACTAATAAGAATTGTCGTTTATACCTATTTCTAATTAATTGTATCTGTTTTAAACAAAAATACAAAATTTGCGCGTAATTTCTCTAATTCATTTCCGCGCCGTGCACGTTTGTTTTTTGAGGGCATTCGCCTCATCCTCTCATTTGTTTGTTCAATTTCTCTTTTTATCTTTCATTTCTAGCCAATCACCAATTAGCTTATTGATACGTCCATCTTCTCAACTTAATCACGTCTCCTCCCAAGCAAAAATCTGTTTTTATTTTCACTGTCAATTGCAATCATATAAGAAAGCCTTTTGCCAATTGATTGATATATAAATTTTATATTTGTTTACTGATTTTTCTTACAAGAAACAAATTTGACTATGTTATCTTTAATTTCGTCTGGTGTAAGGTTAAGCCCATGTATGCCAAGCAATCAACTACCTTGATTGTATCCCTCTATATATGTTCAATATAGATTTGCATTCCTTTTGTTCCCAAGCAACAATCAACTTTATAATCTTTTGTTGAGAAATGACCTGTTGTATGCCTATTTGATCCGGTTTTTATCAACTTATTAAGTTTCTTAGGTTGGATAACTCAAATTGTTTGAGCTAAGAGATAAGGAGTTTAAGATCCTAGACTCAAACATAGACGAAGGAGAAAAAATAATCTAACAACTAACTACTAATAACATTTATCATTCAATTTTTTTTACTAAGTTCCTCCTTCAGCTTGATTCTTTTCCTAAATACCAACTATAATTTCCATTCCAGCATCACTCGTGAACATATGGATATCGACTCGATCAAGGGTGGCCATCAGGGTGTGTGGGAAATGCAATAACACATGGCCTCCAATTTTTAGTGAACCATTTGTATCTATAGAGATTTATGCGATACCAAAACCTTTCACCAACATTTATCATTTTAAGTAAATAATGAGATTTAAATTTATAACGATCACAACACAAATAACTACACGAAACTAATATAGAGATTAAACTGTAGGGATTAAGTTTCATTACTTAATCTTTTAATATATTTCCTTGATGGATTATATGCTTGTAATATTTCAGTTATACCTATAATATGGCTAACCACACATCTCCATGTCTGATATTTTCTTTTTTTAACTCCGTATCTTGTCCAATACGAGGGGTTCAATCCTACCATCCATTTACGCGTGCAACTGGGACATTGAGATGAGCACTCACATCCATACCATCCATATGGATGATATAAATGGGTCTCACATAATACATTATATTACTTCACACTTCCTAATTATTTAAACCACTCAACTATATTTTTTAAATATTCATACCACTCCTCTAAAACTCTAAAATGAGTTTGACTTATCTTACAATATACTTTAAATAGGTCCCATAAATTAATAACATTATATTGATTTCCCATATTTTGATTTATTTTATTGCAACTCAACTAAAGACACTGTGGTAATGCAGTGTTACGATACCAAACAATACTATCCAACTTTTATGCCAATTATCCATGGAACTTGACACATTAACCTTGGTTATTGTGAAGATATTTGCTCAAAACAACCGATAATGATGCCCTAAGGTCTCAATCCAACCGATAATTGTGAAGATACTTGCATGTCTAACGCTTAACGATAAATCTATAGTACTTATTAACTTCTTATGTACCACTTAGTTAATTGATACGATTGCATTAAGTTTCGAGTGGGTTGTGATTGTAAATATAGCTATAGCAACTAGAAACCAACAAATGAATCTATTTTGTGTTCCTTATATAAAAAGTTTACATCTAACACTTTCTAAATCAAATAATTAGTTTGAGAGTTTATCGTCATAAAAGCATTAAGTGCGGGATTAAATTCATTTATATAATGAAACAAAACTTATATATTACCAACCAGATCAAATATTTACATGAGATCATAATAAACAATACTTAATTCCAATGACATAATTCCAGCAACAAGAAAATTAGTTACGCATGGTAACCTTACGATACATGATGAGAAGAGATGGAAATATTGTTGCAATGAATTCCTCAACTCGTCCTTGGTCGCTCTCAAATTTCCTTGTTTGTTTTTTGTGTTTAGAAGTCAAGGAATACCCTCAATTTGTGATCTGAGTTGCTATCGATAATGGTTATGAAAGTTGTAATTTTCTTAAAGTGTATTTGGATGAGAGAAATGTTTTGAGGAAATTCAATTTTTTAAGTAAATTTCATTGTTCTGATCGTAATTTGAAGAATTTTCAAAATTATAGAAATTTATAAAGTATTTTGTCTAAATTAAATTTAAAGAATTCCAAATGAAATCTAAAAGATAGAAATTTCAAATCTTTTCATTCAATTTTTATTTTAAATTTTGCATTTTAGGCATCATATTTTTCGAAATTTTCAAAAAATTGCAAATCAACTCCTCATTTTTTTCTTTCAAAAATTACAAATTGGCCCCTCAAATTTTTTGGTATTTACAAATTAATCCTTTTTTCCAATTTTCAAAGTTGACCAAAAAAATTCAAAACTTATAAAAGCAGCTCAAAAATAATAACAATGAAATTATTTATTACTCTATCCAAACAAAAATATTTAGAAATTAAGTCAATTCAATTGAATCATTTGAAATACATATAATTCTAATTTCTCCAAAATAAAATTTCCAATACCTCTTCCAAACACACTCTAAATAAATTCATGTTTGCTCAGCTGATTGCATTTCTTCACTTGAAGTTTTTGACAACTCATCCACATATATAGGTCACTAATCTGCCATGATTCGTTAAACGGATTGCATTTTTCTAAGCGGATTGTGCTCTATATTGTGCCTTGAATTCTCTGACTTCAAAATTTATAGTGCTTGCTTCATATGCTTGTTGGTTAAGAGTGCAGGCAATGAATTTTAACTATTTGATATATTTAGTGTGTACATGGTCAATTTGAAAGGGAATGAATTTAGTAGTCTTTAAAGAGAAAATTATCACACTTTCAGAGGCCGTTGAACAGGTAAATTAAATTGGCTTGCTGGGGGTTTAAAGTGTAATCAGTTAGCGAGGATTGGAAATTTGGAACATTGCATTGCATGCTCAGTTTCAGCATTAGCGAGTGAGTGGATTTTATTTGTAAAGAGGAAGAAATGGAGGTATTTAACTAATGCATTTTCTGCTGAGATTTTTGATAGCTTGGGTGTACAACTTGCAAGTGTGTCTCTAATGTGTGGAAAGTATATATACAAATGGTGAAAAGCAGAGGGTTTTATTTTATTAATGAGAAATGGTATTAGATCCATCAACATGAAATGAAGTATAAGTATTACTCTACCCCCAGCATATTTTACCTACATTAACATGTTTCAACTTACAACTTCCAACAAGCACATGATTGCAAATTTCATCAGGTAATTTGAATTACTCACTGGACCAATTCGAATTACAGCTACTAGAATTAGAGAAAAAATACGCTAAAAATATGTTTCTCTTAATCAAACAAACGAAACATTATTACAACAATTCTAAACACACAACGTTCCAAGAGCAGTAGGAAATATAATCTGAAGAAGACTAAATAATGTATGTGACTAAAGAAGGGTTTCTCATGTATGTATCTCTTGTAATGATAGTACACATTTACTACTTTCCTTTAAAAATATCTAGTAAAAAAAAAGTAAGGTAATGATTGAAAATAAGTTAAAATAACAAGTATGTTTGAACATCCCTAAATTTTATACACTCATTTAACACTTTATTTAATCTCTATCTCTCTTTTTATATCACATCTATCGTATCAATTTTTATCTATTTCTCGTTCAAGCCTCAAAGTGCATATATCCAATAAAATGTACACCATCATTATTCTATTTAAAATGACGGCTGATATGAGAGGGAGAGAGTATTTGGCCACATTTAACGTTGTTGGTTTGGGACGGTGTATGTGAGCCGGTTGAAGGATGCAATTGAAGAAAAATAAAATAGTTAATCTTCAAGCTTTATTCTTAACGACTAAGGACATTGGTTGGTTCGACGTTGGTTCCGTCCAAAGTCCAATATATCTTCCAAACTATTTTTCATTCTCATTCATTTAGCTTATACTACTACAACAACAACAACCACAAAGTAACTCCGTCAACCTAGGACTTTTATAAAAACCAAGCCCCTCTTTTTTCTCCTTTTCTCCTATATTCCTGTCTCATTATTTTTCCAACATTCTAATTATATAAACCTTCCTAAATTCATGATTTACCTATCATTAACCATTCAAATCATTCATTACCTCGTCTTCTGCACTTCACGTTCTTGATTCAAAATTTTCTTTCGTTTCATCAATTTCTTTTCCAACAACACCACCAAGTCCATGTGAGTCTTAGATTTTTTATTATCAATACACGTTTATCTTTTCTTGTTTTTTTGTTTTTTTTTGCGTGATAATTGTAATCTTGATTGTTGAGTATGGCTGATAGTTACTAATAAATGGGCAGGCGGCCCGAACTTTTGTTGAGGTGTGCGGGGTTATAGGATAGTGTTGTAAACATGATCACGTTGATTATATACAAGTTGTACTATGTAAACCATATGTTTGAAATCATGATAAAAAGGAGTTCGAGGCGTTTGTATGACTAGTCGAATTTCATTACCAAACATCGTGTGTTCTTTGTTCCCCTTAATCGTTTCTTTATTCTTTTGAAACGAGGTTGTTAATTGATAGATACTTATTTTGCTTTGTTGTTATTTGTGGCTGTGCTTTTTTGAAACGGATAGCCTGTGATCGTAAAAATCTCAAGGTTCAAATGATGCAGCAGCATCGTATGGAGGAGCAGATGAGTAAAGTGGAAGAAGAAAAAGGTCGAGCTATCAATGAGCTCATAGAAATGAAAAAGGTAGCTGAGAAAACCAATGGCATGATTGATGAAGTAATAGCCACAAAGAGGATTTCAGAGCCGAAAAACAACCATAGTGAAATATCATTAAAACATGAACAACAATTGTCAGAGAAAGATGATTTGGTGTCTGAGTACAAGAGGAAACTTCAAGAATCAGAGGCAGAATTGGAAAAAAGAAAAGAATCAGAAGCCAACTTGTTTGATACATTGGTGATGCAAACTAAACAGCTAGAACATAATAAGGTTTTACTTGAAGAGTCAAGGCTTGATATTGCTTCTCTTCAAGAAAAATTAAAGACACTTCAATTAGGCGAAAACAAAATCAAAAATTTAGAGGATAAGAAAGTAACTGAGAAAGAGTTGCCAAAGATCAAGGTAAGAGAAACTCAAAAGGGTGTTGGAGAGGGACAATCTATGAAGGCGGAAAATTTAATTGAACAATTGAATTTGCTTAAGAGCGAATTGAAATCAGCAACAAAAGCGGAAGAGAATAGCAAGAAAGCAATGGACGATTTAGCATTCGCGCTAAAAGAAGTAGCAACAGAAGCTAACCAAGTGAAAGCGAAACTAACCTTAAGTCAAGTTGAACTAGAACACACAAAAGGTGACGCTGAGCGTTGGAAAACGATGTTAGAAAGAACCGAAGAGAAGTACAAAGAGCTTCTAGACGCGACAAGAAAAGAAGCTGAGAGGTTCAAAAACACCACGGAGAGATTGAGATCAGAAGCTGAAGAATCACTTTTAGCTTGGAATGGAAAAGAAACTGAGTTTGTGACTTGTATTAAAAGAGCTGATGAGGAAAGGTTGATTGCACAACAAGAAACATCAAGGTTACTAGATTTGCTTCAAGAAGCCGAGAGTAAAACAAAAGTTTCAAAGGAAGAGAATCAAAAATTGCGCGACATACTAAAACAAGCTTTGAATGAAGCTAATGTTGCGAAAGAAGCTGCAGAAATTGCAAAAGCTGAAAATGGTAGATTACAAGATAGTCTCAGTTTGCTTGTTCATGAGAATGAGATGTTGAAAATTCATGAAGCTGCATCATTTGAGAATATCAAAGAGTTGAAAAAAATGCTATCAGAAACATCAACAAAAGAGTTTCGAATTGAAGATTTGGAGAAATATTTAACAACAAAGGAAGGTATAAAAGCAGCAAAGGGGCATCATCATCACTCAGGAGAACAACATCATAAGGAGCCTAAAGAATCAAAAAGTTTAAGCAAAACTTTTAGTCTTAATATAAAAGACATGATAACAACACATAAGCAGCAACACAAAGGAGGGAATAATGAAGAGGTTGTTAATAAAGAAATTATTATAGAAGATGATACACTAAAGGGTTCAATATTCGATGAAGTGGATGATTCACCTGATTCAGAAACACATGTTGAAATGGGCATTCATGATGATTTTGATCATTTAGATGAAACACATTTTGATGATTCTGAGGCTGATAGAAACAACAGAAAAAGTAAAGCATTGCTGAGAAGATTTGGTGATCTTATAAGGAGAAAAAGTACTACTAATAATAATAATACCCGAAAAGAACTTCCCAATGAAGAACATCTACAAACGTAATGCAAATTACACAGTGACTAAATACAGTTAGACTGTAATATTGTTCATATTGTTTTACTTTGTGCATTTATTTAATGTGTACATAATTTTTTGTTTTAAAAAAAAATGTGGACGTAATTTCACAGATTATACATACACCTATTTGAGACCCTATTTCGTGTCTGTTTGTTTGTTCTTTTATTTTATTTTATTTTATTTGTTTGAATACCTGGTTGAAAAGTGGTGTATAATTTCCCCCAAATCAAACTAAAACAATCATTTAGACCACCTAAGACGAATTAGAAAATACCGTAAAAGGTCATCCTTATCTGGGACATTTGAATGAAGAGGAAAGATAGGTTATAATATGAAAAAGTATCACATGACAACGAGATTCATATTTGGTAGTTTGAACGATCGAAACAAAGATAATCTCACTGTGTTATCCAAATTTATAAGGCATGGAGTACTAATCGATCTTCTTTGAGAGGCTTTTACAAAAAAATGCAGCAGTTATTGAACTTAATAGAATGTGAAAAGTATGTGTATTTGACAAGAAAGAGTGAGGACTCGATGTTGGGAACAACATATTTTGGACACATCCTGATTCATTAAAGTTATTGAACATGTTTCATTTGGTATTGATCCTTCACACAAAACAAATAGGTACAAACCACCGTTGCTTAAAATTGTTGATGTAACATCTACAACGTTAACTTTTTCGGTAGCTTTTGCTTATTTGGAACATGAACAAGATAATTTTATTTGGGCATTGTAAAATATTTGATGGTTGTTGACCTCAGAGGTGTGAATTGAAGTGTGAGGGACACTTGCAAAAACTTTGAGTATGTGCTGATATTATCTTATCTGTTGATTATGTTAAAGAAACATGATTGAGTTTGCACAAGGAAAGGTTTGTTGCTGTGTGGACCAATCAAGTGATGCATTTAGTTTATGTTATTGATTTGATTTTAGGGTTGACTCTTCTCATTTGAGATTAAAATTAAAACGATATTGTATCAAACAAGTGTAAACAAACGATCCTTTATCTAACAAGTGAAAACATCTTCAATTTTTAGCCATGTGTGACCACCTTCAAGGGAACATGGTCCTGCCTATAACAATTTTTTTTTTGACGCAGTAACAATAATTTTGCTAGAAAATATGTACTAATTTTTTTTAAAAAAATTAACCAAAAAAAACACAAATATCATTAAAAATAGCTCTCCTTGTCATAATCTCAAAGCCACGTGTTTCAGAGTAAATGCAATTTTTTCAAGGTTTTGCATGTGCAAAATGTCAAAAAATTCCAAAGATATTTGAAGGTACGTTGAAATCCAAAGTTTTTAATTGACGTCCAAATCATTGATTTAATTTTTAATATATCTAAGTTGATTGTTTCCTTTTCTATCTCCTATAACAACAAAAAAACACCACAACGAAGGAGTAAATAACATTGCAATCACATAAAAGATGAAAGAAAAATCATATATGTAGAAACCCGTGATATGAAAGGAAAAAAAATAAACTTTTTGTCAAAAAAAAATTGTTGAATAAGATTGAAAAGAGAGACATATGTTGAAAATACTGTGTCTGAATAGCACAACAGAAGATTTATTATATATAAGTAAGTAGCTTAGGGCCTAAGCTATGATATATTTACATAATGAATATTCATCATAATATTATATCCTAAGTAACTTAGAGAGTAAGCTAAAATATATTTAGAGCATAAATATAATTATTTACTATATATTTATATATCAATACCCCCCCCTGAAGCTGGAGCATATAAGTCAAATGCGCCAAGCTTGCCACATATATAATTTATTCTAGGACCTCGCAGAGATTTTGTAAAAACATCTGTCAGTTGATCATTTGAATTGACAAAGCTTGTGACGATGTCTCCTGATTCAATTTTCTCTCTGATGAAGTGGCAGTCTATCTCGATATGTTTGGTCCTTACATGGAACACTGGATTTGAAGCGATATGCAACGCAACTTGATTATCACATATAAGCGTCATTGGTCGTGCTTCTTCGAATTGAAGTTCCTTAAGAAGGGATCTATGCAAACCAAGCTCGAGGAGATTGTTTAAGACCATAAAGGGATCTATGCAGCCGACAAACCATGGTAGATGACTCCCCCTGAGCAACAAACCCAGGTGGTTGCTCCATATATACTTCTTCTTCAAGATCACCATGCAAAAAAGCATTTTTAATGTCAAGTTGATGGAGAGGCCAATGACGAATAGCTACAATAGAGAGAAAAAGTCTAACAGATACCATTTTGGCGACAGGAGAGAATATGTACCATAATCTAACCCAAAAATCTGAGTATATCCCTTGGCCACCAAGCGAGCCTTAAATCGATCAATTTTACTATCAGGGCCAACTTTCACCGTATAAAGCCAACGACAACCTAATACCGACTTTCCAGGAGGTAAAGAAACCAGTTCCCAAGTGTCACTGCTTTGTAGAGCACACATCTCATCAATCATTGCTTGTCTCCACTCAAGGTGAGATAATGCTTCCCCTGGAGATTTAGGAATAGAAACATAAGACAAAGAAGAGAAGCAAGTATAATGCAAAGGGGAAAGACGATGATAGCACAAGTCAATGTAATGAGGAGATGGATTTCGAGTAGGACGTATACCTTTACGAATAGCAATAGGAACATTTGTGGTCAGATCCGGTAAAGGCGGTGGCGACGAAGGAAGGTCTGGAATAACCTCAGTATCTGGAATAGGTGTCGGAACATGTACAACTGATGGTGGTTGACGATGTTGTTAAGTTTGAAGAGGCCGTGGAGACGGAGGATCCACGGGAGGGTCTCCAAGAATGGTTGTAGGAGGCTCCGCGGGAGGAGGAACATAAATAGTGGATTCGGGCGGAACAGACACAGTAGGTTGAAGAACAATATCAGACGAGGTTGGCATATCAACTTGAAGTGAGTCAAGAGGTACATTAGTTGACCCAAAAAAAGGAACATATTCAAAAAATGTAACATCAGCTGACATGAGGTACCGTCGAAGAGTATGAGAGTAGGAACGATAACCCTTTTGAGACCGATAATAACCAAGAAAGACACATTTGAGTGATCGAGCCGAGAGTTTGTCAAGACCAGGAGAAAGATCGTGAACAAAACATGTGGACCCAAACACACGGGGTTAAAGTGAGTGTAAAGGGGTATTAGGAAAAAGGACCGAGTGAGGGACTTGATTACCTAAGACCGAGGAAGGCATGCGATTTATAAGATAGCATGCCGTTAGAACATCATCCCCCCAAAAACGAAACGGAACATTACTATGAAGTAAAAGAGTTCTAGTGGTTTCAATGAGATGACGATTTTTCCGTTCAGCAACCCCATTTTGTTGAGGTGTATGGGCAGTGGATGTTTGATGAAGAATGTCATTAGAGGACATAAAATTTTGAAATTGGTGAGACAAATACTCTTTGGCATTATCACTACTTAAATACCGAATAGACACTCCAAATTGAGTTTTAACTTCTTGATAAAATTGTTGAAAAATAGAGAATAATTCAGATCTATTTTTCATTAAAAATAGCCATGTGCAACGAGAAAAGTCATCAATAAAAGTGATACGAGTGTGTTTCCCTAACTGACACGACTCGCAGTGCAACTCAGATAATTTAGAAAGACTGAGGACCAACCTTTGAAGTTTGAGGAGACTTGGGTGACCCAACTGAGCATGTATAGTAAGAGGGAAATTTGTGGTTGGGCATACTGTTGATGGGTTTAAGAGATAATAAAGGCCATTAGACTCACACCCGATGCCAATTTGCCGTCCCAAAATCCGATCCTGCAAAGTAACATCGTCTTTAATAAAGGTGACAACACATTCATGCGAACAAATCAGTTGACTGAGAGAAATTAAATTAAATGGACATCCAGGAACATAAAGGACAGATGTAATTGACAGAGAAGAGAGCACTATGACAGTGCCAATGCTTGTAGACTGTGTTTCGGAACCATTTGCTGTGATAATACTCGGTAAGTAACCGGATGTAGTGAGAGAAGAGATAAAAAATCTTTATTACCGGTAATATGATGAGTTGCACCTGAATCAAGAACCCATGGACTAAGAGAGGGTGACATAGAGTTACAACTAAATGATTTATCGGTGTGTGCTCCCGAAACAGTTGAGTTTTGAAGAAATTTTACCCATCAGAGAAAATCTTCATAAGTTGGCGTAGAAACCTTAGGTGAATCAGTGGTCCGAATGGCATCAGATAGAGCAATATAGGGACATGGAAGGTGCTTGTGAAGTTTCCAGCACTGATCAATAGTATGTCCCAAGTGATGACAATACCTGCATTTGCGGTGAGTGGTGGATGGTCTCTTCTGAGAATAATCAAAAGCCATGCTAGTAACTAAGTACAACAGACAACAAGGTTGGATGAGAGAAAAAACACGCACAAGGCAAGTATTCAAGGCTGTATGAACTGAAGAACCAATATATGTTGCTTAAAACTGGAAAATGAGGGTAGCTCTTGAACCACAACAAAATTCCTAGTACGGAGGCACAACCGGCAGCAGAAACGGAAGCCGAACGTGCCATCACGCACGGCTAGAAGGGGCGGCGCGTGGGGAAGGTCGTCGGAAGGATATGCGGCGCGTGAGAGAGGCATTTGTGACGGCGATTTTGAAGACAGGCCGATCTGTGTGATGCAAAGCGGATGGTGGTGTTATATCGTCGAAAAAGTCGCCGGAAACGGTAATAATGGCGGCAACAACAACCAATCTGACCGGAAAAGTGAAGAATATAGATGCCGGAAAGTGTCACGGCAGTGGAGGAGGGGCAAACCGGAGTTGAAACACGGTTTTCCGAAGAAAAAAAATTCAACGGAGGACAATGGGCCCACGAGGTAAACACGGATTAGGATTATCTCTCAAAAGCTCTAGATACCATGTTGAATAAGATTGAAAAGAGAGACATATGTTGAAAATACCGTGTGACTGAATAGCACAGCGGAAGATTTATTATATAGAAGTCAGTAGCTTATGGCCTAAGCTATGATATATTTACAGAATGAATATTCATCATAATATTATATCCTAAGTAACTTAGAGAATAAGCTAAAATATATTTAGAACATAAATATAATTATTTACTATATATTTATATATCAATAAAAATGAAAGGAAAAAATAACTTTTTTTTAAGGGAAAGGAAAAAATAACTTAGAATGTGATTTTGGGCAAAAATTTTTTTATCCAAAAACACATTTCCCTGATGAGAAAGAAGAAAAAGATAAGCTAAAGAAAATGTGAAATTCATGTCTCTCTAAAAACATTGTCTACTGGGTTGTCTAGGAAGTAGTAGAAAAAAGCTAGTTTTTTTTAGTGAGAGAAGCTCTATCTCCTTTTAAGGTTTTTTTTCTCCTTCATTTATCGAGGAGAAGTGGTTTTAAGTCATTTTTTGACCTAAAATCACCTCTCGACATCTTTTTTCTTTTCTTTCAATTTAAATAAGTAGTTTTCACATATATCAAGATTTTTATTTTGTGTGTTTTTTGTGATTTCGTCGTCTGATTGCAACGTTGTGTTGTTCGTCGTCTTGTGCGGCGTTTGATTTCGCGTTTTGTCGCGGTGTACGTTTGATTCCTATTGAAAGATCAACTTCAGTCAATTACATATTCAATCAATGATTTGAGCGTCGACGTTGCAGATCCGGAAGCATGAGTATTTCAGTGACTTAGAATTTATCATATCATTTGTAGCACTTTATCGTTGTATGCTATTAACTTGAGTGTTGTGAGTTTGTTCGCATATTCATTATTTATGTTTTTAGCGATGTGTGATGTTGAATATGTTATTGTATCTGATGTACTTTCAATTTGAATAAATGAATATCTTATATTTTTTGTCAAAAAAAATATCATAAAAACATCTATCGGCATATAATTGATAGCGTAAATATAGCTCAATTGATAGAAAAATTGTGGTATAAATAGGTCGGTGTTCGAACCTCAAGTTCTCTATTTATTCATTTTTAATGGTGAATTTTTAGTCACTAAACTATTTAAAAAAAAGAATGCGAAGTGTCAAGACACATGTTCAATATTTTCTTCTTCTTTAATGTAGGTTAAAGTTCTTCAAAAACATCTTTGAACTTTGTTTGTTTAGTGCATTAACATCTTTTAAAATGTATTTTGAGAGGACATTTTTTACATTGTAGTATAATATATATTGCACCGAATAACAATAGTATATATATAAAGTAAGGTTTTTTATGCTACATATCACTTCCACGTTTATTCTCGGTATTTTTTAAAATAAATATTTTATTTGACATCAATATTTCAACAAATTTTTGATCTTATCCGCTAAATATTTTATTTAATTTTTTTATTGAAATCCTAATATCTTATGTAACAGAAATATCTCAACAAACTACATATAATACTTTCGATCGTCCTTTCAATTTAAAAAATAATAATACTTTCAATCATATACATAAATTTTATTTGCCTTATCTCCTTTCTTAAGCACGTTTATTATATGCGCAACCATATTAATATATTTTTGAACAAATATGCACAATCATATTTTAATTTAACTTTTAAACTTATTTTTATGAATGGAAAATGCACAACCATATTTTAATTTAACTTTTAAACTTATTTTTATGAATGGAATTTTCCATGAATTTCACGAGCCTCACATGCACACATAAAATTAATTACCGTCGGCTTTCAGATGAAAAATCGAACAAAACACTCAAGTACTTCCGTTGGTTTTTCTTGACAATTGAATTGAAATTGCAAAACAATTCTCATACAATGATCCAAGAGGACATGGCTTTTTCAAAAGGGCCTTAAACTTAAAACTACATAAATCAAAGCCTTAGGTAATTCACATACAAAGACTAACAACAATAAACTTAATTAACATTAATATATTTTGTCTTATCTACTTTTTTTTTTTATAACGGGTATCCCGCACGCAACTGTGGAGATTAATCCATCGAGTATATGAGATCCAAAATTGGCAGCAAGCTCTCTTTAAGGCTCTGTTTGGATTGATGGAACAGATCAGAACGGAGTGGAGTGGAATGGAACGAAGCGGAGTGGAACGGAACGGAGCGGAATGAAACAAAAAAAATGTATTCCATTGTTTGGAAGATGAACGGAATGGAATGAATTAAAATATTTGTTATTCCATTTTTGTCCTTATTTAAAATAACACTCTCTTTTTTTTTATAGCAAATAACACTTATGTTAAAAAAATTAACAAAACTGAAAACTTATAAAAAAAAAATTGACAAACAAATCTGAAAACTTATATAATATGCAATAAATGGAAAATACAATAATAATAAAAGGTAGGAAAAAAAAACTAATGGTTTACGAAAAAAATCGTGAGTTCGAAAGTGAAAAAAGCAAGAAACATGAAGACACCATACACAAAAGATTTTAAAAGTGGGGAAATAAAAATATAACAATATTACCGGTACATGAAGACACAAGAAAAACTGGAAGGAACACATACAATTTGAGTTTTTTTCTTTCTTTCTTTAACTTAAACTTTTTCCCTATTTTAATACGAAACAAAAAATAAAAACTGAATTGAAAGTAGAAAGACAACGCCAAAAAAGAGAAGGGATATGATGGAATAAGAAAACATGGATAAAATAGTAATTAATTATTAAATTGCTTCATTCCATTGTATACCTCTTAAATTGGAAGGAATGAAAAACAAGAAGAGAAGATGGAATGGAATGAGTTTCATTGTGTTCCATTTCATTCCATTCCATTTATTTTTTGCAAATTCAAACAATGAAAATTAATTACTTACCACTTCATTCTATCACATACCACCAATCCAAACATAGTAAAAGTTTTAACATTGTTGTATGTCTAAAGCTGAATTCGAACTCAAAATCTTGGTTAAGTTAAAAGAGAGACTTGTTTCATCTCATCAAAACGTTTTTGCATATCTTAGCTACTTTCTTAGGCACATTTTTGTGCGCAATCATATTGTAAAATTTTACACATATTTATGAATAAAATTTTCCCATGAATGACAAGCATCTCCCACTAGTGAAAGGGACATACAATTAAATAACACGGTCTTTCAATTTCTTCCTTAACAATTGAATTGAAATTGGAAAACATTTTCAGGACAATGGGACATTGGACATAACATCCATATTAAGTGGCAAATATCTTATCCAAAACACCACGTGATTGACGTGATGATATACATAGTTACAAAAAGTGCTTACGTGGCAATTAGGCATACCGTCTTACCATACACCGACACTGCACAGAACCATGGCTCGACACGTTTGCTTCTTCAGACAAGAGTACTATAAAGTTGTAAACAAAGCAACCGAATCTATTCACTTTGGATTGAGTCAGAGAAATTCTCATCTATTCTTCTTCTGCTTCCAGTTTTTTCCCCAATTGAATTGCAAAATTTTCTCACAATAGAGATAATGACATCTTCAGTGATTGAGGGTGGACACGATGAGGCTATACACGAGCCTTCGGATTTGATCGCAGAAAATATGAATCCTACGGTTGGAAATCTTTCACTTCCTAATGAAACATTCTTAAAAGCTGCAATTTCTCTCAAGGATGAGGTATTATGTGTTTATGAATTGTCATTTTGTTTCATTTCTTGTTTGCTTTGTTGCACGAAGTCGTGTAATTACATTCAATTATATCATTTGTTAAAGCAATTGTCCGTGTCTGTGCTTCAAAAGTGTGAATTAGTCATTTAGTCTTGTGCGAAAATGTTAACAAGTAGTGAAATTATGGGTGCAGGTGGTGGAGGTGAATTGGAATCGTAGAGAAGTGGTTGATCCAACGGTGTATACAGGTTTGCTTGGTACGGCTTTCACTTGCCTAAGATCGTACGAGGTAACCGGTTGCAGTAAGGACTTGGTGTTGTGTTCGGAGATCATTGACACATGTGCAACTGTTGGACGTGACTCCCTCAGGTACTCTTTACTAATTTATTACTAGAGGGTGGATGGATGCACTTAAATAAACACACCTTGCGTGTATGCATTTAGCATAATTAGAAGAACAAGTTTATTTATTTGCAAGGTAAAATATGATTTAAGACGTGAAATAATGAGCAGAAGTGTATGTGCTGTGTGGATGGTATAATTCTCTTTAGGACGATATGAGATTCCGATAGCGTAACTTTCAGCCAACTTTGCAAAATTCCTAACTAGTAACTCCTGTTTTGTCCAAGGGACACAACATTAATTGATAGGTGCCTAACTAACTAGCGACTACATTCTACCTTAGGACTTCATCAACTAAATGGCATCCCTCTAAAAAAAAGTAAATGACATATACTAAATGTTTTTAATAGTATTAAATTTTATTATAGTTTGTTAAATTAATTTTTTATTTATTCGTCCAGATTTAAACACAGATCTCTATCTCCATTTCTCTTAGCTCAAATCAGTTGAGCTACTAAACCTCATTATTTATTCTAAAAAATTTATCATCAACTTTTTAAAAATAATAATATATTGTTATTAACATGTTTAACACAAGTGTGTCTCTCAAAAAAATGTTTAACACAAGTGCGTGTGAATTGACTATATTTTATTCATTTTTAGTTCAAACTACACGATGGTTAATAATTTATGTTTTTAATTTCTTTTTATTAAATTCAATTTATATCTCATTTCATATTCATCTTTAATTTTTTTATAATTTTTTTAAAGGTTTTTGTTAACAAGTGTCTTTGTGATACTCTGTTGTCATTTCTTTTTTATAAATGGTGTAGTGTAGTTATAGTGTGAATCAAGTCCACGCCGATTAAGTCATTGTCTAATTATTAAATCTCTAACAAAAGATATTTGCAGACACGTGACTTTTCTGTGTGGTAGAGGAGGCCTATACGCGCTTGGAGCTGTGGTTGCTAATTACATGGGGGACCTCCAAAAGCATGATCTGTTTTTGGGTCTATTCATGGAGGTAATGTCAATAATACTACCAAAATACCCACTTTCTATGCTCGTGCTTCATTATACAGGTGCAGAATTTGTTTGTTTGGATGTTAGTTTTGAAGATAGTAATTTGTCTCAAACGTATGGATTAAAATACAAACACAAATTTTGTTTAGCTTCACAAGCTCTTAGATGAAAAAATCTCCCTAATCTACCATGATGGACCTACTTACTAAAATAAGTTTGTGTGAAAGAAGAGTCTTTTTATCTGTTTCCATATTTGTGAATTGTGACCACATGAAAATTGGACCACCAATGTCTAATGGGATATCTCAAAATACTCTTCATTTGTACGTACTAGTACAATCATAATGCGAAAATGTGATTATTCTACACACTGTCCCACATCCCGCGATGTCAACATTCATCACCGATTTACGATTCATTTCAAAACGACATTAATAGCAAATATTAATCGATTATTAAAACTATAATTAAACTATGATTTAAGTTAAAATGTTTTTAATGATCTGTAGGTAGCAAACGAGAGAGCCCTGCCTGTTGGACCTGAGGAAGGCGGTTTTGGGATGTCATATGATCTTCTATACGGACGAGCTGGATTCCTGTGGGCTGCATTGTTCCTAAACAAGCACCTAGGAGAAGATACAGTGTCCAAAGACATTCTAATGCCTATCATTGATGCAGTATTGGCCGGCGGTAGAGCAGGAGCGTCTGATATCCAAGACTGTCCATTGATGTATAGATGGCATGGGACAAGGTACTTGGGTGCAGCAAATGGCCTTGCTGGTATTCTTCATGTCCTCCTTCATTTTCCACTTCCAAGTGAATATGCTGAAGATGTCAAGGGAACTTTGAGATATTTGATAAGTAAAAGATTCCCTCATAGTGGAAATTACCCATCAAGTGAAGGGAATCCAAGAGATAAGTTAGTGCAGTGGAGTCATGGTGCAACTGGGATGGCTATTACATTGTCTAAAGCAGCACAGGTAATACACTATCTTCCAAAAAAAATTATTATTCATAACTTGTCTTCATGGTTTATGGTTAATTCACAACACATTATCAATCGAGTTAGCAAATTTGGCCGTCATCATTTGTAAATGTTGCACACGTACGAAAATTGACAACAACTTCGGATATATCTGTTTGCAGGTTTTTCCAAATGACAGAGAACTACGAGATGCAGCAATAGAAGCAGGGGAAGTTGTATGGAAAAATGGATTGGTGAAGAAAGTGGGACTTGCCGATGGCGTATCTGGAAATGCCTACTCCTTTCTTTCACTCTACAGATTAACCAAAGATAGTATATATAAAGAGAGGGCGAAATCATTCGCTTGTTTCTTGTATGATAATGCTAGAGCTCTTGCAGTTGAAGGGCAAGTTGTTGCGGATGGCAATGGCTACTCTCTCTTCCATGGACTTGCTGGGACAGCATGTCTTTGGTTTGATCTGATTGCACCTGATAACTCTAGGTTTCCAGGTTATGAATTATAGATGGTTCTTCCATATATAAAATGTTTATTTTGTAATAGAAATGCTGTGTGAATATGCAGGCATGATAATGTGTACTAAAAGCCTGATTTTTAAGACTTCTTTTATATACAGAATTCACCTTAAACTTATAATTGAAGTAGCATCAACTAAAGAAGCTACTAGTAACCAGTGAACCACCAAATTGTGACCTGAAATCATGTGTCTTATAATTTAAGACTCCAAATTTACGAAATAGTAAATTTCTATTTCAAATTATATCACATAGGTCAAAATATTAGCTTTGTCAAGTAGCTCTATTAGAGGTGCTGATATATCATGTTAGATGATATTCAACTGTTCATGTTAATGATATGTCATATGTAGAAAAACACCAGTTTCATGTAGGGGTGGCAAAAATACCCATGCCCATGGGTACCCGCGGGTAAAATTCATCACGGGTACGGGGCGGCTAGCTAAATGGGTATAATTAACGGGTATTTGACTACCCATTATTATACGGATACGGATACGGATTTGATGGTACCCATACTCAATAATAAATTAAGTTAATTACTAAAATATCCTTATATATCTTATTATTAACCTATTTTTTATTTTTTTTATTTATATTATTAAGTTGAACGATTCAACTTTTCACCTCATAAAACAATTCTTTCCCCAATAACCATGCCTTTATTTTTCTTCAACTCCCATTGAAATCATTAGTTTTTTTGTTAATTAAAAAAAGTTATTCTTTGTTCTAAAAACCAAATACAGTTAAAACTTTATAAATTAATAATGTCACCCGGAGAAATTTATTAATTTGAAGGGTTATTAATTTATCGATAAACTAATAATTATTGATTTAAAGAGTTTTTAAGTAATTATACTGTACATACCAAACAAGAAGGCAAATTAGTCTATGCCTTTTAGAATTACGTTGCAGCGAACCTTGGGACTCAACGTAAATTAGTAACTACTGCGTTCATATGCATTGTAAAATAGACAACTATCATATTTCAATAGAGTGTAATATATTTTTTTTCAGTTTCTATGAATTATTAATTTATGATTTTTTTGGGACCGAAAATTATAAAGGGATCTCCCGAAAAACTATTATCTTATTATTTTATCGAAATTTTCAATTTTTTACATTGGCTCAAGTCGGGACCGGACAAATTTATTATTTTAGAGAGTTTATTAATTTACCGAGTATTAATTTAAAGAGTTTCTATTATAAATTCAAAAATCCATGGGTATCTACGAATACCCATGGATACTTCAATACCCACGGGTACCCACATAATGGATACCCATGAGGGTACGGGGCGGACATGGGTATCATATTTATCCAACGGGGCGGATACGGATATCATACTCTCCGTGTTCATGGGTATCCATTGACATCCCTAGTTTCGTGATAGAGTTAAATCAATCTCTTTACTTTCATTATTTTCTCTTTCATTGCCCTAACTCTAACAGAACAATTCAATATCATCTAACATAACACTTTGGCAGCTTCTCTTTCATTTTGGGGATTTTTAAGATTTAGCATTTTTTTTTATTTTGAGAAAGATAAACTGGGACGCATGATATGGTTGTTAGTTTTTTTTTCTTCCTTTATGCGAAAAATTTCATGCCATTTCACATGACGTGTCATCAACTCACGTCAACGAGTCATGTTATCTTTTTAACGTGATAAATCAATATCCTAAATAGAAATCCATTTTCGAGGTTCGATTTCCTCTAATGTTAATTTGGGTGGGTTAATTTAATAGAGGTGACATATGGACTAATGTGTAACCCAATAACAACAAGATTCGGCTGAATATAAATATCAAATTTGAGTTACATCAAATGATATGAGTATTTAGTTTTCCGTTTGTTACATCAAAACTCATGTTTGTCATATTTTCCAATATGTTTTTACCACAATTTTTTTTTTGGAAAAAGATTTTCCAGTAGAAATGCATTTGACAAGACAAGTGTGGCAAATATTAATTTTGGTGTGACAAACGAAAAACAACAAATTGGAGTCACGTATTCATGTGTTTGAAGGATAATTTAATGTGGTTCCAAAAACACATAGACACATGTATATCAAAACAATTTGCGTTTGAAGGAATAGTAGCTGCTTTTTTTAAGAAATTAAAATTAAATATATATAAATTAAGAGGAAATCCAAATATGTATAAGGAGTGCAAGACTAGGACTTAAAAAATATCACGTTATGTTGCTAACGAGACGTTAAAAAAAGAAAAACCAATGAAACACTAACTAGAAGCAAAACAAAACAAGAAAAACCAATGAAACACTACCTAGAAGCAAAACAAAACACTAGCTAGATAACAAGGTTCAAATATTGAAGATTATTTATTCACCCGTGATAAAAATCAATAGTTAAGTATTTTTGCTTAGCTTTCAACTACTAAAATTATAAAAGTTTCATTTTATCACAAAGCTTATATAAGGCCAGCTGGTTTGGTTGAAAAATGCGACAATTTCTTTTCTTTTAGAGAATCCATAGAAAAACTATCTAAATCTGCATTTTTAAAGAAACGGCTTTTATAACGAAGACTAACGAAGGCTTTTAAGAATGCAGTCCTACTTATTAAAAAAACGGCTTTAAAAATGCAGTCTTCGTTAATCATCTAGACTGCATTTTTAAATAAACGACTTTTAAGCTTCCAAAATGAATAAAATGATTGTAAATATGCAAGTATGTTGAATAAATGTCTAACCATTGATGAAGGAATAGTAGCTGTTAAAGAATTAAACAACCTTTGACGAAAAAAATTAAATAAGCAGGAACCCGGATATAAGGAGGAGGCTCGGTACCTGGGGTTGGATTTGGGATAGGTCTGGTGTGGCAAGTGTCACACCAATCCAGATCCATTTTTTATTATTTTTTTTATACATAAACATAACACACACGTTTTGCTCTCACAACTACCCTTACTCTATTGCTACCACGTCCTTTCTTTTCATGTTGCTTTCTGTTGGTGTAATCTAATAATATCAACATTGTTAATTGAGCTAGTTTTATGAGGAACACATTGAATGAAATTTGTAGGCATAATTTTTGTGACTTTTGGAGTACACGAAGAACAATTTAAAGAAATAAAGATAAAATCATAATGGATGGCGAAACTCTCAATAAGAGCTTTAAGAAATAAGAATAATATCACACTCACCTCAATTCAAAAAAATGATATTGAGGGGATCCCAATTTTGCAAAGTTGAACAGACCTTTGTGCAAAGCTCGTGAAAACAAACAAAAACACTACATTTGATTTTGTATACAACTTGTGATGTTAGCTCTGATTTTGCCGGTGGCAACTACAAGTGTTGAGCGTGTTTTCTCAAAGAGGCAACTAAGTAAAAAAGAAAAAAGGTGATCAATGATTAAATGAGCGTCTTGTAATGTATATAAAAATAGATGTACTTAAAGCAATCAATAATGATGTGATTTTAGCTCATTTTCAACAAATGAAAAATAGAGCATTTTCTTTGTAATTTTAATTGCAATAACTATTTTTAATATAATTTTTTATTATATGTAGTATTATTTAATTATTTGATAAAAAATGTGCCCCAATGATATTGTGATTCTAGATCCGCCCCTGCTTGGTACAACGATAAAGTTGCTTTCAAGTGATCGGAAGATCACGGGTTTAAGTCATGAAAACATCATCTTATGTAAAAATAGAGTAAAACTGTCCACAACACATTAAAATTGTGAAACCACTTCCAAAACCCTGCGTATGTTGAGTTTTTTACACCATACTGCTCTTTTTTAAGTAACCAAGATCCCAAAGTTTTTTCTTTTTATTTGAAAGGACAAGAACCCAAAGTTAAACATCCCTTTTCATTTGTGATAATAAATGTTAGATATCCTTTTGCATCATATTGGACTCACTAATATAATATCATATAGGGCATTTTTGTAGACGGTGGCTACTATATAAGACATATAAAGACGCAAATTTATTTTTAATTAAACAAAGCAAGTGCTACCAAATAAAAGAAAGAAAGCAAGTTGCACCCACAACCACAAGGCACAAATTTCTTTCTTTGAACACGGCTGTCTAATAAAATAATAAATCTACCGTAAAGAGTAATCTTCGTACGGTTATGCCCTGCAAAATAAAACGTGAATCTTTCTTAGGATGATTTAACTTTTAAAAATCTTCATCCAAACATTTAAAACGTATACTTATAATTTTTTTATTAATCACACCATTTCAAATAGAAAAAAGAAAGACGAAGTCCAGGCAAAGTGAGAAATGAGGACACAGACATCAACGACAAAGATATTGTTGGATTAATTATTTAATTAATCAATTATGGATTGACAATAATTAATTATTATAAGTTAATATTATATTATAAATTATGGTCTATTGTGTTAAGCACTAATTAGCTGATGAATTTGTGTGATTTGACTATTCTTTCTAAATGGACCGTGATGGGTTGGACCATTTACCTAAGTCCAATGAGAGGTCCATGCCCTCAACCGTTTAGCTATTTAAACGTCATCCTATCAGACGGTTAAACTATTCTGAACATTTTGCTGCTAAACGGAATGAAGGTAGTTATCTCTCTCATCATTCTCCTCCTAAAAGTTATCCTTAATCAATGTAAGGTACACAATTCTTTTATCAATTGGTATCAGAGCGGATTAGATACGGTTATGGTTATTCTAATTCTGATTAAGAAATTGTGTTTGGTCTAAATCGTACTAATTTATGCATACTCACGTCCAATCATTCGTTAAAACTGTGTTGTTTAATCATTTTAATCCAAATATTGTGTTAATCCTGAATTCTGGAAACTGCTTTTCCCTAATGCGTATTTGGTTATTGCGAATGTCATTCTGGAAATTGTTTTGGGTCTATCCTTAAATAATTAATGCGATCACATTTTTTTGGAAATTGTTTTCGTTCTTCCTGGTTTGGTTAACAGCCCATTTTCGATCTATGATCTCCCTTAATGGATCAATGATTCTTCAAATTTTTGAGGATTTCTCTTAATTTATCGATTCCGAACCAAACTTATATCAAATCGAAATTTCAACCAATCCTAATTTTGGATTTTGTGATGAACCCTAATTCCTTACATCTGTCGATTAAGTCGATAATTCTCAAAATTAATATATGGGTTCTTTTCTTCTCTCAATATCGATAAGATCCATACCAAAATCGCCGTGTTTCACTGCATAAATCGCCAGAAAGAATCGGGTCTCCCGCGGGTCGATCTCGACCCGTTTCTCTGAAACCGGGCGAAGCAGAAAGCCACAACGCGTGGCTCACACGCGCAAGGATAAAAAAACATATACCCACGCGCGCATGATGCGCGTATGCCATTCTTAAATTCCAAATTTTCTATCTTATGCCAAATAATTATTATTACCGCTATATTCTCATTGTTTTGGTATAATTTTGGAATTTGTTGATACTGTAGATATTTTATGCATTATGACCAGGGGATGAATTGTTTTCTAAAATATCATATATTCTTGTGAAGATTCTTATTCTTTTTGACACTTATGGAAAATCTTATTCTCCCTAATTTGAGATTAATGTGTCACTTGGAAATTTTACATCCCCAATTAATTAGTAAATATTATATTATTTTGGGATAAAAATATAATTTCTCTTGTACCCAAAATATTCGAAAAATTTGATTTATTACATACCTTTAAAATTTGGGATTTAAATTACTTTATGAAATCTCTTAACTTTTGATGTAAATTAATATGAGAATCATGTACTCTTTTAAATCACATATATCTATATTTGAGTCCAAAATATCCTATGAAAAAAATAATTTTTGTAGTAATAACAATTATGTGAAAATTCTTAGACTCAGACTTATATTCTTGCATCAAATATTCTGTATTAATATATATTTTGAGATTTGTTAATACCTTCAAAATTATTTGTCATGTCAAGAATAACTTGACTATTATACTATATATATATTCTTGATTTATGGGTTTCAATATTTGGTCAAATCTTAACTGAGAATAATTTACTTTAAATCATATATTCTTAATATTTGAGCGTACACTATTTTAAAAATCCTCTCTTGTATTAGTAACACTAAGTGTTGCTATTGTGAATTCATATAAGGCTCAATTTTATTAATTTTAATGCCAAATATAATTAATTTAAATTTTACGATTTTAAATATTCTTGGCATTATAAATATTCTAATATAATATGTTCTTTAATTCATATTGTCTTAGCATAAAGATCCAAAGTTTTCAAATTGATCATTCTTTTGGCGACATATTTAAACTTAGACACTTGTCTCTGATTCTTGTCACAAGTTGATTTAAATGGTCCTATTAATATTTTGTTTTGAAAATGAGTATAGGGAATTGTATATTATATATGTCATTTATATTAAATGAATCTAAAATTGGCATATTTCTCTTTAATATACATTATACTTTCTACTATACACTCTCTAATGTAGACCCATAATTTATTATTCTTGATTTTGTGACAAACACCATTAAGTATCTTGTCGCAATTAAATATTTGGATGGTAATAATATTAAACTATATATTTTATATATAGTGAAAAATGTATTGTTGCATTTTTTTATGCTAAAATTCTAATTATGGATTAAAATTTACATGCCTCTTTGTTGATTATTAGTTAAATGTTATCAAAACAACTTATTAAAAATTGGGGCAATTTTAAACTAAATATCATCCTTATGTCTAAATTCTTATATAAATCATATTGATTTATAATTAAAGTCTCACATATGTTTATTTATAATTGCTTATTCTATATTCATGAATATCTTGAGATGACTATATTATAAGATATTCTCGTTAAGTCATCAAAAGACATTGACTCAAAGTACAAGGATGAATGTCCACATTGCGAGGTTAGTGTTGATTTAATTATTTTTATCCTTTTGTGACTTATCGTATATTATTGCACATATGAATACATTTATTCATTCTTCTCTTTTGTTGTTGTGCAATTATGATATCGTTTATAGAAGTGAAATCTTTTTTCCAGAATATTCTAAATAGAACTCTATAATTATTATACATTATTACTGTAATACTCCATGTTGTATAAATCCATGTTGTATTTATATTCTAATTCTAATTTATAGGGGGAGTATTAAAAAAAAATTATTCTAAGAGTTCTACTCTGGATAAAATAGAAAACTAATTGGCACACTTGTATTCTAAATAATAACTCTTGTTTTTATACTATTTCACATAAATAAATTCTAAAGTCATATTTATGATATGCTAATTTAAAATATTGTTATGCATGTCATTCTATTATTTGAATATGACCGAAGTTGAGTAAATTAAATACAGTTGTTTATGCATGATATTATTTTATCATATTCTTTTAAGCATAAACATTATTAATTTGTATAATTGTAATCTCACCTATCGTGGATGCAATTATGCAAATTTTGTTAAATAAATTAGCATTATATTGGTGACAGTCATACCCTATCAGTGTGTTGTTATTAATATAATTATTGTTATTATTCAATGTACCTTAATTTTATACTTATGTCAAATATAGTTAGAGTACTCTGTCAATATTTAATTTAAGACATAAGAATTGTACATTGTGATGATATAGTTCTTACTTATTATCCTTAAGATCCTTGAATGGGATTACAATAAGTAAGTTACTTTGTTAAAAATCATGTAGAAAACTATATAGATTTTGCAATCCAATATTATTCTAATTTTAAATTAAATTTCTACTTATATGTTATTTATATATATATATATATATATATATAAATATTTTGGATTGCTACTATCCCTTTGCTATGTGAGTGATGAACATACCCTATCGGTATGACATTACTTAACATATCATTTTGTGATAGAGAAATAGTTGAATGGTTTATTTAAAATATCTTTCAAATTTTTAATTCAACTATCATTATTTATTCTCTATCAAGTGGGAGAATCATTGCCATTGCTATGTATTGTGTAACGTGATGGGCATACCCTATCAGTATGACATTACTTAGCATAATCATCCTTTTGTGGGTAAGAAAAATACCTTATTAGTATCCTTCTCCACAAAGTGGAGAAAATATCATTATACAACAAGTAAGGGAAATGCTACATGTCAATTAACTATATCTCATAAACAAATACATTTATTGTAGAGACTTATATTGAGGATATTAATTATATTCTTTTTTCATAAATTACTATATACTTATGTATCCTTTAATATTTTAGTAAACTTGTTTTGTAAAAGCAATATGTCAAAATCCCAAAATTCTTAACAACTCCATTGAGAAATATTTATTTCTACCATTATTCTAAATAATTATAAATGATATATTTTGACATATTTTATGCTATTGTTATTCTTTATAATACTTATGGAAACTTATGAATATTTTCTCTTATATCCTCAATAATAATAAAATATAAGTCTTACGTATTTCCGCTGCGTGTAACCTAATCTTTTCTCAAATGTGTGTAAGTATAATTGTAGCATTTGAGTTTTGAGTGAGTTACTAAAATTATGAATAGAGTCTTATATCCTATTTTATAATAATAAGAGACTTATCTCACTCATATGATGATAAACCTTTTATATAATCATCATACTCTGTCGTATAAAGGTTACCGTATTTATAAAATTCTTTGAAATTTTAATTGTGAAGAGGAGATATTTTGTTATAAAATTCTTAAATGAAAATTTACATTCTTTTTAATTCTAAATGCAGAATATGTGGTTAACTACGAAACTCAATTCTTGATAATATTTGCCATTAATAAATTATATATACATAGAGTTTCATACTATCATTGAGTTACCACTTGTGTTAAAAATTCTGCTATACTCATGTGCAAAATATGTGGTTGAGTTCATGAAACTCTACTAGTTGAAATTACATAACCACTTATGTTGATAATCTTGCACTAGTAATCAGGTATCTCACTGAATTGAATGTTACATTATTAAAATATTTTTATCTATCGGTGATTACTAATGAGAATCTCACTTACTTTTGTTTATATATATGTGGGATAAGTGGGAGTGTGTACACAACACTATATACTATGAGAAATCTCACTCTTGTATATGTGAGATCAAGTGAAATGCGTACGCAATATTATATAAATACAATTTAAAATTCTCGTCATTGCCATATACTCTTGTGCACACTATAAAATATGGCATAGTTTAAGAGACTTTAAACTTTAGTCTCATTCTATTATATTAAGATATATATTAAAATTCTAATTAGATGCTTAAGTCAATTTTGTTGGAATATGCACACTAACTTCTTAGCATGCAAATAAATATTGTGCTTCTCTTTTACCAACATTTCACATTTTATGAGGTAATAAATAATAAGTACAATGTATAATATCAATACTCCTATCGAGTATGATATTGTGTTCTTGGAGTACTTATAAACTGAGATAATCATAAATGTTCGTTCATTATAGACATTATAGTGGCCACATTTTATTTTCTTTAAACTAAGTGTCTATGTTGATCCATTTCGGAGATTCTTGAATTTCCTTATTTCTTATGGATTTTCATAGTCACATTTTTTTTTTGTTGCTAAAACTTGGATTAATTGAATGTCAAAGACATTTATTGATTTTGACTAAATGTAATTACACTCTTAATAGGTTATCCCTATAAGTAATTACTATTCTTCAACCTATGTGGATATATGACTTTTATGATTGAAAATTCATTGGCAGAACCACTAACCACATACTTGTGTATATGAGTATTGTAACTCACGATGATTTGATTAAGTCTATGATATTTTGGATTAGTGGGAGTTTGTTATAGAATTTTTAAATGTTTGGGTCATTCTTTAATGACACATTCTTCTTAATTTAAATGTGTCAATAAAAATTCATCATTTGTTAGAAAAGTGAATCTTTAACATGTATGATTTGTTTTTCCTATCGGATTCAATTTCTGCAGCATTAAAGCTTACTTCTCTTTTGGATGATTAGTGCTTTGACCATACATATAATTTTTAAAATTAAAATTCTTTATGACAAGTGAAATTTTATATTCTTTTAGTAATTGAGTATTATCATCCAAGTGGGAGATTGTTGGATTAATTATTTAATTAATCAATTATGGATTGACAATAATCAATTATTATAAGTTAATATTATATTATAAATTATGGTCTATTGTGTTAAGCACTAATTAGCTGATGAATTTGTGTGATTTGACTATTCTTTCTAAATGGACCGTGATGGGTTGGACCATTTAGCTAAGTCCAATGAGAGGTCTCTGCCCTCAGCCGTTTAGCTATTTAAACGTCATCAGACGGTTAAACTATTATGAACATTCTGCTGCTAAACGAAATGAGGGTAGTTATCCCTCTCATCATTCTCCTCCTGAAAGTTATCCTTAATCAACCTAAGATACACAATTTCTTTATTCTACTCATTATATGTTGTAACCTGTATCTAATAATTCATGGCTAAGTTAAAAGAATCTTCTGTACGCACGCGTCTACTCCACTTTGCTCTCACCCTCTTCATAGAATTCAAGAAAGATGAGTGTTATGAACACTTTTTTTAATATTTATTTTTTATTATTGATTGAAATTAATGTGAATCTTAAATTTTAAAAATAAATCTTATATAAAAGTTATATGTATTTCACTCAATAAAAAAATAAATGTTTTTTTACGGAATAAAAAAGGAACTCAGCCCTACCACTTTTTATTTCTTCCTTAACATCCCATGTCATAGCGTAAATCAATTTGCATAATGGTCCCAGATCCAGCTTGCATTTCATTCTATATTTAACGTCCACGTCATTCCCTTGTCTTCCTTTCATTCCTCTCATCGTACTATTTCTCTATATTTTTTTATCTACTTCCTTCAGGGAAAAAACAATTATAAAATGCCAAGTTTTAACTAATTTCTTTTTTTATAAAACTATACCGATAAGAATGATTTAGCCTACTTTCAAAAAAAAATTATAAAACTATACCGATAAGAATGATTTAGTCTACTTTCAAAAAATAAAAGATTAGGCATACATCAAAGACTATCGCTTATTCCAGTGTTTACCAGTGATAGTATACAATCAGTTTACGTATTAATGAAGATCTTTATACGAGAGCTCTTTTTCTATTATTTTTTTGTCATATCCTTACTAGCGGACTGGTTACACCTACAACCGAAATGGAAACCGAGCGTTTCGTGGTTTAAAAATGCCGAATCCCGTCTCAATCATCATTTTATATAAAGAAAAAAAACTACTATTTTCTAAATCATTTTCATATTCGAATTTGAATAGATATAACTTTTATAACTTTTTAATGATAAATTTTATATGTTTTTAAAAGAAATATATTGTCTCCTAAAAAGAAGAATTGGAACTCTTTGTAAATTATGTTACTTTTTCATACATCAGTTACTGCATTGAACCAAAAACAACCAGGAAAATAATTTCCCGTCAAAAAATAAAAATACGTAAATAATTTGGATATTATATATTTTACTAGGCTTAAAATCTTTAAGATGGCACCCCTCAATTAAATGTGAGATTATTTTACCCACAAAAAACAATTGTACATAGTATAAAATTCAAACAAAGTTGTCCATAAATTTTAACTCAACTGAAGATAATAGTTGCGGTCACGGTTGTCACGATTTTGGCAGTTATGAATGTCGTGACTTAGATTGCGGTCATCGTGGTATCAATTAATTACAACATTCCACAAACATTATTAAATCATTTATTCTATCTATATACTAACTTAAATTGAACTATTATTTTATATATTATAAGATGGTTAAAATAAATATAATAATTACAACATTACAACACTATACAACACGAAAATAGGCGATGAAAGGAATATGATATACTATTGGCTCATCACAATCTCTCATTATCTACGTTTCCTTACGAACGATGTTGTGTTTTTCGCTTCTGTGATGGTGTGTCGCATTTGTAACAGAGTTTTAAGGTTGTATCGGCTTTTTGTCACGGTTATAATGAGCATTTCGATGTGATTTTTTTTTCTTACCCTGAAAACAAATAAAAACAGTATCAGTGGCTACCTATACCTTTTTGTCGCGGCCGTTTTCACGATAACGGATCCATATTTAAAACATTGCCGCGACCACTGTGTTCAAACTCCGATCACTCTCTACTTATGTGTGAGTTTTGATGTTTATTTACCGCTTAAGTATTAAAAAAAATCAAACAAAGTTACATGTTACATCAAATATTCATAGATGAGACAGATGAATTAATTTAAGATGTTGCAAGGGACGGTCATATAAAATTATAGTTTCTCTATTAAAAGCAATCAAATCGCCACGTCGGACCAACTTGTTTCTAGTTCGTACAAATTTGGGCCAGTAGATTCTGACCACGTGGGATTTATGCTATTTCTGTTTGAGCCCTCTTTCTGAAGGCATATTTAAATTCCACTTGATGTAATAGCAACACTGATATAAATGTCAGCAAAACCATACATCTTTCATTTTCCAATTGAAAATTTGAGGTCATAAAAAAGAGAGAAGATTTTTCAATTTGCTACTTGCTAGTTTCATATATTCTTCAAAAAACAACACTTGGCTGTTGTAAATTGTGTAATATTAATTGTACTACGTCACAAGAATGGAAGAACGTTATGAGATTATTAAAGGTATTGGGTCAGGAAATTTTGGTGTAGCAAAGCTTGTAAGGGAGAGACAAAGTGGTAAACTATATGCTGTCAAAATCATTGAGAGAGGCCTTAAGGTTTGTGATCTTGTTTTTAACTCCATCTCTTTGCTTATATATGCATGTTGTCTTTGTCTTAGGTTGTCTTAGGCCTAAAGTTATATGCATGTATGTTACCTCGTACTTTGGATTGTCTTAGCTAGGTTGATTGGTTAATTAGTAAGTAACTTAATTCATGTGACTAAATTCACTGTTGCGTGTTACAGATTGATGAGCATGTTCAAAGGGAGATTATAAATCATAGGTCCTTGAAGCATCCCAATATCATTAGATTTAAAGAGGTAATAACTTTTGTTTTGTGTTGTTGTGATTACTTTCTCCGTACTATATTGTTTGTGAGTTCTCGGTTCAGAGTGTTATGAGATTAAAAGTTTAACTTTGTATCTTCATGAACTGAGTTCAAAGTATATAGTCATATAGAACAATTTTAAAATTGTCTATAATGTCACCTTAATGTTAATTTTCCCTTTGCCGATTTTATTTTTAAACTTATTTTTTCTTTATTGGATTAGATGGAGCTTGTCAATTTGATCTTTAAATTGTAATATTAATTATTGTGATTAAGATAAAATTTCCATTGATGGCAGGTTTTATGTACTCCAGCTCATCTAGCTATAGTGATGGAGTATGCTGCAGGAGGAGAACTATTTGAAAGAATATGCAGTGCTGGTAGATTTTGTGAAGACGAGGTAGATAAGATCGTTTCTAAATCCAATTGTTGATAATTGAATAAACAAAGCTTCATTGACTTTATTATAGTGCTTTTGTCCATTATGCCATTATATTAGTTATGTAATATTTTCTTAAGCAGTAATATTCCACAAAACTAATAGTATTAAAGATTGCATCCACGTTACAATTTGTATTAAACAAAGCATGAGTGTCATTTCATTTCTAACTTTATCCAGTATATTATTAATGTTGAATTTTTCAATTGATAGTTGTTAGTTATTTTGTTCTCAAACTGTTCATCAGATGTTAACTCCTCTTATATATTATATCATATTCTAATAATAAATGTTAAGTTTTTGTCCTAGTTATTATAGCCTAGTGGTATAGCTCTTATATCTTATGTGTAATTTCGGGTTTGAACCCGGGCCACCACATGTTTCCTCCCTTATTGGTCGGTAACATAATTAAAAATGATCCATTTTTAACCATGTTTTCCATTTAATTTCAAAATTATGTATAGGGTTCTCAATATTATTTGTAAAAGTATCATACAGGATTTGACAATTTTTATTCTTCTGTTGTCGGCATAGGCAAGATATTTCTTCCAGCAGTTGATTTCTGGAGTCAGCTATTGTCATTCAATGGTACTATTTTTGTCACATGTGACTCAAATTAGTTCAACTTTAAGAGAATATTTGTCTTGAGTCCTATTGTTTTAGCTGGTTTGAAAATTTTATTTTTGATGCAGGAAATTTGCCATAGAGATCTCAAGCTAGAAAATACACTTTTAGATGGAAGCTCTTCACCACAGCTCAAAATATGCGACTTTGGTTACTCCAAGGCAAAGACTTTCTCGCTTAAAAAAGAGTTTAATTTTGATACATTGTCGGCGTGTAAAACTTTTTATATCGTTTAAGAATCACAATCAGTTGTGACTTTTAAGATATTAATAATTAAAGTTAAAATATTTTAGTGATTTGACGATTATAATTGATTGATCATCTAAAATTTTTTACACCTGCATACCAATTAATTCCTATTATCAAATATTCAAATTATAGCTAAACTCTATTAACAATTGTTTTGTTTCTTTCTTTCAGTCTTCTGTTCTGCATTCCCAGCCTAAATCTACTGTGGGAACTCCAGCATATATTGCACCAGAGGTTTTTTCAAGAAAAGAATATGATGGAAAGGTATTTTTGCTGCTAATTTTACTTTCTAATTACTACATAATAATTTATGGGGTTTTAATGTTTTAAAAAATTGAAGCTAACATTGGCCACACAAACGTTGTTGTGTTTGAGAATAGGTTGCCGATGTTTGGTCTTGTGGGGTTACCTTGTATGTGATGCTAGTTGGTGGTTATCCTTTTGAAGATGCAGATGATCCACGAAATTTCAGAAAGACAATTGAGGTCGGTTTGCTTAAGCAAATAAGTACTAATTATCATGTGTGACAAGTGTTATAAGAGAAAGTTAAGAGTTTAATTTTAATACATTGTGTATGTTTAACATCACCATTACCAAATCCCAATTAAATATATATATATATATATATATATATATATATATTTTAAAATAGTTACGATTAAAATCAAACGCTTTTAATGGCTTGACGATTGTGATAATGTATTGTGATAATATACATGAATTAAATCCATAATCTTATCACTTAAGTTTTTGATTTTTTTTTTAATGTTTTGACAGAGAATCCTTAAGGTCCATTATTCTATTCCCGACTATGTTCGTGTCTCCAAAGATTGTAGACACCTTTTATCTCGAATATTTGTGGCCAGCCCTGAGAAGGTACTAATAGTTAGTTCATTTTTAATAAAATATTTTTGTTGAATAAAATACATATGGGGTTTTAAAACCATCGGTTTCTATGTTGTTTATGCAGAGAATCACTATCCCAGAAATTAAAATGCACCCATGGTTCCTTAATAAATTGCCAGTGGAATTTGTGGAGGAAGGGAAAAATAACAAGTTAGAAAATGATGTGAATGGTGTGGATGATTCATCTCAAAGCATTGATGAAATACTGTCCATAATTCAAGAGGCACGGAAACCAGTTGAGGGACCAAAAATTGATAGTCAATTTGTTGGAGGAGAAATGGATTTTGATGAGATGGATGCAGATGATGATTTTGATAATGATATAGAAACTAGTGATGATTTTGATTTTGTTTGTGATATGTGAGTGAGTGAGTGAGTGTTTCCTTTTTGTGTTTCGAACAATTGTCTATAAACATTAAAAGGCTTAGGACAAGTTGTTTCTCTTATGTAGCTATGTGCATTTTTTTTAATTTAATTTTCTTCTGATTAAAAGTTGATAGTTTTAATCTTTGCCTAAAGTTTGAATAAAGGGATGTCATGGCTTTTTTGCTTTTTACTGCACATATAATCTACTCTTGTCTTATTATTTGGGAATTCATAAGACAATAACGACAAATATGAAATGGGACTATAAATTAGTGATCCATCAGTGTCGCATAAAAGCACTAGAGAACTAGCATTTGATGTGAATGAGGAGCACTATGCTGTATTAACATGTGAAAAGTGTAAGTATTTTCCTTAAATTGGATAAAGTTTAAAGCTCATATGAAAGTTATTTTTTGTCCAAGTGGTGAGTGGTTCATCTTAATTTGGCAAACAAAGCTGCTCTCGAGGATGTAAATTTGGAAAGCTTGAAACATTCAACCTCTTACGGCTCAAGCGGTGATCATAGTAAATCATCACCGTCATAATCTTTTTTCTTTTTCTTTTTTAAGAAAGGTCTAATACTAGAGTTAGAGTCAAACCTAAATTCTTGCAAAATATGAATCAACGTTCTATTAACTATAATCAATCTATGTTGACATAACCATTTGTTTAAGAATCATGATAATCATTTAGTTAAGATGAAAATCATTCCTCCAAACTATGAGTACAAACGAAAATAGTCTATCAATCTCGTAAATCGATAAGTATCAATGAAATTATGATGTATTTGTCAAAGTGATCTATTTGACAACTCATGTTATTAGACACGTTAAATGAACACGTGACCTTGACGGATCTCAAGTCAACGCCACATAACTAAGCACAAAATTGCATATGAAATTTACGAACAAATTTGTTTCTCAACATATTTTGATTCTGAAGTGACAACTTAAAAAAACCCCTCTATATATATATATATAATGATTTCGGAACACAAAGTGTGCAATGAAAAAGAAGATACAACAACAAAAGGTCTTTAACCAAAGAAATATGTTCACAAGGATCACAAAAAAAAACCGAAGTAACACCCACACCAACCAAAGGATAAAAAACAAACTCAGCAGAAACTAAAAGCGCAAAGGGTGAGATGTTAATCAACAACCCTTAAACATGCAAGTGGTCGTGTCCACCAATCATTCAAGTCATAAATGATATTTTTACTCTTATTTTTCATCCACAACCAAGGCAAAAATTTAATTTATGTATCAAAAGATCTACAAGTCCCTCTTGAACACAAAATATAAGTAATTTTTCTTCTTTCAAATAGACCACATCGATGTCAATCAAATGACGCCAAACTTATAACAAAAATATTTACCACACTACCAATCACACCACAAAATGAATTACCATGTGTCTGGGTACGTATTGGGTCACCGCCACCTCACGTTTGCAACTCTTTTCAATATGAAATTGTAAAGCTACTATATGTAGCTTCTCTCTCAACGTGATTTTGTAGTGCGATTTCTTCAAACATACATTTAGCATATTGCAAAATCCAATTATAACAAGTAGTACTAATACCCAACATAAAAAAAATGTTAGACTTGATCGATTCCTCAAATTTGCAATCACCGATATAAAGATAGGAGTCTAAATTTACAATTCCTCGATGAACAAGATTATCTTTTATAGGAAGTCTATTATTTAATAATCTTCAATCAAAAAACAATACTTTCAAAGAAACATTATTATTCCAAAAACTCGCATCATGAGTAAGTTGAATTATGTAAGTTTGTATACAACAAGTGATATTGAGTGAAAGTCCACAGCAATTACACAAATATATCTGTCAATTAAAATTTAAGGACTTTTTTTTTAAAAAATAAAATAAAATAAAAACCTTGGTGGTCTGTTGAGAGAAAAAGGCCCAAGTGAATATTAAAAGAAAAGCCCAAGCTAATGAAGTATCTTACAGCAAGTTGTCTCTGAAACTGAAACTTGAAATTGAAATTGAAATGGGGAGAGGCAAAGGAGGGAAGAGCCGAACTCAGCGCAAGCATTTCCAGCAAAACAGAGAGAACGTTTGGAAGCAACCGCGTCCAGAATCATCGGTTACGAATAATCTTTTCGATATTCAAAACCCTGATTTCAATCACTATTACAAGGAGCAGAACATCGTTTCACTCCAAGAATGGGATTCGTTTATGCAAGTTCTTCGAACTCCGTTACCTGCAGCATTTAGAATCAATTCAAGGTTTTCTTTTCTTCAATTTAGATCTTGTATCAACTCTCTAGTATCTAATAACTCACTTTCATTTTTTTTTTTTTTTTTTTTTGTGATTTCAGTAGCCTTTTTCATGCTGATATTCGGTCTCAGCTTGAAAATGATTTTGCACCTGCTCTTCAGGCCATTGTAAGTCATCAATAATCACACTGCTTCTTTTTTGTTTGTTTGTTTAAAGTCTCTGTTTGGGTCCTGAATTGTTGCATATAGGTTCATGAAGTGGATGAGGAGGAAGCTATTAGACCTTTGCCATGGTATCCTAACTATCTTGCTTGGCATTCTAATTTTTCCCGTATGCAGCTTAGGAAGAATCAATCACTTAAGAGGTAAATAACTTATTATCTTATCATTGTCTTGAGTACAGTCGAATAAATGATCAACTCTATATTGATCATTACCTTAAATCCTTGTGAATCTTGCAGGATATTTGGATCACATTTAATTATTTAAAAATAAATAAAACCGAAAGCTTCATTCTGTTAGTTGAAATATTATATACGCATAAGTTTGTTCTTCTAACTAATGTTCCAATTTTTGCTTCTTATTATGTTAACATCTCAGGTTTCATGAATTCTTAAAGCTAGAAAATGAAATTGGAAATATTACGAGACAGGAAGCTGTTAGCATGGTGAGCCAGTTTAACAACTCTTGCACGTCTTGAACATATTAAATGATTTGCTTTTCTCTTAACCTGGACGCCTTAGTACATGTAGTTTAAATTAGGCAGATACCTTTCAGGAATTTAACTTGTGCACGCAAATGTTTTGTTTGCAATGCAGGTGCCTCCTCTGTTCTTAGATGTACATTCAAATCATGTTGTACTTGATAGTAAGCAACTTATGCTGCACCAGCATTTTTGTCATTTTTACCAGCTCTTGTTCTATTTGTTTTATTTGGAATTTTAACTTCAGTGTTTCTAACTATTTTGCTTTTACTTTCCTTCTGTTCAGTGTGTGCTGCACCAGGTTCAAAAACATTCCAATTGCTTGAGATTTTACATAGATCAACTAAAGCAGGATCACTGCCTGATGGAATGGTTTGTGTCCATACAACTACATCATGCTATTCTATATTATAGTTGATTTTCCGGACCAAGTAGTTTTCTGACTATGACCTGTCCTCATCAAGCTTCATTTACATGATTTATTGATTAGTCATTGTTTAATAATAAGGTTGTAGCAAATGATCTAGATGTACAAAGATGTAATCTTCTCATCCACCAAATAAAACGAATGTGCACAGCAAATCTAATTGTCACCAACCATGAAGCTCAGCACTTCCCAAGATGTCATTTGAACATGGATTGTGATATAATGGGTCCAGATCAGCATAATTCCCAATTGCTATTTGATCGTGTTCTGTGTGACGTACCATGCAGTGGAGATGGTACCCTCCGCAAGGCACCCGATCTCTGGAGGAGATGGTAGTTTTCTACTTTTCTTTTCCTTCCATCTCCATATCCTTTTATTCTCTTTTCTTTTTTTCTTCGTGTTTTTTCTCTTCAGCCACTTTATTCTTTTTATTGCTAAGATTAATTTTGCTTGTGTGCAGGAACACAGGGACAGGAAATGGGCTTCACAACCTACAAATTTTAGTTGCCATGCGAGGTATGTTTTGATAGACGCAACCTGTTTTTAGGGCTTGCTTTTTTTGGCCTGATTTGATTTTCCTTTTAAGATGTGATTGATGCAAGACAAATTGGTTGGGTCAATCATAATCATATTTTGGTGTATTGGGCAAGGAAACTGTAGTATGCTGTTAAGAATGCCATCTGTGGGTAAAGCAGAAACACGTTTATTTCCCATTAGGATCTCTATGGATAAAATACACCTATTATTGCAAAGGGAAGTCCATATTGAAGAAGAAAAGCATTCCTTACACCAACTATTTTTTCTAGCGTAAACTTACTGCCTCTTATGGCCTTGGTTCTAAAATTTTCAAAGATAGTACTGGCCTACTAAGATAATATCATGCTATTTATCGCGTGTGTGACTCGTCTTGTCATAAGGCTTGTCTTGTAAGATGTTTGTGACCAACTCAGATGCTATTTTGATTTTATCAGGCCTGTCTTTACTTAAAGTTGGTGGAAGAATGGTTTATTCGACCTGCTCAATGAATCCTATTGAGAATGAAGCTGTCATTGCAGAGGTAATCAGCCTTAAATGTTCTGTAGTTAAATGTAGTTCCAGCCATGCTAAGTAAGTCTGTCAGTTGGAAGCTTTGTGAATAAGTGCTTTGGTTTCATAAGATCAAGTAAATAACTCATGCTTTGTTAGGTCAATCAGTTGCTTTCCTTCATGAAGTGCAGTCCCTTCCCACAAAATTCCCAGTTTTGGAATATCAGGGATCAATTGGTTGATATGTTTGATATCTTATCAATAACTTGTTTATATGAAACATGGACTAAGATTTGAAGGAGTATTTAATAGATATGTGTAATTTAATTAATTGAAGCTAACTGATGGAATAATATAGTTCTGGAGCTAGCTATCCATTCCACAGTATAATTCGCTACTTGCATTTATCCTGCCTTGCATCCCATTCCTTCTTCGGTTATTTCTAGCTTAATGTCAATTCATAATTCTTACTACAGATAAAATAAAGCATTCTGTGGTTGTGAACTTGTGATTACCAAGGACAAACTCCACCTGAGATATTACCACTTTTTAATTAGTATATATACAACATAATGAGTTGCATTTTGTTTATCGTACAGGGACGTTTTTGTAATTTAAAAATTGTTGGAAAGTTTTTTTCAAAAAAATAAGAAGCATTTGTTTTCAATGCTTTGGTCTTGATGTCTATTAGAGAATACTTGTAACACTGCTTGTAGCTCTTTTAGTATGTAATGCAGCGGGGAGCTAGGCTTAGTTGATTCCCTCTTGCTTACTTTTATAATTATTTGCAGATTTTACGGAGGTGTGAAGGGTCTATTGAACTTGTTGATGTCTCCGGTGAGCTTCCCCAACTTATTCGTCGTCCAGGTCTAAAGACATGGAAGGTTTGTGCTTTTTGTGACCATTTATTGCTTTCAGTTGTAGTGTTCTAAAGATACTACTTATAATGTTAAGAAATGGATATCTTGATTGGCTTACACATGGAATAGTTGAGCATGTGTCAACTGGAGTTGTTTAGAAGTAAAGTTGTGTAAGTGAAGCTGTCCTCTGCTTTCCCCATCTGGATATAATCAATTTTTTAATATAGTATACTCCTCATCATTTAGTGGCTGTGGGGAGAAAAACTAGCCCAGCATGACAGTTATTGCTTACAACTCTTTGCGCCTGCTTAGCTGATATGTTGTTTAATCGGTAAAAGATGTTATTTGTTGCTGACTTTGGACTTGAACTGTTACGTTTCTGATTGGCTTATTTTTTAAATGCGTCTTAGTTGTTGGTTTTTTTTCTTCCATTTGTATAATTTGGATGTCTTTCTAGTTATTCCTATGTTCATGTTCATAGGAAAACATTGAGTCTCAAGCTTTCTTAATAGAAAATGCTTATGTTTATCCAACTTGAACCTGCTTTTCCAGAAGCAGATGTTGGATTATATATGTAAAAAAGCTCAGATTTCCAAATCTAGAAGACTAGAAAGGGTTGAATTTGTCATGCAGCTGTATGCATTTAAACACATATGAAGGTGTGACTTTGGTGATGCAGGTATGTGATAAGGGCAAATACTTGGTTTCCTGTAAAGAGGTTCCCAAGGTTCTTAAAAATGTAGTTCTCCCAAGCATGTTTCCAAATGGCGGAAGCTATCAAGATATTGACTGTAACAGTAATTGCGATGTTAACGGACATTCTGAAGATGGTGTTCAAGAAGCGAAGAATCCTGTGATGCATGAGTTTACTGAGGAAGTTTCTGATTTCCCACTCGATCGATGCATGCGGTTACTGCCCCATGATCAGAATTCTGGAGCCTTCTTTATAGCCGTATTGCAAAAAGTTTCTCACCTGCCAGGTGATTTATTATATGATTTCTGTTGTTTTTCTATATCTCTCAAATCCAAATAAAGGCACCAAAAGAATTTCGATGAATATTGAAAATATTCAACCTTTCGTTTTTAACAATGTCGTTTTGTATGTTATATTTCCTGTTTTGCAGCAATTGAGGTAAAAATCAGAAAAAAAGTTGATAGGCAACATGTAGAATCAGTAAACCAGGGAAAAGAGGATGCACAAGTATTGCAGATTAATCCATCAGAAAGTACACACGAAGAAATTTGTGAACAAGTTTCCCAGGATAATAAAAATGAACCCAACACTGCAGATTTTAAATTTAGTCCCGTTATAGATGAAGGAGATTCCGAGGAAGCCCAGGAGCCCAACAATGAAGAAAACATAGCAAAGATCACTCCAAGCAAAAGAAAGCTTCAGATACAAGGCAAATGGAGAGGTGTTGACCCTGTTGTCTTCTTCAAAGATGAAGCAATTATTAAGAGCATAAAGGCATTTTATGGTATCAATGAGCATTTCCCATTAGACGGTCACCTTTTAACAAGAAACAGCGATACAAGCAATGTAAAAAGACTTTACTACATCTCCAAGCCAGTTAAGAATGTTCTTGAGTTGAACTTCTCAGTTGGACAGCATTTGAAAATAACTTCTGTTGGCGTGAAAATTTTTGTAAGTCTAACATTTTTCTTCGTCAACCCTTTTTGCTTTTGCTATCATAATAATTACTCAAGGCACAGGCTCCTTAGTTTAAATAATTCCAATGCCGTAAAGAATAATTACATTTACAAGTAGAGGCAGGAAAAAACTTACATAGTAAAGATGGTAGGTTGAGCCTTTAGTTAAACCGTGTTTTATTAGCAAAAGTATTAGTTAGGACTATATACACTTTGATATTCAATTAATAAGTTAGCACCCTGACTTTATGCCGTCAACTGTTTCAGTTTCTGTTTTCCTCTACTAGATTTGAAACACATGTTGAATTGTATAGGTTTCAAGCATGATAATTGATACTGATTATGTATTGCAGTATAATGTCTAAATAGTTTAATAACATTTTATTAAAAACAAAAAAAGTTCTATTATTTCTTGTGAATAACCTAGTGAAATCTATTTGCTCTTATATCATATAGGAAAGACAAAAGTCACGTGAAGGTAGATCTGTAGAATGTGCTTTCCGAATCACTTCTGAAGGCTTGCCTCTTATCCTCCCTCACATCACCAAACAGATCCTAAGCGCATCTCCTATAGATTTCAAGCATCTTCTCCAGTATAAAAATATAAAATTTGCAGAATTTGTGGATGCCAATTTTGGTGAAAAGGCAACAAACCTAATGCCAGGCTGTTGTGTGGTAGTTCTGGGTGAAGGTATTTACCATCTTGATGCACATAGCACATGCCTATTGACTTGACTGTTAACTTGACCACTATCACTTTTTTGCAGGGAACAGAACCACCGCAGAGGCCCTCCATGTGGATGAATCATCAATAGCCATTGCATGCTGGAAAGGTGGGGCAAGTTTGACCGTGATGGTTACTTCATTAGAATGCCAAGAACTGCTTGAAAGGCTTTTAATGCGTTTAGACAGAGTCACTGAAAATGGCTCCTCCATTCATGAGTACAAGCAGTCTAATAACGTGGAAGATGTAGAACAGGAGTCAAACGGTAATAGCCAAGATGTGGAAGCTACTTGATGTTGGTAAAAGACAGAGCAGTTGTTATTTATTGGGCACAACCAAGCAGACATCAAAATTAATTTGGAAATTGTTTTAATATTATCCTAGAGACTTCAAGCAAGTAGTTAAATATTCAGTTGGCATGGCTCCCATTTATATTCTTACACGAGCATTTTTTTAGTCTTGGATCTTAACCTTTTGTGTACTCCTTGTTCTCCATAGCAAAGCTAACACACTTCTACAATTTTGTATTATTCTATCAATAACAATATTGCATGGCTTAAAGCATCGGTCAAAATAATGTCATTTTTTCATGGTTTTATTCAAAATTTATGGATGATAATAAGAAGCATAAACTACAAATTTATGGATTATAATAAGGAGTATAAACTAAAAGTCATGTTGTATCTTTATTGCTTCCCCGCATAAATAAGAGAAACAAATTCTACATTAGTCATCATAAGCAGAGTCAATAATGATATAAAACAAGTCAAAATTTTCCCTAAGATCTATGTTAAAACTTATAAGTTATAACTCCTAGTAGGGATAACTTTTCGAACAAACAATTGAAAGAATTGAATGATCATTGATCTAAGAAAGAATTAAAATCTACAACAGTCACTCCTTTAAACCTGCAATATTAGATTTCTTCAAATACTAAAACTGAAAATAGCAAACCAACCTCATCTAAACACCAAAATTGTTAGTTCGTTACTAAGCCTACATGCGTGCCTCATTTTCAATATGGACATCTAAATTGACGGTGATATGATGCTCTTGCTTCACATGCCTGTGGCAAAAATCGTTGCAGCCAAAATAGCTTTTTATCATTTCTACTAAAGAATACATATAAATCCATAAGAATCCATGAGCATTGTCAAGAACTCATACAAGAAAAATCCATAATATATAAGAATCCATGAGAATTATCAAGAGCGTCTAAACCAAATGCATAAAATAAAACAAGAACAAAATCCTGGAGGTTATCTCTAAATTAAAGCAAAGTTCTCACTTTCCTACAACCATAACAAAATCTTCAAAAATCATATTTCCAACCACAAGAGACAACTTGAGCATCCGGTTTCATCCGCAATCATTCGCTATTCCTTAGCTTTCTTTCAACGTCAATCTTGGAACAAGAAGGGTCACTCAGTTTAACCTATAATAAAAAAGAGTATGTTATTTCAACATCAAAATACAAACCCGTATATGACACAATATATGTTTATATATCGCTCTTCTATTCTATCTTCTGCAACTACACAAATTTTAAAAAAACAAAAAAAAAAAAAGCAAGAAACTAACGGTATTAAATTTTGATGTACAAGATTATTTTTCAATAAAAAGTTGATGTGAGTGTGAAGTATCATATGATTGAACCGTTGAGATAAACTATTACCTTCTCTTGGTTTTATTTTTGTATTTCAACTGGGGCTGTTATCAATAGGCGAGGAAGGTGGTAGAAGGCTTTCAACATAAATCATAGCCTTATTGAAATTAGGAATTCCTCCAACATAGGTAATTTATAACTTAACAGCTTCCCAAAATGACGTGGACGCCACATGTGTAATTTTTTTTTATTTAATATTATTTCTTTAATTAAAAATATTATTTTTATTTTTTAAATAATTAAAAAATAAAAAATAAAAAAGTTATACATGTGGCGGTGTCTACATCAGCATTGACTAGGTCAAAATTGGTAGGGGGCCGCAACTGCAAAAGAGGCAGTGCTTAAGGGGATGGATTATATTTTATTTTGTTAAGAGGCCAAAATCACAACTTCCTAATACTTAGGGGGCCAAAACTGCTATTAAGCCTATATTTTATTACTCTCTCCGTTCCTGTTTAAGTGTTTTTTTTGAAAAATTAACACAAAATTAGAGAGGTGTATTTTTGCATGTTTTCTTCCTAGGATACCCTCGTTTTAATCCACCAATAAATTCTTTTTTTTTTTGCACACTTTATATTTCAAATAAATTTAATGTTATCTTTCTCTCGTAACAAACAATTGTCAGTTATTATATTTTTCTCCAACAAATTCCTTTTTTTTCACTCTCTCATAACAAACAAGTGTTAATTTTATAAATATAGTGCACATTTTTTAAATTATTTTAAGTCGATATAAAAATTATATTGATGAAGCTAATTCTTCTTCATTGACATCTTGTTCTTGTTCTTGTATCTTTTCAAATGAGTCTTCAACTATTGCTCCCTCTTCACATTTCATCAACAGTTCCATTGAGTCTTTCACTTTTTCTCCCGTTTGAACATTCATTGAGTCTTTTTTTTTTCTTTCTCTCAAATCTATTCTTTTACTCTGCACTAGAAAATTTTAACAATTGCTACTTATCCTCTTTATAAAATTTTAACTATTAGTTCGGTAGTGGTTGATGGGGTGCGAATTGAAGGTGTTCATCCTGTTAGAGAAGCGGTGTTCGAGCATTTTGAGCAACACTTTAAGGCGCAAGCTGTGGAAAGACCTAGTATTTCTAACCTTCAGTTTCGAGTCCTCTCTGTTGGGGAGGGAGGGAGTTTAATTAAACCGTTCTCAGAGGTCGAAGTTAAGGATGCTATTTGGGACTGCGATAGCTTTAAAAGTCCGGGTCCTGATGGTGTCAGTTTTGGTTTTATAAAAGAGTTCTGGAATGAGTTGAAGGGTGATGTGATGAGGTTTGTCTCTGAGTTTCACAGAAATGGTAAGCTGGCGAAAGGTATCAACGCTACTTTCATAGTGTTAATTCCAAAAGTGGAAAGCCCTCAGAGACTTAATGACTTTAGGCCAATATCTTTGGTGGGTAGCATGTACAAAATTCTAGCTAAAGTGTTAGCTAACAGGTTGAGGCTGGTGTTGAGTAGTGTGGTGGCTGAGACGCAATCCGCTTTCGTTAAGAATCGTCAAATTCTCGACGGCATTCTTATAGCTAACGAGGTTGTTGATGAGGCTCGTAAGCTCAAGAAGGAGCTCATGTTATTTAAAGTGGATTTTGAAAAAGCCTATGACTCGGTTGATTGGGGCTATTTGGATTCAGTGATGAAAGGGATGTCTTTTCCGGTCTTGTGGCGGAAGTGGATTCGCGAATGTGTGAGTACTGCCACTGCGGCCGTTCTTGTCAATGGTAGCCCTACGGACGAGTTTCAGCTTCATAGAGGTTTACGTCAGGGGGACCCCCTTTCCCCTTTTTTGTTTCTGCTTGCAGCTGAAGACCTTAATATCTTGATAAAGGCTATGGTGGAGAATAATTTATTTACTGGGTATTGTGTTGGTATGGGTAATCAGGTCGTAGTGTCTCACCTCCAATTTGCTGATGATACTCTGTTGGTTGGTAATAAAAGTTGGGCGAATGTGCGAGCCTTGCGAGCGGCCCTTGTGATTTTTGAATCCATGTCCGGTTTGAAAGTGAATTTCACTAAAAGTTTATTGGTGGGTGTTAATATTGCTGAGACGTGGTTAAATGAGGTCGCGCTGGTGTTGAGTTGTAAAGTGGGAAAAATTCCTTTTGTGTACCTTGGCCTGCCTATTGGTGGTAATCCGCGGAGACTTCAGTTCTGGGAACCAGTCGTGAATCGCATTAAATCTAGATTGTCGGGCTGGAATAGCAGGTTTCTCTCTTTCGGTGGCCGCTTGATTCTCCTCAAATATGTTCTGACTTCTCTGCCTGTCTATGCACTTTCTTTCTTCAAAGCTCCATCAGTTATAATCTCTTCCATTGAATCTTTATTGAATAATTTTTTTTGGGGTGGGAGTGAGGATTGCAGGAAAATTTCTTGGATAGGTTGGAAGACCGTGTGTTCTAAAAAGGAGCTTGGAGGTTTGGGGGTGAGGAAGTTGAAGGAGTTTAATGTTGCTTTACTAGGTAAATGGTGTTGGAGGATGTTAGTGGATAGAGAAGGTCTGTGGTTTGATGTTTTAGTCGCCCGTTATGGCGAAGTAGGTGGGAGGTTGGAGGTGGGGGGCCGGAGTGGTTCTTCTTGGTGGCGGGAGATAGGTCGGATTCGTGATGGAGGTGGTGACTTAGGTGGAGGGTGGTTCGGTGAGAGTGTTAGACGGAGGGTTGGTGATGGGGTGGCGACACTCTTTTGGTCGAATAGGTGGGTTGGAGGTTTACCGCTCTGTGATCGTTTTCTGCGATTATTTGACTTGGCTGAGAACAAAATCGTTACGGTTGCCACTATGTTCTCTAGGGGGCTGGAGTTGGATGGGGAGGGGTGGAGTTGGCGCCGTAGACTGTGGGCGTGGGAGGAGGATTTGGTAGAGGAGTGTAGGGCTTTACTGTTTGATTTTCTGTTGGTTCCTAATATTGCAGATACCTGGGAGTGGCTTCCTGATAGTGCAGAGGGTTACTCTGTGAGAGGAGCTTATGATCTGTTGTCTGGTGGTGATGATTCCCAGCTGGGGTTTCCTGTCGAGATGGTGTGGCATCGTCAAGTGTAACACCCCGTTCTCCCAACAATATTAATTAACAAATTAAATCAGAGTTTTTCACCAAAAACGGAATGCCACATTTTTCGTTCAAATAAAATCTCCAAAAATACCGAATGAATAATTATTCTCTAATAAATCAGTCAATAAAAATCAACCTTCAAACTTCGCAGCGGAATTAATTTAAAACAGCTAAATAATCTTTGGCACGCAGGCCTCATCAAAAGTTTCATAATTCAAAATTAATACGTAAGGAAAGAGAAAACAAGCAACAAATTCCCGTCCCGTTACGTATCAGAGCCCTAAGACACTTGAGCCGACATCTCTACTAATCTTCGTTACCTGCACTTGCCCACAAGGCGGCAATTCCAGCAGAAGGGGTGAGATTCACAAACAACAATAGATAACATAATTCATCAATTAAACTCAACAGCAACAATTTAATGAATAATCAATTATCATTTATAATTTGAACAATTCAACAACATGGTCAACAACGACACCGACAACTCAACCAACAACAACAACGACGACAACAACTACAACGACAACGACGACAACAAAAATGCAACTAATGCAAATGCATGTGGTACCATTTTACGCGCGTTGAATGCTAAACATTCCGGGGCATGAGCCCCCAACGGTTGAATGAAATAACATTCCAGGGCATAAGCCCTCAACAGTTGAGTGATAAACACTCCAGGGCATAAGCCCTCAACGATTGAGTGTAAACACTCCAGGGCATAAGCCCTCAACAGTGGTATGAGTATGAAATGGACTCAATGATGTATATCTACATACAACCCAACGACAACAACAACAACTACTATATGCATAATCAGCTATGACATAAGACTCCAACTTAATTCGACAAGACACAACAAAGGTCACAACAAAACCACACAACAAAATACAACAACCTAAGTAACCTACAGTATTACTCGCCGTGGCGAGCTACTTTACTCGCCATGGCGAGTTCACAAAATTGAGCTCCTCGCCGTGGCGAGTTGGGGGCGAGCTAAAGGCGAGCAAAAGTGGTTGCTCTCGGCATTTTTGACATTTTTCACCTAAAATCTTCATTTTTAAGTTCCCAAAACCCAAATTTAACTCTGTAAAAAGGTGTCGTTCATCCCTAAACATATTAAGGCACTCAAATTGATATAAAAATCTGCCCAAAAACCTCATTAAGACAATTAACAACTTTTTAATTAAGCAACTCGCCGTGGCGAGTGCATCTGCTCGCTGTGGCGAGCTACGGGTGCTTCATTACTCGCCTCGCGAGTAGGATTGCTCGCCGTGGCGAGTTACACAGGCACTACTCGCCTGGCGAGTGGGTTTGCTCGCCGTTGCGAGTGGCGATTGACAGAACTACGAACTGTACGAACAGACTTCTACTTTTCAACCCTAAACCCCAAATTTAACACCTAAAGGCTCAATTTTGATGAATTTCATCATCCCTATGCATTCTAACATCAGAACAGCATTAAACAACAACAATTACATGAATTAATCAAGTTATTAACATCAATTCATCATTAACCTAATTCAATTCATTAACCCTAACAACTCTACATTCATCAACGAATTAAGAACCTAAAGTTGAGAGTTAGTCTCACCCTTACCTTAGATTATCTTCCTGAATTAAAAGCAGCGTTCTTCTCTCCTCTTGCTTCTTCTCTCTTCTTCTAGGTTTTTCCCCCTTTTCTTGTTTTCTCACTGTTTCTACGTGAAAAAAATGGTTCTGACTCTTTCTTCCCTTATTAATACCTATTAACTTCTCCTTAATTCTAATTAACTCCTATTAAATTATTAAATAATTCATTTTAATCCCCAACCTTCTAATAATTATAATTCTCACCTATTTTAATTAAATAATCAAAATAACTATATAATATAACACACCATAAAATAAACATAAATTATTTAAAATCACATAAACTTACTAAAATCAATTGAAATAAAATAAATAACAACTAGGGCGTTACAACTCTCCCCCACTTAAAGAATTTCGTCCTCGAAATATTACCTCAAGCAAACAACTCAGGATAAGACTCTAGCATCTTACTCTCCAGCTCCCAAGTCAAGCTTTCACCAGTTACTCCACCCCAGACAACTCTCACCAGAGATATCTCCTTGCCTCTCAACTTCTTCACCTTACGATCATCAATCCTCAACGGTAAAGTCTCCACTGTAAGGTTGTCTCTAACCTGCACGTCATCCCTTGGTATAACATGCGAAGGATCCGCTACGTACTTCCGCAACTGCGACACATGAAACACATCATGCAGATTTGAAAGATGTGGTGGCAAACCTATTCGATATGCCACTGGCCCAATCCTCTCCGATATCTGATAAGGACCAATAAACTTCGGAGTCAACTTCTTAGACTTCAATGCACGACCTACACCTGTCATGGGAGTGACTCTCAAGAACACATGATCACCCTCTTGAAACTCAAGTTCCTTTCTACGCTTGTCATGGTAACTCTTCTGCCGACTCTGCGACGCTTTCATCTGCTCTCTTATCAACTTGACCTTCTCTGTAGTCTGCTGGACTAATTCCGGTCCCAACACTATACTTTCTCCCGATTCAAACCAACACAACGGAGTTCTACACCTCCGACCATACAAAGCTTCAAATGGTGCCATACCAATACTCGAATGATAACTGTTGTTGTACGTGAACTCAATCAACGGTAGATGACTATCCCAAGCTCCACCTTGCTCAAGTACACATACTCTTAGCAAATCTTCCAACGACTGAATCGTCCTCTCCGACTGACCATTTGTTTGAGGATGATAAGCCGAACTCAACTTCAACTTAGAACCCAAAGCCTCCTGCAAACTCTTCCAAAACCTTGAAGTAAACCTCGGATCTCTATCCGACACAATACTCGATGGAACACCATGCAACTTCACAATACTATGAATATAAATCTCTGCCAACTGAGCTACCGGATAATTGATATTGATCGGGATAAAATGTGCAGACTTTGTTAACCTGTCAACAACTACCCAAATGGCATCATGCCCCTTCGGAGTATTCGGTAAGCTCGTTACAAAATCCATGGATATGCTATCCCACTTCCACTCTGGTACATCTAATGGTGTCAACAATCCTGCAGGCTTCTGATGTTCAACTTTAGATTTCTGACAAGTTAAACATGCATAAACAAATTGCGCGACATCTCACTTCAATCCAGACCACCAGAACATCTTCTTCAAGTCGTGGTACATCTTCGTAGCTCCCGGATGAATACTTAAGCTGCTCCTGTGACTTTCTTCCAAAATCATCTTTTTCAACTCGTCATTATCAGGAATACAAATTCTGCCTCGGAATCTTAACACACCTTGATCATCAACCTGGAAATCACTATCTTCCGCTTCATTACTAGCAACCATCAAGTCTACAAACTTAACATCAGCTTCTTGCGCTTCCTTGATACTGTTCAAGAATTCATTATTGATCTTCAACATACCCAACTGCACGCTCTGAGGTGCCAATTCACAAACTAAGCTCAAGTCCCTAAATTGCTCAAGTAACTCGAACTCTTTCATCATCATAGCAGACATGTGCAACGTCTTTCTGCTCAAGGCATCTGCAACTACATTGGCTTTACCGGGATGGTAATTCAAACTAAAATCATAGTCCTTCAACAACTCGAGCCATCTTCTCTGCCTCATATTCAACTCCTTCTAATCAAACAAATACTTCAAACTCTTATGATCACTGAATACCTCAAATCTGGAACCGTACAAATAATGCCTCCAAATTTTTAACACAAAAACTACAGCAGCCAACTCTAAATCATGTGTAGGATAGTTCTTCTCATGTATCCTCAACTGCCTCGAAGCATAAGCTACCACCTTACCATCCTGCATAAGTACACCACCTAAGCCCAACTTGGACGCATCACAATAAACAACAAAAGGTTCATCTGGCTTCGGTAAAATCAAAATCGGAGCAGTCGTCAACCGTTGCTTCAACTCATTGAAACTATTCTCACACTTAGCATCCCACACAAAAACTTTACCCTTACAGGTCAACTGTGTCAAAGGAAGTGCCAACTTCGATAAATCTTCGTTAATAACCTGCTAAGCCCAGAAAACTTCTAATCTCTGTAACGGACCTCGGAGTCTCCCATTGCGATACCGCTTCAACTTTCGACGGGTCAACCGCAATACCACTACCAGAAATAATGTGGCCAAGAAAACTTACTTCACTTAACCAGAACTCACATTTGGATAACTTGGCATACAACTTCTTTTCTTTCAACACTTGCAAAACAATCTTCAAATGCTCTGCATGCTCTTCTTCAGTCTTAGAATAAATCAGAATATCATCAATAAAAACAACAACAAATCTGTCCAGAAAGTCATGGAAAATTCTGTTCATATACTCCATAAATACACCAGGTGCATTAGTAACACCGAACGGCATCACCTTATACTCATAGTGACCATATCGCGTTCTGAACGCCGTCTTCTGCATATCTTCATCCTTCACCTTGATCTGATGGTAACCTGACCTCAAGTCGATTTTACTAAACACACGAGCACTCACTAGCTGATCCATCAAGTCATCAATTCTCGGAAGTGGATACCTATTCTTTATCGTCACTTTATTCAGCTGACGGTAATCTATACACAGCCTCATGCTACCATCTTTCTTCTTAACCAGCAACACTGGCGCTCCCCAAGGTGAAACACTCGGTCTTACAAACTTCTTATCAAGTAGGTCTTCCAACTGCTCCTTCAACTCTGCCAACTCAGCTGCTGACATACGGTAAGGAGCCATCGACACAGGCTTCGTACCCGGAACAAGATCAATTGAAAATTCAACTTCCCTTTCTGGCGGCACATCGGGAATCTCATCAGGAAAAACTTCTGGGAATTCATTCACGACTGGTAGGCTATCAATCACTGCTTGATTCTCTACTGACAAATATGCTAACAAGGAAAACATCATAATTCCGTCACGCTCAATCTGCTTCAACTGCTTAGTACTCAAGAAATCAACTTCACTCTCTTCTTCAGCGGAAGAGAAACGTACTGTCTTACTAAAACAATTTATGAGGACATGGTTATACTCTAACCAGTTCATCCCAAGGATTACATCCATACCCGTCAACGGTAAACATACGAGATCAACTTCAAAATTTCTACCAAATACAGACAGTGGACAACTTAAACAAACAAGAGAAGTAGTCACTGAACCCTTAGCTGGAGTTTCAACAATCATTTCTCCATCCATATTAGACATGGTAAGTCCCAACTTAGAAGCACAACTAACAGCAATAAAACAATGCGTAGCACCAGTATCTATAATAACAATTAAAGGAGTATCATCAAAATAACAAGTACCTCGAATAAGTCGATCCTCAATGTCCGTCTGTGTACCAGACAATGCAAACACTTTCCCTCCAAGCTGAGCCTTCTTAGGCTTCTTGCACTGAGAACTAAGATGACCCTCTTCATCACAATTAAAACATACAATATCACCACGTTTGCATTCAGCTATTGTATGTCCTTTCTTCCCACATCGGAAGCATTTCTTCTCATCACGGTGGCAAGCATTACTCTTGTGGCCTTTCTCGCCACACTTGTAGCAGACAACTTCAGCAGGAGTCTCATTCTTCCTGGGCCTCCTCTCATCATTTACCCGTTGTTTCCCCTTATCAGCAGGAGCACTGTAAGGCTTAGGACGGTTCTGCTAATTCTTACTCTTCCTTTCATTAAGCACTTTATAGTGAGCTTTCGTATCCTCTTCGTAAATCCTGCAGCTACTCACCAATTCAGAAAAAATGCGGATCTTCTGATAACCAATGGCCCGCTTAATCTCAGCACGCAGACCATTCTCAAACTTGATACACTTAGAGAACTCAGCAGTCTCAGGAGTGTAATGCGGGTAAAACTTTTCCAACTCAACAAACTTGGCAGCATACTCTGTTACTGACATATCACCTTGCTTCAGTTCCAGAAATTCAATCTCCTTCTTAACTCGGACATCTTCCGGAAAATACCTATTCAGAAACTCTCTTCTGAATACAGCCCACGTGATCACAGCTCCTCCATTCCCTAGCACTGGTTGCACACTCACCCACCAATCATCCGCCTCCTCAGCCAGCATATGTGTGCCAAAACGCACCATCTGAACATCAGTGCACTGCATTACCCTGAAGATTCTCTCAACCTCTTTCAACCATGACTGCGCTCCATCAGGGTCATACCTGCCCTTGAAAGTTGGTGGATGGTTCCTCAGGAAGGTTTCCAACATGCGAATACCGCCGTTACCACCAGCATTATTCTGTTGACCCACAGCTTGAGCCATCGCTTGTAGAGCAGCAGCAAGTGCGACATCATTCCTTCCAGCCATCGCGAAAATCTACACTACAACAACAACCAGGACATCAAAGACAATACAAAATTGTCACACGACTCTACTAGGCTCGACTCGACTCTACTACTTGGCCGGACGGACCGACCTGCTCTGATACCAATTGTAACACCCCGTTCTCCCAACAATATTAATTAACAAATTAAATCAGAGTTTTTCACCAAAAACGGAATGCCACATTTTTCGTTCAAATAAAATCTCCAAAAATACCGAATGAATAATTATTCTCTAATAAATCAGTCAATAAAAATCAACCTTCAAACTTCGCAGCGGAATTAATTTAAAACAGCTAAATAATCTTTGGCACGCAGGCCTCATCAAAAGTTTCATAATTCAAAATTAATACGTAAGGAAAGAGAAAACAAGCAACAAATTCCCGTCCCGTTACGTATCAGAGCCCTAAGACACTTGAGCCGACATCTCTACTAATCTTCGTTACCTGCACTTGCCCACAAGGCGGCAATTCCAGCAGAAGGGGTGAGATTCACAAACAACAATAGATAACATAATTCATCAATTAAACTCAACAGCAACAATTTAATGAATAATCAATTATCATTTATAATTTGAACAATTCAACAACATGGTCAACAACGACACCGACAACTCAACCAACAACAACAACGACGACAACAACTACAACGACAACGATGACAACAAAAATGCAACTAATGCAAATGCATGTGGTACCATTTTACGCGCGTTGAATGCAAAACATTCCGGGGCATGAGCCCCCAACGGTTGAATGAAATAACATTCCAGGGCATAAGCCCTCAACAGTTGAGTGATAAACACTCCAGGGCATAAGCCCTCAACGATTGAGTGTAAACACTCCAGGGCATAAGCCCTCAACAGTGGTATGAGTATGAAATGGACTCAATGGTGTATATCTACATACAACCCAACGACAACAACAACAACTACTATATGCATAATCAGCTATGACATAAGACTCCAACTTAATTCGACAAGACACAACAAAGGTCACAACAAAACCACACAACAAAATACAACAACCTAAGTAACCTACAGTATTACTCGCCGTGGCGAGCTACTTTACTCGCCATGGCGAGTTCACAAAATTGAGCTCCTCGCCGTGGCGAGTTGGGGGCGAGCTAAAGGCGAGCAAAAGTGGTTGCTCTCGGCATTTTTGACATTTTTCACCTAAAATCTTCATTTTTAAGTTCCCAAAACCCAAATTTAACTCTGTAAAAAGGTGTCGTTCATCCCTAAACATATTAAGGCACTCAAATTGATATAAAAATCTGCCCAAAAACCTCATTAAGACAATTAACAACTTTTTAATTAAGCAACTCGCCGTGGCGAGTGCATCTGCTCGCTGTGGCGAGCTACGGGTGCTTCATTACTCGCCTCGCGAGTAGGATTGCTCGCCGTGGCGAGTTACACAGGCACTACTCGCCTGGCGAGTGGGTTTGCTCGCCGTTGCGAGTGGCGATTGACAGAACTACGAACTGTACGAACAGACTTCTACTTTTCAACCCTAAACCCCAAATTTAACACCTAAAGGCTCAATTTTGATGAATTTCATCATCCCTATGCATTCTAACATCAGAACAGCATTAAACAACAACAATTACATGAATTAATCAAGTTATTAACATCAATTCATCATTAACCTAATTCAATTCATTAACCCTAACAACTCTACATTCATCAACGAATTAAGAACCTAAAGTTGAGAGTTAGTCTCACCCTTACCTTAGATTATCTTCCTGAATTAAAAGCAGCGTTCTTCTCTCCTCTTGCTTCTTCTCTCTTCTTCTAGGTTTTTCCCCCTTTTCTTGTTTTCTCACTGTTTCTACGTGAAAAAAATGGTTCTGACTCTTTCTTCCCTTATTAATACCTATTAACTTCTCCTTAATTCTAATTAACTCCTATTAAATTATTAAATAATTCATTTTAATCTCCAACCTTCTAATAATTATAATTCTCACCTATTTTAATTAAATAATCAAAATAACTATATAATATAACACACCATAAAATAAACATAAATTATTTAAAATCACATAAACTTACTAAAATCAATTGAAATAAAATAAATAACAACTAGGGCGTTACATCAAGTCCCTGTGAAAGTTTCGGTTTTTGCCTGGCGGCTACTTCGGAATCGCCTTCCAACGAAAGCTAATCTGGCTCTTCGTGATGTTATTCCGGCGGATGATAGTCTGTGTGTTTCTGGATGCGGTCACGTGGAGACGGCCGCACATTTGTTTTTATCGTGCCCTATGTTTGATTCTCTGTGGCAGTTGGTGCGCGGTTGGATAGGTTATGATGGGGTGGACTCTAATATTATTGAAGATCATTTGGTGCAGTTTTCTCACTTGGCAAGCGCTGGTAAAGCTAAATGGTCGTTCTTACAGCTTATTTGGCTCTTGTGTACTTGGGTTTTGTGGAATGAACGTAATAGTCGTCTGTTTAAAAATATTGTTACTACTGGGCCTCGCTTGTTAGATAAGGTCAAATTACTAGCATTAGGATGGCTGAAGGCTAAGAAGACTGTGTTTGTTTATGGCACGCAAAGCTGGTGGTCTAGCCCCTTAGAGTGTCTGGGTATTGGTTAACTTTTGTAATTTTTTATTCTTGTTTTGATGTACTTGAACTGTTGTATCTTTTAGTGGCTCCCTAGGCATGCCTTGTGCTTGGGGACTGCTGTTTTGTTGTGGTATATAATTTCATTTTGATCTCTTCAAAAAAAAAAATTTAACTCTTATTGGAGCCATTGTTTACAACAAAATTTTGTTTAAATTTGAAGATAACAAAAAACAATTTTGTTTAAAAAAAAAACAAACTTTATTTAAAGAAACAAACAAACTTTAGTTTTTCAAATAGATAGTATTAATTAGTTTCATTGAATAAGATAAGAGTAATTGACAAGGGGTATAATTGACAAATTGCACCTTTAAAATATCAAAAAGACAGTTAAATAGGAACGAAAAATGCACCATAAAAAGGAACGGATGGAGTATATTGTTGATGTCAATGAAATAAATAAACATTGTTGGTTTGGTTTGTTATATTTTAAAAGTAACAAACATTTATATTTATATATACCTTTAATCAAAATCAAAATTTCATAAAAACACGTTTATAAATGTTAGCGCAATCAAAATAGCGAAAAGTCGGACATGCGAGTGTCCGTCTATTTGCTAGTATAAATAAGGCTTATTCAATCGGTCGGTCCCTTAACTTAATTGATTGTCTCAATTTGGTCCCCTAACTATAATTTGTACCAATTTGATCCCTTTTGTTTTGCTTTGTTACTAGTTTTAATCCTTCATGTTAGTTTCTCTTAAAAAAAACGACAACTTGTGTACCAATTTGGTCCTCTATGTTTTGCTCCGTTACTAGTTTTAGTCATTTCTTTTAACATTTATTTGAGAGAAACTAACAGAAAGGACTCAAACTAGTAACAGAACAAAATATAGGGGATCAAATTGGTACAAATTATAGTTAAGGGACCAAATTGAGACAATCAATTAAGTTAAGGGACCGGGTGATTGAATAAGCCTATAAATAAAGAGAATACACGGTTTTTGCCTGATTTTTTCACTTCTAATTATACCCTTAACAAATTTGCGTAAAAATGTTATATTTTTGTTATCATTAAAAAAGATAAAATTTATATTATATTTGTTATGTTGTGAGTGTCTTTGAAAAAGATAAGTATAATTTATTTTTTTTGAACAAGATAAGTTTTGTTTGTTAAATATGAAAGTGCAAAATATTTATATCTATAATTTGAATCAAAATCAAAATAATTTCTTTCAAAAAAAATCAAAGTAATTTGAATCAAAAATCAAAAATTTTGAAATACTACTAATTGTAATTTATATGTATATTAGCGCAATAAAAAACGGACAAACGCGTGGCTGTCTGAACGCTATTAATAATAGCGTAAATGCAACCCGCCCTTATTAAAACTGAACCAACCTAATAGTAAACTGTAAATCGAATCAACGCAAATAAAAAACTATATAAAATTATGTTTGGTTCGGATGTATATGAGTCATTTGTTTTCACTCAACCGCACTGATCGATTTGATTTGTGATATTTATTTTACCGGTCGACGCAAACCGAAGATAAGAGAATCATGTCACTATTACTAAACTCAAACTCACTCTCTAGTACCTTTGCATAGTATTAGAGATTTATTTTCAAATGAGACATAGAATGGTGTCGAATAAGAGCAATATAACTTGTTGAAATATTTGAGGAAGACTGGTCAAGTTAAATTTGTTTATAAATTTTTGTCTTATTTTTGAAAGTGTTATTGGTTGTTATTTGCTTTGATCTTCATAGCCGAAATCTGGTGAAGATTTGTTGTCCATGAAATTAGCATGATTTGATTTTAGTAATGACATTTTACCAAGTTTGAGTTTATATACAACGTTACCGTGTAGCACTTGCGCAATATTGTTTTTACATGAAGGCTGAGAGCAGATACAACAAGAGGCTTATGTCATAAGGTATTGTTGAACATATATGGGTGTGATTATAGTAGGATGGTGCAAGGGTCAATGAGGGACGCACTTGGTGGGATTATACTCACGGGGGGCTGAGTAAGGTGGAAGGAGATATTGTAATACTTCTTTCTGACATAATACTTGGATTGGGGGTAGTGTGCTAAGAGACATGCTCCATCGATTAATAAAGAGGTGTTTGTCGTTGATATGCAGTGTGAGGGTGCTTGCATGGGAGGGTTGAGAGGGGTGGAGTTGGAGGAGGAGTGTATTCATTTGGAGTTGGAGGATGTCTTTCTTGGCTAGCATTTTTTTGCAGGATAATATAGGTGATGTTTGTTCCTATAATAAGTTCGTGGTGGTACTTACTTGGTCAAAGAAGTATATACGTTGCTGACAAGTGAGGAAATTGCATGTGGTGATATTGTCCAAAATTTTGAAATTGTGTGGAATAAATTTATTCCGTTGAAGGTCTCTCTTGATTGTGGGATAAATTTATTCCGTTGAAGGTGGGGTACGACTTTCAATCCGGATTAATTGTTTGGTTTTCGGTTTGTATTGCTCTATTCATTGTAAGGTTGGCAGCAACTCTTGTATTGCTTTATTCATCAACATTGCTTGAACATGAAACGATTTATCTTCTAGTTAAGTCAGCCGAATGTTGATTACTTTTACTATTTGGTGATTTTAATATATTTAAGAGATTAATGAATGATTAAAATAAATAATTTAAATGAGAGCAAATAATTGGTTAAAGACAAGGATAGATTGAGACAAAGTTACTAATGTCGCCAAAATTTAAAGGTAGCAAATTTTGATCCCAATCCAGCCATACACAAGAAGAGTTTCTTAAAATTGCTGATTGACTTGAATCTGGAACTTCAATTAACCATATCTGCAAGTTCAGCCATGCAATATACATAGGGGTGTATAGAGCCACAACATAGCAGTGACTGACCTCTATAGTAGGCTATTTGGTATGACAAAGTATTTTACAATCAACAATGTTTCAATTCCAACCAAGATAAAGCAATACATTTTGAATGACAGGAAAAATATACACATGAAATGGCCAAACCATCAAAAATTGGTCATAATTTTAAAATGTTATTATATTATCTACAACTATAATTTTAATTAAAATTTCAAATACGATGTTCATGATTTATACGGATTAGCGTAATTAGACGAGCAGACAGACGGAGACGTTCGTCTTTAATTCTAGTACAATAAAGAGAATATATAGTTTTGGGTTGACTATTACACTTCCAATTACAACCCTAAACAAATTTGTATGAAAATGTTATATATTTTTTTAACAAAAATGTAAGAATTTATATTATATTTGTTATGTTGTCAATGTCATTCAAAAAAATAGGTATAGTTTTTTTTTTTTAACAAGATAAGTATAGTTTGTTACAATATAAAACTGCAAAATATTTATACATATAATTTGAATCGAAATCAAAATTTTCAAAAACTACTATTTATAATTTATACGTATTAGCGCAATAAAAAACAGGCACGTGTCCTTCTAAACGCTAGTAATAATAACAGAAAAGCAACCCACCCTTATTTCTTTTTTCCTTTCTTTGTACTTCATTTATTTGTTGTTTATTATATAAGTGTGTTTAAAATTGAACCAACCTAATAGTAAGTAGTAAATTGAATCAACCCAAATTAAATAATGCATAAAATTAAGTTTAGATCGGATGTATATGAGTCATTTATTTTTGCTCAACCACACCGTTTATCAGTCGACCTAAACTGAAGATAAGACAAACATGTCACTATTATTAAACTCAAACTCAATCTATATTACCTTTGTATAACATTAGAGATTTATTTCCAAATGAGAAATAGAATGGTGTAAAATAAGAGCAATATAACTTATTGGAAACATTGAGGAAGACTGGTCAAGTTAAATTTGTTTATAGTATTTGTGGACATTGGATAACTCCTTTTGTACATAAACATTTCTGGATTATTGTATTAAGGTTTATTTGGTTAAATTTATTATTTTTTACTTTGCATTGTCTTGGTACTGTAAGTTTATGTCTTATTCCATCTTGTTTGACTCTTGTTTTTGAAAGTGATATTGGTTGCTTCCTGCTTTGCTCTTCAACGTGACTGTGTAGCACTTGCGCAATATTTTTTTACATTTTTTTTACAAAAAGTCCGAGAGCATATACAATAGGATTATGTCATATGGGTGCGATCTTAGTAGTGCAAGGGACAAGGAGAGACGCACTTGCTGGGATATTCAGATGGTAGTTGGGGGCCTGACTTTTTTGTTCATAAGCTAAATATGGTGGTAGGAGATGATTGTAATACTTCTTTCTGACATAATACTTGGATTGGGGATGGTTGCTAAGAGACATGCTCCCTACTTGTCGGTTAATAAAGAGGTGTTTGTTGTTGATATGCGGTGTGGGGGTGTTTGGGAGGGTTGTGAGGGGGGAGTTTATTCATTTGGGAAGAGGGACTAGTTGAGGGGTGTAGGTCATTGTTGGCTAACATTTTATTACATGATAATATCGGTGATTTTGTTCCTATAACAATGCTCGTGGTGGTTCTTACTTGGTCAAAGAAGCATATACGTTGCTAATAAGTGAGGAAATTGTAGGTGGTGATATTGTCCAAGATTTTGAAATTGTGTGCAATAAATTTGTTCCATTGAAGGTCTCTTCGCTTGCTTGAACTTTTCCAATAACATGTTACCCACAAAGGGGAATTTACACCAACATGTATTTTAAATGATGGTCATTAATGTGTGAAAGAGTGTGAAGTATCAGAGTCACTTAATAATTTATTTTTTGAATGTTCCCATTTAAAAAAGAATTGGTTCGGTGTACTATCTTTATTAGAAAATTATCATGATTAACCAAACGAGATACTATCTCATGCTCATCAATTTGATGGTTTGTTTCTCTACAGTTTTGTCTTTCGTTAAAGGTTGTGCGCTATTTGGTTGGTAACTACTTGCACTATTTGGAAAGGAAGGAAACATACGAGCTTTGAGGATATGAAGCATTTGTCTTCGGGTGGGTTAAAATCTCATGTAAAAGGTTTTAGATTTTAATTTCATCAATAGTGTGTACTCATTCTTGTTGGTGCTTGGAACTATCAAATCCGGATTAATTGTTTCTTGATTGTTTGGTTTTCGGGTTGTATTTCTCAATTCATTGTAAGGTTGGCAGCTGCTCTTGTATTTCTATATTTGCAGCACACCTTGTGCGGTAAATAGTTTTTTAATGCAAATTTTACTTTTGCAAAACAAATTAAAAAACAATTATCAACTCTCTCTTTTGTATCTCATCTTCTCTCTTGTATTTCACTTTCAAATGTTGCGGAAAAATACTCTAATTGTTTCACAATTAAATGACATATTTTCTTACTTTACACGTATTAAGGAAAATTATGAATAAAAAGAAAGAGGTTGTTATAATTTTATTATAAATACATTAATCATTTTGAGATGGATAAAGTAAAATTTTAATATGATTGAACTCGCTTAAAGATTTATTTTGTTATATGTAACTTTGACTAAATCTATATATAAGAAATCTATGAAGAACTCTCACCGTATATAGTGTTAGGGAAGTTCATCAACATTGCTTGAACATGAGATATGATTTCTCTTCTAGGCTTCTAGTCAAGCCAACTGAAAATGGATTACTTTTATTATTTAGTGATTTTAGTATATTATTGATGAATGATTAAAATAAATTATTTAGACGAATGAAGATAATTGATTAAGAAATAGTTAGAGGTATCCTTCAAAAAAGTAATAGTTAGAGACAAAATTATGAATGTCGTCAAAATTTAAAGGGAGCAAATCTTGATCCCAATCTATCTAGCCATATGTGTGGAAGTCTATCAAGGTCTAATATGCATCTATGTCATCAATGATATAATAGATTCGACATTAACTGAACAAAGTTTTTTTTTTGTCGTAAGGGTTCGAACCCCAGATTTATATTAGGAATCTTGTGTCAAAGGCCGATATCATTTCGAAAGCTAGAAACTGAAGAGTTTTATTGTTGTACGTGGTAAACATGACTTTTATGTTCTCCGCACTTTTTACAATAAAACTAAATTATTTTAAATAAAAATCACAAAGTATTTAGTAATATATTAATTAAAAGGAACACAATGTTAATATTACTATTCAGTGTAGGTTGATATAGGGCTTATATAATACCACAAGATAGAAGAATTACTGATTAACATTATTTAGGCAATCCTATTTTGCCTTGTGCGATAGTTCTAGCAAGTTTTCTTAAAATCGACTTGAATCTGGAACTTAAATGAACCATATCTCCACGTTCAGCCATTCAATATAGATAGGGGGTATAGAGCCACACCATAGCAGTAACCAGCCTCTATATTAGGCTATTTGGTATGACAGTATTTTACAATCAACAATGTTCCAATTTCAATCAGGCTACCTATGAAATTAGTAGCGCTTGTAACAAGCAATTTGTAATTACCTTCGGCTCCATCTGCAAGTCTTAAATCAACAAGTCGAGCATAAATTTGGAATGATGTAAATATACACGGGAAATGGCCAAACCATCAAAACTTGGTCATACGAACATAGAACCATGGAATCTAGTAAATTAAACATTTTATAAATGAACTCCGGATTACTGACAACACATGCTCTTCTTAGGGATTTCTTGTGCAGGACCAGGAACAATAATCTTCTTGCCGGACAGAGATGCTGAGTTGCCATTTCCCTGATTCTCATCAGCAGCCAGGTTCTTCTTGTTGACAATGTTAAATATTTCTGTCAAAACAGTCATGAAGGCCGACTCAACATTAGTTGCTTGCAGCGCAGAGGTCTCTAAGAAAAATAAGCCTTCTTTCTCGGCAAATTCTTTTGCATCCTCTGTGGGTACTGCACGCTGCTCCTCAAGATCACTTTTGTTTCCTATAAGAATGATGACTATATTCTTGTCAGCATGGTTGCGCAGTTCTTCTAACCATCTAGGTATGTGATCGAAGCTCGGACGTTTGGTAATGTCATAAACCAACATTGCCCCAACAGCGCCCCTGTAGTATGCACTTGTAACTGCTCTATATCTGTAGAGAATGAACCATTTATAAAATCAGACAAAACTGCAATCAACATTTGATGTACTTGTAATTTATATATTTGGTGCCATGATGAAATGATCAGAAGTATACTTGATGTAAAGTTACGAATAAACCATAGAAAAAATAGTACAAAACTTAGCAGATTGAAGAACATTGGTTGAGTAAAAAAACATGGGCAATGACTTTAAGACTAAATCAACTTTCCCCAGAAAGAAAAATAATCAGCCAAAATTGCTGATTTTGAAGATACTCATCAGTAACCAGTTTTCAAAGGATTGAACTGAACTGATATAGAGAGTGATGATTTTTATATCAAAGAGTGGTAATTTTCAAATTAAACATGCTGCAGTATACACACAAGTGTGAACCTTTTGTACATATTGACAGGGTGCATGAGTTGTACACTAAGGATTCTGTGATACTAGCATACTGAAAAACAATTAGAGTAATGGGCTAGGCAAGTATCTGTTACTTAAGGGAGTTAGAGTTGGTTAACAGTTACAACTAGTTAGTAGAGACCAGAGACCAGGATTGGCAGAGGTAGGTTATAAGGATGTGTGGAGAGAACAATAGAGGATTCAGTTTTGCGGTAGTTGTGTTTAGAGGGAAAGGCAAGACTCTAATTTATTGCTGGATCAGGATCCTCTATTGTGAGCAACTCACTGTAGAGAGTAAAGTGAGTAACATCAACCGTTGATAAATAAATATTTGGTCGATATTATATGCGCATGCATGATAAGTCATGGGTGGTTAAAATATCAATCATCCATTGATTTTTTCACTTTACTGATTACTCACTTTGGAGGAACCAAATAATTTATTCATGGGCAGTGAAAGAGACGCTCATTTTACACACTCATGACCCTGAAATCTCACTAACTCCTAGCTGTTAGGAGGAGTTATACTAATAAACACTGCTTTCTCTCCCCGTCCTTCTTACTTTCTGGCCCAGCTCTGTTTAAGCAACATACATTTTAGATTCCTTATTCTCTTTACAACTACATCTTATCAATTCAGCGATACAGACTACAGAGTAGGATCACTCTCCATATAATTTATGTTTCTCTTCCTATTTGCTCCCAACTTCCAAATCCATTTCCTATCAATGTCTTCCTAACTGTTCTATAAATTATCAGTTTTAATCCTTGTGAAATATGAAATCCAACCACACCAGTGTCCACCAAGTAAATGCAAAACATAAAGTTGCAGTACACATATATTGCAAGAGAAACTCTAGCAATAACACACTTTTGATGATTGTTCATATACATAGAGTGTGTTGGTAGTAGCATTACTAACATGGCAATTACATCAAATTTAGAATTGGAATGTAGCACAGAATCTCTCGTTATATAAGTTCACAGATTTGGCCAATTGAAATCAGTCAATATATGTCACCTGAGTTAAGTCGGGAAGTATGCATTCGACATGAATGTGGACAGGAGTAAACCATATTTTGATTTGAAACCTGATGATTTTACCATAAGTTCAAAGAAATTACTGCCAAGGTTTCGACTAAGTTATTGTTATCAAACCACTATTAGCATACTATATGAACTATGAAAGTGCAAAAAGATTACTTAGATACCACTGAAGTTCAAATATGCCGATAAAAGAGCACGCAAACTGTAATATTTCTACTTGTGATAAACTTCATTCATATGGACTATTCTTTATTCCCTCATAAGTTTCAATTCAATTCATATACTAGATTAATTTGAGTACTAGTCTCTTATTCCTTTTCTTACTTATATCATGCGTCAACCACACCTTGCTCATACACACTCAAATTCATCCCAAAGAAACCCTAGGCAAAAATAACAAACAACAAGATCAATCACAGCAATGACATTTAAGACCGAGCTCAAACCTCGAGTCAACATCAGTCAAACTAATTCAACGATGCGTCAAACTAATTCAAGAATGGTCAAATGCATTTGACGCGTCCTTGAATTAGTTTGATTGATGTTGAGTCAAGGTCTGAGCTCAATCTTATTGCTCAATAAAAAAAATTGGTTTTGAACTCAATTTTTAGTGTTAAGCTTTCTTGCACAAAAAATTTGATCTCTGAAGTTCAAAACAATAAAATTGAACTTAGCTTCAGATAAATAAACTTCACAACTAACATGAAACTAGATCTCTACAACATTGAACTCAAAAAGTAAATCTAAAATCAAAATCAAAGAAAAAAATAAGATCTAGGAAAAATGAAAAGCATAGCAGAACGAAAAAGTGCAGAGAAAGAAGAGAACCGTTCTTGGCCAGCAGTGTCCCAGATCTGAGCCTTAACACTCTTATGCTGAATAACCAAAGTGCGAGTTTGAAATTCAACGCCGATTGTAGCTTTTGAGTCCAAGCTGAAGTCGTTTCTTGCAAACCGAGCTAGTATCTGAGATTTTCCGACTGCAGAATCACCGATGAGAACTACCTTGAAAACGTAGTCTATCTTCTGGTTTGCATCACCGTAACCTGCACTCGCCATTGTTGTTGCTTTCGATTTCTTGGTTTTCGATTTTGAATAGTTTAAGTAGCGGGTTTGAATTTCGTTTGAAAAGTGGAGAGGTGTTGTTAATGTCAAAAAGTGATTTCTGACAGGTTGCGGGGGATTATTGGTTGGTGGGGTCTCGAGAAGGTTGAAAGTTGAAACCGGAATAGATAATTTTTTCTTTTTGTTTATAACTCGACCAAATCCCACCGCCACTCTTTAAAATTTTAAAAGTCCCTCTCTTTCGTATTTTGTTTGTGATAAAGTTGACTCCATTACGTCAATTTACAATTTTAAACTTAAATATTCCATCTCATTCATAATTTTGTCCATTTTGTAAAATAATTTTGTTTTACGATACTTGTCATTTTTAAATTTCAATGCAAAATTAACTATTGTCTTATCAATAATACTCTTACATATTTATTATAGAGAGAAAAAAATAGAATGAAATAATAAATGGTTAAATGTATTATAGAAAATACACACATAATTTCATCAAAAATAACAAAATTTATTTGGTTTCTTGGTTACAGCAATTTCTCTAAAATGAACATGTATTTTGAAACAGAGGGAGTATTATTAATACTCCTATTTATTAAAAAAAAATTAAAAATATTCATCGAATTCAACAACATATGTTATATTTTGTCTTTTATATATTAGTAGAAAAATCAGGTCAAAGCATATTATGTGAATTCTATACATTTTTAAATTGAGTCTTGCTAACCGGTGCCCTCAGGATATTGGTAAAGGAATCTACAAATAGAAATTTCGTCTTGAAATGTTTTTGATTAAGTAATAATTACACAACTTTTCATTGAAACTTACTTGTTTTAGATGCTTAATCGATGTCTTTAGGGCACTGGTTAACATTCTTCTTTTAAATTAGATAATTTAAAATATGACCAAAGGAATATGAGTACAATATAGTTTAAAGTTCCAAGTCATATATTACCATATCAATTTAACTGGGTTAATGAAGATCTTTATTTGTAGAAAAGTAAAGATCTTCTTTTACAAATGCTTGTTTGCATGATAATTAAAAATAAGGTTAAATGCCAAAAAAAAGTTAAATAAGTTTTTGATCTTATAAATAAAACAAATTTCATTTTTAGTACTCATAAAAAATGGCATATTCGTGTCATATAAAAAAATTATATGAACGGTTTTACTACCTTTTAAATTTAAATGTGTTAACTATCCTTAAATTTGTGAATGAAACAATCAAAGAGTCAAAGAGTGTGAACACGAATCACACACACCAACGAGCCAAATGCATGGGAAGTTTGAGGATAACCAAGACCCAAAAACCATATCTTAAACATCCAACAACGTAAGACGACATCGAAGGAGGTCACAAAATATTATCACTGTTGAGGACAACGACGAGGCTAACAAAACCATTATATAAGCGGTGGTGAACTATCCCTAAAAGGATCGCATATCAGTTCAAGTCTCCAAGATCCAAACAACAACAACAACAAATGGAAGAAGGAATAAGCATGTAAAAGCACAAACCAGAAACACCAACAACGACCACACCTCTGGAGTGTAAAGGTGGTGTGTACAATGAGGCGAGCACAACACCCACACGACGGCTATATCTTATTAAGTTATTATCTTTTTCTCTTTTTACATCACATTCTTTGCAACCACGTAAAACGGTGAATAATTGTTTAAATATAAAAATTTAAACTCATTTATTCCTATTTATGAAATCAATAACAAAAATGTTTAAACACATTTTTGATCCCCTATGTTTACCGTAGTTGCAATTTCGGTCTCCTGTTAAAAAAATCACTTTCCAGCCTCTAATATTACCCCATTTTGCAACTCACAGTCCCCTCTAATTTTAAACTGGTCAAAGGCCACATGGCCACCTATTTAAGTGAGATGGACACCATGTGGTTATTATTGAATTCTTTTTTATTTTTTCTATTGCCAAATGGCATTGATTTTTTTATACAAATTAATTAAAATAAAAATAAAATTCAGAAAGTAAATTAACTTAAATTAAAATCAAAATGAAAAGGAATTTTGATTAACACTTCATTCATCATTCCCATCTTCACAAATCCTTTTCTTTTTCTAAAATCCCTAACTTTCGATCTTACACTACCGAGGAATCTCGTAAGCACTTATTTTCATAAAATATTATGGAATATTTTTGAAACTCCTACTACCTCGATGACCGCTCATTTCTCTTGAAACTCCTACTACCTTAACGACCTCGATGAGATTCCACTCATTTCTCTTGAAACTCCTACTATAGATAAAATAAAGACAAGTAGTTGCTTGATAATTTTTTTTTGTAGGGAAGTAGTTGCTTGATACATGTAATTATTCTACCGATTTTAATCAACTAACGTTTTATAAATGACCAACAGTTTTTTTAACAAGGCTTATATATGTCATTAGTCCTTGCACTTTTATCAATTTTTGGTATTGGTCCCTGCACTTTTTTGTTTGATTTTAGTCCTTGCACTTTGTAAAAATATTACTATTGATCCTTCCGTTAATAAAAAAAAGTTAGAACAAACAAAATACCACATGAGCCAATCACTTTATGCCATGTGGCACAGTAAATACAAAAATTCAAAAATAAAAATAAAGCGAATAAAACAATCAATTTTTAATTAGTTTTATTATTTTTTGTATTAAATTAGAACAAAAAAAAAAGGAAATATGAGAGGGTATGAAACAAAAACGCGATTGAATACTGAGAAAGGGGAATGAATTTTAGGTTTTAAATTGAACGCCAATTCATTTTCGGCTTAAATATTGAACTTGTCCCTGCAAATATGACCCGTTTAAGTTTTGATCCTTGTAAAAAAAACTCAGAAATAAATCCCCGCAAAAAATTCTGTTTTTTAAAAATAGCTCTGGGCCCATTTAAGCCAAACCATGTCACAAAGATGCCTACGTGGCGCACACTGACTGTGCAGTTGTACCCACATGGCATCTGATGTGGCCTTTAAATTAATTTAAAAATGTGAAAACAATTTAAAATATTTGGAAATTAATTTTCGAAATAAAAAAAATTAGAAAAAATCGAAATTAATAAAAAAATCAGTTTGTTTTTTTAAAATAAAATAATATGGATTTTAATTTTCCAAATTAAAATGAAAAAAATTAGAAAATATTTTACAAAAATTATAAAAACAAGTTCGAAATTGAAATAAAAGATTTTTTTTATCTTTTTCGGAAATTAATTTTCGTAAATTAAAAAAAACAAAAAGTTACATAACATTTTTTTAAAATTTTATCTTCAGATTTTTCTTTCAAAATTAAAAAGAACTCATTAATTTTTTAACAAAATTAAAAATACATTTTAAAAAATAAGGAAAAAAAAAGTTCAGAATTAAAAAAACGATAAGAAAATATATTTTCCAAAAAAAAAATGAAAAAATATTTTTTCACTTGTCTTTTTAAATTAAAAATATTTTTCTAAAAAAATATGGAAATTAATTTTCATAATTTACAAAAAAAAATCAAAATTAAATTTTGGATAATTAACATTTAAAATTGTTGGAAAAAATTTATTTCAAAAAGTATTTTTTGATTTGATAAAATTTTGGAAAATTAATTTCCAAATAAGTTTTTGTTAATTTAAATTGTTGTTTTTAATTTTTAAAACAGAAAAAGATTTTTCAAAAATTGAAAATCATTTTTTTAATTTTAAAAATGCAACGTGGGCACAACTCTACAGTCAGCGTGCGCCACATAGGCATCTTGGTGACATGGCTTGGCTTAAATGGGCTCAGATGTATTTTTAAAAGACAGAATTTTTTGCGGGGACTGATTTCTGATTTTTTTTTACAAGAACCAAAACTTAAACGGACGGTCATATTTACAGGGATGAGTGCAATATTTAAGCCTTCATTTTCAGCAACCTAAATTGTTGTTTGAGATCCCAATTGATCATTATTTCGACCTCCATCATCAATCTGATTTCACGTTTCTCGTGTCCCTTTGTGTTTTTGACGCCGTTTTGTTTCTGTTTGTTTTGAGCTGTGTTTTCATTTGAATGTATCCCTGAGCTACTTTCCTGTAAAATCGCTTTTGTTGGAACATTTTTTAAGGGTTATGCTGGCTGCGGTTTTCCTATTTGTCTGGTTTTGAGATCATTTTGTTGAAGTTTTTTCTATTACAGATCTTTTAATCTTCCATTGTTGAATTGTTTATGATGTGTTATACTATGCAGAACATGTGTTTCGTGTTGTTGTTTAGTTATTCTATTTTACTTCATGTTGCTTACCTTTCGATTGTAATTGAGTGTTCCACTGAGTTTTGCAAGAGCTGGGATTGTGGTGATAAATTGAGGAAGAAAATGGATTAGGATTTGGTTTCCTACGTCATCCCTAAATGGGATTTTATTTTGTTTATTATTATTGTTCTTTTAAATAATATGTATTTGTTAATAAAATAATTAAAAAATAGATTAACAACAATTTTGTCTTTTTTACTGTGCCACGTGACATACAATGATTGGGCCATCTAACATTTTGTTAGTTCTAACTTTTTTTAATTAACAGAGGGACCAATTGCAATACTTTTACAAAGTGTAGGGACTAAAACCAAACAAAAAAAAGTGTAGAGATCAATGCCAAAAATTGATAAAAGTGCAAGGACTTATGACATATATAAGCCTTTTAAGAATTTATGAAACTTAAAATTTGACTATTTTTATTTTTAAAAAACCTCCCTTTTCATCGTGAGTTTCAGTATATGTTTGGTTGGGCGGTGTCGTCTCTAAACGAACGTTTTTGGACGATCTCGCCATGATTTAAAGAAGCTAAGAAAAAAAGCTTCTACGGTAACTTGGTTTTGCAACGCGGAAATGGTTGACGTACCACTATAACAAACACACTATCAATAGATTGAGAAATTAGGGCGAAGAATTAGAAAATTGGAAAAACAAAAATAGTTTAAAGTGCAAAATGGTAAAACAGGAAATTTAAAAAAGTGTGAACGTGGACGAAGTACTTGTGAATTAGGATTTCGTGCTGTAAATATTACACGCAGTTGCATACTGTAGCATATCTCAGCCGTAGGTATGAGATCGATCGGTCTTGATTTTAAGCATAGTTTCACATAGTAAAATGATCTCAGCCATCAGTATAAAATTGTATGGCCTAGATCTGTTACAACACCCTGCTGTAACAGCAGGGAATCTGATTCAAGTATAAAAAAAGCTTTGGATTTGGACCACTGTTTATTTGTAAAGTTTTTAGATATGTATTCTTTTCATGAATATTCTCTGTTTTTTATAAACAAAGACACAATTCCTCATAATTGTATGCATAGACCAATCATTTGTGATAATGACATTTATTTAAATAGTCGACCTTTTTACCATATATTTTTTCATACGGATAAGTTAGAGATAAAATTATCCCCGTGAACTTAACTCGGTTGGTAGGGATATTGCATATTATATGCACGGGTCGGGGTTCGAACCCTGGACTCTCCACATTTAAAATGTGTGAGCTCTAGCCACTAGACTACTTGACAAAAAAAAATTAGAGATAAAATTGCACCACTTGTGTCACATGGCATTGGTACAATTTTCTCTTTTGATTTCAGCTATAAATAACAACTCCTTCTAAAGTACTACTGCAAATATTATGGCATATTTGGTTAAAGAAGTGAGAAGTAGGTAGATGTATGTATACCGTTATATTATTTTCAAAGTACACCTACTATATTGTGCTGATTAGCCATAGAAATACTCACAATCTGCACGGTCAATTTGCTCTAAATTTATTTGAGTGACTGATTGATACTTAAAGACTTCTAATTATTTATCAGCATAGTAATGTATAAAAAATCTGCCTATACATATAATGAGGTTCTAATTCTTTCTCTGTTTCCCTCTAAAAAAAAAAATTATTCTTTCTCTGTTTCTTGAAGTCTGCGGCTATAGCACAGAAGAACTCTGAGGCTACAAGAGCTCTAGCAATTCAATCTGAAATATTGGAGAAGGAGTTTCTTGAACAGGTTATTTTACTGGCAATGCAGGTAATCATCCCTCCAAAATAGGTTATTTAACCTCTGCACTTCTCGTATCTCGTAGTATTTAACACTGAATGAAGTTTACAGTGATTTTGATATAGCTATGGTTTACTTACCTTACACTGCCAGTGTATTCAATTACTCTGTTGTATGTGGCTCTTTCTTAATATATTTCGTGGGCATGTTGCTTGCTAAGGTTTTCTTACAAATGTTTTTTCTCTTGTTGGTCCGGGATGAGAAAAGAGTTAAAGAACCATCGAATTTGACTTGGGTATATCCGTACATTTGTGTAGGAACAACAGCAAATTCCAAACTCGTAGAGAGCAATATACATTAGAAACTACAAATGCAGCAGGATGAAGTAAAGCATGTGGAAGACCACCCAATCTGAAGTTTGGGTTGAGTTAAGGGAGGAAAATTCATGAAATCTCTAGGTGGCAAATCTTGGTGACATATTCTTTCTTTCTGTGTACATTGAATTGTTGATAACTCATTTTTTTTTTCTTAGAGTACATAATGTTTGCTGTGGATATAGGTTAGGAGAAATTACTAGTATCAATTGATTAGGACAGTATCAATTGGTTATTTACTTGTGCATTGACTTCCGAGTCAAGTTTTGTAAATTTCAGCTTCAAAATTCATTCTAAAAACTCATGTTGTGTGGCTGACGCCTATTGCCAATAATATGAGCCCCGTTTACACTATTTTAAATTCTCTTTCATGGTTTTGCATACCACATCTTATTCAATTAACTTTCTACTATAGTACATTTTTTGTTTGTGCACTTCTACTGGTGGTAAATACTAATAATTTTGCATGCATATGGAGAATTATTACTTTTTTACAAGTTTTTTTTTTATAAGCTGAGCCCCCTTTTGCTTCATTAGATAGAATTAATAATCTAAAGTTTAATTATATGGAAAAATCTAACTAGTTTTTAAGAAATGTTTTTTAATACCTCAAAGAGGCAATTACTTTGATAGTTTTTCATTAACTATCAAAATACTCTTTCAACTACTAAATTTAATTTTAACTACGAGTTGCAAATATATCTGTATCCACGTAAATTAAAAAAAAAACCATTTTCATAAGTGTTAAGAAAAATAAAAATAAACTCCCTCAAAAAAAAATCTCTTATTTGTAAATCTTAACTAATCAAACTATACTTAACATTAATTAAACCATAATTCTAATCTAAAAATTTCCCTCATTTTCTCCACGCAATTAATCTAAAAAAATCTTTATTTAAAAAAGTCTTTGAAGGGATTCAAACCCGAACATTAATGACTTATTCTCAACATTTTCACCACTAAGCCACTGACAATTCTTTTGATATCCAATATCAAACGCCATGCTTTTAGGGAGTATCTCTTATCTCCTATCTATAAATCTTAATCGGTTAAACTATACTTAACCCTAATTAAACCCTAATTCAAATCTAAAAATTTTCCTCTTAACTCATCAATCTATACTTAAACCTAATTAAACCCTAATTTTAATCTAAAATTTCCTTCATTTTCTCCACACAATTAATCTAAAAAATCTTTATTGAAAAAAACCTTTGAGGGAATTCGAACCCGAGCCTGGTTTATCCTCAACATTTTCAACTACGAGTCAAATTTATAATGTGATATACCTTATTTTATATGAAAAATGCTATTTATCTAAAAAAATAGCATCAAAATTTTTTCAAGACACAGTTGATAGTTATATTATAGTTGATATGATGGATGGTCTATTAATAATAATAAACATTTTTATACAGAAGCAATTATTGGAGTATTTGTTTTGGAGAAAACAACTGAACCATACTTGTATCAATTTTTGCACATATTTGGGCAACGTCATTAACAAACGTTGTGTGAGGGTAAACGAGAATGGAAGAGCTACGGAAACTGGAGAAAGTACAGCGCATGGTTTCATTCATGGATTCTCACGGCGTTTCAGTTTCAAATTCCGATCATCACTGTAACCGCTTCCTAGCTAATTTCATGCTCTTTCTGTTACAACCTTGCGGTGACCTCGCCATCGACGACAAATGCTGCTTAATTTCCGAGCTTATGCCTAGGGTCACTAACTTCACCACTCCCTCAATGTATTTGCGTCCTGTTTTGAATTTTGATTACAGCGTTTGGTAATCGATTCGATATTTTGTTTGCAGCTTTCTTCTCCGTTTGTTGAGGATGCGTATCAACACGTTGTTGCAGAACAAGAAAGCAATGGTAATTTCATTTTTAATTTTTCAGTAGCTCGTTAATTTATGCTTATTTGCTATTTAAGCAAACATTTAGGTTCTGTTTGGATAAACAACTTATTTGCAGATTATGGCTTAAGTGCTTATTATGATAAGCGCTTACCTATAAGCTAGTTCTATAGCTAAAGATAAAGTAAGTTGAAAATATTTTTTGAACGTGTTATAAGCTGTTTTCATAAGTTCTCTCAAAGAGTCTCATGAAACTTATTCCATAGATAAGTTCAAATAAGTCAATGCAAGTATGCCTTTAGAATCGTTTAAATGTATGTTTTGATGTTGAAATGGGATACGTGTGGAGAAGAAGTTATAGAAAACTGGAAAGAAGGGAAGGGAGTAAAAGATGAAGCTAACGTTTTTTTTTTTTGTTTGTTTAAAACGATCTTACATCGGGACAACTTTGGAATGCTTATGAAAATGTACGAGAGTTTTGAAGGATCGTATAGAAATCCCTCATTTTCTCCTTAATAAAGAGTGTCTTCTAGTCCCCCAAGGTGTAGCTCAAGTGGTTGAACTTGGACCTGACTACTAACACAACTTACTAACAACTAACAAGTATTATTTACCTATAAAAAACCTTTCTATTAGAAGGAGGAACTTTGACATTGATGTAATTACCACTTAGCAGGTATATTAATCATTTCAAATCAAATAAATAAAACTAAGAGGGAGGTTGTTTCAATATAGGTTCATATTCTCAGGAACCATGTTCTCGAGAATATTATTCACAAATATATTTGGTAATTACTTACTATTTTTATAATGTTTTTAAAATTTATCTGGTTAAAAAACAGAGAACATGTGGCAGAATGAGGTGGAAATTGGAAATTATAAATGGTTTAGTTTTAAAATAACTTCTAGTCATATGAGAATGTTAGATTTCCACCCTTTTAACATTTGGATGAAAGGTGGGGAAAGATGGGTAAAATACAATCCTGGACATCAATATCACCTAGGAATATTTTTAGAGCTTGTATTGCACATGGAAATATTACATTCTCAAACTCGTGCTTGCGAGTATATTTATCTTGAAACAAACACACTCGAACTCTTGCTTTTCCCTTTCTCCACCATTCCACAATCTCCTTGGACCAAATAGATGTAACTATTGGAGATATTATCCAGGTCCTTTTTTGCTGAGATGCGGTAATACTTTCTTTTTTATCTCTCCCAACTTCCTGGAACTGGAAGGATAGTAGGTACACAAATTTGTTACTATGTGTGGTGGGGGAGAAATTTTTCTATGCTACTGTAGAATGTAAGTCTCTGACTCAAATATGAAATACCAACACCTGGCATGCATAGTTGGTTATTCCTGATTTAAAACCATTTTTTAGGGAAACGAGAAAAAGACTACAAGATATAACGAAGAGGAATACTGTCCTATGGAGGAGTATTGAAAATGTTCATGGTGGGGGCGGGAATCATATGCTGTCCACTGCTGTCTTTAACATTGCGCATATCAATATTTTAATATTACATTTCATGGTTTTCAGTCTTATGTTTTGTTGCTTGTTATTAATTTCTTGATTTTTCACTTTCCTCAGATTTTGAAAAAAATCTTGTTGGAAACGCATTGCATAGTTGCAGTCAGATGAAAGATAATAATTTATTGCATGGTTATAATGAAAACATAGCCATGATCGGGCTGGATTCCATGCAAAAGGCAAATTCTACCCTTGAGGATTTTGTAAGTATATATTCCAAGAGTATTTTCTTTGATATATGATATTCTGCTATAATACTCATCACTCGGTGATTAATTGGGAAAAAAATGTGCTAGTAGTTTCATATCATAGGTGTAAGTCTGTGACAGCTTAAAAATGGTTGGTCACAGTGGATGTGGGCTGTGATCCCCAACAAAATTTACCCGCAAATTTAGAGTTAGAAACCAATAGTTATCTTTCTAGAGAAGGGGGAGGGGGATTTACCTGACCACCATCTTCGGCCCAATAGTATGTCTATCACAACTATGGTGGTGAGGATGCTTCGTCAAAGATTAAAGAAAGCAATGTGGAAATCTTAGAACTCGCAAATAAACTTGATTGGTATCCTAAGAATCCCTGTCTAACTCCCTTATTTACCATATTGATTAATGGATGAATAAAGTGCCATTTGCTTACTTCTTTCTACAGAAAATTAAAACAAGAGTAGTTTGGTAGAAGGCTTGATCCAATTTAACAAATGTGCCTAGCCACCTGAAACCTGCTTTGTGATTACAATGTTGATGCGAACTTTTTTTCAGTGCAGATCATATTTTATGTTTCATGGATTGGATGTAAGCAAGCCACAATCGATCTTCAAATTCTTGCCTATTCTTTCATTCACAGAGAGCTATATTTATCAGGTACATGCTAGATTGGTGTCATTCAATTCGTTGACCCTTTCATTTATTCTTTGCTCAAAAGTGTCGGGTTCCTAAAACTGGTTCTACTGTATGCGTGTCTAGAAGGCAAAAATAGATTAGTGTACCTCATGCTAGATTGAAGGTATCGCAAGTTATGAAACTAGTTGACCTTTTTAAAGATGCACTAAATATGACATCGCTTATAAGGACTAACATTGTTTTAGCAATTAAGATGATGGATATTACTTAATAGTCAAGTAATATCTTTTGAATAGAAAAATAATGACGATAACTGGTATAAGCTTAGACGGCTATTTGTTTCTTAAGCTTGGCCTGTAAAAGGAACATAACTCCACCTGCCAAAATAACACGAATTGTCATCCCTGAACAGTTTTTGTGCAATGTGCATGCTTGATGCATCCCTTCGCCAATATGTGTTTGCTGGTGCTTGATGTTTGTCCTGGGTGGTGTTGGAAGCACTGACCTCACTTTAGCCACAAATTATTTGTGTCAACAAACTCATCTCAGAAAAGTCAAATGCCAAGTAACCATTACAAGTGAACTCAGCCCACATTTCCCACTGAAAGCAATCAAATTTCTTTGACATCACTACCATCAAGACACTCGCATTTCTATCCACTTGTTTCAGTGTTACAGAGTGATTACTTGGCCTTTTAGTTTGTTGAGGTGAGGTTCTTGACTCAATGATGCATTTAGGTGATAGAAGAAGGTGGAGTGGCCCATTTTTTCGGCTTAAAAGCATATCTTTTAAGATAAACTTTGTTCATAATTCTACGTTACTATCCTAAAATTCAATAAATGTATTTTAACAGCAAGTATTAAATATGCAAAAGTTCCTATTTCTGCTGAAAATTTGTAGCTGTTATGATGCAGTTGGATAAAATGAACGAGAATTTGCTGCAAACACCAACAAGGAAAGATGAGGTGATTAATCACATTTAAAGTGGCAATTCAAATCTTCATTTTTTAAGTAACAACTTTCAACTTATATAATTTTAATTTGCATGTAGAAAGCAACGCAAGATTTGGTTTCTTGTTTCTCGACTGACCCATTTGGACCACTTGTGACTATTTTTGAACAAAGGGGTCTTTTGACTGAAAGGTATTATTCTGAATTCATAACCATACCTTTCTTGAGAGCAAGTCAGGTTGAGCTTAATTTGGTCCTTTGTTCTTTTTACTTGTTGAGCTAAGGATAACCGAAGAACTTAGACACGGGGAAGAGTATTGGGCCCTTGAAAGAAAGCTCTGTCATGCACTGATAAACGAAGAAGAGGTATACATAGTTCATGTACTCTTTTAATTCTCTTCAGAGAGTGTATATACAGAGTGAAATCCTTCTCAATGTTCCTTGTTTGAAATCTAATGATTAATTTTCTATTCAGATTCTTATTGATGATGTGATGAAGGCTATTCATTTAAAGTCTTTTGATTATCGAGTGCTGAATCTTCTTCTCTATCAACTGCAAGGAGCTAAGGTAAACGGATAATAAGAAGACAAAAAATTATGGCAACATAAATTTCTGTATAAAGCGACATAAAAATTATTAGCTAAATATATGTCATGAGGATAATTCTATTCTTCTGAATCTGGTTTGAAGGCCGAGGAGTTGCATATGGAGTTTCTTTCAATTTCAGAGTTCTTGGTGGAAGTTTCTGATGATCTGTAAGTACTATTTTTTGTTTCAGATGGTGCCGAATACCATGATATCTCATGCACGAATTCATACGTGGGTAGAATTTTGAAGTTGCTTCTATCATGGTGCCTATTTTTTAATAATATTTCAAAGCATAGGTGTTCGGTAAATTCATCAGCAATTATGGGTTAAACTTTTTTTTCCTTTTTTAATTCAAAGAATACATTCAGAAGTAAATAAATGGCTGCATTATAATTTATAACAATTACTTATGTTTTGCGTTCTTTTTGTCTCGAAAGCTGTGCTTTCAAATCTTGGAGTAATGAAGACATTTACCAAACTGACAATAACAAATATATAAAATTAATTTGTATTAAAAAGATAATTCCAACATCCAATACAAGAAAGTTTATAGTGGAGTGAGAAGGTGGTTTGATTGTGGAACATAGAGGTTGGAGTGATATGGAGATCACAGGTTCAACAACTCACCCAGGAAAATTGATTAGAATCCCACTTTTTTATATGTAGTTATCCGACATCATTTCTTTGTCCTGTAACTTTTGAAAGTTGCTTCCCGTACATTTCAATTAAAACAAAATTCATCCTTAATTCTGTCGTTGCTTCTTTGCTTCTCAGTTTCATTTTTGTAACTAAACAAACATATATAGATTTCACTTTTACTGTAGCATATTTCAGTTTTGTAATTTCATTCAACATAATTGTTTGGTTGTGAAAAATTTGCAGGTATGACTATGAAGTGAGTTCAATGATCCAAATTTTGTAACCACCAGCTGTCAAAATGTTGCCTGAATCTTAATTTGACTAAAAGCTGTCTTGCAGGATGATGTTTTAGAAAATAATTTCAACGTTCTGCGCATGTTTATCAGAATATATGGAGCTTCAACTGCTCCTTCTATGTTGGTATGTCAAACTGGTTACAAGTGGTGTATCTAATTTAATGTGGGCTGTCTCATGTTATCTCGAAATCTGTTGGTCAGTTGGTACATTTCTGGTTACAATTTCAAAAGTATCAATTGAACCGTGCTAATTTTTATCAGTGGGGAGATTGATATCTACCTTTTATTAAAATCAGATAGGTGAAAGTGATAGGAATACAGTCTTTAAGGCTCTCTTTTCACAGCACTCTTACTATATTAGATGCTTTTCCCTGGTAGTTCCCACTATTGAATGGGCCAAATCATTTAGTGAGACCAGTGTGAGATTTTTCATCGAAAAACAAATTGTTATAAAAATGCAAGAGTCTGTGCAAACATAGGTGGCATTTAGTTTGCACCACTAAATAGAATGCCTCAACTTACACCATTAAAATAACCCCTTAGCTTTTTCATCATGAGATCCGATCCGTTAGGATAAATTTAAAATATATCAATGGCTTATATTGAAGTGGTGTAAGTTGAAGCAATATATTTGGTGGTCCAAACTAAACATTGCCGCAAACATATCTCATAAAATCGCATCTTCTTTTATTTGTTCATTTTCAGTCAAAGTGTTATAAACGTCCAACATTTTTCAGCTTTCATCTATTCTTATTGGATTGTTGAACTAAAAGGCAAAATAAAAACAATATCTTACTTCTTTGTTTATTTAACGCAAAATATGACCGTTTATCGAAGATTTTCAAATTTATCACTACTCCTTCCACTCCACCCCATCCCACCCCACCCATCATGTACATATTGAATCTTGCAATAACACTATTCTTGTTAGAGGTCTTGGCATTTGTCACCTATCCTGAGAAAGAAGGAAAATTTACAATTTAATGTCTGCGAAAGTTTTGCACAATTGCAAAATATTACTTATTTGCCTACATGGATCATTTTGTTTTATTCCTCTATTAAAATTCATCAAAATATAGTAACTATATAATATATGTTAATGTAGCATCTTTATGATATAATTATGTCAAATTTTCAATTTCAGGCAAAGTGCATTACTGAGGCTGAAAGTAAGTACACAGGTCTACTAGAATTACTGGAACCGAAGTTATCTCTGAGCTACCAGAAAAGATGTGCAGAAGCCACTAAAGAAGGTATTTTGTTAGATTCAGTCGAGGCATTCCAGTAGTATGATTAGACCTTAAACTGTACTCCACCAAATTCTGCAGGTGGAAAGGTATCAGAGCACCCTCTTGGTACGTGGTGTATTCCAACCGTGATTCAAGATGAGGAATTGTATAGATCAAACTTGAAATCAGATACTTTGTAAATATAAACTCAATCTGCGTCGGAGGTAATCATATCAATTTTAGTGTTTTCATTTCAAGTGTCTCCATATGCCGATGATAGCGGGCTGGAGTTGAATTCAGCAAGAAAAATCAAATATTAACTGTGCAATGGCCAGTGAAACAATGAAAGTGAAACCGTTTCCGATCCAATGCAGATGAGGAACTCCTGCAAAATGGGTTTCAACCCTGTATAAATGTTGAGCGCCGTATTCGTGCAACTTCAAAACATACATTGTTTGCATATTCTGTTAATATCAGACGGAGAGATGATGTTCCCAGTGCAATTTTGTTCTTTAGCTTAGTGTTTACTTTTACCTTGGGCAAATGACTTAATTTTTCTATTGTGGTCAAATGGTCAATCTATCCATTCAAGTAATGGTTATATATATTTAATGATTCAGATTCTTTTACATGGTTCTACCATATGTTTTGCACCACTAGAATATTAGGCATCGAGAGCCACTAGAATATTAGGCATCGAGAGCCACTATTTTTTTTTATCTGAAGTTTAGTTTTCAATATATTTTATGTTAACACTTTTGGTCCCTGCCGTTAACTCCTTGCGCATGTGGCTAACAAAAATACATCGTGAATTATGCACCGAGAGAAGTGTCTGTATAGACACAGGCCTAACACTTCATCTTTGCGCACAAGAAAAAGAACGGTTAAGTATATTTTTCGTCCATAAAAAATTCATGAATTATGCTTTTATATCCTAATTATTTTATCCAAAGTTTAGTTTTCGATATATTTTATGTTAACACTTTCGGTCCCTGCTGTTAACTCCTTGCGCATGTGGCTAACAAAAATACATCGTGCCACGTGGACATCTGTTAATGACATTTTTTGGCTCTCAAAAATACTAATTAAACAAATTTTTTATAGTTATCATTAAATTTCTTTAAAATTATGGGATTTAGGGTTTATGATTTACCAAATATCGAGAGCTTCAACTAGACCAAAATATCTTTCATTCTGCATTTGTTCTTTCATCTCATTTTCTTGACTCTTCTCATTTGTCCTAATTCTCACCCAAAAATCGCTTTGTTCAACCACTATTGTGTCTCTCACCAAAATTCCAATATTTTCACAAACCCCACTTCATTTCCCTTTAATTTCTATCAACCTCAAGAAGAAGCTTAAAACTTTGGTGCAATGTTGGTGGTGTTGAAAGCTCTTCGAACCTCCTAATTCGGGAACAATGTTCAAATGACAGATTAAGAAAGCTTTGATTTGTGTGAATTGAATGTTCAATATAGGGTCGTTCAATATTTAACCATTATTTAAATTGATACATTGAGCAATCTGTCCGGTGTCCACCATAGGAAAATTAGGTCATTTGGCAATGGTAAAAGCCACCTTACCTATGTAGGAATATCATATAAGGGATGTAAATACTTGCAAAGTAATTTTTATTCACTTCCTTCGAATTGAGCGACATGGTGCTACCATTTTATGGTCCCCTATATAAATATATTCCATTTGGTCTTCATAGTGAATAATGATTGTTGGTTGTGGTCCTTGTGGAGGGGAAAACAATTCGATAAGAGAGAGAATAAAAACAAAAGGGGGATGATTAATTTATTCCATTACATAAGAAAACTGTTTGTATATGTAAGATTAGCTTATGGTATTTGAATTTAGATATTCTCTAGTATTAAAGAGGTCCATTCCGATGGTGAAAGAGAGGGGGGGAGAATGGCACATTGATTTTTTATATATGTGAACAAATATACGTATATAATAACATTCATTTTTTTTTTACAATATCCAGTATTATTTTTTTGGGTACAGTATGAGTATTCAATATGGTTTTAATGATCACCAATGAATTCGGAATTGCATGTGATATATGCGAATATGAGTGACCCCATGGTACTTTCATTTTCTGGTGGAAAGGACGTGCATAATTGTACTTGTCTTTGGCTCGAAATTCTAATAGTAAATAATTGAATTTCCTAATGTTAAATAACAACAAAAAATTCCAGTAAATAAAAAGAAATATGTATACTCCTATTTAACTTTTGTTTTGATAAAGATTGTGGCACACTTTTGGTGACTGCAATAACCGATAAGAAAGACACTATACAATAAGGCACAAAAATAGAAATAAAATACAATGTTTTGGCAGATATATCTTTTTGCTCCTCTTGTGAAAATGGTTCGTACACGTCTGGTCACTGAGTGTCACAATCCCTCTGATTAGCTTCTCAGTGCGATGTCAACAATGCAACAATGGCAGCTTTGGCAATAGTTGAAAGCTGTGGAATCACAGCAAGGAATCCCGAAATTAACCTCTAAAAGGAAACTGAAAAACAAACTAGTTCCACATACCTTCAAGCATATTTTGTGTAAATGCCTAACTCTTATAATAAATATAAGCATGAGCTGTTTTGAACAATTCAATATTTCAAATTTATTCGATGATGATATGAACATTTATTTTATTCTTTTGAGAAAATTATATAGGTATTTATCCTGTGGCTGTAAGAAAAAAGTATGTGAACTTCTACGGTACATTTGCAGATTCAGATGTATCGGTACTCTAACTTCAAAAATCTTTAAATTAACTATTATTTTGTTGGAATAAAGACCTATTTGTTGATATTTATATTTTAGGAAATGTCATTTCATAAGAAAAAAACATCATTTCATTGTTTATAAAAGTCATACTAATTTTTTTTTACATTTTATTATAAAAAATAATTAAAATTCTCTATTATGAGTACTAAAAATTCAGAAAAATTAAATTTTATTTCGTTGACGTTTTTGATAAATAAGATTTAATTATAGGTGATAGAAAACAATTTTTCTCTTCAAAAAATAACACATTTAACTATTAATTTATTGATTTTGTGTACCAATACACTCAAATTTTTTGGATGTACCATAGAATTTGCCAAAAAGTATATATGGTCTGTTTTAAAAATATATACCATCATATAAAGCCAACTGCAAAATGAACTACTTATTTTGATCAAATCTTTTTTTTTGGAAAAATTCACCTTTAAATTTATCTATTTTAGACATTTAAATCTATAGTAGAAGTGATCGGGGTGCAATTCATGTCGATTTTGAGGGAAATATGATCCAAAGATAAAATCAATGTGGTTTGGTTTGAATGGCACATTTAAAAAATTCGATCCAATCAAATTAAATACAATTTAATTTGGATCAATTTTTTAATATCTAAATTACAATGGTAATGAAATGTTTTTCATAATATAACTTATAGTTTACAAAAGAAAAACTAACATTACATTATGATAATACTTGTTTCTTTTTTAAATATGATGATAATACTCGTTAAAATAAATGAAATAGTAAAAAATATATGAAATTAAACTAATATATATTATTAAAAAAATTTAAAGCCAACAAATAATGAATTAATGCTTTAGATCATTGTAATAAAAATTTTGTTAAAACTTGTGTGCACGATTTTGTTCAGTTTTACGGATGAATTTGAAATCTGATTTAAGCGGTTTAAATAAAACATATTTTATCACATCTAATATTTTTTGATTTTATGCGATCTTATTTTGGATTAATTCAGATATGAACACCCCTAATTCTCTTCTTTTTCTTTCTTACTATTCGCTTTTTTGTGGAATGAACACCCCTGATTTATATAATATTTGAAGGTTACTTCAAGTAGGAAAAATGGGAATTTCTTCAATTCAAAAGATAAAACAGAAAATATAAATGGGAATTTCTTCTGAGAGCCGAATGATTAACTCTCAGAAAAGAACGATATTATTATGCAATTTTACAGTTTATAATTCATCAAAATAGTTAATATACAATTGAATGTATATAGTTTGTGAAAAAAAGAAGTTAATATACAATTGAAAATAGAATATGAATCTCTTAGAAAAGATAAGAAAAACTTAAAAAAAAGGTCTTATAGACAAATTAGTACTCCTATTACAGCTGCTACCGAGCACACCAAAACTTCAAATTTGAACTTGTCAGAATCTAATATAAAGAACAATAATTCTACTTTAAACACTAAAACATCTTAACAAAATTTCTTGGTAGCTATGGATAAAAAAAAGCTGATCATTATTATGACATGAACAAAACAAGATCACATGATGATAAATACTATCTCACATGAGACTATTTGATGATCTGTATGAGTTCCATTTATGATGGGGAAGTAATGAATAAATGTCGGCATGTATCATTCTGTTCATAAAGTCTGTGTTAACATTTTCTATAATTATAAGGTTTGTTATTTTTGGGCTAAGAAACAAAGGAGATAATTCACAATTCATTTTCTACACCAGTTTGGGATTACCCTTAGCATCAGCAGCCATAATCAGATGCAAAACTTTTAAATGTAAAATGCACTACTATATACTATCTATTCTTAAATATAAAATCTTTTTTGAGAAAGTCCTTTTTGTCTCTTTTTTAAAATCTAATTCAAATTTTTAACGTAATAGTATTTCTTTACTAATAATCTATCTTATTTTACATTTTTTTTTATAACTAACAATACGTAAACCAATTACTTCTTCTTAATGATAAACTTGAAAAAATAATACCAATTGTTTGACAAATATTAAACTAGAAAGCAATATTAGCAACAATCGTTTTAAAACACTTTTTCCAATCATTTTTATTGAATAAAATATACGTAGGTTCTGCCACTTTTAAAATAAATCCTACATAAAGAAAGTGTGTGTCAGAAAGTATGTATTAAAATAAGTGTTGCTAACGTTATTCATTAAATTGTTACCAAATTTTTTTTTGAGAGAAAGTTGTTACCAATTTCTAAATTTCTGTTTTTATGATATAGTCATCTTTCTATATTTACATAAGGAAGTAGTAAAATGTAAATAGCTATAACAACAATGTGCAGATTTTCCAAGTATTAGAGATTTAGATACCTAAATTTAGTGGCCAGAGATGATCTTGACTTTTGTGTATGTAAAAAATTAATTGAGAGAGAAGAAATATGCATCTAAATTTTCCAACAACGATTAGTTTTTTTTTTACAGAAAGAAATTTTTATCATTTCATTACTTAAAATATGTTTAATACAATTTGATATTTTTATCAAAATCTGGAAACTAGCTGAGGATGTGGCCGTCTTAGCTAATCTATAGACTGACTCATTTGCTTGTCTCCTCACAAACTCAACACTAGAGTTGACATAATATTGTTCAAAGATAATTTTACAATTATGGATAATCATCCCAAATTTTATAACATCCTGATGTGCCGATGAAAAACTATCCACTACTTTTTTGACATCAAGCTCAAAATCGATAGATCCAAAATGTAATTGATAAACTCATTCTAAAGCTGATAACAATCCAAGAGTTTGTCAACATACTGTAACAAATCATTCAATTTTTGCCATAACGTCCATGTATCATCTCTTATATAAACTCCTATTTCCACAATGATTATTTGTAAATGTTAAATATGTAAATGTAAATAGTGAAGTCAAACTATAGAATGGTCAATGAAAAGAGAGTAGCTCAAGCAGAAGTGCCTCTAATAGAACACAATAAATTCTAGTTTTAACTACCACCTGTGATTTAGTATAATGTTTTTTTACCCCCACTCCACTCATAGTCACTGATACAATAATCCTATCGCTTTCAACACACCCCAGCTACTTATAATGAGTCTCTCAAACTACTAATACAACCAAAGAGTCCTTCATACTGCTTTGGATTCTCCCAATTTGTTTACCTTTATTGAATCGTTCCTTTCACTTTTCTGCCAACACTCTGTACCCTCTCAGCCTCCACCACTACTATCCCTCTCCTTTCTCTACACAATTGCTGCCTGCCAACACATAACAAGAAAAAAACCATTCATTGCTCAAAACTAGATATAATGACAAACTTTTCATTCTTGGTCTACTTTGACAAAAATAATTAAATTGATTCAATTTTGACTTTTTTTTATTTTGTCACGTTACAACTGGCATTAGAAATATATCTCAGTTAAGTCACATTAAATTTTTCTACTTACAAATTTTTTGAGTTAGATGTGAATGTTTTCAACAAGTGACATGATAGATAGATATCCATGGCTTCACTTAATTCACATCACCTCATCTTATTAATGGTCATCATATTTATACTTCACTTTCTTCTGTATCCAGTTTCTTGCTTCTATCAACCACATTCTGCAATTCCTCCAAGGGTAGGCTTTTCTTTTAGTATAAACAAAGCCATGATTTTTCTCCCTCTTTCACTGTTTCCTCTGCATTATGTGTATGTTTTGCATATATCTCGTTTTAAAAGGACTCGGTGCATATTTGAATAGACAGTGAGTTTGACAGAATTACAGTAATATCACCGTGATTTTGACAAAGTCATGATAGCACTCTGATTTTGTTGAAGCTCTGAAGTATAGTTTCCGCCATTTTTATTGTGAATTCAAACATGCACCAAGTTTCAACAAAACGAGGATGTGACCGTGATTTTGTCAAACTCGCCGAATACAAAGTTAATTGAGTTTGTTAACTATGTGTGTAGGGTTTATTATTTGAGGAGAAAAACAGGTTAGGTTCAGCTCCACCAACATGTCACAACAAATGTAACCAGTGCCATCCATGCATGGCAGTGCAAGTTCCAAGCCATGAACATGTTCAGCCAGGTCACACTGCCTCAACTTCATCCATGGAAGGTGGTAATTTTTTTCTCCAAGGTAATAATAACGGATACTCAAATTACAAGCCATTGAGTTGGAAATGCCATTGTGGTGGCCACTTCTTCAACCCTTAGAAATTCCATTGTTTCTTATCTTTGATGAATCAAGATGAAAATTATTGTAAAATTGAAAATGCATCTTTTCTTCTTTTTTGTTTTTACTTATTTATTTGTCTAAATTAATTAATTACGTCAGCAGTGATTGTATACATTGGAGTTTGATACACTTGTACAAAAGTTTGTTACAGACCTGAAATATTACTTTATGGTTGCGTCTAAATTTTGTACTAAAAGTTTCTTTTGAACTGTTTTTTTTTTATTTTTTATTATGATTTTGTTAAGTTGTGAATGAAAAATTAATTTGTGATATTTCATAAGAATTGTTAAGTACCCTCATTATTTCCTTTTAGTTTTCTGGTGATTTTTTTTTATTTTTATCTTGGATATTTTCTTGGTTCGCATGTCGAAATTTTGAAGGACCACACTACATATAGTTATGAAAAACTTTTGCAGATCAATAATTATTGTTTGTTTGTTTCTGTCTGAAAACTGGACCGGGTCATTATACCAATATTTACTATACTAATGTTTTATGAATACAACATTTCAAAAGATTTTCCAACATAATAATCCAAAATAATGTATATTCTGAAAGAAACTTGTTCTGATTAGTTTCAATATTTTATTATGATTCCCAGTATCATAGTAATTTTTATATTTAATGGTTAGAGCTATAGTGCACAAATGAGTTGTTGAAAGTTTGATTTCCTAAGCCATTAGAATTGGTCCAGTGGTGATGGGTTTGAGTAGTATGCATGAGGTCCTAGGTTCTAACCTCATTGTACACACAAAAATAAAAAGCTGAATGTTTGTTTCCATCATTAGATTAGATTAATAAACCTGCTATTGGATCAAGTGAGATATGTTGAGATTTATTATTAATCTAATATTGAAAAAAATTAAACTTGTGCATTGTACAATAATATCTTACATGTTTTAAAGGAAATGTTTTTTTTTAATCAGCAAAGACTCATTATGAGCTCAACTAGGAATTCCAAAACTAAACAAGAAAACTTTCTTCATAGATTCATAACAAGGTCAAAACTAAACTAGATTATGTGGATCATATGCTAGTGGTATTAACAAAATTTGATGGCTGAAATTCATTATTTTTTGGTGTGAATTGAGTATCCTCTACGCGGATTAGATTTGAACTCATAACATGTACATGTAGTTAAGAATGAAGAGATCTCTTACATCTCATTCAAGTGTTCTTGGGTATAAAATTCATTATTTTAGTATCAATTAATGTTATTTTTAAAAAAAAAAACATCTTTTTTTTTGTTTTGAGCAAATCCTTTTTCAAAATATCAATTTAGCCACAGACCACTATATGCCTTGTTCCTTGTGTTTGTGCTTCCTGCTGTCGTCATCTCCCGCTGCATCGTTGTTAATTGCACCGTGCGTCACTTGTCACCGCTCGACTCTATGCCCACACCACCGGTAGTTTCTCTATGCAAATAGAAACCATTTACCCGAGTAAAGACAATGATTTTGTTATGAAAGACCAATTTTCACAAGATTTTATCCACCTGCTGTCTTCTTTTTGTATTTGCCATCACCTACTTACAATGTTTTGATAAGGCTCTATTTGGTAGTAGTTTAGATGAGAAAGAAGGTGAGGGATTTGAGGATAATGCAAGGGACCGTAATCGTCATCATCAGTGTTAGTCCCATAGTATATCCGGTACCATAGCCAAAATTAACATTGGTGTGCAAAATAAGTTAACAGTAAGTTTTTTGTTTTTCCCTTCATGAATAACATTGACTAAAATGTAAAATCCAAGAATATAATCCAATGCTGTCAAAAAACAACATCCAAGAATATAACTAAAATGTAAAATCCAAGAAAACAAGCAATAGATGACACAGAATGCATGTAATAACCTATGTCCTTTCTTCAAATCCGCCTATGTCTATAAGGAGTAACAACCTATATATACCAAGGTCATGAATGAAGCATCCATAATAAAAGTAAAATAAAATTTATGTCACATACAAGTTCCAACTTCCCACGAAATATCATCTCATACCGGCGGCAGTCTTGCCTTTGCTCAACTCCGAGAGTTCCTCAATCAGTTTTCTCTCATCGCTGCTCAGTTTTTTAGGAATCTCAACTTGCACTCGAACGAATTGATCGCCCCTCATATTCTTCTTATTCAGCAGAGGAACACCTTTCTTTGCCATAACAAGTGTTGATCCTGGTTGTGTCCCAGATGGGATTTTCAAATCCACCATTCCATCTACAGTTGGAACCTTAATTGTAGTCCCCAAGATTGCATCAATATAAGACACTTTACAAGAGTATAAAATGTTGGTGTCTTCTCGTTTAAGCACGGGATCAGGGATAACTTCAAGAACAACAAAGAGGTCACCGGGAGAACCACCGCGCTTTCCAGAGTTACCTTCATTTCGGACCCTTAAACGGCTACCAGAATCCACACCGGCTGGAACCTTGAGACTTATTCGCTTTGTTTTCCTCACCCGGCCATCCCCAGAACATGTACTGCAAGGGGTTCGAGTTTCTCCGGTCCCATTGCAAGACGAGCAAGTCATAGACTGCTGAAAGATACCCAACGGGGTCCTTGTTTGAGTGACAACCCGTCCCTGACCACCACATGTGTTACATCTGGATGATTTAGTCCCTGGTTTAGCTCCTGAACCATCGCAAGTTCCACACTTCTCTAGTCGCCTAATCTCTATCTCCTTTTCCACTCCGAAAACAGCTTCTTTAAAGTTCAAAACAAGACTGTAATACTCATCTTCGCCATCCATTGCTCCATTCCAAGATTGTCTGCTGCGACCATCCATGCCCTCAAATAGCGACTCAAACAGATCAAAAGGGTTGCTGAAATCCTATAATCACAAAGATTTTACATTTATCAAAAACAATGTTATGACAAATTAAAATTCTCCATAATCTTTGGAGGTAACTTACCGTCGAGCCCCCAAATGGTTGACCTTTAAGCCCTGCCTCCCCATATTTGTCATATATGGACCGTTTCTCATCATCTGACAAGACCTGAAAAGGATTATAGTTACATAAGATCAGTTATGAACTAACCATGAATTAGGGGCAGTTGTGTTTAATATCCTCATGTTTTACCTCGTACGCATTACTAATTTCCTTAAATTTCTCTTCTGCACCAGGATCTCTGCAGCATAAAGTGAATACACACATATAGGTCAACAATAAGCAACGTTAATAAATGACTATGACCATGTGAAAAAATTATGCAACTAGAAAATATGGCATGACAGGTGAAAATGCACTTAGCTAAAAGACTTCATCTAACAGGCAATTCAGGAATGTACAAAAAAATTGATTTAAAAATGACATGCTACAGGCATTGGTGTAATCTATAAGACACTCAAACCATTTTGTCCACAGCAATAGTGAAATCGGAGTTAAAGAAAAGGAAAAAATGAGTGGGAACAGAGCAAAAGACGGATATTAGAAAGCAGATAACTTCAATGGGAAGTGTGGAAAAAAAATACTCACTTGTTTACATCTGGATGATAATTTCGGGCTAGCTTCCGGTAAGCTGAAACATAAACAATAGAAAGAGTTAACAATGCAATGATACCATGGGGGAAAATGCATAACCAAGTAAATCACACATAGCATCTGGCTATAATAATAACTTCTTAATCACAACAACAACCACTCATTAACCCTAATAATAGATGTTTCTGATACTAATTTTAAACTTCTCCTCCAAACCTTTCCAGCATTGATTACCAAAAAATAAAAGTGAAATAAAATGAATGTTTGAATTTCTGCAGTTTGGGTGGAAGTTTTCCAAGAGGACCACGTACAAGGATTCTAGTTTTGGTTTATGTTAGTCTATACAGAAAGCCTCACAATACAATACCAAAGAGCAATAAAGACGATTAATTTTGAAAATTTCAAAATTTGGTTTGGAAAGCTAGCCCCCAATGTCCTTTTTTGGCATTAAACAAAATAAACAGCCGTTTAGGGGTTGGGGGAGGGTCTCATGATTATTAGCAACAAGCATTATCAAGATTCAAGAGACAGACTTCTTTGATGGTTTTTACTGTTAGATTTGATTTACTCATTTTGCATATTGGTATTAAGGTTAAAGAAGCAGCAAGAGTTATATCACATACACATGCAACTCTCTCGAAAGATATTTACAAGAGAATTTAGGAAACTCAAATGTAGATAATCCTGATCCTAATCATTTGTAGTTAATGGACTAAGGCTAATGTGGTCATTGATTTCTGTTAATACAGAGATCACAGCTTTGACAACAAATGGTCATTCAAGAATTCAACAACTACTGAGTAAATAAAAATAATGTATTTAGTTTTGATATCATTACTTTAATTCTTGCTCTATGTTTTGGCAGACTTCTTGACAGAGTTAACTGTTTTCTCTTGCATCCTTCACAGACATTTTATTAGTAATAGTATTTCAATTAGTCAATGTTAAAGAAATAGCAAGAGTTATATAATAGAAATGGAGATTATCATTCGTCGTTAGTTAGCAGACTAAGGCTAATGGGGTAATTGATTTATGTTAATACAGAGAGATCACTGCTTTGCTAAAAAATGGTCATTCATGAATTCAACAACTAATAAGTAAATAAAAGCACTGAATTTGAACGCATCAACTAATGATGATGGAGGCAAATCATAACAGTCAGAGACCCGGACTGCAGAAACATACCAGTCTTAATTTCAGATTTAGTAGAATTTTTCGACACCCCAAGGACGGTGTAGTAGTCCTGCATGTGGGTACATATTAGATATTCAGCCAATATATAGGATGGTCATAGTGTTATATAACCAACTTAAAGAAGAATACTTTCACAAGGAACCCTTGTAAAAAAAATATAGAAAGGAAATCGTCATTTCTTAGAAAAGCATAAATAATAAAAACTTACTGCATCTGCTCTAACTATCAACCTTGATCCCCTTCGACGATGCAAAGTGTGATGTGAACCTATATCAAAATGAAAGGAATCCCGAGCAAAAAAAGTTGAACTTGGGGCAGCCAAAAAGCTTATCCTGCTTGTAGCACTGCAAGAAAAATGATTGGATTGAATTACAATCTATGACACAATGAATTATGCTGAAAAACTGTTCCTAATGAGTAAGGATCTGTTGGTTTTAATTTTTTTCAAAATTGATTTTTGAACAAATAGAGGTCGAAGTTATAAATTGTGAATTGCAAACCTAACATCTGAATAGTGAGTTGTAAATCGTAAGATTCAAAAGTTCAATGCAAAATAACTTCAAATATATCATATGATGATGTATAGTGTTTAATGCAGTGATTTAAAATGAGGAACCCACAACGCAATTTAATCACCATGTAACAAACACGAATGTTCTATGTCCTAAGTTAAAAAAAAAAAAAAAAAAACAGAGCAAAGGTATGCTAAAATGATGATAAAGTAATTGATCCAGTGACTTTGTATGGCGCTCCCTATTTTAGAAGAATGAAAATAGAGGCATGAAATTTTAAATAGGGTGCGTTGAGTAGTGATCCTTTAGGAGTTTTTACGTTTAACAATGTCACTTATTTGATTCTTCAAATTCTTTGATCAAAATTGGCGACATAAAAGCAAGATAAAAACACAAATTGTTGAATCGTGCAATTCATATCAGTGATAAAAGTTGCATGATTATATTTCATATTCATCACATGGCACAAATTGTTCACTTCCTAAATAGTGCTACCAATTTGTGCGATTTCATGGTTGAAATAATTGATTTGTTTCAAAGTGATATCATAAGACCCTTAAGAATTGATTGAGAAAAAACCAGATGATTGACTAATTGAATCATCTTAAAATGAAGACATCGTGTCCTAGATGCAAAGGTGAGCAAGAGAGCCAGGCGAATGATACAGATTTTAGAAGAGACGGTTTGGTTTTTAAAATAAAGTATAGTCACTTTTGAAGATTAAATGTGAATAATTAAGCGGGTCTCACACCATGAATCAATTCTACTTGGCGCAAAACTGAAAATTTCCACTTCACTTGGGCTCTTGGCAGTGAGTTTGGTGAAATCACAACAGTACTGTTATTTTATTGACGTTCCAAAGGTTGGGCAACAATGACACACCGTAACTCTGCCAAACTCACTGTCATTCCCAACATTCACTTCTACTCACTACAATCAACTGAACACAATTCAAACGACTAAACCCCATTTTTAATTGACTCCAGTAGGAGTTCAGGGTTTACCAAAAACAGGCAATAAGCCCCTGCCGTATATTTCTTTTGATAATATGAGAAGTACAGCTATTATAAATGACAATTGGAGTAACAAAATCGCATTTTTATACGGAACTTTTTTATGGCTTTATATGACAAATAAAACAACCTTAAAAGTAATATAACTTTTTCCAACAATGAAAATTAAGAATTATTAAACATAAGACTGACTTGTGTCTTGATGATGCAAACTTGGCTATTGTGGTGGATCTGGCAACAATCTGAGGACGAATTCCCCATTGAGTAGCTGATGTACTACCAAAAGGTGTAACTGCCATCTATTCTATATTCTCAAAAGGACAGTATAATATAAGATAAAATTCCTTTAACTGCAAAAAAAATTAAACCTAGTCATGACTAATGAATGAATTCAAAAAATAAAACAGATATTGGTAATTTGACGCGTACAAATGAATTAAGATAAGAAGAAGCCTTAGTTATTGAAAATAAGTAAATAAATTAAGATAAGATTATAAGAAGCAGAAACGACGAAGATGTTTGAATTTGAATTGGAACAGAAAGAAAGAGAAACCTGTGTGTGTTGTTGGGGGTTGAAAGCTTGTAGGCGCTGTTACTGCTGCTTGGGAGAGAGAAGTTGGAATGAGAGGATGAGGAAGTGGAACTCTCTCTCTCTTTTTCTTTTTCTCTTTCTCTCTCTAAGGGATGAAAGTGAACCTGGTGGTCGTGTTTTCTTTTACCCTTTAGTTTAGTTTAGTCTAGTTGTGTAGTTGCCTTGTCGCTCTTTCTAGAACCCTAATAATGCCCTCTCTCATTTCTAATTCTCATGCCAAAATTATAATTTTCATTTTTTGATTGTAGCTTTTTAACACTACCATGAAAAATTAAGGAAAATCATTTTATCGTAACTTTGATGTATCATTTAAATTAGAGGGTGAAATTAGTATTTATTATACTATGATATGTGGATGTTGAGATATTTTGTATATTTGCATTTTTATTTTGCGTAACAAAAACATTTCAAAATTCGAACCAAAACTTAGACCAACCAATCTTCATGTTTTGTATGAAGATTTTCAATAAAATGATGTTGCATAGGGTTATTTTAAAAAATAAAAAAATTGAATGAAGGGTTATTTTTAAATTAAGCAATTATATTTGCATTTATAGATATGAATTATAATGATTATATATTTAAATTAAGATATTAAATTTTATAAATTTTATATGACAATTGTAATGTTCATATTACAATTGTCGGTCAATTGAGATTACAAAGTCAATATTTAATCACCGAGTTGATATATTTTAGACGATTAAAACGTTATAATATGTTTCAACCATAGCTAATGATTTTATTGTAAAAAAATAATAATTGCCGCTAATTATGTTTGTTTACGAGAAAGATTACAAATTTTTCATAAGTCCGAGTTCGAACTCATTTATTCTCTTTAAAGGGTGAATTTTTGCTCTCTGGACTATGTAGCAAAAAAAGCAATATAATAATTTTAATTGTACCGGCTTTTAAATTAAATTTAGCATTGATGTTTTTTATTGTTCCTTCGATGTTATGGCGTGAATAACAAGTGCAGGTATAGAGACTTAGATACCAATAAGACATAGAAACATGCAGTATAGTTGTTTCTCACAATGATATAGAGTCGGATACGAACATTTTCTATAAAAATAGATGCAAGGACAAACACTACAGTATCCTACCAATTAGAAACTATTGTCATCCCTAATTGAATGACTCAGATGGGTTAATTAGTGGCTGTGGATTCCCTTTCACTCTAATGTCATAATTATTTGAATGAATTTATTTTTCCCCTTCAAAAGGAAAAATTACTTAAAACCAAAGAAAAACCGAAAAATCCAAGAAATCTAATATCATCAAATAATGAATTACAAAACTATATTAAATATTTAGTAAAAAAACCTGTTTTAAATAAGTTGATCTATATTTATTTTTTTGGCTTTAAAAAATAAGTTAAGTTTAAGTATGTTATTAATCAGGAAAAAAAAGAATAAATGGGTGAGCACCACTATAACGCAGTGTATATATGTAATTGACAACATCAAAATCATCAACCGACCTTAGCTCAGTTGGTAGAGCGGAGGACTGTAGTTGGGTTACCAAGCTGAAATCCTTAGGTCACTGGTTCGAATCCGGTAGGTCGGAATAATTTTTTCATTTTTGTACCATTAACAGCCATATAAAACGTGGAATCCTATTCTATTTTATTTTAGTTGTAAGCACGTGCAGATATTAAAATGGGATATTTATGAGTATCAACTACACACATTCTGCACTTTCCAATACATTGATTCATAATAAACATTTTCAAACAGAAACAGCATATGATACAACAAAAATCTTGTACTACATATCCATAATAATACTGCAGAAAAGTTATTCTAATTCTCAGACTTAATCTTTCTATTCCAACTTATGACCATTGCCATGGTTTTCTTGTTCAGACCATGTGAAGGGATCAATGAGGAAGGATTTCAAATTCTTGTACATTTCTTTGGGTTTCTCTACGTTTATTGCATGCCCTGCATCCTCAATTACCACTAGCTGTGCCTTCTCTCCCACATGTCTACACAAGATTGCAAATAACGAAATTCAAAATAATCAGGTAAAATGCAGAACAGAATCAAATTAACAAATCTAAATAGTGAACTTAAATTACCGTTTCAATCTGTGGGCTAATTCCAAAGGGAATACACGGTCATGTTCTCCCCATATAATTTGCATAGTCTGCTTCATTAAAAAGGTTATTGCAATAATGCAAATGTGACCAAATTAACTCAAAATAGAAATTTAGTTGCTAAAAGAGACCTGTGTAATCCTAGGTAGATTAGACAAATTTCTATCCTTATGCAGTGCTTGGATTAGTTCTTTCCTCTCCTGGCGGTACTCTATACACATCACCTACAAGGGTAGAATAAAATTTAAGACAAGTGATGGACTTTCTCTGATCTAAATGTTACAAATTAAATGGGATAACACAATTAATCATCTACTAAACAAAACATGCTCAAGAAATTAGTTGCAAATAATTTATTCAATATTTCGTTACTTCAAAACTTGTCCAATTAAACAAGGGGTCCTCCTAAACTTAACTGCTACTACTTAGTATACTTAACCTCAACTATCACCTAAAGTCCTAAACACATGTCTTACAAGTACAAGTTACATTATATTCCTGAACTAGACAAAGTTTACGGATCATATAAGTACATAATAGCAACTAACCATGCATCTTCAACTATTATAAAAAAGTAAAGTTTTATGAGAGAAACCAATGAAACGCCAACTCTGTAGAACAGTACATGTTTCCGATCAAAGGTGTGTCTGGAGCCTGACACCGACACAACACTAACATACATGATTACATTCAATTTTGTTATTTTCTTAAATTATTACGGGTGTTGACGTAATAGTGTGTATGTCTAAGTCGGTGTTTCATAGGACTCCGACATAAATACAAACATCAAACACGAGACTAATACTAAACGTCAAAGTATAAGTATCGAACACCACCAGACACACATTCAACCTAAAGTGTTTGTGCTACATAGAGAAAAAACAACTTACTTCAATGAAATCATTAAGAAACCAATTAGGCAAGGTCTTAGCAGGCTTAAAAAAAGTGAGCTTCACCAACTCCTTCATCATTTCCGGCGTCAGCGGTAACAAAACATCAACAGCCTCATCAACACTTTTCACTTGAAACATCCCATCATCCATATCCCTATCTTCCAAACAAACACCAGCACAAATCACCGCCACCTTCTCCACCTTCTCCTGAAACATCGCCGCCATACTATACCCCACAAACCCACCATAACTCAACCCAACCACCATCATCTTCCTCACCCCATGACCTTCCAACACACGCATAACACACTTTGCTTGAAACTGTTCCGATCTTTCAGGTCTAGTCGTGTAAGAATCTCCAAAGAAAATCAAGTCTGGTACGTAAACATTGAAGTGGCGTGTGAGCTCAGGAATGAAAGAGTTCCATTGCCACATTGCGTTGGCTCCTATACCATGGATGAGAATAAGAGAAGGTTTGTGTTTTTGAGCTGTTTTAGGGACCCAACAATGCATTACTGTTCCGTCACCGAGATCGGTGGTGGTTGATTTTAGGCCGGATTTGGAGAAGGAGTAACGGAACCACCAGTTACACCATGTTGTAAAGCTGAACCATCTGCTACTACCCATTTGAGATTGTTGAAGATTGCAAAGTGGAAGATGTTTTTTTTTTTTTGGAAGTATGCAGGGTGGTGGATAAATGATTGAGTTGGCAAAGACTGTGACAAAAAAGATGACGGGGATATATTAGAATATGATAAAAATATGATAGTTGTATAGTTTTATTTTGGATTTAATTGCATCCAGTTTTTTTGGTGCAATTGGAATATACTTTGTAGAATCCGTTCTATAGCTAGATTTTTAAATTGTTTCTCATAACAATGAGTATTTAAGAGATGCTATTTTTTTCAAAAAAAAATATATACAATTTATTATTTTTTAAGCCGAAATAAATCTAAAACATCTCATGCAACACTGTGCTTAGTGCATCGATACTTTACTCTTCTTTATACTACTGGAACTGCATTTTTGACTTTCAAATAGACAAAATCTTGATTAGTTAGCAATAAAGTTCTTTATTAAGAAAAAAGATTGAGAAAGACAGATTTATTTAAGACCAACCCAACGGGTTGCCGGTAGAAATCAAATACCTAATCCAAAAAGGCCGGCGCCACTTTGGGAGTATAAATTTAGTTAATTTATTTTGTTATTTTTTTTATTGACAAATTTTACCGCAGGGTATTTGTACATCAAACTCTTAAATTAATAGTTAAATGAGGTTTATTTTGAAGAAAAATATTATTTTTTTATCATTTATAATTATATTGATTCAATCTTATTCATCAAAAACATCAACGAAATAAAATTGATTTTTTTTTTGAATTTTTATCGCGTAATAGAGAACGTTGATAATTTTATACGATACTACGATTCTTATCAACAATGAATTATGTGTTTTTCTTATGAAATAATATTTTCTATGGTTTTCTTACGAAATAATATTTTCTAAAATATTAATGCCAACAAATAACTATTTATTTCATAAATTGTTCGTTAATTTATAAATTTAGAAAGTAAAAGTACCGGTACACCTACATACAAATGTAACGTTACCTTTTTATTTATTTAGAGTGGTCTGTTAAAACTTAAAAGTATGTAATGGTGAATTTTCATCTAACAGTGAAACAAGAAAAATTTAGCATAGTATAATTTGCGCTACGGATTATTCTAGGAGAGATTCCATTACGCCTAGCACACATAGTTTTCTCCTCTTTTTTTCTCTTTCTTTTCGGTTACATAGTTTTCTTCTACTGTTCAATGTTCATAATAGCACCGCACCGTCCACTGGAACTTGAAATTCACCACCAATAGTATCAAAACTTGGGATCTGTTAAAAAAAAAGACATTGACTCACGTTTTATATACATGTTCCAAAAAGAAGTTAAATCTCTCTCGGAAGTCATATGTGCAAGTTAACCGTCAATCAGCTTTCAATTAACAGAAATAGCAAAAAGAACAGACATGTATTACGATGTGAAAGATAAATGTCTACAAATGAATTAAAAATGTTGATTCCTTTATTTTAAAATCACACTGTTTTGGTCTCCTAACATTTAATCCGACACAGAATTGGATGAGTTGTCACTTTTTACCAATCGGTAAAATTGTGATACTCGTCTTGGTCTTCTCAAAAGGTAGTCGAGTTCCTTGAAGTGAGAAATAATAGGAATTGATATAGCTATAGATGTAAAAAAAAATTGCACAAACCAAAATGATATATATCAATAACAACGATGATACCCCATGCACAAGGCGTGTTAAAAGTGAATCACCGATCAAGATTTACACAATCAAGGTGTCAAGTAAAGAGAGGCACCGCTCAAACAATCAAAAATAAATTACTGATGAACACTCATACAAAGGAAAAGAGGGATGCTTTGCTTTCACCCACATAAAAGAGTTCAACTTGACTTTCTCCATGAGAACATAAGGATGTGAAGCCACATTTTTGAAGATACGGTTATTCCGATCCTTCCATATGACTAACACACAAGCAAACCAAATACTTTTTCAAAAATGAATGAGTGCACAACGGTAGTCCGCCATATAAGAAAAACGAAGGTGATGATCACGTTTCGCCTCTGACTCCTTTACTCTCTTTTTTGAGAGAGCTTGACTCCTTTACTTATTGATGTCGCTAATCCGCCATTAATAAGAAAGTTCTCTTTGTAACTATTTAAGATACCAAAAATGTTAAAATAAACCAAAATAAATTTATCAAACACGTGATAATCTTTTAAATATCTTTTTTGGTAAATTGGCTAAAGAGAAAAAGAAAACCCCAAAAATAGAGAAAAACTAAGCGCGAGGTAGCAAACATCCATCGTGAGTCAAACAAAAAAATGGTCTTTAAGCCTTCTGGTAGAGCCTCCTATGCAGTGAATTTCTGATCATTGGTCGAACCCAGCTTTACCCACAAATTTACGCTGAAATTACCCTCTCTAAGAGAATGAGAAATGATAACATCCCACATTAACTTCAATAAATCCTTGATACTAGCTATAACTGCAACATAACAGTGGAAAACACTGTGATCCTAAAAAATCAGATCAAGCACAATTTTGAGAATTAGAGTAGCAAATAATACTTTTGTAGCCAAGATTTATATTAATCTTCACGCCATGGTGGATTGCCATTCAATCAACATAATTGTTATTAGAAATCCCAAAGAAACCATTAAACCCAATAATCCAAATGACATCTCCTTTCCCAATAAATCAAATTTTAGAGATTTAAAAAGAACCTAAATGTGTGTTTCTTTCATTTTGATCCTTACGGTCACTTCATCGTTTGTTTATCTTCATAAAAATGTCAATTCAATTTTTATTTTTTTTAACTTTAACACTCAAATCTAATGTTGAAGATCAAAGTCACCAATAAATTTTAAAGTCATATACTATTTTATGTTTCTTCTAAATCAAAAACCCATTATAATGAATAGGTGCATACTCCCAGGTTTTATATTTACGCCGTTTTGATTCAAGACGTGAAGGAATTGATGGAACAAAGTAATATTATTGTTTATCACACTCTCATAGAGGGAAATCAATGCAGATTTCTTGGCCAAACTTAGGGGGGTGTATTGAATTGAGAATTCAAGGGATTTTAAAAGACTTTTTATAATTAGAAAGTCTAGTGGTATTCAATCAAGACTTTTATAAAATGTAAACAAATCTTGTGGTATTCAATCAAGACAATCATGACTTTTTTTTAAGGCAACAAAATCCGTTGGTATTCAATTGAGATTTCTCATGACTTATGAATTGTCTATTGGTATTCAAAAGTCTATAGATTTTGATGGATTCTTAGATGGAATGGATTTTGTGAGACTTTTTAGTTAAAAATATAAATACTACTCCCATCCAACAATCTCACACAAACCCTTGAGATTTTGTCATTGTCTTGCAAACCCTTGTCTGCCGTCATCTTCCATGCCAGATTTTTATTTTCTCTATCATATTCTTCAACTTGCATTTTTTTGTGTCTGATTCTTTTTTTTCTTTTTCCGATTACTTTTGTCTGATTCTTGCATACACGCTTCTTCTTTTTTTGTTCAATTACTTTTTTTGTCTGATTGTTGTACTCTTTTGTCCATGTCGATTACTATCATGATTACTATTATTTGTTTTTTTTGTCGATTACTTTTTTTTTGTTTGATTCTTGTATACTTTTTTGTCCATGTCGGTTACTATTATTTGCTTTTTTTTTGTTCGATTACTTTTTTTTTGTCTGATTCTTGTTAATGCAATTTTTTTTGTCTGATTCTTGCATACTTGCTTTTTTTTCTGGTCTGATTTTTGTTTATTATTATATAATAATAATAAGTGAGTGTTAAGTTTATTACTGGTATATTTTTTTCCCTTCTTATTCCTATTGAATATATATATATATTTTTATTTTTTATTTTTTTTGGTATATAGTTACTATACTTTTGGCAATTAGGAAACAACGATTGTTCTTGTAAAATAACTAGTTTGTATATATATATATATATATATATATATATATATATATATATATATATTAGTGATTAAATGGGGGATTCACAACAAGAAAATAATAGAGGGAATGGTAAGGACAAAGATGGCTATGTAGCTTGGACCATGGAAGAAACTAATGAGTTGATGTACCTCTTGGTGGATGCTATAAATAGAGGGTTACATGATGTCAATGGATCACTTGGTAAACAAAATGTAGAGCGAGTTATCCTTCCTCAGCTCAATACCAAAACTGAATCACATAAAACTTATAATCATTACTTGAGCCGAATGAAGTGGTTTAGAACTCAATACAACAAGATGTCAACATTTATGCGTAACAACTCTGGTTTTGGATGAGATCCAGTTGCGAAGACGTACACGGCTACTGAAGAAGTATGGAATAATTACTTAAAGGTGAGCTAAGTTCAAAATCGTTTAAAAGTATGATTGATTTATTTTTTGTAATATTTATAGTATATTAATAGTGAATTTTTTGTTTTTTAGTCCCATCCATCTCACAAAAATATTCGAGGAAAAAGTATGATTGATCATGATTATTTGAAGATTCTTGTTAGAGGTGGAGTGTCTAGCGGGAATAGTTCTCTAGCATTAGACCATGAGGATACTGATGCAACAACTTTTGAGCAAGAAAGTGCAAGTTTTGAAATGGAAGGGTTTTCATATGATCCCAATAGTGATGCATTCATAGCACCAGATAACTATGAACCACCGTACCAACCTCCATCACCTAACCAACCTACTTCACCACCCCATTTTTCTTTAGATTCAGAGGTTCCTATTAAAAAACGAAATCGTCATAAGAGGAATAGATCCGAGTACGAAAGGAGTTATGGTGTTGTTGGGATCAACAATCAAGGACCTGCTATGGAAAACCTTTCTTCTAGCATTGGGACTATTGTTGTGCACTTTGAAAAGATGTCTAACATTATGGAGAAAAGAGAGAAGGATAGAGAGTTGAAGAATAATGTTTGGGATATTATAAAAGATATTCTAAATTTAGAGGACAAAACTCGTTTCAAGATTGCTGAATTAATGAAGTCTAAAGCAGATAAGGACCTTTTCTTGAAGATGTCACTGGAAGACCGCTTGTCTTGGATAAAATTCAAGTTAGGGGACGATTAATATTTGATCATCTATGTGTTATTTGAACATCTTGATTTTGTTGAACTATAGTTTATGGGTTTCTATTTTGGTTGTACTTTTGTTAAAGTATTTGGTTTACTTTTTTTTTGTTGAACTATAATGGTTCTATTTGGATTGAAGAATTTAGTTCTATATATTTTGTGAGACTATTGTGGTTAAACTTTAATTATATTTTTATTATAGTATTTTAAATATGACTTTGCATTGACTCTGATACAACCTTAAATATTGTCTTATAATCATGACAATGACATAGAGAACGAAGAAATTGATTATGAAGGAATGAGTGAAGATATAGGTACTGAAGCCATAGATGATGATGATGACGATGATACAAATGATGAAGAAACATATGAAGGATTTTATGAAGCCATATACATGTATATGATGGCAATTCATGCTTTAATGCATGTGGTAAATCAATTTTTGAGTATGATGCGTGGTGAACATGTTGAACATCCATTAACTCGGCGACGAATTACAAGTAAGGGATATGACTATATACATAAATCATTAAATTGAGATTCTAAAATCTTTCGACAAGTATATAGAATGTATCCTGATGTATTCCGAAAGTTATGCATGATTATAAGAGAAAAAACACCTTTGGTGGATACAAGATTTATTTGTATTGAAGAAATGCTTGCGTCGTACTTACAGATTGTCGGTCAAAATGCTCGATATTGTATAATTAGAAATACATTTGGCCGATCACAATTTGCTTGCTGCAAGCGAAAATTTTCACAAGATTTTGAAGGCTTTTAACTCAATAACACCTGATTTGATGGCTAAACCAACCTCAAGTGTGCCTGCAAAAATAAGGGAAAGCACGAGATTTTATCCTTACTTCAAGGTATGTGATCATTATCTAATCTAATTATAAGGGAATTGTAAATATAATCATCTTTATTATAATAATATTTTTTGTTATGCATGGTTATATATAAACACACTTTTAGGATTGCATTGGAGCTATTGATGGTACACATATTCCTGCATTGGTAAGAGGACGAGATGTAAGCAGTTATCGTGATCGTCATGGAAGGATATCACAAAATGTATTAGCTGCTTGTAATTTCGATTTGGAGTTCATGTACGTTCTTAGAGGGTGGGAGGGTTCAGCCCATGCTTCCAAGTTGCTAAATGATGCTTTGAAAAGGAAGAATGGACTAAAAGTGCCCCATGGTAAGTAATTGATTTTTAAATTATAATGATGTTTTTTTCTTTTCACTTTCATACTTATTTTATATGTATTGTAAGTTTAATTAGGTAAATATTTTCTGGTGGATTGCGGATTTGCTAATTGACGCCAATTTTTAGCTCTACATCGAGGTGTGCGATATCATCTACAAGATTTTTCAGGTCACGGTAATGACCCTAAAAATGAGAAGGAGTTATTCAATCTTCGGCATGCGTCTTTAAGAAATGTGGTTGAGAGAATATTTGATATTTTTAAATCGCGTTTCACAATTTTTAAGTTAGCACCTCCATTTTTGTTTAAGACACAAGCAGAACTTGAGTTGGCATGTGCAGCACTTCATAACTTTCTTCGCAAAGAATGTCGTTCCGATGAATTTCCAGTTGAACCTTCTAACATGTCTTCATCTACTTCTTCAATGTTACCTATTCATGAAGACAATAATGATGAACTCAATGTTCAAACACAAGAGCAAGAACGAGAAGATGCTAATCTATGGAGAACTAATATAGATTCATATATGTGGAGAGATGCTACTTAGGAGAACATGAAGTTATAATATTACAATGTAGAAAATAATCAATCTCTCTGTTTTATTTACATAAAAACATTAATCACTTTGTTAGTAAAAGAATTTTCTATTGGTTTTATTTTTCTTTATTCAAACGCAATTTATTTGTTTACTATTTCTATCATTCACGGTTGTAAATTTGTTCTTTTTCCCCTAAAATTCATTGAATCCTTTGAAATATTAAAATCCCATAAAATCCTTAAAAATCAGTGTGATAAATCCATTAAAATTTTGAGTGTATAAGGTCTTTTGCATAAAAAAGTCTTTTAAAAACTCACAAAATCAGTACAATCTCACAAAGTCTTTAAAAATCTTAAAGACTTTTTTATTAAAATAGTCTTTTAAAATCCTAATCCAATACATCCTTAAAGCCTCTTCAAATCATAATTTAATTCACCATACCTCTCCTCCGGATGGTCTCTTATATTATCTAAAGATAGATGCAACTGGAACTTTCTTTCCAAGAAAGTGGTTTGTAATTTTTTCTTTCTTTTTTTCTTTAGCATTGTAACAAAAAAAAAACAGGTGCATACTCAGCACCAAAATGTGTTTATCCAATAACATATTTAGTGACCTAAGCATCAAATATAGTAGTTGTTATTTATAGTGCAAAAATAGGCAAGTAGAAAAAAAGATATTAAATAATGTATAGAAACAGTATTTTGACCATAAAAGAAAAGAGCAATACAACACCATTTTCACAAGTACTACCGATACCATATGAAAGAAAGAAGAGTAGAAAGGACAAAAGCTTCTGTTTCAGATTTGCTGTACGTAAGTTTCGGCCATGTTTTTTTCTTCTATAAGCTGTATGTGTTGTACTATTTATTTACTGTTTTCCCGTCAATATTGAATCATGTTTATTCAACTGTCCTCTTCACTTCCACCAAACCACTCCTTTTATTTATTTATTTTTACCAACAAAAACTGCCAAACTAAAACTAACTTTAACTGTTCACTTCAAAATAATATTTCATTTTTGTCTTCTTAATGATTCAATTATGAATTTTGTTTCTTCTCTTCTCTGTTACTGTTGAACTCTTCATATGCAAAACACCATTTTATTAAATTAATTATTCTTATTGCAGCTTAATTAAAGGATTGGTTCATTGTTATGCACTTCTGTAATGAAGATTATTGATATGCTGCTAATTGATTATGATTATGCATATTCTGGAAGTGGTTGATGTTTGTGGAAATGAACTTGGTGTTTCTTCTATTGTTACTTTTGGCTTGTGTGTGTTCTTTTGCACTTCCTCAACTTGATTTACAAGGTACCATCTTATCTTATGTTAAATGCAATTTTGATTTATTTCAATTTCATTATCTCTATAAGGTTCTGGATTTCAGTTTAATAGTAGTAAATCAAGACTTCTTTCGCAATTTGATTCAATAATTTTGTTTATTTTTTTATTTCTGATTCTCTGTAGTCTTCTGTTATTTTGCTTCTCAACCGCTTAATTTCCTATCTATTAATTAAAGTGACACTGATGATCATTTTATAACCGTCTCTGAGAGGATTTGAACTTTGTACCGTAAGGTTACAAGACTAAGCCCTTACTACCGAGCTACTAGCTAGTACCTCAAGTGTAGGGGAATATATTGATAAGAGTGTTTTCTAATAGAATCTGATGATGATCTTTTTTCATATTTTTACTAGATTGCTGTAGAAAAAGTGTGATTTTTTAAACATATCTGCCTTTTTGATTTGGTCGATTTTGTAAGTGACTTTTGAATCTCAGACTAATGTTTATGGACTTCATGTTTATTACAGAAGATGCACTATATGCATTGAAGTTATCTTTGAATGCTTCACCCGACCAGCTTACTAACTGGAACAAAAATCAAGTAAACCCTTGTACTTGGTCCAATGTTTACTGCGACCAGAACAGCAATGTTGTTCAAGTGTAAGGGTTTTTTCTTATTGCAATCTTCAACAATTGTGTTTTTAGTTATTTGATCTGGAAAAGATGCTAAAAAAGTCATTACCTTATTTATGCTTGAAGATTTGTGTCTGTGGCTGTAAAATTATATAAATTACTTCATTGCAGTTCGCTAGCATTTATGGGATTCGCTGGATCCTTGACACCTAGAATAGGAGCTCTAAAAAGTCTTAAAACTCTGTAAGTATATATCCAGTACCCACAGTGTAGTTTCTAGTCTTGTCATTCTCAGTGTTTTGGATTTTAGTATTGTTATGATGTGATTGGATGAAACCATACGGATACTTTTGATTGTTATTTTTATTTGCTTATTTAGGATGTACATGTTTTCTGTGAAATATATTATCTTCTATGCATCTGATGAACTAGAAGAGTACTAGGGTTCGTGTGTGGGTGTTCGGGTACATAAAATTTGGTTACTTCTGAAAAATCATCCAATGCCCTTTGGTGAATTTTATGATTTTAACTCTTCTCTTATTTGTCACAAGTTCGTTCTTGCTCACATTTTCCATCTTTTGTGTTGGTTTTTGAGGGGTGATTCACGTTTTTGTCTCGTTAGTATCTGTTTTGGGGGAAAAATCTTACATGGGCACATGCGCGCACACGTACACACACACAAAGAAGCAAGACTTATAAGTGTGATCATTAATTAACATTGTACATTTATCATGCAGTTCTTTACAGGGGAATAACATCATTGGTGACATACCAAAAGAATTTGGAAATCTTACAAGCTTAGTGAGATTGGATCTGGAAAACAACAAATTAACCGGTGAAATACCATCTTCCCTTGGTAATCTTAAAAAGCTTCAATTCTTGTAAGTATGATAGTCTGTTTCTAGGTTTTACAGATATATGACGAGTCTTAGCATCTATCATCCTTGTGTAATGCTTAAAAGTGGCTAATTTTGGTCCTGCAACTAGGACATTAAGTCAAAACAATCTTAACGGGACAATTCCAGAATCACTTGGCAGTCTCCCAAACTTGATCAATGTGTATGTGAACTACTTTTCGATGCTTTTTGTTTTTCTACTTATTAGTACATTTTATTATCATTTTACCATCTAATGTATTGTTCAAACTTCTCTTTTGTAGTCTGATAGATTCAAATGAACTTAACGGACAGATTCCAGAGCAGTTATTCAACGTTCCTAAGTACAAGTACGTATGGTAAATTAGGATTATATTGAATATTTAAAGCTCCTTTTAATGACTTTCTATCCCTGACCTGCATACATAACTTCATAATCTTATGTAACAATTACTGTTACAAACATAATCAAATAGTGGTTTATGATTCCAATGGTCTTCCCGAGTTCCCTTTTTTTTTTTGTCTTCATTTGAAAGATTTGTAAACATTGCAGATTCAGTTTCAACTTTTAACAAACTAAGTTTGTAATTGGAGTCCCGTAGATTGAGTTCTTTCCACATACTTTTTGAAAATTATTCATGGTAGGAGATTTTTCTCACTTGAGACATGGACATAGCATTTTCTGGCCAACATTTTCTGCTTTAAATTGATTAAATAGGAGAAAAGGCTGCCAAAGATATAACTCAACCAAAAAGGACTTTTTTTCCATCTCTAGTTGGAAGGCTGTTGTTAGTGACAGGATTTTATATTATAACGAGTTCACAACAAATCCGAGTGACAGCGATCAACAAAACGTAGGCTTATATTCTAAGTCAATATGTAGAAATAGAAGTTTAAGGCGTAAATCTCTTTTGACAAATGCTATCCAGTGTCCAGTGCCCTTAGTGTTACCAATGCATTGAACATTGTATTTTCTAATAAAAACTTCCCACTCCTTAATTTCCTAACCAATGCCTTAAGAGCACGCATTATCAGGACCCTGCCCTTTTTTACAGCTGCTTTTTTGTTGTCGGAGTCCTTGGATAGAAGTAGAACATCAAACTAGGACTCATGCGATCTTTTCATTTTTCATTATTTAGATTACATATGTCCCAGTCTAACTTTGTTTCACTATGTTTCTTATTGCAGTTTCACTGGAAATAAGTTGAATTGTGGTGCGAGTTATCAGCATCTTTGCACATCTGATAATGCAAATCAAGGTTACATTTCCCCCCCTAATCCCCCACCTCCTCCCACACAACAGGTAGAAAACTAACTTTCCTTCACTTGGCAGGTTCATCACACAAACCAAAAGTAGGCCTCATTGTTGGAACAGTTGTAGGTTCAATTCTTATTCTTTTTCTTGGTAGCCTGCTGTTTTTCTGGTGCAAAGGGCACAGGCGTGATGTTTTTGTAGATGTTGCAGGTTTGTGTTCTATTTTTAACCTGTGCAATGTTTTTGTAGATTGTTAGTTGTAGCATTTGAAATTCTTAATCTGTTAACCCTGCATATATATGCATTCTATCCCAAGCTGATCCAATACTCTAAACTCATGAACCATTATGATCATATAAGACATTATCGACCACATTTTAGATTGATTCATATGAGTGGTGTATTTCTTAGCTTGTTATGGATAAATAATTTACTGGAAATGCATTTTTTTCTACTTGAGAAAGTCCTCTTATCCACCATGATGGTCAAGATCATCAGGCTGCAGTACCATGTTGTAGTATTGTTTTTATTGACTATGCATTGTTCTTCTACTATCTTGCCCTACTGTTATTATTATCAATATGTTTTCATTAGTATTTCTTTTAAGGTTTTGCAAGCATATTCATTTAGGACATTGATTAATGAATCAAGAATTAGAAAGTGTTTAGTGAAAAGTTGATAAGTATTTTCTGTTACTGTATGTTAAGAGACTTGGTTAGTTATTAGCAATTCAGGTAATTGGCCAGGTAGTGGGTGGGTTAGAGAGATAGTTAATGGAAATAAGGCACGTTTCCTATAAATAGAGAGGAGTGCTTGCAGAGAGGATTGTCTTATCATTCAGAAAGAGTAGAGGGCCTTTTAGGCGATTTGAAGAGTCTAGAGTCACTCCAATATGCTAGGGGAAGTTTACAATCTCTCCTTTCCCTCAGTTTGTAATAATACCAGTTGGTTTTTATCAAAATTACAAAGGTTTAATGCATTTAATTTTTTATTTCTTATTTAGTGCCCTTACTCATTAGCATTTATCTTTCATTCCCCAACACCTTGTGGCTCACTAGATTCGATGACTACAAATTTAAATACACCCGGCCCCTCATTCCTTAAAAAGTTCCATGTCCTACGAAGATGGAATGTGATGATTGGAGAATATACTTAATGAATCTGTTTTGTAATGCTTTTCACGGTCAGAAATTATTAAAATAGAAGTTCTATAAGTCAACAATATAACAAAGTTTTACACATAAATCAAATGATATTTCACTATCTTGCTCTAATATAACATACTTTAAGAAGTAATACTATTTTGTGACAACGAGGGGAAATATGATTGGACATTTGTGTAGAACTTATTTATAACGTCGGTGTATAGTATTGAACTCTTAAAATAATACCATAATATTTATTTTATTAAAAGAAGTATTATAAATAAAAGAAAAGTAGGCCAGCACCAGGGCAAGGGTAAGGCATCCTTAAGGGCCTGTTTGGGAGTTTAGGAGGGGAGGGCTTGGGAAAAAAGGAAGGAGGAAGTGGAAAAAATAGAGGACTTTTGAGAGAGGCCCCCCTAATTTGGGGGAACTCAAAATTATTGAAGGAGGGTTTTGATAAATTCTTCAAACCTAATCTATGTTGTTATAATATTCTTAAAATTAAAAAAATGTTAATTATAAGTCTTCTTTTATCATTCTCTACAAACTCATTTTATTAAAAAGATGGAAGATTTTTCTGTCTCTCTAATCCCTTCCCTCTAAAGCCCTCCCCTCCAATCTCCCAAACAGACCTTAAGAGTTAAAAAGGATTGAAGCAACATAAAAGGAAATTCAGGAAACAAGGAAGCTTGTAATGCATAGTTTATGAAAATTATTATAACTATGATTAATGTGAACTATTTATTTAGTTTCTTCTTTTGTTGAAACTTCTCTTGTATCTCAATATTTTTTCATTCTTGGCTCTAGGTGAAGTTGATCGGCGAATTACACTTGGTCAAATAAAAAGTTTTTCCTGGAGAGAACTACAGATAGCTACAGACTACTTCAGCGAGAAGAATGTTTTAGGACAGGGAGGCTTTGGTAAGGTTTATAAAGGTGTTTTAGTTGATGGGACAAAAATTGCTGTCAAAAGGCTAACTGATTATGAAAGTCCTGGGGGCGATCAAGCTTTCCAGCGCGAAGTTGAAATGATAAGTGTAGCTGTCCATAGGAACCTGTTACGGCTCATTGGGTTTTGCACTACTCCAACCGAACGCCTCTTAGTATATCCTTTCATGCAGAACTTAAGTGTTGCCTCTCGACTAAGAGGTATTTAGTTACAACATATATATGCATACTGGTCTGCTTATTATCAAAATTGATTTTCTATAAAAGAATGTGACTATTCTATTATATTTCATAACTGGGTTGGAGAGGTCATTAATAATATAGTTAAACAGATACATGGCCTAGCATCTATTTTGTTTAAGTTATACATTTCCCCAAGTTTTTAAAGGTTTAATCCGACATTTTGGGTAGCTTCGATCTGTATATTTTCTTTATGTTTACTTGTAAATTTGGCATATTTTCCGGTACTGTTTGACCATGTTGAATAATGATCCAGAGCTCAAACCTGGGGAATCCATTTTGAATTGGGATACAAGAAAACGAGTTGCTCTTGGAACAGCCCGTGGCCTTGAATATCTTCATGAACAATGCGATCCTAAAATTATTCATAGGGATGTAAAGGCAGCCAATATTTTACTAGATGGAGATTTTGAAGCAGTCGTTGGTGACTTTGGTTTGGCAAAATTGGTTGATGTTCGAAGGACTAATGTGACGACTCAAATTCGTGGGACAATGGGCCATATAGCTCCCGAATACCTGTCTACTGGAAAACCTTCAGAAAAGACAGATGTTTTTAGTTATGGGATTATGCTTTTGGAGCTTGTTACAGGTCAACGTGCAATTGACTTTTCACGTTTGGAAGATGAAGATGACGTGTTATTGCTTGACCATGTGAGACAACATCATTTTAGTAATTATGATTTCATGACCTCCTTGTTTGCTCCTCTTTGTGCCTTTCTTGTTGTTTCTCATTTGTAAGAACATGCTTGGAACTTGTGCTTATGCATTCCTATTTTTTATGATGTTCACTTTGACATGTTAATGATTTAAGAACGGAGTAGAGGCTGCAATGAGCAAGTAGAGACTTGTATGATTATAACTTCACCTCTGCATGCGTATCAATTTAGTTATAAGCTGAAGTATGCTGCGTTTATGATCATGCCATTTTAAAGAATACTTGTTTTGCAATAAGCTGTCTTCATGATCATGACATTTTAAAGAATACATGATTTTGCAATAAGCTAAAGTGTGATCTGTTTATAATAATGAAATTTTAAAAAATACATGCTTTTGCTACTGAATACTTTTACCTAGAACTCGTTGATGAGCAGAAGGTAGTTAGTTTTTGTAAAGAGACGTGCTTTCACCTTCTTAATGCTTTGATATCTTCAAAAATAAGCTGTATGTTATTTAGTCAATTGACACGATGCAGTAAATACTTATTGGTTACTGTTTTTCTATATTTGTGTGTTTTATTTAGGTGAAGAAGCTACAAAGGGAGAAAAAATTGGATGCTATTGTTGACAGCAACCTTAATAAAAACTACAACATAGAAGAAGTTGAAATGATAGTACAAGTTGCATTACTGTGCACGCAAGCAACACCAGAGGATCGTCCGGCAATGTCAGAGGTTGTAAGAATGTTGGAGGGAGAAGGGCTGTCCGAAAGGTGGGATTTATGGCAGCACGTGGAGGTTACTCGGAGACAAGACTCCGAGAGACTGCAAAGAAGATTTGCGTGGGGAGATGATTCAATTCATAACCAAGATGCGATTGAGTTGTCTGGTGGACGATGAGATGGAACAATAAAATTATATCATCATTTTTTTAGTGTTGTGTCACAAATATCCCCTTTCAACCTATTTAAGTTATTCCGAGGAAAAATGTAGGGGTAGTAATCTTCATGTTCCGATGATTTTCTTTCTTTTTTTCAATTGAAATGTTAAGATAGACCATACCAGATTTGATCCATGGATGGATCAATAATATACTCAAGATATATGATTTTAACAAATTTACTGGCCGGTCTCCTAAACTTGTAAAATTTAAATTGCTACCTTAGCAACATTTATATTTATACACCAAAACAAGTAATGGTAAATGTTTAGGGAAATTCTAGCATACAGAAAAAGCAATTCACGGATGTTTCATGGGCACATTACATTCTTGAAGTAGGATTGTTAACATTCTTCTTGGTGTCTCTGTGCTGCATGCATGGAAGACACATGTTCAAACTACCCGTGATCTTTATTAGACTATGTCTTAATTTTAAATGCGATCAATTTGAAAATAGCTAGAGATGACAAGACGCAAACACAGGAATGCCATGTCGTATAAAAACAAATGTGAGACAATGTCATTCAAATATAAATATGAACAAAAAGATTGGTTGTAATTAGGGGTGGAAAAAAACAACCAAAAGCCGAATTGAACCGAATCAAACAAAAAAAATTAAATCATTACTAACAATTTTGGAATTGAACTGAAACAATTAAAAACGAATAAATAAAGATTCTAGAGAAGATATGATACCTAAGGAGCCTTAAAGATGAAAAAAGTAGACCGGAAGAGATGACAAAGGTAAATTCATGCTTTAAAGTGGGAAAAAATAGCACTAGACAGCTCACCCACCCCCTCTACAATGGCACCATCAACAAGAATTGTTGAGATAACATTTGCGTGACGATGAATTTTTTGAGAATTTGCATCACCTTTGCGATTGCCAACTAATACTACCTAGTTTTAATATGAGACAAAGAAAGCGGACATCGTCGTACATGTAACACTTTAGCGTTATGAAACGGATCAAATAATGTCTAAAAAGAGCGTAACACACAAACACACACGTGCATACGTACGAGTATCCCAAAAAGAGTGTAACGCACACACATGCGTAGGTACGAGTATCCCGTTAGTTATCATATAAGATCATTAACAAACCGTTTTCCGTTACTCCAAAGAAAATTAACAAACCTGTCTCTATAAGCTTAATTTAGTTAATAGAAACATTGTATAATGTATGCATGGGTCGGTATTCAAACTCCATACATCCTACTAATTTACCTTAAAAAGGTGAATTTATAGCGATTAAACTACTCTCAATAAATAAATTAACAAGCTGTTATCCTACAATAAAATATAAAAATATATATTTATAATATGATTAACAATAAATTGAAGTGTATTTTCTCTTAAAAAAAGTGTATTTGTTGTTAAAAAGAAAAAAATTAAAGAGTATCTTTAATAAATTAAGTAAATTACTAAAATATTCAAGTATATAACCATAGTTTACGGGTAAAAAAAGTAAAGTTTCTTGTTCTTTCTTCTTCAACCTCCATTGCTTTTTTGTTCTTTCTTTTTCAACACCTCCATGGCTGATGCAAACGCAAACCCTATTTCCCTCATCAATGACATTACCACCGGATTTCTAAAATTAAACTCCTTAACCTCGATTGCCCTTTTCATTGGTTTAGGATTGACCAAGTTTACCTCAATTGACAATGTTGAGTCATCTTGCCAAGCTGGCATCGACGCAACACGAAACCTCATAACCTACAAAGTTTATGCATATCTCCTCACCATCTTCTCCACCGTCTTATTCTAGGCGTCCACCATTATTGTCAGGCCAGGACCTCCTCCAACTGCTGCTAGGCTTTGGACAAGGAAAATCATCACTCTTCCTTCTCAGCATGATTTTTCTTCTCCTTTCATTGAAGAATTACGCGTCTACAATTGTTGTTCCTGTTATGTTTATATTTGCCACTCCTTTACTTTTCATTATAACAATCCTATCTACTTATGTTGTAATTGGTCATTAGATATGTGCGTGTTGTAATTTATCTTTTATATGTAATATGTAATTTCAGTATTCAATCCAATAATATAATTCCAATTTCATTTTAGTGAATTGGCCAACGTTGTTAATGGTAATAGTGCAAATTCCATTTGTTGGTACTCATATCCATTTGTTGTAAATGATGGCATGAACTTAAGGGTCGTTGTTGCCTACCGTTTGCTATTTGCAACCAGGTCGTCCCAACCAATTTTGAGGTCTAAAACAAACTCTATGAACGATGCCTTTTTAAAATTAATATATTTTTTGAAATATATTTTATGTAAAAAAAAAATTGGATCTTTTTTAAGAAGCAAAATTGCTTATTAAATTATCATAATCAATTTTATTTAACAATAATTTTTTAATGGATAATAAGTTCAACTCGTATAATCTTTGTTGAGACATTGTCGGTCTTAGATTATTTTTTATTAATTTTAATTGTGGTTAAAAACATTAACACTTATGTGAAAATCATAAAGTTAAAAAAAAAGTCGTTGCTACCTCATTACTAATGTTGTTTTTTCTCCTTCTCTCGCACGTGCGCGCACACACATAAGTGAAAAAAAAATTAAGGCATAAAGCAAAGACTTTACTTGCTAATGGTTGAGACAACCCTCTTCAAAACTGCTTTCATGACACCACTTGCTTTCATTCTTGAAAGGTTCATTCATCTTTAATTCAATTTATTCACTACACCAAATATATTTATAACAAGTTTATGATCAATGGAGAATGATTATGCTATTTGAGCAAATGGAATTATAATTTAATTAAATCAATTTATGAACATTTTCTAGGCTAAATATTTTCTTTGAAGATTTATTCAAGTATGTCTAATTTTTATACATATTATTATGGAGAAACATAATGATTATGGCTATAGTAACAGTGAACGCATGTTGATGGTTTGGTTCAGTCAGAATATTGAAGCAAACTGAACCATAAGAACAGTTCATAAGACCTCAATGACAACAATTATATTTTCGCCAACCAAATTGAATTAATGGTTCAGTGAACTAACCTCACCAACATTTGCATCCGCAATGGCCAACCTTAAAACAGTTGTAACCTTTATCATGACCATTTTCTTAGGGTAAGTATTAAGTCTCATTCAAGTGCAAGTTACTATCATATACATGTTTTTTTTTTTTAAATTAGTCTAGTGGCTAGAAATTTATATCTTAAGGTAAATAAATTGAAAATTTGGTATTCGAACCTCGACTCCTCCATATAGCAACAGTAAACGCATGTTGATGGTTCGGTTCAGTCAGAAAATTGAAGCAAACTGAACCATAACAACAGTTCATAAGACCTCAACGACAACAATTATATTTTCGCCAACGAAATTGAATTAATGGTTCAGTGAACAACTTTTAATTTTGATCCGAATCAGAATGATGTTATATAATTTTTATCAAACATAACCGTTTTTTTATGAAGAATCCTAAACTACACATGGAAACAAGTTGATAAAATCAATTTCAGTTTTATTGAGTGATTTCTTAAACTATCACAATTGATTCGGTTAATTTCACTTTGTTTTGGTTCAACGGTTATTTTGAACATGTCTAATGATATATATGTTTTATTTTTGTTAATTGGGAGCAAGAAGAAGAGGACAAAGATGACTTAAATGATACTATTTCAGACTTTTCTCGGCGGTTTGTTAGGGTATGTAATTATATATTTTTGTATAATTTTATTTTATATGCAAATATAATATATTAAAAACCAAGACAATAGTACAAGAGATACTCTAAAAGTAGCCTATAAAAAAAAAAGAAATGATATATAAACCACCTTGCAATCTCCGGCTCTAACCTCACCAACATTTGCATCCGCAATGACCAACCTTAAACCATTTGTAACCTTTATCATGGCCATTTTCTTAGGGTAAGTATTAAGTCTCATTTCATGTCTGTCAAGTGCAAGTTACTATCATATACATGTTTTTTTTTTAAAAAAAAATAAATAAATTAGTCTAGTGGCTAGAAATTTATATCTTAAGGTGAATAAATTGAAAATTTGGTATTCGAACCTCGACTCCTCCATATATATTACATTGTCTTTATCAACTGAAATAAGCTCACGAGAACAAGAATAAACTATCAAATTTGATCATATACGTTAACTCTCTTCCTAATTTATTTCCTAAAATATATAAAACAGAAAGCAGTTTGTGAAGTCGGACCAAGAATTGTTGAAACTCGTTAACCAGTTGAGACAATCACTTGTTTGAATATTGTCATTAATTTATAATATTTCAATAAAGGTAAAAAAAAAGTATGTAAATGTATTTTTTATATTATAAAAGTGTAATAAGAAACTAATGTTTAGCTATTGGTATTTGATTATTAATTCTACACGAGGCTCAAGATATACCATCTCAATTGAATTGTGCAGGGTATAGTGGTTTCACGAGCAATGGTAGCTGTAATTTCATGATGTGTTATATATGAGAGGTCCATTGTTTGCCTCAGTATTTATCCCTTTAATGCTTCTTATGGTAACTTTGGCTGGTTGTACCATGTTGAATGAGAAACTACACCTTGAAAGGTATATTTAGTGGCGTTGCCAGGACCTGACTTAAGGGGTGTGGATTTTTTAAATTTTCATTCATAATTATTATAGTGTATAAAAAAATTAGAAATTAAATTATTAAAGTTTTTATTTTACTTCGGATATGTTTGGTAAGACCCATATTTAAGTTTATAGCTTGTTTGATTAAAAAAAAAAAGTTTGGTATGCAACATTTTCTCACGAACTTATAGTTTATTTTTACTAGCTTAATCAATTCAAGTAGCTTATAGCTTAAAACTAACAACTTATCATTATTCATCTCAATTTCACCCATGTAATCTTAATTGAAAAAAATTAAATATTAATTAAGTATATCATTTTTTGTGTTATTTTATATTTATAAGTTAGTTCAACCGTTAATTTTACTAAACATTACAAATTTAATCATCTCTAAAAACAAATTACAAATTCAATACCGTATATTTGCTTGATTTTTGCTTTTATAAATTTATCAATCATTCTAAGAATGTGTTTGAAATACTAAGTTAGTGCATGGACAAAACTTTCTATCGTGCTATTTACACGTTTCTCTCGTGCTACATGGATAGTTAGGACATTTTGGAATCACAGCTAGGAACAAAAGACTAATAAGAAACGAAAATAAAAGGTAATAAACACACAATATTTATTAACGTAGTTTGACCAATGTATCTACATTTACGATTATAAAACAACTATAATTTTGTTTGTATCACTTTGATGATTTGGGTTTCAGTGTTACAAGTGATATATATAAACCTTACCCATGAACCATATAATCTTTGTTGAGACATATTTTCGATCTTAGATAAAAAAATATTATTAATTTTAATTGTGATTAAAAAAAATTAATACTTTTGTGAAAATTGTAAAGTTAAAAAAAAAAAAAAACGTTGCTATCTCATTACTAGTGTTGCTGCTTCTCCTTCTCTCGTACGCACGCACGCGCTCCTACACAAAAGTTACAAAAAAACAAAAAAAAAACTTTAAGGTCTAAAACAAGAGTAAAGATCCTCTTCATTTGTTTAAAATAAATTGACGATGTCATTTGATGAGAGATAAATACAAAAAAGTATATGATGAGAGATAAATACAAAAAAAGTATATAGTGAGTCCCACCACTATTAATTATGGAGAATGTTAATGATTGCCCTTGGAGCATTGATTAAAACACTAAAATAAGTAACTTTTCAACAAAAAGTTGTGTAATTATCACTAAAACAAAAGTAAAAACTTGCATTTCCAAGACATAATTTCTATAGGTTGCTTAACCAATGCCCTTAGATTACTGGTTAGCAAAACTCATTAATTATTTATGTTTTTTTAAACTTCTTTGTCTCGTTATCTCTTTAAATGAAAGAAATTGAGAAAATGATGAATGGAGATATCCTAACTCAGCAAGCAAATATTTCACTTGCCTAATGTTGAGACATCGTGTTGACAACTGCTTTCATGGAACCACTTGCTTTCATTCTTGATAGGTTCACTCATATTTAATTCAATTTATTCACTACACCAAATATATTTATTACGAGTTTATGATCAATAGAGAATGATGTTGCTATATGAGCAAATGGAATCATGATTAAATTAAGGAAAATGTTAACTAATGCTTTCAGGACATTAGTTACGAGTTTGTGTTTGCTTGTTTGGTTTGCAAATGACAACCCCTCTTCCCTTTTTATAGGCTTCAAGGCAGAGTTTTAGAAATATCATTGTATAATATTTTTTACACACTTCTCTCAACGAGATACATTTAATAATGCTATTTCTTCATACTATCAATTTAGTCCTACACCACTCAATAGATTTCTTTAGGCTACACCACACTTATTAGTTAATTGCGCCTAACATTTGAACATTTCAATGAACCAAATCAGGAATTTTACGCTATACCCCTGCATTTATATCATTACCCCTACAAATTATTAATAATTTAAAATTTGTCCTTCTTGTCATTTAACTTTATAGATACTCAGTTTTCAGCTTCACTTTCAACGTTTCCAAATTGAATGAATTTACCCTACATAAATTTTCCAAAAAATTATAACTAATTTATCTGGTTCAATGGTTACTTTTGGAAAACTTGAAAATACTTTTCTGGTAGTTTTATATTTCCAGAAAACTCAATAACATTGTTAAAACTATAATAAGAAAACCATAATAAAAAATCAATAAAAAAATCAAAAAACCAAAAAACCAAAAAGGGCAGAGAAACAAAATTGTAAAAGGAATTACTAAAGAGAAAAAGAAGAATAAAAAACAAATAAAAGCTCGTCTGGAAAACATAATTTAAGTTTTTTATGACACTAATTAAGAGAAATCAAGCTATTTTTGCTAGAATTTAATTTGAATCGGAATCAACATCTCTGTGTTTTTCAAAACTGAATCTACATCAGAAACATCTTCTAAGATTTTCTCCAACACGGATATGAGTTGTCTGAGTTTTTCGGAATGTGAGATCATAATCAGAGACGTTATATATAAATTATTTAAACAAGAGATCTAAATCAAGAACGATTCAGGTGAATTAAAATGCAAATCGAAAGATTCAAACATCGTATTTTTAGTAAATTCAGGTGAATCGAAAAACTTAAACTCGTATAAACCGAAATTGTTGAAAAGAGTGTGAGAGACAAATGAAAAAAATAAATTGTTTAACTTTATATATAAGGGTAAAACGGGTAAATCATGTTAAATGTTGGAGTGATGGTATAATTATAGGGGTATGAGGTAAAATTTCTCTATTCCTTCATTTACTCTATTATCCTCAGTCTGCTGGCATTACACATTAAGGATGAATCAACAATATACTCAAGATAGATGATTTTAACAAATTTACAGGTGTCTCTAAAGTTGTAAAATGTAAACAATAATATTATGTTGACACCCTTTTTTCCCTACTAATAAGTCGTAGTTTTTATTGTTTTTGTCATTTTAATTCAATAAGGTTTTGTTAGTTTCAGTCGTATTTCTTGAGCTATTTTACTACAAAAGCTATGGTTTTCATTTCAGGTTGATTATCAAAGAAGCAAGATGGTTTGGTTGAAGTTTAAGCAAGAAAAGATCAAGCATGCATGAAGACATGGAGCAAGGCAGGAAGTAGAGCATGGTCTATGCGTTTTTAGCATCAGACTGTGCGTTTTAGCGTGATATGGAGTCAGACCGTGCACATCAAAGGGAATAAACCACGAACATATGCACGGTCCGTGCATTTTGGCGTGTTGGCTTTAAAGGGGACCGTGTGTTCCCTGTGTGCAGAAGCTGAAAAGTGCACAATATGAAACCCAGACCGAGCGTTTTTTCTGTCAGCTGGAGCTGTTACAAAACCCTTTGATTTTCTTTGTTTTAAAACCTATAAAAAAACGAGTTTAATGCATTGTCTTGAGGTTTCAGGCTATAAATAGGTCCTCCATTAGACTTGTAATCATCTGAGAATGCTTGTAAACTTCATATAGTGAGATCAAAGTTCTACATTTTGTTCTAAGTTCATTTTCTTTACTTTTTCTGCACTTTTACATTCTTGCAATTTACTTTTTTGTTCTTCTAGCAATATACATTATGTCATTTACAAATATGCAATTTATTTCTATGCTTTTCTAGTTTAATCTTTTGTCTACTATGATCATGACTGAGTAGACCTTCTAGTCTTGGGATTGTTGGAATAGTCTAATGACTTAATCCTATTCAAACCAAGTCTATATATTTATTTCGTTTAAATTCTATTAAATAAAGGACCGAAATGTGAAGTTTAATAGTTGTTATTTCATCATCTCAAATATTAAATGAAGGACCGAAATGTAAAGTTTGGTATTGGAACAAATTAGAATTAGACAAGACAACACCAAACTTGATGGAAACACCCCAGACGAATAGTTTTGTGAAGTCTTGAGGCAATAAGATTCGCGTTTAAAGGGTCTCAATAATAACCGACCATGTTTAGTTGTTATTGAGATACATTTGTGTATTTTGAGAGAAAACATAAATTACCTAAGAGAATCTTGATTTTAGAAAAGAATTTAACATGAGATTGAAAAATAGATTTGGAATGTTTATGATTCGGCATTATGATAAAACCAATGATCCCATGACGCTTTTTAATCTAAATTTTAAACAAGCAATTATAAAACCAACCCAACTTAATCTATCTTTTCAGCTAATCAAAACTAAAAACAAGATTGATAATTACATATAACTTCATGTGGATCGAAAATCATTTTACTATTCGATATAGAACCGTACCCTTGTGGATTCGTATCACTTACCTTTATTATAAACCTCATGTAAAACGACATTTTTGTAATTTTACCTTTTATGAAAGAGAGTTTTAGATGGGTGGTGAGGGTCACATGACCATTGACGGAGCCACATTGTGGCCAGGGTTTCATATAAACCTCCTCAACTTATTAAATTACTCCTAATTTTCTAATATATTTTGGTCTTGAACCCCCTTAAAATTAAGTCTTGCACCATATATTACAAGAAGTCTCTCCTTTCACTTGCAAGAACTCTTTCTCACAGAATGAGAGGATCCAAGTTCTCTCACTAAGAAAAAACAGTTGTTGACAATACTACAGCACAAGGCTAAGTAAGAGATTTCATTTTATTATTATATTATAAATTGATAATAGGTTTGAATCAAAAAATAAATGCCCTGGACTGTGAAATCTATATTTTGAAATTTTCATATGCCTGTATATAAGAGATTTCATTTTATTATTATATTATAAATTGATAATAGGTTTGAATCAAAAAATAAATGCCTGGATTGTGAAATTTTCATGAAGGGTTGCATAGGATGTTTAGCATTGTATTTTCAATTTTTAATTCATGAAATATTCTATAATAGGAAAAAAAATGAAATACATGATTTTTTTTATTGAATAAATATAAATATATATTAGCATTTATAATTTTACTACGTTTGTCCTTGAATATATTACTTTTATTTTGTCTCTAAATAGGCAAACGACTATTTTGGTTCCTGAATATGTGTGACACTGTCGATAAAGTTCATAAATTCACCAAAATTGCAGACACATTTTATCAAATTTGGCTTTTTTGTTAGTAATTTTATGGACTAAATTGAAAAAAAAACAAATATATTTGAGTACTAAATTGACAATCTAAAAATAATTTCAAGGACAAAAACTAATAAAAGAGAAAAACGTAAACGTATTTGCAATTTCGATAAATCCAAATATCAATATGACACTAACGTACTTATTTAGGTATCAAATGTTTAAACGTTCAAAAGTTTGAACCCCCTCACCCAAGGTTCTGGCTACGCCACTGCACATGACCACGTGTCGCATTTGTGTCCAGTGGTAGAAGAGTTATACCAACCAAGTGTGGTCAACTTATTACCACTCAAATTTAAATTGCAACCTCAGCAACATTTATATTTATTAACACATCAAAACAAGTTTGGGGATTTCTATCATACCAAAAATGTTTAGGCAACTATAGATAAATCAATTCACGGATGTTTCATGGGCACACTATATTCTTGAAGTGAGATTGCTAATTAGCTAGTTCAGCAACTACGTCATATATAGCTCTCACGATGACATGAGAAGTCAACATTCCTTTTAGTGTCTCCGAGCTACATGCATGCAAGAAAATTGTTCAAAATATACGTGATATCAGATTGTGTTTGAACTTTGAACGTTGAATCCTAATTTTAAGTAAGAAAATGTTTCATGCACATCTCATATGAAATTTCAGTTGGATATCATCGTGTCTTTAATGTATTTTAAGTGAGAGAGGATGATGAATAAATAATTAAATTAAATTATTTAGAAAAGAGAGGATATGATTGATTAAGATAGAGATAAAAAAAACACAAAAGGTTGAAAAAAATGGATGAACACCCTTTAAGCTTTTTTTACATGCTCATGTAATATTGGTAGATGATACACTCTAATTGACCAATGATATATATCATTGGTATCTTCATGGTACAAGTGAAATCCTTCTACTCATATACCATGTGGGACTATATGTGTGGTCAAATTAGATGTTAATCGGATGGATGACCGTCTACATATAACTACTCCTAAAGATTAATGACACCCATGTGAAAACCTTCCGTAAGAGTGTATACGCCTTGAAATAAAGAGTAAAAGAGAGTGATGTGATTGATATAATATGTTGGTGATTTGATAGGAAGATAAATATAGAGGTAAAATGAGATGTAAAATGTATAAAATATGAGATATCATTGTTTTAATTTTTAAATGAGTAATTTTGAAATTTCTAGAGGAAAGAAGGCGCCACAACGGTATTTCTATTCACAATGAAAGTCATATTAGATAAAAATGTATATAAGTAGAATAGAAAATGTATTCACAATGAGAATTATTTTTTACTTTCCTATCTATATATTAGACTAGTAGAAATAGGAAAGCCAAAAGATATTTGATAAATGTATTTCATCTTGACACTTCCAATCTTTTAAGCAACTAAAAGAGAGTTTGGCACCCTCATAAAAAATGGCACTCCTTAATCTAGGATGAATAATAGAATACATGACGATGATGTGAAGAAAGAACAAATTAAATTACAGAAAAAAATTCAAAAACTAAGAACAAGTGTCTTCTTTAATCAATTTCCTGGCATTATATGATGATTATGATCCATGATGAGAAGTATCTCTGAAACTCTAAGATTAGCATTAGTTTCATTGTTTGATGCAACAGCAGTAGCCCATTCACGCATCTTCATTTTCACCCACGCATCATTCATCTTCAAACTATTGTCAATCACCCGATGATTACCCAAACCAAGATCATTCTCAGACCTAGCCTGCGGCGGCGTTAAACTCCGCTGCAATGCACAATAATTGATTCCACACTCCTTGTAATCCACACCAGCCATTGCAAATGCTTCAACTGACATTTCTATATACCTCCAAAAAAATTATTTTATTTAGAACAACTTAAAAAAATAAACAAATGAATTACTATTATTGGTACAAAACATGAGGGTACGTACATGAATTCTATATATAGGACAATATGTTATAACATATGGTTCTTTTTTGGCTGCTAAAAGGTTAATTAAAGAGTTCACGGGGTTTTCATGTAACTGAGAAGGGTAAAAAGGAAAGCATATTCTTCATTTCGCCAGTTGATTCAATTTCAAATTTGTGACTCTGACTGTTTGCACGAACGTTTTTAGCAGCGGACATGGATGACTAAAATATCTGTTGCAATGGTATAATTATCTGACTAAAATAGTTAAATGAATCTCATAAGTTTGATGCATGGCATTCTTATTATACACGTAATTTTTTTGAATTGGTATCTTCATATACACGTAATTTTTATTTGTGAATTGGTATCTTCAAAGAGTTGAGCAGTTAATTAAAAGGTTTTTTTGAATGGAGCTAATTAAAAAGTTAATAATTAAAATATAAAAAATAAATTATCTTAATTTATGCATTACTTCCTTCGTTCTTTTCTATAAGTGTCTTTGACTACAAATTTTGTGTTTTTATTTAACTATCGATTTGATAGTTAGCGGGTTTAATTTGTCAACCATACCCCTTTTCATCTTCAATTACTCCTACATACTCTTTTTTTAATATGGCTAATTGAGGGTTGTAAACATACTTTCACTCAAAAATATAAAGGAGTAATTTATTAAGTTAATATGGATTAAAAATGTACAAAATTTTTATTGATGGATTAAAATGTAGATATAATTTATACTATATATAAAGAAAATATCATGTTTCGGCTCTTTTTGACTTACTTTTTTGTTATTCTAATTATACATTTAAATATATTTTCCTATAATAATAATAATGTTATATTGTTGACGTTATTAAAAAAAGATAAGAATTTTTATTATATTTGTTATATTATTATTTTTAATATGAAAAGATAAATATGGTTTGTTGAGTTTGTTACATTTGAAAGCCACAAATATCTATACTTTTAATTTTAATCTATATCAAAAAAATTATATAAAATATTGTTAGTGATTGATACACAAATTTTGATAAAATATCGTTGATAATATACATGCGTTACCACAATAACACATGTCTGTCTTTTCGCTAGTAATAATAAAGAAAAAATTACTCAAAAATAGACATTGAAAGGAGAAGTTATAAGTTATGATGCCACCTTTAAAAAAAAATTATGATGCCATTAAAATATGTAGATACTTTTTTTTTTTGGTTACTAATATACTGTTGATCGATGATTAAATTTTTTTTTTTCAAAAAAGAGAATGATGTTGACTTGACTCAGCTCGAGTTCTCTGACCGAAAAACGTTTTTTAGAAACAAAAATTGCAGTGTGAACAGTATAATTAGCTAAACGCATTGCCCAAGCAAAGGGGCAAACAAATTTCGTAGGTCTTATTCCATAATTGTACATAGTGGCATTGAACATTTTAGACCATATCAGTTCATCAAGAAATAGATAATATTGATTATACAGATTGACTAGTAGTACGGATTTCCAACACTTTGCTTGGGCAATGCTTTAGCTAATATATATATATATATATATATATATATATATATATATATATATATATCGGCTTAGCTATAAGATCTAGATCCAAATTCAACTCTAAAAATACAACAACGGAAAATATCTTGAGAGAAAGATTTTCTATGATCAATGTCTCTTAAAAAAAGAAAAAAGACTTCCATTCATGTAGTTCTTGTTAGATAGCATGACTCATGTTATTGGACTTTTATCTTATGAGATTAATCTATTAAATATTTTTATATTCTCTTGTAACATTTTGACATGTAATGCCATTATAATCTTATTGAAACCCTATATTATTAATATGGCACAATAAGATCATGTTTGATCCTTCTTGAACCACTTGTTGGTGATTTGATGATTGGTTTTGTTCAATTGAAAGAAGAAAGAAAAATAGTCGTGATGTTTTGCTTGACTTTGCTTTATGATTAATAGCACTTTTATTTGATTTTTGTGGTTGGTTGTGACGATGAGTATTTGATTTAGCATAAACTCAGTCTAAGAACCTAGCAAATTCAAAGTACGTAAAAAGAACAAATAAGGACGATGATAATGTGCATAAAGAAACAAGTACAAATTAAATTAATAAATAAAAAATAAGAAATTCCAAAACCTAAGAACAATCATGTATAGTTTAGTTTCCTCTTATATGATGATGATGATCCATAATAAGAAGTATCTCCGAAACTCAAAGATTAGCTTTAGTTTCATTGTTTGATGCAACTGCTCTAGCCCATGATAAAAGTTTTAAGACTTAAGCCATGAATCACTAAACATAAGTTACAGGCATATCATAGGTACAAAGAAGGAAGAAGAAATTATGTACCTTTGAATCAGGTTCATGAAGGGATGACAACCAACGAGCATGAGAAGATGACTACCCTCATTCCGTTTAAGTTTGCAAAGTCGGAGAGTTTAACCGTCTGATGGGATGACGTTTAAATAGCTAAACGGCTGAGGACAGCGACCTCTCATTGGACTTAGCTAAATGGTCCAACCCATCACGGTTCATTTAGAAAGAATAGCACAATCACACATATTCATCAACTAATTAGTGCTTAACACAATAGACCATAATTTATAATATAATATTAACTTATAATAATTGATTATTGTCAATCCATAATTGATTAATTAAAATATTAATCCAACACTAAGAGGAATAAATACATGAATTATTATTGTGAATTACCCTATGAGTACTAAAACTAGGATCATCAGTCTGGGACTTAGCCTGTGGTGGTGTTAAGCCCCCTTGCGATTCACAGTGATTGATTGCACATTCCTTGTAGTTCACGCCAGCCATTGCTAATGCTTCAACTGACATAACTTCTATACCTAAAGTTTGGTCCGGTGGTGTTGCTTTGAGATCTTGGAGGAGTGTGCTCCTCGTCAACATAGATTTAGAAAACCCTAATTTATCTTCTTTAAAAAGAAAACTTTTATACCTTCAGAAGTTTAATTTAGAACAACTTTTTTTTTTTTACCAGAATTTAGAACAACTTAGAAAAACAAACAAATGAATTATTTTCATTAGAGGAAAACAAATGAATTATTATTGGCACAAAACATGATCGAATACATTATATATAAATAGGACAATCCGTTATGGATGTTTGAGTATTACTCTCATAGTTAGTTACTTTTTACAAATACTCTCATTAGTTTGTTACATTGAAGCATTTTTCTCGTAATTATGATGAACTTTTTTTTATATTTTTGGGAAGTTTTTATGATATGTAAATCCTAATCATAGATCTGTATTTTTTTAGGGGAAAATGAATCATAATCTGTGTTTTTTTTTTCTTCATTAGATCATAAATCTGTGTTGTTGTGCTTTTCTCTCAACGTATGTATTTATACTGTCTCTAATTTTATTTTATTTTTTAAAATTTTGTTGTACTCTAAATTAGTAAATCAATGAATTGAATTTTTCATTAATTAGCCTATCTCTCTATAATATAATTAATAGAATCTTTTCTAATCATATTCCAGGTTACATCCTAAAATGACAAAATTATCCTTAAATAAATTTAATCTTAAACTCATTTTAAGTAGATCATGTAAACTGAGTTTAAGTCTATATACTTAAACTCGGTTTAAGTAGGTCATGTAAACTTAGTTTAAGTAGATAATGTAAACTGAGTTTAACTGTACATATTAAAAAGATAAATTTTGTTTTAACATCTTCAACCTTATTTAATGATTCTACGTAATCTTATTTTAAGTATGTACATGTAAACCCATTATTTTAAGTTGTCCCTTGGCAACTTAGAAATAGATGGTCCAACTGTATTAACATAACTGCTAGCATGAATTTCATTATTTCTCATATATTTAGGGAAGGCAATTCTTGTGCAGATGCTTTTGCTAATATAGGTTTAACCTTAGATACTTTTGTTTATTATTACTCTTTGCCACAACATGTAAGGAGTGATTATGTTAAAAATAGGTTTGATTGGCGTAATTTTAGGTTTAATCACTCTTGAGAAGGTTTGGTTTGGTCCCCTTCTCTTTTTGTATTGAGTAATATATTTTAGGTGGGTGAGCTATCTGCTTCCCTCCTAGTTTAAAAAAAAAAAACTCAGTTTAAGTAGGTTATGTAAATTAAGTGTACATGTACCTACTTAAACTGAGTTTAAGTTAACCTCAATGTTGAACAACAAGAAATAGAAACTTCAGCATCATTGAAAAAGTTGAAATTCAATTACTTATATGCAACAAAGTATGGATGAAAGATGTTTTGATTTTACTCTTTAATCTTCTATAGAGTCTGATTGAACATCCATGATTGTTTGTGGGTGAAAGAGGGTGAAGTTTTAGAGTGACGATAAATCAAATCAAGGTTTTAAGAAAATTTATATAAAAAGGCAATTTTAGTATCAATAGTATATATATAAAGTAAGGTTTTTTATGTCACGTGTCACTTCCACATTCATTCTCAATATTTTTATTATTTTTCTATTTTTTAAAACCAATATTTTATTTAGCATATCTCAACAAACTTTTGATCTTATCGACTCAACATTTTATTTAAATTTTTATTGAATTTCTAATATTTTATGCAGCAGAAATATCTCAACAAACTACATATAATACTTTCAAACAAAGTTTACATATATGATCTTATTTTATGATCAAAAGGCTCAAATTGCCAATTGATTTTTTTTTTTAAGAAAAGAAGCTTCAATTAGTTACTAAGTAATCTTTTAGCACCGTATCATTCAATTAATTTTTCTTTTTGAGGAAAAAAGGCTTCGATTAGTTATTATGTTATCTTTTAGCAGCATATTCTAATGCAAATGTTAACTATAAATAAATGAATTTTTGTTAATCATATATTCACATATTTTGAGCACAAACGGAAACCTCAAACCTTCTTTTCATCTAACGTTTTTCCTTCTTCAGGTTTGTCAGACACCAATTTTATTATTTCTCTTACATATACTTTGATATATATATTTCAACCACTTTCTAATGTAATTTTTTAATATAACATGTTTTCATCTTTTTGAAGACAATTTTTCAAACATCTTAAAAACTTCTACGGGTGTACACACGCACGCACGCGCGCGCACACTTACAATACATTGATTCAATTTGATTCTCAACTAATCGAATCATAATTTCATCATTATGTTTTTAATTTTCTTTTTGAAAAATTATGGCTACAAAATTTAATATCATTGATGAGTTCAATCAATCAATTGTATGTAAGGTATTTTATGTCAAGTTTTGACTCCACGTTTATTCTCAAAAAAATTATTAATCTTCTATTTTTACACGAAGATTTCTATTTTCATATACTATATTGATAATTTTTATAATTGCTTAACTTATCTGTTACTTCTTTTTATTTATATTTTAGCATCATATTCCAATTCAAACTTTAACTATAAATCTAGGTTCCTTTTGTTTTATTTTCATTTTTTAATATTTTTTTATTTTACTTTATCATAGTTTATTTCAATAAATCTATTATTTTTTTATAATTTTTGAAATTTTTAGTATATTTTATTTGTTATTTTTTATGTAACATAATTGTCTCAACAAACTACATATATTATGTCTTTTAAATGTTTTTGTTATATCTTATCTTTAAAATATATTTTTTTAAAATTGCTTAAATTATTTGTTATTTCTTTATCTTTTTGAATCATGCCAATTCAAATTTTAACTACTCTCATATTTTTAGGACTATAAAATTAAGGAATTTTTGCTAAACAACTACTCTCATAATTTTAGCACAAGTATTATTGCACCTTTGAAATCAACTTTTCTCATTCTTCAGGTTTGACAAATATCACTTCTATAAATAAAAAATCATGCACTTTTTCATATACTATATTGATTTTTATTCTTTTTTGCTTTTTTGAAGAAACTGTATTAACATTATTCACACTCTAAATATAAAATATGGAGACTCAAAATGTTGAATTTTAAAGAGATCATATATATTTAATCAATGTGATATTTATGGATGATAGAGTACGCATCAAATTTTTTTCTTCGTGAACTTTTACTAACATGATTTCACATTAACTTAATTATTTTTCTATGCTAATATTTATTTAGTTTTGTTGTTGGTGATATTCTAGGGGATCTAAATTCAATGCATTGTGTGAAGCGGCAATGTTACAAAATATCAATCTATGTTATTATAAAAAAAAAAAAATTCAATCTACATTGATTAATGTAATATGTTATGAGATAAAAAATATCTTAATTTCTAATAACAACCTTAAATTTAAATCAACTTTCTATGAATATAGAATATTTTATAAAACTATATATAACCATTGTGAAACCGTATAATTTTTTTTAAGGAGTTAATTTATACGTCTTTTGTCTATTTATTTGTTATACTTTTTTTGGGTAACCATGATATAGGTTCACAAATTTCACCATCGTTAGAGATGACTAATCTCTGTAAGGAATCGGTGGGCACTAAAGATGAGTTCTTCCTTTTCAATCAATATTTTTTTTCTCATACGCATGAGCCAAAAAAAAACCCATGACCACATGTTTAAAGGGACCCTGAACTCTTACCACTTGGACTAATTCATTATTGATTTTGTTACACTTTTTATTCTTGCATTGGACATTCATCTCACCATTTATATTTTCCTTCAAAAAAAATGTCACAGTTTATATTTATTTTTAAGATATTATTATAATTGTAAATTTAAATAAATTCAGTTTAATATATTTACATGTGTATATTCGTGCACATAACCTTATTTAATATCTAACTCGAGCAACGCCGGAGCTCTAAACTAGTTATTATAAAATTTAAAGTAAATTTAGGTGTAACTAGACATACATTGGGTGCGAATAGAAAAACTCTAATTAATAAGAGAGTTGTGCAATCTATTCTAATAGACCACATAATATTGACGTAATTATATAAATAAATATATATATTGTTAATATTGTGAAATATTTAAAGATATTAATCGAAAATGACAAACATTGATGTAATGTTTTTCTCCAACGTTACCTCTCACCTAATTGTTTTTTTTTATCATTTATTGTTCATTGCAAATAAGAGCGGAAAGATAGGCACGTGAGTGCCTGTCTTGACGATAGTGCTAAATACTCACTCCGTTTTTTTTAAGTGTAGTTTGATTACAAATTTAACATTTTTATTTAACTGTCGTTTTAATATTTCATTAAGGTTACGATTTATCAATTATACCATTTCTCGGTTACTCTTTGTTTCAATAAAAAACTTATTAATTAATTTTATCTATTATGAAAAAACTAAAGTTTGTTTTTTGAAACAAAGTTTTTTTTTTTTTACTTTAAATATTTTAAACAAAATTTTGTTACCTATAATAATGATTTCATGAATATTGATGTTAACTTCAACATCAATATTTAAACATGATAAGCTTAATTGCAGTTTTGGTCCCCCTATTTTAAAATTCGACAATTTTGGTCCATCTATCAAATATTTTGTCTAAAATATTGTGATATATATGATATGTTTTAAATGATGTTTTCAAGATAATTTTGTTACAACTTCATCGATGTTGATATTTTTTCATCTTCAGATCATATTCCACGACATTTAAAATTTAGGCTTAATACATCACCCGGTCCCTTAAGTACTTATTTTAATTTTTCAGTTTGATCCCTTAGTTATAAATTGTTTTAATTTAGTCTCATGCAACTTCTGTCATCTACTATTTTGATCATTTCCGTTAATTTTTTAATGTATATCATTCTTGATATCATTTAAATCACTTGATTGCAGGTCTATAGTATTTAAGAGTAAATCATCAACACTTAATTTTTAGAGTTTTCTTCATCTTAAAAAATCATCATCTCATCGATACACCTTCAATTTCTTAAAAAAATAAAAATAAAATTGCAACAAAGACTTTTCTTCACATTAGTGTTTTCGAAAAGATCCATGTGGAGCTGCAACTAATTGGAATCAAACACCATTTGAATCACAAGAATTTAGAAAAGAGCTCATAACCCATTTTGCTGGTAGCGAGAAACACCAATTGACTCATAACCCTTCACTGGTGCAGGAACAAAAACGTAGGAACACCAGCCTCAATTGTTGGTCTATGAATTGTTGCAGGAACACCATTTAATGTCCTGAAACACCAATTGAAATTAATTCTGATCCAATTTTGCTGCACTGTTATTCCTTTAGTTCTGCTGCGTTTTTGTTCCTTTTGTTATGCTGCACTGTTGTTCTTTTAATTCAATTCTAGTTTTTTTTTTAATATTAATAATGAGTTTCAATTAATTTGAGATTTTGGTGAAGGATGTAATTAATTTTTCTGGGTTTAAGATGATGAAGATCATGAGAATGTTTTTTTTTTTTTTAGAATGATTCTGATAGTAATTTTTTTTAAGAGTATTAAGGAAAATGAAACAAAGATGATGATTCTGGTAGTATTTTTTGTACTTTTGATTTTCTGTTTTTTTCCCTTTCAAAATGATGAATAAAGATGAGAGTTTTATTTGGATATGATTTAGGGAAGAAGATGGAGGAAAAAATTAGATGTTTATGGTTCATTATAAGCTATAATAGATCTCTCATTGATCCAACGGTCTCCATTTAAAAAAAAGATCAATCGGTTAAAAATAAAAGATTTAATAAGGTCTATGGTGAACCACCTATAAAGTTGGTTCACCTTATACATTTAAGGTTAAAACTAACGGAGAAGACCAAAATAGTAAACGGCAGAAGTTTTATAGGATCAAATTGAGACACTTTATAGTTAAGTGACCAAACTGAGAAAATAAAATAAGTTAAGGCACCGAAGGATGTATTAAGCTTAAAATTTAACACATCACATTTTATAGTTCAAAAATACGATGGAGAGACCAAAACTGTCTAATTTTAAAATAGAGGGGACCAATTTTGCAAAATGGTGAAAATAAAGGGACCAAAATCTCAATTATGCCAATCAGATAAGAGTAATCTCAACATTTAAATTTATGTCATACTCACACAATGTTAATCTAGTATCGGTAAAAGTCATAATTGAAGCCTTGATTTTTTTTAATGGAGTTTGAAAAAAGTTAAATTTTTCTTAACTTACCATTAATGTGAATTTAGGAATTTTTTTTCTTTACAATTATTAAAAAAGATGTGTACAATTGTTTATTATGAGAGGGATAGAATGTGCAAGAAAATACAAATTTGTTGGAGAAATTAAAAGAAACTAACAATTGTTTGTTATGAGAGAAAGATAATACATTAAATTTATTGGAAAGAAAATGTGTGTGCAAAAAAATATGAGTTATAAGATAGTTAACATTGGATTGTTTAGGTTAGTTAACATTGGGAGTTTACTTTATATAACGGTATAGATATTTATCCATTACACTACACCCAACTTCATTTTCATTTTTTATTCAACATATGGTATATTTAAATATTTTCTATAATTCAAATTTGAAAAGAAATTTAAAATTTAATTTCTGCTTTTAATTACTATTATTTTGAATATAAAAAATGATCAAGATGAGCCAAAATGTCATCGTGATGCATTGTAACAAAGTCTAACCAATTTGAAACAAGGGACCAAATTCTGCCAAATTGGTCATGTGTGACAAATAAGTTATTCATGTTCTCATTCATGCCACAACCTCCCATACACCATTGAAAATCTCATTATTGATGTACTACTACTCATCAAATTTCATGTTACCTTTGAATGTCCTGAGTTAAATTCGCTAATTAACATAGATTCATATCAATAAGCAAATTAATATTCAATTAGTTGGCACATAATTTGAAGAAGAAAAAATTACTTTTAAAAGCAATATGAAATTTGTGTTCATGGTGAGAAATTGATAGTATGCGGTTCTAAACAATTAAATATATGGACATTTCACCTTAAATTATAATTTTTAGGGTTAAATATGTTTTTGATCCCTATAAATATACCAACTTTTCGTTTTAGTCCCTCTAAAATTTTGCTTCAACTTTTAGTTCCTAAATTTTTTTTCATCTTCACTTTTGGTCCTTCTTTTAAAGTAAACTCATATGTAGAATTCATATTTTTTAATAAAATTTTGCAAAAATATATATAATATTATAAGAATCTCTCCCAAAAAAATTAGAATTTTTTAACAAAACATGAATTTAATATGAATTTTTATATTTTTTAAGGTTAAAAATTCATATTTACTTTATGTTTTGTTAAAAAATTCTAATTTTTTTGACGATTTTTTTTTACAATATTCTACATATTTTTGAACAATTTCATTAAAAAATACAAAAATTAACTTAAAAATAGGGACCAAAAGTAGTGATTGAAAATTTTATATGGACTAAAAGTTGAAGGATAATTTTTTAGAGGGACTAAAACGAAAAGTTGGTATATTTATAGGGACCAAAAACATATTTAACCCTAATTTTTATTACCTTTTTCAATTTATTGTTATAATAATTTAAATATAAATATACATATTTGTGGTTATCCATTGAACTAATTTATATGATTATTTTTATGTAGGTAATATATATTTTATTTCATATAAATTTTCAATATAATATTATAACATTGTAACCAAAAAGTTCAATTTGATCACAAGAAAAATATATTATACTTTCAAATTAAAATTTGTTTAAGGGACTAAACTCAAATTTCATATGTGACAGGAGTAAAATAATGATTAGTGTCGGTCTATTAAAAATAATTTCCTCTTGTCCAATGAAAAAATAAAATAAAAATTATTTAAATAATGAGTACTAGACACCCAACGTGCTACCCAATAATTTACATGTGTCACAGTATAATTAGCTCTTGGTGTTAATTGAGTAAGAATTTGATCTCCCAAAAAGAACGCTCTCTCTAAAAACTCTTCTGCGACTTCTCTCAAAAATAACTTTACGTCGCCACCTTCATCTCCCATCTCCCAAACTGGTCTTTTAAGATGTAACTACCGCAACCGGTGGTGCGACGAGTGGCGTTGGCCCTCCGCGCCACCATTTTTCCTGCTCCAGCGTCGAGTCTTCCTTCCGCTGGTGGTTTTTTTGTCTTTTCTTTTCTTTCTGGAACGTATTTGGGTTCTGTAACCTTAAAACATGTATGTGCATCATTCCCGTTCCATCTCGCTCAGTTGTTCTAGGCGTGATTGAAGATGTTTCGGATCCTCTCATAGAACCCGGGTGTGGGTCTTTCTTTTAAGGTTTGATCTGACTCGGATTTGCTCTGGTTTCTCTCATTCAACAGATGTGTAACCAGCTTTATGGCAGTAAGAAACGATTTGTATTATTGGGGTTAAATTTGTGTGTTTATGCCATCGTGCACATGTCTTTGTGTTGATGCTCGCATGTTGATATATGATTCTTTCAGATCTGTTGAGATCTGCAGATTCTTGGTTTGGTTCGTAGACTAACACAATGTCGGTGTTTTGGGTGGTCGTTATCGTCGTGAAATCTGGTTCGGTCTGTAGGGATTGAATTAGTGTGGTTGGGCTAGAAATGGCTATTAATTTGTTGTGGATTATCGCAACAAATGGTTGGGGCATGTGGATTCGTTAGTTACTTTGTTGGCGGTCGGATCCACTCCTCACTCTCAAGAAACTTGGTTTGATGGTGAGTCGACTCGGAAGAGTCATTAAATGCTTGTTGCTGTTATTGCAAGGAGTTGATGGTACGTGAATTCGATTCCGTGTTGACGGTTGGTTCATTCACCAAATTATAGACCCGCTTCTTACTCAGAAACTTTCCATAGTTTGTTAGAAATGATTAGGGTTAGATCCATTGTGTTGTTCTTTTCTTGATGTATGACACGTTAGAGTTTTTTCACATGGATTGACTGGATTAAGTTTTATGTCTTCCAGTTTTATGTAATTTTTTTCCTTTTTTTAATAATATATATCAACATTTGGCAAAGATTATAGTAGGGTATCAGCTTTGTTCGGCGGTGCTCTATTATTTTTTATGTCATCTTGTTCTTGATTTATCAAAAAAAAAATATAATTAGCAATATTTTTTTTAGAGAATTAACAATATATAGACTCTTCGATAAAATAAACACTTAATATTGAAATATTATTACAACTAAAGTATTGTAACATGCGTGAGGCATGCATTAAGAATTTAACACCCAAACTTTTCTCAAGCCCAACTTGAATTCAAATGTAAGTACTTTGTAAAAATAATAACTTAAAACAAAGGTTTTGGTGACTAGTATTGCCTCACAAAGATAGATTAAGAGCTCGGTATATCCAGAAAAAAATTTACAAGCAATTCATTGTCATTCATCAACGATTCAATATCTGGAATATCTCCTGGTATGATAAAATCTGTTATGCATTTCATCGAATCATCCAAGTCGCTTTGAATTTCCTTTTTGCATAGATCTTGACTTGAAGTTTTTGCATCCTCAATATGAATGATCTCCGCCCTAGTTTTTTTACTATCTTTTGCAGGTGCAAGTTCTTCAGATCTTGAAGCATGTCGTTTTCGTTTTCGTTGACTTTGTTGTGTTGTTTCTTTGGAACATATTGAGCTTTTCTTGATCTCATTATTACCTATATATTATTCAGTTTTTTATTATTAGTCTATATATAAAATATTATTAATTCATTTATTATACATGAATCTGCAATGACAAAGAACTTAGCATACATGAATAAATAAAATAACAGCTATATAGGATATTCAAGAAGCGTTTGTTAAACTACACTAGCTTTAAGAAATTATTTGTAGAAAACCATCGTATCCAATAACTTAGTTCTTTGGAGAATGGTTTTAGAGGCAGAATAAAGTTTTTTCCAGAAATAAAAAAAAAAGTAATTAGCAATATAAAATAAAATAAGAGTTTAAAAAATATATAATACGTTGAATGTGAAAATTTGATTGAAAAAAGATCAACTCACAATCCATAGAATTTAAAACTTTAAAAATACAATAAATTTTCTGCATCTTGATGAGATTGAAAAGAGAAAAGAAAAAAAAAACGACCGAGGGAAACTCCCTGATTTGTTAAATTCGTTCTAGATTTATGTCTTTAAAGAGTTAGGGTTCTCTTTTAAATTTTAATAGGGATAATTGATTGGTATTTTACAAATAATTAATTGAAAAAGTAGCTTTTAAATTTGATAATAAGTACACAGATACTCTTAAATCTTGATAGCTATTTTTCTTTTTCTTTTAGAGAATGATTGAAAGTCACGATAGAATTAGATTTTATTTTAAACTTTAGTATAAAAATTGTGCATCGGTTGTATGAAAATTTCTTAGACCCGTCAACTTATAATTATGGTTCCTTAAAAAAAAACTTATAATTATGGTGGAAACGAGTATTTCCTAACAACTATTTTATGAAAATTATATCAATTATATCTCACAATAATGATTTTTTTTTACTAGCATGTATTGTTTGTGTAAAAGGTACTACAATGTGTTAGCACTGTAACACATCACAGTCAATTATGTCTGATAAAATCAAACATATATAATAACTTGATGGTTATGATTATTGATAATATAAAAATTTAGCACTTAAAGTGTATATGACCTAAATCCAGTACAAGACATGCTCAATACAATTATTATAACCATACAATCATGCTTTAGAGCGGAAGTAAAATAAGTATATGGGCGTGCATATACACTATGATCTATTGTTTAAAAAAAAAAAACACTAAAATCTATGACATATTGATATATCAAAGATATTAGGAATACCTGAATCCATTGCTACTGATGTCTTGATACCTCAAACAAAACTATTTATGCATTTTGCTCTCTTCAAATGTTAATAAGATATAAATTGTGTTGTGTCAATGTATATTGTAGTCGTATATATATATAGTGTATCTTCGTTGTTAAACTCATTTATTTAATTTTTTTAAAAAATTTATTTATTTAATCTGATCACTAATCACTAATCAATTAAGATCTATAATTGATAAATATGCAATTTTTTTTGTTCAAGGAAAATATGTAATATATTTATTCTTTTTAAAAAAGGATAATGTAATTAATATAAATATATTTGTTCACATAATATATTAGAATATGATTAAATAGTAAAAATATTTTTCAAAATAATAATATTTCAACGCCTTTGACTCTTCAAATAAAAATATTAATTTCCCTAATAAAAATAAAACTATTAATTGACCACCGACTTTCTAGACAGCTTTTATAGTTTTAATTCAAATTATATTTTTTTATTTAAATTGTTTTAAAAAAGTAATCATTGTTTTTATATTTATATTGCAAAAAAGAATTTGATAATTTATATTGCAGATCTATTATCACCATTATATATATATATATATATATATATATATATATATATATATATATAAGTTAACTACCTTGTTAGTTTTTTTTTTTAGGGAACTACCATGTTAGCTAGTCTCTATTAAATTGGGACCTTCTTACTTCCTATTTGAAAAAAAAAAAAATGTATTTTAGTCCTCTACATTACATATTCTTCTCTTTTTATATGGTGGACGCGAGGTTTGAACCCCAGACCAAACATATATTATACATTGTCTCTATCAAATGACATAAACTCGCGATGACTTCTACATATTCTTCTCTCTTACACCTATTAGTCTTTCATATAAGAATTACCGTTAAAAACTTTGGACATGTAAAGACCGAAATACCTAATTTATTTAGATAGGGACTAAACTTAAAAGTCTTTTCATTTTCAAATTATTGGTATTTAAAGATAATTTTCAAACACCAAACCTCCAATTACTTCATTGGAAAAAAAAACTCCAATAAATTTGTTTTAAACCTCGAGTCGTCCACATTGTCAGGATTTTTGTTTTGGATCAAAGTTTTTTTTTTTACAAAAATAAACAACATTTATTCATTCAAATTGATAGAGTATATCGATACAATATAAATTCAAACTCGGTTAAAATAAAAAGGATGAATCTATAAACAAACTCATAACATCCATGTTAATAACATAAAACGAAAAAGTATATATGCCTACAAATATGACTATATTCAAGTTTCTGAATCTACAACGTCGATGACACCAATGCCATTGATTGAATATGTCTTTAATCAAACTATGAAACCCGGATACTCCAAAATGGAGTTGTACCCGTATCGGATACCGATACTTCACAATACTCGTGGATACGTACCCACAAAGTATCAACATTAATTATTTTAATTTTTAAAATATATTTTATCCGATACTTATTGAATACTTCAAAGATACACAAAGATACTTATAGGATACTTCACAAATACGTATCATATAAAAGATGAAAGGAAAAAAGTGAGACAATGTTTTAGAAATTCAGTAGAGATGTATATGATTCAATTTTAGATATGTATCGGTAGAATTGTTTCTCGGTGAACCACTTAAAATTATACTTCTTATGGATGAAAGTGACGAGAGAGATGATTCAATTAATCAACTTTTGATCAAATTTGTGTTAAATGCTTCTCTCCGTATCCCAACAAATGAAAATATGATATGGTTTATAAGAAAACTTCGCATGCATATAATAAGGGTAATCAATGCTTATTTTCTTCAAGTATATTTACATATATATAAATTTTAATATAAAAAATTTGTTGACGTATCTTAGCCGTATCGTATCCTAAATTTTAAAAAATTCGCGTATCCGCGTATCCGTATTGTATCGTACCTGTACGCGTATCTAGGCTTCATATATCAAAACTAATCTTTCAATCAAATAAACACCGTGCTAGGATGAAAAATAGAAAATACACCATACAAATACGGGAAATCAAAACAAACAGAGACATGCAAACATGACAAAATAAAAAATAAAAAAAACGAATGAAGACAGAAAAATATGTGAAAACCGCTTACTTAACAAAAAGAGAAAGAAAAATAATTTGAAGGAGCGATTTTAAATTAAAATTGACCTTAAATAATCCCTCTTTGATAAAAAAAAAAAAAAAAAAAGGGGGAATCAACTAATTAAGCGTTGCAACTATTATCAACCAAAATCACCATCCACCGCTAAACTCATTTCTCCCTCACCTTCGACTCTACCGAACAGTCACCTGCATCGCACCACATAGATAGTCACTAGTTCTACCGGTTTACCCATTCTCGTGGCTACTATTATTCCTTCTGATGCTAGTTGAAGAGTTGTCTCCCATAGTTCCGACATATAAATGTAACTTTGAGACCAGTAAATTTCTCGACGAGAAATTGGAAACAACCTCTCTTATGGTAACTTTTGTCTATGACTGTTTGTTGGAGCCGTGATAGCAAATTGTAGCCGATAACGACAATAAATGTGACGATGTAAACAAAGACGACAAAGGCACCAAACAATACATGAATAAGTGGGTGGTTAAGATGTGTTGGTTATGGCAAGGTTGAGGCTACAAATCCTAGAAATTAAACGATAATGTTTTAAACTTTGAGGAGGCCATGACACCCCTGGCTCCGTCCCAACATGGGTAATGTAAAGTTGTGTTATCGTGCATATCGTGTGGTTAACGTATGGTGTCGTATAACATCACTGATTTTTAATTACTTAATTCAAACAAAATTCAATTGAATCTTTTAAATTGTTAAGAATTTTAAATTTGTCAAACATACTAAAAGTAGTATTGATTTCATTGTTTGATGCATCCGATATAGCCCGTTCACACATCTTCATTTTCACCCATTGATCATCCATGCCAAACTCCAACCTCATACTATTATTGTCAATTACTCGATGACTATACACTAAGGCCAGCATCATGCTTAGTGTGTGGTGAACTAAATTTCATCAAGGCCCTTTGAGAGGCTCCTGGTACCACTTGTAGAATGTAAAGAGTGTTTCATTGATAAATGATACATCATTTGGTCACTATTATAAGCAACAATTGACATTTTAGATTTATTCAATAAATAATGTATATAGTATTTAATACATATCACATACATCATTTATTAAATGAACATAAAATGTTAAATTTTGCTTATAATAATGACTAAAGGGTGTACACGAGAGACATATTTATGGGCAATTGCTAGTTTCAAATCATAAAAGTCAGGTTACTTGTATTTCAAGTAATCTACTAAAAATATGCTAAAACCAAACATTAATCACACCAATTAACTCTAATTAGCCTAACAGTATGGTAACCCACGGTCCCTTCGCCACTTAGTGGTTCATTAAGAGCCAATGAGAACAACTAAACTCTTACTAGCATTGGATTCATTGTTTGATGCAACAGTAGTGGCCCATTCACACATCTTCATTTTCATCCACTCATCATTCTCAAACTTAGCTTGCATTGTGGTGGCGTTAAGCTCCACTGCCTTTAGCAATGCTGATGCACAATGGTTGATTCCAATTCCATACTCCTTGTAATCCCACCAGCCATTGCAAATGCTTCAACTGAATTTCATGGAAGACGGTGTTTAGGTAAATGAATTTCATAGACGAGAAATAGGTAAATGTTATAATTTGTGGAAGAGGTGTAGGTGGTCACAATGGAGCTGATTTCTTTTAATGTTAGAAGGTTGGGAGGGTGGAAGAAGTGAAGAGAGACTTCATTTTATTTTATTTTAATTTAATAAACTAATTAAAGTTTTATTATCAAGACAAAAATAATAACAGAGATCTTTTATCTTATTTATTTGTAACATTTAGGTCATTTATCTTATTTTTTCCCACTCTTATTTTTTTTAATAGGTCTCTTATGTTTTAAAATGTGCACAAGTTTACCTTTTTTCCATTTTTTTTAAAATGTTGATGTGTCGATGACTTGGTGGTAATGTCATCAATTTTTTATTATTTTTTCAAGATAATTAATTAAAAAGAAATTCTGGATATTTAAAAATAAAAATAAAATATAACCTAACAGCTTTATCTTCTCTCCTCTTCATCTTTAACCAAGAAAACAAATACCCAGAACCCTAAGAATCTAGATTTATTTATTCATCTTAATCTTTTATTAAAAAAAAATCAAAACCATTCACTCATCCATCTTCATCATCTTTCTCAAAATCTACATCGATAAAAATCCAAAAACAATTCATTTTCATTAACAACCCAAAATCTACCTTCATAATTCATTATAAAAATAGAAAATGTTAATTCACACTAAAACCAAAAATTTAATTATAGGTTGAAATGAAACTAAATAAACAGTGGAAAATTTCCGAAACAAAAAGAGAAAAGGGGGTACATCAGAAGACCTAAATCATGTGAGAATGATCAAGAAAGATGAGACCACATGATAAATATTAAGACTTAAATCTAGTTCATTAAGTTAAGAAAAAATGAAGGTGGAAATTATAAGTAATTACTTAGAGTGTGTTTGGATGAGGTAATTGAGAAATTTTAAAGAATTTAGAATTATATGCAATTCAAATGATTCAATTCAATTACTTTCATTTCTCAATATTCTTGTTTGGATGGAATGATAAAAAAATTCATTGTCGTCATTTTTGAGCAACTTTTATAAATTTGAATTTTTTAAGAATAAACTATAGGGATTTTAAAAAATAATAAAATAAATAAGAGGAATTGCACACCAATGCATCAATTCATTCACTCAATTGATGCATTTCTAAAAGTATACTCTTTAGCATTATATTTTTTGAAATTCTTCATATTAATTAATTCCTCTAAAAAAAAAATCTCAAACTAATTGAATTACCCGACCTCTATATTTAACATTTGTTTTTTTAAGAAAAATTCAAATACATTGGATATCCATTAGAATTCATTCCCCACACAAAAGGAAATAGGCTAAAGTGCATATTTCTCCCCCTAACTTTTAAAAAGTTCCGATTTTGGCCCCCTATGAACAAAAACTACACTTTTGACCCCTTAAGATTTAGCCTCTTTGCAACTTTGGTCCTTTTGATCAATTTTGACTAAGTCAACGCTGATTTGACATGCCGTGTGTGTATTTTTTAATTAATTTTTAAAAAAAAATCCACATAATCATTTATTAAATTAAATAAATAAAAAAAGAAATTAAAAATTAAAAAAATCAGACTTTTAAAAAAAATAAAATTATTACATCATTTATGTTATTATCCATTTGATTATCCTTTTATTTTATCAGTTTAACAGCAAATTACAACTCTAAATCAACCGTACTCCATTCTTCATCTTCTCTATTCTATTCATCCCAACAATACCAAGAAGCTTCAACTCAAATTCAGAAGAGAAAAAATCATCGTCATTTTTAAATTCTTTTCCTTATTTCTCCCAAAATCACCAACCAGTTCAAGTACATATATTGCATTTCAAATAAAGTAGATGGTTCCACTCCTACTAAAAAATTGAAGAGTGGATCGGGTAGGGGAATCCCTCAGAAACCTGTAGATTTGGATAAATGTTATGAAGAGGATGATAAAGATGTTGCGACTTCTATTAAATCTGGTGGAAGGGGTCGTGGTGGAAGAGGAGCATCAACACCAACATTTGGTGGGAGGGGGTGGGTAGGGAACTGCCCAGAAATCTGCAGCTATGGAAGAAAACGGTGAAGATGACGAGAATAATGTTGCGTCTGCTGCTAAATCTGGTGGAAGGGGTCGTGGCAGTAGAGGAGCCTCAGCACAAGCATTTGGTGGAAGGGCCGAGGGAGTGGTGGTAAGGGTGGATTCATGAATTTCGGTGAAAGAAAAAATCCCCCAAACAATGGAGAAAAGGTTCAAATTTATCAAGTATCTGGATCTTTCAATTGAAATTTTTTCTTTGATGATTATCTGAAACTTCTTTCATGTTCCAGGAAGTCCTTGAAGGTGCTCCCAACTGTTTAGCTGGTTCAAATAAATAATATTTTTTTTTTTATAAAAAATCTGATTTTTTAATTTTTCAATTTCTTTTTTAATTTATTTAATTTAATAAATGTTTATGTGGCGTTTTTTAAAAAATTAATTAAAAAATACGCACATGGCATGCCAAATCAGCGTTGACTTAGTCAAAATTGACCAAAATGACCAAAGTTGTAAAGTGGCTAAATCTTAAGGGGGTGAAAGTGTAGTTTTTGTTCATAGGGGGACCAAAATTGCAACTTTTTGAAAATTAAGGAGGAAAAGTGCACTTTAGCCAAGGAAATATTATAACATTCTATTTATTATAAACAATTGTTAAAATAGTTACCAAAATATAAAAACACACGGCAGTTACCTTGTTGTCTTTATCTATCAAATCTTGAACTTTGCTACCAAAAAAACTGATTTAGTACTTGATCAAACAACACAAAGGAAAAAACTAAAAACACAAGAATCATAGATCATATTAATGGAAAACATGAATGAAAAAATATATGGAAAATAGTGATATTCATACCTTTTAAGTATAATGACCACTTTGTTACACCAAATCTTCTCTCTACACATAAGAGAAAAATGAACAAATGAGAAGAAATCCAAACAGAAAGATTTATCAGAAACTAATAAAAAGTATATCCCACCAAGTTATGAAGACTACATGACATAGAAAATGAAAAAAATTGGAAAATCATCAATCTAAAATGAATTCGAAAAGGAAAAAAGTATATGGACAATGGTTTATATATGAATGATTAGTGGGAAAAAATAAAATGGGTAAGAAAGATAAGGGAAAATGAGGAAGAGGTGAAGAAAGTTTATGGAGAAAATATAACCAGAGAGAGAGAGAAGAGATCGTATAATTGAGAGAGAGAGATATATGAAATTTTATTGACATATAGTACAAAAAAAGAGTAATTTTTTTATTAGAAATCAATGCTCATTCTTTTTAGGAAACTTAATTGTTGAGTTAAGTGGGTCAAATGAAAAGATATAGTAAGTATAATGGATTGTTACTAATTGAAGGAAGAGTTTAATTGTGGTGGGTCGACAGTACAAAACTGTTTTGCACAAACAACTAATCAAAACATTTTGAATTGCCACATCAATTAATGTTTTTAAATTGACGTGGGTCAAACATGACAATTCAGAATGTTTTGATTGGTTGTTTGTGCAAAACAGTTTTGGACTGTCGACCTACCACAATTAAACTCTTGAAGGAAAATGAAAGGGTTAATGGTGGCTAGTAACTAACTAATAAAAGGGTTAATGCAATAAATCACAATTAGGGCCCACCACTATGTGATTAAGGAGTGAAAAAGTAGGGTAAAAATAGAGTTTAAGGTAGGAGTGTAAAAAAAACTCCAATAAATATAGATAGATAATTGATTTATTGTAAAAAAAACAGAAAAACTCCAATAATTTTTTTTTAAATCTCGACATTGTTAGGATTTTTGTTTGGGATCACAATTGGTTTTTGTTTTTTTTGGTACAAGATCACAATTGCTCTTTTTTTTTCTTACAAAAATAAATAATATTTGGTCATTTAAATTGATAGAGCGTATTGATACAATATACATTCAAAATTGTTAAAAACAAAAAGGATGAATATGCAAACAAATTCATAGCATCCATGTTAATAGCATAAAACGACAAAGTACATATACCTACAAATATGACTATATTCAAGTCTATGGATCTACAACGTCATGACACCAATGTCATTGATTGGATATGCATTTGATCAAAACTAATCTTTCAATCAATAAACGCGCTAGGATGAAAAATAGAAAACACATCGTACAAAGACGGTAGATCAAAACAAACAGAGTCATGCAAAGACGACAAAATAAAAAAAAACGTATAAAGACAAAAAAATGTGAAAATAGTTTATTTAACTAAAAAAAAAAGAAAAACAATTTGGAGATGTGATTTTGAATCAAAGTTGATCCTAAAACACCCTCTTTAAAACAAATTGTGATTTAAAAACATATACTATAAGTACTTCGAATATAGTCATAAAAAAATTTATTGGAGATCCAGAGACTAAAATATAATCATATTTATAGGTATGTATATGTAGTATATTCAAAATTCGAAGTTTTTTGAATATACTATATTCATGTTAATAGAAAACTAGTCTCCGGATCTATCGCTACAAATTTAAAGATTAGTTTTATATTCAAAAAACTTCGAATTCATGAATTGAACGTAAAACAAAAAATTGCACTATTTTTAATCCCTGTGAAGTTATTCTTTGTGGAGTTTAAGTCCTTGTTTAGTCAATATACAATTTTAAAAGATTTTTCTTTCACGTGTATTTAGAACATTATAAAAAATCTCCCCACAAAAATGAGATTAAAATTTGATTTCTATATCTAAGATTTTCCCTACTTTTATTTTGAGCTTTTGACGTTTAAAATATTCTTATTGAACTCATCCCATGTAAAAAAAAAATCATTTTTTAGGGGAAAATTTCTAAACTTTTGTGGATAATAACAAAGACTAAATCTGCATGTATGATAATATTGGGTACATCCCTTATTCTTAAAGCTTATTAGGTCTAGCTACAACTAAACCTAAAAATCTCCCTCTAATTATCTATCATTAATGATAATCCTCTAAACCCTAAAATATTTCCCTTCTTCTATATGTTGAATTTGAAATTCAAATTTTGTTTGCCATTTGTTACTTTCATTCCACTTCCTATGCATTTATTAAGGCAGAATTTGTGGATTTGAATTAATTAAATCAATTTTTAATTATTTTAATCAGAGTTTTAATGGATAGATGAGGATAGTATCCTTTGCTTGACCATTCCTGTTTCCCACAACACGGATTCACGCGTATCATGTTTTCCAAAGCCCTTCTTTTTATTGCTTCCTTGGTTTCTATGGGATCAGTTTTCTACTTTCATTCTTCCTTTGTTCTTTATTCAAGCCCTTCATTTATTAGATCTCAATGTTCTCTCTATCTCACTAGAACAATTCTCAAATTTGATAGCCATGTCCCATGTTCTCTTCTTCCCTCATCTCTCAACATTCCTCCCATCTCATTTTTTTCCTTTATGATGAGGATGAATTTTAGTAGGTTTTGGGTTTCAATTTTTTTTCCTTTTTTTTACGTCGTCTTTGATTTGTTCTCTTTTCTATTCTTCTCCTTTTTTTACAATATACTCATAGGTACAGTAACTAACTATAGTTCTATGTCTTCTCTATTTGTTCATTTTTCGTTTGCTACAAAATTATATGTAGATTTCTCATTTGTGTTATAATAGCTAAATAAAGATTGTGCAATTAGCCTATCAGCACATCTTTTTTCTTGTGTTATGATCATTGGTTTTTTCTTTCCTGATTTCTACTTTTTTTTTTGATGAAATGTTGTGACTCCTTCCTTGCTGATGTTTTTTTTTCTCCTTGCAGTGTGTGAAAGGAACGGCGGTGTTGTTGTTCACCTGCTTTTCTTGTGTGAAACATGTATTGGAACCAACAGAAGTAAAGGAATAAACAGCAGCTAAAAACAAGGGCCACACAACAGTCAACAACAGTTGCACCGTTGGAACCTATCCCAGCCGAATCTACTTCAATCCCCCACTCAACAGAGAGTCCGACACAAACTATCTAAGAAGACATTCGCGGGGAGTCCAACACCATTCATAATATTAACTCGCACTGATTTTAAGCCTATGCAAGCTCTAAATTCAAGAGATCTTCTTCAACCCTTCTAATTTGTTGCTCTTTTCTTTTCCACTTTATAATGCATGGGACAAGTGTGGCTGAGATCGTAAGGCAACTAATTATATTTATAATAGTATTATGTAATGAATTTGATGCATCTATAGGGTGGTATAAGTTTTACATAATAATGTGTATATACACACACACATATGCACACTGTAGAGTCCCTTCTGGATTCAATTTACTATTTCCTCAATATCACATTTCTATATTTTTACACTTAAAAGTCACTTTTTGGATATTTACAGATATCAAGTGTAGAGCTTAAGAAGAGGTGTAGGCCTTGCCAGCAGAAGAAATTAAATTTTTAGTGAATTCTGGTACTCACAAGGAAAGAATGGAAATAAAGTTTTGCAAAGGAACAACAAATTCCTTGAATCCGTCTAAGCCATGCTCGGGTATACAGCGAAAAAATTCACGCATAATCATCCCGAGCCCATGCATTCCGACTTTCAAGTGTTTTAATTGGCTAACCATGTACCCACCCAACATGAATTCCGGCCAGGAAAAACTTCATGTGGTTAAACTTATTTTGCTATGCAATGTGAGACAATTGCTCGCGATGCATAGAACTCCTCTTATTTTAAACTATGAATGAAATGTATGTACAACACTACAAATGTTGTGTATAGAAAAGAGTTCAACGATTTGTAAACGTGTAGAAAGAGCTTAAATGAGAGTTACCCAATTGTTTGTGAAAGGTTATCTATGATTAATTTGTAGTTTATGAAATTCGAAAAATCCATAGAAAATGTCAAAAGTAAAAAATTGATAGCAGTGATATCTGCATTGTGCTATGACTTAAATTGGGTTATTATGCATACTCTTTGGTTCATCCGAAATTTAAAACTGGCTTTTATATATTGGATTGGGTGTTTAATCAATTTCTTACTTCAAATGGTATCATGATGTTATACTCAAATGAGTCACTTTGTAGACCATGCACCATCTTATTAATTTTACTATGTAACTTTATCAACATTGAAAAATAATAATAAAGATAAATGATGTTTGTATAATTATTTTTTGTACAATTTTTGGGACAATATTTTTGGATTTGAATCCTCTCATGCTTATTCCTTCATAGTTATCATGCCTTAATCTCAACCATTTATTAACTTTTATTCTGTCTCTTTATTATTATTATTTTCTTCATGCATCAATCATCTGTTGGATTGAAAAAGGAGAGAATGCTGAACCAAAAGGAGAGAATGCTGTCAAAAAATATCACATCCATTGCATCACAATTCTTCACACCGATAACTATGATTGACCTTAGGTCAAGTTTAATATAAATTATGATATTGAGTATAATTTTTTTATTTAATTCAAACAAAATTTTCCCCGTGCGAGGCACACGTATACACGTTGGACATGATTCCAGGTGAAGAAAAGGTGTATTTAAGTAATGATTCAACTGTCACACAAAATCTTCCAGGTGATGCTATTGATGATGTTCACACCCCATAATTTCTAAACACAATTGTGGCTTCAGGACTTCCTAACAACGAATTAAGGTTAAAGGTTGGAGTGCCGGTTATGTTGGTGAGAAAGGATTATGCAATGGAACCAGGTTGATTATCACTAGAATGAGAAAATTTGTGTTTGAGGGGAAAGTTATATCGAAAAGTAATGTTGGTGACAAAGTCTTTACACCCAGATTATCTCTGACGCCATCAGACATGAGAATCCCTTTCAAGTTTGAAAGAAGGTCATTTCCTTTGTCTGTATCATTTGCAATGACTATTAACAAGTGTCAAGGTCAGTTATTGAAAAAGGTTGGCTTATATCTTCCAACACCTGTATTTTCACATGGACAATTGTGCGTTCCCACTTCGACAGTTACTTCAAGAGAGTGGTTGAAGATATTGACCGTTGATGAAGACGGTGAAGATTCTGATTTTACATCCAACGTCGTATTTGACAAAGTATTCTGTAATGTTTGATATTAACAATTTCATGTAGGTTATTATTTTACCATGTCTACTATTTATTGAATTTTACTATCAAAACAATATAACACGTTGTAAGAATCATTTTTTATGATTAGTTATATCATTTTAATTGTTTGTGAATTTTTTCTAGCTCATAAGACCCGTGCGGCGCACGGGTCAACTATCTAGTTAATCAAAATTCTTGAAATTGGCATGAAACTCTAAGTCCAAATCCTTTGGGCATACCGAAATTCTCCCAAAGTAACTATTGATACTACTCCTTTAAACTAGTATACGATCAATATGTTCTTCTACCGGTTGAGTTGAAGTTACAATCATTAAGATTACAACAACAAAATGGCTTGCTTGTATAGAAGGCTCCATTGTTCATGACATAGAACAAAAGAGTGGTTGAAGGTGGTGTGAAGCTATCGCTACAGATGGTTACCATGGTTCGAGCATATCCTTCACCGATGTGAAGGGGTTTATCTGCAAAGGCACAGAATGAGAGGGTGTACTTTATTTTCGGTGAGGCACATCCTTATTTCTGGACCATATGGCGTGGATATGTTGGTTTTGCCCCTACGGCTCAATGTACGGACGACCGTTGGATCAAGAGCAGCTCTAGAAAACCATTTGACGTAGCTGGTACTTGTAGACTATATCAGCAGTTTGATGTCTTAAACATTTATTATTTTGTGCGACGTAGCTACTGCTCGTAAAATATAGTAGCATTTGGGGTGTCTTACTGGACCTTAGATGCAACAGTGGACTCGGGATCTATAGGAGTGCGCCTTAGTCATCTCCAAAACAAATTCTAAAATTGTTTGTTCTCTTAAAAAAAAATAGTCTATTTTGGGTGTTAGCAAATATATAAGTGTGAGGATCCATAAATCCAATTTATTAAAGTTTTAGAAAAAAATGTGGTGTTCTATTCACTTGTGTAGTTGTGTTATTACTCTTGACCGAATACAAATGACAACCGGTTCACATAAAATAAATATTAGTTTATATTTTTACTTCTTTATGAATATCCTTCTACATCTTAAAAGTTAAAATATTGCAAGATAATTTAAAAACTAGTTTTTTTTTTAGGGAATTTAATAAGTAGTTAACAATAATTTCTTTCTGAAAGAAAAAATTAGTATTAATATGCAGTCATATATTCTCCTTTAAAAAAATGTAGTCACATATTTTGTCTCGTCTTTTTCAACTATCCCTAGAATATGTATGTTTAATTCTCTCATTTTTATAAAGTTAAATATACACAATATTAACTATGATTACTATGCCGAGGATGTGTTCCATTATAGGGTAAGAATTTGAGTCTGCAACCTCAAAGAATAAAATTTACATCTTATATAAAACAGTTGTAAATTTTTTATTATTCAAAGAAAAAGTTGTAAATTTTTTATTAGTGTCACAATAATTAGGTAGATTCTAGGGTGAGGGTCCAATTAAGTCTCTCACCAGTGGACCACGAAAAAAACACCACTAGATAAAATAGATGGTTCAGATTTATTTAAATTAAAAATGAGAACATATACAACTACTCACATCAATCATATCCTAAACCTATGTTACACCCTTAGTATTTGTGGTTACCCCCCGAATTGACATAAACATCTTTAATTCCTTTTTAAATTTTCAACTATTATCCTTTGTCTTCCTCTCCTATTTGTCCATTTTCCTTCGTCTCCCTCCCCCCTTCATTTTTCTCTTCTTTTGTCTCCCTCTTCCTCTCACTTTCAAACTGAAACCATTTTCTTTACCTATTTATTTGCATTATAGTCCTATTTTAATTTCATTTATGTTAGTCCAATTCATAATTTGTTGCAATTAATCAGTTATGTTAATCCAATTCAAAATTTGATGAGTTAAATTAATTCCATAAAATGAACAAATCAAGTGTGTAATGACCCTGATCTTTATCTTGCTATTATGTGAATTCAAATGCAATTCAAGTGCATATCCCTTATTTGCAACAAAGATCATGTATATGAATTTTTTTTTAGGGAAGATCACGAATAGGATTAAATAAATAGATTCATTTATGTGAATCGAATTTATGGGTGTTAACATTCTGCATATACATTGTTTCCTTTATGAGCAAGGGTAATTTTGGTATTATAATTAAATTTTAATATATTTTGGGTGTAACCAGATAGTTTCAGGATGTAAGTAGAAAAAATCTAATAACATAGAATGTAACTATTACAAGATATGATTGAATGTGAGTAGTTGTATATGTTCCCATTTTTAATTTGAATAAATTTAAACCATGTATTTAATCTAACGGTGTTTTTTCGTGGTCCACCGGTGAAGAACTTAATTGGACCCTTACCCTAGAATCCACCCAATAATTAATAACTAATAGAAAGATGACCCTAGTATAAGATGTTCCTCTATCTGTATTTTGATGTATATATATCTAGTTGTTTACTTTAATTTAATTAGTTTTTTTCGTTCGTAATAACATCTTAATATTTAAATTTGTAACAAAAAAATTCAAATAAAGTGGTTAGTTTTCAAATTTATTATAATTAAGGTGTAAATTTAAAAAATCAATTGAGTTCCTACGGGTAAATTTGTCCAAAAAAGTCCGACCAAAATTAGCTAAAAGTTAGTTAACACTCAAGTTGTTTTTTATATAGTGGTATTGATACTTTTTTTTGGACAGAAAATGGTTTTGATACTTATCCTTCGCAACACTACACCATTTTTCTTTGTTGGTAACAGTTGAAAATGCCTTGAAAAACGTAGCCTAAATGAATAGGGACGTTTTCAGCCGTCTTCTATGCAAACATTCCTATTATTTATTTATTTTGGTCAAAAGAGATGAGATTAAAAAAACAAACACTACACCATTTTTCTTTGCTTGCAAACATTCCATATTACTTAAGTTGGTGTTTTTTCGCTCTTTAGCAACACTTTTTGAAATCACTGCCTAAACTATAGAAACATGGGACGCTTTTTGTCGTGGCTTCTAAGGCAACGTTTTCAAATGTTGTAATATCTGGCAAGAATACAAATAGTTCTCTAAAAGTGAACGGTAAGACCATTTATGTAGATTTTTAGGATAATCGAAAAATCATTTGACATGAGATAACTCAGGATTAGAGCTGAAAACGAGTCGAGTTGAACTCGTATGAGTTGGACTCGACTAGATAAGAATTGACTCACTCCAAACTTCGATTCAAGTTCGATGTATTCGATATGAACATTTTTTTAACACGAGTTTGATTCGTTTAAATTTCACTAACAAATTGGATCGATACCACTATATGGACCTGGACCATGCCCGGTCATAATGCCACTAAGGAAAAAAATAGTAGCACTTTATACATGCATTTCTCTGTGTATCTGCTACTCCTCTCTGATGTTTTTAAACTCTATGATGCAGGACTAATTTAAGTATACATGTTTGGTTAAAAGTTCCCACAAGTATTTTTACTTACAAGTATGTTATTAGTTTTTTGTCTCTCTTTTATTATAATTATTGTTAATTAAATTAGTTATAATTCCTCTAAAAACAAGTACATTAATATTATCTCTAAAAAAAGTATTGCTCAATATCGTTTTACTCAAGTTTTATAAAACTTATTTTAACCCGACGAGCCAACAGTCCTGCTCCATTATTTTGGTGGGTTAGGCGGGGACGTGTCAACTAATAGTAAAGGGTTTAAAATTTCAACTCACCCAATCAAGAAAAGACGGGTTAAGCGAGTTAGTCCATTGAATTTAAGGGTGTTAACCAATCCAAAAATAAACTGCAAACCAATCCAAAAATAAAAGAAAACCGCTCAAAACCGAAATATTTCAAATCTGTTTGGACAACTTTGAACATGAACTGGTCAATTTTGTTCGGTTTTATGACCACAACTCCAAAACATAACGACTCTGATCATAATTTACCGATCTCTTAAAATTACTACTTTATATCTTTTATAATGTTAGGGCTGATGTTTATTTTACATAATATGAAAGTAAGCAATTTCCACCAAGATCATGTAGAGCATATCTACATAGAAGTCTTTGAAATCGTAAACATGAAAGGAATAAAAAATATTATGCTGAATGACTTTGTATTTGAATTTAAATCCAACGTTTTTTTATTTTACAAAAAAATCCAATGTTAGATTAGTGCACTCACTTACTTTGATTTCTTTAGGGACTTACTGTTAATACCAAAAATAAAATATCTGGTCAAACTCATGATTCTATTTTCGACAAGGCAGATAGGTTGTTTCGACATGCTGCAAAGTGCAAAGAGATTTCGATTAATAACATACAGACTTCGACACACCACAATTTTGACCAAAGACAAGGAGAAATAATTCGAAGTTGCAATTAGAGCGCATGGCGGGAAACAAGGCTGAAGTTTATTGAAGTTATTTTCTAATATCTTGTAATTATGCCAAGTGTAGGGCTCTAAGTATAGGAAGTTATTGGTAGTTTTTCCTACAGAGGTCTATATATATCAGTTTGTAATAATAACAATGAGTTGATTTCTTGATTTCTGAAAGCTCTGCAACACCCACATGCCGCATGAGCAATCGGGTTCAGGAATGGACATAATGATAGATTCCAACCACCCTTTACATTCCTGCAATTTAATAACAATGTTCTTGTTTTACTTTCCTTATTCTTTTGCATTTCTTTTCATCTTTATTCTATTTCTTTTTCTTTTTAACATGCTCATTTGAGCAATTTTCTATCATGTTGTCATGAGACAATTTGTTATTACAAGATGTTGGATGCATTTCTGACATTAATGTTCTTAAAGAATGCATGAAGTGATGTCATAAACCGCGAGGCTTGAACGGTCCCCTTTAAAAATACATTTGTTACCATCGATGATAAATGAAGTTTACGTTACCAAAAATCGGTGTAAACACTTACCTTGTGTTTGAATGTTATTGAATATCTCGTAGTGTCAATTAAGTGTTCAGAGTATATATATTTACGATATCTATAAACTGAGGTATTTTAATTTTACATAAAATAAGTTCCTTTTAGAAATTTTAGATAAAACAGTTTTATATGATAAAGTATCAAAATAATTTTTCAAAGACTTAAATATGTGTTTAGTCCCTGTAAATATGACTCACTTGAGTTTCTATTCCTATACTTACTAATCCTTTTAAAATTGTCATGCAATTATTAATCATTTGAGTTTTGATTCTAAACTCATTTAATTATAGACGTGACATGTGATTACATACGTGACATTTGGATAACCGAAAATTGATCTAATTTAAACCGCATTAAATTGAATATGATCGGTTTCTTTAAGAGAAGAAATCCAAGCCAAACCGTAAATATCTCAAGCTTTAAATCTAATTATTTTTTTCCTCGAAATTGAACCGCACCGCATACACCTTTAAACCCAATCCATCTTATGATCCTATTATTATTTATTTACTATATGAAACAGTGACATAAATACTTTCATAGTTTCTTGAGTTATGCTGTCAACTATATATATATGGACACAAAATTTGGAGTCGAACATATTATTATGCTAATAAGCAGCAAGAAAGCATGCGTTGTACGTGTCTAGACATATGATTGGCGCCTCTCAAAAAAAGACACTAAAGTTGACACATGGCCACAAAAGACACGATAGAGTGGACACAAGGTCACCCCCGTACTTGACAACTATATTGGCAAGTAAGTAGGGGTGGACAGCGGACGGGTTCGGGCCCAAAACCCAAATCCGAGTCAACCCGCGGGTGACATATCCAGACCCAAACTCGTCCGTTTATTAGATCGGTTTAAACGGTTACGGTTTATCGGTTTCATCGGTTCATTCGGTCGGATTTCACCGGTTTAAAAGAAACAAAAAAAAAACAAAACTTAAACCCAGATTCTAAAGAAGAGAAGGAACATGATACATATACATAGAAATCAAACAAACTTTCATTCTCATACAGATCAGGGAAATATGATGATGAATGGTGTTGTTTCTCATTTTAAGTGATCTTTAGAATATAAGATTGAATGATTGATGATGAAGTGTTGCCTCATGTGTTGTGCTTCAAGGAAGCTCTTGCAAGGAAGAAGCGTGTTGATGTTCATTGGAAAGAAAAACAAGCTCTAAAACGTTGAAGAAAAAAGAATGGGCATAAAGAGAGAATGTAGATCTAAAAAGTTGGTAGTACCCTTGGTCCATATTTTTTTTTAAGTATTTACTCTACTGGTAATGCATAGGGGTGGACAAATACCCGTGGCCCGCTCAAACCCGCAAAAACCGACCCTAAAAAAGAGAAACGGGCGACTTAAAATGGGCCCACGGGTCAAAAAACATACATATGCGGTTTCTGTCGGGTTTACACAGGCGGGTTCGGTTGGAAATATTGGACCCCTCGGTACCCGAACCCGCCCGCAAATACATGTATCACTATTGCTGATTAATGTTGATCCACCGAGAATGAATGACAATCAATACAATATATTTTTATTTTGGAAGTATATTATAATGGCATTCAATTTTCGGTACAACTGTACAAGTGTTCAGCAAACTAATGATAACGTTTGTTGACTAATTGAATACTTTTATATTATATTTATTTCATAGTTATTAATATTTATTTTCATTTTAGTTTCCATTGAAAGATAACAGAAAAACCTCAATCTCTCTCACTCTTGTATTTTCCATTGAAAGCTAACAACAACACTTCAATCTCTCTTACTGCTTCTTCAAACGTCTAACAACATGTTGTATATCTGTCTCTTTTGTTCTTCTCTGGACTATCTTCCTCCTATTTCCTCTTCTCCATCTTCTTATGCTTCTCAGATCTCAGTTTTTATTTTCTTCTTCCTTTTGTTGGTTGATGTATTGATGAATGATACAGATATGAGGATATGATACCGTTTTTTCCATATTTTTAGACTAAATCTTTAAACCCGCACCTACCCATCCGAGAAACCCGTGACCCGAACCCGTGCAAACCAAATGGAAAAAATGGGCAGAAAAGGGTCTATATACACAAACCGCGGGTTGGGATGGGTCAAGGGTTTTGGGCCGAACCCGTCCGTTGTCCACCCCTAGTAATGCAAACAGAAGATATGCTCTAAGTCTAGAGAGACTACTTGTAGATAGTACAATACTTAGGAATAGGTGTACGAGTATAATAAAATAAGCTAATGTCTTGGAATTGATTTTTTTTATGAGTTCCAAGACCACTAGATGGGACGATACGTGTCTGACCATCTAAAGTCAACTTTCATATATAATAATTTTATTGTTGTATGTGACTAAAGTACAGATTCGGACGGTTACGGTTTTCCGATGGGTTGAAATTTGTCATCCGAATCCGACCGTTGAAACCGTGCAGAATCGTAAAGTTTGCCTTGTTTAACCCACGGGTTCAACTCGACCCGCCCAAATGGTCACGGGTTTGTTCGGATTGGACGGTTTTCGGGCGGGTACGGTGATTCTGTCCAGCCCTATTGGCAAGGTTTGTTGAACCAATGAGAATTTACCAACACACATGACAACTATGCAATAACATGACTACCGTAACAACTAACAAGATACAAGAGTAATTATTTGTGTCTCCTCACAAATTCAACCACAAAGTTTTGTACCCTATATCTGGAGTAGATATCAAATCAAATAGTAGAAAGAAAAAAATGAGGTCCTTCGAATTCCACATACTTCATATGGAATGGAAGTATGCAAGTTAAATTCCAGAATATAACTTTTTTTGTTCTAAACTTCAAATACCCACCATACATCTTCATCATCAGTAGTGCCATCTTCAACAGTTTCGATCTCCACTGGCTCTTCATTTTCTTCATCAATGTATATGCCCACTTCTTCATATTCTTCATTGGTGTCTATGCCTGCTTCTTCATCAGTGTATATGTCTGCTTCTTCATAATCTTCATCAGTGTCATATTCTGCTTCACTTTCATCAAATTCTTCGTCTTTGTAACCTTGGCACAACAAAAGTTGTAGATTTAAAACACGGGACATTCTTGATCGTCTTGAAAGTATTTTCATTGAGAGTTCCACCACCAAATATGTACAGCTGAGACAAGAAAACATATATATAATGACATGAGCAACCAAACTAATTGCAAAAGAAACTTGGGATATAAGCATGTTAATTATATATAATAAATTGATAAGTCACCTATTATGTTTCAGTTCTTCAGAGAGTTGTTTCATTTCAGCTAGCATGTCATTTAGCTCCCTCATTTTATATATGTTGGCAAGGCTAACAGGATCTTGCATGGATGAATACAACACTGGGATCCAACTATCAAAAAATTCCTAAATAGGAAATGACAAAAAGTAAATAAATGACAAAACAATTTTTTTTTTTAGTAAAAATGACAACAATTAACTTACAAACAAACAATAAACAATAAAACAGTAACTTACAAGAGTATTTGTAATGTTTGGTAAAGAGTCACTTGCTGCATTCGTTATAGCTTGTAGGTCATCCCAAAAGCAAAAGCAGTCACCAGGACCATCCTTAGAGTCAAAGTCTGAATCAACATACACAATCAGTAAAGACTCATCCTTTACCTTGACAATCATCAAAGGGTTGTTCAGTTTTTTCAATGCTCTAACAACCACTTTTATGTCAATGTGATTATCCTTCCTTCCTACTTCCAGAACTTCCCTGAATTTTGATGGCAGATGGGAAGTGACCATCTCACTTAGGAGCATATTGTTCAACAGATTGAAGTATGCTTCTCCAAATGTAATGTGGAGCAAACATGCACACACAACAACCCTTGAAGCAATAAAAGGCAAACTTTTCCAATTTACCATCCAATCTAATTTTTCACTAAAGTCAGCCAAGAAATTTAGAAAAAACATGCAGATCTCTTTCAATTGCTCGGGTCTTATACCACCCAACAAACTCAGTCTTGATATAAACAGTTTGTTATGTTGAACGAGCCAATCTGCCAGCGCCGACTTGGTAACATACATAGTTCCATTTTCCAATGAGGTTAAGGTCAAGAGCCTCTCGATCATGTACAACTGTCGGAGAGTCGCTACAATACCTTCATCTGTGTTCAAGTTCTGTTCGACAGCTCTGTTCAAATTTTATTCAACAGCCCTATAAAATGCCAAAAATTTATGTAGCTCGCTAACCTGTTTCACATAGCATCCAATAAAGTCATGCCATGACTTGTTGTCTTTGAGTTTCTTCATTATTGCCGTATATACCTCCTCTTTCAAATTTGGAGCGCAGAGTACAATTTGTGCAGCAAGTAATGTGTCACTTTCACTATACCTGTCTTTTCCACAAATTTTTTCACGCAAGTATTCTGCAGCAACCACTGAACAAACTTCATTGTTCCTTACCAAAGCCATGTCTTTGGTCATCAATGTATCCCATCCCAAAGGATTTATAGCATCAATAAACTTCAGAAAGGCTTTTTTCGAACCTTCTCAAATTTATTCGATACCCTATCATTCCTCTTGATCATACGCCAACACGGTTTGATTGATTGTATAAATTGAACCACCTCAAATATGTGCAGTATCAAAATGAAATTAAGATCTGAAGAAGTATGGCTTTTCATTGAAAAATTAAGGAGACGACAAAGTGCGTTGTAACCCTGCACAACAAAAATCACCGTTTCTTGAATCCAAATTTCCATAGCACAAGTAGCCCAACCTTGAAACTCAACAGAGACCAGCCTTCCATTCATTTTTAGATATTCATCCTTCAATTGTTCCACCCACTTGGCATCAGGCATGAGCAGAAGATAAGTGCCATCTAATTTCCACACACCAATGTAGCTCAGCACAAACTTCCCAAGCTCACTGAGAACATCAAACTCACTGCCCAAACAATTTGTCAATACCTTCATGTTTTTCTTCAAACATGACCAACAATATAAGAAGGTCTCCATAGAAAGTTCCCCCATAAACATCATTTCTTCCAGACAACTATCATAAAGCCCAAACAGATTTTTTGGCCAAACAGATTCATCAAGATATAGGTAATCATGAAAGTCCAAAAGCTTCTTCAAACACAGGGTTATCCATCTAAATGAACCATGTATTCGGCTACCTTTCAAATTATTCACTACTTCAGTAATGTTCTCATGATCATCTGATGATAGTAGTACCTTAGTTTCCATAATTGCACGCTAATGAAAGCTGATTGACACATTTGTTGCAAATTACAATGCTTTTTCAAGAAGCTCAGCTTTCTTTACAAACGGTATCAAAGGCCACCCTGTGTTTTCTTCTCCAAGCCAAAGAGAATTGGCAAGTGCAGTCGAAAAAAGAAGCTCATAAGCTTCCTCAAACTTACCAGAATTTCCTAAACTATCAGCCGTAAGTAGAATATTGTCCAAATAATGCTCCGTTGTTAGTTAGCAAAAAATTTCACTGTTAGTTTGGAGTGCATGCAAAAGTTCACCATATAATAAAACAATCATTCAAACACTGTATCCATAACAAAGTAAGTAATAATCTAAGTTCCACATACATTAGATTAGAGATGCACAACAGACATTTCACCAATTCTAAGAGCAATATGCATATCACAGTTCTTACTCATACTGCTAGTGATTAATTAGTGTCTATGTAGTACCGACACTTCGTCTAAGGCATGCTTGGTGTCACGTATTAGTGTCCAACACAAACAAATATGATTACATTCAATTAAGTCATTTTCTCAAATAATTACGGTGTCGACATGTCGATGGATGTGTCGGTGGTGTCGTTGTGCATGTTTCGGTGATGTCGTTGTGTCCGTGTGTTGTCATGTCCGGTCATAATTTTGTTTCAGTCAATGTATCCAATCTCTAATGAAGTAGCAGTTTACATGTTTCAATTACCCTAACAAGAGTACTGAATTAGCAATTTACATGTTTCAATTACCCTAATATGTCGTTAATTTGTAAAGAATATTGTAGAAATCATTCATATCACAATGTTTTGATGATTTTCATTACGGTTTCGATTAACCCTAACATATCATCAATTTGCAGTGAATCATGCAGAAATCATTTATAGTGTTTTGTCGATGATTTTCATTACAGTTCTAATTAACCTAAACAGATCAACAATTATCAATGATTTTCACAATAATTAACAAAAAAAGGAGGGAAAATCATCAAGTTAACTAAACGAAGAGAATCTGGTGGAGGTTGAGTTGAAGAAGAAGAAGAAGAAGAAGAAGATGTCATTGAGTAGAGTAGAAGAGAATAGAAACGGAAGAGATGCAGAGAGAGAAGATACAGAGACGGTTATCTGAGAACGAATGAGAGAGAAGATAGGGTAATATGAGTAGAGACGAATTTCATCTGAGAATGAATATGAATTCTGTTATCCAGGTCCTCAACGCGGGAGCGGGTAATGCTTCACGTAACACCGAATCAGAGTTTAAATTTCAAATGCATAAGAAAAAAGGAAAATGGGGGAAAACTTCAACTTTTTACTTCAAATAAAAATGACTTCAATTTTATAATAATTTATTTTATATATATATATATATATATATATATATAATAATAATAATAATAATAAATAGGTAAGGGTATTACTGACAAACCAACAATTAATGTTGCATTGAAATTTGAAAGTGATAAGTAATGTGAAACAAATTATTCTTCAGAAGCGACAAATACTGTGAAACGGAGGGAGTACCTACTCTGAAGTCAAATACTTCAAAATAGATGACGTATCAGTATCTTATACGTATCATGCATCGTTACCCGCCAATACACCCCGATACGTATCGGGAGAGTATTCTGTGATTAAATTTTATTTTTTTAAAAAACAATTGTTCGATATTTTTTTAATATACACCAGGATACGTGATGTTTCTATTATTTTTTGGATATATGTAATTGAATAAGTAAGTAATAGTGTTCTCTTTTTGGAATAAATTATAGATGTAATTGATTAATTATCCCTTTTTTTATTATAAATAATATTTATATTTATATTTCTTTGTTGTTCGTCATTTATTTTATGTCTTTTTGTTTATTTGATAACGTTGCTTGTTGATTGTCATGTCAATGCAATTTTATTGGTGTACCTTACCGTTATTCTATGTTTGTTTGGTTTAGATTTTGCGCCTATTTATTTTATTTTGAGTTTTAGTCTATAGATTTTTATTTTTTTTAAAAAAACTTCTATACATTGTATTTTGAGTTTTAATTTGTTGTTTAAATTTTATTTTTTTTAAATATTTTAACCGTATCTTGGCTTCATTACGACGTCCGTAAATTTTCCACAAGGATTCGTAATCCAAGAGAATGCGGAAAATATAACTTTTGGTAATTTAACTCAAATCTTGTTGCAAATATCATTAATCAGTATCTTGTTGCAAACATCATTAATCAGTAATTAAATAAAATAAAATAAAACCTGTAAAAGTCGTGTTATATTAAAGTAATTAAATAAAAAACCAAATCATTGATCAGTTTATAAAATAGAAAATGCCATGCAACATGCCACTTCATTGTAGTCAACTTGTGCTTAACACATTATGCCTGGTTTAATTTCCAACAATGAATGATCTTGACAAAATTTATTAGAGTTAAATGGTAACACATCCTTCAAAAATGCTACGATGAAATGAAAATTTAAAAACCCTTCAGCAATACCAACCACGAGTTACCCTTGGGATCAAAAATAGCAAGGCGTGTTTTTTTTATTGTGCTATTAGCAAACACATTCAAGTAATATTCTAGTGGAATGACACGAAGTACATGAAAACTCAAAGCTAATATATTCCAACATAAATTGAAATCATTCTCGGTTCACATAGCCTTTCGTTCTAAACTGCATACTTATGAAGAGTATGTGCAGTGCACGTGATAAATGCACTCTATAGGTTTCTTGGCTCCTCCACTTTCCTATAAAAAAAATACAATGTCGTTTTTTATATTGTTAGATGCATCAATAATACCTGCAGATTCAAGAGAAAGGTCTTCTCCTAGATTAAAGTAAACTTCCACGGCACTGTGACACTCTTAGAACTGACAATTGGGAGAAAAAATGACCCTACCCAACGTTATGCATGAAGAGTATGACACTCTTGAATGAAAGAAAATATTAACAATATAAATTCAATTCGTGATAAAACAATAATACAATCCTCTGACTTGTTAAAAAGTTGAAACTATGAAGTAAAATCAAACATTTCCCTCCCTTCAATCCAAACACCAATTCTGCCAAAATTTGAACAAAACAAAGTGTTTATCATTAATCATTTAGTTGGCAAATCATAGTTAAAAACATTTGTTTTCAGATAAGTGTGTCATACCTTAAACAAAGTCTTGGACACCAATACATGCGCACAATCATAGTTAAAAACAAATCACATTTGATATACCTTCAAAAATCTCATTTGAAAACATAAACAACCTCAATTCAAACAGAAATAAAGAATAAGAACTTGCAACCATGGGAACATAACTTCACTCTTCATGACCAATCCAATGCATTGATCATTTCCATCTCTTTCTATTTACTCCGAATCAATGAGAACCTCCTACTAAAATCTAATAGTAGTATGAGCATCTTAACTAGAGATGCAAAATTGCAACAAAAAATAAATAAATCAACTGCATAAACTGTTTCTGCATCAAAACCTCCTACAAATTGCGTTGAGTGATAAATATAAAACTGCAAATATCAATATTGACATAGAACTAGTAAGCTATGAACTTAGAAACCACATCAATCCAAGTCTAATCATCTCTCAAAATATGCTTATCTATATTCACAATCTTATTTATGCAAAACCTTTCGCAGTCTAAACAAATTTATTTTGTTCTCAACGAAGTATAAAGAAAAAATTTGTTAAATTTTGCATTGGAAGATGGACTAGTTTATTTATTGGTGCAATGGGATTGAAAACAATGGAATAAACCAATGCATTAAGAAGATATTGATATAATTGCAAGCATCTCACTATCAAATATTTTAGTAACAACCATTCATTAAACAAAATTTAAAATTTGGAAACAAAATAAAAGTGATTTGTTAAAAATATACACTTACCGTTAAAGTGGGTTAGTGGGAGGAAATACGAATCATTGATAGAAGCACACTTCAAAATTCATGTCAATAACATTAAACCAACTCAAATGAGTTGACTTGGTAAACAAAACTTAAAATCAGTTTTCCAAATTCCATGACCATAACTTGGTGACCTCTCTTACTTTATTATCCTCATCTCGAAAATTAAATGAACAAATAAATAAAATAAAAAAGAACTACAATACCCTCTCAAAGAAAAGAACCACAATACAATTACCTGACCTGGCCTTGATGAAGCAGAAAACATGTTTGGTTTACATTGATAAAATGTTAAATTACATTAATCAGGACAAAAGCCTACTAACTAGAACCCTATTCTCTTGTGCTTAAAACACATGACAATGATATTAACATTTCAAGTGCTCTTGCCAATAACATTAATTTTATTGAACTGGCGCATTTTTTCAGCCTTCTTATTTCTAGAGTTCCATTCCCTTTTTCTCCATGATTGGTGAAGGTGACATCATGCTCCTTTGTGTTGTTATTTGGAAGGAAATGAGTAATGGTAGTAGAACTAGGATTTAGGAAGGCCGTATACTTATACCCTTTAGCTCCATTGATGCTAATTTTGTCATCTTCTTCTTGGGCTAGTAAATGAGGTGGTGGATATTGCTCCAAATCATTGCGTTCCCATTCTTCAATATCTATGCCACATTCAACACCACTTGTGCCTGCCATTGCCAAGGCTTCTAAAGAAACCACCATTTTCAGAAGAAATGTATATTATAGTTTGTTCCGGAAGAATGTGTCTCAAATTGCTCAAAGATGTGTTTGGTTGTTTTTGTTGTACGGTAGTCTTCAAAGATATATATAGAGAAAGGAGAAACCGTACGTGTGAGAAGGAGACAAGGATTTTTACCGTGAAAAATACATTTGACTTGGTTTTGTAAAAATCAAACATGGTTTTGAATAAGGCAGAGTCGTTACACTCGTGAGCATGAATATTCCTAGTCAAGTCAATTATATTTTTTTAATTCTCCTTTCAATTGCATATTAAGCTAATGATTCACGTGAAAAGTGACGATTGATGATTGAGGCACTGATGCAAATGCAAACGCATACCCTGTCGTCAAATTCCCCTCGAAGACTGTCTCAAGAGATGAACATGATTATCCAAGAAGAGTTGGAAGCACCTGCCATGGCTTTTGTTATCATCTAGTACACAAATATTATGGTTTTAAACTACGGTCGTGGTTGTGTTTACCCTACAAACCTTTTTATTGTAGTGAAATTGTGGTTGCATCCTCAATTTAGAACCATGATTCGTATACTATTCCTTTTTATTTGTATTAAGAAAAATTGATAGTGCAATTAAAATATGTATAAATTGTATGTGAAAATTGGATTTTATGGCTGCATACACATCCAAAATTAAGCTCGCTATTGGAGTTTTATATCACAACACATTCAACACCTTAATTGAAGTTATATGGAATCTCACATTGATTATGTTTCCTTAGATGTATAAATGTGTTTAAACACCTTCATCCTTTGAGTTAACTTTTGAGATGAGATTCAAATATATTTATATTATATCAAAATCGAGTAAATGATTCCAATGTTGGAATTTGACTCGTATGTGACTCACATTAAACGTGAGGGTGGGTATTAAGTTGTATTAGAGTTCCTCATACAAAAAAAAGGTTGCATTGGAGTTTCACATATTCAGATTTACGAATTGGTCGGTGTATAAATGTATTTGAGCTTACTAATTCTAGATTTGAGATTCAAACACATTGAACACTCATCCAGATTCCAAACAAAAGATAAACAGGTTGATGAGTCTCGCTGTTTTTTCTCGATATTTTGAACACCATTATGAATTCATCATATCGTGGCCTTAAAATTCCCAAAAAAATCTTAACCTTAGACACAGACAATCAACTCAATAATGGATGCGAATTCCCAACCGTTAAGAAAATTCTGCATTCACACAGTCAATTAAACCAAGTCGTTTGATGCATCCAACGATATAGATTGATTAATTTTGTCATTCTCATTGTTAGCCCAAAAATGAAGTCGTCCAGCTAAGAAAACATTGACAAGAAAAAACGACATGAGAAAACAACAGCCATCAACGCCTCACCGCCACAACTTCGTCCCAAATCTATCCCTTTTTCCTTCAACCGCACTCGGTCAATCATCCCAAACCCATTTATCGTCCAATGTTTAATCCATTTTTCTTCAAAATCCCAAACATTCTTTATGTGTTCGAGTCATGGATTTCTTCTTTATCAAAATAGTAGACCGCTCAAATGTTGAGAAGGTTTTTTCTTGGCCAAAATAGTTGAGACTAGAAAGAAGAAGAATTAAACATGATCACGTATTAACAAAGCTGAGTACCATTAATTAAAAAAAAAAAGTATCATTAAGCGAAGAAGAAAACGCAGGGAGAAGTGAAGAGGATGGTAGTTGTTGGAGAAATCAAAGTAATGGAGGTAAAAAAGAAGGGTGAGGATGGTGGCAAAGGAAATTGCGGTAGGCATTGAGAGTTTGATTCTGTGCATGTTACGACAGAGGACAAACAGTGAATGACGCGACTGCAGTGAATCCTGATCCCTCAAAAACCGATTTCTGTTCATGTAAAATAAAGAAGGTAGGTATGGAAAAACTTATTTATCCACTCGTGAAATCGATCTGATACACCATAGACTTTCCAAGAAAAAGTGATAGCATATATGAATGAACCTTGGATTCTCAACAACCAAATAAGAATAATAATTAAAAAGCGATAGCATATATGAAACATTAGATTCTCAAAATCCAGCGAACCTTAAAAAATCCTATTATACAGTCAACTATACACAAACACATAGAATAAATACGCATGTTCAATGTCTGAATCTAATGTTAAGATGCTAATAAAACCAACAAGAAATGAAACTAGCTACGACGAAATCCCAAAACTTCCTCCAAACAATAGTTATCAATAGACCCAAAATCATGAAAGAACTCTTCATCCATCTCCATAGGATCTTCACTCTCCTCAGCAGCAACTTGCTTCCCTTTCTTCTCATCTTCCAACACAACAGCAGGCATATGACCCTCAAACAAAGCAACATGTCCAAATAACTTATCCTTCCTAGAAAAAGTACTCCCACAAGAACACTTCCACTTAGACTCACCACATTGCCTCATATGACTCTTCAAATCCGAAAGCATTGAATAATTCTTCTTACGACAAAGATTACATGAATACATCTTCGGACAATGACTCCTCTTGAAATGAGTCTTCACACAAATCACCGATTTCAATGCTTTGAATTTCTTATGCTTCTTGTTTCTGTTACATCCTTCGAACGGACACGAGAATCGACTTGGACGACGGACCACTGTTAAAGGCTTGGCTAAAGCTTCCGGTGTCTTAAATTGATTCCCGTGCGCTCTCATGTGCATCCGGAGATTCGCGTCGCGCTTGAAGCCTTTGCCGCATATCTCGCAGAAGTGGAGATGTTCCGCGAGCAATTCCATGGCATCGAGCTCAACAATTTCGCAATCGGAATATTCCACGGCGGCGAGGGGGTTGCTGTTGACAGAATCGAAGGTGACGGAGGCGCCGGGAACGAGGGCGGCGGCGTTGACTATGGTATGGTGGAGGACGGCAAAGATTTGGTTGGAGACGGCGGTTAATTGATCGTTGGTGACAGGAGCGTTGGTGGTGATGGATTGGGACAGGAATGTTCGAAGAGAATCGATGCTTGTCTGAACCAGGGATAGGTTCTGAAGTGGAACCTGAGGGTCGGGGGTATTGTTTGGATCTTGTTGCTGGTGAAGTATCCGGGTAGTGTGATGGGAATCTAGGCTCGGATTAGACATATTTCTGGTTGGGTTAGGGTAAGACATTCAACGCGGTCTCCGGGGAAGAATATGAGTAGAAAGAAATGGAGATGATGGATACATAAGAGAAGGGTAAAAAAGAAAGTGAAAGTAAAGATAGTAAAAACTCGGTTAGCCCTCACACTTTGAGTCGGCCGACTATCATCATTTTCATTTAATTTTTGTTAAAAAATACTATAATTTTAAAATAAAGTATCATCTGATTATATATACCGCAGTGCTATATGGCACGAGAGCCAATGGCATCACGATTGCACGACACTTGCGTTCTTAGCTTAAACCTCGCACAACTTCCCTTTCTAATTATCATATTTTAACCCAGATCTCCAATTGTTTCCACCACCATCTCACCACTTCTATAGTGATATAACCTCATTTACATGTTTTTGGACTTTATAATTTCTTAAGTCCGACCTACTTAAAAAATTACAAGTAAGAGATTGGTGTATTATCCGTTATAGAATCGTTTTTGAGGTTTGATCTATCCTTTTTAAAGGCCTGAGGAAAGCCTATTTAAAAGTTTATTTTACACTAAGGTCTAGCAACACATGTAAGCCTACTATTAAATAAGCCAAAACATATGAAGCCTTAAAGCACATGAATATGTATGCTACTAAATAATGAAATCGTACTGAGGTCTGATCACACCAATATATCTGCTGCTAAATAATCTATCATATGAAGGCTTGAGTTTATGAAAAAAAACTTCAACAATATCAATAATGGAAGATATATTATATATAAAAATATGAATAGGCCACCATGGCGGGCTTAATATGTTTTTTTGTAAGTCTTAACCTGACCTATTTAATTAAATAACTTTATAAAAAACTTTAATCTGACCTTGTTAATAAACGAGCTACGTCGAGTTAGGCTTAATAGGCTTTTTTGTAAGCCTTAACCTGATCAATTTTTTATTAAATTTAAAATTCTCTTATAATAAGGACCAAATGGAGTACTATGAAACAATAAATAAGAAAACAATATCTATACATAACTTCAACTTCTACCAAACTTTAATTTAGACTTGTCCAAAAGAACTTAAAGTAAATTGCATTCATCATAAATACACCTTTTGATCACTATTGTAAGCATAAAATATTTTAAATTCATTCAATTAATAATGTATATGGTGTTTACTACAGACTATATACATCATTTAATGAATGGATCGAAAATATTGATTTTTGCTTATACAAATTTTCAATGTGACAAACAAATCATAATTTTGCTAAAAAAACAAAACATAATTATTTTCGATAGGAGAAAACACTGATTTTTAAAACGGATGATTCAAATATCGTCGAGCAATGCAAAAGTGTTTCCAATTTTAGACTGATACAAAGGAATATGCACATCAAGAGTGTCAATCTACCATTATTCTTTTAATTTCTACCAAAGCGTGTTGTGTGCGTCCAAACATGTCATGAATCATTAACAATTCAAGTCCTTACAATCTTTTGACAGAAATCACGTTATCACATTATCCTACATAATAGATTGGTAGCATTAATTAATTTTGTGCCTCCACTAAATGTTCCAAACCAACTAAATACATACTGTAATAAGAGATTGCAAATGCACTAAAATAGACCACATTAAGCAAGAAAAAACAAATAGGACATGCACAAAATAATTATCATATGAATTATGAAGCATTTGATGCACTGATTCAAAAACTTGAATGAAGAAAAGAAAAATAAAGCATCCCATATTAAGATGTAAAAAGGGATGTAATTAGAATACACCAACGCAGATATGAAAAGAGAAAGGAAAAAAAAAACACTTGGATGAAAAGCAAAGGAATGTATCTCATAAACTTGAATCAAGAGGGGAAAAAAGAACCAAAAAAAGTATTGCTCAGTGAAGTAAAAAGATTTTATAACTTGGCCAATCTTTAGGGTTTCGGTCAATTTTAGGATTTATGAGTTAACGAGTTCAATCGACTTTTGTTTTATGGTTCAATGAGTTGAGCCACGGTGAGTTCTTAAATAGAGGATTAGTTCAACAGAGGAAATAGTAGGTTTGTGAATGGACGGTGATGTTCGTGAATGGAGAAGGAGTTTTGGGTGAGTTCGTGAGAAGAATAAACATCATAGGTGGTTGAAGAAGATTGTTTGGGTAAGTTCGTAAAAGAACGATTTTTGGTGAGTGAATGAGTTCGGAGAGAGGAAGGTTTGAGTGAGTTTATGTATTGTTGATGGGTTTAGTGTTCCCTAATTATTTATGGAAGAAAAAAAACCAAGTGCAGTAAGAATTTTTTAGAACTTATGTAGTCAATTTTTTTTTTTAAAGTTGTCACTCTTTACCAACTCTATAGTCGAACCTTATATTTAATCCACGTGAGATTTGATTGTCCCATTTGATACAATAATTATTCCACCTTAGATATCCATTTTTTATTTTGACGAAAAAAGTAATAAAGGATCAAAATAAATTTTGACAAATATACATGACCTAAATAAATATTAGGTGAAAAATAAAAGATTAGATTTATTTTAATGACAAATGTTAGTTGCTACATTTATATTTTTCTTATTGGTATAAATTTGAATCCATAACCCCCAACTTCTCTTTCTTTAGTTCAAATGAGTTAAGTCATCCGCACCTATAAATATTAAATACAAATTTTAGCCAAAATAAATTGAACTGATATTTGATACTCCCTCCGTCTCATAACAAATGTTATTTTACTATTTTTCTTTGGCTCAAATTATGTCTTTTTTTTTTTTTTTACAAGAGAGGGCAAAGCGCAAAAAAAACAAAACTAAAACGCTAATTGAACATTCCTAGGCATGCAAGCCCCGGATAAATCATCAAAAAAGATTCTTTGGACCTCACTAGGAGGAGACTCTAACACTAGCAAATTAAAATGATCCGTAGAAATGCTTAAATTAGCGAGCCAATCAGCACTCTTATTTCCTTCACGCCAAGTATGGTTGAGTTGAACATTCCAATTCATCTTCAGCAGCTTCCGGATCCAGTGAACTAAGACAGAAATCTTCCCATTGAGCTTGAAATTATCAGCAATCATGTCGATCAAAATCTTTAAATCACTTTCCACTATAAGGTTAGAGTAATGTTCCCTCTAGGCCATGTCCAAACCCAAATATAGCCCCCACATCTCTGCATGTAAGGCATCACAAGCTCCAATCTTCTTAGTGTAGCCTTTGATCCATCTACCGTCTGAATCACGAAAAAGGCCGTCACATCCAGCAATAACCCCCATATCCTTGCAAGCACCATCACTATTGAGTTTGATCCAACCTTCTCGAGGCCGCTTCCAACCTATATAGATAATTTCCTTCAACTTTGGACCAATATGAAGATGCTCCAACTTACAGTCTTCAATATCTTGGACAAATCTCAAAATTAAGGAAATTAGGTTGTTTGGTCTAATAAAATCAGCTTCAAAAATAGTTTTATTCCTCCACTTCCATAAGTACCAACACGTCGTCATGAAAGTTGTCTTCCAACTTATAGTGTTCGTCTCAATGTCTTTTTTGTTGAGGTTATTGAAGAACCAATCCCTGCAATCGAAAGAAAAGAAATTAGTTATAAAATCAGAAGGAACAATGTAAAGCCATACCTGAGTGGCGTGGATGCAATCACGAAGCACATGAAGAACAGTTTCATCTTCATTTCCACAACACGGGCAAGTAGGAGAGATTCCACCACCCCATCCACTCCTTCGGAAATTAGTAAGAATGCGCTCGTGCGTAGCCAACCAAATTATGTCTCTTTTATAATACTAATATGACATTTATTATTCTTTTCCACTAATACATCATTATTTATTGCATTTCAATCATATAGTTACTCCACTCACTATAATAATTAATAAATGTATTTTAGTAAATTAAACATATGTTACTATTAAAATCAACTCTACTAATATTTTTTATTAGCTAAATATATGATGGAGGGGTAAAAAAAGAACCATTTGGATGGGAAACCGTTTCACTTACAAGATCTCTGTTTCGGACATCAAGGCGATTTAGTAGGGAAATAACGGAGATTCCGCAATCACCTATAAACACGCGTACGTGTGGGTAACATTTTCTCTCTTTTCGAAACGCCGTAAACCTCTCAATTTTCTGCATTTTACGCGCATTCTATTTCTCCTACAACCAAACCCTTGTTTTCTTTCTTTCTGCAACAAATAACTGCGATTCCATTCACTGAGTTGAACCGGAGAAAGATCTAACTTTTTGTCATCAATTCAACGCGCTTATGGGTGGTTCTGGTTCTAAACTCGAGAAGGCTCTCGGTGATAATTTCCCTGAAGGAGAACATTACTTTGGCCTTGAGAATTTCGGCAATACTTGTTATTGTAACAGCGTTTTGCAGGTTTGAATCAATTTATCTCTTTTTCTTCCAGATTCAGAATTTGATCCTGTTATTTAGATAATAATTACTTTTTTTGTTTTGCTTAATTTAATTTTTATGTTTTCTCGTGGTTTTTGATTGCTATGTGTTATTATTGATTTGATTAATGTTCTAAATGTGAACGTGTTAGATAGCTGTTATTTTTGTTTTGCTGAATTTAGGTGTTTCATCAAACAATGAATATTAGGATTAGTTTGTTTGACATTAGCATTTGAGTAATAGTAATTTGATTTCATTAACTGAAAAAAATGGTTTGTTAAGTTAATTTTTTAGTAAACCACCAAATTCTTTGTAGGGCCTCTCAAACAGGTCCCACCATTATGAATGTTTCAAAAAGGTTTATGACTTCGTCAAATTTTACTCATATTAGATCTTGTGATAGCACGTGAAGGACGAAATTTTACTCATATTAGATCTTACTATTGGAAAGGATGCTAGAATCAATGTTATCGGCAATCGCCTATTCAGAATATCTAGACAGTGATCACTGAGTTTGTTAAAGAACTGTGTTTGTATACCTTGTAACTAAATTTGTGGTTTTTCCCTCTCATTCTACAGGCTCTATACTTCTGTGTTCCATTTCGAGAACAATTGCTACAGTATTATGGAAAAAACAAAAACATAACTGATGCAGAGGAAAATCTGTTAACTTGCTTAGCTGAACTATTTTCACAGGTAACAAATCTACATTTAGAAAAATTCCTGACATTGCTTGCATATGAGGCCTCTTTATATTTTGATTGACTAAATCATGATTTACGATTATAGAATTTATACTGACTTCATTGTTTGTAAATACGGCACATGATGTTGATGTTACATGGATAAAGGAATCCAATCCACCAAATTAGTAATTTTTTTAACTATAGCGGAAAAATCAGGACCACCGCACTAGGCCGCGTCGGCGTGTGTCAGGCCGCGTCGGCGCGTGTCAGAAGTGGATAGCGGACAAAGCATACCTATAAATAGTAAAACAATAACTTGTACTAATTGTATATAATTATTATTAGCCATTTTCGATTTTGCTATCCCTTTTATTTCGAATTATGAATACTTCGTGAAATTTTGAGTAATTTTTAAGGTATTTTAGTATTTCTTTTTGAATAGTATGGTATCTAGTATTAAATTTATTAGTGGCCGCAACACCAAAACAGCGCCCGCACCGCGCCGCATTGACAACAACAGAGAGACCAACTAATGTTTACCTCAGATATTATTAAAAAAACTGTAGAAATGTCAGAAAGTTTATCAAGTTGCCTTTGTGACCATACAAAAATAGAATGGTGTCATTTGCAATTGTAGCTAGGTAACATACATTCCTTTAGATCCAGTTCTCTAGACCATCTCCATACCATTGTTTATTGTGCTGATTTAGACACCCACTTTGATAGTGTAAAACGTCACACTGGAACTTGGCAAACACCCACTATTCCTTCTACATGTGTTTGTCAGAGCCTTTTCTCTCCAAGTTGTTACTAAGGGAATTTCATACCCTACTATTGGTTAAGTTTATCAGGACATGACTAGTTTACTTGTAGGGCCTAAAATCCGTTTCCTTAGTTTACATTTATGCTCCTTTTTGTTGGCTATTGTATTTTGTTCCTTTTTTGTTTCCCTTGTAGAATGGATTTGCAGGCAGTGGTGATTGTGTGCCTGTCTAAATCATGAAATATACTTAAGTACACATTGTTTATTTATTTATTTCTCTTTTGAAATATGCTTTGAAGTATGTGACATATTTTTTTTTATAAATTTATCAATTTCTCCCTTTTGGTGCTTTTCGGTTGAGGTATAGAAATTGGAAAAGGTGATTGCATGCTTACTTAAATATGATTGTTGTATGATTGAGTATCTATATGTTGTATATCTTCAATGTTCTGAACAGTATATCGCTTCAGATTTTCAGTTAATGCACTTGTCTTGTTTATTTATTTCATGGTTTTGAATTTACCATGTTACTTCTTTTGATATAGATAAGTTCCCAGAAGAGGAAGACAGGCGTGATTGCTCCCAAACGATTTGTACAGAGGTTGAAAAAACAGAATGAACTCTTTCGTAGCTATATGCACCAGGTACATTTTCATACCGACAAGAATGAACACAAAAGTAAAAGATTTGATTGTTCGATAAATTGTCAACTTTCCTTTGAGAGTACTGCATAGAATATTACTTTTTACATGTGTACAGTGTTTGACAATGTTTATACATACATGCATTTTTTCTGAATGTCCCTGCTTAGTTGCTTCTCAGCTGCATTTAGTTTTATTATGAAACTTAGCTAGAGATGCTTGCAAAGTCGCACCATTTCAATTGGTAGATCATTGGTCTCACCCAAACAACTCGTATCATTGTATTCATGCCCGATAGCAAAATGTTTTTTAGCTTAGAGTTGAACTTGATGGTTAGGATGATGGTTCACTAGCTGGGCGGTCAATATTTGAAGGTTGCAATCCATTCCCTTGAGCAGAAAATATTATTAATGAAAAGATCTCTCTACCTGAACTGGAACATGTGTAGAAAGTGATTTTTTTTACTATTATATGCCTGTTAGGAAATGCAATCTATTTTATTTTTTGACAGAAGGAAATGCAATCTTTTAAAACCTTTGTTTCCATAACACATTCAGTGAGGTTGAATAATGGATTTTCTTAATTTATACTACTAGATGTCTCCTTCCTCGTCTGAGTTACCTTCACAGGTGAAGGTCATTCCTTGTTTTTCAAATGTATAGTTTGCTGTATGATGTCTCTTATTGATGTATTTCTTTAAATAAAAAAAAAATGTCTAAAGATTAAAAAGTAACACTGTCATCGTAAATCATCTCATATTTTGTAGGACGCCCATGAGTTCTTGAACTATTTGTTAAATGAACTTGTTGACATTCTGGAGAAAGAGGCCCGGGCTGAAAAAGACGATCAAGGTACATTACTACCCTCTGAAAAGATTGTGAATGGACCAAAGAGTGGTTTAGCTAATGGTGCTAAAAACGAGCCTTTAGCTACTTGGGTGCACAAAAACTTTCAGGTGATTTGACAATACAATGTTTCTATTTAAGCATCTTGCTTGCAGCAAAGCTTGGAGTAACCATAAATTGTGAAGTTGTTTTTTGCTCAATTTAATATAGTATGCAGTGGGCTATTACTTGTACTCCATAATGATCACAAAAATAAGATTTTTAAATTTTCATTTTGGAATCTCATTGTTGTAAATTGCTTTGATCAGGGAATTCTTACCAATGAGACAAGGTGCTTGCAATGTGAAACAGTTACAGCTAGGGATGAAATGTTTTTCGACTTGAGTCTTGATATTGAACAAAATAGTTCAATTACAAGTTGTTTGAAAAATTTCAGTTCGACTGAGACATTGAATGCGGAAGACAAATTTTTTTGTGACAAGTGCTGCAGGTATATAGCATTTTTCACTTGTCTCTATAGCTGACCTATTTTATTACTTTTTATTAAAGGGTTTTTACTACTTTTAGTAAGAGGTTTTCTTAAATGACGATGAGCAAGGATGCCAAATGGCTTCAATATTATCTATTAATTCTCGCAATTTGTCATGTCATTTGGATTTAAAATAGATTGTTATTTATGTTTGTTTACTAGTAATATGATGTTTTCTGAGTATATGGTTTTGACGGCGTGATGAGCATGAATCTTGATAGGTTAACGATTCTTTGATTGGCAATTTTTCTCATCCATTACCTGAAAGGGTTATGAATATAATCTGTAAAAAAATGCATGTGTTTTGCTTTCATGTTCTGTTAATAACTGAGATGCAATCTTTCTTTTGATATTAGTTTGCAAGAAGCTCAGAAGAGGATGAAGATAAAGAGACCCCCACGTGTATTGGTCATTCATCTTAAGCGTTTTAAGTACATGGAACAGCTGGGCCGCTACAAGAAGCTGTCTTACCGTGTGGTCTTTCCCCTTGAACTCAGGTTGAGTGATACAGATGAAGAAGCAGATATTGAGTATTCTCTATTTGCAGTAGTTGTCCATGTTGGGAGTGGGCCCAACCATGGGCATTATGTCTGCCTTGTAAAAAACCATAACCACTGGTTATGTTTTGACGACGAAACTGTCGAGGTGGTTGATGAAGCTTCAGTGCAGACATTCTTTGGGTCGACACAAGACTTCAACAATAATACAGACCATGGTTACATTTTGTTCTATGAGAGCATTAACAGAAACTAGACATTGGAGAGGCTGACGACTTTTAGGTATTTGAATCTTTTGGACTAGTCTTTTTATCGGTTTGACGATAGATTATTTTCTCATGACCATTTTCCCTTTTCAAGCTGCTTGAGGTGTTATACCTTCTGGAGAGGATACGGTTGTGAAAATGTATACTAGGTGGTTGGCATGTACAGTTGATAGTGAAAGCACTGCAACTTTTTTCCTTTTTAATTTTCTTTTTTAAAACTTTTCACTAACAGATACGAGTACGAGAGTATACATGCTGGGAAATTTTCACCAACGATGTGTTCATGGTGTTAACTGCTCAATGTTCAATTAGTTATAAACACAGTAACAATGGTATCATGGTAGTTCTTTTTCTATATTTTGTTTTACAAGAGCTTGTTTGAGAAATGTGTGATCAACAAAAAGCATTTACTAAGATTATATTGATTAACGTATCGATAAATGATAATTGATAATATTTGTCATTAAAATAATCTTCTAATGAGAAGACCAGACAAATATGCATCATATATTTTATGAAATTCTTTATGACATCTAACCTGGCTATGTGAAGTCTATTTTTTAAGTATAGAACGTCGAAGATATTTCAAGAGCAGTACTCTTGATCATTAGACATTTGATTCAAAATCTAAATTTCATCCAAGTGTTACATTTTTATTAGAAACTCTATTATTCTCATCTCAAGAGTGTATAAGAATAGAGGACAAAACTTGCATCTATTTCTTTAGGTGTTTCTTGTAGTTTATTGAATAAAACACCTGTGAAAGCGCACTGATGTTTTGTTAATAAGTTAAAACGTGCAGATTGCCAATTAAACTTTATTCATTTTTAAACGTTATTTTAAGCTTCTTTTTTTTTGTTTTTTTAGCTACACATGAAATCCTTATGGTCGGCCCCGTTTGGTTTGAGTTTATGAAAAATAGCTTATGTAAATAAATAAGCTTTCATTTTAATTTATAAGCTCTCACTAACAAAAATTGTATCTTAATAAACAGCTTTTTCGTAAACTACCTTAAAAACTTATAAATAATACATAAAAACTTATTTATTTGCATAAGTTGTTTTATGTAAGCTCTAAAATAAGTTAATCCAAACAGGATTGACTTATTTTAGAGCTTATGCAAATAAATAAGTATTAATGTATTATTTTCATTAGTAAGATCTTATGAATTATTAGAAAAGCTTATTTATTTGCATAAGTTCTTTTTCATAAGCTCGATCTAAACATGCTCTAAATATTGACTGTGATTTGTATACTAACTAAGAAATTCTTCCTTAAAAAAAAGCAATAGGAAATTAAAAAAAATAAAAAATTGGAAATTCTCTTTCGTTATTTTTAAAACATCCTCATATATTCTTAACAGGCATCCCCCCCTTTTTCTTCTTTCTTTCTACATATTACAATTTACAAAACACTCCACATTTCCTCTTCCTCATTTCCTCTCCATTCACGAAAGAGGATTCTAGTCCACTTACCAAAACTTAAAATATTATGTAAAAATATTTAATATTATGAAAAATTGTAAATACATGTAGCAGCCGCCTCAAATGTGGTCCAAATGCAATTGTGAAGATATGTGAAATCTTGAATATGAATAGATATGTAACAGTAGCATTGGTTAGATGGTAATATAACTATAATGTCAGTCATAATTTCATCACGTTCAAATGTTGAACAACCGATGAAGTATGAAATTATGAATCACTCGTTTTATAAATTCACATATCAAAGCATAGACTCCAAAAAAGGGGCCATATTTGCAATAAGTCCTGCACAGATATCACGACCATAATGAGACAATTAAATTGACACTTGCCAGAGAGCATTCAAACCTTTGTTGCCGTAGTTACATCACAGTTGATGTTTTTTTTCTAACAACTTCAAAGCGATATGTAGTAGCTTCTTCAGCACAACCACCAGATTATAGCGACATATAGTGCATGTATCTATTAATTATGAATGAGGGTGTGCTATGGTAATTTTAACCGTTAATTTTACTAAAAACTTTAAATTAGATCAACTAATTTATCTACTATATTAGTCAGCTTATAGCTTATATGCTATCAATTATAAACTCATTCGTCATTAGGTAGCTTTATCATTATTGACTATATTTATATCAAACAAAACTTATGAATACATCTAACTAACCAAATACCAATAATAGATTGGTTCAAGTGGTAAGAGGTTTAGCCCCTTAAACAAATGATCAAGAGTTCGATCATTGATTCATGGATATGAAGAAAATTCAATTGAGATAGAAGAATTCCATTTACATACTCACATATTCTTTAACAAAAATTAATCACCGCTAAACGATAGTGCAAATGTCGTACAAATATCATGGTAATCTAAAATCTACCCGTGATTTCAAATATGAATGTACTAAGGTTTTGATTTCTAATGGGAGCCAATTATATCTACTGGAAAACATTCAACCCATACCCCTTTGCTTCTATGTGCAGGACTTAGATTCTGTTCACTCCTTCATTTAGGCTGTGTTTGGTAACACAAAGAAGCTAGCTTATAGCTTGTTGAACTAGCTTATAAGCTTGTTTTGATAGAATGTGAAGTGTTTGGTAAAAAGCTTTTCTCACTAGCTTATAGCGTTTTTTAAGAAGCTAATCCAAGTAGCTTTTGAGCTTGTAGCTTATAGCTTTTTATACTTTCTTCCAATTTTAACCTTTTCTTAATTTTACTTTATTTTTTTATAATAAAAAACTACCCATGTTCCAACCCACGTTACCATGTTCTCACATATAGGGTATGACTGTTTAAATTTTCTTCTTCACTTTTCTATCTTTTTGACCTTGCTCATAATTTATATAATATTTAATTTTTAAAAAATTTACAATAAATAGTGAAGAAAGCTTAGTTTAGTTAAATTAAATTCATAAAAATAAAATAAAAATTGTTAAATAAAAAAATTCGATTGAATTTATAAATACATTTATTATTTTGAAGATGAAAATAATTTGAAATATATTTAAATATTTAAAAATAAATGCGTTAACTAATAAATATTATATATATGATATTAAAAAAATTAAACAAGCATGTCCTTTTATGTCATTTTATATTTATCAGCCACTTCAACAACTAATTTTACCAAACACTTTTAATTTAAATAAGCTAACTTTTCAGCTATAAGCTATCAGCTATTAGTCATCAGCTATAAGCTAGCTTTTCAGCTATCAGCTAGCTTATCAGCTATCAGCTAACTTATAGCTTGTTTTTACCAAACACACCCTTACTAAATGTTAACATAAAAAGCTGACTTAAACTTTCTCTCATTTTATTTCTCTTCAATATCTAAATTTAGCTATTGTGTGTAGTATTTAACTATTCTGGTCATTAGCTTCATGATTTCATTTTCAGCTATTGATCATTTTAGTTTAGTGAGTATTTGACACATGTCTAGGGTCGGTTCAATAATTTTAAAAAGTAAGTGAGATCTATAGTAAGGTTGAATACATGAGGTTTTTAATTAAAATTAATTTATTTTGTTAGTTGACCTAAAACGTCGACTTTAGTGACCTTACCTTTATATTGTCTTGTTAGTATCTTCATTATTACTATTACTACTACTACTAGTAATAATGAATGAATTAATTTCGACCTCCACTACTGCAGATGTCGATACCATGCTGACAATGAAGGCTACTCAAACCTTGAAAACACGAAGCAAAGCCTTTACTTTTGATTATGTGGTGTGGCTGAAGGCACCAATTGTGCATATTGAAATTATAGTTCATATTGTGACTATGATGGATTAATTTTCTTCTGTCCAATGAATCTAAACAATCTATCGGGGACTATATGATACTATTTTTTGAAATAATCAATTTTAATAATTAGTCGTTAAATTAATTTTTTTCTTATTTGTGCATGTATGAACCATGACTTTCATGGCTTTGACGCCTTACTTTAACTCAAATCAATTTAGCGACCCAACCACAATGAATTTATTTATCGTGATTATTAAGTATTTAAGACAATTATCCTGATGAATTAATGGAGAAAGAGATTGATACTGTTGAAATGTGACTACTAAGAGCATCGTGTAACTTAATACTAATTGAGTGGGATCTGTATTATTGCGGTATTTAGTTTAGAAATTCCTCATAAAATTGATTATTCCTGTCAATATCATAATCATGTAATAAAAATCTAATGTCATGAAAACCCACAGAGATGCTTTGTCATTTTCATAGAAGTATGGGGGCAATTACTAGACCACCTCAAATCTGCAGTCTAATACGTCAAACAAACGAAGACTCGGATGGTGCGGTAGTTGAGGTCTAGCTCTAGCAGTTGAATTATTAGTATTTTTATTTTCATCTGAAAACAATTAATTTTAATTGAATTTTTGGGTATTGGCAAGAGCTAGACCCTTTTTGTGGGGGTGTTAATTTTTTTTTTTTAAGAAACTAAATTAGTCCACCTAAATTAATACTAGATGGAATCGAACTTGAGTCCTCAAGAAGAAATACAGTCTCAGGTCCCAAATCAATATCATCAGATCAATCCCAAATAAATTTGTAAGGTGTTAATATGTTAGACAGGTGAAATTACATTTTTGGGGATGGTTGAAGGCACTTAGACCTACCTTTTGATTTTATTCCATGCTCGGTAGATTAATCCCTCTACTTAATTAAAATTACCCATCTTGTAATGTCGTCTTTTGGCTTCTTGATTTTGTTATTTAATTTGGACTCCTCACTTCTTTTTTGGCCTCTTAAAAAAATATAAATTAAATTTTAATTATTACCAATATATTTTAGTTTTTTTTAGGCAATATATTTTAGTTATAATCACGTAGAATGCACTTTCACCCAAATATAAAAGTACAGTCTAGTGGTTAGCTTGAGATATTAAATGTGCTCCTTTCAATGTCTCATGTTCAATTCTCTTTGGTGTCAATTTCGGTGGACATGTCCTATCCTAAGGATACTCTTTAAGGGCTATAATAGTGCACCGCTAATCTTTGTTAGTGGGCACCACCGTCACAAAATTCAGATACGTCTCTATGTTAACAACAAGTATAATTTTCAAAATTCAAAATATAATTATTATTTTTTTGATATAATTCAAAATATAATTAATCTTAACTAATTTAGAAGTTAAACTTTTCATATAATTTAATTATCATGAAACAAATTTCAAGGATATTAGAAAGCTTTTTTCTCCCTAAATTTAAGATAGTGGAGACTAAAACATTCGGTGTATATTTCGTTTCATATCCGGTATGTTAGAATCACAACGATACACTATAACTTTGGTTTTATAAAAACTATAAAGTGTAACTTTTAAAAAAATTCGATGAATTAGTATGATTTTTGACATATTCACTGTCATATCAAACATATTGATAGATTTAACTCATGTAAATATCATAAAAGAATTGTCTAGGTCGAAAAACACAAACCTTTCTTCGTATCTCATCTTTTCTCTTCAAATTTCGCCATATTTTTCCAAATTTTCCTTATTTTGCCTAAAGCCACTCAAAGGTAAAGAAACAAAGGTAGATAATCCAAATCATGTAAAAAAACAAGCTGTTGTACCTATCTTTGGTTAGAGACACCGTACATATGGAGCAGGAGTGAATCACTGAATTGTACCATTGTTTATATTCTGCTGAGTTTTGGCTGACTCTCAACACTTCACGAATATTTAAGAAATATTCATTTAACTCGTATTCGACTGTATTTATATTTGCCTAACCTGTTAATCAGATGATGGGAGATTGTCTAACCTTAATTGTCTGTGCGATCTCGGCCAACAAGTTATTTATTTCTAGTTGTAAACACAAGTAATAAACCTTTAAATATAAAATCCCAAAATTTCTTGCCACTTAGTTAATTTTTCATTCATATGGTCAAATAAAATGAGACAAGTCTCTTCGATCTTAACCAAATATTTTTAAGCTTCAACAACATAGTACCGTCAAAACTCTCAAGAAAATATACTTCCGCGCAAGTACAATACTATCAAACAAGAGGGTTGTCATAGTCAATTTATAAAAATAAAAAAAATAAATTTAGTCTCATAATTACATCCTTTAAGTAAATTATCACAAAAAGTTAAACTTTTTTCTTTACATAACAAAATTTTTAACTTGCAATTTGCAAACTTCAAAACTTATTTTATATAAAAAATTTATGGTAAACAACATCCTTTAAATTTAACTTAGAATGTGTAACACCGCCTCCCTTCGGCCCATTCTCAATTACAGCATCTGCTCGCTCAAGTTTATGAATCCTGCTCTTCACCCAGCACAAAACACTCCCGCCCTGCAGGCAAGACGAAAATGTATTTGCGCTAGTTAACTAACGCAAGTGTAAAATTATGCGTTAGTTAACACGTGATGCGTGACTTAAGTCACGCATGTGTAAAACACTACGTGACTTAAGCCACGCATGTGTTAGACACTGCGCAAGTTAACTCACGCACAAAATTAACACATGCGTGAATTAACTAGCGCACAGAAGAGGCATAAACCTCTTTTTTCCCTGTTTTTTTTCATTCCTTCTTTCATACATTCATTCATTCAATTGCATGCATTTTTCATTATTCATTCAATCATTCATTCAAGCATGTGTTAACTCATAAACAAATTACGAAAAATAAAGGACCAAAATAACAGAAAATGTCATAAAAACGCTAAAGAGCGCCGATGTAATATATATATATACAACCAAATCCAACATAATGTCATAGAAACACTACACAAAAATCAAAATGCCTAAACCACCCTACTGTTGTGGACTCCTACTCCTCCGTCGTGGAACCGACATCTGCTCGAGCATGCTCCACTCAGACTGTATACCCTGCATCATGCGAAGTACCTCTGGATTACCAAACACATCAGGATTCCCCATAGCACTGTCCACTCTGGCTCTGATGTTGGCGATGATCTGGTATGGGTCGGGAGGATGTATGGCCCACTGCTGCTCAACAAGAACCTCCTCGTAAGGAGAGACATGACGAGGAGGTGCCTGAGCTGCGTAGTCAGGAATGGCCGCATGGGGGTTCACAATAGGATGTGATACTCTAACGAACCATCTCATGTACCCCACACTATGAGACCACGGCTGGTCCTCTGGCACCAGTTCACCCTCTGCTGCTGGCTGAGGACATGTAGAGCAAACTGCAAGAAAGCCTGAGCCACGTCATTTGCCGCAGTAAGCTCAACAGTTGTAGGAGACCTAGGTCGTGTCTGTACATACGCATACTGCTTAAGAACCCGCTCTGGCAAGTGACGGACCATCCTATCTCTGTCGGCCATGATCCATCTAGAGTACCAACATATGCCTTGAAAGGGAATGATGTGTCGTCGTCTCTCGTACGACCTCCAGATGGCATGCGAATGATCCATCGCATCAATGACATCTCTGTAGCGTCCAGGGTCCGTAAAGCCCCTCGGAGGTCTCCACCGACTCACAAGCGGGGGAAATGTCGGGTCGTACACATCACTAAGAACCCTCATAATGAGGTTCCTGAAGTGCGCCAAAGTTCATCCCTGCAAACACAAACAACCAAATATATATCAACATAAGTATTATACAAACAAGGTGAAAATGAAGAAAAACAAGCTAAACAAGTCACAAATTTACGATCCAATAAGTTAAAAAGAAGAAAAACAAATATTACCACAAGCAGGGTCATGTAACCACTACAGGAGGCTACTGATGAATCGGAGGTCAGAGAGAGCTGCTCGTAGAGGAATGCTAGCTCCATCCCACCCCATGACCAGCCGTCCAAGTCGTCCATATCTTGCAGCGCAAGCAGCCACAACAAATTAATGTTTTTGATGTTCTTGCGGGAAAAAATGGTCCATCCAAGCAAGAACAACATAAACGCCTTAATGCAGGCCAACCTAACTTGAGCACGCTCGTCATCCTCCTCCTCTGTGTCAATCTCAACCAACTGATTACACCTATGCAGGAGCTCCTCGTAGCGCCTCTTCAGTACACCGAAATTGATATAAGGACCACCCTGTCTGGTCATCTCCCTAGCCGCATCCTCCACAGAAAAAAGCAGATCCCCCTACATCATCTCCATCCCCTCGTCACGGGTTATCTCTCTATCAGGAAGGAGCTTCCCAGTGATTGGGATGCCTAGGAGACACGCCACATCATCCAATGTGATGGTCGTCTCCTCAACAGGTAGATGAAAGTTGTTGGTCTCCTCATGCCATCTCTCTAACATCGCACAAACGAGCCCGTGAGACATGTTCTCGTACCCACTATTCAGGAGGGGAGTTAGACCGGACACATTCAGTATATCCCAAAACCAATTATTTTGTGCTCCAGGTTGAGGCACCGTCAAGTTTTTAAGGCTCAGCTTCTTCCCGTGGGAAATACCTTTCACCCTATGCTTTTTCCGAAACTGAAATACAAAAACAAAAAACAACAAACAACATCGTTAAATAAATAAGTTGTAAATTAACATTAAATATATTCTAACATAAATTTTAATTCTAACATTAAATAAGTAAAATAACAATTAGAATAAGTTGTATAAATAGTAATAGAAAAGAAGTAAAATAAACATTAAAATATACTTACATCGGCATCGACCCATATCCTGCATGCCACGTGTCCACCAAAGCGAGGTAAAACCGAGAGGTTAGAAGGCCTCTCTGCATAGCCGTCCGGTCCGGCCTCGTACACCACCTGAAAACGAGCCCCACCATCATCATCCGATTCAGCCTGCTCCTGCTCCTGCTGCTCAGGCTCCTCAATATGAGGTTGCTCCTCCTGCTCAACAATAGGCTGCTCATGATGATGCTGATACGCCTCAAACTGATACTGGTGAGGCTGAGGATCCTCAAACTGATACACATGAGGCTGAGGATCCTGAAAAACGTGATGTTGCGTCGGGTCCATCGCCTGGGATGGACCAGTCTGTGATGAAGAGGGCCCAACATCATCAACACTGACAAGTCTCGTGCCCCCCACTCTCCCTCGACCTCGGCCATGTAAAGGAGGGACTACTGCTTGCTTCTCCCTCCGTGCACTACTAGCAGAGGTAGGCCTCCCTAACCTAAGTCTGTCAGTCCTCTCCCTCTGAGACATATCTGCACAAGACAACACTTTAAAAAGCACAAAATCAACGACACATTTTCACGCGGACATTGTGTCATTTCTAACAATTCAAGAACAACACTAAAGTTTCGACAGTGTCATTTCAATCCGTAATTTCAACCAAAAAATGCAAAGAAGTGGGATAATCATCACTTACTTGATATTGTGGAAGAAATTGGATTTAAATGACGCAAGAATGGTGAAATTCGGATTTGGGGTGAAAAAATCCGAAGTTGTGAAGTTTGGAAAATGAGGAAAATGGCCTCTGTGTTGCTGTCATATGACTTAAGTAACGATGCACGACTTAACATGCGCAGCGCTACTTAAGTTGCGCAGAGACTGTAACGTGCGCAAGTTAAGTCACGCTGCATGACTTAACTTGCGCATGGACATTTTCGTCAGTTCAGCTGAGCAGGAGTGTATTGTACTCGATGAAGAGTGACATTCCAAGTTTATATTTTCACAAAATGAACAATGTCTTTGTTTTCTACTATTCATTTTCTTTATTTATAAAACATAACAAGGACAAAACTATTTTTGATTCATTATTTTAGTCTTAGTACAAGTGCCATGTTTGTCAGGTACAAAAAAGAATCGATACACGGACACACAGAGATTGAAGCTGGAAGAATAGTTAACAAACCCGTGACTACTCTTCTTTACTTACTTTTGTCTCGTTGTCCGTGGCACCGAATGCATCTTTTTCTCTTCAAAGCCTATTTGATTTCTCACATGCATTAGATCGCATCCTTTCCCAGCAAACAAACACAATGTGTGTAATTCACTCTATTTTATCGGTTTTACCCTCTCCTTTTGTAGTCAACCAAGACAAGTCTTCAAAGTTCTCAGTCCTAAATCGTAATTTTAGTTATTTATTCCTTTGCTCTAAAATTTAATAATATTAATTTTGGCAGGGAAGGTAACTACCCTGTCTGTCTCTTCTTAAAATAGTTTGCTTTCATGAAATATAAAAATAAAATTATCTTGTTTTATTCTAGCATGTCGTTTTGATAAATAAAGTAATAAAGAAATGGATCATTAAATCATAATTAATTTTTTATACTCGTTCTTGCTATCAGCCAGAACAGAAGATATCACATGATGTTTATCATTTCCTTCCAGGTAATCGTCACATAATTCCCTCAACAAAAAAAGGTAATCGTCACATAATTAAAATACATATTAAAATAATTTACCCTTTCTACTTTTAACGTAACGTTGTTATTTTATTCAAAGGGTACTCCTAAATTAGTACCGTTAATTAATCTTTTTTCCTCTATTTTTTTTTTTGGGATATTACGACTCTTTTATCTATTTATAATTTTTGAAAAACTAAAATAATAATAATAATTTATGAGGACTCATTTGCTATAGAAATCGAAGGGTTAAAACAAAACATAAAAAAGTAATTTTAATTTTATAAATCAGTTCTCTCAAAAAAATTATAAATCAGTTGTGATACAATAAAAAAAATGTTTTGGATGGCCAAAAATCTAAGTTCACACCCACAAGGCCCGACAAATAAATTGGAGTGAATATGAACATTGGACCAAGTCAACATACCTTGAATCCTTTCTACTCTTCAAATATCTCTAGCGAGCGAAATGAGTTCGATATTGATGACATGTCATTTCGATTTCGTAGTGACCATCGTTTAAACGATGAACAATCTAAAACTAAAGCTTTAAAAGGATTCGTTCTTCATAAATGCAAAGCACACACAATCTAATATTTAAACTTCTTGCTCTTTGTTCTTTTAATGACTTGGGCATCATTTTATCTACAAATACAAATCTTGTATCTCAACGGTTGTTGCTCAACGACTCTTATCATTTGGATCACTACATATCCAAAAGTATCGACAATAACTTTATTAATAAACATATCTCTTTTTTTTTTCTTTCTTTTCTTCAAGTAATTTAATGGTTAAAATTTTATTTTAAAGTAAATAAATGGTGAATCTGACGTTAAACATTAACATCTGCATATATAACACAATATTTCTCTACTTACCGAGTCATTCGTACGGGAATCAACATCCCCAGATCAATCTTATAAGAAGAATTTTTTTTTTTTCCTTAATAACTAATGTATATACCACATAAATGAGTTATTAAACGAATCTAAAGAAATTATAATAGTGATAAAATGATGTATTTCCTTAAACAAATTAATATTGATTAAAAAAAAAGTAGGTGAAAGGGAAAGGCAATTATGGTCACGGATGGAAGGAAAGGGTTTTGTCGTGATAGTCGAAGTCGCATTCACAGAAGCAACGGTAGGTTTTAGGCGTACTTTGTTCTGTATAACTGTTAGTAATACTACAAAAACATCTTCCACCTCTTCTCCGATGTCCTAACGTTCATCATATCCCGCCGCTCCCATCTCTCTCACATTTCATTTCACTATCTTTCATTTTCTTTTATTATTATTTTTATATTTTTATTCTTCCTTAAATATAATATTAATATAAATATAAATAATAACCACCACCACCGAATACTCTTTCGTTCACGTGCGAAGCCATTCATTCTTCCTCCATGACAATGGCCGTCGATTCCTCCTCTTTTCAGGTTAACATTCTTTCTCTCACTCTCTAATCTTCAATTTCAATCTCAGCCACATTTTCATTTTACTTCACTACTTTCAACCGAATCCGAATCTCAACTTGTTCATTGTTCTTTTCTTCTCTCTTTCTTTTATCAACGGACGCACGTTCTTAATGAAGAAGAAATCGACGTTTATGCGTAATGCCGAGAAATTTCACTTTCAACAAAATAAAAACAAAAAACAGCTGGAAAAATAGAGTCATGTGTGAATTGTGATCAAGTGAAACTCAAACCACACGATTTTCTTTTTATCTTTTTTCATTCATTAGTTTACACTTATAAATTCAACTTGATTTTACTTTACAATATGCAGGTTTATTCTAGATCACGCTATTAGGTTGAAAGTTCTTATTCCACTTGCTTTCATTTCCAGTTGCATTGTTTAATGTATAATGTTTTTGTTAATTACGCTTTTATTGCAGAAAGAACATCAAATTCATGAGTTTCAAGAGGGGAATGGAAACGTACCTGTGTGTTTGAAGTTAAATAAACAATCAAGTGTTGATGATCTTAATGCAAAGCTTCCTCTAGGTAATTTAATTTAATTTAATTTAGTTAACGGCATTAAGTTAGATCGCTTAATGTTGCCGGTTGCGGAAACTACTTTAACATTTACGGCTTTTTGAACTGATTTCTTTGTTTTTTGTTTTGTTTTTTACTTTAGATATACCGCCAATTCTGGTTGAAGAAACTTCACTTCCAGGAGGATTGCACGGTTCACAGGTTAGTTCTTCTCTCCATCGGTGTTGTCAATTGATCAAATTCTGTTATATGCTACAGTGCTACAGTGCTGCTACAGCTGTTATTTTAGAACACTTTGTACTAAAGCGTGTATCGCAGAACAATAGTGGTTTGTTAAAATTGCTAGGCTATAGCGCCGCTATAACCACTATTTGACAACCTTGCTTCCTTTTTTTTTCTTCAAATTGTTAATCTAATGTGTTGCTTATGATGTGTGGCTGAATGATAATGATTGGTGATGAGTTTATGTTACTGATGGTTACAACCATAAGATTGATGGGAGAGGATGAAAAGTCTTTGTATGCAATCATGTTACATTCAACTTAGGAGAAAAAAAAGCTGATACGACCTGAATTTCCATTTTGTTTTGGGTTAGCTAGTCACCTTGTTATTTTGGATCAAATGGTATCTTGAAATATGAACCATCGAAGCTCCTTTTTCTCAAAACTGTTAAGAAGGACAAAAGAGGCATAAATAAAGTCAAATGTTTTCCTGTGAGAAAGAAAAAACTCAAATGTTTTTTCAGTGGTTTTTATTTGAACTGCCTTTCTTATTTTAAATGCTTGAACCGTTTTATGCCGTATTAATTCTTTGGAAACAGCTCAAAATATGTTTTTCAGCAACTGGTGCCCTTTCATTTTTTTACAGGCTCAAGATGTTTATAGTATTTCAATGGTACCAGAGGAAGGTGAAAATGCAAGAAGTGCTTCACCACTAGCTTTCCTAAGTGTTGTAGAGGTTCCTAATCAAGTTAAAAGCGGAGTGTGCTTAGACGCTCATATAAATTGCCAAAACAGCATTGATTTTCAAATGAATAGAAAAGATATTTATGCCCAGTGCATAGTTGATATACCTAATGTGAATGGAAACTCAGTTTCACCTGAATCCTATGATGATGGAGTTGAAAGTTTTAAAACTGGGAACTCACCAAAGGTAATTTTCATAAAGTCATCTTCTGCACTGTTGTTTTTAAAGATATCATGCACATGCTAAGATTTCGTTTGCTGTGGATAACATACTATCCTCACACACATGTGTGTATCTTTATCCTTATATGAGGGCTGATATTTTACAACATTGCAGAGCGTACTGTGGAGAGAATCAAGTCTAAAAGCAGGGGCAAAACTTATGCAGAGTCTAGTGAACCTTGGCAGCCCAAGAGGTATTCTGCTGTTTATCTTAATATATTTATTTCAGATAAGCCTATGTAGTTTTCTTTACTGGAATCAATTAGATAGTCGGGACATAACGGTTTTCTGCAAGCAATCAGAATAGTTTAGAGATGAAAGAAATATTGACCACACCCAATACAAACAGCTGGATTGACAAAATAAGTATACGTTTATAGCATTAGGGTCATAAATAGATCTATCTTCTCATAGTCTCATGTAGTGAGGAATAGCTGACCTCCTGCTCTATGTCATTTAAAGAATTAAAACATGTATTTAGCCAATTGGATAATTTCTGTCTGGTTCTGTACATCAACTATAAGATTTTTGGTTTGATTGCCTTTCAAAAGCAATGCAGTAAAAGATAAGTAGGTTTTGTTCAGGGATTGGCTTGTGCAATCGAAAAAGCAAATGAAATACTCAGTATACATGGTTTATTTGAACTTGAAAAGACAAGGGCATCTTCCATTCAAATTCAAATTGTCCACCGTAGGCTTTTTGTTTTCCATTGTTTATCACATCGATAGTTCTTTATCTTTTATCTAGAATTCATTTTGTCATGATTAAACTATCAATTGCTCTCTTCTTTTACTTGGACTAGTGCGTATAATTTTGTGTTCAGAACTCTGTAGGTTTGTGATCCAGATATATTTTTAATTTTCTTATTTTATATATTAACAGATAAGCCAGTCACTGAAAAGTTACATGATTTGCCGAGTAACAAATGGAGAAGATATAAGCGCTCTACCTCATTCGATTCCAGAAAAGTTGCTCTTCTGTTTTCAATATTGTAAGTTACAGCAGATCAAACACTAAAAGCTTGACATAAAATCATACCTCATGAACTTATACATTTTATCTTAGTTATTTGTCTATATGAATTTACTATATGATGAGATTTGATTGGATGCAAGTGCAGAAAGGTTTTACATTAACAGGAGATAACATAAAATCTTTATTATATCATAAATGGGTCACATTAACTTAACCTGTGTGCTGCCCTAACTACATTATTCATATTAGAAGAAAATTTTGCAAGAAAACTAAACAGCAATAGCAAAAAATACAACTATATCATATGATAGAATAATTCAATGATAATTTTATGCATAATGATTAAGTTCATGCAATAAACTTGTCCTTCAATACCAAAACTTTGGCTATTATTTTGTGCGCATATTCCATTTTTTCCTGGTAAAGTATTTAAAGAGTGAGGTGTGGTTGTGCATTGCATGTCTCGTGAACCGTGGAGTTAAGGAGAGATGCCACCCTGAGAATGCTAACTAGTATATTACTTTTAACAAATTCTGAGTGGATTCCACGCAGTGGAAAATAATGCACGTTGTCATTTTCCCAAGGAACTGACCAACTCTTGCCATGTTTTTCTGGTGACTATTTTTTAATTTTGTTGAAGATGGAAATTTGTTGTTTATGACCAATTCACTAAATAGATCAATTACCCTGCAGGTCAAGTCTGGGAACATTGGTATTGATATATCTGACATTGAGGGTCAGGCAGAAGGCTGATGTGTTTGTTCTTAGTTAAAGGCTCAATCTTCGCTGGCCGCCTGTTTAAGTGTACACTTCTAAGTTTCTATGGTTCTTAATTTTAACGTATCTTTTGAATTGTAATAGAGCTCCTTGTGACGTTGAAGATAGAGCTATTTGGCACAAAAATGCAGATTACTTTTATCCTAAAGCTCCCTCTGTTATTTACTCTCTGTCTAATAGTGTTATTTTTTTATTTTTATTTTTTTTGTAAAAAGTGTTTCTTATTTCAATTTTTTAGAATACTAATAAATTATTAACTATCATTTATTCACCAAAACACTTGTTTCGTGTATCACAATCCACTTAATCACATTGCTAAATATTTTATTTATAAAGAATTTTGGTTAATGAAACTCGTTTCTTTATAAAATTTAGCACACTTAATTTTCTTAAAGAAGAACGTAATCTTAAGAAAAACAAACTTAATATGAACTGGATGAATTCTAAATTATCTGGCAATCTAATGATTTAGAAGACTCAAACTGAGACCACTGAATGGGAACATACCCAAAAAAGGACCTTTAATTTGACTCCAGGTGCAGGAAGGAATAAACGTTGTGGTCTGATCATATTTTTGCCATCCTTTAGATTTGATTACGGAAGCTCGTGAGATGAAACCATGGAAATTATTATGTAAAACCACTATTCCGCATAATAAAATTGTACATAATCTCAAATCTCAATGCAAACGCAGTTTATGTAGTAAAGCATGACAATGCTTGGTCGATAAAATGCTTCAACCAAAGCTCCAGTTTGAAGATTTATTATCAATTGGTAAACAATGTAAATGTTCATATCAGTTTATCATCTGCAATCTTACATATAAAGGGACTAACTGTGTAAGAAAATATTCATTACTGTTAAGATCTAAGTCCTACCAAACTAAACTGAAGACGTTGGTACAAAAGTACGTTTGGGTTTGGCCTAGGTGCATATTTCCATTATAGTTGCCAAGCCAATAATTGTGTCAAGTGAACAGACTCATGCCTTGTTGTGAATAGCACTGTTTAGCACGAACAACCTCCACCTTGCTGCTCTGTCCTGGATGAATTCACGGTAGATTTTAAATTTACATCAACCAAGTCGTCTTGCTTTGTTGAAAGAGATTCCATCCCGGGCAAGGCTGAAGCAATCTTGCGAAATAAAGGCTGCAACATTTGAATCACTCGAGTTAATATGAACACGATAAAGTGACGCGAGAGCAAAACATATAAAATGAGACAAACATGTCAAAGAGACAGACAGTTGGCAACAAGTTTGAAATTCATGGATGGCATACTTTTACATTTAATGAAAATGCAGCTGAGAATCATTGAAGGTTTCTCAGATTGATATATGTTTAGAAGACAGACTTCAGAATTCAAAAGCATGATACATGAAAATATGGGGTGACTCGGAGAATTAATCAAATTTCACCTTGATATTAAATCCTGCTTTTGCACTGGTTTCTATAAACATGATCCCGCTCTCACGCGACTTGGCATCTCCTTCCTCTATAGAGACTTGCCTATTAAAGCATCATAATGTCATTTAGGTGCAACATAAAAGCATTGTCGTTTGATATAAGAAGAATTGTATGGCTATGTGCCATATGAGGAAAACAAAAACAAAATATGATGAGAAGAAAAGTGAAAGAAAAAAATATATATAATTTCCTTACAATCAGCTACTCTTACAAACTCACAAATTTCTTTTTGTATTAACAAACATTATTCTTTAGCAAAGATTTAGATAGTGATATCACAAAAGTTGAATCACAAACATCACATGCGAAGCTAACCGGAAACATTATATCCAACAATATCATCACGGAGCTATAAATTTACCTTCTAAATATGGTTTTGAAATAACAACTTCAAGGTATGGCAATTTTGGTAAACCGATACGAATCTTTAGTATGACTTAATCTATTTATTAGCAAAACAATCATAATGAAACACTTTTAATGAAATTATTATTTAACCAATTCAGTTGGTAGGCAATAAAAGGAGAGACTCTGTCCTACCATTATAGTATTCAAACAGAACATAAACTAACAAATATTTTCTTGCCAATTTTTTCGAAAACCAAATAAGAATTATAGCAAACATAGTATGGAAAATTAAATAAAAACCATGTGTCTAATGTACAAATAAAAGTTCTGAAAAAAAAATTATGTCAAGTCAGCAAACCAGTTGGTATGTAACTATCAAGGAAAATGCTCATTGTCCTGACTAGTTGACTCCCTGCTCACCTTTTTTCAACAAGATCAGTTTTGTTTCCAACCAAAACGATTATAACATCACTGCCTCGTTCTGCACGTACCTCCTCAACCCACTTGTTAGTGTTAAGAAATGATTTCCGATCTGCATCAGAACAGCTTGCTAAGAAATTTAATGGTTATAATTTGATTTATGCCTCATAGATTGAAAAAGAAAAATAAAAACCGAGCACATTCAATTCGACATGCAAACAGAGCATATTGTAAATAGAAAACACACACAGAGAGGTAGAGAACAGGGAGCCGACGTTTTCAATTATTCAATGCTTTTCTGATAAACAAAGATCATAACAATAAGACAAACATCAACCTGAAAGAATGTATAATAATTAATCTCAAATAATAACAGTTAAGTGTAAAACAATTTTACACAACAGAAATAACAGCAAAGCAGGCTTCCAATAGCTGGGGAGTACCTAGATCATATGATATCATAATTTCTGTCATGGATCAAGTGTTAAAATAGGTTTGTTTATCTCTAAATCTCTCATTAGTTTGGCCTATAATTTTTCTTAACTTGCCCTTATGTTGGACTATACTCCATTTGGTCAGCCAGTGCTTTTAATTCTTCTCCACACGTGCTATCTTCCAAGAGATGTATTTTTGTTCCTATCTTATCTTGTGTAAACCACTTATCGTTGTAACATTCTTATCACTATGACACCGAGACGTCTTTCTTTTTGGCTCTTTACAACTCAATATTCAGTCCCATACAATATTGTAATTTGTAAGAGTATGGCTACGCCGTAAAATCTTTGTTTAAGCTTAAGTGGTAGTTTATATCACATGGATCTAACTCAAATTTTTCCTCTATTTTGTCCACCCTACTTGGATCCTATAGTTGGCATCTCCTATATATCAGTCATTTAGTTTGATGGAGCTGTCGGAAAAGAGAATAGAGAGAGAGAGAGACATGGTTTCCTCATCATATGTCTCTCTCTCTCTCTCTCTCTCTCTCTCTCTCTCTCTCAATTCTATAGGTTAAATGTAATAATTACAAAGATCATAATCACATTTTCAACATGAGCCGAAGTACTTTTAATGTAAGACTTGTAGTATTTTATTTTCTCCAATTTTCACCTCTAAAGCTAAACTCATGCCTCTTGCTAAACCTGTACTTCATGAACTTATTTTAACTTTGGCAGAAGCCTTGTGTTTCCATTACTGACTCCATCACAAACTTCAATTACTTTCTTCTCCAGTCTCCAACTAGGACTATATTATCCACACAAAGAAGAACACAATGACATTGTCTCTTGGATATGTTCAGTAAGCATATCCAGAATCAACAAAGTTTACTCATGGAGCACACCTATAGTTATAAATAGATTTTCTGCATTCTCAGTTTAGACATGTTAACTTGACTATTCTTCTATGCCTCTCAACTTGGATATCCATAACTAAAAACCCTATGCTGGATGGTCAAACTCTCTTCTGATAGGACATGGCATTCACATGCTATAAAATCTTTAACGTTAGCAAATAATTTGGAATAATTATATCACAAGAAAATCTATACAGACTTAAAAAAACAACCATGCTATTGCTACTGTTTTTTTAGAAGAACAAAAAAAGTAAATACTTACTGGCAACGTCATACACAATAACCGCGACCGAAGAATCTCTTATATAACTTGGAATGAGACTTCTAAATCTTTCTTGCCCTGCAGTATCCCTGTGGAGTTAAAATAGACTACATTCAAAATATGCAAAAAAAAAAAAAAAACGGAGAGAGAGAGGGTAAAATAGCATCTACGCCCCAATGTGAAATCTACTACAACTTTTAGAATACTGCATACCAGAGCTGCAAACGAACTGTACGATCTTCAAGGTACATTGTTTTTGACAAAAAGTCAATACCAATTGTCGCCTGAAATATAGACGATTAAAAAATTTGTCAAGATCCTAGCAGTAGGAAAGGGGAAAAGAAAATGCAAAAGTTGAAACCGAAACAACATGCCAAAGAAGATGTATTTCTATTTTAAGTAACCTTGCATGATAAGTTGGTAACATACATAAACAGGGAGCATTACAGACTAAGTATCCTTAACGTATCGATACTTATCCAATATTTGTATCTTGTTTGTGCTTCGTCGGCAAAAATGTCATAAATATGATCCCTTGAAAATAATTCCTACAATTGCTAATAAAAGCTCTTCTTCCCACTCTAGCACTTCACTAACGTAAACATGAAGATATGATCAACACATGAGTAAAGCGAGAAGGAATTTACAATCAACTAATTTAATTCCTAATGGAAACAATTTCGCACCGAATCAAAATCAACATATTATTAGTACACCTTAAATTTAGATCTATATTCCCTCTGTTCATAATACTCCAAAGACAATGAAGAATAAAATATCCTCTGATCCTCCTAATTCCTAATCAAGTCCTAATAACGTGTTTTTGTCTGTGATCTCGTTGCAAAGCTAATTAAGCTTGTTTCCTATACGCAACAAGAAAATAATTAATCAGCAATCAATAACGGAAATTTTCCATCCTTGTTCTTAATGCACAATAAAACATTCACTAAATTGGCAAAACTGCATGATCAAAACAGCAATAGTACTCTTCTATTCTATCTCATGACGATCCTCACAAAATCACACAAATATTACGTAATGCATAATGAAAGACGAGATCAACGACAAAATCAAAACGGTTCAGATTGATAACAATATCGAATTGAAAAATGAAACCGAAAATCTATCGATCATGGAAATGAGAAATGAAAAGAAAAGTGGAATAACCTGATAGGTAGTGTCGAATTTATCATACATAAAGCGAGTGATGATGCTGGTTTTACCAACGGATTGATCACCTAAGAAAACGAGTTTGTATTTGGCGAGAGGTGATACAGTCACCATTTTTGTTTCTTCGTTCTTTGGGAAATTGAGTAACGAGAATTTGGTTCAGATCTGAATCTGAATCTCTCAAAATTCGAGAGAAACAGAAAACGAAGAGGGAGAAAATTCAGTTGAAGATAACTGAAAAATCGTTCCCATTTTGCAATTTCAAAGTGCAAGGACTATATACATGGGAGCCACCAAGCGCCAAATACGATGACTTGTCTATCTCAGCATCTAGCCTATGGATGACAATTGGACCCAGACCCAATGAATAGCCTAAAAAATACGAATACTACTCTTCACCTAACAAGTTTCGCTCCCACCCAGCCAAACTGACCAAAATACCCATGCGCAAGTTAAGTCACGCTGCGTGACTTAACTTGCGCAAGTTATGTGTTGTGCACAACTTAAGTTGCGCTGCGCATGTTAAGTTGCGCAGCGTGACTTAAGTATAAACACAGAAACACAACTCCCTCATTTCCCAAACTTTTAAAATTCGAATTTTTCCCCTCCAAGTGCGATTTTCACCATTCTTGCGTCATTCAAAGCCAATTTCGTCCACAATATCAAGTAAGTGATGATTATCCTACTTCATTGCTTTTTTTTGGTTGAAATTTTCGAATTTTTGAAGAAATTTAACATTTTTACGTTTTTATAAATTTTGTTTGCATGTTAGTTTTTATGATTGTTAATGATGATTTAACTTAGGAATTGTTGTTTAGATGTTGTTTATAATACATTGTTAATGTGTCAATGAAAAATTTGTGTGTTTTTTGGATTGTTAATGATGAAATTAGTTAGAATATAGTAAGTTTGACAACAATTTGGTAAATTACGGATTGAAATGACACTGTCGAAACTTTCGTGTTGTTCTTGAATTGTTAGAAATGACACAATGTCCGTGTGAAAAGGTGTCATTGATTTTGTGTTTTTTAAAATGTTGTGTTGTGCAGATATGTCTCAGAGGGAGAGGAGTGGCAGACTAAGGTTAGGGAGGCCTACCTCTACTAGTAGTGCACGGAGGGAGAAGCAAGCAGTAGTCCCTCCTGAATAGGTGTAATCAGCTGGTGGAGGTTGACACACAGGAGGAGGAAGACGAGCGCTTTCAAGTTAGGTTGGCCTGCGTTAAGGCGTTTATGTTGCTCTTGCTTGGATGGACCATTTTCTCCCGCAAGAACAGCAAAAACATTAATTTGATGTGGATGCTTGCGCTGCAAGATATGGACGACTGGTCATGGGGTGGGATGGGGCAAGCATTCCTGTACGAGCAGCTCTCTCTGACCTCCGATTCATCATTGGTCACATGTGGTGGTTACATGACCCTGCTTGTGGTAAGATTTGTTTTTCTTCTTTTCAACTTATTGGATCGTAAATTTGTGCGTTGTGTAACTTGTTTTTCTTCTTTTTTTACCTTGTTTGTATAATACTTGTGTTGATATATATTTGGTTCTTTGTGTTTGCAGGGATGGACTTTGGCGTACTTCACGAACCTCATTTCGAGGATTCGTAGTGATGTGTACAACCTGGCAGTAGCCCCACTTGTGAGCCAATGGAGACCTCCTAGGGGCTTTACGGACCCTGGACACTACAGAGATGTCATTGATGCGATGGATCACTCTCACATCATCTGGAGGTCGTACGAGAGACGGCGATACATCATGTCATTCCACGACATATGTTGGTACTCCGGATGGATCATGGCCGGCAGAGACAGGATGTTCTGTCACTTGCCTGAGCGGGTTCTTAGGCAGTACGAGTATGTCCAGACACGGCCCAGGTCTCCTACGGATGTTGAGCTTACTACGGCAGATGTCGCGGCCCAGGCTTTCATGGAGTTTGCTCTACATGTCCTCAGCCAGCAGCAGAGGGGTGATCCGATGCTAGAGGACGGACTGTGGGCTCATAGTAGGGAGTACATGAGATGGTTCTATAGAGTGTCACATCCTATTGTGAACCCCCCTGCGGGCATTCATGACTACGCAACTCAGGCATCTCCTCGTCCTGTCCCTCCTTACGAGGAGGTTATTGTTGACCAGCAGTGGGCCAGAAATCCTCCCGACCCATACCAGATCATCGCCAACATCAGAGCCAGAGTGGATAATGCTATGGGGCATCCTGATGTGTTTGGTAACCCATAGGTACTTCGCATGATGCATGGTATACAGTCTGAGTGGAGCATGCTGGAGTAGATGCAGGTTCCACGACGACGGAGCAGGAGTCCACGGCAGTAGGGTTTAGGCATTATGATTTGTATAGTTTTTGTTTATGATATTTTGTCGGATTTGGATGTATATTACATATGCGCTTTTTTAGCATTTTTATGACATTTTCCCTTATCTCGGTCCTTTATTTTTTTGTAATTTATTTATGAGTTAAGTTAACACGTGCTTGAATGAATAACGAAAAATGAAATATAACGAAAAATACAAATCTTGACCATTAACATAGGGATTAAAAAACATGTTTTAGAAATATAAGGATTATAATTTAAATAGTATGTAAATAGAACCGTTAAAATTGTTGCACAGACACTGCGCAAGTTAACTTGCGCATGTGTTAAATTTGTGCGCAAGTTAAATTTGTTGCACAGACACTGCGCAAGTTAACTTGCGCATGTGTTAAATCTGTGTGCAAGTTAACTTGCGCATTGTCTGGCTTAAGTCACGCAATGTTTTACACTTGCGTGACTTAAGTCACGCAGCACATGTTAACTAACGCACAGTTTTACACTTGCGCTAGTTAACTTGCGCAGGGGTATTTCCGTCCTGCCTGCAGGGCGGGAGTGAATTTTGCAGGGGGGTGAGCAGAATTCAAAAATACCCACAATGGATAGGGTAAAACCCCACTTTTATGGGTTTGAGCACGGGTCTGGGTAATACCTATCAATTTAAACGGGTATGGGCACTAATATGGATATTATACTGCCCAGACCGGCAACCCAGCATATACATATTTATATAATATCACAAATATATTTATTTTTGGTATATAATTAATTAATTAATTTAGCTATTTATGCCTAAACCTAAATTTAAACCAAAAAACTCTTTAATACAATAACAACTCCATCAAGCTGGTGTACAATTTTTTATGGATATTTTGGATGTTTTCTATTTGACTAAATACTATGACTCGTACTATTTTATGAGTTAATTTTAAAAATTTTGGACCGTAGTTTTATTTCTTTTGTGATGTTTTTATTGTATTTTCATAGTTAAAGTGCGGGTATGGACACTTAAGTTCCCATAGGGTATGGGAAAGTGGACTAAAGTTGTTGCCCACGAAGGTACGGGTATTTTTTTACAAATGCGGGTATGGGGAAGGGCACTGTAGTACCCTATCCATTGGGTACCCATTGTCATCCCTAATCTCGCATCGCTCACTTTTCAATTACCAAAATTCACCCTTATTTTACTTTTTTTTTTATCAAGAAGAGCATCCACATTGGCAGGGTCTTTACCATTTAAGACCCGATATCTAATAGGTAACTCCAATGTGAAACAAAAAATTGGGGGTCTCTTAAGATCCAGGGTCTCACTTAAGACATTCAATCTTAAGTGGACCCCGCACAACTTTTCAATAAAATAATCATTATTTGAGTTGTTTTTGTTGATTTCCATTAATAAATAGTTATTGGTGGGACCCATTTAGATCTTTTGAAAGACGATCTCTATTGGAGTGATTGAGTACCTATTAGATACTATTATTAAAAAATAATAAAAAAGTGATGTGTTCATGTGAAACCCGTTTAAGACCTCAAATGTGAGGGTCTCCATTGTGGATGCTTACTTTTTGAGGTCTAAAAATTACTTTTATAATAAAGTTGAAAATTACGACTTTAAAGTTAAATTTATTTGGTATTTGATGTTTTTTCCAACTTAATTAGTACTTTTAAATTAAAATCTGTTTGGTAAAATATTTTCAAAAGAGTTTTGAGATTTTATTACAAATTATCATAATTAAAATAAATGGCATTTTTTTATAAAAATTAAAATTTTGTAAAGACCTATTTTTTTAGAGCAAATGAAAAATTATAACTTATAGAAAACATCATCATAAATTAAATTGAAAGAGTTTGAAAATAATATAGTATTAGAAACATGACACATCATAAACTTGAACGATTTTTGTTTTCCAACAACTTAGTGGCTATTTGATTTCTAACTCTGTCCATGTAGCTACCATATTGTACTCTTAAAATGTATGAACTCGAATCTTCATTAATGTTTCTTTCTTCTTCGGGTTCTGACATATATCCGGGGATTTGGTCCCATTTGTCGAATTTCTCGTCTTGAACACCACATATTCGAATGAAGTTACGAAGTGATGTTGTTGCAACTATGATCTTTTCTTGTTTGATTAGTGAAAAGGGTCTCATATCACATAAAATATGTCACCTTTTCTTCCAAATACCAATTGTTCTTTCAATGACATTTCTAAGTGAATAACATGCATGACTGAACACTTCACAAATGCCTTGTGCTTGACTGCCATCTTTAAAATCAGGAATGTGATATCTTTCACCTTTGTATGGCGATAAATATCCTTTCATGTTTGGATATCCTGCATCAACCAAGTAATACTTTTCTAGAAATATTTATAAAAAAATCATCGTTAGTTTATGCATAAAAGTTATTGTTCAAACTATATAAATCACAAATTTTATTTATATATATATATATATATATATAACTTAATCGTACCTTCAGGAGGATGAGGAAACACATTTTTCATTTCTTCAAGAACCGACGTAAGAATACGTGTGTCATGCGCAGTACCAGGCCAACCAACAACAACAAAAGTGATTAACATGTCTAAGTTACAAACTAACATGACATTTTGCGTTGGACATCATTTTCTGTCAATATAACGAATTTGATCTTTAGTGGGAACAATGGCAAAAATATGTGTTCCATCTATAGGACCGATACATCCTTCAAAATAAGGCCAGTACCTTTTATCATCCTTGATTTTGGATGGAATTTCTGTAAAGTTAAAATCAGGAGGCCTCACAATTTCTTTTGCTAGTAAACATAAACTTTCTAAAACTTCACTAAACTTCCTACTTACGGTCTCTCCTGATTTTACACATTGATTCAATTACAAAGGAAGTATAATTAATTACTTTTTAAAAGAAAAAAAAATATAGAGATGCACGCCAACTAAGAAACCCACTACAAAAATGGATGATTCGTGTGAATTTTTCAACCCTAAGGGTAATTGGATGACATGATAGAGGGACATGATATGATATATTTATCATATATAGAGTAATGCTAGCAACACTCTCTTTTAGACACTTTCTCTAACACTCACTCTCTTAGGGTCCGTTTGGTTCGAGAGTTTTGGAGGGGAGGGGAGGGAAGATTTTTAATTTGATGTGTTTTGTTCAATTTGTAGAAGGGGAGGGGAGGGAAGGAGATGGGAGCAAATCTCTTTAAAATTTTATTGCATTACCAGAATTATTCTTAAATTAATTTCAAATCTCAATATTAATCTTGTAACAACTTTTATTATTATTAGATTATATTATTTAGTAACAATCATATTATTATTAGGTTATTTTATTCTTGTAACAGATTTTATTATTTTGTTATATTTTCCTTATAACAACTTTGATTATATATTAAAGGGAAATGTTAGATGTGGTATTTTTTTACGGAAGTAATTGGCAAAAATTGCAAGGATTACAAAGAATTGCTCTTATAAAAAAATAAAATAAAAATATGATGCATGGAGTAAAATACATGAGCCAGTTTGAGATAAAATAAACAGCTTAGATATGCTTTACTCTTTCGTCGGTTTCTGAAATCGTAAAAACTAGTAGTTTCTTTTATTTAATTAAGTTTAAGGGTAAAACAGTAAAATAATCTTAAAATCCCTCCCATCCCCTTCCCTTGCGAACCAAACACGTTTTTAATTGAAAATATCTCTCATCCTCTCCCCTCTGTTAAAATCCCCTCTGTTATTGGGTTAAATCAACGTGGGTCCTACATTTTGGAAATGGAACCCACATAAAGTAGTGGGACATACGTTTATTTTATCCAATAAAAGAGTGAGTGTTAAAGAGAGTGTCCAAAAGAGAGTGTTGTTAGTATTCTTCTATCCTGCAAAGGTTGTGTTAGAAACTATTCTGGTAAGATTAGAAATTCATTCATTATTTTTTGCCATGATATTCTATAATTTTTAAAATGTTATCATTCCTTACTTATTTATAATTAACTACATGCCATTTTTAAAATATTTAATAAATTACGAAAGTAATTTTCTCATTTAATAATTATAATAAAATAATGATAGGGTTAATACTTATCATGTACATATCTTATATGTCTCTGTACAACTTGACGTAGTAGGGATTTCCTTAGTAATTTTATATTTCAGCTTAATTTTTTTCCCGGTCCATTAGAGTTTTTTTATTTTTCTATTTAGCTTAACAGTTGTAGCCTAAGAGGCAACTCATAACTTTTATTCAATAATAATATTATTGAGAGTTTTTCTCTGTTCGGTGGATTCCAGAACCCTATTTTTATAAGTTTATCGCTTGCAAACTTGTCTTTTTTCAATCTATGTTTAGCGCTTGCTAGCCTACGCTTCCGACTACGCCACAACTTCATATCATATTACATCTCTATCATATCATGACCATCAAACGAATCCTAAGATGAGAGCGAAGTGGAATATACCAATCACCTTTATCGTTTCAAGCATTGCCAATTCATACTAGTACTATTTTTTTACGGTAATTAAACTCAATTTTTTTTAAGGTGAGTTAAAGTCAATTTTTATATATTGCCAATCATCGTAGAAAATAGTGTGTGATGTTTATGAGAAAAACTGGAACAAACTATGGATAGAATGTGACTCAAAGTTGGCAACCTGGGCTACCAAGTCACCTCACATAATTCCTGCTATAAGAGGGAAGAAAATTAAACCCTTAATTGATTAGTTGAAAGAACGACGCAGTGTTGTGATAAGGGTTTCGTCGACGATGGTGATGGTAACGGTGAGGAGCGAAACAGAAAAGGAAAAGATTGTCGATGGTGGTGAGGAGCGAAACGAAGGTGAGGAACAAAGGGAGAATGAACATGTGAGGTAAGGAACAAAGTAATAGTGGTAGAGAAGGGCAAAGGTCACATGAGTGATTTTTTGTTGTTTGTATGAGTCGTAGGATTTGTATAATTAAGCGGTTGAGATTTAGTGTAAATCTTTAAATTTACATCTGCTGTCAACGGATCCTGCCTCATATATAAAAAAGTTGTTTTCCAATTTCATATCTAATTACGTTGGTAACTATCTACTCCCTCCGTCTCACAATATTAGTAGATTAAGGTTTGTGCACGATTATTAAGGAAATGATTAATTGTGTTGATTTTAATGGTAAAATTAATAGCATTTACTAAAACACCCTTATTAATTGCAGTTAGTGGAGTAGTTAAGTTGGATGAAATTCAATAAATAAGGGTATAATAGTGGAAAAAAAATTAAATGTTGCATTGATATTGTAAAGTGACAATTATTTTGAGAAAAAGAAAAAAATACTAAAGAGACAATAATTGGGAGACGGATGGAGTAATTTCTTCAATGTCAACAAAAAAATATTAAATGGAAGTCATTATTCAACTATTAATAATTTTATATCATTATATTTCAATTTTTTAATATTATAAAAGTTTAAGCCCCACTTAAGATTGAAGGTCTTAAGTGAGAACCTTGAGTCTTATAAGACCCCAACAATTGTTCTCCCTAATAGAGGTACCTAATTGGTACAGTACCGAGTCTTAAATGTTTAAGACTCTTCCATTAAAAATAGTCGTAGACTCTAGTTATCACTCCTTTCTTTTCAATATGTTCAGTGTTTTTTTTAGCGCAATATGTTAAGTGTCTTGTTAGATTGTAATTTGATACGATAGATATAGTACCTCAATTTTATCCGACCAAATAAAAAAAAATCAAAAAATGAGTGATAATATTTTTAGTACATTTACCATTATTTTAATCTTCTCATAAAATAAAATAAAACGAATCCAAAAGAATGCCTTTATTTTGAATATTAATAACAAAAAAAATACAAATAAGAAGCAAAATTATAAAAGTTTGCAAAAATATGTTTTATCCTTTCCCTAGGTTTGTTGTGTATATGATCCTCTTTGACCAAATGTCAAAACTAAACCAACTCCTTCTACTATGATCATCCCAAACTTTCTTTTCCATTTGCTTTTTCTCCTTTTCCATCTTGAGCTTTTGGGACATCTCCAATGCAAGTTGCTTATTGCTTAGGTGGAGATGAAGGCCACGTCCCTTAAGTTTTGTAGCATTGGAGGAAAGCCAAATTAAGTTTTCATTGCTTAATTTTTTTTCCCTGTAATATTAGCGAATTTTGGTTTTAGTCCTTGTAAAATAAAATTTTTAGATTTTGTCCTTGTAATTTCAAATTCCTCCAATTTTGGTCCCTTATTTAACCACGTCAGCAGAATCTGCATAAATTACGTCTCTGTAATTTCAAATTCCTCCCACTTTTGGTCCCTGTAATTTCATATTCGTCCATTTTTTGTCCCTCATTTCACATGTCATGTATGCAGATTCTTTTGACGTGGTGAAATGAGGGACCAAAAGTGGAAGAATCTGAAATTACAAAGACAAAATTTAAATTATTTTTCTTATAGGGACTAAAATCGAAATTTACTAAAATTAAAGGGACCAAAAACGTCATTAACCCTTGCTTATTTAAGCAATCCAAAAAGTGTGTTGCTTATCATTAAAAAACAATAAATCTTGTTCAAATGTAAGCATGTTCAAAAAGTGTGTTGCTTTTTGGGTCAATTATAGGTTGCTTATCTTATTTAGGATTGGAGTAAAATTGGTTAAAATTGCTTAGGAATTGCTTGAGTGCAATGTGACAATTTGGACTCAAAAAATAGCTTAGGAAACCAAAATTAGTTGGCCTATTGGAGATGCCCTTGCAGCCTCTACTTTTACTGCAGCTTTGGTCCCTACTACAACAACCAGCATTGAAGTTTCAAACTGCTGCTCAGCATATATGCAAATCACTAGTCCGCCATTCTTGGCATTTTCTCTACGCCTTAACCTAGTTTTGACTATAAATATAAACACAATCAGAACAAGGAGGTGGAAAATAAACATAACTAAAAGAAACATAGGAGAAATAAAAAAGTAGAAGAGAAAATGTACAGAGATCCATCACTGTAAGCTTCAACCCACACCACACCCATCAAAATCAAACAAGACCTTTTGGTATTATCACCTCATTATTTATTATCATTTTTTTTACAACTTTATTATCATTATTTATTTATTATAGATTTGGTAATTTTTATTAATACCTCCTTATATGGGCTCAAGCCCGTAAGCTCAAATTTAAAGTTTTGGAAGTTTTATCCTGCACCCTTACATTTATGCCTTTACTCCAATATTTGACTCAAACTACCCAATTTACCCTTTTATATAAAATAAAACTTCAGCCATCACTTTCATTTGTCCCTCTTTTTCCAGGAAACGTTCTCAGACAAATAGAGAGTAAGTGCATTCTGAATTCTTTCTTGTTACCAGAATCCTTTCTTGCTGGAAAACGTTCCGAATTTGTTTTTATTGTACCGGAATCGACTCTTTCAACGGAAATCGTTATTGTTACCGAAATCGTTGTGCATTTCACGTTGTCGATGTTTGTATTTTTTTACTAAATCGTTACTGCAACTACATTGTTTTGGATTTCTTAGTTTCCCACAGATTGTTTTCCCGTGTTGGATTCAAGGAATTGTTTACCACAGATTGATTACAACTACTTGAGGGAGGGATGATTATATCTTGTTTTGTTGTTGTCGTGGTTGGAGTTCTCACTATAGCCTATACATCTTTTCAATGGAGGATAAACATTAATCTAAATTGGATTAAGCCAAAACAAATAATATAATAATAATCTAAGTTAGATAAAAGCTATAGCCAGATCTAACAAAAACATTGGCATATTATACCAAAAAACTATTTTTTAGAAACCTAAACATGAATGTTCCGAAAATTTGGTTGAATTCTAAAAAGTTTGATATTAATTTCTGAATAAAAGATACAGTTCGGAAAATGTTTAAAGTGGTTTATGGAAAATATATTCGGAATGTTGTGGGATGAATTCATACTAAATTGAAAAATCTTAAGTGAGGGTGAACAATTATTGTGTAAAAGATTAAAGGGTAACATTGAAATTTTTGAAGATTTGTTAGGGTGAAAGAATATGTGTAGGGGTATAGGGTAAAATTTCCTAAAGTTTTTGGGTAAGTATATGTCACCTTTTTCGAACGGACGTCGTAGGTGCTTATAAGTTATACTTTTCATATGCATGACTGACTCTTCAACTAAGTTTGATTTCGGAAACATTTTTTAAGATTTTTTTTCAACATTTTTCCTATTTTAATAAACTTTGGTGACAACTTCATTGTTTTCGACCAACTCGAACTTTAGTCAATAATGGTATATAATATGAGGCCAACATTGGTTTGATATGAAGTGGAAATTTGAATGTTGAACAATATCAGGTCTCCATGCTTTCAAGATTATTATTGATTTTGCCTTCCCAAACATTCCACAAGGTGTACTATCCTAATTTTGCCATATCCTAATTTATCAGAATTTTGTTTAATTCTATGTTTTTTTGCCACATCCTAATTTATATGATATTGCAAGCATAAATGCTATAAGCTTTTGCTATTGTAAAAATGACATCCGATTAGCTTTGCCCTCGTAATTAAAAACCAACATCGATAATTTTTCTATTCATTCATTTGTTGTTGGTATATATGTAAGTATAAAGTCACAAAAAAAAATGTAAGTGTAACATTATCTATTTCAGAAAGCCGTCAATGGACAACTTTGTACCCTTTTTTACGTTTGTCTTCTGCTTTTAGTCTATTAAGTACTAGATTAATGCATTCATTTTGTCTTGACAAAGAAGATGAAATGGATTATCTTGTGAATAGCTGTAGCATTTTGTGTAAGTCACTTTGATAGGAGGATGTTTTGTTTCTTTGGATAGGTATAAATGTATAATTCAACTTATTTATTATTCAGATGAATAATCAGAAATAAAGAATTTAAAAAAGAAAAGAAAAAACAGTTCGAACTTTGCTTCTTTTTCAGTCATATTACTGTGTTTCCCCCTTGTTTTAAAGGTATAGAGCAATAATGTTCTTGGCTAAACTTCACTATATTATGTTTATCTGACCTCTAATTCGTTAAGGGTATAGATCCATATCACTTTAAATGTTCTGCACTTGCATCGTAGCTTGTGGTGATAGATGTTGGTGTTGTTCAGGAGTTACCATATTGTGGCGACAGAGGGTGATGTTATTGTTGACGAGGCATTTCATCGTTAGTTGTTGGTGAATGACGCATTTTTAAGTGGAGGATGATAATGTTTTTTATGAGTCTGTTAATTGGATTATCAATAGTCCTTCGATTTGCTTCCAACTCAGAATGAATTGCATTGTTAACAAGACCACACAATCCTATATCGCCACCGGTTACGTCAACTCTTGAATAACACCATCGCCCTCTGCCGCCACCATTGCTCTTGGCAACCTCTGGTAATTAGACAATATTTTTTTATAAAGTGATATCACTCTTCATGAATTAAAGGCCATATACATATGGATATCAAGTTCAATATCCTTCTTTATCTTCTTCTGGTCACCTCTATGTTTTTCAAATATTCACAAATTTAAATAAATATAAAATAAGTAAGGAAACACGAAGAACAAAGAATTATTAAATAGTGTTGATGGAGCAAGAATTTAGCTCATGATTATGACCTCATTTTAACTCTTTTTTCTTCAAGCGACTAACGACGAGGAAGGAACTCAGATCCTCAATTGTGGGTTTCTTAATTGCTACACTAGAGTGTTAAGTATCATTGTTTGAGTTTTTGCAACTAAAGTACAAAATGAACACACACAAAAAAGTTAAGAAAAAGACAAATTGATAAAGAGCTAAAAATAGAGAAAATAGTTTGTGGAATGTTGGTAATTAGTCTTTATACTATTTTTATTTGTCAAATGACGTGCCTATGGTGTCCCAGTCTATTCTTGGTTAATTTTACGAGTAGTGTGTTGGTTGCCCTCATAGGGAGGGGGCCTGCGGTGCCTCACGATCAACAGTTAACTTCCTCCTTCACAACATGATTTGTTGACATTGAGATGCAACTTTTCCACAAATGTGTTTCCTTGCTCATTGCTCCTTATGAATAGTGGTTCAATGAACACATAGCATGGGTATCAAGCCTCATTGTCCAGTTCTATTGAGCTTTGAATCAGTTTTATATTCTCTAGACCCATGTTCTTAATAAATATTCTTTAGAAAAAATGGACTCTCCCTTGCTCGACTGTCTTAGCCCCGTCCTAAGCTTCCATCAATTGGGAGGTCACTCATTGAACCTCAATCGCTATTTGCCGAAATCGGCTTATAGGATAATCATTTGTACAATTAATAAGAGGTAATCGTTTTCGAGCAAATGCCCTACAACTAATTGCCTTTTGAACCTGGAATTTGGTTTCATATACCATTTTTACTTTTTAAAGAATATTTCCAACGTTTTTCATAACTTTTTTTTAATGGCAAAATATATATATAAAAAAGAGGACAAAATACAAGATACACCACATGGCCATCCAAAGATTCCCAGAAAAAAATAAGAACAAAAACAAACATCCCTAGAAGTACAACGATGCCCAAAAACTGAGAAAAAAAACACAGAGAGGCACCACCACAAACACCTACAAACAAAAGAAAAAGAACAACCAATCAAAAAGAAGCAGCTCCATACCTACGAAAGCACCTGCAGAAACAAAGAGCACAAAGAAAAAACCCAGGAAGCTAGGGCGGAAAGGATGGGTCAACGAACCCCCACCCAATCCCCAACCCCAGGAACACCACCACCACAAAACCCTACCGCTGCCAACAAAGGACGGGTTGCACCTCCCACTCATGATAAGTGGAAGAACTAGCAGGGCACTTAGCCAGGAACCACTTCCAAGCTAAGAGTTTTGCCATATCCACCACAGGCTCCTCTCGAGGAGCGCCACCAGAGAACATAAGGTCGTTCCGGGATGTCCAAATGGTCCAAATAACATCTAGCAAAACAAGGAGCAGACCTGGCCTAGCTCTCTTCCCCCCTCTTAATCTCGTAAAAAACTAGAAGTGCTGGGCAAGACCGAGGGGGGTCACAAACTCCCAACCCAACCACCTAGACACCTGATACCACATCAGAAAGATACAAGGACACGACACAAACAGGTGCACCGACGATTCGGCCGATGCATCACATAAGGCACACCCGAAGCCCCCATCCGGAAGCAAAACCCCACGCCTAACCAAATTGAACGGAACCCCCCATCCGGGAGCGGAACTCCGTTTTTCATAACTTAATAAACTTTAGTGGTCACTTTATTATTTTTAGTAACCCTCGAATTTTAGTCCGCAACAATAATTATAAAATATAAGACCATCATTAGTGGGATATGCAAGGGAAATCTTACGTTGAACAATATCATGTCTCCATGATTTCAAGATTATCATTGATTTTGCCTCCCTCGAACACTCCACAAGGTGTACTGCTTTCTTATTAATTTGTTTTATTCATCATGTTTTATGCCATATCTTAATTTATATGAGATTGCAAGCATAAAGTTGCACAGCTTTGCTACTTATCAGGTGTCTTAGTAGTTATTGATGAAATGATATCTAATTTGTTTTGTTCTCGTAATTAAAAACCAATATCGATGATTTTTTTCATTTGTTTGTTGTTGCGGTATTATTGAATATACCTGTAACATTAGCTGTTTTAGAAAGTTGTTAAAATTGATAATTTTGTAACCCTTTTCTGCTTGTCTTTTGTTTTGATCCTATGAAGTACTAGACTAATGCATTCATGTGGTGATGAAGGCTACCGGAGCTGGAGCATACAAGTATACCAACCTTTTCAAAGAAAGACTCGGTGTCATGTGGCATGAGCGAATTTCTCGCTTAAGGTGGACACCTGTTTAAATTATATTTTCACCTGCATTTTGTTTTGGTCATCTTGATAGGGAGGATGTGTTGTTTTTTTGAATAGATACGATACAGCTTACTTATGAAGATGAATGATCGGAAATAAATAATTCAAAAAGGAAAAAACATTCGTTGACTTTGCTTCGTTTTGAGTATTGTATCTATTCGTTAAGAGTAAGGATTTATATTAATTTAAATGCAAGGGATGGTTAATTAGCTTCACCTAAGACGAATGGTTCGGGCGAACCCGAGTTTAAAGTTTGGGTAGAAAATTTCTTAATTAGACTTTACTTAATCTGAATTACAAAGATTAATTTTTTATTACTTCTTGTAATCTTGGTATGCACAAATGTACAAGTGACGTTAAAAATGGATTGAACTTGCACCGTAACCGGTGGTGGCAAAAAGGTGATGGTGTTCAGGCACTTAATTCATAGTCATTGTTGATGAGTCGGCTAAGATCCTCATCAACAAAATCAACACTCTTCAAACAAAGTTTTTCATTAACAACAATATCACCCTCTATCGCCGCCGGTTGCGGTGCAAGTGCAGTATTTGATGCACCTTTTGCATCCATGCATACGTCGACTAAAAATAATAATAATAATAATAATGAGTAATAGAGATAGTCTTAACATAAGGACTAATACAAATAAAATTATTTAAACACACAACAATAAAAAAAATTAAATGGTAAATAAATTAGTCACATAATTTAACCATTTTATCTTTGAAAAAAAATCATTTGTGTATTTGTGTGACTAAACTTTTTAAATTTATGCTTGTCTAAGTATTTATCCACTTCAAATACTTATGCATTAATTATTCGAAAAGTACTTGCTTAAGAATAAACATAAATCTAAAAAGTTAAGGCACTGAAACAAATCAATTTTTTTTAAGTGATCTGGATCTTTACTCTTAATAAATTAAATGTCAAATACATGGGGATAGAAAAAAACTCAGTATCATTCTATATCTTCTTCCAGTCACCTCCATGTTTTCCATATACTGTTGTAAGGTTGTTCTCTTGTTGTACGATCCATTCATAACGACGACGAGGTCATGATGCCAATTCAACAAGATCCAACCAACACAGGTATACTATGTTTTTGTTTTTTTCCTAAAATGAATCTTGTGTTCTATTTGAGTAAAATGGGCCAAAGAAAGTTATGTATTTTTGAACCAAATGCATCAACTTTGACCTATTTTTTCTTAGAATATTGTTTTTCCCTGCACAAAACACTCGCATTCTGCAACCTTGTCGAAAATACTTATGCGCTAGTTAACTAACGTAGGTGTAAAATTAACTTAACTTAAAATTTCGTATTTTTTACACATATATAACTTAAATCACGCCGCGTGAGTTAACTCACGCCGAAATTAACACTTGCGTGAGTTAACTTAAATCACGCCGCGTGAGTTAACTCACGCCGAAATTAACACTTGCGTGAGTTAACCGCGTGAGTTAACTCACGCAGGGTTTTTTTACATTTTCACGGTATTTCAATTTTGTAACTGGCTAAGCCATGCACTGTCGCCGAGGAATTTCCAATGAACAGTTCTATTATCAAGTGATCGATAACTCAAATATCTCAGGATGACTAATTGCAAAAGATTCTACAGATAAAACAATATATAATTGATTAATTTAAATATTACACTAACTTATCCATAAAACATGCACAACAGCAAGAATATATTTACACGTGTATGATTCGTCAAAATATAGTCATTATACAAGGCCAAATAAATACTTGAGATAAGACAGTTGAACCAGACAGTGCATGACTTAGCCAGTTACAAAAATGAAACATTGTGAAAATGCAAAAACAAAACATGCGTGAGTTAACTCACGCAGATGTTAATTTCGACGTGAGTTAAGTCACGCTGCGTGACTTAAGTCACATATATGTAAAAATTAAGTTATATTTTTTTTACACTTACGTTAGTTAACTAGCGCAGGAGTATTTTGGTCAGTTATGCTAGACGTGAGCGAAAAGTGCAGGGGAAGAGGAGTATTCTTTTCCTTATATATAAAAATGGAGAGAGTAAGTGTTAAAATGAATCCATTTTCAGAAATTCCAACGTTCTATTCCATTACCTATTGTTCTTTCAGCAAATATATGACAATCTTGTGTTGTTTTTTTCTCTCTATGGATAGATTACTTAAATGCATTGTAATTTAAGTTGAAGAGAGTCTTTTTTGGAGGATTTTTTTATCCGGGGCATGCACTCATACTTATACCATGGACTGATGGACACTACTATATATCAGTTCAACTTATCTAATTTTTCGTTTAGGTCTAATGGGGAACCCAATCAATGTTTTTTGCGACAGGACAGCTTTATGGAATCTATAAGTGCGTTTAAGAGTTACTAAAAGCATGGTTTCGACTTTAGATGACCTGCTGTTGGTGCATTAGGTAGTTAAAATGTTTCCAATGGGTGTTCCGCTCCATGCACTGAGATTCATGGCCCGTCACTTTGAGATTTGAATGAGAAGGCAAGTGATAGGAATTTGAAATATCTAAATTGTGCTGGTTGCTTACTCAACATAATTGGATGTTCTTGATCTGTAGTTGGTGTTTAATTGAAAGATGCACAGTTCGTCATACTTCAGAGAAGCATCTGTTTCATGTGATATGATTTGTGAAAAATGAAAGAATAAACAAGGTAAATGAGCTGACAAAGCTATTTGTATGAATTCTTGATAGATTGATTTTATAATTTCTTGTAAATTCTTTTAGATGACTATATAACTCTCATGTGCCATAGAAGTTATAAGTTTGACTTGGTGGTTGGGGTGGGAGAGTTAAGGAGTGATAAAGGCGGTTTCAGGTTTGATTCTCATCTCAAGGAAATACTAACAATTAACATACTAACCAATTAGAAAATTGGCATGATTTGGAGGCCCCAATGCAGATTTCGTGGATGGAGAAGTTTTTACAAAAAGGAACAGAAATTATCACACCTGCTGGAACTACTGAACATTTTCATCCCAAACAGTTGAATGTCATAATAAGTGTTTTCTTTTTTTGTGGGCATCAATTTCTTTACCATCTGGAACGTCCCATTTTCTATCTCAGTGGTTTCTCTTGAAGTTGCAATAGTTAAATAACTAATGTAACCCCTCTAATAAGATTCTCTAGAATAACTTTTAATGCTTATGGAATCATATTCAATTGAGATGGAATAATTCCATACCATCTTGAGTATATACATAGCTACTAAAGACAACAGACAGAAAGATAGGAAAGTGTCTCTTGGCTTTAAATTATAAATTGAAATGAAGTACAATTTATCATACTTCAGAGAAGCATCTGTTTCCTGTGATATGATTTGTGAATAACGAAGTAAGATTAGTTAAGCAGACCTAGAAAAAACTAATTAAAATTACCAGCAGTGAACTATCACAGTATTCCCCATCACCGGTCGTCTTAGTCCTATCATGTCTAAACATTGTGACTGTAATTTGTTCTTTACTGTTGGTTCGATTCAAACTATCCATGGATTAAGATTAGTACCCTAAGCTCCGAACATATCCTTAGCAGTATTATCATCATAGAACACTAACTTCAGGTTTCAGTTTAGGAAATCAGCTATTTCTGCTACAAGTTTATGACTAAGCATTGACCCAACTCTAGGAGCCATACGCATTTATTAAAAAGCGCTGATTCAACACACTTCTGTTTGGAAAAACTATCAAGCTCGAGAGATGTCTGCAGTTTTAATCAAATAAAGTCTTACTCAATAAGAACATAATAACAACAATGAACATGAAGGATTTCAAATTTCATTACAACCTAGAACCTTCCTCTTTCATACAAAGATTTGGTATAACCTTACGGAGTTAATTGTCCAAGCAAAGATTTGGCATAAGAAATAGCTTACGGAGTTTTTTATTTATTTTTGATAAAGGCAAAAGAAAGCAATAAAGGCAGGAGAGGGCCTGAACCCTATACAGATAGAGGTTACACATGTGAACGCAAGCCAAGACTATTCCTAAGAAGCATAGGAACTACAAACATCTAGCTAAATCTGTGTTGTTAAACCAAAGAAACTAAGTTGCCAAACAACAGAACTAGCTACTAGCACTTATTAAGAACCATCTACATGACAGTCACAAATATTTGAGATTGCTTTTTGTTACACCCTTTTTGGAACGAGTTTGGATGTGCTCACTACTTGTACTGTTCGGTGAAACTTGTCTATTTGTCTGCTTCTTTTGCTTTTTGGTTTTAGCCGATGCCGGACAGACAAGGCTACAAGTGTCCAAGCAAAAAAGCATAGAGAAGATGTGATTGTGGATAAGTAAATGAACCATATTGAGATGCCAATTCCCAAGTCAGCAGTGTATTACATTACACCACACATCACTATTCACTAATCACTACACAAGTCTATACACAAAGTAGGAAAAAGGTACTTGTGATATTTGACCATAAAATTAGGACACTAATCACACTAATATAAGTTTGTATATCATAGGCAATGTTATTCATCCGGCTTTGGTTTAATACATAAATTAACATGAAAATGTATTAAACTTGCTATTTCAATCAACATACAGAAGGTAAAAACAAAATCAGCACTTACTAGTTAATAAGGTGATAGTTGGAAATGGCATCTCACTAAATAAAATGTTGGAAGAGACAACAACAACAACCAAGTTTTATCCCACTAAGTGGGCTGGTTACATGGATCAAACACTGCCATAATGTTCTATCATATATCATATCCCTATCCAACTCATTGCAACACTAGATTCTTCTTAATAGTTTTTCTAAGTCTAGCTCTCCCTCTAGTGATTTGACTACTCTCCATTAGTCCACGTGATTGACTCTCCTTGCTACAGAATCTACATGTCTTCTCTCTACTTGCCTAAACCACCTAAGCCTAGTTTCTACCATCTTTTCTACAATATGTGCTACCCCAAGTCTCTCTCTCTAATATTGGTAAGAGACATTTGTTTTCAATTGCAAAATCATAACTTATTATATGAGTCATTCAGAGAGATGCAAACATACATCATATCATATAGAAATAAAACCAAACTACTACAATCAACAACATTCAACATCATATCATTACAGCAATGCATTATTTCCCAATTCAGCAACATATATTTTTTTTCAATTTAATAACAGGTATAACCTGCTACTTTCTAACAACAGCATCATAGTTAGATCTCAAAAAACATTATTTCATCAGAAACGACACTATCATCACCAATTAACAAAACAAGCTAAAAGCCACAAACAAAACCCCACAAAAAAAAAAAAAAAAAAACTACCTAGTAGCATTACTCCTACCAGTCCTCATGTTACTCCAGGGAAACTTGGCAGCAGAACCATCAGCCCAGTTCGAACCAGGGCGTTCAAGCCTTCCCCTGTTCGAACCAGAACGGTCAAACCGTCCCTTATCCGAACCAGAACTCGCAAACAGATTGGAACCAGAACGATCAAACCCTCCCCGATAATACCCATTTTGCGGCTTAAACCCACGAGTGCCCTTATTCTCATCAAGCCAATGACTCTTCCCTGGAGCTTCCTCAACAATACTGGCCGCCATAGCCTGTTTATTCAAACTCTTCTTATCCTCTTCAATCTCTCGAATCGGAAAAAGATTGGGGTTAATCAAAAGTGGGGTTCTTAACGTTACAAAAGCCTTTTTGTAATCAGGTTTTGCAATGACGATTCCGCCACGTTTCTTCTTCTTTCCGTCCATGTTCAATGTTCGAACCTTTTCGACATCGAATCCGTAGAGGGATTCGAGAACGCGCTTGATTTCAATCTTGGAAGCTGATGGAATGGTTTTGAGAGCGATTTCATGGATGTCGGTGAAGGTGGTTGGCAGGAGAAGCTTGATTGGTAGGTTTGCGAAGTACACCACTCTTCTTCCTAATCTGCTTCCCATTTTTCTCTTCTCTCTCTCTCTCTCTCTGCAACTATTCGATTTCACAAATGACCTAATGTATGTTGCTATAAAATTTTAAAGTATAAATGATTAATGATACACCGAATGTAAAATAATTTTATGGTACGTCATTTAATGGGAACATATGTCATGTATGCATTTCTTACAACCGTTTGATGTAAGATAACTATAAAATATTTTATTTTTAAACCGTTTGATTGTCATTAAAAGGCCTATCTAGTCTAATTTCATGACTTGTTGAACCTCGTTGCGAACCTTGAATTTAATAGTGCAAACATGTTGTTGAGAGATTTGATACACGATGTCATGTATATCGATGTTAATTTGGTGTCTAATGAAAGCCATTGTTCTTAATACTGAAGTGTCGGTTGTTTCAACTGGTTGTTCCTCATAAATGTTAGAAGGAGCAACAAATGTTGAGGCTCTTTCGGTCTATGTTGGTCTGACCTTTTGGTTGATGATGATGACGTTTGATTGAGACTGCTAAGGCTCTTTCTAGACCTCGGATGCATACGACAAAATGTAGTATTGGTTTGAGGAACTAAATTTTTTTGTAGTAAATGTCGTATTGTCCTCACTAGGTCTGCCAAATTTGTTGATGAAGCAAGAATTTGTCAAGATTTGGTTGATGTCATCAACGTTTTCTCTCGTCTTTAAGTGATTAACCTTGAGGGAGGAGTTATGTCCCTTAGTTGCGCATTCTCTCACTACTCCAGTAGAGTGTTAGATATGATTGTTGTTGGGTTTTTGAACTACGCTAAGAAATGAATAAAAAATAGATAAAGACAGACTGGTAAAAATATAACAAAAAATAGAGAAATAAGTCATGTGTTTGATTGGACTTATTTTATTTTAATTACAATGTACAAATTGAGTAATTATTTGCAAAAACTATGCTCGACTAATTACACGGGTAGTGTTTGAGTCTCCTCTATTGAAGGGGTCATGACATCTGGCGTTCAACTATGAGTTTCGTCCTTCAAGGTGTGGTCCACTGACACGGTTTTTGGTGCGCATCTTCACCATGAATGTGCTTCTTTCGTCATCCTCTTTGCAGTTAGTGGTGTTGCACATGAAACGATGATTTTGTGCATCGTTGTCTAATTCCACTTAGATCTAACTCAACATGGGTTCTATTCACCCCCACATAGTTACTTAATGATCTTGAGAAAGAATCATATTATCTCGCTCGATTGTCCCAACACTCGCCTAACCTTCCATCGGTTGGGGAGTTTTCCTCACCCGAAGTCCAATCGCCTATATGTTGATGTCGACTAACATGATATTTATTTTCAGGTGTAAATAAAATCGACACATAATGTTTACACTCAAATTTACTGTCCGGCTTGTTTTTATGTACATGTATTCAGACATAAATGATTTAATATTGTGATAACTTTTTAGTATAACCAATTATACAAAATCAATTCATTCAAAATCCATTTTTGTTGCCGCAAAAATAAACATGCTCTAGAGAATAAAAGGAAGGGAGACATATGAGAATTTGTTAAATAATACATAGAGCTTAAAAGGGGTTTGATGATACTTGTATCTTGGAGAGACATTAAGAATACTTTTACTATTTGATAATAGTGAAAATGTCCTTTGTTTTTCAAAGGTAAATCTCTCCAATGAAGGGCTAGAAGTTGAAACATGTGTCGTGAACTAATACAAAATATATGTGAGTTTTATTACCTTATCTTTTTACTTATGTGTTTTTTTTATAAAGGTCAAGAAGTGCATTGAAAGCAGGAGGGGGCGTGCACCCGAGTACATTAGCGAGCAACTGAAAAAAGGAAGATCTAAATAAACACTAAAAAGGAATGGGGGAATGAATATAGGGAACACACCCACCACCCTACAAAAAAGGGTCATCATGGTCGAACAACTTTGTAGGTACCCTTTTGGGCACGGGTTCTCATTCCTGCTGAGTTGAAACTAACAGGTTGCTCTTTGTATACAGACTTCTTCTGTTTCTTGTTGAATAAAGAAGTCTTGAAAGATACTTGAGAAGTATTTGAACTAACATTCCTACCTTACAAGCCTTGAACCGGAACATAATTTCCCAAGTCACCTTAATGGATTTTCATAATAGAGACACTCTTGTCGATATCACCATTAGATTTACAAGAAGGAGCTCCAACATCGAAGTAAAATGGCCTTTTAGAAATGGTCAGAAAGAGCGGAAAACTAGTGATAGGCTCGAAAAAAGCTTCCGAGGAAATGTTTGGAGCTAGAATATGTGGAAGTGCCAAATTTTTGTGTTTTGTTGGGCCCCAATTCAACTTGAGTGTTTGTGGCAACAGATGAATAATGAGCCCTTACTTGAATATCATTTGACAAATCACCCCAAAAAGAATTCAAAATATTGACACACTTATCTATCTCTGCATCATATATAGACGTGTTGCAAACTGCAGTAGAGCTAGTTGCAATATTTCTTTTACTTGTGCGTTGCTCTTATATTTATTTATTTATTTAATTTACCTTAAAAATCGTGTTTCAAAAGTTGAAGAAAGGTCTTATAATAGGAGGAACCTCTTACTATAAAACACAATTTAAACCCTCCTTATATTTTGTTTTCTTGCACCTTTATAACTAGTTTTTTTTTACATATTGCACCTTTATAAAACGTGAATATTAATAAAAATAATTGATCACATTCAATTATTTACGGAAACAATTCTTTTTTGTCTTGATGTGTTAGTCAAAACGAAAAAATATAAATTGTCTAAGTCTTAGGTCAACTTGTGCTTTGATTAGGTTTTTATTTAGGGATGGCAACAAAAAGAAAAACACCCGGCAATAAAATATGCAACGAGTACGAGGTGCATATCTTAATGGCTATTAAAACCATTTTGATTAGTAATAATTTTCCCTTCCATAATTTTAAAAACTAAATACACATTATGTTTTTTTACCATTTGGTTTTAGTGTAAGTATTTAGTGCACAATCTGTGTGAGAGTTATAAATCATGAAATACCAATCCTAATTCCATCTCATAAAAAATAATTGTATTTTAAACATTATAAGCATTTCATAATTTCAATTTGCACTGGAAATCAATTTCTCGGTCATATACAACATGGTTTGTCATTCAACACCTCAGTCGTGTGGCTATGAATGCATTTAAATTCGATTTGGTAAGATAAGTTTTATATTGGTTTAATTTTTTAAAATTCAATTGGAGTAGATTGAAATGTGAATCATTTATTGTCCAACGACTTCGATTTTTTGACCATAAAATTTTTATTAAGAAAAAGAATTGTTGAGCTTTATATTATAAGATGTTTTGACATTCAACACCCGCGTCGTGTGGTAATACATGCATTTAATTCCGATTGGTAAGATAAGTCTTATGTTTGTATGATTTTTTAAATCCAATTCGATTAGATTGAAATATGATTAATTTAATGTCTGGCAACTTTTATTTCTTGACCATAATATTTTTATTACAAGAAACGGATTAGTGAACATTAATACATATTTATATTATATTTCAATTTGATTAGACTGAAATAATGTTCGACGACTTTGATTTCTTGACCATAACATTTTTTATTACAATAAAAAGGATTAGTGAGTATTATAGGGGTGTATTGGATTAGGATTTTAAAAGACTATTTTAATAATAAAAGTCTTCAAGATTTTAAAAGACGTTGTAAGATTGTACTGATTCTGTGAAATTTTAAAAGACTTTTTATGCAAAAGACTTTATACATTCAAGATTTTAATGGATTTATCACAATGACTTCTAAGGATTTCAAAGGATTTTATGAGATTTTAATATTTCAAAGGATTCAATGAATTTTAGGGGAAAAAGAACAAACTTAAAAAAATAAATTGCGTTTGAATAAAGAAAAATAAAACCAATAGAAAATTCTTTTTTACTAGCAAAGTGATTAATGTATTTATGTAAAAAAAAAACAGAAAGATTGATTATTTTCTACATTGTAATATTATAACTTCATGTTCTCCTAAGTAGCATCTCTCCACATATCTGAACCTATATCAGACAAATTGCATTAACAAGAATTAGACAAAAAAAAAAGTAATCGAACAAAAAAAAAGCAAATAATAGTAATCGACATAGACAAAAAAGTATACAAGAATCAAAAAAAAAAAAAGTAATCGAACAAAAAAAACAAATAATAGTAATCATGATGGTAATCGACATGGACAAAAGAGTTCAACAATCAGACAAAAAAAAGTAATTGAACAGTATCAATCTCAAACATAATTTGTATTTGTTTCGGTCAATGGTATCAATCCCAAACATTAGAATCAAACAAAAAAAGTATCAATCCCAAAAAAAGTAATTAATTGAACAGAAAAAGAAGAGACAAAAGTAATCGGAAAAAAAAACAATAGGATCAGACAAAAAAAAATGAAAGTTGAAGAATTTGATAGAGAAAAGAAAAACCTAGCATGGAAGATGACGGCATACAAGAGTTTGCAGACAATCACAAAATCTCAAGGGTTTGTGTGAGATTGTTGGATGGGAGTAGTATTTATATTTTTAACTAAAAAGTCTCACAAAATCCATTCCATCTAAGAATCCATCAAAATCTATAGACTTTTGAATACCAATAGACAATTCATAAGTCATGAGAAATCTCAATTGAATACCAACGGATTTTGTTGCCTTAAAAAAAAAGTCATGATTGTCTTAATTGAATACCACAAGATTTGTTTACATTTTATAAAAGTCTTGATTGAATACCACTAGACTTTTTAATTATACAAAAGTCTTTTAAAATCCCTTGAATTCTCAATTCAATACACCCCCCTTAGTTCATATATAGGCAACTATTATAAATAGACCCTTTGGAGACAATGGTGTACAAACACCCTTAGGTTCTATCAGTAAACCAAAACCACCGATAGTTATTAAGGAAAACGTTGAAACCATCATGGAACCAATTTACATTAAGATCCTCACTGGAAATGATGTTGCAGAGACTCTGATCAACTTGGCTCAATGTCACCAAGCTGGACTGATAGTGTTGAGTGGTTCTGGTCCTATCTCTAACGTTACCCTTCTAGATCCAGTGTCTCGCACCCCTAATCCCCCGATCAAAGAAACATTCCACATGACATCTATGCATGGAACTTACGTGAATGCAAATTGTTCTCGTGTTCCTCCTTATCTCATTGCTGACCCATCATGTTCCTCTTTTTCAGTTTTATTTAGTGGCGTTGATACACAGATGTTTGGTGGAATTGTTGGTGGCAAAATTGAGGTTGCTGGTGATGTTTATGTTAGAGCATATCTCTTTAAAGATCCAGAGTTTCATAGGTTGACTGGCATCAATGAAATTCATCAGGAAATTGAAGAGGATGATACAATCTATGTTGATCGTATCATCCCAAATGTTAATCAATGCACAAATGAATCCAACAACAACGATGGAATTTATCTTCCACACCATGATGTTGTGGGTGCCAATTCTTCTCAGCTGAATCCACAAATGTCCCGTTTCCATCTTCCAACTGATGGGAACGTCAAGCAGTGGAATGACTCCACTCACATTGACAATCAGTAGCTAGAAAAATATTTTAAAGCGTTCTCTATTATTTTTAAGTCTTTTCCGTGTTTGAATAAATGAACTTAATTTGTTGTTATTATGTCTTTTTAAAAGAGTGATAGTTGAAAATTTTGTGTGCCTCTTTGCATACCATAATCATGGTGTTTAATTTTCTTTATTTTTATTATAATTATGTATGACAATGTTATAACAAATATTCTCACTTGAGTAAAAAAAAAAAATCCCTTCTCTCCTAAATTCAGTTGTCGTCCCTTTCCACTTTCATAAGCCCTCATTCCAAACCTTCATCTCTCCGATGTAACTCATGTGGTGGTGATGTGTTTGCGTTCTCATGGCGTCATCACTACCTGTAACCCCTTCTTGGTAGATTAAAGTAACCATCAACGGATCGGTCGATGCAGGCTACTTTGATATGGTCACATTGGAGTTGCAACTTTATATGGGTTCTCCCATTTGCTGGTTTCTTCTTCAGCCATTTGATCTGGTTCGCTAGGGAGGTTCGATGATATGGGTTTGATAAGGTTAGGCCGATCTTACTTTGAGATGGTTCTTAGTAATGAAGTTTCTAGGTTAAGAGTGTTTATTGTGTGATTGTTGCTCCGATCAATTTGATTCTTTTGAGTTTTGTTGCTACATCACCACGAACTTGCGTCATGTTGATGCCAACCTCCTTGATCCACGATTCTTCCAGGTCTATTGAGGTTTGTAGTTATACTTAACACTCTTTGAAATAGTTAAGGAATCCATAGTCAATGGACAAAAGTCTTTTATCAATGCAATCACTTGAATAACTAAATTACTATTGAGTTATATCAACTAACTTTCAAGTTCAACATCTTGATAAGGCATTTAGATTTCCTAAGCAAGTAGTCACATACTCAGTTTCCACCTTATGTTCCTAACAACTCTTCTGTTCGATATTAGTTATCGCTAAATGGAGATTAACCTAAAAATGATGATTACTAAATTTTTATGCAACATTTTTCTTCAAACTTTACCCTTTTTTATTTTATTTTTTATACCATTTTATCTTTCTTACTAATCTAATAACTTAATTTTTTTAAATAAATAAATAAAATTTTATAACTTATATTATTTCTATATTTAAATAAAAGCGGAAAGACGGTCTAAACACTAAAAAAACACCTTGATTACTTTGGCTACGTTTGGTTCTAGGGAAAGAGAGTGGAAGGAAAACAGCAAGGAAATAAAGTTTATGAAAAGTATGCTTTCATTGTTTGGATGCTCTGTCAGAGAGGAAAGAAAGTGTAATTTAGACGGGTCACGTGTTAAAAAACTTTCCTCCCTAAAAAGAAAGCATGAAACCGCTCTGAAGCTCCGATACTTCAAAATAGACGACATATCATATCCCCTGCGTATCCTGCATCGATACCTGCCCGATACTTCCCGATACATATCACGGGAGTATCTGAAGATTAAATTTACTTTTAAAAAAAAATAATTATCTGATACTTCCCGATACGTATCAGAAGAGTATCCGATAATTATCATGCACGAATACCTGCACCAATATTTCTCAATTAATGTTAACTAAAATAACTTAACTTTTGAGTACTGATGTGTTCTTTTTTTGATATAGTGCTTCTTTTTTTATCAATAAAGTATAGCACTAACGGATGTAGTATAACACTGATGGTGCTCTTTTTGCGATATATTGTGTATGTAATTGACTAATCATCACTCTCTTAATCGTCAATATTATTTATATTTATGTTGATGTGCCACAAACCTAAGACTGATTTCTTTTGTTTGTTAATATATTTGCATATTAAAAAAATGGTTATATTTATATTGTACATTTAATTATATATTTTTTTATTAACGTATCTCAACCGTATCGTATCTTGATTTTTGAAAATTTTCCGTATCGGCGTATCGGTGCAGTATGTATCCGTATCGTATCTCGTATCCGGGCTTCGCAATGAGAATCTAATGTGGGGGAATGACAATATGGGCCCTCACTTTTTGAAGTATATCCGCACATGCAACTTTATCATTGATTTTCTAAAATTCATTTGCATCTCACGTCAGGCTCAAGGGCACCATCATCACTATTGTTTTAAATTTATTTATTTTCATACTGTTACATTTGTGGAAGGAGATTGTCTGCAGTTTTTTTCTTTCATGTGTAATTTAAGTCCTCATTAAATATGTGAAAGAATGTGATTGTAATAATAAAAAGGAGGAGTGAATCATCAACTTCGCCCCCTGAATTTGCACGAATCGGTTACATTCGTCCCCCAATTTAACGAAATATCAACATAGTCCATAAATTTGTCAGACGTCCATCAAAATGTTCCCTCCGTCCAAATGCTCCGTTACATGTTGTGTTGTCTTGTACACATGTCAATAAGGAAGCCACGTGTACAAGGACCAATTTGATGAAAACGATGAAAATTTATGTTTTCACTTTTCAACTTCAATTTTTTTTCTTCTGTCTTTCCAGTTTTACCCCTCTTTTACCCTCATATTTCACTCTTTTCACATCAAACACGTCCCTAACCTTTCTCCTTCCTGCTAAAACCTTCACCATCTTCACCTCTCCAAAATCATCATCATCTCCAGTGACCGACATTGGATTTTTGAAGGAAGAATTCATATGTGGTTAAGGTAACGTCATTCCTCTTCTTTTTCTTTTTCTCTGTTCGTTTTCACCCATGTTTTGTCTGTTTTTTTTATTTTCGTTTTCAGTTTTTACCATTTCGTTTTCAACTTTAAACTTCATTTGATGCTTGCTTTGTTGTTTGTTTGTGAGTGTTGTATTTTTGAGACAATTGTTTAGATTATTCATTTTAGGGTTTTCTGTTGCCAAAATTCGTAGGATGGAAGACAATATCACGCTAATCTTGCATCACGGTGGTGGTTTAGAGCGAGATGAGTATCAAAGGCTGCAATATGTTCGTGGTGAATTCCGTGTTTGGGAAAAAATAGATAATGATGAGTTATGTTTGTGGGACATTGCATAGGCTACTTCAAGGATCAAATTGATTTCTGTTTATATAATTCAAGGAGTTATTTGATGGTTTTTTAATATAATTTAGGGATCAGTTTGATAGTTAGACAAATAATTTATGGACTGATATGATGGTAAAATTATTACAGAAAGGGTACATTTCATTCATCTTCAACCTCTTTTCATTACAACTCTACACACACCTAGAACAATACAGTAGCATGTTAAAAACTCAAAAAACAAATTATGACTATCAAAAACTTAATCAACCTAAGCTCACTTCCTATACAGTCAACATTCAAGCACTCCCACATCACCATTAAACATGGAGCTTGAAGATGATGCTTGACTTTGATAACTCTTTTTGACCATATGCCCACCCCCATTATTTCAGATTCAATTTGAAGAGTTTTGCTTGAAGAAATTTTGAGGATTCTAGTTTTAGGATTCAATAATTTTTTTTTTAGGGTTTTGAGTTTTTTTAATTAGGGAAAAACATTACCACTAATTATTGGAAGAAATTTTAGGAATTTTGAAGCGTAGATTAAAGATTGTAAAACTAGGGTTTCAATTTTATATATTTGGGGAAGATAGAGCCGTTGCGGAAGAAAGAAAAAGTCGTTGGGGGAGGAAATAACATTTTTTGCAAATCAGTCAATTTCGTTCTTGGAAATTTTTCACTATCGGCCTAATTAGTCCCTGCTTATGTAGCATACGACATGTGAGAGGTTAACGGCCACGTCAACATCATTAACACTCCAATTGAATGGAGAGACTAAATTGATTGACAGTTTACAAGTTCAGGGACTATTTTGATATTTTGTTAAATTGGGGGACGAATTTGGCCGGTTTGTGCAAATTTATGGACGAAGTTGATGATTCACTCAAAAAAGGAGATAATATAATTAAAGAGTAGTGATATATGTACAACAATTTGTGACAACTTTCATTTTCTCTCTTCTCATTGGTCCAAAAAAATAGAGAGAGAAAAAGGAAGAGAGAGAATAAAAATATAATGTAAGTATAAAAGAGAAAATTGTCAAAAAATTGTAATAAAGTGATTGTACAAATATCATTTATCATAATTAAATGTGAATAGTTAGAGCATCTCCAACGCTAGAACAATGTTGATGTTCTCAAGTTAATTTTTGTGGGCCAATAATTGCCACATAGGATTCAAAAACACTCTCTCATTTTCACTTCAATGCCTTTAACTTCTTAATTTGTTTTACTGGGGTCCACCATAAACTTCACATAGTATATTTTCTTTTCCTTTCCTCTTTTCTCTCTCCTTGTGTTTGTTTTGTCTCACATAGCACATGCAAGAACTTGTTCTCCTACATAGCGTGTGTTTGATTGTGTGGTGACGAAAATTGATTTTGTAGAATTGATTTTGATTAAAAGCGAGTTGAATGAAAAGTGACTTATGTTTGGATAGTTTTACTCTAGAAGTGATTCATATGAAAGATATTGTTTGGATATTTTGTGTCAAAATTGCTTTTAGTTATGAAAATGACCAAAATGGGTTTTTCTATATGTGCATTTAAAACAGATTTCATTTATTTATTTTTTTACAAATATCAATTTCCATTTTTAGTTATTATTAATTTTATGTTCAAGATACAATACAACTGTGTAAAGATTATTAAAAAACGTTCTACCAAAAAAATTTATTAAAAAACTATTTTTTATTTTATAAAATTTAAAAACGATTAGGCCATTAAAAAAGCTTTTTGATAGACTTTCACGTAATAAGAAAACAAATGGGAGTCGCGACAAAAACCACAGTTTCTTCTTCCTCAACAGTGTCTTCTTCAACCTTGCTTGAGAACCAAACACGTTAAACATACGATGGCAGTAGAGCGTATGTGGACAACCAAACACGTTAAAATTGCTTTTGAATGGCAGGACGTACGTTGGACAATTTTGACCGCATAGCCAAACATATACATAAACGGTTCTCCAACCTGTCTTCTATGTTATTCTCCTCCAATGCCTAGAACAAAATTGTGTGTTCTTGTGTTTCAAAAACAGTATGTAGAACTAGCGCTGTTGATGCCCTTAGACACTATAAAATTGGAGGCATCTCTACATTTGTTTTAAATTTATTTATTTTCATACTTTTACATTTCTTAGGCAATATCATCATTTTGTTTACGAAAATTACTATTTTATATTATTTCATTTTAATCTAGGGCATTTTTGTCATTTGATATATATATATATATATATATATTGTCATACCCCAATTTTTGACCTAAGATCGTACATTCACACACCGACACGTGTCAGTTGACCCCACACTCGTACGCCGTTCGATCTTGATCAGTCCTCGACTTTTCAGTAAAAAAATTCGGCAGAGAAGTATTTTAAAATACCTCATTCATTTTTTTTTGGGGTTCCGAATCGCGTCGTCGTCTCCTTTTATTTTCGTCCATTAATTTTAATTTTTTATTAGTCATTATTAAGTCCAGACTCGCATAATTCCTTTTATCATTATTATCATTTATTTATTCATTTAATGCCGTTTTCATTATTCTTCATTTTTTATATATTATTGATTGATAAAATCTTAAAAACAAAAAATCAAAAAATCTGATAATGTCAAGAGTTGGTCCTGCCCCGGAAAAAAACGCACAGCCCGTCAAGCGTGCATCAATCCAGCCTCAATCTGATCCAAAACACGCTTTTCTGCATTTGTTAACAAACCCTAGCCCAGAATTCTGCATCTTCCAACAAACCCTAAAAATGAAACCCTCACTAGAAATAAACCCACATCAGAAGGGAGGAAAGGGGGATTCAAAAAAAAGAAGCCAGCAATTCATGAACACAGCCGTCACCCAAAATCAACGCAATCAATAACCATCAATTCGGACTGATCCCAACAATCACCACCCTACTCCAAACTATTCACATAACCTACAAAATCACAAGCTAGAAGAAAAAACCGTCAGCAGTGTCGCGCACCGTCGTCAACACCAAACCGGCGAACCATCCATACAAACCGGTTCGCACTACCGTCACAAACAGTCCTCAAATATCGAAATCCAGCATCGGCATCCATTTGTAAAAGATAGAATCTGAACCAAAATGAAAGGTAGAATTTTTACTCTTTTTTTTTATCTCATTTTGTTTTTTAGATCTAGACTGATATAGGCCTTTGTTGGGACTTCTGAAGTTAGAAACGAGTAGAGAGGGAGAAGATAAGGTGAGAACACAAAAAAAAAATGAAAAAAGGAGACACTTTCGTCTCCGGCGCGGCGGCGCATCCGCGATGGCTCGCCGGCCACCGCACCGGAGCTCCCTCCGGCCCCCATCATCCTCCGTCGGAGAAGAAATAGAAAGTGAAGAGAGAGAAGAGAGGATTAGAAAGAAGAGAGAAGTGAAGAGAGAGAAAGGAATTAGGAAATGAGAGAAAATGGGGTTTACACCCCTTATATACCTCCCTTTGAACCGGTTTGGTTCAACCCAAAACCGACCCAGAAACATAAACCGGTCAACCCGGTTCGGCCTCACCCACCTCTTAAGGCCCAGTTCAGCTTTTCTTTTAATTCTGGACACCCCACCTGGTAACTAGAACCCCCTGCATTGCATTTTATTTATTTGCATACATTTTATTTTGCCGTTTAACATTTTATTTTCCATTTTCTCATGCATATTTTAGAATTGGATTTATTATTTCGTTCACATATTCATTATTTATTTTTACAACAAGAGTATTAGAGTGTAAATAGGCTCTCTAATGTAATTTATTTATTTTTTATCGCAGACCCTAGAATGTATTAATAGGTTTTTTGTAATAGCTTAGGTGCATGTGTGCGTGTGTGTGCATGATTTATATTTATTGCTTCTAGTTAGGGTAAATGTTTTTGCGGTGATCCAACGTCACCATAAAAACCTACGTTTTACTTTCTTGCTCCGTTAGATTTAATTTTCGTTTAATTATTCAAAAACAAATAAAAACATGTAAATAATCAGAAAAATCACAAAAAATATTTTCATAACAAACCTTGATCCAAGATCAAGTGATCCTCTTTTTATTTTTATTTTCTTAATCAAATGTCTAAACGATTAAACTTTATTTCAAGTAGTTTCTTTTAAATATCAAAAAACACAAACAAATTCTTATTTGTCATTCGGCCTTTCATTTTAAAACTTTTTTTCAAAAAAAACTAATAAAAAACACACAACTAATCAAACGTCAATTTACGTAGGCAAAGGACGTTCGTCCTCTCAAATCAATAAAAATGTAGATAATTAGGTCTCTTTTCTTGATCATTTTTTAATTCCCTCTTTTTTCATATTAAGTAAGTTATAGCACAATAAATTAAATAAAACCAAGAGGTTTCCGTAGAGTATTACGGACATGAAGAGTGCTAATACCTTCCCTTCATGTAACTAACCCCCGAACCCTAAATCTTTTTAAAGTGGTATTTGAACCTTTTTTCACTATCAATTTTTTAAAATTAAATGTTCAGTCGTGAAATAATTAGTGAGTCAAACGCTAATCAAATAGCCTTGATCTCCAAAAAATGACGCGACATATATATATATATATATATATATATATATATATCTTTCCTTTCTTTCCGTTTCTTCTCGCTTTCATTTATTCCAAACAATTAAAAAATCATTTCACATTCTAATCACTTTATATTCACTTTCATTCCTTTTACTTTCTTTTTTTCATCTAGACAAAACCTTAATCTTGATGGTTCGACTTTGAAATATCTAGGATTTTTTTTTTCTTTTCTATTTTAATCTCGCTATTGTAGTTTAGAAGTGTGCGGTAAATGAGTGAATGTATGGTATATATATGATCAATATTCTTTTTATATGCAAATAGTGGTCATTTAAAAATTGATCATTTTATTCTTTAATCTTGACATTTTGTCATGTCAAAATTTGATCATTTAAAATTTTGTCCCTCTTCCTACTTAATTACTGCAACATCACTAATTATAAGGGTATTTTTGTAATTTTATGTTTGTAATTACACTGACGTGGCAGTAATTAACTGAGCTAATAACCGATTTTTAAGTGATTAAATTTTGGCACAAAATGTCAAGATTAAAAAAATACATAGATCATTTTTTAAACGGCCCCTGTTTGCATGGATTAAACACATAAAAGTGATTAAATTTTAATCAAATGACTAAAAATTATTTTTTAAATTGAATAATTGAGATGTTTAAGGTTGGTATCTAAATCCATATAAAAATGCATTTTGTCAATTGAGTTACGCGAGTAGTACTACAACTGTGTACTTTTGACAGTAAAGAAACATCAATCTGATTTGGTTTTGTTGTTGGCAGCCGTCATGTGTGGAATCTTAGCAGTGTTGGGTGTGGTCGACAACTCTCAATCCAAACGCGCTCGTATCATCGAATTGTCTCGCAGGTTGCGACATAGAGGACCTGATTGGAGTGGTTTGCATTGTCATCAAGATTGTTACCTTTCTCATCAACGTCTTGCTATTGTGGACCCTACTTCTGGAGATCAACCTCTTTACAACGAAGACAAGACCGTTTTTGTCACCGTACGTATCTTATCTTCTATCTGCATGTTCTTTTTTATTATTACATTGTTATAATTTGCGTTTCGATCAGAGTGTTACGGAGTCTTTTTTAATGTAAAGTACTCTTGCATGCAGAATTTTAATTTTGTAGCATTTTCTGTTGAAACTATGGTATTAGGTTAATGGGGAGATATACAACCACAAGAAATTGAGACAGAAACTGAAATCTCATCAATTTCGAACCGGTAGTGATTGTGAAGTCATTGCTCATCTTGTAAGTGTTTTCTTGAAGATATTTGATTTTTTTATGATTATTTTACTATTTTTCATATTATTCTGATGAGTAGTTACTATGATGTGGTTAGTATGAAGAATATGGAGAAGAATTTGTCGATATGCTGGATGGGATGTTCTCATTTGTGCTTCTTGATACTAGAGATAAAAGTTTTATTGCTGCTCGTGATGCTATTGGAATTACCCCTCTGTACTTGGGTTGGGGCCATGATGGTATGTGGTTTCTCCTTGTTATTGTAACATTTTAACATTTTAATTTAACCTCAACCTCGCTGGTGTCTAAGCCACTCGAATCGAACCGTGTATTGTTCAATTTAAAGTCTATTCCAGAGATGCATATGAGTTTGGATATGTAGTGTGCTAAATTGCTAAACTGAAGTGAATTTTATTCGTATAGATTCTGTGTAATTTTTTTGAAAGTTTTAATCAATCGTGATTGTCAGATGATTAAAAACATTTGACTTTCATAACTAATTTCAAAGTCATACATATAATTGGTATTGATTTGTTGATAGTGTAAAACTTTATATGGAAATTGAAATAAATCATTAATGTATGAGTTCCTATATAAAATTTGAAGTTTCAAATCAATGTATTTTTGTTGTATGTTTTGTGGTATTACCCTTATTTGCATAGGACATGGATTTTTATAACTCAAGTGAATGTACTAAAGATTGAAAGTACAATATTAATTTCTTACTAAATTATGAATGATATCCTGCTACATATTTGTATAAACATCAAGGATGACTTTGTTATATCTGCCGACGCTTCTAATGTTGAGGAACATGTCCTAGTTTTTCAAACGAAATGTAATGAAGCATCTCTTTATCTCTCTCCCCTTCTAGCATACACAGGCATTAATTAATCTTTTACATTCTGCAATTGCATACTTTTAGGATAGAAAATAAAGAGTTGTCTATACATTTGGTTATGTATGCATGGTATGATTGTTGTTCCTGAATTAGATATATTATTTATAGAAGGGCTGATTATTTTGCAGGATCAATATGGTTTGCGTCTGAAATGAAAGCTCTGGTTGACGATTGTGAGCAATTCATATCTTTTCCTCCAGGGCATATATATTCCAGCAAACAGGGTAAAGATAACGTAACTTGTTATTTTTTCTGATTATGATTACTCTTGTAAACTCAATTCCATTTGTTCTTCTCCTTCTACTGTCTAAATTTTACTCTAAGATATGATACACACTTACATATCCTGTTAAACTCTGTTGCATTTGCAGGAGGATTAAGAAGGTGGTACAATCCACCATGGTTCTCAGAGCAAATTCCATCAACACGCTATGATCCAACGGTTTTGCGTGAGGCCTTTGAGAGGGTTAGCTATTCCTGTCTCATCCATCGAGTTCTTTCACTATTTAAAGTTTAAAAAGTCCAGTTCTGCTCGGTGTTGTTATGTAGTGGCTATAGCACAATAGGATAGTTGGAATTGAACAAATCGCTATTGTTTCACAATACACTATCTGTCTATTTAGTACAAAATGTTGTCAAATAGCAGCTAAAGTGAGCTATACCACTGTTTTGTAGCGGACTTTGAACACACTGCTATTTTCCGCGTTCCATGATTGACAACACTGGTTCTACTGCATTTGCTTAAAGAAATGCTTCAGACTATTTTCAGCTCTCACTGGAATTTAAAAAAGCATCCTCGTATATATATTTTGTCTATAATATCATTTTCACAAGAAAACAAAACCCACTAAATTTGTAACAAGCTTAGAAGTGTCGTGTCATAACTAGAGGTGATGAAACCAAAATACACCGTGAAATGCAAGTGCTTTTGAGAAAGTATAGTTAATTTCCCATAAGCCCACGATTGGAGTTTGGAGCTGATTATTATGTTCTAGTTGGTGAAGAAAAAATAATATTATTTTTGTTTTTTACACATTTAGTGACTTCCTTTGATGTACTCGATACTAAGAACATCCTTTTTAACTTTTCCTTGTTTTTACTGTGATATCATGCAGGCTGTAGTTAAGAGAATGATGACTGACGTGCCCTTTGGAGTTCTTTTGTCCGGAGGACTGGACTCATCACTTGTTGCTGCAGTGGCCAATCGATATTTGGCTGATACCGATGCTGCCCGTCAGTGGGGATCGCAGTTACATACTTTCTGCATTGGTATAGAGGTCGGGACTCTTTCCTCATGGTGAAAATGAGTTGTATTATACTTCTTCAGTCCATAAGTAATAATAGTTGTATGCTTCATGACACGACTTAATTTTCCACCATTCAGGGCTCTCCGGATTTGAAAGCCGCAAAAGAGGTAGCAAATTATCTTGGCACTTGCCACCACGAACTTCATTTCACAGTTCAGGTGACGATTTCTCCCATTATCTCACCATTCTACCTTGTGCAGACGAGATTTTTATTGCTAACTCGGAGGTAGTCTAATATTCTATTTTGGCTATATATCAGGAAGGTATAGATGCACTTGAGGAAGTCATTTACCATATTGAAACATATGATGTAACGACTGTCAGAGCAAGTACTCCAATGTTTCTTATGTCCAGAAAAATCAAATCATTGGGAGTGAAAATGGTTCTGTCTGGAGAAGGTTCTGATGAAATATTTGGAGGTTACCTGTATTTCCATAAGGCGCCTAACAAGGAAGAGCTTCATCAAGAAACATGCCGAAAAGTAATATACCATAATTCCTGTGCTTATCCCCATATTTTTATCTAATTAATATGTGCATCTTTATCTCTTCATTCCTGTGTACTTTTACCCGTTTATTCAAGTTTTTGGTGTCTTTGATGGTTTGACAGATTAAAGCACTTCATCTTTATGATTGCCTGAGAGCCAATAAATCAACTTCGGCTTGGGGTATAGAGGCACGTGTACCGTTCTTGGATAAAGAATTTATTAACACTGCCATGGATATCGATCCGGAGTGGAAACTGGTACTGTAACTTTACTTCTTTCTTGGTTTTCATCTTGTCATGCAGCATAAGAGCTATAGGCTGTCTCATGATTTGGCTGCCTGCGTTGATTGAAAATTGAGATTATGTTAACTTGCAATTCAAATGCCATTTCAACTTTCTGCTTTTGCTTAAATGTTCCAGTTTTCATATAAAAATAAATTTGTGTATGGACAGTTCTAAGTTTCTAACAGATCTCTATGAATTGAATTTACTAGTTAGTGAAGTTAATCTTACTAACTTCATTTTTTTACCGCCTCGTGAAATTAATGGCAAATTGCACAGATAAAGCCTGATATTGAAAGGATAGAGAAGTGGGTATTGCGCAATGCATTTGATGATGATGAGAATCCATATTTGCCAAAGGTTTGTATCAATCAACTTCTGCATTATGTTAATTCGTATGTCTTGAAGGATTTCTGAAATAATTTTATTCTTCTATTTTTCAGCACATATTGTACAGGCAGAAGGAACAGTTCAGTGATGGTGTCGGATACAGTTGGATTGATGGTTTAAAGGATCATGCTAACGAACAAGTAGGGTCTATAACCTATGATATTGAACTGAATAACTAATTTTTATAGATTTCCATTGACACTATATCCTTGTTTATGTCCTTATCTTGATAAATGGCCAGGTTACAGATGCAATGCTGAAGCATGCCAGCTTTGTTTACCCTGAAAATACTCCTACCACGAAAGAGGGATACCATTACAGGACAATTTTTGAGAAGTTATTTCCAAAGGTGAATTGTATAGTATTTTGCATCTTAAAAACATATATACCTTTTCATCGTAACCTTGACAAATTTTAAATTTGAACATGAACTTGTTTACGAATTTCTATCATGCCAAACCACTTGACTATGCTTGAACCATTTCATTTCAACAGGGTGCTGCCAGGTCAACAGTTCCAGGAGGCCCTAGTGTGGCATGCAGTACTGCAAAAGCTGTGGAATGGGATGCAGCATGGTCCAAAAATCTTGACCCTTCTGGCCGTGCCGCGCTTGGTGTTCATGCATCTGCATACAAGGATGCAGTAGATATCAAAATAGAAGAGCCTGGCAATGGACCCCTCTAAAGACCATGATGGACTGTTTTAAAATGTATATATCTGACTTTGGAAATTTTAATTCAGGTGGATGAAAATGAAACTACTGAAGAGAGTTGGGGTTGTTTTCATTTTTCACAAACCAAGTACAACCATGCTTTAAGGTTGTAGAACTTCAGATCAGGCTAATAATATTTATGGTTGACTTTTATCAGATATGCTAAGGTGGCTTTTAATATCAGTACCTAAATTTGCCCATCATAATCTAATGCCCTTTGTGCCATTGTAGATTTAATAGTTAAAAACTTCAATGGTATTTATATAGTGTTAGCTGGTTAAACAGTGTAATACCCAACTGTTCTGATTTCAGAACACCATCACCTGGTTAGTACAGGCGCGGGATAGCAACATATCTTCACTGTTCTTTCCTATTACTTAATTTTGATGGACACCCTAAGCAGTTTCTGATTCATCTCCTCCACTACCATTTTTGTCCCCCTAGCATTTTTGCCGCTGCCTTCCCAATGGAGCTCCCCTTCAACCATGTTAAAATCACCACACTAAGATATGGATCCTCTCCCATCTCTCTATTTCTCAATCTTTCCTCTCTTTTATCCTCCACCTCTATTATCTCTCCTCCCTTCCTGTGTTATGTAGGAGAGAACCAAAGTGTACTAAAACACAACCATGTCTAAACAACAAGAGGTTTCTATAGACTCGATGGATATGCTCAGTACAAAATTTCTATAGGCTCGGCCAATCCACAGGATAGCAAACTGAAAGAAACATATAGGACAATGTTATTTCTGGTTTTTCCATCATTAGCTTTTGGAATTGCAAAAATAAGGAAACCTGCCACTTTTTTTTTTAAGTCAAACTACTGGGGATAATCAAACCCGAGACCTTGAGAGGAGCACACTCCAAGGTCCAGCACACTCCAAGGTCCCAAGCCAACACCATCAGACCAACCTAAGTGGGTTGGAAACCTGCCACTTTTATTCCAAACAAAATTTGCATTTTTTAAAGTACATAAGACCATATACACATGCTATGTAAATATTTACAGAAATGTTTGTTTTTCTATGTAACTAAACACATATATGTTTGTTAGTTAAAAAACAACAATTGGATATATGAAAATTTCTCCATTATCATTGCATTGTTCAATGGGAAGTGACTGTTCCATAAAATGCTGACCACAAGCAGTTAGAGATGTTCACCATCGGCTGATCCCGGGCGCCTCAGTTCTGCTCAATGCAAGCACTTCCTCATATCTTGAAGTGTGTACAAAGCCCCATAACTGCATGGATCAAAGACCAATCAACTTTTCTTTTTAAATGTCTTAAATTAGCAACTAGCTTGTAGTAGGAACAAACAGATAAAACGATGGTTGGAGAGGCATGTGTGTGAGGAGAGGGAAAGAAGGAAGCTTATTGTATACCTCTACTTCCTTCACTTCAAAGTCCTGAGAATTTGCAAGGCAGGGATTCCCGAAAGTTTCTGATACTGAACTTGAGCCATTCAATCTTTAAAATAACAAAAAATCAGGTTGATAATTTTTTAAGGAAGTATGAAAGGGATCACAATGAAAGTAGAAATTCCTTACAGATCACCGTCCAGATAAAGTGCAAAATGACCTCCCCCACCAATTGCTATGTAGTCAGTGTTGCAAAGTGTGAAATAACAGTTTACGCCTGAAATTGTGTGGTTAGTAAGCTAAGCATTTGGAAGTCTAAAGCAAGTCAGATATGGACAGTTTTAGTATCACACATTTTTGCACATCAAAACTTAAGTCCCATGCTGATGAGAAAAAACTTAAAGTCCCATGCTGATGCTGAATCTCACAAAATTACTCTATTGAATCTCAAAATCCACTTTTTAAGGGGGAGGGGGCATTACCATATAGGAGTTTATGAACTTCTAGAAGACTGAAAAGCATATTTAAGGTAACTGTTGAGCATGCCAGAAAGTTAACAGATTTAACAGTTCATATATTTTCAGAAGAATGGAAAATCATCATGGTTTTAAAATTAATCACATTAGCAGACAAAACTCTGATGATTCTAAGGAAAAGGAAAATGAAGTATTCCTCAACTGGAATTGGTCACATGGTCAACTCAAAAGATGACATTCTGTTAACTAGCTTTCATGTATGAACCAAGGAACTAAAGGAAACTTTAAATTCTCTTCTCATTCCATATAGTTAGAAAATTAAATTAAGAACAATTCATCTCTGAATTTGATTGCTTGCAAAAACACAGTATGACCAAACTCAAGCAGAGTGAATACCTGTTGGATGATATATGATAGGACGACCAGAGATATTTGAGAAAACAAATGTATTGTTAGTTCCCTGTACAAAATCTACTGTCAACAAGATAATATAACAGGTAGCATCGTTGCAGATTTGCAGGAAAATCCAGAAAACACTATTACAGACACAGTCTATACGATAATAGGATTATCAGATAAATGAGTGTTGGCATGACCTGGTATTTTCTCTTGCTGGATGGCTTGAGAGGTGTTTCAACCAAGCTGCCAAATACTGCTCCTTTTTTATCTCCAACAACCTATAGAAAGGATTCACTAACATTGAAAACTAATACGTGACTGAAAAATGAAGAAATTGGCCTTGCACCTTAATAAACAGAATGATGCATATATCTAAGATAATTCATAAAAGGATAGAAAAAGAAACCAATGCATATTGAAATATTGGAATTATCAAGACATGGCCTTAAAATTGGACTGCATAAACTTGAGGATAATTAAGTTATACCAGCAAACTCAATCCAGGCCATAACATGCTTCTCCGGTAAAGAGTCAAAAGTGATATACCATTACTCCAAGTGCTGCAGAAAATGTATTGAGTTAATAAAAGAAACACTCATATCAATCAAGTAAGTAACTAATCATCAATAGCAATGAATCTTCATCCTCAGATCAGATACCTATATAGCAACAACCATTTCCTTCCATGCATAAGAGGTGGAAGAGAAGCATAGAGAACATTCCTTATACTCTCCGAAACAAGAACCGAAGGTTCAGAAATTCCTGGCATATCATCCAAAGCCACAGACGACGATTCTTCTTTCACAGGCACCGACTCTTTCCTCTTATCTTGAAGTTTCATTTCAAGAACATTATTACTATGATGCTTCCGATCCTGATGGCGAAATCGACCAATCCTCACAACTCGCCGAATAGCTCCACCAACTGACTGCTTACTTCTAGAAAACAAATTTTTCCTCCCACCATTTTCCTTAATGGATGAATCAGGTAAAGAACTATTACTATTACTACTATTATCATTATCAAGTCGTCCTTTATCATCATTTTGTCCATTTGAGTTACCATTCTCTTTAGAGTCTGAGGAAGACCATAAAGAATAGAGAAATGCAGTGAATGATGAAGTATCAGGCCCATCAACTACATCATGATTATTACCCTCTTCATCACTTTTGTTTAATTCACCTACTTCTTCCTGCTAAAAAAACAAAAAAGAATCTTAACTTAAATTTGAAACAAAATGGCATAAGAAAAAAACATCAAAAAGTTAATGAAAAACATAAAAAAAAAAAAAAAAAAAACCTAAGACTTAATCTTAAAAAAAAGACATGAACCTCGTACAGTAAAGTCAATCTAGGAAAGAGAATAAGAAAGAGGACTTACGGAAGAAGGTGGAGGGTGTTTATGAGAATCAGGAGGATCAGAGATGGGGTTGAGAAGGACAGAGACAAAGTTGGTGGCTTTGTAACGCAGAGATTGTTTCTTTTTCATGTTTATGTTTATGCAAAGTAAAAAGACAAAGATATTATGTTATGTAATGTAATGGTGTTTTGTTCTTTGTAGGAGAAACGGTGCAGACCAGATAGGTTGACTTGGTTTGGTTCCTCAGCTCGTCTTCTGCAGAAATACACCATAGCTAAAGTTAAAGAATCAGCTATGGTAATTTGGTATCTTATTTGTTTATTAAAAATACAGTGGGTAATAATCATCACAACAGGACTTCATGGCCCAATGGATAAGGCGCTGGTCTACGGAACCAGAGATTCTGGGTTCGATCCCCAGTGAAGTCGTTTTTGGCATTACTTTTTCTCACCCCATACTTTTAGTCGATTATTAATTAACGCTTCCATTTTACCTATAGTCGATAATTTCTATTTAAGGATTTTTCTTTAATGAATCTTTATTGAAAGATAATATATTATTGTTTTATCACTCAAGCACTTCTATAATTTTTATATAAAAATTTATAATATACATACGATCTTGTTTCCATTAATCAAATTTTATGAATCTATTCAGGAATATCATCAGGGTGGAGCTCAAAATGCATGAGATTTATAGACACCACGAGCAAAGATTAACATGAAATATACAACATTTTTGTCAAAAAAGAAAAGAAATATATAACATATTTATGACTGAAATAAAGAACATTCAAAACCCGCACTATTAGGTTTTTTTATGATATTTACATTTTAAACTATTTTTTTAAGGGAACTAATTTTTATTTTTGTTTTAGGTAAAATCACCTGTGTATTATATTATCCACTTGTGTTGCTTTTAATTTTCATATTACCCGTTTGGTATACCTACATTTTGTGGATAAATTGGTTAGAGTTGGGTAGCAACTTAGTTGGGAGCCACTCTTTTTTTATGTCATTTGCTCTTGTTATAAAAAAAAACATTAGGCTTAACGAAATTATTTTTTTTATGAAAATGATTGGCATGCTTTCTTTGGGTGCGAGAAATTAGAAACAACGTGAAAACGGCGGGATTGTGGCATGTTATCGAAGAGAATATAGAAGTAGCGGTTGGTTATGTATCTCTCTTCTTTCAATTACTCGAACAACTACCTCATCAACAAGTTTTGATGTTTGTAATGACTTTGTGGTGCATGTGAAAGAGAAGAAATGAGAAGTTTTGAAGATACATAGATACAAACCCTCACATGTTTGTGCATATGGCGCGCAAAACTTTGTTGGAATGGCGGAAAGTCCGTGAACACGCAACTTGCAGGGAAGCAGGAGCGAGCAACTCCAACAGAGCAACAAGCCATAACCCTGACCGATGGAGCAAACCAAATGTGGGAGAGGTCAAGTGCAATATTGATGCAGCAATCTTCGAGGAACATGGTTGTTATGGAATAAGAATGTGTATCAGAGGAAGGCGACGGGTTCATAAAGGCAAAAACAACTTGGTTCTTTGGAGTACCACAACCACACGAAGCGGAGACTATGGGACTAAAAGAGGCAATAAAATGGTTTGGAAGCATGGGTATATCTAAGGTGTCTATCGAACTTGATTGCAAGCAAGTGCTTGACGACATAATGATGTAGTATTTTTCTATCAATCAAAAGTAAGTATTATATATCGTCTCCTCAGGGACTAGTGCGATATCATAACCCGTTCAACGTCAATTATCATTTTAAGTTAAAGATTAATTTGGTTGTTTGTTTGAAACTACGAGAACTAAATTGCGAAGATAAAAGTTGAGAGTAATAAGGCGTAAAAACGTTGGAATTATAGTTCGTTGGTTAAGCGTCAAACATAACCTAATAATTACATACATGGATTCTAGCGTTTTACCAATATTATCACGTATCGCTTGACAACACCATTCGTGTCCAAATGATATTGTGAATTCAATCGTATCGTTTAATCGTTGATTTCCCAAACTATTAAACGATCCAATATTCGATCGTATCGTTTAATCGACGATTTCTCAGTCTATTAAACGATCCGAAAGCTTTACGATAGGATACTTTGTGTGATTATCAAAACATCAATCCTATATCTAGAACCATTGCTTTGATAGATGAATATTCTAAACCTAGATTCAAAAGTATTTGTCAATAACATTTAAATAAAAGATAAGGAATGAATTGCAAGAACAACTTCAATATCATGTAAATTGCTAAAATCATACGTTACAAGATCAAAGATTGCATTCTAAGCTTAACCAAGTACCTCTAATCCCAACTAAGGAGATTTACCTCATCACTGTCATGAGAACCATACAAAAGTGGAAGGAAAGATGAAGATCCATGCTAAGAGATTGATTTCTCAACAAATCTTGATGAATCCACACTCACTCACTCTTGCTTTATGAAAACAGTAAATTTTCGCCCTATTCTCTATCTATGGAAGTGATAACATCCCAACTGAAATGAATGAATGTGCTTTTATACATGTTCTGGTGAACTCGCCTCGCGAGTAGATGCTTCACCATGGCGAGTTGATGTTTCTTCAACAGTGGGTTTCTGCCACGTTAGCTCTGAGGAGTTTTGGCCGCCTTTGCTCGCCTCGCGGGTATATTGTTCGCCATGGCGAACTCTGGTCCTTGCTCTCTACCTCAGCTTACCTCTAGCTCGCCATTGCGAGATTTCTCGCCTTTCACTCGCCGTTGCGAGTTGATGGCGAGCGGCCTCTGAACTCTCTGCCTCAACTCGCCTCTGGCTCGCCATGGCGAGTTAACCTTTGTACATTTTCTTTGTATTTCTTCTTTGCTTGGTGTCTTGACATTCAATTCCTACACAAATGGATAGAGTAAGATATATAAAGCGTAATAGGGCAATTATTCACTTTTCTCTCGGCTTTCCCCTAAATAACTTGTGAAACAAGTAACAAAAGTGCTTTAAATATAACATTGAATTACTACTTTCTGACACTTATCACACAACTAGGGGACTCAACACCAATTCCATGTTTGACGCTATTCTTGATATTTGCAAAGCTTCACTTAGAATCTACCAAAACTTTAAGATAAGTTTTATTAGGAGACAAGAAAATAGTGTTGCCCATCTTCTAGCAAGGGTGTCATTATCTTATGCTAGTCCCCACATTTATGATCATATGACATCTTGTATTGAGACCGTTATTATTAAAGAAATAAGTTATGTTTGTTTCTGTAAAAAAATAAATTGTATAAGGTAAACAATGTAACATTAATTTGCTCAACATCAAGACTAGGGTCTATTTGTTGGGCGAAAAATTAATTTTCTCTATCGTTAAAGTTTTGAAAAGAAATAAAGGCGATGATATTTTGATTATGATATGAACATTATAAAATATAATCGTATATAGATTACGCATAACATTAAGACTTCATGGCCCAATGGATAAGGCGCTGGTCTACGGAACCAGAGATTCTGGGTTCGATCCCCAGTGAAGTCGAGTTGATTATTTTATTTTTTTGCTAAAATAATGCAGTTTGGGTATAATCAATCACAAGGCTTAGAAGGAAGATTGTTCCACTCCCCAGTTCGGTTCGCATAACAGGATTAAGCTTCTAAATAAACACTAAAACACCATCCAGTTGAGATTTCATGTTAATACCATCTTCTAAGTGTTAAGTAAGACACGGTCATAGTTGAAATTTGAAACGTAGATGCTGGTAATCGTACACACTTACCCTTCTACTGTAAAAGCATGGAAGTTCAGACGGAATTATAAAAAGCCTACATCAAAGGGGGTAAGTTACAAATATCTAAATATCATAATTTAGAGCAAGGCAATGCTGCTGTCTCCACCAGGGGGTTTGCGGGCACCTTTAACAGGGTCTTTAATTTCTGGCTTTCCATCAGCAAATATGTCACTGCCAGTTATTTCTCTCAGCTTTGCCCTGCTCAGAGATTTTTCAGCTGATCCTGCTGGAACATCTCCATGGAAAATATTATTGCCTGAAAGCTCTGCAAACTTCTGGTCATGTATCTTCTTTGATGTTTTCTCAACAGGTGCGTCGCCAAACAAGATATTACTTTGCCCACCAGCAGGCTACAATTACAGGAAAAAGAAGGTCAACTTGGAGTCGTAAGTCATAAATATGGGGCAAAATGAAACGATGAGCAAAACTATTTTCTCACAAAGTGGATAGTTTAAGGTTAAGATGAAATGTTGAGCTAATTAAGAAGTAGGTACTTTATAGGAGTAAAGAGCGCGCGTGAACATGAACCAAGTTAAAAACACATAAAAGAAACAAATGGGACTGAGAACTTGTTTGGATTGAAAGTGAGATTGACGAAATCACAATTATCTACCAAGATTTTGGCAAAAGCTACATTTTGGAGTTTCAACAAAATCATAGTGTCACCATGATTTTGCCAAACTCACTTTCAATCCAAACATAAACGCACACATCTTATTTTAGAAAAATACTTTTGTAATTACTGGAAACCTCACCCCCAACACCCAAAAACAGACTTTAAATTTTACACACAAATTTAAAAAGAACAATACTATGTAACAAACTGACAGACCTTCTGGATGCAATGCATGTGCAGTTTGGCTTCAATTTAATTTGACATGCACATGTTCAGAGAAGGAAATAAAATGCAAAATAAATATGTAAGATGTCCACATGATTGGTCCTCATGTGCTGCAACTGTATTGTGATTAGTACAACTCTGAGTTGTATCTCAAATAAACTCTTACCTCCCCAACCTCCAAAATAAACTCTAACCCCCACCCCAAAAAAATAAAAATATAGAATTGATCTACATTTGAATTTTGCATTTCAGGAAAGCATAAGGTAAACTGGTGGATGGTCAGGGGTCAAAATTCATCACCACTAAGATTGAGGTAGATGTTAATGGACAACAAATAGCACAGAAGCCTAGCTCAATTCATATTGATAACCATGTCATAAGAAAATATTATATTGGAACTAACTATTCTTTTGCCATTCATTCATTCATTTAATGTATAATGATAGACAATGATTCAATATTTTCATGCCTAGAAGACACTTACATTAGAAACTTTCACCGATGTCCTCAAATTTCTAGGAAGAGGTTCACTCATGTCCTTACTTTCCTTCGATTCCAAAGTTCGTGCAGCTGCCATGGAACGCGGCACAATTTCAGGAGGAGGGCCAAATATATCATTTCCAGTGAGCTCCTTAGTCTTGGCATTTGATATTTGCTTCTGAGTCTTTGCGTCCAAGTCAGTTTGCAAAGTCCCACTCAGTTCACGCTGCTTTGCTACCTCAGGTATAGAGGTAGGCTTCTTAGGACTAACACTTTCTTCGGTGCTGAATGATATCTGACTAACTCCATTTATTGCTTGCTGAGATGCAATGCAATTACAAGAACAGAATAGAGTTTAATTTGATGTTAATTTGAAAAATGCCAACAAGGCCTTATCAAGGAAGGTATCCAAGTATAAACCTGATATATGCGTATGCTAGTTTTTGAATTAACAGAACCGGCTCCAGATGCAGAATCTTCACCGTTGTCCGAAAATATACCATGTCCACTCATCTCTTTCATTTTATACCCTGAGCATGGCTTACTGAAAGTAGCAAAAAGGTTACACAAAGAAACTCCTAGCTTTTTCGTGACAAAATCACACACATTTACGTAGTAACATGTCCGTGATCGTTGGATTGAGATCATACGATCCAGATTTATAGAGCCACTAATCTTATTAAACTAATGTGCTAACCACATAAATGCGTGAGATTGCATGCTAATGAGATCGAAGAACGATTAAGAAAGGAAAGAAAAAAAGTAGAAGATCTGATCTGAAAAGGAAAGTACCTTTTGGAGAGAGATTGAGCTTCTTCTTCAGTGAGCTGGTCACTGTTGAGAACCTTGCTGATTCTATCAGAAGGCTGACGAGAGCGGGTGGCGGAGGAATGAACAAGAACGGGAGGAGGAGGAGGAACTTCCGACCAAGTGAGGAGATCGGAAGTGTTAGTGTGTGTCTTTCTCACCGGAGTACTTCCCATTGTTGTGTTGTGTTTGAGTATGTTTATGCTTTCGAGATACACTCACTATATTTTGAATTGAAAATGTTTAAATCAGATCAGATGCTCTTTCATCTAATCTTCACAAAAGTCCATGATTACCACGTGTCCTTCTCAACGTGCTATCTCACTCCCAATGTCTAGTCTATAAATAAAATCCAATTTCAAATATACAATTTAAACTTTATTTTCTTCAAATCATTTATCCTTCAACCACTTGATTGTTATTAAATAAAGTTATAATTTAAATTTAAGTTTTTTTTTTTTTTGTAAATGATTCGTTATTAACTTCAATAGAGAATATCCAACCTTCTTGAATTCGATCTTCATATATGAAGTTTCAAATGATTTGGCAACAACCAATGGAAAAGAGAACTACATCTAAGACGGATAAAATATGTCAAACATTTATTTTGTGAAAACTCCAATAAAGTATATCCAACCTTGGGATAAATTCTATTAGAAGTTTGTTCTTCAAACTTCTCAATTGTTGAATCAATATTTTCATCTTTTACAAAGATAACTTCAAGAATAAACATGTTTGAATCAAGTTCCACATTTTTAATAGCATCCTGTCATAACTTCATCTTTTTCACATGTAACCTCTACCATACAAATATCAAGTTCTACGTAGTTGGCTGATACTTGAAAAAGATCTTCATCAACTTTCATATATGGTTTAGGTTTATCTTTAAAGACTAAGAATCCGTTTGATGGTCAGGATAGAGAGACATAATATGATACAGTAATCATATCCTGCTTAAATATTATGTTTGATGCACCAAAAAGATAAAATAAAATAAACCATTTTCTTATCTATCATGACTTTCCTTTGTAATTTCTATCATGAATGTAGGTTGAGTTAGGAATTATCCTGACAGGATTATAAGATCATTCCTTATTTATTATCTTGATATTCTGCCATTTTTAAAATATTGTCATTTTTAAAATAATGATAGCATGTATTTTCCATAATAATTAATAACATACCATTTTTATAATATTTAATTAATTATGAGAGTAATTTTTCATTTAATTATAATGATATCTTGTTTGTTATCATGTGCGCATCAAACACATCATAGGATTAATTAATGTTTATCATGTCCTTATCATATCCTATCTCTATCTAGTTTTATATCATATTCTGCCTCTATCATATCCTGACTATCAAACGGGCCCTAAGTGTTCTTCTTTAAATGTTTCCTGAATTGTATCTTTGAAACGAATGAATTAGTATGATGTCCATAAGTATTGTGAATTTTACAATATTTATTCCTTGAATTTGTTTAGGAGGAGGAATTTTAATGACCTTGGCCTAACGATATTTTCTGATCTTTTAAAATATTATAAAATTTTTGATTAGATTTGTTTATATCAAACACATACATTTTTCGAGTGACATTCAAAAAATATTTTGGATCACGAGGTTAAAAATTGGGACATTTGGAAGGTGGTTTTGGTTTTAATTCTACAAGGATCAGACTCCTATAATTGTATTACAAAATTGACGGTTAGTCATATTCATCATTTCATGATTACTATTATATGTTTCTCACCTAAGAGATTGCAAAGTAGTATTAGTAATATAAAGATTAACATAATTTCCTATATACCCATGTACATAACCATCATGCCTAGTTTCTATATAGTCGATAGGATTCCAATGTCTTATCACAAAGGATCTTAGAAGTTTGTTTTACACAATGGGAAGAACATATCCTAGTGGCAATTCATATGAATATGTTGTGGTATTTGTCCTTTGAATTGATGAACTTGCAACATAACCAATTTCAATTTGACTAATCACAAGATTCAAAGGTATTATGAGGCATGATCACGTCTTGTTCATCTTCATTCAAATTGTTATTTTCGTTGGTATTTCTTCTTTTGGAATGAGTCATACATATAAATATTTTTTTTATACGATTATGATAACTAAAAACTTGACACAAACTATCCCAAACTAATGTTCTGTTGGGCATGTCAATTGGTTGATTCAAATATGTTTCAACTTAACAAATGAAATTGACAGATCGATCTAAAATTTGAGTTAGATCTTTGAGAGGGTTATTAATTGATATGTTTAAACTCATAAGCGCATGATTATGAATCATATAAATATATGGATTTTGAATAATAAGGTAAAAAGGAAAAACATAAAAAAGATAAATAAAGACACAAGTGTGTGGAATGGATTTTTTTTAAGATAAACGAATTTCATACATTCTTCTTTCAGTATTATCAGAAAGAATGTTACCTTGTGAGGTATGATGTGTATCTAGTAATAGGCGTATTTTTGTCGAACATAAATGAAATCATTTACATGAAATTTGATCTTACAATATTGTATTGACAAGAAATAAACTAACTCCGTTGTTCATGAATATCATGTGTCTTCTAACATGTAAGAAACTTCTTCTGCAAGTTTCTTTCTTTGAATTTGAATCTTGGCTTTGAGAAACAACTCAGCAAGTAATTGTTTACTTGGAAAACTTCTTGAACACGATAGTTTTTCATAAATTGTGCGATTCTAAAATATTTCGAGAAACATTCAATATTATACCAACTAGTCTTTTATTCGAACAACAAGTTTCGAGCATCTTGACTTATGCTTGATCCTTTGAAAAAAATAAGCCTTAGCTCGGTCCAAAATATATGGTTCGAATTTCGCGCGTAACATCACTTAAATGTTATCTTCATGTCGGTGAATTGTGGAAGTGAGAAATTGCTATTAGGGAAATATTTAGCCTTAAAAAGACGCAAAATTGGACTATTATGGTTGATCATTTACACGTCATCCTTGCTTACCAAGTGTAGCCAAATACACATTTTTATTTTTTATTTTCTTTTTATTTTAATTTTTTACACTTACGAAATATTAGATAAATAACTTTTATTACCAATCAAAAAATAAATATTAAACAAAACATATTACAATAATCTAAAAATGATTTTGCATTCAAAATATTTGAAGATAAAGCGTAAAAAAGAAAGTAAAAGTTTCAATAAAGCATGTTATTAGGATCGCAATACCGATTGATATAAGGATCGCAATACCGATTATATAAGGAGGAAACAATTTCACATATTATGAGTACATCATGAAACTTCTATCCGACTGTCACATTCTAGAGGAGTTGGAAGCAAATGATATAATCCTTACGACAAGAGGAGTTGAAAACTTAAGCATCGATCTTTACCATAACTCCAAAACCACATTGCCTTCTTTGGTTCTAACTAACAAAACCTTGATGGTCCTCAAATTGGAGAGGGTAACATTGAACACAAAAGTTCCTTTCATCACCGATCTTCCCTCACTAAAAGTCCTTCACTTAAAATCCGTCAATTTCACATATTCTGAGTACATCATGAAACTTCTATCTGGTTGTCCCGTTCTAGAGGAGTTGGAAGCAAAGGATGTAATCCTTACGACATTGTGTAAGGTGATTCGTACAGGTAGATAGGTTCTAAACCTATCCAATTTCAGAGCTAATATTTCCAAAGGTTCAATTGAGTTTGATTGGCTTTATAACGTGAGCCATCTCCGCATACGAGAGACCGCCCCTTGTTATTTACATGGCATGTTTCACAATTTAACCCATCTGGAGCTTATATTAGACTTCGACGAACTCGCCTCGTTCAAGTGGAACTGGCTGATGGAACAACTTCAAAATTACCCTAAACTTCAAACTCTTATCATTCATGACGATGATGATATAGTAAACAATAGTGATGACAAAGATTGGGAGGATCCAACCATTGTTCCAGAGTGCCTCTTATCTCATCTCACAACATGTTCACTTAGAAATTATATCCGCATTAACTGTGAGTTTCAATTTGCTAAATATATCATGCAAAATTCAAGAGTATTTAGGACTATGACAATTCAGAGTGCCAAATATGTAGAGACAAACACAAAGCACCAAATGTTCATGGAATTATCTTTGTGCCCTAAGATTTCAACCACATGCCAACTTTTATTTATTTGAATTATAATGAATAGAGCATTTTTGCAATAGCAGCATCCTTAAGCTTGTTGTTAAGAGTCCCACATCGATAAGTGATGGCCTGACAATGTGTTTATAAGTGGGAGCAATCCCCACCTCACAAGCCGGTTTTGTAGGGTTGTGTTAGGCCCAACCACGATTTCTAAGATGGTATCATAGCCTCTCCAAAATCTATTGGACCACCTGCTATCAGGTTTCCGTTATCGGGCCACCCATCATTTATGTCCACGACCAAGCCCAATAGTGCTGGTCGTGAGGGGGTGTGTTAAGAGTCTCACATCGGATAGGTGAATGCCTGACAATGTGTTTATAAGTGGGGGCAATCCTCACCTCACAAGCCGGTTTTGTAGGATTGTGTTAGACCCAACCACGATTTCTAAGACTTGTCACCAATATATTTGAGACTCTACTTTATTAATTCATTCTCAATCTTGAGATTGTTTATTTGTGTTCAATAACTAATCCTTTAATTTGTATGACATATGAACAATTCATGTTATAATAACTTGCTGGCAAAAAAAAGTTTAAAAAAACCTCATCTTATATTTCGCTTTAAGCTTCAACATATTTTTCCTTCAAAAAAAAAGCTTCAACATATTTTAGACCGACCATACTCCTATAAGTAATTACTTTGAGGATCTGTCTGGTATGCAATATTGCATACGTGAAAGTAATTAAAAGTGACCTTCTTTGTAAAAAAAAAAAGCAATTAAAAATGGTAACTTTTTTATTAAAAAATAACAATCATTTATTAAAAGTATTACATTTAATATTAAATGCATAAATTCTAATACAAACTAGTATTTTGAATTTCTTAACATATGCAAATTTGTACGTGATAAAAAAATCATTCCTTCAAATATGTTGATTTTTAATATTATTTTTTGGGTACATTATTTTTATATTTTAAATGCGACTTCTTTCATTTATTCGACATGTCTCAATGAATACTTTCAAATATTTTTTTTATATATAATTCTTGCCAATGGATAATTAAAGATATCAATTCTGTAAGTTTTGCATTGCCATGTGAGAAGTCAAATTATGACAATTAATATAGAATGAATGGTGTAGTATACTATATATTTTTTTAGATAGACGAAATGACAAAGCCATTAACTCACACACATAAGTGGAGGTGCCGGGGTTCGAACCCCGATCATTATTTTGTGCAAAAAAATGAAAAATCAATGTAAAAAATGACATTGTCAAAAAAGAAAAACATTAAAAAGGGAGAATTTTTTGGCGTGTTTTGTTTTGCTTTCTGGCTCCGACGACATTGTAATAACTTTTTGTGGCCTTCCTTAGCGCACCTTGTGTGAGGTAGGTCACTTATGTTGGTTTAATATATTCATTTTAGCTTGTTGAAAAAATCAAAAAGGGAGAATTTAGGGGATATAAGGTTGACCGAAGATGAGTACTCCCTCCGTCTCACATGAGTTCGTGTTTCCCTCTTCTATGCCACATGAGTTTATGTTAGCATCGCAATTGCCACATATTAAACTTCCAGTAACTTATGTTATAATTTCTGGCAAAATAACTAAAACGTGAATCTTTTTAAAAAGATAAATCATCAAAACACGTTAAAAATAAGATAAATGGTGAAAAAGATGGGTGAATTTCATTGACCAAAGTCTTTTCTACCGATAACAACTCCACGTCTTAATTTTAAATTCATTTTTTAACATATTGATTATTAAATGATTTGTCATTTTTCTTTTTATGGATTTTATTTTTAGTGTAGTGGAATTGGGGGCGGTGGTGATTAGGTGTGGAAAAAGTAAATTGGAAATGCTTTCCTGGAAGCTGCTCTTAATCTTAAACCATGCATGTTGCACATGAGATTGTGTAGAAGATCATATCTCATTAAAGAAAACCTTTAGAATCTTGAAAGGCTAGATTTTCCAATTTGGCTCTTGTTAGTCTGATATGGTATTGGGACATGAATCCACAGCATCTTAATGCAATCCGTAACTGGGACCCCAAAAGTAACATTAGAACAAGCAAGGTTCTTGAATGCTAGCCTCAATTGGCAGCCATCAATAAAGCTAGAACCCTCAGTTGGTATTCTTATCTAATTAAACTCACTAGTTGTGATAATGTACATTATTATTAGAAAACATTGCAAAATTTTCCGACCACTCATCAATCTTACAAAAACATAGTCTGTGTCTCTGCGACATGTTGTTCCATCATAAAATATCATTTTTAAATTACTCTTTTTGTTCCTTTTCTAAAGCAATATTGAGGAGCAAATTTTATATTATATATGTCACCATAAAAACTAATTGCCTTAAATTTTGATAAAAAGACAAACAAGGCAGGAGGGAGATAGGGAAGAGGAGATTAAGGATAGTCACTCCGCTCCATAGACAGTGAACACATATACTCCATTCCTTTCAGGTCGAAAACGCGGGCTGGTGGTGGGGCTGTGCCCATTCTTTCTCCCTCTTCTTCCGCTTGACAACCGGAATAAGGAAACTTAGAATTAATTAACCCAATTTGTCGATGAAAAAAATAGGATTTGAGAGGAGTGAAACTGCTTGACCGAATAGGGCAAGGAGTGAGAGCTAGTGGACCAGAAAGAGATGGCTGTCAGGAGGAACTGACTGGAGACGCTCTCTGGTGAAGCAAAGGGAGTACCTGCAAGCATTGTAAGATCAATTCAGTAATAATTTGAGAGAGTGAGGGCTAGAATTAGCAGTTGGATCTCTATTTATAGACATGTACAATAATTTTGACAGCATCCCTTTAGCTTAGAGTGAATCGAAGGAATGGGTCTTCATTGGCCTAGTCCAAAACAGTTGCCCCCAAGTCGGTAGTGTTGACAAGATGCCTACTTGATAATTGTGAAATGTATTGAAGGTCATTATTATCCAACGAAGTGTCTTCAACTATTGACGTACAAGATGTCATTCTATAAAAAAATTAATGACACAATGTCAATATAGTGAAGCGACGTCGTCAGCAAAAGCCAAAGATGTCATTCTACTTCGATAAAAAAAGTGCCGACACTGTCATCATATTCTTACCGAAGTCCAAGATGTCATTCTACTTCAATAAAGAAGTGATGCACGTGGCATCATTCTATTGAAGCGTCTTCTTCTACCGAAGTTCAAGATTTCATTCTACTTCGATAAAGAAGTGATGACATGCATGCGACATCATCTATAGAAGCGTCTTCGTCTACCAAAGCAAAAATATGTCTTTCTACTTCAATAAAGAAGTCATGAGACGTGACATGCCTCTATTGACGTGTCTTCATCTACCGAAGTATGTGATGTCATTCTACTTTGATAAAAGAAGAATGACACATGGCATCACTCGAATGATTCCTCTTCATTTTCGCCTTCATTTTTCAAAACTGATTTTGAAGTTTAAATCAAGATGGATTATCGTCTTTAATTTTTGTTGTCAGGTACAAAAACGATCAAAATCTTGAAATTCGAGAAAAAATAGCAACTTCAGCATCAAGGTCTAACCGGTTTCTCATTGTTTTTGGCACTTCCTGGTAATGCAACCTATTTACCTCTTCAGAAATTCATTTCTAATTTTTTTTTCCTAATAACAAACTAGGTTTTCTTAGATGGTTACAAATTATGTTGTTTTCAAGTATTTTTTTTGAATTATTGAATGGCTTAATCATTTCTAGCGAAATAAGTTATACGGATTACGGAAGATGCGACTTCAATTTCGTATTATGCTGTTGTTTGGTAATCATTAAATTAATTCGATTTTACTTTGTTCTACGTCAGAGTTCTACTAGAATTAGAAAAACCATAAAGTATACACAATTCCAACAAACCAAATTAAATGTCATTGCATTTGCAAAGTCATTTATAGAATTAATCCACTGTAATTTTGTCAAAAGAATCAATCCATTATAATGATAAGGTAATTAGTTGATGTTAGTGCCTATATTTATAGCATAATCTTGCATCAAAATTAAAAAGCCTCCAAAGCTGCGCCAAGCGCAAATATATCACAATCTTCTGCGCAGCACCAAGCACGATGGTCATGGCCGTTTTTGCATCCACACTCATTCCAATTATTCAATCTCTTCTTATTTTGCTTCTCAATCTCAGCAACCGAAGCTACTTTTATTTTAATCTCCACTTCCACTTCTGGTGTACTGAACATACCCTCTTTGCAATCACTTCCACTCACCAAATCCATCTTCAGCCATTTTTTTAACTCCATGTTTTGTGATTCAAGAATTACCTTCCATGGAATCTCACCTTTCCCAATAATTTGTGACCCCCACATCTTCCTTTGCCTTAGCTCCAGCACTAGGCTTTGTTGGTTAAGATTTTCCAAGAATTCTTGGGGGCAAGAACAATCTAGATTAAATGACTCGTCCCAGAAGGGTACTGATTTGGTAGAAACTTTTTTGCTGTTGAGTTGAATACTTTTGTTGTTTCCTGTTGGAAGATACAGCCTTGCAAACATGTTTTTCGCTGACTTGATGAATTCAACGTTTCGTGCTTGTATTATTCTCAGTTCACAACTGAAGTTTGCGTATGCAGGTGTTTTCGATGGATCCATTGAAAATGAAGAATAAGAATCTATTTTGTTATGTTTGTAGCTCGAAATAGAGAGAAGAGATTAAAGTTAAAGAATATATTTAATGTGTTGGTTTGAGTTTAAGTTGTTGTATGTGATGTATTATATAGTGTGGGAAAAGTAAATTGGAAATGCTTTCCAGGAAGCTGCTCTTATCCTTGAGCACTAACATAGTGTATTATATAAAATTGATCCAATATCTCAGTTGTGCTTTTTGTGAATATATATATTAATACCATCTTAATCTTAAACCATGCACACGAGATTGTGTAGAAGATTATATCTTATTAAAGAAAACCTTTAGAATCTCGAAAGGCTGGATTTTCCAATTTGGCTCTTGTTAGTTTGATGGTATTGAGTTTTGAATCTACAGTATCTTAATGCAATCCATAACTCACTGAGACCCCAAAAGTAACATTAGAATAAGCAAGGTTCTTGAATGCTGGCCTCAATTGGCAGCCATCAAAAAAGCTAGAACCCTCAGTTGGCATTCTTATCTAATTAAACTCACTAGTTGTGATAATGTACATTGTTGCGAATTCGATGAAAAATCACACCAATAAATACTTGATGCGTGGAGCAAGGAATAATCAAGCAACCAATACAAGTGGGTAACAGTTATAATCACAAGCAAAAGTAGAAAACAGTGAGAGAGAAGAAGAGAGAACACAAAAGAATTTGTTTACCCAGTTCAGTCCAAATTGACCTAATCTGGGGGAGAGAGCAGCCCTCCGTTTCACTATATGATGAGTAACGTTACAAAAGAGATGTCAATGAGTTACAAGAATAAGTCTCCCGCCGAATTATACCCAAAGTCCCAATCTCTTCCCGTAACCAAGAGACTCAATCCTAATAGTGTTTCCCAAGGTGAATCAACCCTAAAACCTTAGTGTTTGTTCCAAAGAGACAAACTCTATACAAACCCTAGTTTTGTTGTTGCCTTTCTAAACCTTGTTTCAGCCCCTATATCTCAAGGTTTGCTCTGGCCTATATTTATAGTAAAAGTAACTCCCATAAAATTGTAACAAATCGTAACAAATCTGGCCCAAAAATACGTTTCTGAAATATCCACTGCGCGCAAATTCGGGCCCTGATTTTACCATTCGGGCACCGATTTTTACCGCAAGAAAAGCGTCCAATTGGCAGCACAATTCGGGCCCCGGAGAGATCCATTCGGGCCCCGATTTTGCCTTTTCCAGCAAACATCATTTTTGCGTCCAAACTCCAATTTTGAGTCACTTTCACAACATACATTATTATTAGAAAACGTTGCAAAATTTTCCTACCACTCATCAAGCTTACAAAAATATAGTCCGTGTCTTTGCGACATGTTGTTCCATCATAAAATATCATTTTTAGATTACTCTTTTTTGCCTTTTCTAAAGCAATATTGAGGAGCCAATTTTATATTTTATATGTCACCATAAAAACTATCATTAATTGAAAACTGTTACTAAATAAAGAAAAATGGTACTAATTAAATTTAGTAACATTTCAACAATTGTTAGGTAAAGTCCGTGTTACTAAAAAACTTCAGTAACATTTTACAGTATTATCAGTAACATTTAAAAACTGTTACATATTTATATTTTTGTAACACTTTTTGACTTTGTATCACTAGTAACAACCAAAAAAATGTCACATTTATAATTTGAGAAGTTGTAAAAAGTGTCGCAAAGTTGTCTAGACTAAAAATCTAGCAAAAAAATGTTATATCTTGAAATAAAGAAAAACCGAATTATCTATAGGAATTTTTGTAGTCAATCAATTAAGTATTTTTACAATCCATTGATAGTGAACACATATACTTGTTTCATTTTCCATTCCTTTTAGGTCGAAAACGTGGGCTGCTGGTGGGGTTGTGCCCATTCTTTCTCCCTCTTCTTCCGCTTGACAACCGAAATAAGGAACCTTAAAATTAACCCTACCTGTCGATGAAAAAATAGGATTTGAGAGGAGTGAAGCTTCTTGACCGAAAAGGGAAAGGAGTGAGAGCTAGTGGATCAGAAAGAGATGGCTGTCAGGTGGAACTGACCAGAGACGCTCTCTGGTGAAGCGAAGGGAGTACCTGCAAGCATTGTAATGCTCAATTCAGTAAGAATTTGAGAGAGTGAGAGCTAGAATTAGTAATGGAGCCTTTCTCTTGGAGTTGGATCTCTATTTATAGACATGTGCAATAATTTTGACAGCAGCCCTTTAGCTTAGAGTTAATCAAAGGAATGGATCTTCATTGGCCAAGACCAAAACAGTTGCCCCCAAGTCGGCAGTGTTGACAAGATGCCTACTTGATAATTGTGCAATGTATTGAAGGTCATTATTATCCAACGAAGTGTCTTCAACTATTGATGTACAAGATGTCATTCTATAAAAAAAGTAACGATAAAACATCAATATAGTGAAGCGACTTCGTCAACAAAAGCCTAAGATGTCATTCTACTTCGATAAAAGAAGTGCTGACACTGTCATCATATTGTTACCGAAGTCCAAGATGTCATTCTACTTCAATAAAGAAGTGATGCACGTGGCATCAGTCTATTGAAACGTCTTCTTCTACCGAAGTCCCAGATTTCATTCTACTTTGATAAAGAAGTGATGACATTCAGCATCATCTATAGAAGCATCTTCGTCTACCAAAACAAAAAGATGTCTTTCTACTTCAATAAAGAAGTCACGAGACACGACACGACATACCTCTATTTATGTGTCTTCATCTACTGAAGTATGTGATGTCATTCTTCTTCGATAAAAGAAGAATGAACATGGCATCACTCAAATGATTCCTCTTCATTTTCATCTTCATTTTTCGAATCTGATTTGAAGTATAAATAAAAACTGATCATCGTCTTTAATTTTTGTCATCGGGTACAAAAACGATCAAGATCTAGAAATTCAAGAAAATATAGCAACTTTAGAATCAAGGTTTAACCGGTTTCTCATTTTTTGGCACTTTCTAGTAATCCAACCTGTTTACCTCTTCAGAATTTCATTTATAATTTTTTTCCTTACAACAAACTAGGTTTTCTTAGATGGTTACAAATTATGTTGTTTTCAAGTATTTTTCTGAATTGCTGAATGGCTTAATCAGTTCTTACAAAATAAGATATACAGCAAATGTGACATAAATTTCTGATTAAGCGGATGTTTGGTAATCATTAAATTAATTCAATTTTACTTCGTTCTACGTAAGAGTTCTGCTAAAATTAGAAAAACATAAAACTTTACATACAATTCCAACACACAAAATTAACAGCTAATGAGTTTGCAAAGTCATCTTAGAGTGGGCACAGAGAATTAAGGAAGCTCCAATAATATAGAATTAATCCACTATAATTTTGTCAAAAAAATCAATCCATTATAATGATAAGCTAATTAGTTGATGTTAGTTCCTATATACATAGCATAATCTTGCATCATAATTAAAAAGCCTCCAAACCTGCGCCAAGCGCAAATATATCACACTCTTCTGCGCAGCACCAAGCACGATGATCATGGCCGTTTTTGCATCCACACTCATTCCAATTATTCATTCTCCTCTTATTTTGCTTCTCCATTTCAGCAGCCGAAGCTACTTTTATTTTAATCTCCACTTCTACTTCTGGTGTTGTGAACATACCCTCTTTGCAATCACTTCCACTTACCAAATCCATCTTCAACCATTTTTTTAGCTCCATGTTTTTTGAATCAAGAATCACTTTCCATCGAATTTCACCTTTTCCAATAAGTTGTGACCCACATATCTTCCTTTGCCTTAGCTCCAGCACTAGGCTTTGTTGGTTAAGATTTTCCAAGAATTCTTGGGGGCAAGAACAATCTAGATTAAATGACTCGTCCCAAAAGGGTACTGATTTGGTAGAAACTTTTTTGCTGTTGAGTTGAATACTTTTGTTGTTTCCTGTTGGAAGATACAGCCTTGCAAACATGTTTTTCGCTGACTTGATGAATTCAACGTTTCGTGCTTGTATTATTCTCAGTTCACAACTGAAGTTTGCATATGCAGGTGTTTTCGATGGATCCATTGAAAATGGAGAATAAGAATCTATCTTATTATGTTTGTAGCTCAAAATAGAGAGATGAAATTAAAGTTAGAGAATATATTTAATGTGTTGGTTTGAGTTTGAGTTGTTGTATGTGATGCATTATATAGTGTGGAAAAAGTAAATTGGAAATGCTTTCCAGGAAGCTACTCTTATCCTTGAGCACTAGCATAGTGTATAGTATAAAATTGATCCAATATCTCAGTTGTGCTTTTTGTGAATATATTCCTACCAACTTAATCTTAAACCATGCACATGAGATTGTGTTGAAGATTATATCTTATTAAAGAAAACCTTTAGAATCTCGAAAGGCTGGATTTTCCAATTTGGCTCTTGTTAGTCTGATGGTATTGGGTTATGAATCCACGGTATCTTAATGCAATCCATTACCGGGACCCCCAAAGTAACATTAGAATAAGCAAGGTTTTTGTACTGATTAAAGTACTTGAATGCTGGCCTCAGTTGGCATTCTTATCTAATTAAACTCACTTAGTTGTAATAATGTACATTATTATTTGAAAACATGTACGGAATTTTCCTACCACTCATTAACCTTACAAAAATATAGTCTGAGTCTCTGTGACAAGTTATTCCATCATAAAGTTAATATCATTTTATATTACTCTTTTTTTACTTTTCTAAAGCAATATTGAGGAGCGAATTTTATACTTTATATGTCACCATAAAAACTAGCTGCCTTAAATTTTGATCGAGACAGAGTTTAGAGATGGCTGTCAGGTGGAACTGACTGGAGACGCTCTTCGGTGAAGCGAAGGAAGTACCTGCAAGCATTACAGCGCTCAAGCCAGTAAGAATTGGAGAGAGTGAGAGCTAGAATTAGCAGTGCATACCTTTCACTTGGGGTTGGATCTCTATTTATTGACACTTAGCAGTACAATAATTTTGATGGCAACCCTTTAGCTTAGAGTGAATCGAAGGAATGGGTCTTCATGAAGGCAGAGTCTGGATTGATCATTGGCCTAGTCCAAAACAGTTGCCTCCAAGTCGGCAATGTTGTTTAGATAAGATGTCTACTTGATAATTGTGCCAAGTGTTAAAGGTCATTTTTATAGAACCACATGTTGTCTTCAACTATTGGCGTAGAAGTTCTCATTCTACTTCAATAAAAGAAGTGACGACACAACGTCAATTTAGTGAAGCAACTTCGTCGACGAAAGCTAAAGATGTCTGTCTACTTCGATATAAGAAGTGCTAACACTGTCATCGAACTGTTGGAGAGTCTTCATCTACCAAAGTCTAAGATGTCATTCTACTTTGATAAATAAGTGATTACACCTGTAATCGCTCTATTGAAGTATCTTCATCTACCGAAGTTCCAAGATTTGATTCTACTTAGACAAAGAAGTGATGACACATGGCATCATCTATTGAAGCGTCTTCGTTTACCAAAGTCAAAGATGTTTTTCTACTTAAATAAAGAAGTCATGAGACGTGACATGCCTCTATTGAAGTGTGTTCATCGACCCAAGTATGTGATGTCATTCAACTTTGATAAAAGAAGAATGACCCATGGCTTTGCTAGAATGGTTCTTCTTCATTTTCGGCTTCATTTTTTGAAACTGATTTGAAGTTCAAATCAAAACCGATTATCATCATCTATTTTTATCTTCAGGTATGAAAACCATCAAGATCTAGAAATTCGAAAAAATATAGCAACTTCAGCATCAAGGTCTAACCGGTTTCTCATTTCTCGGCACTTCCTGGTAATGCAACCTATTGACCTCTTCAAATTTGTTTCTAAAATTTTTCCTCATAACAAACTAAGTTGTTCTTAGAGTTACAATTTATGTTGTTTTCATGTATTTTTCTGAATTATTGAATGGCTTAATCAATTCTTACCAAATAAGCTATACTGATTACGGATGATGTGACTTCAATTTCGTATTAAGCTATTGTTTGGTAATCATTACATTAATTCAGTTTTACTTTGTTCTACTTAAGAATTCTACTATAATTAGAAAAACCATCAACTATACACATTTCCAACATACCAAATTAAAAGCTATTGCGTTTGCAAGACATTTTAGAGTGGGCACCAAGAATTAAGGAAACTCTAATATATAGAATTAATCCACTGTAATTTGTCAAAAGAATTAATCCATTACAATGATATGGTAATTAGTTGATGTTAGTGCCTATATTAACAGCATAATCTTGAATCAAAATTAAAAAGCCTCCAAAGCTGCGCCAAGCGCAAATATATCACAATCTTCTGCGCTGGACCAAGCACGATGGTCATGGCCGTTTTTGCATCCACACTTATTCAAATTATTGAATCTCCTCTTATTTTGCTTCTCCATCTCTGCAACTGAAGCTACTCTTATTCTAATCTCCATTTCCACTTCTGGTGTTTCTAACACACCCTCTTTGCAATCATTTCCAGTCACCAAATCCATCTTCAACCATTTTTTTAGCTCCATGTTTTGTGATTCAAGAATCACTTTCCATGGAATCTCACCTTTCCCAATAAGTTGTGACCCCCACATCTTCGTTTGCCTCAGCTCCATCACTAGGCTTTGTTGATTAAGATTTTCCAAGAATTCTTGAGAGCATGAACAGTCTAGATTAAAAGACTCATTCCAAATGGGCACTGATTTGGTAGAAACATTTTTGCTGTTGAGTTGAATTCTCTTATTGTTTCCTGTTGGAAGATACAACCTTGCAAACAAGTTTTTTGCAGACTTGATGAATTTGATGTTCCGTGCTTGTATTATTTTCAGTTCGCAGCTGAAGTTTACATAAGCAGATATATGAGATGGATCCATTGAATAATTTAGAGTATATCTAGTTAGGAATTTGTCTAGTTATGTTTGTTGGTAGAAACAGAGAGGAAATTAAAGCAGAAGAAAATGTTTAAGATGTTTGTTTGAGTTTGAGTTGTTGTATGCGAAGTATTATATAGTGTGGAAAAAGTAAATTGGAAATACTTTCCAGGAAGCTGCTCTTATCCTTGAGCACTAACATAGTGTATTATATAAAATTGATCCAATATCTCAGTTGTGCTTTTTGTGATTACATTAATACCATCTTAATCTTAAACCATGCACATGAGATTGTGTAGAAGATTATATCTCATTAAAGAAAACCTTTAGAATCTCGAAAGGCTAGATTTTCCAATTTGGCTCTTGTTAGTCTGGTATGGTATTGGGTTATGATCCCACAGTATCTTAATGCAATCCATAACTGAGGACCCCAAAAGTAAAATTAGAATAAACAAGGTTTTTCTACTAACTAAAAGGCTTGAATGGTGGTCTCAACTTACAGCCATCAATAGAGCTAGAACCCACAGTTGGCATTCTTATCTAATTAGAAAACCTTGCAAAATTTTCCTACCACTCATTAAGCGTACAAACTGCGACATCCGACATGTTATCCCATCATAAAGTTAATATCATTTTAAATTACTCTTTTTTCTTTTACTAAAGCAATATTGATGAGAGAATTTTTTATTTTGTCACCAGAAAAAACTATTTACCTAAAATTTTGATCTAGACAGAGATCCGAGATGGCTTTCAGGTGGAACTGACTGGTGACGTTCTCTGGTGAAGTGGAGGGAGTACCTGTAAGCATTCAATGCTAATTCAGTAGGAACTTGAGACAGTGAGAGGTAGAATCAGCAGTGCATACTTTTTAGAGTTGGATCTCTATTTCTAGACTTGTTGTACAATAACTTAGATGGCAACCCTTTAGCTTAGAGTGAGCGGAAGGAACAGGTCTTTATGAGGCAAAGTATGGATTGAGCATTGGTTTAGTCCAAAACAGTTTCCGCGATGTCGACAATGTTGTGGAAACAATATGCCTACTTGATGATTGTGCAAAGTGTTAGAGGTCATTATTATAGAATGAAGCGTCTTCATTTACTGATGCTAAAGATGCATTCTACTTCGATAAAAGAAATGATGACACATAGAGTGGATATAGCGAAGTGACTTCGTGACCGAAGCCAAATATGTCATTCTACTTCAATAAAATAGTAATGACACTCTCATCTACTGTTGGAGATTCTTCATCTACCAAAGTCCAATGTGTCATTCTACTTCGATAAAGTGATGACACGGCATCGCTCTGTTGAAGCGTCTTCATCAAGTCCAATATTTCATTCTACTTCGATAAAGAAGTGGTGACATGTGGCATCATCTAATGAAGCTTCTTCGTCTACCAAAGTCAAAGATGTCATTCTACTAAGATAAAGAAGTGATGACCCGTGACATGCTTCTTTTGAAATGTCTTCAACTACCAAAGTATGTGATATCGATATTTCTTGGTTGAAAGCTTATGCTTCAACCTTGAGGTTCTCGGTTCGAACCTGGCGTCAGACTAATGCATCAAAAGAAGAATGACACATGGCCTCTTTAGAATGATTCCTCTTCATTTTCGAAACTGATTTGAAGTTATGAAAACTAATTATCGTCTTTAATTTTTGTCTTCACGTACGAAAATGATACAGATCTAGAAATTCGAGAAAATATAGCAACTTAAGCAACAAGGTCTAACCGGTTTATCATTTTTTGACACTTCCGGGTAATGCGCCCTGTTTAACTCTTCAGAAATTTGTTTCTATTTTACTCCTTATAACAAACTAGGTTGTTCTTAGATGCTTATACATCATGTTGTTTTTAAGTATTTTACTGAATTATTGAGTGGCTTATTGAGTTCTTACGAAATAAGATATACGTAAGATGTGATTTAAATTTCTTATTAAGCTGATATTTGGTAATCATTGAATTTCTTATTGAGTGACACAGAAGAAAACTTTAGTCATATAGAATCAACCCTTATAATTTTGTCAAAAAATAAATCCATTATAATGATAAGCTAGTTAGTGAATGTTAGTACATATGTGCATCATGTAATCTTGCATCAAAATTAAAAAGCCTCCAAAGCTGCACCAAGCGCAAATAAGTCACAATCTTCGGCGCTGCACCAAGCATTATGATCATGACCATTTTTACATCCACACTCATTCCAATTATTCATTCTCCTCTTATTTTGCTTCTCCATCTCAGAAACCGAAGCTACTCTTATTTTAATCTCCACTTCCACTTCTGGCGTTATGAACATACCCTCTTTACAATCACTTCCACTCACCAAATCCATTTTTATCCATTTTTTTAACTCCATGTTTTGTGATTCAAGAATCACTTTCCATGGAATATCACCTTTTCCAATAAGTTGTGACCCCCACATCTTCCTTTGCCTTAGCTCCAACACTAGGCTTTGTTGATTAAGGTTTTCCAAGAATTCTTGAGGGCATGAACAATCTAGATTAAAAGACTCGTTCCAGAAGGGCACTGATTTGGTGGAAACACTTTTGCTGTTTAGTTGAATTCTTTTGTTGTTTCCTGTTGGAAGATACACCCTTGCAAACAAGTTTTTCGTGGACTTGATGAATTCAACGTTTCGGGCTTGTATTACTCTCAGTTCACAGCTGAAGTTTGCATAAGAAGGTATATGGAATGGATCCATTGTAAAATTGAGTATAGTAATTTGGAATTTGTCTAGTTATGTGTTGTAGCTAGGAAAAGAGAGAGGAAATTAAAGCTAAAGAATATGTTTAATGTGTTTGTTTGTGTTTGAGGTTTTCTATGTGATGTATTATATAGTGTGGAAAAGTGATTAATTAAATTGGAAATGCTTTCCATGAAGGAGCTCTTATCCTTGAGCACTAATATAAAATATAAGCATAGTTGTCCAGTATCTCAGTTTTTTGTATATTTTTATACCAACTTAATCTTAAATATTCATGCACATGAGATTGTGCATAAGATTATATCTTATAAAGAAAGCCTTTAAACTTGCAAGTCGCAATATGGTATTGGATAATGAATCAACAGTATCTTGATGCAATCCGTAACTGGGGACCCTAAAGGTATAAACAAGGTTTTTATTGTACTAAACTAGAAGGCTTGAATGCTGGCTTCAACTTAGAATCATCGAAAAAGCTAGGATCTTCAGTAGGCATTGTTATCTATTTACTCATGGACACTAGTTGTTGTAATGTACATCAAAATATACATTTAAGTATACAAAACTTTTCTTTTGACTGGTTAAGTACAATACAAAAGATATGTATGTAGCACTGCAATTGATTGAGATGGATCCGAACCACAACTTGCAACCATGACATACAACAAACCTTAGAATCAATACTGGCCATATATGATACTTTGTCTCAACTAGTGTTATAAAACTCAAATCAGTTATCGATTCATATAGATATATATTTTATAAGATGCTTTGTACTTCAAAGATATATATGGAGTAACCACCACATTCACTGAAAAAAGTGTAGGAACCACTTTTTCATCTTAATTGATAATGGTTTTAATTTTTTTACAAGGATGATTTTAATTTTTTAATGCATAGTATTGTCACTTTATCAGGGATACCAATTCATTAGCAGTGTTGCAGTAATTGTGAATTTATAATCTATAAAAAATATGAAGCAATACATGCATGCAGTGTGCACTCTAGGAGACGCGAGTCTTGATTTCTCAAGCAGAAGCGTAATTGGTTCAAGGTTGATTTATTCACTTTCAATTCCATTTTAGACACCAAATTTGAATTTTTCTTCTCTGTTAAATGAATCAACTGAACCAAATGATATGGATGAAGGTTCTTGTGAACACAAGACTTAGCTTGCCGAACAAGTTACTCGCTATAGGAAAACTGCTGGAACATTAGTGTGATGTTGGAAGATTAAACACCAAGTAATTATACTTTGATATAATGTTGTGTGAATTGAAAAAGTAGAGTGTGGGGGTCCCACATAAAATATAACACACACATTAATAGTGTTTAAATTGCGGTATTTAATTAAATACTTGATAATGATAAAAATAACAGTAATTATTATTTTTATTCGTGAATATCCTTCATTCAAATCCAATGAGTTTGTTTCCTTCACTTTTGTGGATTTGTATCTTTTTGATATTATCCACAAGTGTTGTTGAATTGATTAATGGATAAGTTCCATTTTGATCTTATCCGTTAGAGTAACTGCTGCTGCAATTTATTTTTGCTAAAACAGTTACACAATCTCTATATAAATATAAGACTCTACTCAGTTCAAAAAACACACAAAAGAGTTTCATTGAGTTGTCGGGAACTCTTTCTCTCTTCTCCCTTTCTTGACTTGTGTTGACGAATCTTTCTTCTTTTCATCTCCTTTTTCCTGTTCCTTTGGAATTAAGAGTGTTCTTAAGACCATAATCCATTTTCGGTTAATGTCCCTTCGGAATTAAGAATGATCTTAAGTTCATAGTCCCTTCGATATTTTTATGTCTTTCGGAATAAATAATAATTTAAGATCATAGTCCCTTTTTGGTATAATGTCCCTTCTAAATTATGAATGATTTTAAAATATATTCTTTCTATTATTGAAGAAGTTAGACGTTAGAATGATGTAAATCCATATTTGAGTGATCATAGTATCATAGTTGGAGAAGTTAATAATTAGAATGGTGGTAACAGCATATTTGAGTGGTCTCAGCACCATAATAGAGTGGTAACAGTACCATATTAAAGCGGTTTCAGTATTAAAAGAATGGTTTTGGTACCATATTGAAGGTGTAATTCTCGAACGGTTTTCTACAGTGCAGTAGTTAATCAAACAGTTGTAGCTGAACTTGTTTTATCCTAGAGGCGGCGTGGTTGATAGTCTGTCTTGCACAGTTTTAGGCAGTACCACAAAACTTCTTAAAGAGAGCGACCTAGTCGTGACTCAACCTAGTAACAATTTCGGTAGATAATAGAATTTGGAAATTCAAATACAACAGTTTGGAAATTCAAAAACAACAATTTTAAGACGTTTCTTTATGTTATGTCTACCGAAAAAGTTACTTTAGGTTAAGTTGTCCCTAAATACGTTAAGGATAAATTAAACTATAGAAATACACCTTGCCACTGAAACAATGAAGTGTTTGTTGTTATAACAACACTAAAAAAATTCACATATTGCTTTTAATGGTAAAACTTGGAGTTAATTGTGGATAGATAAAATTATCCCTCGGCATATCCATATAGTTTGGAGTATTTTGCAGAACAGAATGCTAGTTAAATCCTATTTATTTGATAGAAGGATTAACTATTCCTCTCTTTGTTAGTTATGCATGCAATCTACACCATGAAATTGGTAACCGCACGTTTATGCGTTTATGGTGCTTAAGAAATATGAAGTGTTTTGCTTCCCGTCGCCTATTGGAATGATTTTTAACTGATCCTGCTCCAATCAAAGCTATTTTTAAATAGCCTGAATGTACCAAGCAACAGGAGGACAATTTTACCAATCTTTGCTATATATATGAAATGTGAACATTGAAAAATCAAAGATTAAAATAGAAATTATATGAAAATTTGTTCCAAATGTTTCGTATAAAAATAAGAAGGAATCTGAATTTTAGATTTTATTGAATAAGACTGAGTTAACTCAGACTTAAAGAGAGACTTGTGTACCATGCATTCTTGTGGAAAAAGACTGCGCATTTGATGGTATGTTCAAAATTAAATTTTCCATCTATTTTTTTGTGTGATTTTAATATTTGACATATCAAAATTTATCATATGAACAAGCGTTTAATTTTAAACTTGAGTAATTTGGACTTAATTCCAAAGTTATATGATCAGAGAATTTCTATTTTTTGCAGTCAAGATATATGAACCAAAAGTTCATATAAATAAGTGTTTAGAGAATTTGAATCCCTAAAATTAATAAGTTATGATATGTGTGAACTTGATTGCACATAAAATATAGATGATAAAAAGATATTTTATCATATTTATTGATGACTGTAAATTTTGGAAATAAAATTGATACACTTGATATGTTCAATTTCAATAACGAGAATTGAAATTTATGTTTGATAGAGTACCCAAGTCGAAGAACAAAAATTCTAACTAAGAATTTTTTGAAGAAAAGACACTCCAACTTGTCTTATTTTTTAACTTGGGATTGTCTGGACTATATTTGGATTCTGGACCCCAAGAGAGTTGAACTCACTAGTAGAGCCTATGAATGTGTATTCATTGGGTATGTTATAATTAGGGAAGCTTGTAGGTTTTATGACCTAAATGTTAAAGTGATCATAAAATTAAAAGATGTCGATTTCTATGTAAATATTTGCCCCTTTAAATAAGGAACAATGGAGGCATCAGTAAGGCGTAAGTGGTGCACGACATTAGTGGGGGCAAAATAAATTCCCTTTATAAATTAAGAACTAGTGGGGGCATTATATCTGATCACATTCCAGTAATCAGAAATAGTTATGAAAACATCGTACAAGATGTTATAGAACCTCGAGGAGGTAAGAAAGCTAGAATAGCTAAGGAGTATGAACTTGGTTTATGCATTGGAATAAGATCCATTAAGCCTTAAAAAGCTATATCCTTAATGGATGCTGAATTATGGCAAGAAGCAATAAACGATGAAATGAATTTTCTAGAATCTAACAAAACATGACACTTGATTGACTTGCCTTATAGTTGCAAAACCATTCGGTTGTATTTGGATTTTGGAAAAAGAAACTAAAACCTGATGGTACAGTTGATGAATACAAGGCTCTCCTTGTAGTCAAAGGTTTTAGACAGGAAAATTTTTTTATAGACTTCTTCGATACTCATTCACCAGTCACTAGAATCATATTCATAAGAGTACTAGTTCCTTTAGCCGTTGTTCATAACTCGATAGTACTCCAAATGGATGTAAAAGTTGCCTTTTTAAATGGTGAACTATAAGAATAAATCTATATGGAACAACCTGAAAGTTTTGTGATTCATGAACAAGAAAACAAGGTATGTAAGTTAGGTAAGCCATTGAATGTATTAGATCCGACATTGTTGATGTCGTGAAACTCTTGTGCAAGTTTACTAGTAGACAGATGAGAAGCTCTGTCATACTATTTAAAAAGTCATGAGGTGCATTAAGAAGACTATGACTCTAGGATTACATTACTAGGAGTAACCAATTGTACTTAAATGATACAAGATATAAAATAGAACATCCTTCAGATGAGTATTTGGCAACCAGTGGCTACACGTTGAGCATCACTGGAGGAGTTGTTTGTTGAAACAAATGATATTGACTCAGTCCACTATGGAATGTATCTGGGATGAGAACACTAGAGAAAACTAGTGAAGAAGCAAGTTGATAAGATTATTGCTAGCTGAGAACCCTTAGTTGGTGAAACCGTTGTCCGAAGTGTTAATTTATTGTGATAGTCTGCAGCTATTACAAAATTGAGAATCGTTACCACAATGGTAAGCGACGATAATTAAGGCACGAACACAAAATAATTAGAGAGCTCTAAAAGGAACGGTTAAAGTATATTGTGCATGTTCTGATGAAGAATTAGTTGATCCTTTGACGAAATGAATTACTAGAAGAAAGTCCTAAACACATCCAATAGGATGGGACTAATGCCCAAAGGTCACAAGTGATGGTAACCCGACCTACATGACTGGAGATCCTAAGAAATAGGTTCAATGGGTAATAACAATTCACAAGTGATAGAACATGCTATGAGAAAATTAAGAAAGCATGAATCCTGCAGCGATATGAGGATGAGATAATAGAAACTCTTAATGAGATCTATACTCTATGTTGAGTGGAGTATCTAGCTACAGGAATACTCTTGATAGACTCACCTATACGAATGTGGAATTGAGGCCGATTCCTATGGAATTCGGGGCAGAATACCTAGAGCGTTCATTAAAACTAGGATAGACGTGCAGGGCCATAAACGCACGTGCTTTTAGAATACACCTTAGGAAAAGGTTTGTGTGCGGGTTCTATGTCTGAGATAGAGTTCAATACTGTAAGCAACTCTTGTTAATCAGAATATTATCCGCTATGCAAAGGTTCAAGTTGTAGGCGACACCTTTGTTTATTAACAACTTTATAGAAACGTTTTGACGTTATTATTGAAACCATTTTTTAAATTCAAGTGGGGGATTGTTGGAACATTAATGTGATGTTGGAAGATTAAACACCAAGTAATTATACTTTGATATAATGTTGTGTGAATTGAAAAAATAGAGTGTGGGGGTCCCACATAAAATAGAGCACACACATTAATAGTGTTTAAATTGCGGTATTTAATTAAATACTTGATAATGATAAAAATAATAGTAATTTTATTTTTATTCGTGAATATCCTTCATTCAAATCCAATGAGTTTGTTTCCTCCACTTTTGTGGATTTGTTTCTTTTTGATATTATCCACAAGTGTTGTTGAATTGATTAATGGATAAGTTCCATTTTGATCTTATCCGTTAGAGTAACTGCTGCTGCAATTACACAATCTCTATATAAATAGAGGACTCTACTCAGTTCAAAAAACACACAAAAGAGTTTTATTGAGTTGTCGGGAATTCTTTCTCTCTTCTCCCTTTCTTGACTTGTGTTGACGAGTCTTTCTTCTTTTCATCTCTTTTTTTCTATCCCTTCAGAATTAAGAGTGTTCTTAAGACCATAGTCCCTTTTCGGTTAATGTCCCTTCGGAATTAAGAATGATCTTAAGTTCATAGTCCCTTCGATATTTTTATGTCTTTCGGAATCAATAATAATTTAATATCATAGTCTCATTTTGGTATAATGTCCCTTCTAAATTATGAATGATTTTAAATTTTTTTTTTTTTTTTTATTCTTGAAGAAGTTAGACGTTAGAATGGTGTAAAACCATATTTGAGTGATCATAGTATCATAGTTGGAGAAGTTAATAATTAAAATGATGGTAACACCATATTTGAGTGGTATCAGCACCATAATAGAGTGGTAACATTACCATATTAAAGCGGTTTCAGTATTAAAAGAATGGTCTTGGTACCATATTGAAGGTTTAATTCTCGAACGGTTTTATCCTGAAGGCGGCGTGGTTGATAGTCTGTCTTGCACAGTTTTAGGCAGTGCCACAAAACGTCTTAAAAGAGCGACCTGGTCGTGACTTAACCTAGTAACAACTTCGGTAGATAATAGAATTTGGAAATTCAAATACAACAGTTTGGAAATCCAAAAACAACAAAAACTAGATGCATGGTTGACTGAACTATAGGATTGTTATTGTGAGATCTAACTTAGATTATCATAGCCTCCATTCCTTTCTGTTTTGCTCAGTCAGCAGACGGTTAGAAGTTAGTTAGGAGCTATGGCTTGAGGTTGTTAGGATCAAGAGCTATGTATAACTCATTGTACCTTCTTTGATTCTTAAGTTCAATATATGTGAGTTTTCCTCTTCTTTTCTCTTTGGTTTTGTGAGTTTCTTCATCAATTTTACTCACGTTTACTAACTTCAAGATGGTATCAGAGCTCTTTTGAGCTCTGCTGCACATCACCACCGCAATCATGGTGCTCACCAGTCCTCACTCATTCAAATTATCATGTTTGGGCTCGATCTATGAGAAGAGCTCTTGGAGGCAAAAATAAATTTGACTTTGTCGACGGAACAATTTCAGTTCCTATTGATTTTGATCCAAGTTAAGGCTTGAAACCATTGAAATATGTTTGTGCATTCATGGATTATGAATTTTGTTGATGAATCCATCGCACGAAGCATTGTGTTTTTTGTGAATTCCATTGATGTTTGGAAGGAACGGAACGTTTTTCTCAAGGCGATTGCATTCACATTCTCAGCCCATCTCTGAATTTTTCACTACTTTAAAGGTACTTTGGGAAGAACTTGAATCTTATCTTCCTAATCTTATTTGTGGGATGTCTAGTTCATTGTTCTTGTGCTACTAGTTTGAGTAATGCAAGACACTAACTTGATCTTATTCACACGATTAGGTTTTGACCGGAATGATTGCATAAGAATTTTGATTTGATTCGATCACAAATTGTTTTAGGGCATCCATCACTAAACCTTAATAAGATCTTTTCTACGCTGATTCAACATGAGAGACAAAGTATTTTTATACAAATTGAATATTCAAAATTTCTAATCAATGCTGCTGATTTTCGGAAACCACAGTAGAGGACATGGTGATTTTATCCAAGGAAAAACAATAGAAATTCGGGTAAAGTGTGCACTACTGTGGAAGACTAGGCCACGCTGTTGACTCATGCTATAGAAAGAATTCAACTTGAGATTTGTGAGGAATGTGATGCTTTTAGTGATACAAAGCGTTCTCAAATCAGTACCTTCATATGATGGTTGGATCTCTATTTTGTATTTACACATTGTACAGTTATTTTGATGACAGCAATTTAGCTTAAACAGTCTGCTACACAAATTTATTTCATTAGATTATATTAAATTTTTAGTTTAGTTAACCTGATATGAGACCTTACAACATCTTCATGCATGTCTTGGTTATTCTGATATAAGAATCTCAACCAACAAGTAACACCACAACTAGATGATGATATTAAAACATCCCAAGGGAGATTTAACTATTGTGACACAGTTCTACGTACTATAGTTAGAGAAACCATAAACCATATATACAATTCCAATATATAAAATTAAAATTTAATGTAAAGTCATTTTAGGGTGGGCACAGAGAAGGATACTCCAATCATATATAGAATCAATCCATTATAATTTTGTCAAAAAATTCAATTCACTATAATGATATGCTAATTAGTTGATATTAGTGCATATATACATTGCATAATTTTGCATCAAAATCAAAAAGCCTCCAAAGCTGCACCTAATGCAAATATATCACAATCTTCTGCGCAGCACCAAGCACGATGGTCATGGCCGTTTTTGCATCCACACTCGTTCCAATTATTCAATCTCCTTTTATTTTGCTTTTCCATCTCAGCAACCGAAGCTACTCTTATTTTAATTTCCACTTCCACTTCTGGTGTACTGAACATACCCTCTTTGCAATCACTTCCACTCACCAAATCCATCTTCAGCCATTTTTTTAACTCCATGTTTTGTGATTCAAGAATCACTTTCCATGGAATATCACCTTTGCCAATAAGCTGTGACCCCCACATCTTCCTTTGCCTTAGCTCAACCACTAGGCTTTGTTGATTAAGGTTTTCCAAGAATTCTTGAGGGCATGAGCAGTCTAGATTAAAAGACTCATTCCAAAAGGGTACTGATTTGGTAGAAACATTTTTGCTGTTGAGTTGAATTCTTTTGTTGTTTCCTGTTGGAAGATACAGCCTTGCAAACAAGTTTTTCGTGGACTTGATAAATTTGATGTTTCGAGCTTGTATTATTCTCAGTTCGCAGCTGAAGTTTACACTAGAAGATAAATGAGATGGATCCATTGAATAATTGTGTATAGCTTGTTAAGAACTTGAAGGTAAGAAAAAGAGAGAGGAAATTGAAGGTAAGAATATGAAGAAGGTTGGTTTGAGTTTGAGTTTGAGTTGTTGTATGTGATGCATTATATAGTGTTGAAAAAGTAAAATGGAAATGCTTTTCAAGAAGCTGCTCTGATCCTTTAACACTAACATAACATATATGATATAGTATTGTATAAAATTGATCCAGTATCTCAGTAGTGCTTTTTGTGAATATATTAATACCAACTTAGTCATAAATTGTGCACATGAGATAGTGCTGAAGATTATATCTTATTAATCTTAAAGTCTTTAAAATCTTGAATGGCTAGATGGTCCAATTTGGCTCTTGCAAATTGCAGTATGGTATTGGGTTACAATTCAAAAGTATCTTGATGCAATCCGTAACTGGGGACCCCAAATATAAGATTAGTATAAACAAGGTTTTTAATGTACCAAAAGGTTAAAGTGCTGGCTTCAACAAACAGCCATAGAAAACCTTGGAATACATACATGTACATCAGTTACAAAGCATTGCAAAAGTTTCCTACCACTCATTAAGATTACAAAAATATAGTCTGTGACACGTTATTCCATCATAAGTTCATCATGTTAATGTCGTTTTAAATTACTCCATATCTTCATTTTAAATTAGAGTATCTTAACTTTGGCTTTTCTAAACTAATGTTGAGAAGCGAATTTTGAATTTTGTCACTTTTTTTTTTTTTTACAATTTGTCTTGATTCAGATGCTTCTGAATTTTATATGTCACTAAAAACTAATTACCTTTAATTTTGATCCAGACCAGAAATTAGAGACGACTGAAAGGTGAAGCTAATACGTGACGGTCAACAGTTAAGCGGTAGAGGTACTTGCAAGCACTCCCACACTCACGTCAATAAAAGTTTGAAAAGGTCAGAGATACAATATGAAAACTACATACATTTTTTCTAAGAGTTGAATATCTATTTATAGAAATTTTGAAGGCAACCTTTATCTTAGAGTGGACCGAAGGAATGTGCTTTCATCACGTGAAGTCTAGATTGGGCCTTGATCAAGTTCAAAATGGTCGGCCTCAAGTCGGTACCTAGACCAAGATGTCAACTTTGTGAGTTGTGCAAATTATGAGAGTTCATTATTGGAACGAAGTGCCTTCAACTATCAAAATTTATGGTGTCATTCTACTTCGACAAAAGAAGCAATAACAATAACATGTAGCGTTGATCTAGTGAAGTGACTTTGTCTAATGAAGTCAAATAAGTCATTCTACTTTGATAAAAGAAGTGATGACATGTGTGTAGTGACAAATTTAGGTTATAATAATCGGTGGCATGTGCTACTTTAAAGCCATCACTCGCTTCTCGCACTAGATTTTTATGTGCCCTTCGTCCATATCATTCGGGTTGTTGAGTCAGATTTCGACTCCAAATAGGGTTTTCTCAAGGAATTTGGACATTATAATCAACAATTCATACTTGGAGGCCTCCTTCGTGAATACAACTTCTTTGTTTAAGCACTTGATGTAATATTGCAATAGCTCGTGCTTCTTTAAAAACCATACCATATTCTATGAACGAACATGTTTTATTGGTGCTCGACCTGCATCTGCACTCGAAAGAGGTCCTTTTGTATTTTTTAAGCTTAATGGTAGGAAAATTTTGCAATGTTTTATAACTGAGGTAGCTTGTGAGTTAGATAAGAATGCCTACTAGGGTCCTTTCTTTTTCGATGGCTTTTAGTTTAGCACACTAAAAACCTTGTAATTATTCTAATCTTATATAATTTGGTGTCCCCAGTTACGGATTGCATTAAGATACTCTTGATTCATAACCCAATACCACATTACAAGACAAGATCCGAATTGGAAAATCCACCCTTTCTAGATTCCAAGGTTTTCTTTAATATGATTAAAATCTTTCGAACAATCTGATGTGCATGATTTATGATTAAGTTGTTATTAAAATATTCACAAAATGCACAAACTGAGATAATGGACAAATATTACTATATCATAAATATTTTATAATGGTGCTCAAGGATTAGAGCAGCTTCTTGGAAAGCATTTCCATCTTCCTTTAATTAATTACCTTTTCCACACTATATATACATCACACACAACAACTATAACTCAAACAACAAACTCCTTCAATATATTCTTTAGCTTTAATTTTCTCTCCTTTTCTAGCTACAACACATAACAAGAAACATTCCTAGCTATTCTCAATTCAAGATGGATCCATCTCATATGTCTTCTTATGTTAACTTCAGTTGTGAATTGAGATTAATACAAGCTCGAAACATCGAATTCATCAAATCCACGAAAAACTTGTTTGCAAGGTTGTATCTTCCAACAGGAAACAATAAAAGAATTCAACTAAACAGCAAAAGTGTTTCCACCAAATCAGTGCCCTTTTGGGACGAGTCTTTTAATCTAGACTGCTCATGCCCTCAAGAATTCTTGGAAAACCTTAATCAACAAAGCCTAGTGGTGGAGCTAAGGCAAAGGAAGATGTGGGGGTCACAACTTATTGGTAAAGGTGAGATTCCATGGAAAGTGATTCTTGAATCACAAAATATGGAGCTAAAAAAATGGTTGAAAATGGATTTGGTAAGTGGAAGTGATTGCAACGAGGGTATGTTCACAACACCAGAAGTTGAAGTGGAGATTAAAATAAGAGTAGCTTCGGTTGCTGAAATGGAGAAGCAAAATAAGAGGAGAATGAATAATTGGAATGATTGTGGATGCAAAAATGGTCATGATCATCAAGCATGGTGCAACACTGAAGATTGTGATATATTTGCACTTGGTGCAGCTTTGGAGGCTTTTTGATTTTGAATCAAAATTTTGTGATGTATATATGCACTAACATCAACTAATTAGGTTATCATCACAGTGGATTTATATTTTTTTGACAAAATTATAATGGATTGATCCTATTTGATTAGATCTAAAATGACTTGTAAACAACAAAATCGTTAAAAACTTTATCGGAAAAACTCAATGGGATATAATCATGGTGAAAGAAAAAATAGTGCAATTTGATAAAGCTAAAAAAAAGTAAACTCATAACCTAAGTGAAACGAAAATTAGGAAGACCAAGTATTTTAAGAAAAAATGTCCTCTCTAATAAACTCAAGAAGAGAATCCCATCAAGTAAAATTCTTAGTAGAAAATCCAAACCGGCTTATCAGCACAATTATTTTCTTCTCTAAAAATATAAGAATTATGAAAGTTCACCTGTTGTGTTAGAATGAAACACTTTTTCTATCGAAAAATATTCCCGCTTATCAAAATATTTCCATATTAGCACAAGTATTTTCTTCTCTAAAAATATTTCGGCCTCCCCTCTCGTCCCTTCCTTCAAGCTTACGTTGATTGATCTCATAACTCTATCGATAAATTGTCAGCTTGTGGAGGTTTTATTCACAACTCTAACGGTATTTTCATCAAAAAAATCTATTGTAACTGCGAAACCTCTGTTGTCGCCATACATGGCTGAGCATTGGTGCCTTCTTGACAGTCTCTATATTGCTCGTCAATTATCCTTCTCCTCCCTCTTCATTGAGGTCAAATGTCAATTAGTTATTAATCAAATTCAAACGGGTTTTACATCCATCTCTAATACTAGTATGAAGAATTTTCTCTCAGAAATCCTCAACATGCTTGTCATTTATCCACCTCCTCCCTTGAGGTCAATCTTGATTTACATAAAGTTCAAAGGGGTTTTACTTCCATATCCAATATGAAGCATTTTCTCTCAAAAATCCTTAACCTGCTTCATGCTCCTGATTGGAACATTTGAACTCTCATGTCTATTTTGAGGCTGTTGATTGTTTGATAACCTTGCTAGGATGGGGCATTCAAGCTCTTTTTCATTTTGATGTAATGGGGAGTAGTGTAACGCCCTATTTCTATTAAAGCGATAAAACACGCGAATATAATAATTATTCAAGAAATAGACGCTACGTCATCAACAAATTTTAAAAACAACATGCATGCATATATAAAATTCTCAACAGTCGCAGCGGGTATAAATCATACATCAAATAATCCAACATATAAATATATAAGTCTCCAAGTCCGACATATGGGCAATACTCAACAACATAAGTTAAAACAATAAATATAAAGACAACGTTCTAATCAGAGCCTAAATCTAGACTCGATAGAAAAGCAGAGGAATAATCAGCTATCCTCGAATCAACTCACCAAGCAAGCAAACTACTCCTGCACTCCGTCTACCCGTCACCTTAAGGTCGTCACCTTATGATGTATCAACACATTAAGTCAACGGCTATAATCAACGGTTATATGGATATCAACATCCGACATGACATATGATGCATGAACATATGACTCAATCAACAATGCATATGTTCTCAACAATCAACGACTATATTCAACGGCTATATGTATACATATTCCACCAATTACATTCAATCAAGTATGTATACAATTCAACATCAACAACGGATCAACAATTATCAACTTCACATGATTCTTCACAATTCAACTAAAGGATAAAATTCACCAATTCATGATAGTCATCATGTTCAACAATTAGTAATCATTCATGCATCCTCAAATATTCATACAAAGCTATTTACAAAAGGTTTCCGAGATAATCGGTCTTAAGGATTAAATTTGACAAAGTTCGTCTATGATTAAACAAAACAACCAACATATACTTTTCAAAGTAAAACAACATCAATGCCTCGACTATGTATGCTCTTGAATCACATATGTGTGCAGTTGAGCATACATGCATGTCTCACCAGCTAATTACAACAAGATCATCGAAATCACAAAGTTTGTTTCTCTTATCATTTTCAAAAGAATCTCATTCCAAAGCAAGATAGATCAAACCCCATTGAATTCATTCACAACTATTTTCAGAAAATCATGTATTTAGTATACAACATAATCTTACCCCTTTTTCTTTAAGAGAAACAAGTTTCGGAATAATCGATGTTTTTGACATTTTCAAAGCTTGAGGTACGATCACTAAATCAAGTCCGATTTCTCATTCGCTTGATGTTTACATAGGTTTAAAAGCTCAATTACATTTAACTACATCAAACGAATCAGTTCGGAATGGTTCGGATCGACCCAAAGTCCTAAAAACGACAAAATAGGGGTGACTGCACTGTGCAACTTGCCATGGCGAGTAACCTCACTCACCATGGTGAGTTCGTCACAGGGAGTACCCCTCAACTCGCCTCCAGCTCGCCTTCACTCGCCATTGCGAGTTGCATCAGTTGCAGAAATTCTGCACACGGGAAAAACTTCATTTTCACCCAAAACTCCCAATTTTAGTTCCCCATTGCCCAAACTAGTTTCCAAAGTTTGTATAAACATTTCTAGGCATAAAAAGACATCCAAATACTTATGAAGTTTGAATCAAAACATCATTTTAACAAAAATAACTAATTGACCCATTTTCATAAAAATCTTCAAAAACAACACAAATTCACAACAAGATTCCATGTATATGAATACCCATAGGTTCAATCAACAACAACAGCATCTCACAATGGCAACAACACCAATTAATCACAGATTCAACCATAAATCAATAACAACACATCAATATTCATCAATTGCACACAATTCTCAATGTACTCATTTATACGTATCATGAACATGCCATTTCATCAACAACAATTCAATTATCATCAATTTCATGTACTCAAACATATCATCATAACAAGAACACGAATTTCAACAATTAAATTCAAATAATCACTTATTCAAATAAGCACTTATGAGATGAAGAAGAAGAAGAGATTAAACAATTGATTATGAATGAAGACTAGTCTCCTTACCTCTTATCTTCACAAAGCTAAGTTAATCCTCAACTCCCCCTTGCTCCTAGCTTGATTCCTCTTGAATCTTCTCTCTAACCCTTTTCTCTATCTCTAGCCTCTTAGATGAAATGAATGAAAAGTTAACTTAGCCACTCTAAGTAAGCTTATATAGTCACCATCTAAATGGGTTATGGTATATCTCATCTTAATGGGCCTAACACTCTCTCATCTACTTAGAAATGTTACTACTCATTAACTTAGTAAAACATCTAATTATCACCATAATCAAATAATTACTACCAAGTCCTTCTAATCTTAGCAAAAGAACTATTCATCTCAAAATACTAAAATAATGCTAATTCTAAGTTTACTAAACCTTAATAAATGACCAAAATATCCCTTAGTCTAAAATGACTAAAATACCCTTCTAACACCAAGTTCTACGAAAGCACAACAAAGGCATTTAATCACATACGTGCACAATTAAATATAATTAAAAACAATTAAAATAAATCTAGCGAAAATCGGGTTGTTACATGTAGCAGGCACGTATTGTTCCTTAGCTTTTCTTGTTATTTCCTTTGCTTAACAAAAAAACAATTATTTAATCAAATGAAATAAATTATTTTAAATTTAAGATAATTAGTTTTTATAGTATACATATAAAAATTATCATGTTATAGTGTACATATCAAATAATTGTTGCTTTTGAATGAAATTCTTTGTCGTCTTTCTTTAATACCCTTAATCATTTATTAACTTATTCAACTTTTTTTCTCTATGCAATAAATTGTTAAGCATATTGATCATAAAATAATAATTAATATTGCATTAAACTTTAAAAACAAGACATATGTAACAACAAGAAAATTTCTGAAAGCGACAATTATAAAGAAACAAAGGGAGTGCTTTATTTTCTGAGGGAAAAGAGAGTACTTTACGGTTTACATAAGCCAAAAGAAAAAGATACTGTAAATCTGTAAAGGTTTATTAATGGCAATCAACATAAAGAGCAATTCAAAATGATATTAGCGTTATGATGTAAAGCACGTCGCAGGCTATATTTTTGTTAGCTTAATGAGTGGTGGGAAAATTTTGCAATGTTTTTATAATTGATGTACATGGTATTTCATTACAACTAGCTACAAGTTATGGCTGTGAGTTGAGGCCAGCATTCAAGCCAAAGTACACTAAAAATCTTTGTTGTAATCTTATACCTTTGCATTAAGATACTCTTGATTCGTATATTGCTACTTGCAAGAGCCAAATTGGAAAATCTAGCCTTTCGAGATTCGTAAGGTTTTCTTTAATAAAATATAATCTTCAATACAATCTCATGTGCATGATTTAAGATTAAGTTGGTGTTCATAATTCACAAAAGGTACAACTGAGATACGTGGCAATTTTTACAATACTATAGCAATTTTTACAATACTATATCATACTACGTATTAAATTAGTGTTCAAAGATAATAGAGTGCATCACGGAAAGCATTTCCAATTTACTTTCTCAACTCTATATAATACATCACTAGCAACAACTCAAACTCAAACAAACCCTTCAATATATGCTTTGCTTTAATTTCCTCTCTTTTTCTAACTACAACACATAACTAGACATATATTCCTAACTATACTCCCAAATTTTCAATGGATCCATCCCATATACCAACCTATGCAAACTTCAGCTGTGAACTGAAAATAATACAAGCCAGAAACACTGAATTCATCAAATCCACGAAAAACTTGTTTTCAAGGTTGTATCTTCCAACAGGAAACAACAAAAGAATTCAACTCAACAGTAAAAGTATTTCTGCCAAATCCCTACCCTTTTGGAATGAGTCTTTTAATTTAGATTGTTCATGTCCCCAAGAATTCTTGGACAATCTTAATCAACAAAACCTAGTGGTTGAGCTGAGGCAAAGGAAGATGTGGGGGTCACAACTTATTGGAAAATGTGAGATTCCATGGAAAGTGATTCTTGAATCACAAAACATGGAGCTAAAAAAATGGTTGAAGATGGATTTGGTGAATGGAAGTGATTGCAAAGAGGTTATGCTAAAAGCACCAGAAGTTGAAGTAGAGATTAAAATAAGAGTAGCTTCAGTTGCCGAGATGGAGAAGCAAAATAAGAGGAGATTCAATAATTGGAATGAGTGTGAATGTAAAAATGGTCATGATCATCAAGCTTGGTGCAACACTGAAGATTGTGATATATTTGCATTAGGTGCAGCTTTGGAGGCTTTTTGATTTTGATGCAAAATTATGTGATGTATATATGCACTAACATCAACTAATTAGCTTATAATTACAATACACCACCAAAAAAAAAAACATAAATTACAATGGATTTATTTTTTTCACAATTATAACGGATTGCTTATATATGATAGGAATAGTTTTCTTCCGAGTGTCCACTCCAAAATGACTTTGCAAATGCATCAACTTTAAATTTTTAATATTGAATCTTCTCTTGAAAAGGTTTTGGTTGTGGCCGTGTATGCTAATTTTGCTACACAGTAACATATTACAAGTATAATAAATAAAATCGACCCCTAGAAAAAAATGTATTAAGTTGTGATGCATTAGGACGGACGGAGGGAGCGTGTATGATAATTTGATGAATATTTTGAAATTTATCTTCTTTGTTTTTTATATGGATCTTGTCAAATTACCTTGTCACTTATTACAAGACTCTGTAAATTTCAAAACGTATGATTATTCTTTCTCCACAAAACATCCCTAATTAAATAAAGAAAACTAAAATATCAACCATTTCTCTCTTTTAATAACTGAATGATAATTTAATAAAGAGCTTCATAGAATACGTGTGTGTTTGGTTTGGCGGCGGTTAAAATTGATTTTGATATAATTGATTTTGAGAAAATTGATTTTGATAAAAAGTGAGTTGAAGGTGAATTGATTTATGTTTGGGTACACTTTACTAAAAGCAATTGATTTTGAATGTGGAATGACCAAACTATCCTTTTATTTGTATTTAAAAGTAAATATCTTATTCTTAACTAATGCAAAATCATAAATGATTTTTTATTGGTTCACAAATTCATTTTAAAATAATATTAATTTATAAAAGTTTAAAAAAAGTTTTTTAAATATATTTTTATCAATTGAATTATTTTTAATATTCATTTTTAAAATAATATTAATAAAAATAATTTTGAAAGAAAACCAAATAAGAATTCTCTAGAACCTCTCTTTAATTAATAAAAATATATAGTAGTAGGTAATTGAATTCATTTCATGAACTCTTGCCTCACCCATTCAGTGTCTCTCGCTTGCCAAAATTCATCTCTCTCAAGTTGATTCTTATGTAATATTGATGCTCATCCTATCAGTTTGTTCAATTACATGGATGACATTATCCTTTCTTCCCTTTAATTATATTTTTATTTGTCAAATTTTCTAATTTTTCACTGTGTTCTTCATTGATGCTTCTATGAATATTGCACAGTTTCCTCACTCTTCCTACCCCACTTTCGTTTTTCTCTAATTCTGAAAATTTAAGGAAAAAGCGTATAGTATAAAAGATTGCAGCTTGAGAAAGAAAATAAACATTGGGGCTTGAATTGAAGCATGGGTAATTTGGAAAAATAGATTTCTCACCAAAAAAGAAATCCAAAATCGATTTGAGCTGCCGCAGAAGCTACGATTTGTGGCTTCTGATGAACTCGCGTTTTGGTGGTTGAAGCACGTTTTTAGATTCGCGGTTGAATCTGGCCAAACATCTTATGAAATTGAAAAACTGCGTTTGGAGATTGAAACGTGGGTTTAGACTGCGGAAACGCGGAACCAAACAGACACTACATATTATTGACAATTTTTTTTAAAAAATACATTATGTTTAGAGGAAGCTGTCCAACCCATGTTAGTTCAAAAAAAGTGTCGTGGAAACATTTTACGACTAGTTTTCATCGTACACTCATTTGTTTAAAATTTAAATTAGTTTTACTTATTTGAAAGTGAGTCGGACAGTTAAAAGATTATGTGGCTTCCACGTAAATTTTAAATTAGTCTTTGTTGACCAACACCTTCAATGTGTCCAACGTTGACAGTGATTTCACCCACTGTCTTTCACACTCGCAAAACTCATCAACTTAAGGGAAGCTCTCACAGCGGTAGAGTGGCCGTTCAAAGTGAGAGATCGAAAGATCTTTTTAAATTTCAAAAAAATTGAGACTAGAAAATAAGAATGAAATTGTAGATATGTGATCTCCTGACAACATAGTCCATCTATTTTGTGGAATAAAATCATTTATGTTGGCACAGGAGTTATCCAAGTAATAATGGACTTCGAGAAAAGAAATCAAAACTAAATGTACGGATGGCGGTACTGCGGTACAAAATAACTCAAGGAGCTACTATATTTCAAGCTACTTTTTATTAACAAAATAATGTTTACAAAATATGAATAAATATCAACTACCTAGGAATATGAGGGAAGAGACTGTACATGATTGATCTTAATATACTGCAGCGATCAAGACATGGTTGTATTTCGACTTCTTATCAACCATTTTGGTTGTTGCTGCTGATTCACTATTTCAGTTTGTTTGCCCTAATATGTCTATGGATCAAAAATTGAAGCTTGGAGAATATAGTAAATGGTAAACCCGAAATGAAAGAAAATACAGATACAATCACTGGCAAACCTTATTTACGCTCACAGGCAGCCAGTATATTCAAGACTCCCCAATATCTCAAATAGTAACGATATGAGAGTCTTTAGCAACACTACTTACCGGAGAATCATTGTTTGATTGAACGGAGTTGCCAATTACCCTCGCCATCAATCAGCCGTAATTCCATGGAATGATATGGTATTAAAGCAGGACGCTGAGGACAAGAGACAAGACAATTAATTAGTTTGGCACTTAGACCGGATTTGGAATTAGGAGGCTATTATTGATGTATAAGTTTAGAAATGTCAAATAACTGACTCAGCTAAAACTATATAAAAATCACATAGTTATGTGCAGAGAAGGAATGTGCATCTATGATCATATAAGTAATCACATACAAAACGAGAGTAAGTGCAAAATACTAGCTGTATTTGTTGTAGTGAGAAACAATTAAAACTAACTATTGATCTGCTCATAATACTCTAAGGGTCATGTTAACCAGTGCCCCCGGGGCACTAGTTAAGCAGCTAAAAGTGGAAAGAAAAAACAAAGTCAACATCAAAAACAACACTTTTTCAAGTTTCAAGTAGTAAAATACACAACTTCCGAGAAAATATTTTCTTTTATACTTCCTTAACTAGATCCCTGGGGCACTGGTTAACATTTACCATACTCTAAATTTGGCTTGACAAAATTTAAAATTTATCATTTTTTTTAGTAAAGACTTACTTGTGAGGAAGTAATGAATGTGATTTCCATTTTCTTCGCTAACCCATATAGGTGTTCTTCCACATCAACACTTGTTGCACTGCCATCATTTTTTTCAGGAAGAGAGCAAATCATGGTTAGCAACAAATAAGAACAAAGCAATTCTACAAGAGAAAAAAGGCGGAGGTAAATCATACATACTTGGTACACTCGTCCAGGATACCAAACTTAGGCTTATGGAAGAACAAGCGTGCCTTATAGAAGATAAGGTAAGTGTTAAAATCCAAACAACAGAAGAATACCAGATATATTATAATGTCTTCTGATTAAGAGCCAAGCACAAGACTTGTATCAAAATATTATTGAAGAAACTTAACTAAATCATTCTAAAATTACAAATTTACAATAAAATCAATTTACATACCATGCCTAATCTCTGCTGTTCTCCAAGAGAGAGAGTGTCTTCCCAATTTAGATTTGCATCCCAGCCGCTTGTGTCCCTCTCTAAAAGATAATTCAACCGAACATTCTCTAGGATAACTTCCAAGTGCTTGTCCAACAACTTTACAGTGTCAGGATGCTTTTCACCTGAATTAGCAAGATTACAACGATCAGAACTAAAACGGAAAAGGAAAAATAAACGAAATGCATCTTTGAAATGATTACAAGAGAAAAAAAGGAAACTGAACAGCAATTTTGCGCAACTAAACTTAAATGAAAGAAACTCTTTAACGCTGTCAATATAAATGACATATAATCAATTTCATGCATTATCATGAGTCACAACTGCAGGGAAAAAACCGGAAGAGAACCTATTCTCAGGTGGTGGTGATTAATCAAAATCAAAGAAGGCAGCGTCATTTTAAATTTAAGTCAAATGAACCACGGGTGCTTATGTATAGTTAGGAAACACCATTTTACATTTGACAAGGGCATTTCTGAAGCTAGTGATATTTACCTTTTCCATACATCTTCAATGCTCGCAACTCGGCTTCCTCACGGGATAGAGGGTATATAATTTGGTCCCTTAGTGTTCCCAGGCATGTATACGGCCGTTGAGGAACATAGAAGATGCTACAACCTGATCCAACATCTTGATCCAAATCTTCAGATGGTCTAGAGAATCTTCCACTTGCAATTGGCCAAAGTCCTCGAAGAACTCTGAAAATGGAACTTTTTCCGCTTCCATTTGGACCTTTTAAAATAAGATATGCAAGATTTAAATTCTAATCAGAATGCAATTCCCTCTACCAGAAGGGAAAATATACTAAATAGCAACTATACCAACCAGTAACAAGCAGGCTTCTCCCAAGCTCAACATCACATGTCAACTCCCTGGCTAACATCTTCTGAGAAGGGGTAACAATATTGACCTTAGAAAAAGAAATAACATCTTTAGAATGATAATCCGTTGCTGAAGATGTAGGACCACCGTTGATGAATTCCCCTGTACATAAAAAATATGATTAGCACATGATGATTATTATATATAATTGCTGCTATATGAACAAGATGTTAAATGGCATGCTTGCATAGAAAACAAAGCAACAATTATGACAAACCAGAATGGGCTGCATCCAGAAGCTCTTCGAGCTCAAATATCCGATTAACACCACCAGAAAGCTCTACAAGCTTCCTATTCAATTCAAGAATGTCACCAAAAGCTAAAAAGCTTTGAGAAACGACAGATGCTAAGAACCTCAATGCATGTGCCAGCTCACCTGTAATATAGTGCTGTGTATATTAGTGGGGGACGACAGAGAAATAAAGAGAGTAACTGAGAACAGTCCAACAATCCTACCCAGGGTACTTATAACTGCACGGTCTCCTTTGTGTTCCATAGCATACAACAAGCTCAGCAACCATGTCACATTATGAGGTAGTTGCTTTGTGATGAAATCGTCTAGTATACCAAACAGACACTTCTTTTTCAGAAGGTACTGGGAGTGTATGAGAAGGTCGCTGAATCTTGATTCAACCATCTGCACAATATTAAGAAAGTAAAATTACAATCTGCAATGATAAAAATGCATAAACTGCAAGCTGAAGAAAAATCAATAAGCCATACATTTCCTTTTGAACCTTCAACCTAATTACATGCCCCCTATTAGAGCCTAAGATCAATAAAATTGTATAAACTAAAACTCATGGACAAGTTTTACATTTAGGGTTTGTTTATCCAAAAAAAGTGGTAATGAGAAAGTGAGAATTCATGAAGCAGACTGGAATTTACTCCTTATTGCTTGTTAAAAGGGTCATGTAATGGTGTGTTCGATATTTCAGGGGTGGAGTGTAAATGAATTGCCAATTGTCCCATGGGGAGAAAGTGTAAATAACTTTCAATCTTAATATAACACACCTCAAATAAGCACATCCTAAAAAAAATGCATTAAATATCGTAGAGTTGGGATGCTCACAGCTTTTTCTCGAGCACCACCTCCAAAGAAAGCAACGGACTCAGCATGAGTACAGAGTCTCTCATGCATGAACCTAGCAGAAGTGTAAGATTAAAAAATGTCAGCATCATTTTCACAACACTAGTGTGCCATAATTGAGGCAACTCAAACAACTATTGGTTTACCTAAAGATTCCTTCAAGTTGTTGTTCTCGGCTTATCAAATCACCAAAATCAGGAGTAACAGTTCTTAAAAACCCAAGGCCAAGTAGCATGTAAGCATAGAGTATGGCTACTCCCCTTTGACCAGTTAACAGCTTCATTCTCCATGTGAACCTTGAGAAGCAAAGTCATAGGAAAAAAAAGCATCAAATATGTTGATTCAAGTGCTAGTAAAATACATATGACTATACTAGAAATATGATAATTCAAAATTATGAATGAGTCACTCACCACAAAATATCTACGGATGGCTTTACCAGTCCAGTTACCAGTCCAGACAAGTCTGTTGTTAGCTTCTCCAAATCTTGAGTTATCCTCTGATCTGCGTCAACAGTTTTGCTTGCCATGTGGAAGACCTACAAAGATATGCATGTAACAAAAATTTGAAACCAAATCCCAAACTTCCTCCCGGAGAGCTTCAATGCCAAAATGAAATACTAATACTGATGTTCATAACATAATGACAGAGAACAAGTCAAAATTCCTATCCCTAAAATTTAAACATAAGCGATGACATTCTATATTGTTGCTTAGGGACCATTGGGTATGTGCCATCCTTTAAGATTCATGTGAATGAACCTTCGGGAGATTTGAACTCCTGTATTTAAAAGACCCAATGTAATTAATTCCTGCCTTATTTTTCCACATTTTTGTGGGAATACGAATCCAGCGTACAAATAATATCTCACTATCGGCCTACCAAGCTACTTCGCCAATACTCTTGCACTCACTATTTTCCTCCAAAAGAGTCCCTTTTGAGAAAACAATTGTACCATGTATTCTCTGGTAATTCGTACATACCTTTTTAAAAATCATCCACCTCTCTCAGGATTACCTAATTGTGGTCTCTAGTTCCTTATTTAGAGAGAAAATTTTGTATTTTACTCTATTTTGAATTATTATTAAATAAACATTTTTCAATGTGTATATAGGACGAGGACAGAATTGTAAAAGTACAATTTTACATTTTCCCTTGAGGGTAGTTTTGGAGAGTAACAGATTCCTCAGCAAATCAACTGTTAACCAGAAACAACAAATTTATTTATGAACACATGTATATTCCCATGACAAAACAGACAAACAACATGCTTTCCAGGTTCCAGCTATCGTTATTTACATGGCTCGGGATGTAAATTTCAGACTCTGCATACCCATTGTGGTCAAGGTAAACGGAAGAGGTCAAGCAACCAAGATTAAAACTGAGTTGAATTTGAAGGGGAAAAACTGTAAAGCAATCATAACAACATATTACATAATAAACTGATCTACAAAATTATTCCAACAAAAAGTCTCACATTAAATGGTACAAATGATACTTAACGAGTTATCAAATAACAACAAATCCTGACCAACACAATATTCTTGTAATGTCAAAAAAATAGAGGAAGGAACAAAACTAATGAATAGTTCATATTCAATTACCTTGTAGAACACATTGCTTCTCAAATAGTTCTTGAGTAGATGTTGTGTCAAACGAATCCGCCACCCAAGGGCCAGCCTTGCGGTCAAATGTCTGAGGAGAAACATATAATTCACTCAAATTTGCAATATATAAACTCCCCCACCCTATTTCAACACTTCAACTATCTATTCAACTTCCTCCCTTTTCCCTTTTATATACATCAGAAAATTTTCCAGAAACTGGTATGGACTACTTTAGGTAATCAAAAGTTTCATCGGCAACCTTGTGTAAAATTAGCATTACCAATTATTGGTTAGAGATAAAAGAAATGCATATTCCAGATGAATTTGTACCAAATTACCTTATAGAAGGTGCAATGAAAGAAGAGGCAGCACTTTGAAGTACACTTATACCAATTAACCGAACAAAGGCAGCTTTATCCTGCTCCAAAACAAACTTCACAGTGGTACCTAAGAACATAAATTTAAACATTACATGCATGGATTCTCATAATCATGATTCATGAGTAGCCAAAGATGAGAAAATACCATTTAGAGATGCAATACGATCGGAGACCCATGTTCTTGAAACAACAAGAAGAGCGACGGCAAGCAATTGTGCACCTTGTTTATCAAATACCGTGGGTACCTGAAATCAACAGTCCACATAAAATATATTGTAGTTGTAACTACAAACTAAATTGTTCATACATTACATACTTTATAAGAACGGGTGGCTCATCTTAAGTCATCAATGGTTGCATTCATTTAATCCCAATAGCATTGTGTGATTGCAAATGCATTACTGAAGGTAAGCTCAAATATAATATAAAATCTGGTTTACGTAGGTATTAATACTGTAATTTGTTAGAAATATAATTGATGGGCATTCACGTAACATCGCTTAAGAACCAACGTGGATTTCCCCCATTTTGAATTTAGTTAAAATTCCAACATAAATTAAGCGCGGGCTTATCCATTGCGTGCTTTAAGCCCAGAGGACTCAAGTAAAGGGCGGACTGTATTAAGTCGTTGTGACCCCTTCGCTGTTGATCAACTAAATGATGGAAGAATATTCTTTGGGCAGACCTTCAAGAATGATATCAAGTAACTCCTATGGTGAGACCAGATCACCAACAGATAAGAGTGAATCAACAGATAGTTCAATCCAAAGTTAAGTGCATTGTTGACATGCCTTGGTTCTAGTTTGAGCACAAAAATGATTATGAATCTGCTCTGGAGTTGAGTGAGGATTAAACTTGTCAGAGAAGGTTGTAGCCAAGAGAGAAGTAATCAGTCTTGCTGCTCCCACGTCAAGTAAGCACCCATGATTTCACCTAGATCTCGGTCGTCTTTGGTGAAAGAGCAAGAAGGACCCAACGGATTAACAAGGAAGTGATGGAGATGGTGAGCTTTAATCACTCGCCCAACTTTATTCCTACCATAATGGGAAAATTTGTGATCTGATTTGTTTAAGAGGGCACGAAAAATGAGTTCAGTATAGATGGAACAAAAACCAACGAAGCAGCAGTTTGGAACTTGCCAGCAGGACAAACTAGTTATGTGGCATGGGATTTGCCACTGATGGCTGAGGAGGATTTAATCCTTGTATACTGAATTGGGTGGAGATCAGATGCAAGATAACTTACAGATGTGGATTCGAGTTAACAGAACCCATTGATAGGGTTAACTGAACCAAAAGGTTATTATTACGACTTACAAATAGCAACTATTAATTGAAACATAACTTTTAACCAACTTAACTAATAGTGGGTATTATGTACAGTAGCTATACATGCAAATCTATAAAAGGCATCACCTAACAGCTTAAGTTTTTGTAAGAGTTGGTCTTCACACAATTTTTTTTGAATAAGCCGAGTCAGATTTCTAAATCGTATCACTATGTTATTTATGGGAATATCATTTATTTTCAAAAATTATTTTTGGAGCCCCTGTTTCCTGTTCTGTATTTGGGTTTGAATTGACGTGGCTTATATTTCACGTGATTGCATTTTGATGTCCAAATCTTGTAATCTTACAAGATTTGGTTATATTGGGGAGGTCGAACCCATAGAAATAAGGAAGTGTTATGTAGCCTTAGTCAAAAGCAGTTTTTTTACATTTTTCATAACTGTCTGCAAGTTTAACATTAAAAGTTAAGCATGTTATGAGCAACACCATAGGACTCCTGAAGAAAATAAGTGATGAATGTGCAAGTAAGAAAAGTGGGGTGCTAAACCCTAAGTTAAAGCTACAAGATGTTCAGTTCCACATTAATAAGCAAGTAAACAACAGACTGAAAATCAGAAGAAAAATGAATTACAATATAATTCTAATAATTTCCCAACCAATACCTGAAAACATAACTGGTTGTAAGTTAGTCAACCAACAACAATTCTGCTATTAATGGACAGTACATAAGAAGTCAAGAATTCTCGGTTCCAGGTGTGAACTTGAGAATATTAAATTGGTTAAGGAGATGTATGTTATAATGCTTGGACTTATGATTACAACAGCAAAATATCAATACATAAGAATTTTATAAATAGAAAACCAAATATGAATACAGAATTAAGCACCAATTTGCTACTGTGGGAGTATCCAACTATATAGTATATGCATACACAGACAATGGAGAGAAAAATAAACTAAAAGCTTTGTAAGATCATATATACGGAAGGTACTCACCAATACTTTGAACATGGCAGCTACTCTAAGTGGCAATATCCTTGTATTACCATGAAGTTGGGGAACAGTAGATGGCAAATTAGTATGATTCGTAGATGGAGATGAATATATCACATCTGCAATATATGACTCTGCCTTTGAATTTGAGAATGCAGAGTCCTGTAGGAAAGGTATGAAAATCTTCAAAACCAAGGCAAACAAAGAACAATGAAGACATCACAATCAAAATCAGAAAATATCAGCACCTTTTTACTCATGGCAAATGCTCGTTGAACTGCTTTTGCATCAGTCTGTCGTTTTGTTTCTGATGCCTTCATTGTATCAATCCCCATTTCAGTAGAAGAGTCCTCCCTGGAGTTTATATCTTAATCTCATCAACAGTAACATAACTATAGAATTTTTTTTTATCAATAACATAACTATAGAGTGGAACAATGATAAATAGCATAGATAAGTTCAAACCTTCTATAATGAACACTCCATCCTCCTTCACCATCTAAGGATAAAACCACATCATGGAATGCAACCAATGCTGGACGATGTGATATGGTAATGCATGATGTTCCCATGGCCCGAACTTTAGCACAAAACCGTTCTTCCATGTCAGTAGTGACAGCACTTGTGCACTCATCAAGAATGGCGAATTTAGGTTTGTGGTAGAAAAGTCTAGCCATGCCCAATCTCTGTTGCTCACCCAACGAAAGTTCATCGCCCCAATTTACCTCTTTTTCAGGCAGGTAACGGTCCAACAGGTATTCAAGGTCAACCTTGAACACATACATATGCAATTTTAGTGAATGATAACAATACAAAAATAAAATTATCAATAAACTGCTTCATATGTATGTGGCATTGAGAAAGACATGGGGTTAGCGGTGAACTTTACATTTTTCAATAGCTCCACCATCCCATGATCTGTGAGTGGTTCAACCTCTTGATTGGAAGTAAGAGGATAAATCAACTGATCGCGAAGTGTTCCCACAGCAGTGTATGGTCTTTGAGGCACATAGAAAATCTCCTTATTAAGATCAGAGCCAATGCCAGGTTTCACGATATGTCCAGATATTAACGGCCAAAGACCTCCTAAAACGCGGAATAGCGAGCTCTTACCACTACCATTCGGACCTTCAGCCAAATAATCATCAATAGCATGTTAATCGTCCAAAACAAATATTTCAAACAACCAACCATTACAAATAATAATATTTAGAAGAGACTTCTGCAACAGAAGAAATGCATAAATAACATCAATTATCAAGGCTGACTCAACCACGCAAAAAAAATAAAAAATTTAGAAAGAAATGCCATCAAGAAGAAAGTTCAGATGGCTACCTGTAATCAAAAGATTAGATCCTTGCTCAACCCTGAGAGACAGATCATCCACCAAGACATTACCAGTGGGGGTCACGACCTGAATTTGGGAGCAACATCGCTGTTAAAAAACATTAAAAACGCAACATGAAGTCATGGTCGATAGATGGTTGGACGAATTTCACTTGCCTTGACGTTGGAAAATTCAATGTAGTTAGCTTCGCTTATGCAATTTCTACTTCCTTCTCTTTGCAGAGATGATTTCTCATCCACCAAGCTTAGCTCCCTTGATACAGCCATTAACTCATAAATGCGATCAGCATACCCACTGTAATACATTCATAAAGGTCAGAAATTTTAGGCAGACAGTATGAATCCTATGAAGGAATTGCATATAAGCCACAATTAGTGAATGATGACCAATAAAAGCGCCTCTAACATCAAATTATAAAAGACAAGAAAAGAAAGACTGGATATACCTAAGACGATTGAGCCGTCTTGCACCGATAGAAAGAGTTCCTAGAGACTGAAATAAGGAAATTATGACACTGGTGTGATATCTTAAATTGCTCAACATTTCTGCACGCCCTAAAGTTGAACTGTCAGGCCTTAGATTACCCGAAAAGAAAGGTTCAATAATCAAAATAACAGCAACAGTTGCACCGAGGTATTTCAACAAGAAGTCCTGAATCATGCCAAACCACCAATGGTCATGCAGCACTCTTCTCATGTGCTTAACCAAGGTCTTAAATTTCTGTTGAATATGAGCTTCTTCTCTCCTCTCTCCACCGTAAAATGCTATACTTTCTGAGTGAGTCCTTAATCGTGAATGAAGCTGTCGATAGTCTCCTTCCAGTTGCTGTTCTGTGGACATAAGTTTCCCAAACGGAGGAGAGAAGTTCCTGATAGCAGCCCCAGCTCCCAGTACATAGGCCTGAAAAGGCCAAATCAGTAGATTGAGAAGAAAATCAGTGATTCTAACATCAACTCAATGTTGTAACACCCTCTAGCAATCAGCAAAAAGTATGAGCAGAAGCTGATATGAGAAATCTATTTAACAATATAGTTCATTTACTGAGATACCAGTATCCAGAAGACATATTTTGGGCTAGCATACGAACACAGCCGCCAAGTATATAGAAGTCCATCAGTCACTGCTGCTAGATCATCTTGAACAATTTCACTCAACTCTGAACAGAACTTCGGCACATCACTAGCGATTCTTTGCTCTGGGTTTGTTATCCGACCGTCAACGTGTGATATTTTGTAATATACCATGTTCTGAAAGCAAAATAAACAATAAATATACAGCCACAATAACAACTAAATTGAGTATTATTGTAACTCATAACAAATTGCTCAGACAATTGAGACTATAACAAATATGAAAGCTGTCATTGCATACACAGAATTTTAAGGCATCTACTGAATACTGGAAAATTATTCTGCTTTGAGAGGGTAGGATATCTGCTCAAGTAACTTCCCATTAAATTTAAAGCAATGAGATGTAGAAAAGCATCTAGAATGATCTTAGTCAGACCATCCCAAGATCCTAAAGTTATGCCAAATGATAATCATCCCAATGATCCTGTTTCCTTTTTTTAATTTTTATCATATTAATAATACTGAATTCCAGCAGACCAGAGATGACAATGGACTTATCATATAATATGAAAGGAAGAAGAAAAGAGTAAGGAAGGATAGAAGTTGATAACTTTTTTTTCAAATGGCAAATGAGTAATTAGTTGTTAGATGACAATGGACTAATCATATTATGTTAGATTAGTTTTTTCTCACAAGGCAGTAGGGAACTAGGAATACATAAATTAACCAATAGTTCAACGCAAATAATCTAAACAGATGTATGCAATTCAACAGCCCATACCTCAAAATAGTGGGAATGGATAAGTTTTGTCAATACTTTTCTGAAATGAAGACTCAAAGTTCCTGTTATGTACTTTGATGCAGAATGAATGGTTGACAAGAGGAAGCACAAAATAATATTTTCTGAAATTAACCGGAAAAATAATGGTGCACGCCGAAGAAAAGCAGCACGAAATAGGAAGCCTTGCACTTTAGCTAGCCTGTTGCTCAAAGCAGTACGCAGCACCTGTAAAAACAGGAAAATTTAAATGTCATTGGTTTAAACATCTTTTTCTTTTTTCTTTTTTCTTTTTCTTGTGTGTGTGGGGGAGGGCAACTATAATATTACCCATGACTACATTACATAATTATGGTTCATCTTAAAAAAAAAAAAAAAAAAAAAGTCAAGCACAAAACAGCCTTACCACTGTGACAACTAAAGCTAGAAGATTCTTCACACCTAATTGGCCCATGTCGGATAGAAGAATTGCGGTAAGGACTTGAAGTGACTTCATGCCTCCTTTCTTTTGTTTATTTTTTGGTTTAGTAGAGTCATTGATAACCTCCTCCTTTCTTACTTCTCTATCATTGTTTTGCTCAGTGCAATGGTCAAATAAATCATGTTTATTAACTCTAAATCTTGATTGCATATATGCAGCTGTTCCACCGGCAATTAAGATACCAGATGCAAGTAGTATAGCTTTCCTGTCAGTAACCACATGAAGAAAGCATCAACAATAATACAGTATGCATGCAAACAAGTTACTAACCTAATATCTTATTAATAACATGAGCAACCCAAATATGAAATGAGTAAAAAGATGCTACCGTTAATACAATGAAACATGACTATAATCAATGCAGAGCAGAGGATAATATGATATTTCATGCAGAACCAACCCAGCAATAAGATGCATTGCCCTTAAAATGAAACAGAATTAATGAGAAGAAAATTCTAAGATCAAATATGAAATGTTATACTGATTCTTCAGGCTCGGCAAGATTTTTCTCTTTCCTGGATCCACGCCTTATTGCAACTAAGTTTCCCAAGTGTGATGAAAAGAGCATAATAGAGAGTGTTTTGTAACTTTGTTAGCATTTCTTTTATTCATAATTTCTAGCTTCTAATAGTTTAAACAAAGGCATTAAAAAATCTTGAGATTGCAGCAGAAAGGTTTTGAAATAGTATAACCATTATGCTGCCATCCGATCTTTTATTTTTGGATTGAACATTTATCAGCGTACAGTTCTGTAGCAATGCCCATTATCATGTTTTTTGACATTGTTTTTGTTGATATTTAAATAATATAGTATATTCTGTAAATATAGAAATAACATATTCTCTTATGTTCCAGAATATTCTATTGTAAATAATGATGTAGAGCCTATATAATGAAACCTCAGTGGTGTAGTTGAAACACACGGTTTATGCATATGCCTCTCTCGTTTTCTCTTATTTCCTTTCTTTCAATAGTTTTTTCCATTTTTATTATGAGAATGCAGTAAAAAAGATAATAAAAATGGAAAAACTTTCAACTAAATGGAAAGAACAACAACCAAGTCTTATCCCACTAAGTGGGGTCAGTTAGATGGAACAAATTACGCCATAATGTTCTATCATAAACCAGATTTTGATCCAACTCATTAACCTCTAGATCTTTCTTAATAGTTTCTATTATAGTTTTTCTAGGTCTTCCTCTACCTCTTGCAATCTGACTATCCTCCATCTGATCTACTCTCCTCACTACAGAATCTACAGGTCTTCTCTCTACATGCCAAAACCACCTAAGCTTGTTTTCCACCATCTTTTTTACTATAGGTGCTACCCCAACTCTCTCTCTAATCTTGTCATTTCTAATCTTATCCCATCTAGTCTTACCACACATTTAGGCAAATGATAAGGCAAATTTGATGCTACATGAGATTAAGAATCACCAAAAGAAACATATACAGTTCAATACCTCCTTGAAGCCAGAAAACTCTGGCCATGCCGAGTGAGTTTCAACAACTGAAGGGAAGGCATGGCTGAAGTGCAACCTCTCCCTTACTTTTCAAATAATAGAATAGTTGTAGTTGCTCCTCTTACAGCCAGGAGCACGAAAAATCTAACAAGAACATCCAAACCAAGTGATAGATCAGTAGACAGAATTGCAGGAATTATAATTCTTTAAGCGAAGTAACATACTTTAGGCACCCTCTGCTCCTCACATGAATGAGGGTCCATTTTTGCGTTTGAACTATGTGAATATAATAGTGGTATACAAAACTCCAATAACTATTGATCATTATGCTCTAAGGGCACATAAAACATAAACTCGCCAAATCAAAAGCTAATTATAGAATCAAAGTTTCGCAATTAGAAAAAGGGCAAGTGTTTCAACTTGCAACAGCTATTTCTTCAGACATAATAGCATTTATAGACTTTCATGCATTGACAACATAATTAGGGAATGTTCGTGTATCCAAAGTCTCCCCAAGCATGAAAACTTGGCCAGGCAAAGAAATAAAACAATTTCCCAAAAATTAATGTTTTATAATTATCTTTACTCTCCTTTCGTCAATTTGTTTTCTTTTTGGAGGAAACAATACAGTTGGGTTGTCATTTTCCACCATTACCAAGTGTAAATGATCACACAAATCTACAAACAAAAAGAAAGTCATATTATCTGCAAAAAAGGATCTTATCGTTTACCTTTTCATTTTTTTTTCTAGAACTTGAATTGATTGTTTTCTTATTAATAATTTTCCCTTAAAGATTAACCTATCCCTGAGTAGATGAAATATTCAAAAAAATTGAGGGGAAAAAAAAGGCAAACGAAAATATAGCATTCATCAAAAGTAAAAAATTTGTTTGAGAACTTGATAAACATTTGTTGTCTGTATGATCAGCACACATGATGCATGGTTATTCTTAAACAATTGACAAATCCACATAACCCAATACTCGGGCACAGGCCAATCCATGTAAAATACCAAGTTTTTCTACTGAGGTCTATTAGGATTGGCTTATTTGAGCTTATCTACTGGCATCAGTTTTGTGAGGCTATTTGGAAGAGCTTATGAAGACAGCTTATGACATGTTCATAAGTTGTTTTCAACTTATTTTCATAAGTTCTCCACGATAGCTTATGAAAACAGCTTATAACTTTTACGGAAACAATTTAACGTTATTTTATCTTTTTCTATGGAAATAGCTTATACAAAAGCTACAAATAAGTTGTTTATCCAATCAGGCCCTAACTAGTTTGGTTTCCTTCTATGGGAAACAAACCCCTGCTACTTGTACCTACTTCACTCCTTCAAAACTTGTACTACCATCTTTAAATATTTCTTGTAATTTCATTTACTCCCTCCGATCCTAGATATAATATTAATAGAAGATTCTTTTTACCAGTTATTTAATGAACCTGATATAAGAACCTTCTCTTATATTTAGGTACTTTATTGTTCACATCTTTTATACTTTTCTATGCAATATATCATGTCGTACACATACCCTAATTTTTAGATATTTTGCAATACCCCTGTTGGTACCTCCAATAACTATATATAATAGTTGTTAACACACTAAATAACGTATTAATCATAATTAAATCAATCATCTAAATTTCTAGAACACTAAACCACCGACACGTTAAAATTAATCATATAGTACGGAAACGAAAAAGATAGCTAACCTTCAAAATTCAATAGTGTTTAAGTGTTAACCATGCTCCATCAAGTAAAAATCACCTTAGAGAATATAAAATCCAATCTCAGTATTCGGTGCAAACATTTGCACGCATAGAAAATTGTTGATTATTTTTAAAATCACTTTTCAGAAACGATCCAAATCAGAAACCAGAATCTGCAACAAAATTTTCAACAATTCGATTAACAACAAATCAGATTAAAAAATTAGAGCGCGAAGGTGTGAAATCAGTAACTAGTGAAAGAGATGAAGAATCAAAGAAGAGAATTAGATACCTACGTGGTTATGAAGAATTGAAGATTGAGATGAACGAAAGGTGTTTGAAAAAATTCCGCAAACGATTGAATTGGGAAAAGAGAGGGTGATGCAAGATAACGAATTGAGTTCTACTTTGAGTAAGACGGTTCTGTGATCGGGTCGGGTTATTTTGTTGGTAATAGCATTTATATCAATCGTGTGAACGCTGACGAGTTTGGTTTGGAGTTGAGTGATGCGGTACGATATGAGATATCTACGCGATGTGTTCAGTCACAATGATTTTATCTAACTAACAACCACTTGGATAAAATGAATTACAAAATAATGCAAAATCAACTTTCTAAGGAATATTTGCTTATGTGGAAACTGGTCAAAATAAACTTTAATTTATGACATTTAAATAAAAATAAATAATTTAAAAATATGAATAAGGAATTATATTGAATCGAAGTAATGTTGAAGGATTCAAAAAAACAAAACTAGAATTTGAGTTATTACATTTACGTATGCAAAAAAATTCAGAACAATAATTGTGATATTCGACAAAATATCAATTTGAGAAAGTAATAAAAATATAAATTATTCTTAAATGAAATAAATGGAATTCTAAAATTGAAAAAAAAATAATAATAATAAAAAACGAATAATAAGGTAAAAATAAAAAATAGAATAACATAAATATACAATGCAAAAGGAATTATGTTAAAAAAAATATCAAAGATTCAATCAAAATAATGGTGATATTCAACAAAATAATGCTGGTAAAGAAACAAATTAAAAAATTAATAACAACAATAATTATTCTTAAATGATATTCTATAACTTTTTATAAATAAAAATATATATAATAAGGTACTAACAGAATTAGTAATTTTGATGTCTATCCGTATCCGTATAATTATATTAGGGATGTTAATATACATCCACTTAAACACATGAAGGTGTGAATTACAAGTAGTTCATTTTCCCATTAAACGAAAAAACAACTAATATGTTTTTTTTTCAAGTGACCTAATTGATAGAAATCACCTTTTTAAAATGAATATGCAGGGAGTTCGAGGTTCGACGTCATTTGATCCTAGTAAATTTAGGTTAATTTTATAAGTTTCATTAAATTATACACATTTGTACCAACTTTTTATAGGTTTCATTTAATTTTAAATGTCGTTGGTTAGACATTTAAAATTCATTTGCTGAAACTAGAATTATCTGTTTATTCTCTATCTTCTAAAATTCTTTGTTTGTTTCTACACGTGGTTAGAAGAAGACAAATTGTACTATGAGAGTCTTGATAGGAACAAGTACAAAAGAGGACAAATCTGACGTGGCTTTTGGGTCCCTCTGGATCTTCTGTTCTTTAGAGTATGGAGGTCTTGAGAGTTTCATGTAGATCTTCAGCTTCTATGTATCTTTTTTTCTTCTGATCCAAGGCGTTGACTTCTGGTTAACATTTTTATAAATCTTCGACCATAGTCTTTTAACTTTTATATGTGCTTCTTATGCTCTAATACATGTTCAGACCTTGTTAAATTTTAAGTTATGGTATTGCGCACTTGAACATATATTAACATATTCAATTATTCTTTAATACTCTCTTATCATCAAAACTCTAGAGGAATTGTGCAAACCAATTTTGTTCCAACAAAAACTCCTCAAAGAAAGTATATAAACCGAGTGGACTATATATATGGGATGATGATGGAGAAAATTTGACGACGAGGAAGACATTGACATGGTGTTTAATAAAAAAAAATTCATTATCTTTTTGTTACTAGTCATCCTAAATGAATTTCTGAAGTAGTGGAAGTGATCAAAGACAGACTGTTGGGTTCTATGTATAACATATTGGAAGCAGAATTCACATAAGACATTGTTTTCTTAGCTCTTAAAATTTAAAGTCCGATGTTGCCCGAGTTTTATTTTATTAATAGTTTTGAAGTATAGTTGGTAACAATGACTTCTTTTACTTTGGATATTCTCAACGGTGGTAGAAATTCGTGCAACGTCAAGTATACAAATATATGTCTCATTCCGAAAAAGAAAAAATCGAAGGTGTCACGTGACTCCAGACATATCTCTTCCTACAATGTCACGTTTAAAATAATCAAAAAACAATTGTAAATAGACTAAAGTTGATTCTTTATGATAATGCCTCACTAACCTTTGAATCTTTCCATTACGTGTTGAGGATTTCTCTATGCTTCTAAATAAGGTACACAAAGAGAAGGTTCTTCGTGGATGACAACATTGATTTATGTAGGGACTCTCTTCAAGATGTTAAGACTGTTTAAAGAGTGATTGATACTTATCAATTTGCTTCTAGTAAACTTATCAATTTGATTTGATAAGAAATATCTTTTAGCTGAAATGTATCTGACGATTGTAAAATATTTTTCCAAGGTTGGATGCAAATTAAGATTGGTGAATGTCATTCAAAGTATATAGGTTGCCTACTTTTGTTGGTAGGTCTAAGCAACAAATATTCAATTTGGTCCAAGGTAAGGTGCGAACGAAGCTGAAGGGGTGGGCAAGAAAGAAAAAAAATATCCACAGTAAGATAAGTTTTAATCAAAGTAGCAATTCAATCAAATCCTACATATGTGATGAGTTGTTTTCTTCTTCCAATGTATCCATGTGAGCATACTGAAAGCATGACTAGTAAGTTTTAACGAGGTAAAAAACAAGGTGAACAGAGAGTTAATTGGATTAAATGGAATACATGTAAGGAAAAAATAAATGAACATTTGAGGACTTCAATCATACATTGCAATCAAAACACACTTTCTCTGCAACAAAATATAAGAAAAACAATACATAAACTTCTATATGTTTTGCTATGGAGAACTACAATATTTTCTTTTATATTTTGTTGCACACACTTGTTTTTTATTACATATATGGTCGAAGTTCAAACACATCCTTTGTTACATTATTTCAATTAAAAGAGTTGATAGTTTTATGGTAACAGTAGTAAAAAGTCAAGTAAGTCAAGCATGACATGTAAAATATATTTTTTTAAGAAGTCAAAAGAGTTTACACAAATTAACACCGAAGATAATCGAAAATGAAATTTTGAGGTGCATCGTACTCCAGTCTTCAAGGTATGTAAAACAGATATTTGCGATGAAGTGTGGAGAAGAAACCGTGAGGTAGTTGAGGGATAATGAGTGTTATCTATTCCTAGCAAGATGTAATAATTGACAAGGTTTCTATAAAAAATAAAGGAGGTAAATACAGTAAAACGGAGGGTGTTAATATCAATTGTATAATACTAGTACAAAACTTACTTTTGATTGGGTCAAGAGAGAACCAGAAACAGAATATGCCTTTTGTGATGGAGTTCTGCTCTTCACCCAGCATATTTTGCTCTCACTCAGCCAAACTGACTAAAATACTCATGCGCTAGTTAACTGACGCAAGTGTAAAATTAACACGATTTAAAATTCTGTTTGTTTTACACATGTGTGACTTAAGTCACGCCGCATGAGTTAACTCACACAGGGTATAACACATGCGTGAGTTAACTCACGCTAGTACATATTACACTAGTTAACTATACTGACATTGTTTTTTAAATGTGAACCCACGTTTCTCCACATGGTTCATTATTGTTTGAGTTTGAATTAGCAACCACTATAAATTTCAACACCTAAGCTAATTTGCATGTGAGACTATTAAGAAAGTCCCTTCCTTTTTGTTCTTTATATATGGCATTATTTTTTGACAAAAAGAACCAATAGGATGGAAAGTATGTCCTTGTCCCATATGGCAGACAAGTGAAAACATGCAAATAAATAAAAATTTGCATCAACGGAAAGTGCCATTGGAAAATTAACGAGGACAGTTAACTAGCGTAACGGTTCAAGAAATTGAAGAAATTGAACAAGCATGAACTCACGTAGGTGTTATACGCTGCGTGAGTTAACTCATGCGGCGTGACTTAAGTCACGCATGTGTAAAACAAACGAAATGTTAAGTTAGTTTAGTTTTACACTTACGTTAGTTAACTAACACATGGGTATTTTAGTCAGTTTGATTGAGTGGGAGCGAAACTTGCTGAACGAAGAACAGTAATCTTTGTGATGAGGCAATTGTGGGTTCACACACTCTATAAAAGTCGGATCACATGGTTAGTTTAGTACTATTAAAGAAATATCTTTCTGTTTGATAATAGAGTTAATTGCAGTTTTGATTTTTTTTATTTTATTAAATAAATAATTTTAGTCTTTCTATTTTTAATTTGGCAACTTTGGTCCCCTAATTTCAAATTTCAAATTTTTTGAAATTAAATGCACCTTCCAAAAACTGATGACGTGGCAAGTTTTTTCCTAACATGGCAGTAAGTACATGGTATACGTGGGTCACGTCACTATTTTGTCTACAACCTTAAATACTTTCAATTTAATATTAATTATATGATTTTATTAACAATATTATTTGATTGGTTTGTTTATTACTAATGTAACACCCGTACGTTCCCACGAGTTAATGTATCTTTTACCGAATAATATAATTTGATTTGGATAGAATAAAAATAATGAAAACAAGATTCAAAATGATTTATCAACAGAAACAAATAAAATAAGGGTAAAAAACATGACATGCAACTTACAAAATAAGGTTTGCAAATTACACTACACCATCAGTATGAAATCAAGATATTCAAAGTGTTTCAACATAAAGTTTCAAAGCCTAGTAATAATTAATATTGAAAATTAAATCTTACTTTTTTTTTAGAGAAAAAATGAAATCTTAGTTTTTTTTTTAAGGAAAAATTAAATCTTAGTTGATCGGTTGTATTCAACTCATTTAATATAATACATGCACTATGACAGACCGATATGCATCAAAGGGAAGAAAAAGAAAGAAAAAAAAACATGACTTGAAACACTTCATAGTACGAAAATACATTGTTCATAGTGATTTGAAATATTACAGATATTAAAAACATGACACACAATTTATAAAAATAAGAATTACCAATTACACACAATCTATATGAAGTTAAAAAATGTTGTCATCCCTCCACCAATAAAATAAGGTAGGTTAAAGTTAATGATTTAAAACCAAATTCAAGTTAAAAAAACAAATACTATTTAAATTATTTTTATCATTTTCAATGGGATAAATTTTTGGAAATAAATTTCAGTGTGTAAGTATTTTGAAAATTAGGAGATATGAGTTATGGGTTTGAAATTATTTTATTAAACTCAATAAAAATTCAATTTTGAATGTCAAGTTGCATTTATTTTAAGCTCCAAAGAGCTTTTATTGTTGTAAAATAACTGATGTCCATGTGCAGCTGTAAAATGTTTTCATCTTAAATTACAAATTAAGGTGATTCGGTTTGCACCAATCGAAACCATTAATTTTATACACAATAGAATTCTATATATAATTCTTATTAATAGACTCGATTTTTATATTTTAGTCTATGATTTAAACGAGTCGCACATACACCCTAGTACATGTTCCTCGGTGATGAGGCATCCCCGAAGAGCGGGAGATTTTGTTACATTTCGGATTGGTTGTCTTGTGTTTCTAATAAGTTGTTTTATTGTTGGCATGGTGAGTCATATATATATAATGAGCTGGTTTAGATCAATCCTAACCGGATAATTATGAATTTTTTAGATTCTATAAAATCATGTTGGTAAGACAATTAAAGTAAAGAACAACCAAAAGACAATTAAAAACCTAAAATAGCAAATCCTGTATTTATGAGTAATACCTTTCAGGAATACTTTTTAATTTCTTACTCATGAGTAATCCTTATTGAATATATAATGTTTTGTTTGCAAAGCAAATGGTTGGGATTTTTCGGAAAGGGTTATTTGACTAATTCCTTTATTGTTCATGAATGAATACTGCTTTTAAGTAAAGATAAAAAGTATAGTAACATCCCATATTTTTAGGCTTGTTTTCAAGGAGAAAAAAAATTACAATAAAACAAGATATGAACTCAATAAAATATTCTTAGAAAAAATATTACGTGGGACATCCCCTATAAAACCATTGGCTCTTCTCATAGGTTTAACGTGGGATACCCTCTATAAAAAATTTGAGTTGAATTTTATATTCAACTTTAATTCTTGACCATTCATTTGATAAAAACTTTAATAAACAATGACATGAAATTTTCCTAGAAGCTTATTTTTTTACTAGTATATATAAGATTTTTCATTTGATGAACTCCTTCCTTTGGAGCGATATGAGAGCCTTGAGTTTTTTCATCTCTATCTGCCTCCTATAACACATAATGCTTCCAGTTTCAAATCCATATTTTTAATAAAACTAAATACACATGTGTCTATCATGTATTCTTTGACAGACCTTCTACTAAAATAGATGAGAATCCTATTCTGTCCATAAAGAAAGGGAATGGCAGACCTCCTACAAAAACTATGAGAATAGAAATTGTCTCTTAATTTACAAACATTTACAATTGTCAAACATGTTATGTGTATTGTTAGCAAATATTTAGCGTTTAACGTCACATTTTTAGGCTTTTCGTGTGTTCATGGAATAGCAGTCATTGCATGGAAGCATGACAAACCTGAAAATTATTGTCATAGGCGGCGTTCTTTGGGCTCATACAATGCAACCTATGAGCATTTCATAAAGCCAACACAAGGTGAAGAGTTTTGGGAGACAACTGATTATCTTAAACCGGTGTCTGCACCAAAAAGAATACAACACGGAAGGCCAAAGAAACAAAGAAGGAAAGATGCATATGAGGGTCCTTCCAGTTTAGGTAATGTCTGGAGGTCATATCTAGTGCTAACATGTTCAAGGTGTGGTCTATAAGGTAACCACGGTAGGTTTGGTGATGCCTATGCTTCCCAATTAGGCTCCACCACCACCTCCCAACAATGCGAGTCAAGGAGAATAAGTTGCTTTATATTTGTCGCAATCTGCCCCACACACAAGAGAAATCATTTGATGTGAATGTGCAAGGACCACAACCAATAGGAATTGGACATGGAATTTTTGATCCAGCACATATTGGAGTTAGGCCACCACCTATTAGGGGTCAAACTCCAAATGCACGTCTGAATGAACAACAAGTGCTAACATCTTTTATGCCAACTCCAAGATTTACTCCAAGCGATCCAAGACCAACTATATGATGTTCATTAGTTTATTTATGTACTGAAGTTGCTAAATTATAAGCACAACTGTGGTGCAATATTTTGTTGAATCATTATGTAGTGACTTATTGAATTATATGTCAAAATATGGTGCAATCTTTTGATTACTCTATGGTTCACCTTTATGCAATGACTTAATAGTTATGTTATGGAACCACTTTGGTATTCAATTATGAAATAATTTTGGCAAGTGTTATAACAGTTTACAAACTTTTAACACTATTGTCTTACTCATGTTAGTAGGTAGCATTCCGTTAAACTAACAACTTGTCAGGGACCTTAATGAGAGTACATGTTTACTGTCAAGGACCTAACTGACAGTAAGTATGCATAGTCAGGGACCTAACAATAAGTTGGTGTTTAATGAAAGATTTATTTTGAACAAAAGAGAGAATGAGATGACGTTTAGGGATTTGAAATTCAATTTGAGGATATTGATTTTTGGTTCAGTGACCATTTTCTACTTTCACTTTAGTCTCTGCGACACATCATATGTCATGTCCGTATAATTTGTATCACATCATCACTTAACAGAATATTTATCGCCAAAGACTAAAGTGATAACTGAAGTGCTGAGTCAATGACTTCTTTGTATTTAATCATGAGTAGGACTGACAATGAACCGAACCAACTCGAAAATAACTCGATACTCAATTCGATAATTGATTTGTTGAACTTAGTTCATGAACCAAATGAGCCGAACTTGAGTTTAAAATTAAACTCGTTAAATAAACGAGTTGAACTTGAGCTGAGTATAGTTCGACTCGTTTGGTTCATGAACCAGCTTGATATATATATATATATATTACTAGTTTATTACTCATAATTATATATATTTTTCGTAGGTATTATTACTAGTTTGATTAATAATCAACGATAATTGTAAGAATAGGGGGAGAACAAAAAGTTAATGTTATCTTTTGAAGGCTTTTAAATAAACATGTACACAAAATAGTCCCACATCGGGGATTCTGAAAATATTTAAGAGGAGAAGTATATATAAGCACGATGCATGATGAATGGAATGTAGTAAACGGAATATTTAAGAGAAAAATAAAATATTATTTTTATTTTTATTTAAATAAAAATAATTTAAATAAAAATAATTTAAATTATTTTTATTTTTTATTTTGTATCTATGTATGTATGTATGTATGTATATAAATATATGTGTGCGCGTGCGTGTGTTTGATTTTTTTCTTTATCGTTTAAAAAGTGTAAAAAATTAGATGAGTATATTTATACTTACTTTTTCATTATCTCAATTATACCCTAAAACTATTTTTTCTATAATAAAGATTGTTGTTGGTGTCATTAAAAAAAGAGTTTAGATTATATTTTTTTTGTTATATTCTTTATGTCATTTAAGTATAGATGATTATGGTTAATTTGATTTGATGTAATCTAAAAGCAACAAACATTTATATTTTTAACTATTTTTTCTATAATAAAGATTGTTGTTGGTGTCATTAAAAAAAGAATTTAGATTATATTTTTTTGTTATATTCTTTATGTCATTGAAGTATAGATGATTATGGTTAATTTGATTTGATATAATCTGAAAGCAACAAACATTTATATTTTTAGTTTTTATCAAAATTAAAATTTCATAAAAAAAACACTGTTCATAATTTTCATTCAAACTTTAATACAATAAAAAGAGCAGAAAGATGGCGCGTGAGTACTCGCCTTTTCTCTAGTATTTATAAATATGAGAGATATTATGGTTTACACCTGTCTGTTTTTAATTGACGCCACATAATGATGGGCAATTTACAAACTAATGTAAATTTAGAAAAAGCCGTAAAAAAAATATTATCGTCCTAATCTACAAACTAATGTAAGCCTAAGCCCACTAAAGAGGTTAGTTACACAACCCTAATATATTTTATTTATTTTCTTCTCAAAATTTTGCGAATATATTCTTCTCCTTCCGACGGCAGCAAAAGGTATTGATTATGAGAGAAGTCGATTGATATGTTTTTTTTTTTTAATGTTTTTGCCGCTTAAATATTCATACTTAAGGCTTGGTTGGTTGTATGGCGAGGAGAAATGATTTTGATAAAATTGGATACACTCATATAATCAATGAGTTGAGTTATAAATTTGTGTGCGAAAATCAATTTTAAATTAAAAGCTAAAAATCATAGGGCAGAATCAATTCTAATTGACAACAACCAAACATGTCAACATCAATTATACACCTCTATGATCAATTTTGATCCCTCTATAAGTGAAACTAAACATACACTTAATTTATTTATTTTTATAATATTATAATTGTAAATATTCTTGCAAAAAGAAAGGGACACATGACCTAACTTAAACTTAAAAGCTCCCTCCCTTATTTAGAAGCATGATCGAAAGAGAAAAATTTCATAGAATCAAAAACATATTTAATCTTTTTTTTAATTAGTTTAGATTTTATGTTATTAGTTTTATTTGTATTTTTTAATCAGGTTAGATTTCTTGATCATTAGTTACACATTTGCTTGTAGAATTGTTTGTTTATGAGACAATGGCCAAACGAAGGCAGTGTAAGAGGCAACGTAAAGACAACAAAAATGAAGACTTTATCAGTGACTTGACCGATTCGGTTCTCCTTCACATATTGTCCTTTCTGAACGCAATACAGGCTGTTCAAACATGCGTTTTGTTCAAAAGATGGATCATTCTCTGGAAGAGTCTTTCCACTATTACACTGAGATCTTCACACTCTAGGCCCAGAAAAAGGTTTGATGAGTTTGTGTCTCAAATTTTTTCTCTTCGCGATGGCTCAACCGCCATCCACACTCTTGATTTGTATCGTCGTCATTACATGAAGCGTAGCCTACTCCGGAAGATCATAGAATACGCTGTTTCACACAACGTCCAACACTTACGAATTGATTACACTTGTCATATTGAAAATTTTCCGTCTTGCTTCTTTTCATGTCACACTTTAAAGTCTCTCAATCTTTCTGGTTTCTTATACAATACATTTATCAATCATAAACCAGTATTTCGAAATTCTCTGAATTTGCCATCATTAACCAACTTGTCTTTAAAGTACTTTGCCTTTGCTCGAAGTGATAATGGTTGTGTTGAGCCCTTTTCCACATTTAAAGTGTTGAATAGTTTGACCATTGACCATTGTATAGTTCTGGACGCACAAAATCTTTGCATATCAAGTGCCAAGCTTGTCAATTTAAGTATACTTATGTGGGCTTCTGTTCCTGAGACATATATTGGAATCGAGCTATATGCTCCAAGTCTTCATAACTTTGCTTTTACGGGTCGCTATACTCCAAAACTTTTTGGCAGAAAGAGTGTTCTCTCTTCCATCAAACTTGTAAGTGTTGATTTAAGATGTCGATTGATCTCGGAGTCGCGGGAGTCTTCATCATTTCTACTCAATTGGCTGGTTGAGCTTGCTAATATCGAATCGTTGACTTTTTATTCAAATACTCTCGAGGTACTTTATATTGTATCATTAATGTTGAGCTTGCTAATATCGAATCGTTGACTTTTTATTCAAATACTCTCGAGGTACTTTATATTGTATCATTAATGCTACTTTATATTTTTTTTTATCAAAAATATGACTTGCATTAAACTGATGGTAATACTTCCTGATTGCTTAGCTTCTTTCTTTAGTTCCTGATTTATTGAAGGCTGAGCTCCATTCCTTGTATAACTTGAAGTCCCTGAAAATAAAAACAGACCAAACTACATCTATATGTAATGATGTGGTAGAATTTTTGATTCAAAACTCACCCTCGGCAGAGGTTGTCATCATACGTTTGTGAAGGTAAAATGTACATTCGACAACATTTTAAAAATAGGTTGATTGATTTTGAAATTTTACGTTTGCATCCTTTTTTGTTTCTATTTTCCACGATGTCTCTGGTTATAATAACTTTATTTCAGAGAATACATTTCAAAACCCTTATTTAGTGCAACAAATCTTTGTGTACAATGTATGCATGTTTACTTGTGCATCTTGAATCACTTGTACAACTAGTTTGAATTAACTTCTAGTTTATAGAATATTGGCTACAGATATGAACTTGAGTTGCTAGTTGTGAAAAAACTTGATTGTACATCTTGAATCATATGTTGGACCAGTAATTTAGTCATTTAGCTCATAGGAGCTTCACTGATACTAATTAACAAAAAAAAAGTCGTTATAAGTTTAATGGTATTTACGAATAAATTAAATAAGAGAGACTATGAAAAAAAGATGAGGTGTAGAATTAAAGTCATTGTAATTACTCCAAAAAAAAATATTTCGTCTAAGTGTTTGTTAAAAAGCTTATCAAAACAAACAAATAGTGTTCTTTTTAGTTGATCATGTGATTTGCAAGCAAAGCAAAGCATAAAAAATCATAAAAATTTCCTCGAAATTTACTCCAATCATAAAAATCATAACCAATAGTTGATCATTGACAAGTGGATTGTGACATAGATATTATTTCTTGAATTGAGCTTAAAATCTTATATTCAATTCCCATTTTCACTATTTTTACCAAATAGAGCCTAAATCCCATTTTCGTGTGACCGTAGGAAGATCACGCTCTTACTCGAAACAATGATCTTAACCACTGGCAGGAGAGGAGATCATCAAAGAGCATCAGTTGATGGCACTGTCTTCCTACTAATCAATTGATTCTAAAATTTAGATGTTTATGTTTGTGTAGTAATGGCACTGTCCTACTAATTTAGGATATAAATACTGATTTTGCTGCTTCATGCCAAGTGGGTTACTCATGTGTTATTTGGGTCTAGATATGGATGATGTTGTTGAAGTTGAGAATGAGGAGATTAAATATGTATATTGGTCCCTATATTTATGTTCTGTGCAATGATTTATTGACATGTTTGAGAGTTAGTTAATTCAAACAAATTAGAATTTTGTTTCTTACATGTAGGAAGAATTTTGGAGCTCAGTACATGATCTTGATGGGAGTTCAGATAATTTTATGCACTTTCTTTGCTGCTGCACATGCCATGAGTTGGTCTTCATGCAACAAGCCGAATGGAAGGCCAATCAAAGAGATATATTTGATTGGTATTGTGGTTGTAGTGGGAATAACTATTTTTATGTCAATGTATGCTGTATACATAATCCTTGCATATCTTATTCTTTGATTATTGCTTATCAATACAATACAATTCTGCTTATTTACAATTCTTCGTTCATTTCCTTATGTATGGATGTGTTAATTTGAAATCATTCTACGCGGATGTTGACTGTGTTTGTGTGGTGTTTGGTGCATTTGGCTATGACCAATTTATTCTACCAATATGCAAAGATATATTCATATATTGTAGTAGTACTTATCAATTTAAGTAGATGCAATCAACCAACACAGAATAAAGGGGTTTCATTGCTGAAGAAAATGTCTTAAATACTATATAACCGGAACAGGTCGTACCGACTAAAACATACTCGAATAAGCTATACGGATATCAAAATTGTAGTGTAATAGCTGGTTAAAAAAAAATTGTCGCCTAATAAGTCATATGATAAAAATATATTACATAAGTCATTATGGTGACATTAATATAGTTCGTAAATAGTACATTTGACATATGAGCCACAAGAAGCAAACTTAAATACAACCATAAGGGGTAAAATAGTAATCTGACATAAAATAAAAGACTTATTCAATCACTCGGTCCCTTAACTTAATTTATTGTCTCAAAACATATGGGACCAAAACTAATAAGGGACTAAAATAGAGAAACTAACAGAAATGACTAAAACTAATAAGGGAACAAAACATATGGGACCAAATGGTACAAATTATCGTTAAGGAACCAAATTGAAACAATCAATTAAGTTAAGGAATCGGGTGATTGAATAAGCCAAAATAAAACTATCACTTAAAATAATCAACCAATACTTCTAGCTCACTACTACTCTTTAATGTAACTCTTAATGTCAATATTTTCAAAAGATGCATAGTTATTTATTTTATTCAAAAATCATATCCATAATTTTTTTTTCATAGAGATCCATAGTTGTTAGCCTGTCAAATTACTCCACCGTTAAGGAGAGGAGACCCAAAGTTGTTAGCCTTTTTTATACAAACATATAATAGTTTATAAACAAAATTTAAAGAGTATTTCTTTTTCCTATGCTATTCTCACGCGCCCTGAAAAAATACCTCTAATTTGGATTATATAATCCGAACCAGATTATTAGTGTTTTTCGAATTATAAAGTCCGAATTAATCTAAAATGTGATTTTTTGTGTTTTTCTTTGATGTTAAAGGTCTCTGTTGACTGTTATATAATCTTTGCATAAGCTGCAAAGTAATTGCAGAGATTATATGAACGGTCAACAATGACCATGACACCATAAACACTCTTAAAAAACTAAAAAATGTTGAAGAAAAAGTAAGAAAAGATGTAAAGTGAAGAATGAGGGAATTTGTTGAAGATGCAAACCTATTTATAGCCTTAAACAAGTACTAGATCATAACTACAGTCAAATAAAATGTGTTCCACCGTCCAACCGTCCAAAAATCCATTAAACACGCCACTAATCGTCTAAACCTTTGGTGAAACGCCACTGTCCAAAAAACTGAGAGTTTTCAGACTATATAATCTGAAAATGTCAAAACGAAATTTGGATTGTATAATCCGAACAGCACCAGACTGAGTTTTTGGAGGGTTTTCATGGCGGATAACATAGAAAAATAAAATAAAAAAGGCATACAAAAATAAGTAAACAGCTTAAAACAACATAATCTTCTAGGATGGTGTTTGAATAAGTGATTTTGTACTTGATCCCGCTGGCCTACCTACAAACATATTTCGATTGACAAGTCAACTGAATCAGGTTCATAAGAACCTCTTCGGGATTAGATCTGCAACTAGATCAAGTTCAGAACTTCATCATGATTTCTATCTATCATACGGTAAAATAAAAGTTGTGATGGAACTTATCAAAGAAGCAGATCTCGTGAAGACTGTGTGCAACCTTGGTGAGTGCTATGAAAAACTGGTAAAGGAATTTATTGTGAATATCCCTACAGAGTGTGACAATCTTCTGAGTAGGGAATATCAGAAAGTTTATGTCAGAGGAGAATGTGTCAACTTCTCCCCCAACATCATCAACAGACTGATAACCAAGTAAGTGAGGAGATTACGGCTAATAAGGTATGCCATCCTCAACAGGATTAGAGCCTCAAACTGGGTTCCTACTACCCACACATATGCTATAGGAACTAAATCTAAGATGGATTTTGATAGGTATATCTTTGACCAGACAGTGAAGCATGTTAAGACTGATGTTGTTAGACTTCCAATAGTTTTTTCTTCTCTATTGAGTAGTATAATATTAGACCAACATCCTGATCTTATCACTGCTGATGACCTACCTAAAAAGAGGAAATCTCCTCTCACCATTCATCACAAACTCTTTGGAGATGATCATGTTCCAGATCTTGTTGAAACATCTGGTTCTACTCCTACTGCCAAATCTATGACAAAGGAAGAAATCATTGTTGCCTTGAAGGACACTTGTGTAATGCTGGATGAAAAAAAAACTCAATTTGAGCTCATGATTCATGCCTTGGAAAAGGAGGGTGTTGCTGCTGTAGGTGAACAAGAAGAAAGTGAAGAAGAAGAAGCTGATGATGCTGGTAATGCTGAATGAGTTGGATTTTTTTTTTATGTAATTTCAGAACTTATTTTGTGTGGGCTATGTCCTAAACATTTTTGTGCACCTAGTGTGCCTATGATGGTCTGTAATCCTGATACTCTGCATTTTTTTTTGTTTTCTCTAATTATGCACGATTTGCTTCTGATACTCCATACGATGTCTAAATGTTCATTATCTTTGTTGTGTTGGCATATTTTGTGGCTAAAAAGGGGGAGTAAAATGGTATACATATACTCTTTATATGTCTGATGTGTGTATGCTATATTGCATTTATTTTGCATATATGTCTATTTATTTGTGGTTGCATTTATTTTGCAACACCTTGTGGATGTTGTCTCCGTTGTTGCAACATCTTGATGTTGTTCTGAGAATGTGTTTTAGCTCTCAGTATTTTTAATTGTACATGTTCCCTGTCAATGTTCTATAAAATGTTGGAACATGTCTGTGTGACCTTAATAGGTCTGCTAGCTGATATATATTCCCTGAAGAGTTATCTGATCAGGCCCTGAAGTTTATTTATGCATTAGGAGTTTTTATTTTTCAATTTCTTTCATATGCATGTGTTTAGGGGGAGTAGTGGAATATATTTAGTAGTCACTCATAGGTTGATATATTAAGGGGGAGTGCTACTATGACGAGTGCTTGAATTTGTTCAAGCTGTTTGACATGATGTGAAGTTTGATGTACCAAACATCTAACTGTCAACTATTGGTTTGTATGGGAAATTTATTTTTTCCTTGATGATATGTGACATGTACTACTGTCTAATGTGGTGAAGGATGTTGAAACATCCAAACCTGTTTGTGGGAATTTTTTTTTCTTCTTATTGCAGCATAGAAATTTATTTTTCCTCTACTCTTGTGAGACTATCCGTTGCTGCATGTCTCTGATATATGTAATACATGTTTATCTGAAGATCTTAAGAGGTATTCTTTAGTAATGCACATGTCCGCGTTAGTGATACTGTTTTATCTACTGCTTCTTCATGGATATAAGTTAATGATGATTCGAAAAAGTTTAACTAAGGTATCTCTTTAGACTTTATGTGTTGCCGGGTTTCTTCATAAGTGTGTGTTCATACTGATTGGAGAAATGGAGTTTGTATCCCTCTGTTTTATGTGAATTGGCCTTAATTTGTTTTAGCGAAAAATTTACCAAAGGGGGAGATTGTTGGGTATTTGTGTTGGCTGGATTATTGCTAAAACAAATATCCATATAGTATGTAGTTGGATGCTATGTTCCAACATGCTTTAGGCATATTTGTGAGATGTTGGACACGATATTCCAACATCCTGTCACGGTTCAGTGTGCCTGAGTTCATGCCTATGTGTATGCGCATTTTATCTTTTAAGGAAACCATTTTTCTGTATCTTGATGATCAAGCAACATACATATATGTACAGAATCAGTTGTGCTTTTATTTCCAAAGGAGCAACAATATTTTAGGGAGTAAAGTGATAAAAGGAAGATATCAAGACCTAATTAGGTATTCAAGCCGTCATTCAAAAAAGTTTAGCTTTTAGGGTTTTGAGTCTTTGTGTGTTTTACTCTTGTATTGTTTGATGCAAGTTTAGTCCTGTTTTATTTGTGAGTCTTTCTTGTATCATCTTGATATATGTTGTTGTATATTGGCTTCAAATTGTGAAAGCAGAGCAACCCAGAAATCGTGACACGATTTGGGCATCGTGGCACGATTTGCTTGGCAGAGAGCATGCCTTGTGAGATGGAAAATCGTGACACGATTTGGGAAATCGTGACACGATTCAACAACTTCCTCAGCAAGTTTACCTGAAAGGGACTGGTCACAACGGTTGGAAAAGCAGAATCGTGACACGATTTTGGAAGCGTGACACGATTTTGGGCGCCTGTGACTAGTATTTAAGTGGTTTTCTGCATTCTTTGAAGAGGAGCTGAAGCAAGAGGTCTAGGGTTCACAAAGGGGGGAACTTGAGGGTTGAGTACCTTTGTAGGGATAGTCTCTTGGGTTGGGATAAACATTGTAAACACCTTGGGTAGTGAGATTATATCATTGGAAGGATCATAAGCTTCCTCTAGTATAATCTCTTGTAGGTTCATATGAGTGAGGTGGGTCAAGACAAGGGTAGAGATTAGGATTGAAGGCTGATTTCTTAACCTTTGTAACATCTTATCATAGTGGATTGGAGAGCTGCTCTCTCCCCCAGATTAGGTCATATTGACTGAACTGGGTTACCATTTTGTGTGTGTTTGTTTTTCTTAAGCTTTCTTATCTTCATGCTTGTTAGTGTCATTGTTTTAAGCTCTACACTTAGGCTTTGGGTCTGTTTTGTTGTTGTTGCTTGAAGACACTTAGACCTAGGATTACCACTACCTTTTTGCTCCACACATCTATACAAGTATTGGTGTGATTTCGAACCGATAGTGATTCCGGTCCTTTATTTTTCACAACAATTGGCGCCCACCGTGGGGCATAGGCGTAAAGTGGTATAGTTGGTATCATGGGTTCAAAGTGGGACATCGAGAAGTTCACCAGAAGTAATGATTTCGGGTTGTGGAAGGTTAAGATGCAAGCGGTTTTGACACAACAAAAGTGTGTAGAAGCGTTGAAAAGTGAAGCGGCGATGCCGGCACATTTGACACAAGCGGAAAAGCGTGAGATGATAGACAAGGCAAAGAGTGCCATTGTTTTATGTCTCGGAGATAAGGTTTTAAGGGATGTCGCGAGGGAACCAACCGCGGCATCGATGTGGGCTAAGATGGAGTCATTGTACATGACGAAATCGTTGGCTCATAGGCAACTCTTGAAGCAACAACTCTATTCATTCAAGATGGTGGAGTCTAAATCGATCTCGGAGCAATTGGCGGAATTTAACAAGATTCTTGATGATTTGGCCAACATTGAAGTCAATGTGGATGATGAGGACAAGGCATTGTTGTTACTTTGTTCATTACCAAAGTCTTTTGAGCATTTCAACGATACCATCCTTTATGGTAAGGAGGGCACCACTACTTTGGAGGAAGTCCAAGCGGCTTTGAGAACCAAGGAATTGACCAAGTTCAAGGACTTGAAGGTTGATGATAGCGGTGAAGGCTTGAATGTTTCAAGAGGGAGGAATGAGCATAGAGGAAAAGGCAAGGGAAAGTCAAGGTCCAAGTCTAGGTCCAAGGGTTTTGACAAATCAAAGTATAAGTGCTTTCTTTGTCACAAACAAGGTCACTTCAAGAAGGATTGTCCGGAAAAGGAGGGCAATGGTAGTTCTTCCGTTCAAGTTGCGGTGGCGTCCGATGAAGATGGTTATGAAAGTGCGGGTGCACTAGCGGTCACAAGTTGGGAACCGGAGAAGAGCTGGGTTTTGGACTCGGGATGCTCTTATCACATGTGTCCTAGAAAGGAATATTTTGAGACTTTGGCTCTAAAAGAAGGAGGAGTTGTTCGACTCGGAAATGACAAAGCGTGCAAAGTCCAAGGTATGGGAAACGTCCGTCTAAAGATGTTTGATGGCCGTGAATTCCTTTTAAAGGAAGTGAGGTATGTTCCCGAACTTAAGCGAAATTTAATTTCCATAAGCATGTTTGATAGTCTAGGTTATTGTACTAGAATTGAGCATGGAGTTTGTAAAATTTCGCATGGTGCATTGATTACGGTCAAGGGGTCTAAAATGAATGGTTTATACATTTTAGATGGTTCCATAGTAATTGGTAATGCATCGGTAGCTAGTGTAGTGCATCATAATAATTCTGAATTGTGGCATATGAGATTAGGGCATGTTAGTGAAAGAGGTTTAGTTGAACTAGCCAAACAAGGTTTGCTAGGTAAAGAAAAGTTGGATAAGCTAGAATTTTGTGAACAATGCATACTAGGAAAACAACATAGAGTCAAGTTTGGTAGTGGCATGCATAATTCTAGTAGACCTTTTGAGTATGTACATTCGGACCTTTGGGGTCCTTCCAAGACTCTTACTCATGGGGGAGGATCCTATTTTCTTTCCATTATTGATGATTATTCTAGGAGAGTGTGGGTCTTTGTTTTGAAAAACAAAAGTGACACCTTTGAAAAGTTCAAAGAATGACACACTCTCATAGAAAATCAAATGGGAACTAAACTAAAAGGTTTAAGAACTGACAATGGCCTGGAGTTTGTTTCAGAGCAGTTTAATGAGTTTTGCAGGATAAAAGGAATCAAGAGGCATAGAACCGTACCGAGAACACCGCAACAAAATGGTCTTGCTGAACGCATGAATAGGACTCTTTTGGAGCGTGTGAGGTGTATGATACTAGGAGCTGGGTTACCTAAGAGTTTCTGGGGTGAAGCAGTGACGACTGCAGCTTATTTGATCAACAGATGTCCATCAACGACAATCGACTTCAAGACACCTATGGAAGTATGGAGTGGGAAACCGGCAAACTACTCAACTTTGAAGGTTTTCGGAGCTTTGGCATATGCGCATATCAAGCAAGACAAGCTTGAGCCTAGAGCTTTGAAATGTGTCTTCATTGGTTATCCGGAAGGTGTGAAGGGCTACAAGTTGTGGAAATTGGAATCTGGTGGAGGATCAAAAGTCTTGATTAGTAGGGATGTTACCTTTGATGAGACCCGTATGGGGATGAAGTGTAAAGACCTAGAGACTTTAGTACCGGAAACAAGGGTGGAGGAAACTCAGTTTGAGGTGGAGCTTCCAAGTGAAGAAGAAGACGATGTGGAAGATGAAGATTCAACATCGGAGCCAAGTGGAACTCAACCGGTAGTGGATCCTGATTATCTTTTGGCTAGAGATAGGGAAAGAAGGACCATTACGGCACCTAGTAGATATGGTTATGCGGACTTGGTGTGTTTTGCTCTAAATGCGGCTGAAGGTGTGCAAGACTCGGAGCCTAGAAACTTCAAGGAGGCATTTGAGAGCAAAGAAAGCAAGTATTGGTTGAAGGCAGTGAATGAAGAAATGGATTCATTGGAGAAGAACCAAACTTGGAAACTTGTGAAGCTACCTAAACACCAAAGGGTAGTTGGATGCAAGTGGATCTTCAAGAAAAAGGAGGGTATTCCGGGAGTTGAGGGTCCAAGGTACAAAGCAAGACTTGTGGCAAAGGGTTTCACTCAAGTGGAGGGGATTGACTATAATGAGATCTTCTCACCGGTGGTGAAACATTGTTCCATAAGGATTCTCATGGCTATTGTGAATTATTTCAATCTTGAGTTGGAGCAAATGGATGTAAAGACCGCTTTCTTACATGGTGACCTTGAAGAGACAATCTACATGGAGCAACCGGAAGGTTTTGTGGAGGACAAGTCTAAGGTGTGTCTTTTGAAGAAATCTTTGTATGGGTTGAAGCAAAGCCCTAGGCAATGGTATCGTCGGTTTGATGAATTTCTTTTGAAGACCGGTTTTGTGAGAAGCGGGTATGATTCATGTGTGTACATGTTGAAGAATGGTGAGAAAGTCGTTCTTTATCTTCTTCTATATGTGGATGATATCTTGATGGCAAGTTCTAGCAAGGATGAGATTGTGAGGCTCAAAGAAAAGTTAAATGAAGAATTTGAGATGAAAGATCTTGGTCCGGCAAAGCGAGTTCTTGGAATTGATATCGTGAGAAATCGTGACAAAGGTGAACTCTTCTTATCTCAACTTAGTTACTTGAAGAAGGTGGTGGAGCGTTTTAGAATGTCAAACTCTAAAATTGTGAGCACTCCCTTGGGTCACCACACGAAGTTGTCCATAAAACAATGTCCTCAATCCGAGGATGAAAAACAAGCGATGGCTAGTACTCCCTATGCTAGTGGGGTTGGAAGCATCATGTATGGAATGGTTTGTAGTAGACCGGACTTAGCTTATGCGGTTAGCATTGTGAGTCGGTTCATGGCAAATCCGGGTATTGTGCATTGGCAAGCTTTGAAGTGGGTGTTGAGGTATTTGAATGGGTCTTTGAAGGGCGGTTTGAAGTACACAAGAGCAACTCAAGGGAAAGACGCTTTGGAGGGGTATGTGGATTCGGATTATGCGGGCAATGTAGACACTAGAAAATCTCTATCGGGGTTTGTGTTTACTCTCTATGGCACGACTATTAGTTGGAAGGCAAATCAACAATCCGTGGTGGCATTATCTACAACTCAAGCGGAATACATTGCCCTTGTTGAAGGGGTGAAAGAGGCCATGTGGCTGAAAGGGATGATTGGTGAGTTAGGAATTACTCAAGAATGTGTGAAGATACATTGTGATAGCCAAAGCGCGATTCACTTGGCAAATCATCAAGTGTATCATGAGAGGACAAAGCACATTGACATTCGCCTGCACTTTGTTAGAGACATGATTGAATCCAAAGAGATCATGGTGGAAAAAGTGGCATCGGAAGAGAATCCGGCGGATGTGTTTACCAAGTCATTGCCTAGATCAAGGTTCAAGCATTGCTTGGACTTGATCAAATTTGTTGAAGAGTAATTCCCTTATGGAGAGAGCAGCATGGTGGTTGATGGTTAAATTGGCATCATCACCAATTAGAAGTCAAGGTGGAGAATGTTGTATATTGGCTTCAAATTGTGAAAGCAGAGCAGCCCAGAAATCGTGACACGATTTGGGCATCGTGGCACGATTTGCTTGGCAGAGAGCATGCCTTGTGAGATGGAAAATCGTGACACGATTTGGGAAATCGTGACACGATTCAACAACTTCCTCAGCAAGTTTACCTGAAAGGGACTGGTCACAACGGTTGGAAAAGCAGAATCGTGACACGATTTTGGAAGCGTGACACGATTTTGGGCGCCTGTGACTAGTATTTAAGTGGTTTTCTGCATTCTTTGAAGAGGAGCTGAAGCAAGAGGTCTAGGGTTCACAAAGGGGGGAACTTGAGGGTTGAGTACCTTTGTAGGGATAGTCTCTTGGGTTGGGATAAACATTGTAAACACCTTGGGTAGTGAGATTATATCATTGGAAGGATCATAAGCTTCCTCTAGTATAATCTCTTGTAGGTTCATATGAGTGAGGTGGGTCAAGACAAGGGTAGAGATTAGGATTGAAGGCTGATTTCTTGTAACCTTTGTAACATCTTATCATAGTGGATTGGAGAGCTGCTCTCTCCCCCAGATTAGGTCATATTGACTGAACTGGGTTACCATTTTGTGTGTGTTTGTTTTTCTTAAGCTTTCTTATCTTCATGCTTGTTAGTGTCATTGTTTTAAGCTCTACACTTAGGCTTTGGGTCTGTTTTGTTGTTGTTGCTTGAAGACACTTAGACCTAAGATTACCACTACCTTTTTGCTCCACACATCTATACAAGTATTGGTGTGATTTCGAACCGATAGTGATTCCGGTCCTTTATTTTTCACAACATATGTTAAGGACTGTGTGTTGAGTTGTAAACTGGTTGTGCTACACCAAAGCTTTTAAGCAAGGTCGTGGTTGTTTTGCTTAAAGGTAACTTCACCATTTGTGTGTTTTGGGTCTGATAATCACATGGGTTGTGATTGACTGTAGGATAATGAGATGTGATCTCAGATTTAAGAGTTCCTAGGTTGAAGTCAATACGGGTAGGTCCTAGGTCATAAGTGTAAACGAGAAGTTTGCTGAGATCTTTTGAATAAGGACTACACTAGTGGATTTCTTTTCTGACTTGGTAGCCCCAGAGTAGGTGTGTTTGTCACCGAACTGGGTCAACAAACTCACTGTGCCTTTTACTTTCTTGTCATTTATTTTCTTGTTTTGCATTTGTTTACTTCATGATGTTGGAACATTAAACGAAACATTATAAACGTTGAAACATCGCATAGAACATCTTAAAATAAGTACGCTAGAATTTCAATTGTGATCATTTTCAATTGTTATTCAGAATCAGAGGTATGACTCACTAGTACTCACTAGTAGTAGTTTTAACTTCTATTGCATTTGGTTTTTTAATATTAATTTGTTTTCCTTGCTTCACCTGAAACTGTAATTACATGCTTTATTTTTTTCTTATCTATCTATATATATATATATATATATATATATATATCCTGTTAAGTTTGTTACAACCTAACCCTAATCCTCTTAATCCATGTTTTCCCTCCCTAATCACCCTTAATCCACATCATTCATTGGTAAGTTGTTTGGATCTGATGTGTTGTTCAGCGTTAGAATTTACGAGTGTTTATCATTTAAGAGTTTTTTTAGCTAATGTTGAGAATTATTTCATTATTATGCTAAAAACATGTTCCTATTTTAACTGAAAATCGTTGAATGAAAAATAAAATCATGGTAGATTTTTCTGTCAATGATTTTGATATTCATGTAAAGGATGTTTGTGTTCTGCATGGGAGACTTATTACACCTTTATTTTATTAAAAAATTATTGGTCTAATTGATAAGACACGTAATTAGTTTTTTGCAACATTAGAGATAACTTGCTTAAATTCAATGTTTTCTTTCTAATATTTTCTTTAATAATAATAATCTAATTTATGTTTAATAATTCACATGAGTCAAACATTACTTATGCACGAGTCAAACATTACTTATTGCTCTTTATTACCGTTGATAGGACCCGTGCATCACACGAGTCGAAAGTCTAGAATCTAGAATCTAGAATATTATAAAGCCGGTTAAGTTTGCTAGAACTCAACCTAACCCTAATCCTGTTAATCCATGTTTTCCCTCCCTAATCACCCTTAACCCACACCATTCATTGTTAAGTTATGCATAATTAGTACGTTTTATTATATTTTAAGTGCAGAATTACAAAGTTTCAAAGATAATATGTTGACCTCATTTAAAGTTTTGAATACTCATCATTAAGTGCCATGATTGTAGGCTATAGTTAACACTGCATTTTTTTTATCACGAAAAGAATTTTCAAAGTATTGGAAATTGGAATTGAAGAAATTTACATTTTGGACTTTGTTAACCAATGTACGCGCAATTAAAATCCATGAAGAGATGATTGGAAATGTTTTAGCTAAATTATTGTCTCATTTCATTTGTTTTGTGGTTAGCTTAAGTATAATAAGTGGCTAAATTACATTTTTTTTTTTTTAACAGGCCGATTCTCCATCTGTATCTGGCTACTTAGCACTCGTTCTGACAGGAATTAATACTGTGGTTGGTGAACTAAAAGTGAACAACTCTTCAATCAAGGAAACCAACTCAACTCTTAAAGAGTTGGTGACCCTTATGAAAAAAAAGCCTTAGTGGTAGCATATTAAGTTGTAGCATATTTCTGGAACTTCTTTTAATTTCTGTGAAGACTCATTAAGCCTTAGTGGTTATGATATGTTGTGATAGTGCATAGCAAATGGTATTAGTTGTAAAGTTATAAATTTCTGGAACTTCTTTTAATTTCTGTGACTGTGAAGACACATTAAGCCTTAGTGGTTATGATATGCTGTGATAGTGCATAGCACTTTAGCTCAAAATATAAGAATGATCAAAGTTGTAGCATATTAATTTCTGTAACTTCTTTTAATTTCTGTGAAGGCTCATTAAGCCTTAGTGGTTATGATATGCTGTGATGGTGCATAGCAATTAAGCTCAAGATAAGAATGATCAATGTTTTCTTACACATGTGCTTTTTTGCTTGTATTTTCGTATAGAGAGTATGCAATTTCAATTAAACTAACTGAGCAATTTTACAGTTTCATCGAAACAATAGCAAAAAACCAAGTAGGCAAGTATGTCATGTAAAAGTAAAACATTCGGCAAATCGATTAAGGCGATGAAGCGTGGAGACGGAATAATGAGGTAGAAGACGGAGAACAAGTGTTATCTATGCATGCTTGGTAAGGTGTTTTCAGAAATAGAGGAGAAGTAGAAGTGGTTTATAGGAAGAAAACAATAAAGGAGGTAAATATAAATTGAAAGCCAAAAAATTATAGTTAAAGAGGTATATTACATAACTGGGGTTGTTTATTAATGATAGAGTCAACTCCCAAACTAGATAGATCTTTCACCTTAATCTTGTTTCGCTTTTAAATTAAGGAAATGTCATTATTTAAGGATGGATAGTAAGTTAAGCCACTTATAATTGTTTGAGTACCGGTACAGGTACGCATTTCTTTTGAAATAATCACACGACAATGACTATTAGTCTACCTTAAATCACTTTCACAGATTGTGACTTTGCAACTAATTCGACGGCAAAATACACAGGACCAATATGTAACGCTAATTTCTTAAAACCATACCGCATTTGTTCTGTGCATGTGGAACTTCGAGGTTTCTTGATTCTTGTTCTTGCTATGAAAAAGAAGGAAAGGTACTTCAGGTTCTGCTACTGCTACTGCTACTGCAGCCATATCCCTATATGGCCATAGCCACTTGCCTACGCTACATAGCACCGACACATGGGGGTGTAAACGTCGGTGGTGCTCCACATAAATTACTGTCATTATGCTTCTTCAAGTCCTGAGAATGAACACATTTTACACACACGAAAATAATTAACGCATTTCATAGTAGCAAATACAAAAAGTTAAAATACCTCTTTTTTTGTTTTTTTACTTTTGTCTGGAGGGACAAAATACTAAAAGTTAAAATACCTTCTTAAATCAAAATGTAAATTTAACTTAAGTAAAAATATTTCACAACAATTTGATTTATATAAAATGTAAATTAAAGCATCACATAAGAATAAAAACTGAAAATATTCATGTGAGCTTAACTCAGGGGTCGGGGTTCGAACCTCAGACACCTTACTTCTCCACATTTAAAATACGTGAGTTCTAACTACTAGGCTACTTGACAAAAAAAAAACTAAGTAATCTATAGTTGACTTTATAATACACACATGAATTTTGTTTTTGTTCAATGAAATCATTTACGAGAAATTTATTTTTCATTTTATTTATGAATCTTTTATTTCATTGCTAATAAAGTTCTCCTTGTCGTTTCTAAAGATACTTATAATTTTGAAAATAAGATGAAATGAATTTATCAAACAAGTGACAATTTTTTTCAATTTCTTATTTTTACTAACTTATGATAAATTAACTAATTTGAGGATACTAAATATACATAATATTAGGGTAGCAAAATATAAAATACACTTATTTATTCAAATAAAAAACCTCAGGGTAGCCAAAATACCCCACATTTGTTTGTAGCTTTGCCCTAGATATTTCATTAAAGTCAAAGGTTGAACACAAAGTGGTTGGAATAAACAAAAGATGATCTCTTATTTATAATAAAACGAGTCACAATATTCGCTCCACGCGTAAAACAACTTACCTTTAAAGTTGAAAAAATACAGAACTATGCATAGATAATGATCAATAATTATTGAAAAATTTGTGATATCCGTTTTGGGATAGGATTATGCATTGGATAGGACTATACATGAAACATTGAGAATCAACTTAAAAAATAACACTTTTCACAAAAAAATTCCTTAGAAGATTCAACACCTCTCCTTCAACCCTCACAACGTGACGAGAAAAAACAATCTTAACGGAAATAAAATTTGTGTAATGGTCCCTCAAACACACATTAGTGGGTGTGTTTGGATTGAGGGTTTAGGAGGGGAAGGGAGGGTTCACTTTTCTTTTTTAAATTACTAACATTCTAAAATTATTTTTAAAAAATTGAATTAACAACATGATAAATAATCATATAATACTTCAAAAACACTTCATTTAATTTTAAAAAATATTTTACATCGTTCGTAATTTAAAAAATAAAAATGAGTCATCCCCTCTTCCCCTCCATAACCCTCAATCCAAACATACCATAAAAAAAATCCCTCAAACACATTAAAGACATTGGTTAATTGGAAAAAAAATGCACTTATTGCCAATTTAATTATTAGCTCCACTGACTTATTAAATAGACACATTAATGCCATCGATAAAATTGACTTTGATTGACTCAAAGTTTTAAATCTATCCCCCCAACTCAAAAATGACATTGATCATATTGACTTCGTTAAACTTGAAGTTTCAAATCTATCCCCAAACCCAAACACTTTTGAGTCGGATTTGACCTCACCTAGAAAAAGTTTGGATTAAATACCGGTTGGATCAATGAGTTAACATGATTGATCATGTAGTTGTACATCATTATGAATACGCGTACTTGTTTTAAAGAACTAACAAGCAATTAAGAAAGCACATTTAAGGAAGAGAAAAAAAACAATCTAAACATGTGAGGAGAACCAATTACATGACCTAACCTAGATGTGTTTTGGAAAGATACGAGCTTAATCTGGTTTAAGTAAGAAAAATGAAAAAAGAAGAGAAAACCAATTACGCGTATTCATACGATTTATAGCAAGAGGACAAATTAGAGTTACTATTATTTAATGATAAAAACGTTTTCATTTGTTAGAAGGAAATACTTAGAAAAGTAAATAACCAATGTGCAAATCACTGTACAACGCGGTAACACAGGTTACATAGGACTAAAAAGACAGACAAATGGTATCCAAAACATGTTAAGAGATTCTATACTTTACATCAACAACAATGAAAAAGTAGAGTCACATTCTACACAAGACACACCAAATTTAATTTTTAATTCAAATCCAACATCACTATTTCTTAGCAAGGTAGGTAATGTTTTCAGAAATATTATACCCAATAATACAGTACCAAAGGTATTATTAACACATGTCATTAAATTAAGGGAACAATGAAACATAGATAGGCCTACATAGTGATAATAAAATATGATGAATTGTACAATTATAATCATAACCATGACCCCAATTTATTTATGCAACGAATCTGAATGCTGGCTAACTAATAAGCCAAAGCCTTACGGCATTACATTACATCACAATATCACATCAACAAGATTGGTATATTGCTTCAAATAATCCAAATTTTTAATCAAAATGATGTAGAAAAATAAAATAAAAACATTGTAAATTTTGTAATTAACTATAGCTAATTAATTTTTCTTTCCTTCTTCTCCACCTTCTTCCAAGTAAGTCTTCTTTCTTCTCTCAGCTCTAGCAAGAACACAAATCATGAAAAAACACGTGGCATAAATCCCGTGAATTTTCCAATTAGTCTTTGGCGGTTGCCTTAACACCACCTTATGAAACACCGTCATATAGTAATGCAGCCCAACAGAAAAGCCCACAAACATTTGGGCCAAGCCCAATAGCTTCGAGCCCAAACCACAATCCGTTGAAAAAACCAAAACAAGATACATCAAAAGCATCATAAGGTAGAGAAAATAAGCTAGTGTTTGAATGATCTGCAGGATAAGATAAGTGGACTGCGAAGTAGAGTAGAAAAACTTCAGTGGTTCAAGACCAGTGATCAAAGAAGAGAAACATAGAATAGAAAAGTAGATAGATAAATAAGCTTGAATAAAGATTAAGAGTTTTTGAAGAGAGAAATAAGCTTTGATTTTGTTGAAAACAAGTGAAGCTAAAAGTAAAGGAATTAATACACATGCACATGAGAGTAACGTTGCAATGGTTGGTGCGTATTTGTTTCCTACGTAGGGTTTGAAGTTTTTTGTGATTTCTTTGTTGGCTTTTGTTATATAGGCTTTTGAGGTTGTTGAGATTTTTTCTAAGTCTGGGAGTAGTGTTTGTTGGAATTTTATAGGGAGATCTTTGAAGTCTGAAACGAAATCCATGTCTTCTTCGTCGAAGAACCAGTTACTAGGTTGTGTTTTTTTGTTGTTCTGTTTGTTTGGTTTATTTGACGAGGATTGTTGATCTGTTTTTGTGGCGGTGGGGTTTGTCGTTTTGTTTTTGGCTATAGCACCACTTGTTTTCTTCACAAGATCCAATGAAATGGATTTATTGGTACTTGATTTTGTTGAGTTTGTGGTGGAGGTTTTTGATGTGGAATTCAGTTTCTTGGTTTTGAAGGTTGTGGAGTTGAGTTTTTTGAGTGAAGTAGTAGTGTCGGTGAGGGTGGTTTTGGAGTTGAGTTTTGAATATTTAGATGGTTTTGTTTGATTTTTGGAGGAAAGGTTATTGGTATTGGATTTGATGGTTTTGGTTTGGTTTTTTGAGGAGAGGTTATTATTTGGTTTGATCAACTTGGTTTGGTTTTTGGTACTTGATTTCTTTTTCAAGGGTTGTTCATATTCTTCTTCTTGTTCAGCTTCCAACAATGTTCTTCTACTAATATTTGATAATTGTTTTCTATTGAGTTGAGGCTCTAAACACGTAGTGAAGGAGATGGAAACAAAAAAGAAGAAGAAAAAAAGAGAGAAGAGGAGAATTTTTTTGCAATGAAAGTACAATAGTGGAGCCATTTTGTGAAATGAAACACAATTAGACACTGGTTTTTCTCCTATAAGATCTAAGGGAACAAATTGGTTTAAATGTGTAGGTGTATATGTACACTAATATGTGAAAAAAGGGGTCAGCAGAGTGAGGAATCAGAGATTAATGGTTTTATAGTTTGATGATGATACTATACTAAACTACTAGTATATGTGTGACTTAATTAAGAGAGAGAGAGAGTGAGAAAGCACATAAGTAAGATCGGAAGTATTTATTGTGAAAGTGGGAGGACTGAGAAAGATGAGACAAATCACATGGTGCATGTAGACAGTGTATAGAGTAGAATTCCCCACACCACAACGCGGTTTTACATGTTGCTTACTCCCATTTGTGAGCAATAATTATAATGCATATGGGCACTCTATTCTCATTACACATTGCTCTAAGTGGACATATTTTATAATTAAATTTGGGTCATCACACTCTTATCCTAGAATTTTTATCAGAACGAAAATTGTCACATTTACACACTTTATTTTTCTTAAAATAATTATAACTTTAAAACATGACATTTAAACCGAGACGAGAGGAGTGTATTTTTAGATTTGTACGAAGAAATACTTAAGTGATTACATCGTAAAATAAAAATAATTTTCAAATTACACATTGTTTAATTCTTTGTTCTAGTTTTTTCTTCTTTGTGTGTATTAAATACTGTGTTTAAATATCTTTTTGACCGGACAATACTTTCTCGTTCCAACAAACAACTCTTTGTTAGTGGCATTTTCATTAATACCAGACAATGACTTTCATAGGTCAATAATTTCCGTAAGTTTGGTAACTAACTGACAAAATTTTTATGGGATTCTGCCTACCTAGCTTGGATCGTTGAGAGAATAAAATAATTCCATGCTTTCCTTTGATTCAAAGATTGATTTATTTTCCATGATTTTCAACTAAATTTGAACCTTTCACCTAAACCATTACTATAAGTGATACTTTTATTAAAAAAAGTGTAATTTCTAATAGCTCCTCTCATGTAGAATGGAGGCATATGTCTAAAATCTTTTGCTGTATTTGAGCTCAATATGGTTCCATAGGAGTGAATTTTGTTAGCATGAGATGTAGTACTAACAATTTTTTTTTTTTTAAGAAAGAGATGTACTAACAATTTTGTTCCCGAAACGTGTTTCACAATGGTGAATAGATCGTCCCAATTATTTTTCTCTCATGTCTTTTATGTGTTAATAATCTTACCATCGAATAAAAAAAGATGATATTGTTTTAATATAAAAGATGAGAGTAAATAAGTTTAATGGTGAGATTGTCAACCTTAACATACAAAAGAAAAACAATTAAGAAAGTCAATTTGAACCATATTTAGATGACATTGGCAGTGACAATATCATGTAACGTTGATCAACCAGAATATAATGCTATGTGTCACCTTTAAAAAAAATAACAAAAACAAAAAATCTTTTAAAAAAAGAGATAAAAAAATCACTTATCAGATGACATTACCACTATAATATCATCAGGCAAGTGATGTCAAGTCAATTCCCTTCTCAACCACTCCAGCAACAATGTAACTGTTAGATTGAATTGAAAGGGGGAAAAAATAAATGTGATACGATAAATGAAAAAAATGAAACACCGACATTTGATGAAATACAAGCACGTGTCACTGGCAAGTTTAATCTTTGTGGAATGAGATCTGGCCAAAATTTGATTTGGACTTTTTGGAGTGTGAATTAGAAGAAGAGCTAGTGAATCAACATGTATTTCCGAGCCAGTACGTACCTCGAATTGAACTTCTTTTATTGATGTTTCTCTCTACTATGCACTACTATTTCTTCTTATTAAGCTAGTAACCAAACTGGATTTGAAATGTTGAAGTGTATTTTTTTTTTAAGATTTTAGATTTTATTTTATTTTTTTCAATTTCGGTTAGCTATGTTTCAACTTTAAATGAGACAATCACAGATGAACAATAGAGTTAAATGTTTCGGATTAATCAATCCTTAAATCAGACACATATTTCTTTTTATTTAAAAAAGTAACCAAATTAATACTCTATGTAAACATTGTTTGAACTTTGAAGAAGTAATTTACCCATCCCAATCCTTATATAGTTCGTCCCAAAAGAAATTATGGCCTTGTCTCTCAATTTTGCTAATCTTATCCTAATAAATATTTAAGCTTTGATCACTGACTTGAGTAGAAACAAACAATATTCAACTACCGACGAACTCTTATGTCACGAAATGAACGTGTATTTAATATTGTCCACCGTACTATTGGAGAATGGAGTGTCGAGATTTTGTTTTCTTTGTTAACGATTATAGTTTGGTGAAGATTCTTCGTTTTTATTTGACCTTGGGAAATATATATTATTAGTAAACATCTGCAACATGATTTATTCTAATGGAAGCTTCCATCTTGGGATTAGAAAGTATATAGTAGCATTAATAATTTATATAGTTGGCTCTATCTATTTTGATGCAATAGTGTGAACCAAATTATTGTAGTTCTGGATTGCAATGAGTGAAAGAAAATAAAAGTCACTTATATTATACAAGTAGAATGTTAACCATTGTCCTTGGAGCGTTGATTAAAGTACTAAAATAAATAGGTTTGCATTGAAAAATTGTGTAATTGTTGTTAAGAAAAAAGTAGAGACTTATCTTTTCAATATTTTCAAGATAAAGTTTCTATTAATGGAGTCCTTAATCATTGCCCTTAAGGCACCGGTTAACAAGACTCATATTATAATCATCTAGCTTTGTGGCTTTTGTGTTTTTACTTTGTTATTTCATCTTAGTATTACGAGAATACATTAAATGTCTTCTCCAACATTTTAAAAAAAGTTGTGCTTGTGTGAACATGTCAGTTAGATTTTTCTCTAGCTGGATTAATGAATTGCAACAAGATTCGTCACCAGCACAATGTTATACTAGTAGTCCACGATATAGCTGGTTTTAATAATGTTGACGAAGCATCTACATATAGTTTAATGTGTTAAATAAGAAAGAATAAAAAGGGAGGGACAAGTCCTTGGTCTGGTGTCCCATACATCACTATTTTATCTAAACTTCTACAGTTCTACTTCAAAGTGCTGACTTCATATGCAAGTGTATGTTTCAATTCACAATCAACTTGATAAAATCATAATGAGTTATCGTAATTTTACAAAAATTGCATTTTAATTTCAACAAAATTAGGGTGGCATCATGAGATTTTGTTAAATAATTCTTCGTGATTCCATCCACATAATCTTGTAATTTGTCACCATTTTTATGAAAGGAAAAAAATACTACTAATGAATGTTGAGAATCTAGTTGAATTTGACCACATTACTCTTTTTTGAAGAAATTGATAAAATCACAATGATACTATGATTTTGTTGAAACTTAAACTCTAAAATGTACTTTTGTTAAAATCACCGTGATTTGTTTTGATTCTTTCAAACTCAATATCAATACAAACTTGTGAATAAAAGGGTCAAACATTTGAGATTCCCTTCCCACTAGCCACAAACAAAATGGAATTAGATTTTCCTTAAATTAATTCATTTGGTACTGAAAATATGGGCAAAACGATGATTTTGACTTCAATGTTTTTTTGTCTCTATTCATTATTGCATTGGAGGGTTGGCGAATACTTTTTTACAAAATGAAAGCTTTGCATAAGATGCAAGAAATTAATGAACAATATTTTCTAAACCACAGTAGCATTTCCAATGCATGTAAAAATACTATACTTCATGATAAAAATGTTTCAGAACTACTAGTATACTTCCATGTGCCTCTCAAAGAATTATGAATTTCGAATTATGTGCTTGATCTGGTGACTGGGGAACATACATAGTGAGAAGCCATTGGCCAATAATGAAACAACGAAAGAAAAAAAAGAACAGTTCATGCGAGAACACGTTTTTTGCTTCTATTTTACGAAGTCATAAATTGATGAGTACCGAGGACCTGTCCCTTCACGAGCTGGATAATCAAATTTTAATCATATATAGTACGTAGCACTATTGGCTGATAAGAAAGAATGATCAGTTCAAAACAAGAAAGGAGTCCACTAATTGGGATAAGCATATTTTAATAGCAGTGAAGTCCTAACTTTGGACTGTATTATGAGGTTTTAATTAATCCATTCCTAACTAACTTTGGACTTTAACGACCGACTTGAAAGTTTTCCAAAATAATGAGATTGAAAATTTTTGATTGCTAAATTGGTCTTTAGAAATGGAAGAATACGTAATGTAGGGTGTTGGCAATGCACAGAATACATTCGGTAACCGATGACGTATTTTCATATGTATTTCGTACTTATACTTTATTTAAATAAAAAATAGTTTTTTGTTATATTTTTTCAATTATATTACTATTTTTTGCTTAATTTTCAATATGGATATGATGTGCAATTTCTTGAAATGTAGTCAAGGTTTCTTTCCGCTCAAGTATTTGAGGTTGCCGGTAGGTGGAAATCCGAGAAGAATTACTACTTGAGACCCTTTGATTGATCAATTGTCTAAGAAGTTGTCCTCTTGGGGAAATAAATACCTTAGTCTTGGAGGGAGAATTGTCCTTCTCAATTCCGTTTTGAATGCGATTCCTATTTTTTATCTTTCCTTTTTTAAAATGCCGGTTGGTGTGGTGGACAAGGTGGTGTGTATCCAAAGAGAATTCCTTTGGGGAGGTTTAGAGGGAGGAAGGAAGATTAGTTGGGTTAGTTGGAAGGTGGTGTGTCAACCGAAAGAGGTGGGTGGTCTTGGTGTTAGGGATATCTCGTTGGTGAATTTGAGTCTTCTTACTAAGTGGAAATGGCGGTTGTTGCAAGGGGAGAATTCGCTTTGGAAGGAGATCCTAGTGGAGAGATATGGGCTTAAGGTTGGTAATATGTTGGAGGGAGGGGTGAGTTCGTGGCCGATTAACGCTTCTAGGTGGTGGAAGGATTTGGTGTCTTTAGCTAAAGGTTATGAGGTTGATTGGTTTAATGAGGAGGTGGCTAAAAGTGTGGGTAATGGAGCTACAACGAAGTTTTGGAAGGTAGCTTGGAGAGGGCGAGTTCCCTTTATGATTAAGTTCCATAGACTTTTCTCAATTGCAATTAATCAAGAAGCATCGATTCAAGAGATGTGGTCTCCGATCTTATGAGGTGGGAGGTGGAGTTTTAGTTGGCGGCGTCAACTTTTTGTTTGGGAGATGACTCTCCTTGATGAGTTATTGGAGGTGTTGGAGGGTTTTGTGTTCGGAGGGGTGGAAGACGGATGGAGTTGGCGTTTAGAGGAAGATAACACCTTTTCGGTAAATTCCTTGTATCACAAGTTAGAAGGGAAAGGTTTGGCGGAGGTTATGTGTTCGGAAGGGGAGCGAAGGGTTTTTAGACAAATGTGGAAGACTGGGGTGCCGTCGAAGGTGAGGGCTTTTGTTTGGAAAGCACTTCTTGATCGTATTCCATCGCGTGTCAATTTGGGATTTCGGAATTGTTTACCTCCCGGTGTTGGAAGTAACTGTGTGTTTTGTTCGGAGTGCCCCGAGTCTACGTCTCATCTTTTTCTTCATTGTGATTTGGCCCGGAATGTTTGGTTGAGTTTGATGTCTTGGTTGGATTTGAGTTTTATCATGCCTCTGAACCTTTTTATTCATTGAGAGTGTTGGAATGGGGGACCTCTTAATAAGAAAATCTGGAATGGTATGAGGATGATTTGGGCGGCCGTGATGTGGTGATTTGGAAGGCGAGAAATGAGTGTATTTTTAATAATGACGCAAGGGTATGCTTGTGGTGTTGTCATTAGTATATGTCTGCGTCATTTCTCTTTTGGTTTGCTATTTTTGTATTGGGGTGGCTTTTAAGGGGTTTTTGTTCGAGGTGGTGTTTGTGTGGCAACCGATTTCCCCTTCTATGTTTTTTCCCCACCCGAGCTTATCAGTGTTTCTTGCACGGGCTGAAATGTGCATTTGATGATGTTTTGATGGCAAAAGAGCAATTTATCTTAGCGTGAAGCTTCTTCAATGCAAAAATATTGGAAATTCAAAGTGTAACAACCTAAATTCGTTGATAAAGGTACATAAACTTTCACCATAACTCGAGGAAAGATGGAAAGATAGATGCCTTTATGGTAGACACGTAAACATTTTTCTAATAGGGTTAAATATATTTTTAGTCCCTATAAATATACCAACTTTTCATTTTAGTCCCTCTAAAATTTTCTTTCAACTTTTAGTCCTTATAAAATTTTCAATCACTACTTTTGGTCCCTATTTTTAAGTTTATTTTTTTATTTTTTAATAAAATTGTGCAAAAATGTGTATAATATTGTAAAACAAATTCCCCAAAAAAGTTAGAATTTTTTGACAAAACATAAATTAATTATGAATTTTTAACCGCCAAAAATATAAAAATTCATATTAAATTCATGTTTTGTTAAAAAATTCTAATTTTTTTGGGGAGAGATTCTTATAATATTATGAATTTTTCTGCAAAATTTTATTCAAAAATATGAATTCTACTTATGAGTTTACTTTAAAAGATGAACCAAAAGTGAAGATGGAGAATTTTTGAGGGACTAAAAGCTGAAGGAAAATTTTAGAGGGACTAAAAAGAAAAGTTGGTATATTTATAGGGACCAAAAATATATTTAACCATTTTTAATATTAGATTATTGATGTTTCGAATTGGGCCAAAGCCCAACTCTTAGGTTCCAGGGTCCACTAGCTCAGGCCCAACAAAACATCCACCTAAAGTATAACACCCCAAATTCCCAACATAAAAATTCATACATAATTATCAGAGTATAACACAAATGGGATGTCACACATCATAAAAATTCTTAAAATAAAAAGAATAATAATTCTTCATCATAGAAATATTCAAATTTAGGAGCGGAATCATAATTCAAAAATCCTTAAAATAATTAGTTCTTGGCACAAAGGCCTCACAAGCATCTCAAAATTCAAAGATAGATCGTAAACATCATAATTAGTTCAACATGATACATAAAGGAATAGAATTCAATAAAACCCCTTCACGTTACATATCAGAGCATTTCCTACGACACCACAAGGACCTCTCACATCGTCGTACCTAAGCTTGATTACCTGCACTTGCCTACAAGACGGCAATTCCAACAGAAGGGGTGAGATTCACAACAATTATATTAACACATATTTCAAATATTTATGCTTAACAACAACAACAACAGTCATCACATATAACGAAAACATCTCAACACTCTCATATAACAAATCATCTCAAACATCTTCACATAACAAATCATCTCATAACGTCTTAGACACAAGACTCGACAAATGCAACTCTAAACGTCTCAAACATCATGCATGTGGTACCAATATTTAAGCTTAAATAAGCTTCACCGTCGCTTTGAGCAAATGCTCCACCGTCGCTTTGAGCAAAAGCTCCACCGTCTCAAATTATGCAAATGCATGGACTCAACTCTTTGCTACTTAAACAAGTTACACACAACATCTTAACATCATTTACGACTCTTGACTGACACGTGCAATTATAACAATACATGGCAGCAGTTCAGCACATTTAACACATATTCACAGCACATAATCATCATTGCAATATCATTCAAACGTCATTCATATATCTCACTTAACAAACATATAAATCATAGATTAACGCCAACAATTAAAAACATCTTAAAGCATCATTACAGATTGTAATTTAGGTCATAAAACATCTCTAACACTATCCAAAGGTCTACCCTCAAAGCCTCGTTCAAAACAGAATTACAAAACTCAAGTTATAGTGGTCTGAGACCACATTACTCGCTATGGCGAGTGGTTCTGCTCGCCTCGCGAGCGCTACATGGTACTCTGTTACCACTTTACTCGCTGCGGCGAATGGTTTGCTCGCCTCGCGAGCGATGCCGTTCTGCTCACCACGGCGAGTAGGTTTGCTCGCCCCGGCGAACTCTCGCAGAATAGGGTACGGGTTCGCTCAATCTCTCACCAAAACTCGTCCAATCCCTCATGTTATGCCTCTAATCTTTCAGAATTATGATCCTAGTGATTAACCTAGGTTCTGTAACACGTTTTTACAACAATTGACATCAATCTCACATCAAACCATCAAAATTCATCAATAACCCTAACCTATGAACTCTCTCAAACTCTTTCCCAATCCCTTAGTTAATCATAGACAATTGAATTACAGTATAATATAATCGAAGCTAGGCTCACCCTTACCTGGTAAGTTTGCAGAATCGGAGTTCCCTCTTCTCTGGCCACTTTTCTCCCTTTTGCAAAAGTCTGTAACGCGTACTAACTTTTCTCTAAACCTAATATCCTTCTTATATCTCTTTTCTAATCTCACTTATCCCACAAAACTCTATCTTATTATAAAAACAACCCCACCTCTCAAAATTATTATTATTATAGCACATCTTTATTTTCATATAAAAATATATATATTGACATCACATATCTTATTTCATTAAACAATAAAATAAGCACTACATCACAACATAGTCTCATACGTCACAAACATCATCAAAATCATATAATATATAATAATATACTATATACTCTAATAAAATAATTAAATAATCAAAGTGGGCGTTACATAAAGCTACCGACTACATGCGTATGTGTGGAGAGTCGTGATACACCAAATAATACGTTGATAGCACATATGAGCCCTCCACATGATCTAACGTTCACCCGACCATCGAGCAATAACGGTAAAATTGACGTATACATGTCTGAAAGTCTATAAATAGGTTCTCCTCACCAAAATTAGGTACACATTGATAGGCCGTAAGCACACAATTTTATCGCGAAATAAAAAGTATAGATCCCATAATGACTATGTTGATTACAAATTACTTTTCCTGTGGTGATTAGCTAAAAATATTGAAATTTTAGAGATTGATTTTTTTTTTTTTTATAGAAAAAGCAATAATACTAAAAGCGCATTAAGATTGTAGTTTCATCACAATGATAGAAACTCCAATCTCAATCCTTATTTGTTGTGGATATCAAGTTTCTAAATGATAAGTAAACCAACGTACCAATGTCTCTTTTCAGAGATATAATTGTGTATTTTGAACCAACACAAAATCCTATATTCATGGCAGAAGAATCGTTGACGAAATTCATTAAGATTAATTACCCCATATCACCTTAAGAGAAAGTAGATTTGTTTTTATGTTTCGAGGCTCTTGTTTAATCTTATATGTCTGACATCAACCTTTACATTTAAGCCCATTAATTGATGTTTATGATCATGTATTTTGTTCTTATATTTATTCATTCTTATTATGCCTATATCATGCTTCACCTTCGAGTCCTTCACTCGATGACTAAAATTGTGTAATTGTTATTCTATAGTACATACTACACATAAATAGCTATAGTCATATGATTATTTATCCCTATATGCCAATATAAACTTCACCTTTAAGTCTATTTAGGATTAGATAACCATACTTTTATGGTTACACATGAAGAATAATAAGATATTAACAGGGCCGTCTTAAACAATTTAAAGACCCCGTTATAATTTAAGATATTGGTCCAAAAAAAAAACAGAAAAAATTGATGTTGGGGTACAAAAAACAAAGGGTTTGGATTGGATTAAATGTTGAAAATAAATAATTTTTTTAGCCCCGTCATAAATAAATAAATAAATTCCCACATATATTTTTATAAGGGAATTTATTATTAAAAAAGACTAAGGTCAAAGAAGTTATAAACAAGAAGAAAACCGCTGAAGCGTTGAACTTCTTTTGTTATTTTCGCAACACTGAACATATATAACTCAGTATTTTATGGCATTGTATATAAAAAAAAATATTTTGGCTCCAAAAAAATTGAGGCCCGGTGTCATAGCCTAGCCTCGACGGGCTATGGGCCGGCTCTAGATATTAATATAAGGGTTTTAAAACCTATCATTGAACTTCTTTCCATAATCCCATGATTAAGGGAGTCTACCCACTCATGATAATAGTATACAATAAAATGAAGACATATGGAAGAAAATATCAAAAGAGAAAAGCTTACTTTGATTAAAACTGACCAAGTTCAAGAACTAAGAACAAAGCTTTTTGTAGCCTTTTATTTTTTGCTTGATAATAATTACTAGTATGTAATTATTTTGTCACTTGTATGTAATGTGTTTTTATATAAACATTTATAGTATATAATTATGTCCCTACTAATCGAAAATTTTGGATCCATCATTAGATGAAGTTCAAACTTGAATCCTTTGACATGTATTTTGAACCGTCACTAAGACCACATTTTAATAGCTTTTGCAATATTATCCAATATAAACTCTTTGTGATGAAAAATAATAACATTTCGAGCTTTACAAATAGCTTACACACAAAGCATCCACACCGCATGCAAAACAACTTGATGGACTTTCTGAGAAAAGCATAAATCACCAAAAGATTAATCAAGTTCCAACAAACCCCTTGACATTACACTACTAACACCCAACCAATCCATAACTAAATTCCAAAGCTTGACACTCTACAAATAAATGTTGAGCAGATTTAAGTAATTCGCTCACTAATAAAATGTAGCTTATGTGATGATTGCCTTTGCTTATAAAAAAAGAGAGAAAGAATAAGCGTTGATTGCCTTTCCAAAAGAAATCTTCCATGAACACATCCATGGGCATATCTTCTTAGAGTTACATCCATGGGAATATGAGAGGTCCGTCGGGGGTGAGCATCCATTAGTGCATTTAGACCGAGGTAAATGTAAACACATATGCGAATGTTTTTTGAGCTCAAAAGTCTTCATTACCTTGAACTGCGGTACCATCTTCTCATCCTAAATTTAAATAAATGTTTCAATAACAAAAATAAAGAACTCGCCACATCCCTCAAATAAATAATACTTTTGGTAACTAAATTTTTGTATGTATCCATAACTAAAAGGATGAAGAAACAAGGAAAGAAAACAATAGACTGAATAGAGTTGAATCAAAATTGCTAAAATATTGTTTACCACTATACTACAACGACTTGTTGGTCCATGAAACAAATTAAATCAACAAGACATCTTCCATAAAGGTCCTGCTTGTGGAACTGTGTGCATATTAGCAAATGGGAATTCAGGGTTTGTCTAATAAAAAATTGTTCTAGAAGATATGGTTTGTAAATTATAAGAGAACTTGGACCATCCATTTGTTGATTTTCTTCACTCGTAAGTTGAAATACGAAATTAGATATAAGCCACTTGCATTTCCATAACAAGCTCATGTCTGGTAAGAAATGAAAAGAAACTCGTGTTCTAATCTTAAGACCCGATCTGAAGGAAATGTGGCACATGTATCTCACATCGTAACATGGCAAGTTGTACTTAAAATTATAAAATGTTAGGTTGGATTCCTTTCCTTGAATTGAATGCAGTAGTAGCTACTGACTTATCCTTAAAAACAAAACAAAAAAAGGGTAAGGTGGTACTGATTCTATAAAGTCCATGAAATGTGAAGGGAACAAACACAATCACTTAACACTTATAATAAAGTATAAACTAGTAACTTGAAGAAAAAAAGAAGGTACAGTGGCACTAATACTATAAAGTACATGAAGTGTGAAGAGAACAAACGTATCGAAGTACAATAAACAAGATGTTTGAAGAATAGAAAGAAAAAAATTAATTGGGGTGAGAGAGGCTCGAACTCTCGACCTCAGGATCACTCAGAAGCTATGAGACCTACGCGCTAGCCAACTGCGCCACCACCCCTATGATATTGTTTGCTACACCAAATTAATTTATATATAAAACGGTTTATATATAAAACAATGAACTACTTCTATGATGGGCCTTTTTCTTTTGGTTGGTATAAATACATGCTAATTTTTCTTTCTTTACTTTCATATGTATCTATCATCCGGTAGCGTTTAGCCTGGGAATACACAGTTCTTTCCCACTATGGGAAAGTTTTTTTTGTCCATTGAATTAATTAAAGAGCATAATTTTATCATGGACACTCAATACAAGATCTTTTTTACTCTCTTTCATGCCTCTCTCACCCACCACTTCCAGCAATCTCACTTAACTCATTTGAGAACATTCTACCAAGCACCTTACTATTTATGGTAGAGAAACCCTTTAAGCTCGGATCCAATTCTCTGGTGTTCAAAGACTGAAATTTTTGTTAAAAAAACTGATTTTTTTTCCAACAAAACCCAAGAAAGTTCATTTTTGCTTGTCTTGCTCAACTCACAATTGGCAATAGCTGCGATTGTTGCTCTCACTCTTTATCCTTTATCCAGATCTGAAAAACTACCATTACTTTTTTCTTACTATACATGCAATTCAACTCAACAAGAGATTGTAACAACCGTAAGGTTCCTCAACAGGAACAATTGAGAGATCCGTTTTCATCAATCATCATATATACAAATTTTAATTGGGATTTTTTTTATTTTATTTTACCATGCTTTTTGGATCTTTTTGGTTTTCTTCTATATGAGTTCTAATTTTTTGTTCTAATATTTGAACTTTGTGGTTGTATTGAATAAAATGAAACAAAAATTAGTTTATGAGTTCTAATATTGATAAATGAAAAATCTTGAAAATTTGGGATTTTGCAAGAAACTCAATTGAAAATTTTGAAGATGAATGATTCATTGGAATAACACTAGAAAATTTGGAATTCCAGCAAATCGGTGAAGACGAAGAATTCATAAGAAGGTTGTTGCAAGAAAGGCCAAAATCAATATACCTGGGAAGAAACGGGAATTCAAGATGAATGAGAAAATTGGGGTTCATGGGTTCATGACAATATGAAAGAGAAAAAAATATAACGTAGACAGACCATGGTAAAATCAATACTCCTCTTTAATCTAATGGCCAAAAAAAACTTTCCTATGATGGGAAACAACTCTCCATTCCCATGCTAAACTCCACCCTATCATCATCCTACTTTTTTTTTGAAGAAATATATATGTTTTTTCCCTAACTTATTAGGCTAATTTGCATTGGATCATATGGAGTGTATGAGTCCCTATGCGTTTAACCTAGTTGATAGAGAAATCACATTATATATGTAGAAGTCGTGGTTTGAATCTTGGATTTCAACTTATTCATTTTAAGAGGTGAAATTCTAGCTATTAATCTACTTAAAAAAATAATAATTAATATGTAAGTATGACCAACCATATTAATATTTAAAGATAAAAAACGAAAATATAAGTTTCTGAAATTGCAATGGTCGGTCAATTTAGTTCTTTAAATTTATGGAATAGTAATTTAGCCTAATAAATTAGAAGACATCAACCAATTTAGTCCTTTTTTTCCCTTCAAAGTTTGCACTATTACTTTAAAAGAAGTATGCTTGTTTTGTTGGAGCAAAAGTTTATTTAAATCAATATGTATGTCTTTTAGGGGAGGGGCTAAATTTATAATATTTCGATATAAGACTAAATTGATTTTAATTTAAGAGACTAATGAATTGTTTAGTAAATTATGAGGAATTACATTTATCCATCCTTAAGTAAAATATCTATTAAATCAATTTTAAAATGCGGGAATTAATATGGGTCTGGAAAAAAAAGAGTGGGGCAATAAATGTTAAAGATCACATTCTCTAACACGAATTTTCATTCTCTCCCTTATATTTATTTTTGTTGTTTAACTCAATTGATTTGAACAATTCATATTATGTAAGGACCGATTTTCTTCATTTTCTTTGTTATAGTTAAATTTTTTATTTTCTTCATTTTTAATCTCCATCATTAAAATACATCAATCATTTTTCTTCATAATTTAACTTTCTGTTTCTTTTTCATGTTTGACGGTTAAATTTCCACTTAAAAAAAATGAGGAATTCTCAATGGAGTGAATCAAAATCCTTCTAACACACATTCTCAAAACATTGAAATTCAATGAATTCTACCGAATTTTATATAGGTCTCATGTCAATTTGACGGGGCTACATAAATTTCAACCAATAAAAAAAAAGTGTTGGGATATTTGTGTTAGAGGGTTCAACGTTGATAGCACTCCTTTTAACTCTTTGTTATCTTGTTGATTTGGGTAAGACATTATGGAAGGACAATAAGCAATGAAAATTTCTTTTTAACTTCAAAAATTGCTTTCTAACAACTCGAGAATACTATAATGTCCCCAACGACAATTAACCACCACTTGCTAAATAAACCAACAGCGGTTAACTATCGCAGATGGTAAAAGCCAGATAACCATTGATGGAGACATTATTGTATGTTCAGGGTGTTAAAGAGAAATTTTTAAAATGACATGAACAAAATTTGTAAGCAATAGACGTGGCTACGCACGAAACCCTTTCCTTTCTTCTCTCCATCTCAATGTCAAAGCGTGTATGCTTAGGGGCTTGAATTGGAATACTTTGTGTTTAAGGTCGGTTGGATTTTTTTTTGAAATTTCATTGTTTTGTGTCTTTACCTATTTCAAGATAACAAATATGTATTAAAAATTATTGTTGAGAGTTGAAACGGTAAATTAAGAAGTTGGATTATCTACTATTAAGTCTACAACAATGTTCCATTCGAAAAAGAATTAAAAAAAAATCTACCATGTCTACAATGTTAACCCCGAGTAGATTTGATGGTTATGGCTTGAAACTAAAATGTGCTTCTATTTACATCTCAGGTTTGAATCCTTCAAATGTTAACAAAATCTTTGCCCAACTTCAAATGGAAAAGTGCTTATGAACGATGGAATTAATTCTTAAATTAATCAGTTCTTAGATAGAATATCGACTTTTTTTTTCTTCATAAAATAAAGTCCACTACAATGTTTTAAAATTTAATTGATTTTGGTACTTAGATTCGCTCAACCCAACTGCTATCATTTGGAAGTGCTCATGTATCATTCGCTAGTTAGTTGAAATAGTATCAATAAATAATTGATGGTTTTCTCTCAAAAAAATAATTGATGGTTTATGGTCCTGTTAGACATTAGACCACTTTGATAGCTTTAATTTTAAGTGTATACAAATAATTGGTGGACTAATGCTACAAGTATACTTTTTCAATATGTGTTTACTTCTAAGTAGACAAATAATCGATAGTTATATTTTTGACAAAGGTTGTTGTATTAATCCAGGCTCAATCAGAATCTAATCAAGTAAAGAAGATGGAAAACCCATATGAGGTTGGTCTAGTGGTTAACTTGGGATTTTGGAGTGTGTTTCTTTCAAGGTCTCAGGTTCGATTCCATCTAGTGACAATTTCGGTGGGCAAGTTCATACAGAGGATCAAGCTTAGAACGGGGCCCCCGCAAGTGGATGGTGAGACTGATCCCCCTCGAATTAGTCGGCCCTTGGATCGAATACCGAATTTAAAAAAAAAAGTAGAGGAGATAGAAGATACGAAGAAAAACCCTCTGAGAGTTAGGATTAGGGCCAACACAACAGGGTGAAGCCGGGGACGGGTCTAGGGTTTTGTTTTAAATGTGGCTAAATTTTATTCATATCAAAATACTTAAACATTATATATTTTCTTATAATTATTTTATCATTGTTTTTAATTTTAGTAAAAAGAAAAACATTTTTTGGCTGTTATGTTCCTACTTTAAGATCTGAAATGCTTAACATGTTTTTGAGGGTTATATAGAGTGGTTATGCCGTTCGGATTCTATAATTCGAACAAAGTAGGACGCACGAAAATTTTTATATAGTGTGAAAAGAATGTTCCTTTTATTTTTTGTTTTCTAAAAACCTAATGGAATCTCAATGGCCCAACATTTTTTAAGATGTCATCCATAAGACCCAAGGTCTTCTCTTTTGATTCATTTTAACCTAGAAAATTATAGTGCAGCAACAACCTTCTTCTACTGTTGTCCAGATCATGAAAAATGTCATATCTCCTTCTTGTGAACATATCCTCTCTCCTTCTACTGCTTTATCCAGATCCTCTTTCTATTTTCTAAAATGTTCTCCAATTAAGTCTTTTGTAGAACTACATTAATAAAATTTGTGAATTCCAAAAACTCAAGTATAAACTATGTTTATAACATGAAAAAAATGGAGAAAAAGCATTTGTGGCTATAGTCGAATCATGCCCAACATTGGATCCGCCCTTGGGTGAAGCATGTACGGTTAAGGGATTCTCATCACTATAATCCAAAGTTGTCCTCATAATCCTAACCAGCCTAACATATATGGAGGACTAGAAAGAACAGTGATGATAACGTGCATGGCTGTCCATTTTTGTTATCATTTTTATGATGTTGTATTTTTACTTGACATATTGATGTAATTTTAATATTCAATTTAGTTGTTGATGATTAGATAAATTCTTCTCATCATCAACAACTAAATATATGTGTGTGTGTGTGTGTGTGTGTGTCAAATGTGAAGAATTAAACTTTATTGTCGATGGAGTTATTGCTGGTGGTTAATACTATATTGGAGTTGAGACATTGTGGTTTCTCATCAACCATGTAATTTCTCTGGATTTTAGGAATTTTAGAGAAACCGATGAACGAAAAAGAAAATTATAGTATGATTGATGGATCATGTTGACAAATCATTTACTTGTTACATTATAAACATATTACTGGTCACTGGATTTTGTTGTACATGTAACCATGGAAGGTGTTGTGTGGGGTTTTGGCCTATTTGGGAGTTGGCTTTGATTTTAGCGGTTACCTTTTATTGATTTTGGTGGTAGTCCTTGGTTGGGTGGTGTCTTTGTCCTACGAGATGTATGAATTTTCTTTTGGGTGTTCCGTCCATATACAACGCCGCGCCCTTTGGTATGTTGTTTCTGTTTTGCCGGTCTTTGTTTTATTAATAATTTTGGTCGGATAGAGTCTTATTTAGGTGTTGCATCTTGAGATTATTTATTTAGTGGCCATATTAAGAAGTAAGTTATTAGCTTGAAAGCCAGTTGCAAATAGTTTTCTTCAAATTAAAAATACACATTAGATCAATAGTAATGAGTTTTTGAACACCTATTAATGGGTTTTGGTTTTTTTTACGGTGGATTCATGTCGTAATTCACTTGATGATGTATATGTTCGATAATTTTGATAAATATTAATTAGTTTTTGAACGTATAACATTGGCTTGTGTAGAATATTATGTAGGTCCAACTTCTAGGATCCATGATAGGTGGTAACTAGGGTTACAATGCCATCAATAAAGAGGCTAGATAATTTTTGTCATCACTAAAATAGTAACGCTCGTTTGCGATTTACCCCATTGAGAATCCAAACTCCAAAGCACATGATAAGGCAAAGGAAAACTCAATCTCAAATCTCGGTGAGTCTTATGCCTTCAAAAGTAAGAGTATTCTGATTATATATAATAACTTGATGATTGAATTTTACAAATCAATCAGGAGCTTAAACGGTACATTCACAAATTAAAGTGTACCAGTTCATTTAGGAAAATATCATTTCATAAGAAAAAAAACACTATTTAATTGTTTTTATAAGATCATACTTTTTTTTTCTTTTTACATTTTATGGTAAAAATATATTAAATATTCACTATTTTGAGTAATAAAAATTAAAAGTAACTGTCCACAAATTCTATCTCAATTGACAAAAATGTTGAAATTGTTAAATTGAATGTCATGACCAAAGTTCAAATTTCGACTTCTCCTCTTCTGCATGTGTGTTTCTGATGGCTATTGTTATTTTGTCACATCACCACATGCATATTCCATTACATTAAAGACCAAAAGGTGCAAATTCTTTAGTCAGTTGTTAGAATCAAGATTAGCAAGGAATATGAACAATTACGTGGTCACATCTCTAAATATAATTCTTTTGGACACACTAACACAAATTAAAAATGTAAACATAAAATAATTTAGTAACACACATTTTAAAATAATTAAATGATACATGTTGTTTTATGTGTATGCATAAATAATTTTTATTTAGTGTTGTTATTGTCCTAATATTTCACTAGTAAGAGAGAAACTTTTGTATGATCACAACCTCAAATATAAACTATTTGGATGAGAGTGATTACCCAACTTCGTCCTTAAATTTTTCAAAATCAGCCAAATTCGTCCTCAAATTTGGCGAAATGTCTAATCCATCCATGAATTTATAAAATGTCAATCAAATCAGTCCATGCGTTAAGTTGGCATGTTAACGGAGGTGACGTGTACTGTTAACCTCTTACAAGGCTTACCACGTTAGATGCGACGCAAGCAGAGACTAATTTGGCTGAAAATGATGAAATTACCAAGGACCAGATTGATTGATTTACAAAAATTACAAATTTCCCAACGTCTCTTTCTTCCCCAAATATATAAATTTGGAACCCTAATTTTATAATTTGTCATCTAGAGTTCAAAATTCCCAAAGTTTCTTCCGTTAATTGATGACAAAGTTCTTCCTCAATTCAAAAAACATAAAAACCTAATTTTTTGATTGAATTCGAAATTCAAAAATCCTCAAAAATTGTTCAAGCTTTGGTGTTCAGAAATGACGGGTGGTGAACGAATGGGCAAAAACAACTTTAACAGTCGGTCTTCATCTTCAAGCTCTATGTTCAATAGTGATGTGAGAGTGCTTGAATGTTGGTGTCATAGAATTTGTGTTGTAAGAAAAGCCAACACTGTCAATAACCCAAGGAAGGTTTTTTTATGCTTGCCCTATGCCAAAGGTTTGTTTAACAATTGTTATGTGAATGGTTGTAATGAGAAGAGGTTGTCAACAAATGAATTCAACCCTTCTGTCAAAATCTTTCCATCAAATTGATCCTTCTATTGTTTGTCTATGCATCAAATCGATCCCTAAATTAATGAAAAATATCATCAAATAAGTCTTTGAATTATCACAACATATATTAATGTGATCCTTGATGCATATATTTGCTGAACAAAGTAAAAAGTAAAAAGACAGACACTTTGATTGTTTAAAATACCATCATAAGTCATACATTTGATGTTCATATGTCATTACATAGCCAAAAAAAGAACATTACATAGTCATCAAGTCATGAGTCTTACATTCGATGTTCATAAGTCATTACATAGCCAAAAAGCATAAATTAAACAAGTCCAAAAACATAATTTAAACAAGCATCACTGCTTTGGAAATCATAGGGTTGAGATAAACTCCATGTATTAGGGGTAAGTAGAAGCGGATGGCCCGTAACTTGGATATGAAACTCTAATAACTCCATGAGCAGTTGGATTTTGTGGAGCAAGAGCCTTCATTGGTGTTTGTTTATGCATGTCATTTGAAATCATTGGTTGTCTCATGCCATATCTCTTTGAACTCATTCCCTAAAATAAAATCAGATCTTAAATTATAACACTATCTATCAAATCAGTCCTTAAATTCTCACAATAAGTATCGAATCGATCCTTATATAAGGGTATAATTAGAAACTCAGAAAAAATGACAACTAAAAAGTAAAAAGTACAATTTTTACCATTTCCATCAAATTGGTCCTTGTACACGTGGCTTCTTTGTTGACACGTGCACAGGACAACACAACATGCAAGAGGACACATCATCATCAATAAGAGAGCTTTTGGACGGAGGGACCATTTTGATGGACGTTTGTGAAATTCAGGGATGAATTAGACATTTCGTAAAATTTAGGGACGAATTTGACTGATTTTTGAAAATTCAAGGATGAAGTTGGGTAATTACTCATTTGGATGACATTGCACATTATAATTTTGCAATCCTATAAATTAGTTGAATGCTCATAAGAGCATGGGTGACTCGGAGGGTGGGCAAGAGAGATGATAACCAAGGACAGCATTTTTTAAGAAGTATCAAAATATTATCTTTACTTAATAGTAAATACTATGTAGATATATTTATTTTTAACTTGTTTTAATTAATTTGATTAAAAATATATTTTTCGAGATACTTGATTATTAACGAATCTTTAACAACAAAAAATAAAAAGACATTCAAATAATGAAAAAGATACAACTTTATTAATTTATTTATAACATCTAAAGTCTTAGGACCGACCTTGTCAGAAATACTGTCCGAGAACCAAAATTTTCAAACAATGCATGTATGACATTTCTGTTTGACGTAGACAGTTGTAAATTATACGCTCGCATGCTGTGTCTTTTTACGGCATCAGGTACTCGAATTGATGTTTTTCTCAGTGAAGGAATGGATTCAATTGAAGTGGGAAAAACAGTGCAGCCTTTTCCGTGAGAGGATGCCAAAAGCTGTTCATCTTTTTGAGTTAGGCTTAAAATTGTAGGGCACTATATGTTTAGAAAAAAGTTGATCTTTCACTGTTTAAGCCTTGTAAAATTCCTGTTACTTGCAACCTGAATTAATGGTGCAGGGGAGAGTGATGAGAAAAACCATCATTGCTAAAGAGCAAGTGAAAGTTTTGTTCATTGTCATGGGCCCTAAAATGAAATGTCAAACGTTACGGTATCTAATTTTACAGAAAGCATGCCCCTTAAAAATCTCCCAAAATCCAATGAATAATCATTTGAGTTTTATTTAAATGAAATCTAGTAGTTTATATAAAAAGTTTAATGTGAAAAAGTGTATCCACTTTTGTGAAAATAATTTTCCATGGTTGATGTGAGTTGTGACTCACCTTTATTAAAAAAAAGGACTCAATTTCTTTTTAATGCCATTTCATGTATCTTCTCTCACTTGCTAATGTCTCATCATTCTAATTTTAAACTTCTTCAAGCAAAAATAATTATAATTTTAAACACCCAAAGGTGAAATCATGAAAAAGATCATGATATATCAATCAATGAAACGAAAAAGATTAGTAACTTTTGGATTGATATAATATCCTGCCTGGTCCAGCTCTTTCATGCAAAGGCAAGTCACTTTTACTTCATAAGTTATAATAACCATTCCAGCTGAGTGCTTCAAAAAAATTCATAATTGAACATTATATTAGTGGCTGCAATGTGTTGTCATATTAAGGGCTTATTTAAATTTGTCGCAATGATGTTTATTACCAACAAAACAAATTGATAAAAAAAAAAGCTTAAATATGAATTTCATCCCTGCAATTAGGGGTAGTTTGAAATTTCATCCCTGAACTTACTAATCCTCCCATTTTGCCCCTGCAAATATTAATCATTTGAAAATTCGTCCATTAACCCACTTAATGACTGCCACGTCATCAAATTAGAAAAATGGCATGGGAAAAGACAAAAATACCCTTTTTTAAATAAAAAATTTGAGAAAAAAAATAAAAAATCATAAAAAAAATCTGATTTTTTTTTTAAAAATCATAAAAAAATTCCAATTTTTTTTAAAGATGAAGAAAAAAAGTGGAAATTAGTTTTTTAAATCTGAAAATTAGTTTTTCGAAAAAAATAAAGTAATATATAATTTTCAAATTAATAAAAATATAATTTTTGAAAATTTAGTTTTCACTTTTTTTTCCAAAAAAAATTTTCAAATTTTTTTTATGATTTTTAAATTTTTTGTCCAGATTTTTTATTTTATTTTTCAGATTTTTTAATTAAAAAAGGGTATTTTTGTCTTTTCCATGCCATTTTTCTAATTTGATGTCGTGGCAGTCATTAAGTGGATTAATGGACGAATTTTCAAATGATTAATATTTGCAGGGGCAAAATGGAAGGATTAGTAAGTTCAAGGATGAAATTTCAAACGACCCCTAATTGCAGGGATGAAATGCATATTTTAGCCTAAAAAAAACAACAACAAAAAGATGTAATTAAATAGTTAATAGTATTGCTTATTCTCTCTTTAAAATTTTAATTGCTAATTTATCGCTCAGATTGATTCAAATGTGATATATATATATATATATATATATATATATATATAAAGAGGGGGTAGAGGATGCTATATTGGTATAGAATAATCATGCTGGGCATGAGTAGTTCGAACCATCATTTAAAATCTCACAATCACTTATGAATAGGAGAATCAAATCACATAGAATGGACGTGCCAGCCTCAATGTTAACATTAGGCAGCTGCCAATAGCCAGAGGGCGATTTTTTTTATTTTAAAAAAGGCAAAATCAAATTATTATTTTTGCCATTCTTTTGTTTATTTGGTGTGTGAAATGTGAACAATGAATTTCTAATTTCTTAAAACAATTATCTAATGTTTTCTACCAGCAAAATGCCAATATTGTTTAAAACGTTTTGATTTATAATTTCTAGAAGAATATTTTTTTTATAATAGATTTCTTAAACAATGTCCTTGCAACACTTGTTTTTTTTTACAAAGTAAAATGAGATATATATTAACAAAAAACGGTAATCCCGCCGGCACAAGATGTACTAGAGAGACTATTAGAAGTTTACAACGTTACAAATAAGACAAAAACGACATCAATCAATACTCAAACAAACTAACAGATTTACCCACCATATATGATAGTCAAAAGAAAAGCTACATTACTTTGCCTCCAGCTACCAGAAAGAGATCAATTTTACTTTATCTAACAACTGCATAATTAATCTAGAAATCCTATTATTATTTTTCTGTCACTTGTTAGTATGACCTTTATTTAGATTGAATTGAATAGTATGAATATACCAAGTAGTCCTTAAAAATTATTAAAGGCAACAATTTAGTCCTTGCTAATAAGATGTTGGAGATTAAATCGACCGATTTAAAAAAAAAAGAAAATAAATTGACATATTTCATATAATTTTAGAACTGGTTATTATATTTTCAACTTTTATGTACTAAATTCAAGGGAGAGTGATAGTTCATGAACTTATTTCCTTTACAAATGTTGACGGTCTAAATTTAAATTGATTAGTTTATGGATTTATTTATCTTAGGACATGCTAGCATTTTCCTTTTAGTTTTTTTTAAGGAAGCATTTTTCTTTTAGGTTAAAGAGAGATTAAGGTCGTATTCATATAATTTTTTTAAAAAAAAAAGGAATATGAACTCTAACCAATTAAGGGTCTACACATGAACAAACAATCAGTTATATCTTTGTGAGATTAGGACGAACATAATTAGCGCATTTTAATTTTAAAAATCATATGTAAGACTTTCCATTTTCTACAAACATTAAATCCATCAAAGTATAAAAATCTTTTAAAAGAGTGTTAATAGACGAACATGCACGCGTACGACTTTTCTTTACACCTTCAGACTAACTAAAGCCTGTGACGCGATATAAAAACAGACAAATATGATGGAGAGAAAAATCAATGGATACTTTTATATGCAACGTCGTTTTTTCCCCAACCAATTGTATTTCAAGTACTTTTTTTTGAAGGGAATCAATTGCATTTCAATTTTAATAAAAAATAAAAATACAATGAAACATATTGGCAACTATTTTGGTACATCATGTCATGGATGTACATTTTCTACCATATATGATGTACTCTTATTTGGAGTGATTATTGCGCATGTATATTGTACGAGGAAAAAAAGACCATGCCTGCGATAATCTTCCTAAAATCGAATAGAAAATCTAAAACATGCTAAGTATTACTAAAAATACATTAATTTTTTGGTGAACTTGAAATTGTTTTATAAACAAATCACTCCATTTAGTATTGGCCATTGACCAATAAGCTTTATAGTAGTCTGATTAACAATTATTAATATACTCAATCTTTTAGTTAACAAAAACAAGAAGGGGCCACATAATTTTAATTTCGATAATTATTGAAGGTAATCAGTCAAAAACATATTTTTTGATTAAGTCTAAAAAAGTTGAAGTTAGTGAAATGACAGAATCACTAATCAAATATTAGGAATTCAATATAAAAAAATAAAAATAGTACTTGCAAATGATTATCATATAATATACACACTTTTTTAGAAACAAACTCACAATTATTATTTTTCTCTTCATTTGCTGGAGCCTGGATGTGAGAATAATCTAAATTTTAAGATATAATACAGCTTCAAAATTAAATCCATGTCTTTAAATAATGTTTTTCTTTCTATACATGAATCTATTTTTATTTTGCATGCTCATCCGCATTCTCTCCTGCCAGATACATTAGAGACTCTAGTACCAAGCTATAATACTTTTATTCTAAGACAAATATTACACACACAAAATAAAATGACGAGTAAGTTTATGAGTCCTACAAAATAAAAAGTGTCAAAAATATTTAATGAGAAATCCAACAAATAAATAAACTATAAAAAATAGACAACATTGTTAAAATTTCTTTTATCAGAATTATGTTTTTTTTTTGTTTTAATTTTTTAACGTTTTTTTATGAAGTTTCTTTAAAAAAAACGTTTTTATGAAGTTATTCTCCACACTAGTATAATTGATTTAATATTTATAAAAAAAAAAATGAGAGATAGAGTGTATGAAAAGAAATTTATTACTATTCCCATGTGATTTTATACACGAGCATAATTATGACATGAAATAGCTATAATAAAACACATCTTGTCAACCAAATATATAAAGAAATGTCTAAGAAAACATATCTTTGATTTTGAAAAAGAAGATTTCGGCGGCTAACACCCCCAATCTTGCCACCAATTACTCCTAGAATCTACAATTTTATATTAGTCCTTAAATTAAACAAAAAATGTAGAAGAATAATGATATACTATAAACTATATTTAGAGTACTAGAGGCTGCAACTCAACAGATACAGCCAACGATCTCAATGATAATCATCTCACACTTTTCAAAACCATAGTCATTATATAAAATACAAAAAATGAAACAAACAACAAGCACCATTGTAAAGCAAAGCTCTAGATACAAATAAACATTGAAAACTCCATGTTTTCTTTTGTATATATTGCTATATAATATATATGATGATTAAAATTTAAAAGCCATATTGAGATGAGAAATGATGAGTAGAGAAAGCCAAACTATATAGCCTATAGTTGCTACTAATTATATACGCATAATTCTAAAGGACTCAGAGAAGAGAAGAAAATAAAATAAAAATGTTGAATTAATTTGATTTGATGGTGGTGGTTTATGATGATGAAGATACCAAGATTCTCCATTTCATGCATTTAGCTTTGTACTTGTACCAGCATCATTTGCTTTGCTTTAAATAAAGTGTATAAAATTATATGTACGAACCTACCTTCTTCTTCCATTCGTTTAAGAGAAGTTAATTTATGTTGTTAATTAATCAGAAGAAGAACAATTAATCCATGATTCCACCGTACCTTCACCTCTTGTAGTTGTAGCCACTGCTACACCACATTCTTGTCCTTTCTCTATACCAAATTCTGATGCATTAGAAGAATTCCTCTCTTGAATTCTTCCTCCACCACCATCATTGTCTCCATTAATACTAGTAGTACTACTCGTTCTCTGACCCCACTGATCCTCTCTTGAATTTATGTTGTTGTTGTTGTTCACTCTCTCCGATGATGCCGGAACCATGTTTTGTTGATGAAGAGCACCAATGTTGTTGTTGTTGTTGTTAACATGGGCATGGGGATGACTCAATCCTAGTTCCTCAAAAACACCCATTTTTGGCGAGATTTCCAAGGAGGGTTGATGGGCCCCATGTGGGTATTTTGTAAGTGCTTGAGGTGAAATTGATTGGAAACCGAGAATTTGGTTGTGTTGCATGAGAGGATGATTATGGTAGTTAATGGACGCTGAATTAGTTGAAGCTAAATTTTCCAAAGATGGAAAGGAAGAAGAAGGGATTTGAGAAAAAGAGTAATGAGGTTGAGGTTGAGGTTGAATTTTCTGAGCAAAAGGACGAAGAAGATAAGGTGGTGCTTGAAGAGGAGGAGGGTCCATCTGAGAAGACAAAGATCTTGAAGATACAGAAGAACCAAAAAGATCTAATCTAGTTCTTGGAAAAGGTGAAGAAAACGGTGGTGCTGGTATACCAGTAAATTCCTGAACCATGGCTCTGAAATTTGTAGTATCTGTAGTGAGAACTGTAGTAGGTGCACGTCTTGAAGCTCTTGATCTTTTCTTCGGATTTCTTGCCATGTTGTTGTTAAGATTTTGTTGATCATTGGTGAGTGATATTCCTCCACGTGAAGTACTTTCTTGTGGTAGAGAATGGTGTTGTTGTTGGTGTGTGGTGGGTATAGAAGCAACGTTTTCTCTTGTTTGACCAGCTGCTAATTGACTCAACAAAAAAGCTTGTTGATGATGATTCTGTTGAGAAGATGAAGAAGGTACCATTAAGCTACTAAGATCAGTATTGTTTGGTTCAGATCTACCTGTAGCTTTAGCCCACATCATATCAAGGTTTAGAAATGAGTTTTGGTTTGGGTTTGATGATGGTGAACCTTTTTGTAATGAATCCATATAATAATTTACCAATGGATCAAACATTTGATGTTGTTGTTGTGGTAAAGAAGATGGTATGTTTAGAACATGGTTTATTCTTGTTGTTGTTGGTGGTGGTGGTTGATTGTTTAAGAGTGCAGAAAAATTATTTGAATCCGTTCTTGAATCATAGTCTTCAATTTCATCACCACAGCTTGAAGATTGCATACTGCCACTATTTCCAGAATCCATGATGAGTGAGAGTGCAGAGAGAGAGAGAGAGAGAGAGAGAGAGAGAGAGAGAGATTTTGCTTTTTTCTTTAGCTTTTTTGGTTTGGTTAGTGTTGGTGCTTACACTACTACTACACATACCCCTCCATATTTAAGTGGTTCGTACAAGGCTCAGAGAATGAGGTATGGGACAAAAGAAAAAAACATGAGAAAGGGTTGTTTCTGGAGTTTGGTGATAATTATGGATTCAGAAAAAGATAGTTTTCTTTCTTTCTTCAGAATATTGTACTCATCACACACACTCACACCCACGTTTTTTCATTCAAACTTCAAACCTCTTTGGATCTGAAAAAAAAGAACCGTACACTGTGCTTTCTTTGTTTGACTAACTATTATTACTAAATTTGTCTTTGAGCCAAACGAAAGAAAAAACATGTATACGTATAAATGAACATACAAAAGGAAATAATCAAAAGAATATTTAATTCTTGCAGTTACAAGGGAAGATGTGTAAACACAAACTTACTCTGTTTGTTTGGATTCTTTGTATTAGGGTTTGTGTCACATGTCCAAAAAAAGGAAGAGAAAGAGAGTAGTATGTGAAGGTGTGTAGAAGAAGAAAAGGATAGTTATTTAGCTTTTTTGTTTATGTTTCTGGGAAAATATCAGAGTGGGGTAGCCATAAGAGATGATGAATGGTGATGAAAGGCTTATGTGGTCAAAGTATGTGAGAGTTGTGGTTTTTATTTGCAGTGTGATTTGGAGAATAGATATACGACGATGATATGATGAAGGTTAATTACATTATTTAATGAATCATTAATTTAATAAGATATTTAATTTAATTTCTTGTTTGTATTATAGATTTTATTTTTTTACTAGGAATAATGAGGTGGGCATGCAGTCAGATTGGAGTGATGGTTGTTGAGTTGCGTAAAGAGAACTACCATATCTACCTTTTCTATACGCTTCAATAAACCAATACAAATTAATACTTGCATATATCATATCTAGATGTTACCAACAAAGTATATAATAACATCTAGAATCTAGATTTACACATTAAAGGGTTATTAAAAAAAATATTTGCACCTAAAATAATTTTACAAAAAAAAATAATTGCACATAAAAAGGAGATTATTATATTATATATGATGACAAACACGTCAAACCTTATATACCCGTCAATGATATTAAAAACGAAGAAATGTATACATTGACATTTCCAATAGAATCAGTCCAAAGATATATATTTTTAGGGTACATTTGATTAAGTCAGAGGCAACAAAATTATCAAATCAAATAAGTAAAAAAGCTGAGGAAAAATGTAAACCTAATATGCTCCACTTTTAGATGATCGTTTTCCTATAATTTAACTTTCTTGCGGCCATGATTCATCTATGCTAAATTGCTACATCTACAAAAATAAATGCTAAATTGCTTGAATCAGTTGAACAACATCATAAGTTCGCTCCAACAATCCAAACTAACACTAAAAAGGAAGAAAACGTTACTAGATGATTATTAATCAGTGATAAAGGGCCCTTCTCCATTAATATATAGATAGATTTTTTTTGTTGGTAAGAATAGACAGGTCAAATTTAATAATCCTCTAAATAATAATCTTGATTTTTATTTTCTGTCATAGAAAAATTAAATATTTTTTCGGATTAAAATGGTATGCATGGCCAACGTAAAAAAATATACTATTAATAATAATAAGCTTTTTTTAGGAGAAATAATAAACTATTTTTTAATGAAGGGGAAATTAAAAGCTTTTGATAGTTCAAAATATTTGACTTTAATATATCTACCTTAATTTCATATAATAATTTATGATTGATGGACAAAATGACAAGTAAACAGTTTTAAACTCAGATCATAAAAATTAATCTAATTTTTTTACACTCATGTTCTTATTAAAAAGTTTTATGAAATTTATATACCTTCAATGTGCATTATTTTGTTTATAAATTACTATAAATATGATTTTTTTTTAAATCTTTTGTGCGTCTATACATGGCAGGGCAGGCTGCGGAATTTTGAACCCATTGGAGGCGTGGATGAGAACACTAATTCTAATATGACCTAATGAACAAACGTGGGTGCACATTTTTTTAGGGAATTAGGGGCAGGAGAGAAAAATTTACTTGCCCCGCCCATTTTCATACCTTCTGATCGAGAAAAACAAAATGAATATTGCCTCTAAAGACTATTAAATCGTTTGAAAGTCAATTTTATAGTGCATAAGTGAGACAAATCCTACTTTTTATATAAGTTAGTTTTTACCGTTTGATAACTAAATCTCTTTATTATGTCAAGTGAAATATGATATTATTTGTTGATTTAATGATGAAAAATATATTTATGAGCGGTGCAAAACTATTTTGCCCCTACATTATTGACAAAACCTCTTTTAAATTGTTCCCTTTTGTCCTTGACCGTTTAGAGATATGAGTTGAAAATATGGATGTTGGAATTTAACTTATTTACAAAATCAGTTTTGAAACATTTTTTATTTAATCAAATTCAACATTAGGTGATAGAATGGATTAACTTATTCTAACATGAGTAAAATTTTGGCTAATTTATAATCTTTAAAACCTAAAATAAATATAAGAGACGAAACATGCAATCAATCCAATAAAAGTCTAAAAAACGAATATTGCCTCTACATATGTTTAGATCTTTTGAAAGGTCCATTCTATCATATACAAGTAAGACAAATCTTGTATGCATAAGCTAGTTTTCATGATCACTAAATCTCTTTATTAGATCAAATGAGATATGATGTGATTTATTGATCTAATAATAAAAAATAGGCTTAAATAGGTCTTTCGTCCCTGCAAATATAAGTCATTTGAATTTTGGTCCCTGCAAATATATGTCATTTGAATTTTCGTCCCTGAAGTTACTAATCCTTCCAATCTGCCACTGCAAAATTTAATCATTTGACTTTTGGTCCTAATTAGGTTTTTTTTGTTGAGGTGGGTTGTCATTAGCGACGTGGTGCCCATGTGGCAAGTGATGATTGGGCGAGGTGGTTGGTTTAAATAGGTCTTTCGTCCCTGCAAATATAGGCTATTTGAATTTTCGTCCATGAAGTTACTAATTAGATGTAATTATGACCATTTTTTCAAATGATTAGTATTTGCAATGGCAAAATGGAATGATTAGTAACTTCAGGAACGAAAGACCAAACCTCCTTTGAATTGTACCAATTCTTCTACATATTTGGCTGTGTTCTGAGCAAATAGTTTTTCCCTCGTGTCATTGCAAGTATGTTTTTCCATATTGCTTTTTGTTTTGGCTGAACTATTGTTTTTTTTTTTTTACGAAATTATTTTATATTAGTTATACTCTGCTATATTATATGCATATATACTTCTGATTTTTAAAATGATTATATAGATAATCAACTTGGTTTGCAGAATATAAATAGCGGTCCTTGTCATTTCTACGTGTAATATCTAAATGCCTTTTCCTTTTTGATATATACCTATGGTCTGTATTTGCCCCCTATATATATAATAATATAACCAATCCATACCCTAAATATATAAATGTACACGATTCTCACGTCTTCTAGGTCTACACGTTATGTATTTATGGATATAATTCACTTCATTCTAACATTATTTAACCTCCTTTTCTCGTTAAATGAATCGTCTACATGGGAACTTAGAATCTAGTATTTGATCTATGGTGTAAATAGTATGTCTATTAATTGATTAGGAAGGAAAATTTGTCATCAATTATAAGTTTATATTTGGGCAATATGGAGGCACATGATAGACATTATAACTTTTTTTTAGAGGAGATATTATAAATAGATGTTGTGTATGGTTAGAGGAGAGAATATATTTTAATGGAGAAAAAATGTGTATACTTTTATAATGAGTCTCAATATTAAGTACTTTTTTTACGACATAATGTGCATTAAAAACCCTCAAAACTAGCCACAAGGCGTATAGAGAACAATGTCAGAGTTACATTGTCAACAAACAAAAAACCATGAACTGCCTTAGAGAGGTTGAACTATAACACCAAAAACTAAAGATAATCAATGTAGTACTTAAAGTTACGAGGCTGTCCTGTGTAATAGACTAGTCCTTTATAATTGGTTGGGTATTGGTTGGTGGTCTTCGTGGTGTTCAAGGGCGACTGCATATGTGATGATGGGGTAGCTTTGGCGACCTCAGAGACATTAGTTAGCATGATCCATCTACAAATGTGTTTAAATTCAGCTGGATTTAGTTTGTTTTGATTGTGTTGTTTTTAGGTTAGAGTAATGATAATTAATAGTGATATCAAAGTATTTATATTATCATATCTATAGAGACTTGCCGTTCAGTTATTTTTACAAATGGTTTTGGTTGGTTTTATTGTGCATAAACTAAAACAATAATAAAATTGGTAAAATTTACATATAAGTAAACTTACTGGGATGAGATTTTATTAACTAAATCTCTAATGTATACCGTAATTGATTATATACATTCAAAATTTCACATATATCTTCTTACGTCGCTCTTCATACACTTTCATTCTTGAAAAACTATGGCAAATGATCTATCGTACTAATAAGCTTCCAATTCCCGACTCAGTTAACCTGTACGATATCATTAAGATCTGACAATGATTTGTGACTATAGTCTATCCATTTCCTAGCATATAACATCCACAAACGAATTATTCTAGATCCATATTTAAAGAGTCTTTTCCAAGCACGCTAGTTAAATCAAAATACCATTTTTACGAGTCATCAATTTAGAAATGCATTATGAATGAGAACAAAACATGTATATCATATGTGAAAACAATAATATATAATCTTTTGATCAAAAGTTACACAAAAGATTCAAAGTTAACTACATCTCATCCAAAAAAAAAAAATAGCTATTCATACTCATGCTAACTTTACAAAGAGATGAAGTATACATCCAAGTTGATCCTCGAGCTTAGATCTCCTTCCACCTTAATACGTATGATTCCTGCTCCTTGTGTTCTCCTAGTATTTCTCTTTGAAAATGTGAAAAATTCTCTTTCAAAGTGAACCTTTTTACATTGGTATGGAAAGTGAGAATTCACTAAGCGATGTGTAGCTCGCATAGCGATTTGAACTTTATGTATTGTGAAGACATTTTCACTTATAGTTTGTGTCATTGAAACCGCCATAATTCGCTAAGTGACTTAATTTGATTGTTCAACGAATTGTGCTCTTCAAATACTTCTAAATTGTTGACATGAATCACTAAGTCACTAGTTTGCTTGTGCCTTTACTTTTCCTATAAAGATGCAAAAAGTTTTAAGAAGTATAAAGTAATTGATGGCGTTGGAACTCACTAAGGTTCAATTTGAATTAATGGAATAGGATGGAGTGGGGTTGAATGAAACATAATGAAATGAAGTAGAACAAATTGAAATGAAACATATATTTCATCATATTATTGGAGTATTTTATGATATAACGGAATAATGTTTTCATTCTATTATTTGAAAAGTGAATGAAACAAAATAAATTATAACTTTTTATTCCATTTTCACCTTTATATAAAAACATTATTATTATGTAAAATAGAGGGTTGAATAACTCAACCTTTTTGAATTAAGGGATTAAGTAGTTGACGAATTAAAACTTCAAGTAAAAATATAACCAGGGAAGACCATCCGGAACACTGTTAGCAAAATATAATTATACTATCATTCAACCAAATAAATTTTTTGTTTCATTCTCGAAAAAGAAAACAGTTATATATAGATAGATTTTTTCTTGAAAAAAAAATTAAGGTTTAATTACACTTTTGGTCTTCGCATTTTGACTAGTTCGCGAAAATGGTCATGTCTCTTTCAAATCAAACAAAACCGTCCCTAAACTATCTTTTTTTTTTTTTTTGCAGTTTTAATCCTACCTCCTATTTTCAACACTAGAAACGCAGAAAAATGACAGTTTTAGACCTACCTCATATGTTTAACCATGAAATAAACAAAGAATAAAATATGTGAGTACAAGAAATCAACTTTATTCAACACACTAACAAAAAAAAAACACTAATTTCTAAGATATATTTCAAACTAGAGTTTTATTGGTTAGTGTGCTGAATAAAGTAGATTTCTTGTACCCACATGCTTTACTCCTTGTTTATTTCATGGTTGAGCACAGGGGTAGGTCTAAAATTGTCATTTCTCTACATTTCTGGAGTTGAAAATTGGAAGTAGGCTTAAAACTGCAAAAAAAAATTAGTTTAAAGACGGTTTTGTTCGATTTAAAAAAGGCATAACTATTTTCGTGATTATGTCAAAATCAGAGGACAAAAATGTAATTAAAAAGAAATTAATATGGATATACTGCGTCGCTGCTTGTCTGTAAATCCATAGTTGCAGCTAATTATGTATTAATTAAGTTACTTGAACATGTAAAATTACTTTAATTTGTATTAATTGAATGTGGTCACCGTCCCTCCACCTATAAAAAGTTTTGGCAAATCTAAGGAAGATTGAGAAATGATGATGGGACCTCCAATCTAATGCCATTATTGTCAAATGGATGGTATGGTTAGAGTATAGGACATACACGCACAGCACTACTAATGATATAGTAGCCGTTGGATGTCATACGTACGGTTCAGGTATAATCATTTTATATCATTGTCATAAGAGATGAGGATAAGATGTATATCAAATGACCTTATTTGTATTCACGAGGGCAAAAAATACCTTATCTTGTTTTTTAATGATAAATGTTAGTATATTGTTTGTTAAGTTAGTATTTTATCTTTTAACAAAAATTTGAATTTGGATATTTTTTATGTCAATTAGTTTAGTGATTGAAGCTCACACATTTTAAATATGGAGAAACGAGATATCTGAAGTTTGAACTTCTACCACTGCATATATTATATAATGTCTCTGCCAACTAAGTTAATCTCACGGGGATATTTATTCAATGAAGAATTAATGAAAAATTCGATAAAGAATAAATATGTCATTTTAGTTGATAGCATATTTCACTGTTACTCCTGATGACAGTCTATGTTTAACTGATGGTGATGTGGGCATTAATTCATTGACTTGTATCAAAACGATGTGTTTCAAAGGCCCCAAGTAGTCAGAAGTTGCGTTTAATTGTCACAAATGATCATTTATAGGGCTACAAAAGGCAGCTATTAACACACATAAAGAGAACGAGAACCACCTTTCTAGCCCTATAAATGATCATTTGTGACTATTAAATGCAGCTTTGTGACACCTTGGAGACTTTGAAACGCAGTGTTTTGATCCAAGTCAACAACTTAACGGCAAAATTAACATCAGTTAAACGAAGACTGACATCAGGGGTAACGGTGAAATAGTTTATGAACTAAAAGGACCTAATTGAAACTTTTGAAACTTAAAGGACTAACTTGAAAATTTTGTCAAACTAAAAGGATAAAAAATGGTATTTGGCCTATATTTGTTATATTGTTTTTTTCAATATAGTTTGTTACAAGTGAGAAATATTTATACCTATCATTTCAATCAAAATCCAAATTTGATAAAAAAAAGGTAATGTTTATTTATATATATATTAGCGCAATTAAAACAACGAAGATACGCTATAGAGCAATTTGAATCATCGTTTGTAATGAATATGACATTATCATCATTTTCCCCAATGGCAAAAGTGTACCCTCTTGCTATATTTAACCGACGTTTTAGTATTTATTTAAAGAGTATGATTTGTCAATTACTCATATGCAATTTCTCAATTTTTTTAATCTTTTTTAATAAAACTAATTAATGCTACGTATTTGGAAAACTAAAATTTGTTTTTTTAAAACGTTATGTATTTGAAAAACTAATGTTTGTTTTTTTTAAACAAAGTTTGCATTTTTGTTATCTTTAAAATTCAAATATATGTCACGTAATGTGAATATAGTATTGGTTGAAACTTTAATTTTAATTGAAGGAGTTCAAAGAAAATTCAAATTTTCTTAACTTTTGATTGATGTAAAGTTGGAATAATTTTTATTTTGCTTTACAATTATTAAATATATGTATACAATATTTAGGTTATAGATAATTGTTTGTTAAGGAAGAGAGATAAAGTGTGTGCAAAAAAACAAATTGTTGGAGAAAGAGATAGTAGCTAACAATTGTTTGTTAAGAGAGAAATATAACACATTAAATTTATTGCAAAGAGAAATTTTGTCAAAAAATATAGAAATTTATTGTTGGATTAAATGAGGATATAATAGGATAAAAATGTGCAAAAATCCACTACCTTAATTTGATGTTACTATTCCAAAACGACAATTAAAACGGAATGGAGGAAATACATTTGAACGTCACAAATATCTCTAAACTTGTAATTTTAATCTATATCAAAAATTTTATAGAAAAATCATTTGTAATTTACACGCCAATATCTATAAAATATCGTTGATAATCTACACGCATTAATGCATTAAAAATAGCGGAAAGACAGACACGTGAATGTCCGATTTTTCACTAGTAATAAAATGTGTTAATAGTTAGATGCTAACAATGCATTTGTAAAAGGACTTTTATTTTACACTTTTGTGCAAAAAAGAAGAAGAAGAAACAAAAGAAAATAGAAAAGAACAGATGAACGCAAATAGAAGACCAAATAAATAATTTATGATGTTGATGTTTTTCGTATAATTTTAAAGTGGTAAATAATGTAATTTTTCCACGACATAGCAGAATGTTACAAAATTTTATGTGATTATTCCTTAAAAAAATTGATTATTTGATAGATGTAATAGATACATAATACATCCTTAAAAAAATAGACACATGATAAATAAATATAAGAGGGATTAAATCTACAGCTACTTTTTATTTATAACATATATAATATTTATACTCACACGACTTTTATTTCTAACATACATACTATTTATTCTCGCATGACATGCATGACTTAGAAAGTTATACTTATACATAAAGAATGAGTGAGGTATATATTATTTGTATGATATATCGGTAGTTATATAGGTGGTTCAAGAATGTGTTGTTGGTGGTGTTTGTGATTGAAGTTGATGACTTTGAGAGTCATATTTGAGAGATTATTTTTAACAAGATTCATGTTTAGTTCACGAGAAGAATAAGAGAAAACAAGTTGTGTTTGATTTATCTTGTATTCATATTATATATATTTTCAAAATTAATTATGTTTTTATCCTTTCTTTAAATAATAAAATATGCATTTCTTAAGGTTTATTAGGTTTGTATAATGTTTGACAAACAAACACCGAATCAATTCAGAGCAACATTAAATGTTGCAATGAATATAGGTTTTTACTTAAGTTGTTTACTTTTTAGATTATTTAAGGTTAACAAAAAGAATAAAATTTAGTTGTTTTTTGGGACTTGGCCAATTTTTTGAAAAAAAAAGTCGGCGTTCTTGTTTGTTTCGTAATGATACGTCGTTCTTTATTTTGACTAATTATATTTATATACTCCAACTAATGTTATTTTACATTAATGAATATCCTTTTTTTTATTTTCTTAAATTTGAACCATATATAACATTTTTTTTACTTCACTTTGGTGCCTTAATTTTTTTGTTCAAGCTTCACCATTGTGACAAATATTTTGTTTAATAGTATGATTAAGAGGGAACATCATTACTTTACTTGGATTAGGGCACCAAAAAATTTAGAATCGGTCGTGAATTGGAATATGGTGAGTTCGTAGTTAAACGTTCCACTTCATACCTCAAAGCATAAAAATGTTGATAATGTTTTTTTTCTTTTGTTGAGAAGATATAGTGTTGTTTACATCTAAACATAATATAAGTTATTAGGTGAATATGCCCAGTGAGTTAATGCTCATGTAACTAAATAACGTATCAGTTGAATTGAGAACGATCAAGGATGAGTTCACTAAGTCATTTTTAGTTTTGAAGAGTTTCACAAGGGTCGTGAGAACGCTAGAATCAGTCAAAGATGTGTTTATAAATGATAGTTTTTCCTCAAATTTTTCCTTATTTAACCAACACGACTTGAATATAGGGAGCATGGTAAGAGAGAAGTTATATCGAAAGATACCAAAAAATGCCACAAAACTGGAAAATGTGGCAAAACATGTGGGAGTACACATAACCAAATTCATGAACTTGCGCTTTTAACGACAGTCACAACTGACTCTTAGTAAGTCACCTTTATGGAAAAACGAATCATCTTCTCTATCTCAGTATCTATGAATACCACTTGTTTACATTTTATTTTAGACATGCTTAATCAATCAAGCAATCTATTTTCACTCGCATCTTACCCGTATCTTTCTGTTTTGTGCAAACTTATATTTTTTTAGGCCACATACTTCTCAAAAATCACAATATATGTACTTAACACGCTTCAGAGGAGCTAAGAAACCATAAACCAAGAGGAACGTTACATTTTTGGTGCAATCATTTAAAAAAAATGTAATTAGTGAGAATTATTTAATTTAATCATCAATTAACTTTAAAGTTTAATAAGAACCATACATTTGATTTTTTTTATTTGTCTCTCTCTCTCTTTACCAACTGTTCTCTCCTCCATCTAGCTAATGAAACCCTAAGGGGAGTCTACAACACTAAGGTGGATCACCATATTCGACTAACATCAACTAGATTAGTGAAATTGGACCTCATATCTTGGCTCAAAACCTTAAATCATTAAATATGTGAATTTTTTCCACTTATATATTGCTCAACATATACTCTTTACGTCCTTGATTCATTAACATGTCGAATCAAGCTTAATACCATTGTATTGGGGAATCCACAAAAGAAAATCTCTACAAAGTGGAAATAGAACCATAAAAGAAGCAAAAAAATAATAATATATAACTCATATCGATTGTGGTTCGACACTTCATACATACACCCATAATTTCAACAAATTATTTTATTAGTAAACTACAATTTTTTACAGGAGAAAATTGCAAACCCTCTCATGACACACATTTATACAAGCCCTCTGACTGATACCATCCAAGAGACTAAAGATACTGCGGTGAATAAAACTCAAACTAGCTCTTCATATTTATAATAACTTTACCTCTTTTTTATTCTCATTACCCAATATAAGACTTAGATGAATACCCACTTTAACACAACATATCCTCCTTTCATCCAAAGTCTCGTATATCTTCACTTTCAGGACCGAACCATGGCGTGTGCAAACAACTCAATGGAGTTGAGCCTCCCCAAGGTATGGGCCTAAAAAAAAAATTATAGTCCAGTAGTACTACTAAGTACCACCCCTGTTAGATGAGTGTTCTTTTGGGAGGGTGGTTTGAGGTTCCTCTTGTATACAATAGTGATTTTCACCTTTAGGTATACCGCATATATATGACACCTTATATTTATCTCTTAAAAAATTTAAATAGAACATTGTTCTTTTAAAAAAATACATTTTTATTTTACTACGGGACTCTTTTCATTTACAGAACCGAACCTCTGGATACGTAGGAACGACCCTGTTCATTTTGTCTTCAAAGAAGTATTCTTTAACTTTTATGTCTTCTCTCTCATGCTTTGTAGATAATCCATGAATTTTGGATTTATGTATTTTCATGAGTAAAAGTTGATCCTCCCATCAAACAAAGAAATATCCAACTTCAAGGTAGCTATAACACCATCTAAGAGAAAAAAAAAAAAAAAAAAAAGACAACTAACCTCTCTTGAATGAATGGCTAAACATAATTTTCATTCCTCCCTTGATCAGAACCTTGCTCTAATATCAGTTGTTGAGGAACTCCCAAAAAAAAGTTTTTTTTTTTTGTTTTAAGTGGAAACACAACCACAAAATGAGCAAAACATAATATAACTCACATATCAATTGTGGTTCAACACTCTTTTAAAAAAAAAATAAAAATTGTGGTTCAACACTTTATACCTACATTCACAATTTCAACAAAATATTTTAGTACTGAAACTAAAACAATTTACAATATAAAATTGCTAACTCTCCATAACACATAACAACCCAAGCTAATAGTGCACTCAAGAGACTAGAGATGTGTTGGTGAAGGAAACTCAAACCAATTCTTCATATTTATAATATCTCTCTCCCTCTTTTTCCTTCTTACCATCCAATGTGAGACTTGATTAATATCCAATTTAGCTCATAACAAGTGTGAGGTCAAAGTCTCACATTGGATAAAAAAGAGACGTAAAATAATGGTGTAATACTACCTTTAATTTGTACTTAATACATCAACACTAGCTCCCACGGTGGTGGGTGGAAAGATAGAGATACCTTAATGATGATAAACAAGAGACAGCAGTTATTTTCTTGATGTATTGTTGATCTGTATAGATTTGACATGGAGAATGTGATGTGAATAGACCAACATTATTTTCAAGTCGGAATCTAATGTGACTCAAAATTGAAGGAGGTAATATCAATTGCAATTTTGACAAGTCCAACGCTACCTAATAATAACATTTATTTAACGTTGATAAAATAATTGTGACAAATTATCCTTTTTTTTAATACTTTTGTGATCATTACTGACCTATTCTTCATATTCGATTCCAACGCGTACCGTATTCTTTGTTAGGAATAATATAATAGTAATTCAAGTTTGAGATGGTTCGATAGAAACTGGAAACGAACTTCAATTAAGCTTATTATGAAAGTATTACAATGGGAAAAAAGGAAAAAAAAAAAACTGTACTTTTTAATGTTAGGGAAACAAAATGAAGTGGTGGAGATTGAAAGAGGAAATAAGTGGTGTAGAAGTAAGGGCAGAGTCAAATGGTACAAGTCTTGTGTTGTGGGTGTGGTGTGGTCCAATCCAACGGTTTAGGGTATGGTTGCGTTGGTTCTTTTGGGGACATGGTTGGTTGGTGCCCACTGCCCAGGAAATGTTAGCTGAGAGAATTTGACGATTGACTTGTCTTTGATATGGCCAGCAACCTGCACCACATTCACCCCCTCTTACCAACTCTCATGAGGCAGAGGTTTGAAGTATATAGCAACATAATCCAAATTAGCCATTAATATTGCTAATTATTATCCTAATTTTTCTAAGGATCTATCCTAAAAAAATTGTTAATTATCTTTGAACGTTGATATGATTAACCGGCTTAAACTCGGGTTGTATTCAATCAACTTCGACATTTTTGCTTCTCAAATTATTTGCAGCATTGTCTGGTGATCTTGGCGCAATCGAAATTTGTTTTTCTTCGCAAATGTAGCTATCTCTCGTTAGTGCTTTATTATGGAAGCTTGTAACATGACTTCCACACTCATCTCTTGCTTCTGCAGCTCTCTACTTGCTAGACATAAGATATATGACTTAAAGAACTCCTCCAATCATTTTTGCATCATACTTAATGTTGATGACAACTCCCTTAGTAACCCAACAATACCAATATTTGGTGGTCTACTTCGTCACTTTTCTGGGACATGGGTATCTAGGTTCTCGGGGTTTCTTTCAGGATTCTCTAATATTCTCCATGTTGAGCTCGATGCCATTCATCGGGCCTATTGTAAATTCTCTTAATAATGTCGATATTCTCCACGTTTCAACTCCAAGATTTCACATATATGTTAGTTTGATTCAAGACATCAAAGATAGTGTTATTAAAATTGATAAGTTCATATCGCTCACACACTTTAAGAAGAAAATAGTTGTACAAACTTTTTAAATAAATGACCTTTTTCTCCCCGGACACTATGGGAACTTGGTTCCCAAGAGCTTAGTTGTTTCCATTTTTTATGTTTTGTTTTCCTTTTGCTTTAGTTTCAAAAGAAAAATAAAATAAAATAAAATAAAGACATAGGAGGTTATCTAATTGGCTTCTATGACGAATTGCATTTTTGGTTATGTGATGATAAAAATTGATTTTAAATAAATTGATTATGTAAAATTGATTTTACTTAAAAGTTCCATGAATGTAAAATGATTTATGTTCACATATATTTATGTAAAAGTGAATCAAACGAGTGTATATATTACGTTTAAATTCTAAAACTATAAATCATACATTGAAATTAAAATCAATTTTACATACAAAATCAATTTTACTTAGAACAATGACCTATATCAAATTCAATTCTACACATGGATCAAGTCTAAATGTTCCAAACATGGAAACAAACATATGGCGAAGTAATTTGCTGACTTGCATTGTTAAAATTTAGCAGCTCTCGGTGTCCTAATTTGTTTGTACCTCTTTACTTTGGAACAATCTGATTCTGGGTCCTAAATACTAGTGTTGACTAAATTATGATAACTAAGAAAGGGAGCTGCTAATTTACACTACCTAAAAACATTAAAGTGTAAATTAACAAGCTACATCTAAAACACCATTTTTCCCTCAAAAAAAATAATCTAAAACACCATTTTCTTTATATTCTAATTAAATTTAAATAGAATGGCAGTTTTGTAACTATCTTAAAGAATATCCTTAAAAAAGAAACAAAAAAGACAATGACATGCTTAAGGTACAAAACATGTAAAAGAGACAAATTTTTAAGGAAACAATATTTGAAATGATGAAAGTGAGTGTAAATTAGCGAGGTGAGTGTAAACAATTGATAAAATTTATAAAAATGAGTGTGTATAATCAAATTGGTATATATTGCTAACTTACACTTTAGTGTTTTTAGGTGGACGTAGCTTGCTAATTTACAGCTTAATATGTTTAGGTGGCTGTAAATCATCGGCCTATTAAGAAAATATGCATTCCATCACATTGTTTTATTTATTCACATTAACGAATTCAATATTCATAAAATCTACATCCACGACTGACTATCATCTTTTATTTTATTTACATTTCAATTTTAATAGAAAAAATCTACAAAAGGGAGAAAAAAGTTAAACTACATTCTATATTAAAACTATAGTATAAATAATGAAGTTTTATTTAATTTACATAAGCTATAATTTTTTGTATGTTACAGCTGGAAACTTAGAAAGCTCAAGTCCCACATCTTTCCGTTTCTTTGTTGTTTTTCTAAATAAATGAAATGTCATTTCTAAAATTGTTGAGATCCTCATTTAGCCAACACCGAGTTTGTTGGTTTTCCTGTCACTATCCAACAAAAAAGAAAAAAAATCAAAAACTAAGAAAATTAAAATAGAAAAAAAAAAGTCAAAATTCAGAGGAGAAGAACAAAATCAAAAGAAGAATATTGCAGCATTTGATTAGTTCCTCTCATGATCATCAAATTCAAAAGAGAGATATAATATAGTTATAATATAATGTCTTGGCAGCCTCTCCAGGAGGAGGCATTGTAGATTATCTCCTGGAACAAAAAATCATAAAATGCAAATATATGTCTTTACATATTGTATTCTAAGGTGCACAAATGTTTTATAATTTGTAACATATTTTTACAAATACTTTGTAACATTATACATAGAAAAAAGATTAGAAAAAAAAAATGGGAGACATTTCGCCAGAGAGAAAAGCAGGCTGTGGATTAATGACAACGGTATTTGGAAGGCGGTCGAAAAAAACATCCTCTGTGGGTTCTGCTCCCATACCAAACAATGTTAATGATCCAAAACGACGAGGTGGTTCTAAAGAGGTCGTTAACGTCGATGCACCTTCACATAATGTCCCAAACACTTCAGCAACTCGGTCTGTCTCCAAGTCTTCTCCGTCATCAAATAATAATAATCCGCAGAAAACAACAACGCCATGTGGTCCATCAAAGGTTTCAAATTCATCAGCTACTCAGGGTTATGTTAATCAAGGTAGGAGGGTTCCAAAAGAAGCTGTTGGTATTTCAGGTGAGTTAGAAAGCATGATCAATGATCATCAAAAATCCAAAGGAAGTAGTACTCTTATTCGCGCTTCGTCTGGCAATGTTATGTTGTATGGAAATTTAGGTAATCTTAGGCAAGGAGATAAAGATAATAGTTATTCAAATGCAATGGATAATTATAACCAGTATTTTGAAAATGCAAATTCAAATGCAAGAGGAGGACGCACAAATAATGTGATGAGTGTTAGTAAAGAAACAAAATCACCCACCAACAAGTTGAAGGAAGAAAAATCAGGTCGTGGTTCACTTTGTAGGGCTATATCAACTAGAATGGATCCAGAGCAGTTGAAAATAATGGGGAATGAGGATTATAAGAATGGAAGATTCGCCGAGGCGTTATCCTTGTATGATGCAGCTATTGCAATTGATCCCAAAACGGCTTCTTATAGAAGTAACAGAAGTGCTGCTTTAACTGCTCTTGGTAGGCTTCTTGAAGCTGTGTTCGAATGTAGGGAAGCTATTCAAATTGATCCTCATTATCATAGAGCTCACCATCGTTTAGGAAATTTGCACTTTAGGTAGGTATGCATACAATTATGCAATATTAATTCAACATTTTTATTTGATCTTGTTACCAGATACACGTAACCTTTTGCTTATATTTAAGAACGGAGCGGAGAGAGTGACTAATAGCGTGCTTTTATTATTGCTGATTACAGATTAGGAGAAACAGATAAGGCCCTTTATCATTATAAACAAGCAGGACCAGAGGCTGATCCTGATGAGGTTGCTAAAGTGAAGATTCTTCAAGCTCATTTAAGTAAGTGCACCGAGTCTCGCAGGTTAGGAGATTGGAACACACTAATTACCGAGACCTCCAAAACTCTATCATCCGGTGCAGATTCTGCTCCACAGGTACTCATCAGTAATTAACTGGCCTACATATCATATCATTTCATATCTTCAACGACTATTTTAGTTTATGGTTTTAAATTGTGGTTGCACTCGCAATTACATTTACGCTACGATTCTAGATATTGCAGTAAAATACAGTAAAGTGTGGCTGCAATTGTGATTGCGATATATTGTGGCCGCAATAACAATTGCAGGCCACAAATTAAAACTATTACCCTAACGTATCTCTCTATCATGCGCACATACATGTTATGTTTCATTTGATTATGTGCTGATATATGTGACACTGGTTGCATTCAAGATATTTGCACTGCAAGCCGAAGCGCTGATAAAACTCCGTAGGCATCAAGATGCAGACAACGTGATGTCAAAGTGTCCTAATTTTGATGTTGACGATTGTACCAAATTTTTTGGACCAATTGGTAATTCAAATTTGTTAGTGACACGAGCTCAAGTTGATTTAGCTGCTGGCAGGTAGTTAGTACTACTAATTTAGTTTCTACTGATAATTTGAATTTGAAAAAATATTGTAACTTGACAAATCACGATCATTTAATATTGTGTTATCAGATTTGATGATGCTTTAGAGGCAGCACAGAAAGCAGCTAGACTAGACCCTAACAACAAGGTAGCAAACAAGGTGTTGAGAAAGGGTCGAGCTGTGACAGCTGCAAGAGGAAGAGGAAACGACCTTTTCAAGGCATCCAAATTCTCCGAGGCTTGCGTTGCATATGGAGAAGGGCTTGAGCATGATCCATATAACTCTGTTTTACTTTGCAACCGGGCAGCTTGTAGATCAAAGCTCGGCCAATTCGAGAAAGCAGTTGAAGATTGTACTGCTGCGCTTAACTTGCGCCCATCTTACACCAAAGCAAGGTTGAGAAGAGCTGATTGTAATGCTAAGGTAATTAATATACAAGTTTCATAGCACTTAATGAATATTTTAAATTGTTGTGTGATGTTTATGTATTGTGAGATGGATTATAGATGGAAAGATGGGAAGCATCAATAGGAGACTATGAAATCTTGTTAAGAGAGACACCAGAAGACGAGGAATTAAATCGAGCATTGTTGGAGGCTCGGGCACAACTTAAGAAACAACGAGGTGGATGAATAGCACGACAATATATTGTTATAGGGATCAGAGATTGATGAAGTTACCAAAGGAATAAACATTTGCAAGTATGACACGCTTCGTGTTGAGTGGAGAAAAGAGCGTTTTTTTGTGCATCGGCTATTAAAGAATAACACACATGACAATGTGATCAATTCTTTCGAAAAGAAACAGAAATGTATGATGTTCTTAGCCGAAAAATGAAATTCACTGCAGAACATTTCAGATGGAAAAAACAAAGCACTATTTGTTGAGGCTAAAGGAATTAAAGCCACAAATTAGTTAATGTATAGTAGAACTTGCACCTGGTATCTGTGTCTCATGTACTCGTTTTGGTTTTCTTGATTCTTTTGTAAGAAACTGTATAATATTACTTGTTTATGAAGAATTTCAACTGTGTATATTAAATTTGTTCATAATCATATTATCATTTGATAGGCTAGCTAGTTCTCCTGTTTTCTGCTTCTACCACCTTCTGTCCTTTTCTAATTTCTTTGGTATACATGGCATCTCTGCAAGTCTTCTCCATATTAAGTAAAAGCAACTATCAACACAGTAAAAGCTAAAGATAAACAAACATAAATAAAGATTAAGTCAACTAAGAAGGCGAAGTTAACAAAAGAAATTAAGACAACGAAAATGAGAACAAGAAATTAACAAACTCGAATTATCTGCAGTACTGGGGAGACTCTGACCCCCATCGAGGTCAAAATTATGAACAAGTCGACAAAGGCCACAAATCAAAATCACTTGTCACAAAACTTATTAAACCAAAATTCTGCAACCCTTTGTCATGATAATTGTGCGAAATGAATGTATAGATTACAAGCATGTTTTCCTAATGCATTGCATCACATAAAGATATTTAACTACCATACATATTATAAATAAAAATAGTGTGCCAAAAGTAATGCAGACACTAAAAACAAAACATGAATCCTTATTTCTTGTCCAGGCATCTCAAAAACACTCATAGCCACTTATTTTCATCTGACTTTAATGCATCATTACAACATAAAAAACAATGCCAAAACTACAAAACCCCTTGGTAAAGCCAATTTTTTATTCAATGATAATACATAAAGGTTCTAGATAAAGAACCCGACAAACAACTCTACTTTGCGACCTAAACAAGGTCACACGTAGGACACTAACTATATAGTGTCCTACACGTGCACAGTAGAGGCCAAGATCGAGAAATCAGACCCAGGCTCAGAACTGACGGCATCAACGGTCTTTATCTTATGATGAGCCTGGCCCAAATTATATGGACAGTTGTTCCTAATAGCAGAAAGCTCATATGGCGATGTATCGGTAGCCAGCCACTGTTCCACCTCAAACTGTTGTTGAGCACAGGGAATGTGGGCCCCAGTGGTGGTAACCTCCACATAATTACAATACCAACCGTGATGAGAACCCGATCCATCTGAAGTCAAGTTCATATTGCAAACAGGTCCATCCAAACAAGGACCTCTACCACTGAATATATCAAGGTTGCCCCGTTCGAAGTAGTTATAACCCGATCCCATTAACCCTCCCCATGCTTCGAGATTCTTGATCAATATACCGTAGCCCTCTGCGTTGTACAACGTGAGAGTCATGATTGAGTCTGTCCCTGCCTTGAGGATCGACCCGGTTCTAACATACACCGTGTACACACAATCATCCTGCATGGGGGATATATTCAAACATTTATATTTATATAATTGTATCGAAATTGCAAACACATCATCAAATATCTTTTTAAACGTAACTGACTAACAAAAAACACATTTGAATATCAAGATATATATGACTAAGAAAGATAAATGATTACTGATATTAAAGAGAAAATCTTACAGATGTAACGGTTCCGGCGAAGCAAAATGAGAGGAGAAAGAAGAGAGCGAAGAGAGTTGTTAGATTTGCCATGAGATGAAGAGGGAGAAATTAACTTTGTTTAGAGATGAAGTTCATAAATAGAGGACTGACATGTGGGTGTGGGGATGAATAATTAATATATCAAATTAAAATAGCCTATGGTCCATGATTAGAGTGGCTCCATACCAGGGTCCCCTTTTACGATATTTTCTGTGTGAAATGATTGTATATAATATGATGGTGCATTATAAGATATGGAGGCACTACTCCAAGACCCAAGCTAGTCAACAATTTCATTATTTAATTATTTTAATTATCTTTGTATTGTTGATATGATTATTTTTTTACGGTAATAAGAAAGATGATCTCTGTCGTGGAGTAATCCATCAAGATGCAAAGCGAAGGAGTAGCTACAATAATTTCGACCGGTCAAGTCATTATGAGAGCAAAAAGTGAGAGATATTGAAATGATTGAAGGTATGTACCTTACATTTGTGATGAAGGGTGATTTTCATACGCATAGACATGAATTTGATGAGAGACTATTACATAAGGTGCTCCATCAATGTTGAGCTCATTGTCGATTACACGTCGTTGAGACGTTATGGAATGGAGGAGTCCAAACTAGCCGTTGAGACATTCATGGGAGGGGAAGAATCCAATGTTTGTTGGAGTGGATCCTTAGTGTGTTTGGGTACGCCATTTTAGGTATAGTATAATGTGGATTCTAGGCCTTGGGCCGTTGGGCGAGTCGAAAGCATTATTAATTAAATACATTGATCTTGTTTCTTAAAGTAAATATGATATGTATGATAAGGTTTTATTATGTATTCTCAAAAGAAAAAGTGTTATCATATCTTGTATTTAATTTACACATGCTAATAAATTATTATGCACATTTTAAGTGATTGTGACGTGGTTAAGGATTAGTTAAATAATTTTAGAGTTTTGCTAACCGTTGTTCCGGTGATTTTTTAAGAATTTTAAAGTAAGCAATTATTTCTTAGAAAAGTGGTATCCCCCTCCTCCAAAACATTTCAAGCATAATATTGATGGATCATATGTTAGTAGTAGTACTGGACTTACAACTTGGGGGGTCTCATAAGGGATTCTAAGGGCATATATGTTAGTGACTTATCTTGCAACATGAGGCGTTCTACTTCAATCAATTATGGTTGAGCTTTGGAGCTTGTCTATAGTTTAATAATGGCTAGTAGATTGGGTTTCTTTCTCATTATTGTTGAGAAGGTCTCCCACGTCGTGGTTAAGACCATGTCTCATAGAAAATTGTTCTTTACACTTTCTACAAGGCTAAGAAACACTATAAAATGATAAATTTAACTCAAATTTTCATTGACAATTAACTACCGCCGTTTAAATCTATCGGCAGTTAATTGCAGATGATGTTATTTTAGTATTTTCACCGTGTTTCTTAGAATCATTTGCCCTGGGAACAACATTATTCTAACTCATAAGGCTCACAACTTTCATTTGCTAACTCTTCTTCAAGAAGCCTTGTCGATCAATTTATTTGTGCATATTCAACAAAACCAAATTCATTAATTTAGCATAACGTAAATTAAAACTGGCATATAACTACATAAATAGTCTATCAATTTCTCCTCTTATATGATGTAAACTAAAAGGATGAAACAAACACTATTGAGTCAAAAAATGGAACTCTCCAGAAAACGAAAATGAAAAAAAGAGAGAATATTTCCTAAAACAACCTAAAACAAGCGGGGCTCAGTGTATTATTCCCCACACATTTTTATTCGATCCAAATAACTAAATAATATTATAATCCTTAAAAGTTAGAACACCAAGAAAGTCACTCACAAGACATAAGGAGACACATGCAATCAGATCTATATATGCCAAACCCTGATTCGATTGTCCCCTATTAAAAGGAAAATGTTATTTCTTTAGAAAAATAGCATCAAGAATTTTTCAAGAAACAGTTCGCAAGTTTTAATTGCATGATTTATTTGTTCACTTCCTATTTTTCAACCACACTTCTTTAAATTGTGACAAATAGTGCATTGTAATTGGCTACTCTTTATTCTTGAAGAATTCATGTAACCTATCATCTGCTTAAAAATAATAAACTATGACATTAAACAACTTTATCTTAATTTCTAACAATTACAATATTGTTTCACGGGAAACTGGATCCGAAATCTTAATTTACATAATTTTTTATTGAGCTTAAAACTTGTCAAAGAAATTGAAAAAATATGAATCGAACAAAATGAAATTGTGAGATAAAACATATTTTTGAGAAGTCAATTGTTGTGTAGTTCGTCTTACTATTCTTGATCATAGTAGCAAGTTTGATTTAATAGAGTTTCTATGTCTCCATGCTTCATTAATTTTATTTCTCTCTGATGATGATCGTAGATGAATCTCCTTCTGTCTTGTTGATTAGTTTTTGTCGTAATTTATTTTTTTATAAAAAAAATTAACGTATATTATTTTATTATATATATTAAATAAATCAAATAATATTATATCATAAACTTCAATATACTTTTGGATCCCTTTTTTCATTGACTCTTGATTTTGGTCCCTCATATTTTAAATGAAAAAATATATCCCCTGTTTTCAACTTCAAAGGCCTCTCAAAAACACTCGGCCATTCATTTTCATTTTAGAGTTAGTTTTTTTTTTTTGGTGCAGATTTTAGAGTTAGTTTATTTCACTTTAAAGAGGAAAAAAAAGAAATTAAAATCATCAAAATGTTATTTTAAAAACGAAAAACCGAATCTTTTAATTTCTTAAATTTTAGTGCCCATATAGTTTTCTTAATGCATCTTTTTTACATAAAAGACAATCCCAAAAGTCCAAAAGCATGTGGTAGCCCATTTTTTTATTCAATATAAATATATAAGGGTTCTAGACGGGAAACCCGATAGGTGACCAATTCCACTTTGCGACCTAAACAAGGTCACGTAGGACACTTCCTTCAAAAAAAAAAAAAAAAAAGGTCACGTAGGACACTCTGCATAATAAATTCAAACCATACCAAAAAGTACCCTAACATAAGTTTCCCAACAACACTAACAATACAATCAAATATAGCCACATCAGGACAATACCATTATTAAGTAGCAACATATAACCATATGGATTTATTGGCTCAAAATAGAGAAGTCGGATCCGGATCTAGATCCAGACCCGGATCTGATGCTATCAACAATCTTTAATTTATGACGGGTTTGACTCAAATTATTAGGGCAATAGTTCCTAACAACAGAAAGCTCATAAGGTGAGGTGTCGGTAGCAAGCCACTGTTCCACTTCAAACTGTTGTTGAGCACAAGGAATGTGTACCCCAGTAGAAGTAACCTCGACATAATTACAATACCACCCATGATGAGGACCCGACCCATCTGAAGTCAAATTTACCGCACAAACGGGTCCTTCCAAACAAGGACCTTTGCCACTGAATATATCAAGGTTGCCCCGTTCATAATAGTTATAATCCGGACCCATTAACCCGCCCCATAACTCAAGATTCTTGATGTATATACCGTATCCGTATGAGTCATATAGCTTGAGTCCAATGATTGAGTCTGTTCCTCCTTTGATGATTGACCCGGTTCTAACGTACACCGTGTACACACAATCCTCCTCCTATATTGAAAATTGAAATATTTAATCAATAACAGAAAAAATATAAAAGAAAGTCACGTAAATACATCTCAGTTGATAGGTGCATGCAGATGATATAACGTCACGGTTATGTCTCACTTCATGTGAGTTTCACAGCTAGACTATTTAAAATAAGAAGAAAAAAAGAACATAAGAAGGATTATGTATACTAAAGACTAACGAGAAAGTATTACCGATGTAACAATTCCGGCGAAACAAAACGAGAGGAGAAAGAAGAGAGCCAAGAGACTTGTTGGGGTTGCCATGATCAGAGATAGAGATGAAGTGGGAAATTAACATTGTTCTGTGATGATGGATACATATAGTGTAGTAGGTTTGTTCATAAATAGAGGAGTGACAAATGGTGGATGGAGAATGGAGGATGAATTGATGAACTTCATTAGGACAAGTTTTGATTAATTTGCTTTTTATTATTATTTATGGAAATGTAATTGTCGTGTCCTCATCGGGTTGGAAACCAGCTGCTTCGAAAAGAAAATGAAAATGATTGATAGTAAGGAAATTTTGAAATGGTTTTAAAAAAAATTCATTTTTTAGATTTATTTTTAATAATTTTACTTATTATTGATATGTGTTTGGAAACTTAATTAGTATTTTTTTTAAGAAAAAAAAAGTTAGTATTTTTCTGTAATTTTTTGTGGTTAGATATACAAAAGTAAATTTTTATGCATCATCATGAGAAAACATATATGATAAATTTTTTAAAATTCATGATTATTTTTAAAATATCAAAATTAATGTAATATTTTTGTAAGTATTTTTATTTTAAATATTTGCACCGTATTCATTGTCAATTTTATGTATTTTTATATATTGATATGATAAATTTTAAAAACTCGTAACTAATTTTCAAAATAGCAAATAGTAAGATTAGGAGTCTAAACAAACAATGACATTTCAAACAAAATAATACGCTTTAATTTTTTTTTAGGAAGGACATTAATTTTCTTATTTTAAACAACAAATGCTATATAGATCCCCTTAAAAAAACAAATAATATATAGATTTATGATATTTTTATAACCATTTGGATCCAACAGAAGAATATGCGGGTCATGGCAAAAATGGTTCCATTTGAAATTGATATTGTTGAATAAAATAAAAGGATTTAATGCAAATCATGTTTAGTCGATGTGTGTGATTGAAGAAAAATGTTTAGTCGATGTGGGGACCTACTATAGTTCAATAATCGATTCAATATTAAGCATTATTTTATAGTTTTTGTCTAATATACATAAATAAAATATTGTTATACTATGCCCAAAAAAAATTATTTTTATTTTCAAAATAAGATCGATATATCACATTATATCTCATTTAATTCAATGGGGAGATTATTAATATAAGAAAAGAAACAAATTTGAACATGGTACATAATATATCTCATCTTTTCCTTTTTTTTGAGAGAAAAATATATCTCACGTACGCACAAGAGAATTAATTTATTTTATATATTTGAATCCATCAAATACATGCTTTATATTTCCAATCACCACCGGTGTGGTTATGATGTTTGTTTATGTAAAAATAATTTAATAAATAAATAATAATACAGTATGTTGTTAATTAAAAGTAAATGAATTTCTTCAAAAAAATTAAAAGTAAATGATTAAAACTTTAATCTTCTTTGAAACAAGTCTATGACTTCCACTGTTTTTTGAAATATAAAGATTAATCATTTTCCTCAATGATCAGCAAAATTGCCTTTTTATCAATTCAACTACATGAGCGCGCTTAAAATATCACTAATTCTTAAAGCTTATTAGTTTTCCACTAAACCTAAATTTTCCCTCTAATCCCATGTAATTAATGCTGGATTTGTAGCCTTAATATTTCACTCATTCACATTCTGTTTTTTGGCTTTCCACTTTCCACTATTTTAGGCTTACCATCAGTCTCTTATCATTAAATCACACCTTTGCATATCCCAAACAATACTGATCAGACTTCCATTCACAATTAAATGTCTGTTTCCAATGCACTCAACCCTAATTTTCAACGCATTGCTCTCCACCCTAATTTCTTTCATCTATATTTTTCATCTTGTCGAAAACATATACCCATCTCATCCTCTTCACTCTTCAAAGAAAAAATTCAGCATACACATTCTCTCTCTGAACATATAGCCCGTACCTCTCTCTCTCTCTCCCTCTCCCTCCCCCTCCCCCTCTCCCTCCCTCCCTCCCTTCCTCCCTCATAAAACTAGGAGGAGAAAAAAGAAGTAAAAAAGCATAAAATAATACTAGAAAATGGAGATAAAAGGTAAGAAAAAAAATCAGAATAAACAAAATAAAATCCCATTAAAAATACATTGAAGGAAATATAAGTAAAGTGATTTTTTAGATTTTGGATTTTGGTGTGTGCGTGTAAGCAAAATGATTTTTTTTAAGGAAATATAAGCAAAATGATTATTATTATTATTATTATTATTATTATTATTATTATTATTATTATTATTAGTTTAAGTTACATTTTTTATTTATTGATTTTTTTCTCTTTTTTTAGTTCAGAATATTTAATATAAATAATTTAAATAGAGGTATACTTTTTTAATATTATTTAAGCCACGTCAGCACCGCCACATCAACCAAATCCTGAAAAATATCAAACTGAGGGGTAAAATTCCGATTTTTAAAATAGGGGGCAAAACTCCGAAAAACATAAAACTGGAGGGGTGAAATTCTGAATTTTAAAATAGGGGGTAAAATTCAGTTTGAGTCAAAATAGGGGGCAAAACTGCGCTTAAGCCAATTTACTTTATGTAGGAAATGAAAATTAGAAAAGGAAAGGAAATAACTAACAGAAAAGGAAAATCATTTGGTAAATTGAGATATTTGTGGTAGATTAAAAAATGGAATGAAATGGTTGGTGTAGCATGTAATTTTATTTTATTTTAAGCAAAAGTAATGCTAGGAGCATTACATGATATCATGAACCAAAAAAAATAAATACAAAGGAAAAGGGGAACTAGGTCAGACTGTATACAATCAGGGACAAATGGGAACCAGACAAGAGAAGATAGAGCTAAGCATATATTAGCTAAACCATATGCACAAGAGTTCCCTTCTATATAAATGTGACTCGCCAAAAAAATCATGCCTTTAGTAATTTCTAAACAGTTGGCCCATCTATTTCTAATGCTCCAAGGAACCATTGAAGAGTTTTTAAAGGCTATAAGCACCAATTGAGAATCAATTTCTAACCAGATATCTTTCCAAGACTTGCTATCAACAATTTCAATTGCTATTATAACTGCATACAACTCAGCAGCAAAGGCAGATGAACAATTAAGAATATTTTGAGCAAAACAGCCCATGCATATACCATTTACATCTCTAATAATACCACCATTAGAAACTTTGTTAGGATTCTTCACTAATGCCCCATCCGTGTTTACTTTTATCCAGTTGAAGGAGGGAGGGGACCAAATAACCTCTTTGATAATTGGAGCATTAGGAGGATGCATGTTGACTTTGAAAGTTTTCAGGATGACAAACTCTTGCATATTGACAGATGATCATAAGTTAGTGTTGTTACCGAAGAGACATTGGAGATGATTGTATTAATAGCTGATTTCCAATTGATTTTCTTGTTTTAAAATCTAACTTGGCTTCTAGCATACCAAATCATGTTGATGATATTGATAATGCAAGATTTAACAACCAATTTGCATTGAGGAGTGAAAGTTCTTTTGCATATCTCCCATATATCTTCAGCAGAATTGAAATGCATATTAAAATTCAAAATACTAGCAAGCCAAGTCCACGGTTTTAGAGAGAAAGGACAATGAAGGAAAAGATGTGGTGTGGACTCATCTGAAGAAGCACACAAATTACAAAAGGAAGCCAGAGAGCATCCTCTATGTTGAAGCTTCTCATCAGTGGGGATTTTATTTTGCATTAATCTCCACGCTAACATTGATTTGGAGGGAGGAATATATGGGGACCAAATTGTAACGCCCTAGTTGTTATTTATTTATTTTCGGTTGATTTTTAATAAGTTTATATGATTTTAAATGATTTATGTTGATTTTATGGTGTAGTGTATTCTATTATATGATTATTTGATTATTTAATTGAATAAGTGAGAAATAATATTATTTGAAGTTTTGGAGGTTTAAAAGATAGTATGACTTTTATTAGTAAATTAGAAATAATATAGAATTATTATTTATTTGGAATTAAGAGGGTTAATAAGAATTAATAGAATTAAAAGGGAGTTTAATGAAATAGGAGAGGTTATAGTTATAGTAAAAAGAAAGAAAAGTCAGAACAAACATTTTTCACGTACAATTGAAAAAAAAAAGAGTTTTTGAGAGAAAGAGGAGAAAACCCAAGAGGCTAGGAGAAGAGCTAGGAAGGGATCAAGATTGTTGTAGGTTGTCAATCTTTGCTGAATTAAGGTAAGGGTGGGATTCCTTTCACTAATGATGTGTATAATTCTGAAAATTGGTGAATTGTTGTGTTCTTGGTTTCTAGGTTTAGAAGTTTATGTTAATTGCTATAATGTGATGAAATGTGTTGTTACTGCATGTTTCGTTGTTGTTTTGATTACTATGTTGTATGCTGAACGTGTAAACATCTGTGCATATACGTTTTGGGTAATCAGGGATCAAAAATGGGTTTTTGGATGATTTAGGGTTAGAAAATTCGAGAATTTTACACTGCCCAGATGATACCTCGCTTAAGTGAACTACTCGTCGCTTAAGCGACCATTCAATGTAGTTGCCCAGAATTTGGTCGAGACCGTTCGCTTGAGCGAGCCCTGAGCGAGCTCGTAAGCGAAGTCCCCCTACCTCTCGACGTTTTGCTCGCTTAAGCGAGGAGGCCTTCGCTTAAGTGAAGAAGGCTTTTATCAGCCACATTTTGACCTTTGTTCATGCATTAGGAGATCTGTCCGAGTACTCTAAAATGCTTATTTTAATTTGTTTAACCTCTGTATAGGCACTAAACCTTATAGAAACTTCTTATTAGTTGGAATTGAATGATTTACATGATTTTGTGCACCTATCGGTGAACTTTGTTGTAAGAATTTGGTCGTGTCCTATTTGATTTGGTCGTAAGGCATGTCATAGTTGATTATGCATGCTAGATGTTGTTGTTGCTGTTGTTTTAGTTGTATGTTGATATACACAAGTCGAGCCCATTTGCATACTCATAACTGTTGGGGCTTATGCCCTGGAATGCTTAGCATTCACACCGTTGGGGGCTTATGCCCTAGGATGCTTTAACCATCCAACTGTTGGGGGCTTATGCCCTGGAATGCTTAGCATTCAACGCGCGTAAAATGGTACCACATGCATAATGCATTTGTCATAGTCGTTGTTGTCGGTCATGTTGTTGGTGTTCATTGTTGATAATGAAATTGTTGTCGCTAATTGTTTAATGTTGTTGAAGATGATTATGTTGCTGTTTTATATATATATATATATATATATAATATATATATATATATATATATATATATATATATATTACATATGAATTGAATAATGTCTGCTGTGAGATGTTGTTGTTTCATTGATTTTGACGAATTATATATCATTATTATTGATCGTGTATCTCACCCCTTCTGCTTGAAAATGTTGCCTTCATATGAGTAACTTGCAGGTAATGAAGATTAGTAGGATGTATGGCTCTGTGTCTATGGCTCTGATACGTAACGGGATGAGGGATCGTTGCGATGTTTTTCTTTCATTCCTTTATGTATCAAACTTTGGTTATGTTGTTGAATAGAGATGATTTTTTTTGGGGCTTTTGTGCCAAGATAATTGTTGAGGTTGAATTATGTTATTAAATGAAATCTTCCGCTGCAGTTTAATGAGACTTTCAATGTGGATTAATAAATAGTATAATTTCTATTTATGAGATTTTGAAAAGCAGTGTAATACTCCGTTGTTGAATTACTCTGATATAATTATAATTATTATTACGCTGTTGGGAGAACGGGGTGTTACATAAATCACCTTGGCCCAACTGAATTGCTGACCAACCTGATTCTTGAATAAATAAACATCCTTAAAAGAGAGGTGACCAGATTGAGAGGGATTCCACAAAAGCTCATCCTTCAAAGCTACTTTAGGAATATTTACTTTGTGAGCAAGTAGGTGGATAGAAGAGAAAAATTGCTGAACTGTTATAGGAAAAAACCATTGAGAGGGAATATTTAGAGTAGAAACAATAGGCTCACCACACCACTTATCCCTCTAGAAGTTACTTTGATTACCATTGCCAAGGTTCCAATTAGAATTTTCCAACACACAATGAGCTTCTGATTTAATACTGCTCCACAAGGATGAATCAATGTGATGTTTAATTGGGCCTTTCTTATTGAGAACCCTGCTTCTGAGAGTAACAGCCCAAGATTCTTGAGAGGTCATCAAGTCCCAGTAGAGTTTAAGATTGGATGCTTCATTTAGCTTAGTGAGAGGTTTCAGACCCAAACCGTCTTCTTTCAGAGGCTTACAAATCTTATGCCAAGCAACAACCACTAATTTTCTCTTTTCTATGTCTCAGGCCCAAATAAAGTTTCGTATGCATTTCTCAATATCTTTAAGCAGGGAAACTGGCCAGGAGTAGATAGTAATGTTGTGAATGAGCATGCTTTGAATCACAGAGGTAACTAATTGTACTCTACCAGCCATAGTAAGCAAGGATGCTTTCCAAAAGGCTAGTTTTATCTTTATTTTATCAGCTATTGGTTGAAGGTGAGTAGCTTTGGGCTTTCCTTTGAATATAGGAACCCCCAGATAAAGGAAAGTATCCAATGTTAAAACCCAATAAATTGACTATAGAGTTTAACCTGGGCTGACATATGGAGCTGGAGTAGATAATAGATTTGGTGGGATTAATAACTTGCCCAGAGCAAAGAGCGTAATTAGTGAAAAGGTTCTTGAGGGCTCGGATGCAGCTCATTTTCCCTTTACAGAAAATCATCACATCATTAGCATACATAGGTGAAAAGATTTGGTTGAATGTGCGTACTATGAGGTCAGTGTTGCTTTTATTTGAGGAGCTTTCGGAGCTCAAAATAAACTTCCAAAAAAGCATGTTGACTGGTGTAAATATTCCTGATTCTTGGTTGACAGAGGCGGTGGTGCTAATGAACTGTCGAAGGGATACCATTCCTTTTGTTTATTTGGGGCTGCCTATTGGAGGGGATTCTCGGAAACTCTCTTTTTGGAAACCTGTGATCGATCAAATTGTCTCTCGCTTGTCGTCGTGGAATCATAAGTTTCTTTCTTTCGGCGGTCGCCTGGTCCTTCTGAAATCAGTCATGTCCTCTCTTCCGACTTACTTTCTTTCCTTTTTTAAGGCTCCTACATGTATAATTTCTTCTATCGAATCTATTTTTAATTTTTTTTTGGGGGCGGTGAGGATTTTAGGAAAATTGGTTGGATTAATTGGGAGTCGGTTTGTACTCCAAAGGAGGAAGGAGGGTTGGGGTGAAGAGGGTTGGAGCATTTAATTTATCATTATTAGGTAAATGGTGTTGGAGGATGCTGGTTGATAAGGAGGGATTATGGTATCGGGTCTTAAAAGCCCGCTACAGAGATGAGGGGGCGGTTGAAAGAGGGAGGTAGACTTAGCTCGACTTGGTGGCGGTCTCTGTGCAGGCTGTGTGAAGAGGTAGGCGAGGGAGTAGGCAATTGGTTTGATAATAACATTAGGAGGGTTGTTGGTGATGGAAGGAGCACATTATTCTGGCATGACATTTGGGTGGGGGAAGTTCCTTTAAAATTTAAATTTCCCCGCATTTTTGACTTTTCTGTTCATAAGGAGTGTTCTGTGGAGATGATGATAGAGGCGGTTGAGGGGAGGGAGAGGTTGTGGCGTCGACGTCTGTTGACGTGGGAGGAGGAGAGTGTGAGGGAGTGCTCTGTGTTACTTTTGAACATTGTTTTGCATGATACTGTAGAAGATACTTGGAGGTGGCTTTTAGATCCTATTCATGGTTACTCGGTGCGGGGGGCTTACAGCTTTCTCACATTCTCAGGTGATTTGTCGGATAGGTCTCAGATTCTCGATATTTGGCATAAAAATATCCCTTCCAAGGTGTCTGTGTTCGTTTGACACCTTCTTCACAACAAACTTTCAACCAAGGATAATTTGGTGCGACGGAGTGTTCTTTCTCACACTGTTGCGATGTGCGTGGCTGGTTGTGAGAGAAGTGAAACAACAACTCATCTTTTTTTGGACAACGACGAGTTTGGGTCGCTTTGGTCTCATGTTTGGCGTTGGTTGGGTATCTCCTCATCTTCTTCTGGTGATCTTCATCAACATTTTATTCAATTCATTAATATGGCGGGTTTGCCTAGATTCACACATTTGTTTTTAAAATCATTTAGTTTACCTCTGTTTGGGTTATTTAGAAGGAAAGGAATGATCGTGCATTCAATATTAAGGCATCTATTTCCTCCATTCTCATTGAAAAGGTTAAACTGACGTCTTTTTTGTGGCTGAAATCGAAACAGGTAATATTTACTTATAGCTATCATGACTGGTGGAATCAACCGCTCCTCTGTATGGACTTCCACTTGTAATTGTAATTTTGTTTCACTTGTTTTGTTCCACTGGCAGTGCTTTGTTCTAATTAGCACCTTATTTTGTACACACTCTTTTGTGATCCCTTTTGCATGCCTTGTGCGGGGTAAATCACCGTTGTTTATATATATATATATATATATATATATATATATATATATATATATTATTTTTGTTTGTTAAAAAAATAATATGGTAGTGTTACACCCAAAATTCAAATTATTTTTCGGGTAAATTAATAAGTCAAAGTCAAGTAACGATTAATGTGACTTTGTGTTGTAGTCAAAACCAAAGTCATTTTTTACTACAAACGAAATTATTGAAAACATGTTGTATCACAAAACAAAAATATATACTCGAAGAAGGATTTCCTCGAAAATCAGATAAATGCATTTTGAAGAAAGACAATGCCGAAGACAATTGTATAATCAAAGTGTTTCAAATCATAAAAAAGTAACTACCATCTAAAGAGTGCAAGTGAAGTTCAAATGAGTGGTTACAGTTGAGATTTTATCAACTTTCAAATTTCAAAAGATTGAAGGGAACTTGTCAATGAAGTTTTTAGGTGGTTTAGGACATTTTTCATCCATCCAGTAGTTAGTTTCTTTTTACTCTATAAATAATAATCTCATAACTCCATGCAAAGTTGTTCCTTTCCATTTCATAAAATTATGTCTACTATATAAATAGATCCACCATACATGATAAGTGATAACACATCTTACTAACAATGTTGAAGAGAACGATGTATGCAACTCGATATATCCTTTTTTTATTTTTGCAGATATGCATTTTCCCTTTTTCTTGTGCATTTCACCTTAGCATTTTCGTCCACACGTTACTTGCATCTTTATAAGAACACTTGTATCCTTAAACATTTCAACTAACTTGAGTCTTAGGTTGAACTCTCGAATTCATTTGCTGGAAATAAAGAATTGTCACACCAATAAATAGGCAAACACAAAACCAATTTTTTTTTGTCCAAACACAAAACATCTTTTTATAAATCTATCAAACCAACGGTTAAATAGACATTTACACAATAATAATTGTAGAAATTCACGTGTTTAATCATAATTATAACTTGATTTATGATTATAATTAAACACATGAATTTTCGATGCCCTTGAGCTCTTAATTGAAAAAACTGCAAATCAAAGAAACAATTTTGTGTCAATGACATCCGTCTAATTTTTTAAAGGAAAAAACTTAGGTTTTTTTCGCATGGTTCATAACTAAATTTACCATGATTTTCTCAAATCCATAATTTTCTCAAAGTTTATTATGTATAAAAAAAATTGTGTTTTTAGTTAAAAACTATACGAAAAATACCTAAATAATTGTAACTATGTTTTATCCCTTTTTTTAAACGGGCTTATGTCGTCGGATTATTAATTATTTTTGACTTTAAAGTTTCAAGTCGGCCCAAGGCTATTTCCAATGAATGACAAATTAAAAACCTCAGTCGACATAACACTTGACCCAAAAAAAGGCCGACATAATATGAATGTTGATTTTTAATCACACAAAAGGACAAATCGAAGCAATTAAAATCAAAATCAAAATAAAATTCATATGATTGAATAACAAAGATTTTGTCAAAAAATAAATAAATAACAAAAGATATTTTTGGTAGATCAAATAACAAAATTTTAAAGTACATTTAAAGAGAATAACGAAGATTTAAATACACTATCTTATTTTAAACAGATGATTTATCAATTTATTAAGAAAAAAAGTCAATATACGAAAAAGAGTTACTTTTAATATAGTTAAAAATGTTTTTAAGCATCTTCTAGTCCATATCCCGTTTAGGATCAATACTCCCTCTCACTCACTTTAATTTTTATAAGTATCTTTTATTTCTTTTACATGTTAATTACAATATATTATAAAATAAAATAAAAAAAGAAGTTAAGAGATCCATTTATAGTACCCTCTCAATGAGAGTGTGCAAATATACATATTAATTATATTATCAACATTTTTTTTCTTTCAATATATGTAAAAGATATTAAAGATGCTTATAAAAAAAGTGAGTGATGAGTAGGGCTGGAAATGAGTCGAGTCGAACCAAACTTGTCTGAGCTCGACTCGACTCGATAAGAATGAGCTCGGATCGAAACTCGACTCGAGTTCGATACGAACCTTTTGTTTAGCTCAAGTTCGGCTCGTTTAAAGTTCATGAACCACTCGGTTCAACTTGTTAGGTTCAAATCATTTGACAAAAGTTTCTTTTGTCAAAATGTATAGCTTGACCTTTTAATTAATTTAGAATAAAAAAACAAAAATTGAACTAAATAAAATAAAACTACAGACCATGCTGGTCTTGAAAACTAGAACAATGGTAGTGTAGCACAGTCCATATAGTAGCTTACTCCATATAATGTGCAGCGCACTTCTCTTTTTATATCCACGTCTCCTGACTCGATAATACATATGTGTTTAGTTAAAAGCTTCTACAAGTATGTTATTAGCTTTTTTTCCCTCTCTTTTATTATAATTATTGTTAATTAAATTAGTAATAATTCCTCTAAAAACAAGCAAATAAATATTAGACTAACACACACACATATATATTATCGAGTCAGTACATGAACCAATCGAATCAAACTATTTACAACTCAAGTTCAGCTCATTTATTTAACGAACTTAATTTACAGCTCAAGTTCAGCTCATTTGGTTCATGGACCAAGTTCAACGAGATAATTATCAATTCGAGTTTCAAAATATTGTCGAGTTGGTTCGAATCATTGTCAGCCCTAGTGATGAGGGAGTTTTGATCATCCATTTCAAGGGTGATTAAACCACCTCAAACTGCCAATTCGATCAACTTCCCAAACCCAAACAAACATACAAAAACTATATTGATCTCTTCACACAAATTAAGGATCCAAGTCTATCCATATATTCCCAAATTTATGACTACATGTGCATGCATCACCTTAACCATTACATCATTCACAAATTATGTGCTCACTACCACTTTCAATTCTTACTTAACAAAGAAAAAAAACTCTCAAGGTTGGCTTTGCTCTGAATCCAGCTCATTTAATACTCATAAACTTTTACTTAAAATGAAATCAGACAAAAAATAATCTCACTTGGGACTCGTAGACAGCAGAGTGTGCTAGAAAACCAGCAGTGATCAAAGCATGCAAAAACACACTCCATGCATATATATATATATATATATATATATATATATATATATATATATATATCCATCCAGAAGGACACACAGACACACACCCGGCACTAACTCCGGATTTTCCTCAAATATTGGTTGTTCCCTTATGAGCTTCATTTAATTTCTTTACACCTTTCTAAACCGCCATATATTTTCCAAATTTCATATATAAACACAACTCCACCACCTTTTTTTCCACATGATATATACCATTTTATAACTAACTCTCAGACACATCCTTCATTCTAATCTTAACTACATTATAAATATCGTTTCTTGCAACTGAAGCTAGCCATGGTGGTGATCAGTGAAGAAATTGATCATCATGGCGCGGAAGCCGAAGGAACTGAAGAGGTAACAGAAACTGAAACAGAAGGTGTGGACTATGAGGAGCTGAAGAAACGTATGTGGAAGGATAAAATCCTTTTACAAAAGCTCAAAGAAAAACAAGAGAACAACACTGAACCTGACCAACAAGCAAAACAAGAAGCATCAAGAAGGAAAAAGATGTCAAGAGCACAAGATTCAGTACTCAAATACATGGCAAAGATCATGGATGTATGCAAAGCCAAAGGCTTCGTATACGGAATCATCCCTGAAAAGGGTAAACCAGTATCAGGTTCTTCTGATAGTTTACGCGAATGGTGGAAAGATCAAATCCGTTTTGATCAAAGCGCACCACTCGCGGTTGCAAAATACTTACCTATCCTTCGAGAAGAAGAACATTTTAATACTATAATGGCTGATCCAAACTCTTACATACATCTCCTCCAAGATTTACAAGATTCAACTCTTGGTTCGCTTCTTTCTGCTTTAATGCAACACTGTATGCCACCACAGAGGAGATTTCCACTCGAGAGAGGAATTTCTCCTCCGTGGTGGCCCACAGGATCAGAAAATTGGTGGGGCGAACAAGGTTTGTTGGCCCAAGAACAAGGCCCACCACCTTATAAGAAACCACATGACCTTAAAAAGGCATGGAAAGTTTCTGTTTTGGCTGGTGTCATAAAACATATGTCACCTGATTTGGAGAAATTGAGGAAGTTGGTTACTCAGTCAAAAACTTTGCAAGATAAGATGACTGCAAGAGATAGTGCTACTTGGTGTAAGGTTATGAATCAAGAAGAAGCTTTGCTTGGAGTTACTGATAAATGCCATAAATTGTCTATTTCCGAGGAAGGCGAAAGCTCCGGTAGTAGTACTAGTAGTAGTAATAACAGAAGTGAGAAAAGGAAGTTTGTTTTTGATGTTGGTGGTGATGATGCAGAGGGTCCACAAAGTAAGTTACCTATGGCTATGGGTTTAACAAACCGTGTTCCTAAGTTGCTTGACTGTGATGCAAGAATTGAAAATGTTGATGATTGGTTGAAAATGGGAGAGATTGAAGGTGGGAAATTTGGATGGGATGTTGAACATTGGTTGAATGATGTGGATGATCATGAATTCGAAGCGGCACTCGAAATGGTTAAAGGTAATAATAACATGGATTTTACTCAAAATCAAGAGCATAATCTACATGGTCAAGAGGAAGAAAAATCTATTTGGGACTTTAGATATCAATGACATCCAAGGCAAGACTAAATAAAATGTTCAATGAAGTTAATTATCTTGTCTCCTTGCTATTTATATATTAGTATCAGTATCTTCTGTCACGAATTTAATTTGTTGTAATTCTTACCATATTTGTTACTAGTAATAAAATAATTATAGGAGACACAATGCAAAAAGTGTATGAAATTTGTTCTGGTTATTCTTCTTGAGTTATATTTAGTGACAATAATACTAGTTTTTTTTCTACAATAGTACTAAATTGTTCTGGTTATTCTTCTTGAGTTGTAATTCTTACCATATATATATATATATATATTTACAACAGTACTGAATTATAACTAGTAATTACCAGATTAAGTTAAATTAAAAAATTTCAACAGCAACAATACATCATTATATTAATATATACCACAATTAAGTGGCCTAATTACTTAGAAGAAGTAAAAACTGAATTGTAAATCTAGAACTTAGTGCCTCCTATGATGTCCACAACAAATACTTAAAACACTAGTAAATGAAACATATTACATATCATAGTAATTAGTGAATAAAACATAAAACATAGTAAACAGAACAGATCATTGTAATTGATTAAACATCTGAATCAGACAAGTAATATTTGAGGAGTTGATGACAATATTGAGGCAAGGGATCATCTTTCAAATAACCCATAGCATTTGCATAGTGAAGATGGTTGAGGACACCATTTTTGTAGTGAGTGAGCACAATGCTGGATCTGTTACGCCCAGGGTCCGGAGTATTACACGATGCTATTGGGCTGCTAACAAGCACAGTTTTGCAAATATTGTCATGGTGGTCATTCTCAACCTTTATGTTGTATGTTCCTGTGGAATCTGTCTCTCCTTCTGTGTAGAAAACTTCGTTCATAGTCTTCCTGTCTTGGCACCTAATTCCCACTCTTGCACCTAATAATCAATAAGCATCACAATAACATACACACATCCAACATAAGAAAACGTTAAATTAAAAATGATTTAATTCGTATATACAAACGGTGTAAAACTTTTTATGCTAAGGTGTAAAGAGTGATATGTTTAAAACATACACCTGATCATTAAAATGTTTGACTTCAATCATAGACTATGTAAAAAAAATTTACGCTAAGATGTGTATTTACCTTGGATGTAAAATGTGGCGTTGGTTTCAAATCCAGCACGACAAGTATCACAATAAACGCAACCTTTGATATGGAACATAGCTGTAGCAAGTAAAGGGAGGATAGAGATGAGGGAAAGGGCCATTAACAACAACACAATCCTTGCCATGATGATTAGCAATGAATTTGGATGCCAAAATGAGTGAAAAAGAGAGAGAGGAGGAGAGAACTACTTGGTTGAGACTTGAGAGTGAGGTTTGGCTAAATATATTTTTTAGTGCGCGCGTCTTGTGCGCCATAAAAAGTGAATCATGTCAGCATTACTAGTGAAGTGAGATTAGTGCCATTAAATTTCACATGCTTCTTCTTTCTTCGTGGCTTCCGTTTATGTTAGGAATTCGAGGTTTGAATTTGAAGGCTTATGAACACATTTGTTTTAGTTATACAAGTAGAGTGGAGAAGCAGTCAACGGGATTTTTAATTAGAGATCCCAAAGAAATTTGCATCTCATAGCCGGGGCAAACTATAAGGCATATACTAATACCGATACCGGACACAATACGGACACTAACACGTGAACACAGATAATAATTTAAAAAAAAAGTTATAATTCAACGTAATCATATGTATTGGTGTCATGACGGTGTCCCGACACAACACATGTATGATATCGAGACACAATTAATCCGAGGAATGTCCGTGTTTTATAGCTTCCAAACAACCTCACCTACTACTCAAGAGACATTATTTCATTTATTTTCATTAATTAATAATATTATTATTATTAATGATAAGGTTTTTGCTTTTTTTTAGGGTTGACAGTGGTTTACCCCTATAATATAAGTTATTTCCGGGTTTGTCTTCTCTAAAAGAAAAATATTTGGTCCTTGTAAAATGTTTTGTTTCAATATACCTGCTAAGTCATCTGACTGTACAAAATCGATGATATGACTGGGGGTAAACCGAAATTTGCTCAAATTACCAGGATATAAACTAAAATTTACTAAAATTACAAGGGGTAAATTGAAATTTTCTCAAATTACTGAGACAAAATTTGTCATGAAAGTCCAAAAAAATAAAAATTACAAGAACCAAAAAAATTGCAAAGTGGTCATGATCTACAATGAAAATTTAGATAAAGATAAGTTAGACATATGGTTTATGTTTGTTCTGAATCAACTTGTGTTCATCATGATCATCTAGAGCTTTAGGCGTTCATCATGTTTGTCTTGAACTAATTTGCCTCATTCTCTTCCTTTCTCCTTTTTATTTCAACACATAGAACAGAACACCCCCAATTTCTCATACTTGAGTTACAATATGAACCGTTCTCCTCTATTGATTTTAGTTTTATGCACAAACATCAATAGTCTTCGGAGATCAATCTTTAATCCAAGCCGTATATATTTTTTCTAGAGTCTACTCCCGTTATTCTTATCATACTCTACAAATTCACCGATGTAGTTTAAGAACAGTTTTCCAACCTTCTTGAACATCATGCCTGCTGGTAAATTGCACCCAAAAATCCACATGAAATTATGGTATCTCCTTAATAGCAACCACAATTTCACTCTATAACCACAAATAAATGATTCTCAAAATTCCAAGGTCCTTCATTAAGCATTACCTCCATATCTAAAGGATGAGAAAATTGAACAAATATAATTTGACTTTGCCTCCTTATTTACCACCCCTTCCCTGGACTCCAAACCAGTAACAAATCCAGAAATACATATTTAGTGTGGCTAAATAAGAAGGGGCCAAATTTGCGACCAACTTTGATTTTTTTTTTTTTAAACTTTAGCGATCAAAATTATCGATCACTATTTTAGTTGATAAACATATTAGAGTATTTCTAATTACTATTATTTTAAATTCTGGTGTGGCTATGGCCACACCATGTCATAAGGTGGATCCGCCTCTGCTCTAAACCTCTGTCATCCTAATCTTTGTAGCATTATGACGTATGTAGAGTGATCATGTAAGAATCTCTCCACAGGATAATAACTCAAAGAATGTTGACCTAATTTCTCTTTATCTTCACCTGTGTTGCACGGGTGCGGGTACGGTACCCGTACCGGGTACGGGTGCGGGTACGGGATACAGTATTTCTCAAAAAACAAAGGTACGGGTACGTTAGGATAATATATATTTTTTAATTTAAAATAACATAGCATGAGTAAGGTTAGCAAGGAGAAGTGAGAAGTCAGAACAAAAGCTAGTATAGAATACGAAAAAGGAAGATAAGAAGATACAAGAAAAGGCTTGAGTGCTAAACTTTTCTACTTCTGCAACTATTGGCAGACAAGATAAAGTAGACATTAAGTAAGTAGCAGCAGTTTTAGAATCTAGTAATTGTTGTGGTGGCTCTTGAACCGTTTGAGTTTATAAAAAAACAAACAAAAACTATAATTGCTATTAATTATCATGAAAATTCTCATTTTCTCAAGAAAAAACTATTATAAGTACCCTGAGAGCACCGCCGCCATACTGTAACCGTACCAAGGTTTAAAAACAAAAAAAAAAAAGGGTGCGTCACGGATGCATACCATACGAGTACCGGTACTCGCATAGTACTCGGTACGGGTACATTTTGCAAAATGAAGTACCCGTGCTTCAGAGATCTTCACCATAAACCTCCCAAATTCATGTCTGCCATCACAAAAGGTTGAAGGTAGGAGCTATAAGAAAACAAAAGTAAAAAATCACTTTTGCTGAGAACTTAGTCTACCCATAAACCTTAGTAGAGCCCTTTGATCACTCTACTAACAAGCGAACTCATATTATTTCTTAGGCCGATGTTAAATTTTTATAAGAGAGCTATTTTTAGATCCCACGTGTCTTTTTTTAAAATCCACATCTGTACAGATTTATCAATCCTAATGAAGAAGAAAAACAATTTTTTTCACCCAGATGGACAAAAGTGATTTTGAATATCATGGGAGGTGACAATATTTTCAATAATACTAGATATATGTAAGCAATTGGTAAATACCTTAAATAAGACAATCTTCTTCTATTTGCGTCTAGAAAACGCTTTCATTTCTCAACCTATCAAATTACACGCAATTTCTAAAGGAGACTGAGCTTTTTGCTTTATTGGCCCCATAATTGGCCCTTTTTAAGTCTGTGGTTCATAAAATTATGTTTGCTACAAATGGTCAAAAAAGAAGAGGAGAGCATCAAATGCATCAGCATCATAAGTAATTTTGTGGTGGATAATGATACAACACCATTTCATACATTCCTTTTCAAAGAAAATGTTGGGCACATACATAAATCTAGAGCAATCTCGTGTTTTATGTGATCAAATAAATACTAAATAGGTAAGAGCTATTCCGATTTCAGCAAAGTTTTTAATGGAAAAATGTATAACTTCTAACAAAGTGTGATTTTACCATAAATAAATTAAAGGTGTATTACAAGAAAGAAACATGCTAAAGTGCACGACATATTTTGTCCTCACTGGTGTACGAATGTGTTGCCCAACTTGCCATTATGCTTGGTCATTCAATTACTTTCTCTCTTGATTTTAATTTGATCCAAAAACGCCAATTTCACACTTCCGTGACACTGTAATAATTTTTTCAAGTCTTTTCATTTCTTCTATTTGGAGAGATAAAAACAAAACCAAATTTAAAAATAATTAATAATAATGATACTCACTTAATGCAAAACTCACTGCATACTTTTTGTATTTATTTATCATAAATGTCATTATCTATTTATTTTTAACAAATAGAGAGGATCTTAACTCCCAATTCTCTTCAATTTATGTGGGATGATTATATTATTTTACACAAACACGTGATATTATGTTCTACGAGTCTATTTCACTATTTGACAATACCCAAACACTATAATAATAGATAATTAATCACATACTGTATAAGTTTATATGATTATCTTTCAAAAAAAAAAAGTTTATATGATCAAAGTAGGAGTTAGTTTACTATGAACCTTTAATAAAGATAATTTCTATAATACACCTAATAAACATGGATGTATCGGTACACCAAGTCGTTAAATTAATAATAAATTTGAGTTGTTTTTTTTTCAAGAAAAATAATTAATTCTATCATTGACAACTATAGTAATTAAATTTAATTTACCAAGAGCTTCGATGAAATAAAATTAAATTTTTATTACTCGTAACAATGAATATTGATTATTTTTTATGACAAAATGTAAATTTTTTAACATGATCCTTATAAACAATGAAATGATGTTTTTTTCTTATGAAATGATGTATTCTAAAATATAAATATTGACAAATAGTTTTTTATATCATAAAAATGATCATTACTTTATAAATTTTACTAAACAAAAGTACCGGTACACTAAAATTTGTGACTGTCCCGTAGAAATTCCCTTTAATAAATGGCCTAAAAGTGGATCCTTACTTTTTTGACGTAGGTTTTTTCGGTAATAGTTTTCTCACACAGTTTTATAAAAAAAAATAAAAAAATTAATGTGCATACAATAACTTTTCGAGATATCATATAGCATATTTTCCTTCATTTTGTCTCATTGTCTAAATTGAAAATATTTATAAGTTTAATGGTTATACATTGAAGATGTAAGATGGTTTTACATTTTATTTTCAGTCTCTTTGTCACGGATACACCATCCCATACTAGTTCGGCCTACCTCACCTTGGAAACCAGCACCCTGCATGTTGCACTTCATTCGTCCACTCTGAGGCATGCATGCACATCATCAGAGTGTTGTGAATTGTGACCAACCAAGAGGGTTTTGAGTCAAGATAGTAGTCTTAACCATTTTGTTAAATTATCGTAATGTAATTTTAAGTGAACAATCGTAGTAGCAACTATACGCTGCTGGCCAAGCAAAAAAAAAAAAAAATCGGATGAGCTACCCAAACCCTAAAGGAATTCCGCCACCCCTAAACGTGATTACCAAGTAGCAAATAAGAAGGGTTCAAATTGACTTAATCATCTTTTAACTACTTACTTTGAATAAAAGTTATTTCTTTTTTGTTGAATCGATATATGTCAAACATATCTCCTCAATTTTACAAATACAATTGGATTGTTGAGTTGAAATTGAATCAGTCCCTTTAGTTACAAACTTATATTTGATTACTTGAAGACAATTTAGTGCACCTGCTAAATTATACATCATTATCAATTATATTTTATTTATAATGAGGACAGTTTACTTGACGAACTTAGATTTCTCATTATAATCTATCTATATATTTGCTTTCCTATTTCAAAATAAATCCAAACATTGCACCAAATTAAATTGTTACTACTATGGCTAAATATACCACAAGAAGGCAAACTACAAAATATTGAAGAGAAATCAACAAGTTGAGATTATTGTTCCGAGCTAGATTGATCCAAATAAGAAGAAAGATTGATCCATACGTCAGTGGCCAGACATGAAGAAAATGTATTTTTATTGAAAAATTTCCAATTATACATCTGATTAGGGCATTTGGACGGTTAGTAACATTTTAGTGCTAATGGTATTTGATAAATCAAAAAAGGGTAAAAGTTCGAAGATTCGAATGCAGAGTAATTCCAGATAGAGAAGATCCAAAGGGCGGGGAAGGAAGTAGGGACCACCTGTGAAGAAGAACATGCATGATTTACTGTTACAGGACACAAATGGCAATTTTTATTTGACACTTGTATGCCTCTTACTTAATTTGACCATCCAAAAAGCCATAACACCACAAAACCATTATCTAGTCACTAACATGTCATTTGTCATAGCCATTGCATTATGCATATCACATGATTCTGAACGCCATGTCCTTTCTAGTTATATCCATTAATTAATTCACTAATAAATGATCAAATTGCAGTTAACTTTTTATTTATTTTATAAAAGAGTGATTATATTCCTTAAGTAAGTATCATGAAAGAAAAAGGGTGGTTATAGGAGGGCCAGCTAATTTGTTTAGCTCTTTTGATTTGCATGGCTGGACGCACCAATCGGGTTCTTTTTTACGAGTATTAGTTGCGTAATACACATGCTAATTTCACAAAGTAGTTTTTATTTTTTGGTATAACAAACTAGTAATTGTTTAATAATATAAATATAAATATAATGTTTTTAGAGAAGGTTGTTCTTTTAAAAATAACTTACAAGTATACCATTTGCTTCAACATTTTTTTTAATTTATTCCATAAATATGATTTATTTAAGGTGAGAGCTACATTATCCTTTGATGAATTTGGTATAATTTATCTCTAATGACAAGTATAATTCGATTTTCGAATGAAGTAGATGAATATCACATGTTGAATTAAGAAGATGTGAAGAAGTTTGATGTTTTTGAGATGAAAATGACAATTGATTGTAAAAAAAATCAATCAATACGACCTAAAAAAATCAATCAATACGACCTACATTACGCTCTTGATTGATTGAGACAATTTACCCCAAATGACAACTAAGATTCAATTATTATACGAAGAAGATAGTATCACATGTTGAATTAACAAATGAAGAAGTTTGATTTCTTGAGATGAAAATGATAACTAATTATAAAAATAAAGATAATTTTTCTTTGATAAAATCTTCTTTAAATATTTGTTGTTCAAGATCACTTTAAAGCTGTACCATTATTAACTATTAATTTATGAACATATTATTCAATTATATTTCTTTCGGATTTGACCAATGCTCATTCAAAATGTACTTCTATATTGAAGGAACACTGCACACAAGACATTCCATCAACGATCACATGATCATGATCAAACGTTGATCCAGATATCACAACGAGATTCATACATTTGATAAACATTCTTTTGCTATTTCTTGTTAATCATTTCAAAGAATAATAGAGTTCTTCCATCCAGAAGCAAGATATACATTATTTCGCTATTCAGAGAGTATAAATCACACTTACTAGTGTATTTTGGACCAATAATATAAGTGGTCGCATGGTGAAGGTCCTACTTGGCATTTCATCTCGCTGTTCTGTTCACCTAGACCGAGTCATCTTCACAACTTTATCATCAAAATCATACCAGGTGGCACGTACGTGACAATTGTCCACACTGAATAACCTGTAACCAGTAACATTTGAGCGTGCATATACGCGCCAGTGCTCAAGATTCCACAACTCATCGAATTTTCACGAATCTGTGTTACAAGTCCCACGCATGCCACTGTTTGGTCCCATTGAACATTGTCCTTTTCTTCTTCCTCACAAACAACAAACGAACTCCACACACACCATTGCAGCCAATGCACTTGGCTTCCCATGCTATTGCCACGAATATACCTATAAACATCTCAATATATTCTCAATCCTTCACCTCTTCACCATGCATGCCCCCTCATGTAACTTAAAGAATACCAATTATTTAAGGTATTCAAAAAAAAGGAAAAACTAAATTAAAAATACTTTTTTTAATTTTTGAAATATTGATTACACAATTTTCAATGCAAAAACTACTGTATTTGCTTCCTTAACCGGTGCTCCGGAGGCACCGGTTAACATTTCTCTTATTTAAGTTTAGTTGATTAGTTTCTCATTTATTTCTCCTTGTTATATAAAGTAATCCTGCATAGACAAATAGAAAACAAGATCAAATGTAAAAAGTTATATATTTACAAATGACGGACATTTGAGTGAGATGACAATAGATTTATTTTGGTTTAGCTAGGTTATGAGTTCCAATTCAACCATGAGTCACTTTGTTGAAACTTAAAAAATTGATTTCCTTGTACAATAATTTAGAAATTTTATTAAAAAAAAGGATATATTTTGTGATTGTTTATTTTTTTGTAAATTGGGTATCCTTCGCACGCAACTGCAAAAATAAATTTGATTCGAATCCAGAACTTTGATTAAGCTAAAAAGACATATGTCATCTCATCAAAACACTTTTGGTGATTTAAAAAAAATCACTTTAACAATATTAATTTTGTGTTTGTTCAATTTATAGTAATAAAAATCACTTTTGTGTTTGTTTATCCCATCACATCCAATTGATTCCACGACGATCACTATTTTTAAACTCCCAATAAAAAGAGTTCATTAGTCTTTGAATCTCTTCACAAAGAGAGGTAGGGAGGAGGAATGTGCCCATATAATATGAGAAAATTGCTTGAGTTATTGATTTGATCAAAACTTTCTTTCTAGCACGAGAAAGTGATCGAGCACTCCAAGATTGACATATTTTTCAAATTATTTCCTTTAAATAGGAGAACATAAACTTCTTGTTGTTACCAACCATAGAAGGAAGGCCTAAGTATCTGTTGTTCCCGAAGGTATATGAGACACCTAGAGAAGTTAAGATGGCATTTGCTAAAGTGTTAACGCTAAAAGTAATAACGAATTTGTCATAGTTGATAGCTTGCCCAAAAGTGTGCTTATAATGTAATATGATTTCTTTTAGAATTTGCCTAAGATATAGTTGCTTTACAAAAGAGAAAACTATAAGAAGTGGTTAAGAGACGGAGTAGTGATGCAAACATGTGCACCATAGGGCTTGCACCTTAACTCATGATTTTTAATAATAAATGACAAACCTTCAACACATAAACTATAGAGGTAAGGAGAAAGTGGGCAGCCTTGACGAGACCTATTTCCGAAGTAATATGGCAAATGTGATCACTGACATGACATGATATTCTACAGAAGTGATGCACATCATTATCCATGAGACCCACTGAGAGCAAAACCATTCTTAACATGTATGGCGTCTAGGTAACACCAAATGACACTATCAAAAGCTTTTGAGATATTGAGTTTCAGAGCAACTTCACCTATTTTTTCTTTGTATTTGCAACACATGTGGTGGAGGGTTTCGAAAGCCATTAATGCAGTGTCCATGACGGAGCGTAGGTTGACAAAGGTTTCCTGTTCAGGAGAATTTCATTTGTTGTTCAGAAGCTAGAGGCGATTGGCAAGAACCTTTGAAATATTCTTATAGAGTGTTGCATAAGGAAATAAGGCGGATATCTTTCATAGATTTTGAATTATATCCCTTAAATGCAAGAACAATATTTGTAGCTTTCATTTTTGGTGGCAAAGTACTAGAGGCGAGCCAAGAGGATCTCAAGGCGAAAATGTCACCTCAAATTTCGTCGTAGAAACAATCGTAAAATGTAGATTTGAGAATGCCATGACCTGTTGATTCATTTGGATGCATGCTAAAAATGACGTCTTTGAATTCAACTTTAGAGACAGATCGAGTAAGCATAAGATTATTCACCTTAAAATCTATTTTTTAAAAAAGGCTAAAATATGTCAAAGGTCTCTGTAAATATGCCTTAGTTGGATTTTGGTCCTTGTAAAAAAAAAATCACTTTCTCGTCATCGCAGAATTTTTGTTTTTTAAAAAAGTCTTTGGGCCTATTGAAGCTGTCATGTATCACTCTGGTGCCGACGTGGTGCATGCTGACTATGCATAAGTGGCCATGTGGAATCTGATGCCCCGTGGGCACTTATGCACATTCAATGTACACCACGTCAGCATTAGACTGAGACCTAGCAGCTTCAATGGGTTCAAGGGCTATTTAAAAAAAATAAAAATTGTAAGGACGATAAAATGAATTTTATTTTTACAAAAGACAAAAATTCAACTAAGGCATATTTGCAAGGACCTTTGACATATTTTAGCCTTTAAATTTTATTTTTTTTCTTACAAACTTTTTTTTTTGAGAGAATTTTTCTTACAAACTTGTAACAACCTCTATGACAAATAGCCTCTTAAATATAAATTCAGAACAGAACCCATTCAATATAAGCCACGTGACAAGCACAGTGGCAACTTCACTTCTCTGTTTTTTCTATATATAGGAGCATCTTCATCTCCATTTCGGATCATCGATCACAATTCTTTTACAGAGAAAGAAAGAAACAGAGTCTGCTTTTTTCTTCTTCTCTAAAATCCTTCAATCTTTTCTTTCCTCTTCACGAAAATGTTTATCGATAATTTCAAAGTCGAGAGTCCCAATGTTAAGTACACAGAAACTGAGATTCACTCCGTTTACAATTACGAAACCACTGAACTTGTTCATGAAAATCGTAATGGCACTTATCAGTGGATTGTTAAACCTAAAACTGTTAAATATGAATTTAAAACCGATATTCATGTCCCTAAATTGGGGTTAGTATCCTAATTCCATTCATAATCTTTCTTAATTTTTTCTTCATTTTTTAATTTTCTGATTTATTTATTTATTGGTTTAATTTGTTAGGGTAATGCTTGTGGGATGGGGTGGAAACAACGGTTCAACCCTTACTGGTGGTGTTATTGCTAACAGAGAGTTAGTTTTCTTAATTCTTGATTTGTTTTTGTTAATTGTGATTAATGGGAAATTTTATGGTTAATTAATTTTGATTATGATTTTCAGGGGTATTTCATGGGCCACGAAAGATAAGATTCAACAAGCCAATTACTTTGGATCCTTGACTCAAGCTTCAGCTATTCGAGTTGGATCTTTCCAAGGAGAGGAAATTCATGCTCCTTTCAAGAGCCTTCTTCCAATGGTAAATATTTTTTAAACCCCTTTTGTTTTAATTCATTTGTTTAATTGAAAGTTATAGTTTTTATATGTTATGATTAAATTAAAATAAAGTAGTTTTTTTTTTTTGGGTTCTGGGTTATATTATTGTTTAAATATACTAGTATATGATGATATTGATATGATGAGATAATATATGAATTGAAAGAACCATTGCATGTCATATATTAAATTGAATATGACTAATGAGATTTCAACAGGTCTAATTTGAGTTGTAAAAAATGATAAAGTTTAGTGTTGTTTTTCATATTATTTTATTTAGTACGTTATTATCAGTTTAAGCATGCTACAAGGAGTGATATTATATGTAAGCTTTTGATATGTGACATTATTATTTTTTTAAAATAAATTGGAGTCCAAGATGGTTTGAGTTAAGGATTGATGAAATTGACCGAAAATTCGTTGAAAACTATATGCAGGTCAACCCTGATGACATTGTTTTTGGTGGATGGGATATCAGTGACATGAACCTTGCTGATGCCATGGCTAGGGCCAGGGTTTTTGACATTGATTTGCAAAAGCAATTGAGGCCTTATATGGAATCCATGGTTCCACTTCCCGGTATCTATGACCCGGATTTCATTGCTGCTAATCAAGGAGAACGTGCAAATAACGTTATCAAGGGTACAAAGAGAGAACAAATTAACCAAATCATCAAAGACATTAAGTATGTTTCATGTTAATCTACATGCTTCATGGTTTATGTTGCTATACTTGTACGTTTAACCGGCTTAAAATTTGCTGAATATGTTCCTATGTTGACATGAATTCAGGGAATTTAAGGAAGCAAACAAAGTGGACAGGGTTGTTGTACTCTGGACTGCCAACACAGAGAGGTACAGTAATCTAGTCGTGGGACTCAATGACACCATGGAGAACCTTTTTGCTGCTGTGGACAGAAATGAGTCTGAGATTTCACCTTCCACCCTGTTTGCCATTGCTTGTGTTATGGAGAATGTTCCTTTCATCAATGGAAGTCCTCAGAACACTTTTGTTCCAGGTTTGTTTCTTCTCTTTATTTTCAGGGCTTATTGTTTCATAATAGTATAGTTTGACGAGGTAGGACTGACTCCAACTTGCTTTGTGTAGTTTCTTTTTGTGGTGTTTGCTGATGTTTTGGTTTCATAAAGTGAAATAGTGTTGTTTCAAAAAAACAAAGTGAAATACTATATTGTGATCTCTGATATGATAGGACTGTACTATACATAGATAGCTATTGTTTTTCGGCGATCCCATCAAGCTTGATTTCGGATTTGCTTCATTTCTGTCCATTTAGGAGAGAAATAGGCACAAGAGATTGTTACTTATAAATTAGTGATTTCTGTTTATGCACATTTTTGCATTTTGTTTCATAATTGTGTTTGTGCTACTATTGATTTGTGGCCTCATGACAAGTGTGACTACAATGTTCCTTCTAAATCTGTAACTTGATCATTTTTGTTCATAGCTGTTAACTTTTCTTTCATTATCATCAGGGCTTATTGATCTTGCCATCAAGAACAACTGTTTGATTGGTGGTGATGATTTCAAGAGTGGTCAGACCAAAATGAAATCTGTTTTGGTGGATTTCCTTGTAGGAGCTGGTATCAAGGTACATTATATTCTTCATAATATTAATGTTATATCATGTGTTTTCAGTTTTTCTTTAATGTATGAATTATGCTAATTTAATTTTGAAACAAGAAAAGGATATTAAGAGTTTTTTGAATAATTGACAGCCAACATCGATAGTGAGTTACAATCATCTTGGAAACAATGATGGTATGAACCTCTCAGCCCCACAAACCTTCCGCTCAAAGGAAATTTCCAAGAGCAACGTTGTTGACGATATGGTCAACAGCAATGCCATCCTCTATGCACCTGGCGAACATCCTGATCATGTTGTAGTCATTAAGGTAAATTTTATTTCACAAACCTTTCTGTGATTTTATTTACTGTAACCTTTTCAGGTCTCTTACTCTCTTCACTTTGGTGCCTTTGCAGTATGTGCCTTATGTTGGTGACAGCAAGAGAGCCATGGATGAGTACACTTCGGAAATTTTCATGGGTGGGAAGAACACTATTGTGTTGCACAACACATGTGAGGATTCCCTCTTGGCTGCTCCTATTATCTTGGATTTGGTTCTTCTTGCTGAGCTTAGCACTAGAATTCAGTTCAAATCTGAAGCTGAGGTCTGTTTGCAATGCTATTTAATTTCATTCTTTGATTGTTACTAGTCCTTGTATTATTTCTGAGGTTAACTATGTTGTGGTTCTTGCAGAACAAGTTTCACACCTTCCACCCTGTTGCTACCATCCTCAGTTATCTGACCAAGGCTCCTCTGGTGAGTTAATTTTACTTGATTCAATGATTGAGTACATACACACATAGAAATTCAGTTTCAAGGGACAAATCCAGTTATTATAATGTTATATTATTATTCGGCAGGTTCCACCGGGCACACCAGTGGTGAATGCATTGTCAAAGCAGCGAGCAATGCTGGAAAACATCATGAGAGCTTGTGTTGGATTGGCTCCAGAGAACAACATGATCCTAGAGTACAAGTGAAGCAGGGGATAGAGCCATAGTTAGAACTTATTAGTTTCTAGCTGAATCAGAAAACTTGCTACTGTCCTTTTTATTTTATTTTCCTTTTGGTTTGCTGATGTTTTCACAAGTGTAATATTTGATAGTCTTTGCTCCCAAGTGCTTTAGAGCAGGGCTTAGCTTGTTTTTGGGTACATGAAAATATAAATATTTATCTATTTGTGCTCAATTGGTGTTTATTGCTTTACCTTATGGCTTTTGAAAGAGGCAAGACCCCATATAATATCGTATACAACCTTTAATTTAACAACCTGTTTACTTCCGTGAACGGAAAAACATGTTCACTTTATTTTAAAATCAACATAAATATTATTGTAAAGAAGTACAAAGGGTATCCCAACACAAGATACGAACAAAGATCACATTATAAACAATCAAAACAGCATATATTCTGAAAAACAACTACACACCAATCAGACAAAGTTAACCCAACTTTTTTACTAGTTCTTGGATTCTTGCTTTGAACCAATTTCAAGACACCAGCTTTACCTTTGCCATAAACACACTACAATCTGCCAAGTATCTGGAAATAAGATTTTGTTTCTCATTAACTAAATAGACTACACTACAACCGACCACCAAATATTCACGGGTATCCCATGCCTTCCTTTTAAAAAACTTCCATATGTTAAATACCGTGACTATTGAAGATACCTTTGAGAATCTAATCCAATGGTGGAACATTGTTAACAATATAGACAACATGGACACCGACACATTGAATATTTGAGAAAATGACATGATTCATGATTCAGTGTAATTACATGTGTTACTGTGAAACATTGATACTTCTCGGACACCAAACATGTCTTCTATAAGTTAACATGCTTATATTTTATTTAGCGCTTCAAACATGCTGGTATTGTTATAAATCATGTGAGTAGTTGCGTGTGTGGATTCCTTTAACTCTTGATTAGAGCTACTCTAATTAGCTGCATTAATATTGTTACAAATTTTGTGGGATTTAATACTTATCAAGCTATCAACATATTTTGTGGTTTTTCAGAAAAGAAAAAGATGAATCAACGATATCATGCAATAAGAAAGCTGAGTTATTATTAGTGAAATTTAGCCACGTCCTTCCAACGCCAAATAATTAGTTTACATTGTTGTGTGACGGGTACAATAATTAGTTATAAGACCCTACACGCAGTGGCGTTGCCAGGAACCTGGACCAGGGGGTTCATAACTTGAAATCGTTGAATAATCAACTCATTATCAACCTTTTTGAACACATCTCTCTCAATGTAAGGTGCAAAAACTTAATTCCAGGGGATTCAAAGTACAAATAATATGGAGGTATATGTGCAATTTTATTAAGTTCTGGGGGTTCACTTGAACCCCCTCACCTATATGTAGCTCCGCCCTTGCCTACACGCTACAACGGGTGTTCCATTGTTTCACATCACTAGTCATTTCCATGTTGAAATATTTTGGAAGTTGCTCGATATGCATTTTAATTTCCCTCTCGATTAAACCTTAACCTTTGATCAGTTGTTTTTGTGTGTAAAATCTGATCGGGTCGTAGTTTATCACTTGTGATCGTTTTTTTTTTCCGATCAAATGAACAATTTTGATGTGTTTATTGAGCAACCATCAAATATGGTAGCCTTTGTTGACCCATACCAGTCCAGAATTGGACTATGGCCTGTTTATGTGAATGGACATCATTTCTCCTATCAAGCTTCAATCATTTTAGTTTACTGCTTACAAACACTTTTTTTGGTTTTGTTTCAAGATTTTATCTATGGTGGGAGATCATTGAGGAGTGTATTTTTTTGCTAAAAGATACTCATAGCATTTCACTTATAATAAGGCATTCTTGAAACATCAGTGAAATATTGGAGCTAGTTAGAGATGTGAATTCCCTTGCAAGAACATGGACAACTTCATGTTGAATATTTGGATTTACTTTAACTAATTATTAAAATATAAATGTATTATATAGTATTAAATATTGAATGTTATTGTACTTGGTATTTGTATTGGGCTTATTGTGGACGGACCGTGATGGGTTGGACCGTTCTTATTAGTCAGCTCATTTGAGAGGTCCCTGCCTTCACTGATGAGTATATAAGCTAACTATCCCATTAGGTTAGCCACACTGAAAACATAAAGAACGCTCAATCAGTAAGGCGGCAGAAGAACTCTCAAAACCTAATTCTCTCAAGTCACTTTCAAGTCTCATGGATTCTTCTTCAACCATTCAAGCTACACGGTTATGATGTCAATTAATACTGTTAATAACATGCTATATTTCATATCTGTTAATTTGGTCATTTAATAAAACACTTCAATTGGTATCAGAGCCTTGTAGATATGTTATATGGCTGTTTGTATAATTGTAATCGATGAAAAAGAAAATGTTGCTAACTATTAATATACACATCGTATACGGTGACATCGATTGCAAGCCATCTTTGAAAATTGAATATTATAAAACACAACTGCAATAAACATGTATAGTTATATGATATACACACAATTCTGTTATCCATATTTATCAACGATTTGTTTCTTTTTGTTTTTTTTTTTCTTAATTGAATTTGTGTATATGCATGAAAATCAATTGATTTCAATATTCCCTCGATTCTATGATATCAACACTTCCGATTCATGTTTTTATTGAATAAATTTGTGATTCATATATTTTGTTTGTTTGTCGTTCTTTGCCGTAACTGCTTAATTTTCTGCCGTACTGAACCCTGTAACAAGATAGATCCAACCAGATCAATTGCGGGTCGTTTCGACCCGTTTCAGGAAAATAAACCGTCAGGTGCGTGTATCACACGCACGGAAGAACAAGGATGTGCGTAACCGTCCAGCGCGTGTATCCCACGCGCGCACTTTTCTTTGGCCCTCTGACGCACAATACATATATATATGCACGTGTTTCTGTATTTTTTTAATACTCAATACGTGTACTCACCATGAGGCACACATGTTTGTGCTGTACACTTAGACTCAACTGTAGGGCCCAAAATTCATTTAATTTTGTTTACGTAGACTTAGTTTCTATTTGAAAAGAATTACCATAATTATAATACATTTAGAGCCTGTCTATGCTTGGTATAAACTTATAAAATTCTTTTGAGCATAGATATTGTCAATTTGTACAATTGTAACTTTGCCTATCGCAAGTACAGTTGTGCGAGTTATGTATGTTAATTGCGTAAATAAAATTTATTATGTAGCAATTAATTCATTTATATTAATGGTAACTATATCCTATCGATATATTATTATTAATATAAATTACAAAGTAAATAATTATCACCGTTTGCCTATGAAAAATTTATTAGTAATTGTGGTCTATATTATGTTAGTAGTAAGTATACCCTATCGGTATATTATTATTAATGTAATTTTTTACGATACAATAACCTCATTCATGCCTTATGCTTATATTTATCATTTTCAAATATCCTATCGATATTGGACTTGATAATATAAGTTTTCTTATTATTGTATTTATTTCAAGATCATAATATGAAAGAGTTTTATTAAAGGACAAGTTTGACTGTGTATATGTGGAATCATTATATTCATAATTTATTAATGATTCCTTATTCTATCATGACATTCTCTTTTCCTAGCTCCGTGAAAACTCTCAACGGGACTAACTATGAGGATTGGAAAGATTCTTTGGATCTTTATTTATCCATCAATGACCTTGATTTGGCTTTAAGAACTGATAAGCCTGCTGCTCTTACCAATGAGTCCACTGAAGATCAGAAAACCTTCCATAAAGAATGGGAAAGATCTAATAGGAAGTCACTGAAGGTCATCACGTACACTATGGAGAAATCTATTAGGCAAAGCATTCCTGAAAGTGACAATGCTAAAGATTACTTGAAAGCTATTGGTGAAAAATTCACTCGTTTTGACAAGGCTAAGAAAGGAGAGTATCTCTCATTGTTTGATAAAACCAAATATGACGGTGTCAGCGGTGTGCGAGAGCACATCATGAAGTTGATGAACTATTACAACAAGCTTAAGGATCTTAAGTTGATGAACTATTTCGTTGTTTTTACCTTCTGGACACACTTTAATTTTAAAGGATGCAGTTTATGTACCTTCCATGAGAAGGAATTTAATTTCTGTTTCTGCATTGGATAAATGTGGCTACACTTTTAATTTTGGCAATGGAAAATTGGTTGTTTCTTTTAAATCTACTCCCGTGTGTTCTGGAATTTTGCGTGATGGATTATATATGTTGAATATGGATGAATTCTCTGTTAACACCGTTACTGGATCTAAGCGTAATATGAAAGATGAAAATTCATCAATGTTATGGCATAAACGTTTAGGGCATATTTCTAGACCTCGCATTGAAAGGTTAATTAAAGATAATATCCTTCCTAATCTTGATTTCTCTGATTTTGAAACTTGTGTCGATTGCCTAAAAGGAAAGTTAACTGCAAAATCTAGGAATTCAAAAGGGAATAGATGTGACAATGTCTTACAACTGATTCACACTGATATGTGTGGACCTATAACTCCTGCTGCGATGGGTGGACACAAGTATTTTATAACTTTCATTGATGATTTCTCTAGATTTGGTTGGATAGAACTTCTACAAGAAAAATCTAGTTCTTTGAATGCTTTCAAGTCTTTTAAAGCTGCTATTGAGTTAAAAACAGGAAAGAAGATTAAATGTGTTAGATCTGATAGAGGAGGAGAATATTATGGCAGGTATGATGAGACCGGATGAAACCCTGAACCGTTTGCTAGATTTCTTGATGAATGTGGAATTGAGGCTCAGTACACTATGCCTGGCACTCCTCAACAAAATGGAGTTGCAGAGAGGCGTAACCGTACCCTTATGGATATGGTGAGATGCATGATGAGTCATTCTACATTGCCTGATTTTCTTTGGGGAGACGCCTTGAAAACTGCTGCTTACATTCTTAATCAAGTACCAAGTAAGTCTGTATCAAAAACTCCCTATGAGCTTATGACAGGGAAGAAGCCAAGTTTAAAACATTTTCATGTATGGGGTTGTAAAGCTGAAGTCAAACATTATAATCCTCAACAAAAGAAGCTTGATATGAAGACTATTAGTGGTTTCTTTATTGGCTACAGTGTGGGCTCCAGAGGTTGTAGGTTTTATTGTCCTTCTCATTCTACACGGGTTATTGAATCTGACCGAGCAGTTTTCTTTGAGGATGATTTGGAAAGTGGGGTACCTACGTCACGACCAGTTACTCTTAAGGAAGATCGTACTTTTCTCCCTGTGCCATTTGTTACTCTTCCTACAGATATTGTGATTCCAGTTGTTCAGAATAATATTCCCAATGTTCAAGAAGATGATGATATAGCAGCACCATTGATTATTGAACAAGAACCCGAACATATTCAAGATCAAAATGTTGAACAAAATGATGTTGTTGAAGTAGTTCCATTGAGGCAATCTCAAAGAGCACGCAAATCCACCATTTCAAATGATTTTCTCGTATACGTACAAGAACATGAGTTTGATCTCCATGATAATGATCCTATTACTTTTAATGAAGCAATATCTTGTCCTCATGCTCCTGATTGGATAAATGCCATGCATGATGAATTATCTTCTATGTCTGATAATGATGTTTGGGATCTCATGGAGTTACCAGTTGGATGTAAACCCGTAGGGTGCAAATGGGTCTTCAAAACTAAACGTGACCCAAGTGGTAAAATTGAAAGGTACAAAGCCAGACTAGTAGCAAAAGGCTATAGTCAAAGAGAAGGAATTGATTACAAGGAGACCTTCTCACCTGTTTCTACCAAGGATGCTTTTCGGGTTGTTATGGCTTTGGTTGCACATTTTAATTTAGAACTTCACCAGATGGATGTGAAGACAGCTTTCTTGAACGGAGAACTTAAAGCACGTGAAGAACACTTAGTGTGCAGGCTGAATAAATCTATTTATGGATTAAAACAGGCATCTAGACAATGGTATCTGAAATTTGACCAAGTTGTCACTTCTTTTGGTTTTAATGAAAACACATCATATCAGTGCATTTATCTAAAGACTTGTGGGAGCAACTTCATAATTCTCGTGTTATATGTCAACGATATCCTTCTTGCTAGCAGTTCTGTTACCCTTTTGAATGAAACAAGACAAATGTTAAGTAGCCACTTTGATATGAAGGACCTTGGTGATGCTTCAGTTGTTTTAGGCATCCAAATCTTTCGTGATAGGTCACGTGGTGTTCTTGGATTGTCTCAAAAGGGATATATTGAAAAGATTCTTAAACGTTTTAATATGCACACTTGCTCCCCATGCGTTGCGCCTATTCAAAAAGGTGAAAAACTCTCTAATTCTGAATGTCCTCAAAATGATAATGAAATTGCCGAAATGGAAAAAGTCCCATATGCTTCCGCTGTTGGTAGTTTGATGTATGCTCAAGTTTGTACTCGTCCTGATATTGCTTTTATAGTTAATGCTTTGGGAAGATACTTGAGCAACCCAGGTTTGGGTCATTGGAAAGCCGTTAAATAGGTCTTGCGATATTTGCAGGGAACCAAAGATTATATGTTGACCTATAAGAAGTCTGATCAACTCAAGGTCATTGGTTATTCTGATTCTGATTTTGCAGGTTGCCCTGATGACCGAAAGTCTACTTCCGGCTTAATTTTTAAGATGCAGGAGGAGCTATTTCTTGGAAGAGTGTTAAACAAACTCTTACCGCTACTTCTACCATGGAGGCAGAGTATGTCGCTTGCTATGAGGCTACTTGTCAAGCTATGTAGCTGAAGAATTTAATTTCTTATTTCAAAGTTGTTGAAAGTATATCTAGGCCACTTGTGATATATTGCGACAATACTGCTGCTATTCATTTCTCTCAAAATACTAAGAGCTCATCTAAGTCAAAGCATTTTGACATTAAATATCTATTTGTGAGAGAGAAAATTCTTGAATTTCAGACTCGAATTGAACATCTTGCTACAGAGAACATGTTGGCAGATCCACTAACCAAGGGCTTAACTGTTGGAGTTTTTCAGAGGCATGTGGCCCATATGGGTCTGGTTAAGTCATTTGATATCCTGGATTAGTGGGAGTCTGATTGTTATGTTTTATTGATGTAATTTTATGAGATATGTAATAAATGACGTCACTCTATAATCATATCTCTTATAGCATTTTATATGCATGGACCTTTATTGGATTACAAACTCTCAATTTATAATGTTAATCCATATTCTTCATTCTATGTGAAATGTAAGGTTTAACATGTATGATTTTGTTTGCCCTATCAGATTCAATTTCTGCATTGTTGAATTTTGTGTTTCTTATACTAATTTGATGACAAGTACTATTATAAATATTTGATATACTTCTACTACCATTCTTATATTATTTTAATATTTAATTAAAGTAATCCAAGTGGGAGATTGTTGAATATTTGGATTTACTTTAACTAATTATTAAAATATAAATGTATTATATAGTATTAAATATTGAATGTTATTGTACTTGGTATTTGTATTGGGCTTATTGTGGACGGACCGTGATGGGTTGGACCGTTCTTATTAGTCAGCTCATTTGAGAGGTCCCTGCCTCCACTGATGAGTATATAAGCTAACTATCCCATTAGGTTAGCCACACTGAAAACATAAAGAACGCTCAATCAGTAAGGCGGCAGAAGAACTCTCAAAACCTAATTCTCTCAAGTCACTTTCAAGTCTCATGGATTCTTCTTCAACCATTCAAGGTACACGGTTATGATGTCAATTAATACTGTTAATAACATGCTATATTTCATATCTGTTAATTTGGTCATTTAATAAAACACTTCAATTGGTATCAGAGCATTGTTGAATATTTGGATTTACTTTAACTAATTATTAAAATATAAATGTATTATATAGTATTAAATATTGAATGTTATTGTACTTGGTATTTGTATTGGGCTTATTGTGGACGGACCGTGATGGGTTGGACCGTTCTTATTAGTCAGCTCATTTGAGAGGTCCCTGCCTCCACTGATGAGTATATAAGCTAACTATCCCATTAGGTTAGCCACACTGAAAACATAAAGAACGCTCAATCACTAAGGCGGCAGAAGAACTCTCAAAACCTAATTCTCTCAAGTCACTTTCAAGTCTCATGGATTCTTCTTCAACCATTCAAGGTACACGGTTATGATGTCAATTAATACTGTTAATAACATGCTATATTTCATATCTGTTAATTTGGTCATTTAATAAAACACTTCAATTGGTATCAGAGCATTGTTGAATATTTGGATTTACTTTAACTAATTATTAAAATATAAATGTATTATATATTATTAAATATTGAATGTTATTGTACTTGGTATTTGTATTGGGCTTATTGTGGACGGACCGTGATGGGTTGGACCGTTCTTATTAGTCAGCTCATTTGAGAGGTCCCTGCCTCCACTGATGAGTATATAAGCTAACTATCCCATTAGGTTAGCCACACTGAAAACATAAAGAACGCTCAATCACTAAGGCGGCAGAAGAACTCTCAAAACCTAATTCTCTCAAGTCACTTTCAAGTCTCATGGATTCTTCTTCAACCATTCAAGGTACACGGTTATGATGTCAATTAATACTGTTAATAACATGCTATGTTTCATATCTGTTAATTTGATCATTTAATAAAACACTTCACTTCATTCACTTGTCTTCGAGTAAACTCAAAATGAGAAAAGAAAAAGCAACAGCAGTTGCCTATAGTGTCTCAGAATTCATTGACATCGTGCCAATCACAATTAAAACTATACACCACTTTCTTAACATCGAGTGCAAAATCAACCGGTCCTAAATCCTAACTGCAACTCGTGTATCCAAATGAGAGCATGGAAAAGACCCAATGGTTCCCCTATTTTCACATTACATTAGGGCAAAATCCATTCTTTTTTGGTGAGAACAAATTAGTCTTCCTCATCGCGAATGCAAATACCAATCCCAACATGGTTTTGATGAGTAGAAAGCCATCTCTGTTGGTGGTCTGCTCCAACCCGTGACAGCTTGCTCTGGAATGACAGTAGCTTGTTGAGGGAGCATCAATATCGCCCTTCTCCAATCTTCAATCAAATGCTTTGTTCTCTCCACAATTTGTGAACTTGTTTCAGTTTTGCTGTTCCACAATTTACTGTTCATTTGCTTGCAAATGCTACAAGTTAAGATAAATTGGACAATCTTTTGCAAAATCGGCAACACATGTGACAAATCTATCAAAAAGGTTAAGAATTAATAATTAAAATTTTAAATAATAATCAAATAAGCTAGTACAATAAGCTGTATGTCAAAAGATGGTAAGCTAATACACCATAATATAGCTTATTTGTGTTACAAAACATAGCCTAAATAAAAAGTCAAAAGATGGTAAGTTTGCTATCTGCATAACCAAATAGATGAATAAAAGACGGAAGATGGTCACTGTTTGAGGTGAAAAAAGAAAATTTAAGCGGGTTAAAATGAAAATAAAGATGATATTATGTGTAATTTTTAATATGTTTATCTTGACCCCACATCTTTTGATATTTTCAATTTTACGTATTAAAAAACTTTTGAAATTTATAATTATGAACCATACTATAAATAGGCTCCCGTCTTATATAATTATATTATTTAATAATATGTTTAGAAAATTCAAAAGCGTTTGAATGAGATGGCGGAGGATACCCGATAAAATAATAATATATTCATGCATAAGAACATTATGAGAAACATTCAAGCATAATGAAATATGGTAACAAATTTGAGCAAAATTCGTTTTGCAGTATTTAAATTATTTAATTATATACAATATTAGCCCTTTAGGTTTTTTTGTGTCCTACATAGGTTGTTTTTGTTTTTGTTTTTTGGTTCAGCTAGGTAGAGGAAAGGGGATAGATTTTAAAAAACTGTCGTTGGTTCGACGATGGGAGATGGAGATATTTCTTTTTAGGTTACCATTATATTAGTACGAAGTTTTCAAAGTTGTTTTTCAATGACTAATTTCCGGGGAGGAACATGTGAGGTACACAATATGGATTTTTCGTTCTCAACCGGATTTTTTTCATACGCGTAAGTCAGTAATTGAACCTCTAACCACATGCTTAAAGAGCCTAAAATCTCTTATCACTTGGACCAATGAGTTGTTGGTGGATGGAGAGAGATGTTAATGAAACAAAAATATTATATTACATTTTCCAAAAGTCTAAATTTAAACAATTGTTCTCTCCCCTTATAATTCCCCCATTTTGGAGAGGAGCCAAAGTCGGCTTAGGAGGGATTTTGATCCATCCCCTCTAAAAAAATTAAACCAAACCACTAAAATTTAAAACAACATTCCCCCTCCCTCCACTAAATTCTCATCATGTTTACGTCTTTATCTTTTGACACATTATATTACAAAAATACACATGCATCTGTTGTGTTACTAACGTGATATGCACAAGATTGTTCATGTAACCTACAGGTACCTCTTTCATATCTCCTACATTGTAACTTTTGCCCAATTTAGAATATGGTTAAACGATTTTGGCAAACATTATTCGAGAGATAAGAAGAATTGCGCTATATTTTAGTACATTGCGTAACAAAGGGCCAGTTTGGATTAGCTTATTTTAGAGTTTATATAAAACAACTTATGCAAATAAATATGTTTTTATATATTATTTATAAGGTTTTAAAGTAGTTTATGAATAAACCGTTTATGAAGATACAATTTTATATAAATTATAATAAAAACTTATTTATTTGTATAAGTTAATTTTCATAAGCTCAAATCAAACGAAGCCAAAGTCATTTGAGCTACACAACATATTTATTGTATATCTCGGGCAATATTTGTTCCAAATCATTTAATCTAATTATGTCACGGGTTTGAAGTGCACATTTAACATAGAAAGGGGGTGCCTGTAAGATATGTGACCAAGTTTATTTATATAGCACGTGAGAAACATAATAAATGTGTGTTTTTCGGTGATGAAAATGTAAAAAGAGTACGATGTACACATAATAGAACTTAAAGAACTTTTGTTGGATAATTATGAGATGCATTTTTGACTAAAATTTTCTGATTAATTATGAGATGTAATTTTATGGAAAAAAAGTGAAGGAATGTATGCAGTCTTTGCGTTCCATGCCTTTTTTGGTTAAGAAAATATTTTATTGAATCACATTTTGCCGAGCTTAATTAGTCTACACTCCTCCACATTGCCTAGCTTAATTAGTCTACACTCCATCGGTGTTAACTCTTTCCCTTACAACAGCTTCACTCACCTATCAATATTCGGTGGAGCATCTTAATCCAGCTTATAAGTAGTCATTTTTGTGGTTCAACTCTCAATGAAAGCACCAATATGATAGCTACAAAATTATATTACCCAATTCGACCTGGGTGGACTCGAGAAATTAAGGGGGAAATAAAAAGAGATAATAGAAAATCTGAATAATATTATGCTTAACAAATGACACATTCAAGCACAAAAAATTTCACCAAATGTGCCGCATGTGGCCACAAAAAATTGTTTCTAATTGAGTAAGGGTTCCTTTGACCTAGAATAGCCTCCAGAAGCTGAGGCGTGAAATTCTTGGAGCAAGAGAAGGCGCATGTCAGTCTCTAAAAATCTTGTCCTTAAAATACAAAATGCCATGCACTACTTTGAATCATGGGTCTGATGAGTGATGACTATTGAAACTTGTGCAGAAGGGAACGCCCAACAACATGGTCTATGTAAAATTGTTGTGACTCAGGCAAAATCAATGGTTGGCAAACGGAAATGGCAGAGTACACTACTTCGAATGTGGGAGTAAAACGGGAGAGAGCTTCAGCCACATGGTTTGATCTTCACGGTGTATAGAGAATTTCATAATCAAATCCCAATAACTTGGTGAGTCACTTGTGTTGAGCTTGTGTTTGAACAATTTGAATTAATAAGTTTCCCAAGCTCTGGTGATCGGTAAAGATACAGAAATGACTTCCAAGGAGGTAATGGCGTCCAAGACATATATGCTCGATTATCATGTTCTTCGTTTTTGACTTTTATGGAAAATTAAAAGTCAATAAAATAACAGTATTTAACATCATTAAAAGCCCATTTACAAGAGAATTAACAGCATTAAAAGTCTGGTTTTTTTTATAACAAAAATTATATGGTGAAGGGATGGTGCCTCAGTCTAACTAAGACAGGAAAAACTTTTGGGTTTAAAGAGCACTTACAAAATATTTACGTTTACCTCCTTTCAAAGGTATCAGCGAGACTCGAATCCGAGATCTCTCGGATTCAAGACTTGTCTTTTTCCCACTAGGTCGAGCCTAATGGAGATCTTAGAAAGGTATATAAAAATTCTCAAATATAAAAATAGCAATAAAAGTGAGATTATTGATGCAAATAGCAAAAATCCAAAGTTGGTACACCTATATATTTATCTTCCTATCTATATAATCCTAGACAAATATTATGATTCAATACAATTATGCCTACGTAGGACCTGTAATAATATTTCTCATCCAGGGTTAGTACACCTGTCTATATCTATATACTCCTAGATAGATATTATGATTCATTATTCATAAGGTATGATTTATATATGCCTATGTGGGACAGGTGATAATATTTCTCATATCTTTCAAAAAAATAAAATAATATTTCTCATACTCTTGTGCCTATGTGGGATCTCTAACAGTATTTCTCATACTCTTCTGATTTATTATTCATAAGTTATAAGAACAAATACAACACTACAATAAACATTACCTTTTGTCGGGACAAAAACTCTGATAAAAGGATAGAATCTTTGGGAAAAGGGACGTTTGTCAAGGAATTTGTCGGGGGCGAAAGCAGTGGCGAAAGCGCTCGTCGCTAACATTTTACCAGAGGTTACACCCCTAGGAAAAAAAGAGGAGCTAAACCCCTAGCATATGGCCTGACTTTGTCCCTGTCATAACCCTTAGCATATTCCCTCACTTTTTCTGCAATGTGTAGTCTGCTCTGACACACTGATGGAAGGTCAAATCAATCCAGCAAAAAAATACCAAGGACTTGCGTAGGGTTTAACCCCTAACAAAAGGTATATTATTATTTTAAAAAAAATGTTTTATTTATAAAACGAATTTTTTAATAAATCATTAAATATTTTAAAAATAATTTTAATTAATAAGAAATCGATTTTTTAAATTGTTTTTGAAATACAATTATTTGTAATAAATTATTACGCACAAACGAATTAATTTTACGCTCAATCAACAAATAACAAATTTACGCGTAAACAACAAATAACTATTTTACGCGCAAACTTATAAAAATTATTTCCAATAAAAAGGCTTATTAGTATATTGGTTTTTTATGAATAGTTTTAATTTAAAAACTGTTTTTAATTTATTAAAAAACAGATTTCATTTTAACAAAAATAATATTATAACATAGTTTTAATTTAAATAAAAACTATTTTCCAACAATAAACCTTTTTAGTATATAATTGTTTATGAAGTATTTTTATTTAAAAACCAGCTTTTAAAATTAGAAAAATAATTATTACTTAAAAACATATTATTTTTAATAAACAGATTTTATTTTAAAAAAATTCAGATTTTTCACTACTCAAATTTAAAAAACGATGATCCCTAAATTAAAAAAAAAAACGTTTTACACTACCTAAAAAACTCACGCAGACACTACCAAAATATAACGTTTTAAAAAAACAGAAAACTGTTTTATTAAGAAGGATGAGGCAAAAACACTTGAACAATGATGCATGAAAATATTTATGTTAATATGTAGTAAAAAATCAAAACACAGAAAAATAATAAGTGAAGAGAGTTTTATCAAAGTTAGAGAAGTTTATTGATGTTGAAGAGTAGTGTGTATAGAAAGAATGGAGGAGTAAAAAAATTTCTAAGTCTCCAAGACTCAAACACTACTGAATGGATCGGATTAGGAATATATAGGCAGAAAAAATCACAAGGGTAAAACGAGGGACATCCCCTCACATACCCAATCAACTCCTAGCTAGCATGTAGGTTGAATAATGGTAAGAAAAAGTCACAACTTTGTGCTTTTATCCGAGGGGTTAACCCATGTGATGCTAGCAGTAATAATTTTTGTGCAGTTTGACTTGACAAGTTAATGGAAAATGCAGAGATTCTCCGCTGATTATCATATTAATTTTCGCGGTCAAACTAAGTCAGGGGCATGTGTACATTGCGAGGGTCTCCCCCGTGTCAACTGGTAAGTAATTTGCCTGGGTTTTTCCTTGGCTTAGGCCTTTGGAAATTTGTCAGGAGTTTCATATCTCTCTCAAGGGGTTTTATGTCCCTGTTAAAATCGTTGGTAACTAAACATTTTTCTTGTAGTGCAATGGGTGTGTTGAAAGCCACATTCAACACTTGGAAGCCTTGCAGTGGAGAGTTGTAAATTGTTGAAAGTTGATGCGGAGGAAATAGGTGGTGAATGGAGTCAACATGTTGAATGTTGAAAAGGTGGGGGATCTGCAGACCACGTGGTGCGTTTTCGTTGGAGGAGAGAGCAAGTGTAGCTCACATGCCGATAGGAGTGAGTGAGAAGAACAGTAACGTAGAGAGAGAAGAGATAAGTGGAGAAGTTATAACAGTGGCGCTTCTTGATTGCTGTCTGGATTTATCTCATTTTAATTATGGGAAATGTTAACCAGTGTCCCAATTAAGGACTTTAAATAGTAACTTTTTGTGGAAGTTTGTGTAATAAAGTGCATTGGAAATTGAAAACGTTGACATTCTTATAAAATAATTACTCATATTAGAATGCTTAAAGAGTGTCATGAGGGCACTCCTTAACAAGACTCTTTAATTATTTGAACTCAATTATTTCATTGCAAATGATTTTTTTTTTAATTTTTTTACAAAAATTCATGATTTTTTTTGTCTATAAATAGAAACTTGGTTCATTTGATTTGGACATAGGAAAAAAAATGAAATTTTCCACTATCTTAATATTATTATCTTTTTTTTGTGTGTTTTAGATGAAGTGGTAAACTACTGAAATTAAACTCCTCACAACTGTGAGGTCCCATGTTCGAACCCAGGTCACGACGTCCGACCTTGCAATTTCGACATTTGCTAGGACTTCTGGACAATATTATTATCTTTCTATTAACTTTTCTTTTGAAATTTTAATATTTTTTTAGTGAAATTAAATTAAATTATTTAAATAAAATTTTGTTTTTACAAAAATCTAAAAGATAAATTGTTAAGTGTATGTTATTTTAATTTAATTATAATCGATAATTGTAATTTTATATAATCATAAAAACAAAAATATAAAATTAAATAAGAATATGAAATAAAAAATGGTGGGGTAGAGTGTTAAATGAAAAAAACCATTAGAGAGAGTAAAAGTTGAATGAGTGTTGAATAAAAGAGAGAGAGAGAGAGAGAGAGAGAGAGAGAGAGAGAGAGAGAGAGAGAAATATGTGGAGTGTTGTAAAGAGAAAAAGTAGGTGTTGAGTATTGAAACCATTGTAAATGGTCTAAGTATACCTATGTGGGACTCGTAATAATAGTTCGCATATTATAATAGCTAAAAATTCATTCATTTTTTAAAGTAAATAAATGAGGTGTTTGAGATTCGAACCTCAGCTAATACATACTCCCTCCGTCTAATAGTCTCTTTAACATTTTTTTTTTCTCAAAATAATTGTCACTTTAGAATATCAATGCAACATTTATTATTATTTTTCTCATTAACATACCCTTATTTATTGAATTTCATCCAACTTTACTACTCCACTAACTACAATTAATAAGGGTATTTTAGTAAATTGAGTGTTTAAGGGTAATGAATTCTCAATTAGGAAATTATTCAATTAAAAAGTTAAATGCTTTGATTTTCAATGTAATAAATTCATAAATTTTCATATAAAGTTACTAAGAACTTTAATAATAGAAAAAAAATTCAGTTACAAAACTTATTATTTTACCACTAATTAATATGGAAAATAATTTGTGGGACGAAACGAATGTAAACGAGGGACTTGGCAAGTGCTTTGACCACTTTTTATACAACCACTGCTTCTTTATTCCACTAAAACCGGGAGTTACATCCACCCAAGTTTTAACACATCAACATTCGTTGGTTTGACGAAATTTTGGCCTCGCAGCAAATAGCATTGCTGAATTAATATTGATGTGTCTTCTCTACAAATTATATGTATATCTGTATTCCATAGTGGCATTAGAATATTGCACTGTTTTTCTTAACAAACACTCACAATGATGGGATTAATAACAATGAGAGAAAAACACTTACAAGTCCCACAATTTTATTTAACGAAAAGCACAAAAACAAGCAAAAACTAATTAAATGACAATGGTAACATCATTGTTACTAATATTTAAAAGCTTCAAGACCTTGTTGAATGAGAGAAGAGAAATATTCAAATTCCTCACTTTTAAGCACCAACCCAAACTCAAGTCCACCTTCTCCATCTCCACTTTCAGCAAGAGACACACCCTTAAATGCATGCACCATCTCAACTTTAACAGGTTTTCCAAATCCAAAATCGGTCTCATAAACATTAAACTTAGGTGATCCATGCACAAACAACATATTTCCAGACATATACATAGTTTTACTTAATTCAAACCAGTCTTCTAATTCTTTGAGAGGTTCATTTTTTATCTCATTAACAGCCTTTTCAATTACCTTAACAACATCAACAAAACTATCTTTTCCCTTCATATCCTTTCTCTTCATCGTTGCACTTTTAGAAACTACACAGTTTCCAAAATACCCCTCTGGTATAGGGTACTCAAGTCTATCTCTGCAATCACATGTGAAACAAAAGTACTCATCTTTTTCATCACCATCATCATTTTTATGCATTGCTTTAACCATACTAGCCCACACAAAAGCACTAGTTACAACAAATTTAGATAGAAATTTTGGCACGTTGATTTCATTGTCATTTTTCTTCCATTGATTAAGCACCCATTTTTTCATACCCTCAATTTCTTCTTTTCCAAATGCAATAATTACCTTAAAAGAATCTTCATGTTCTCCATTGCTTTGACTTTGAGCAATGAGTCTAAACTTCCATGATTTTCTTGTAAAAAAATAATCTCTTAAAATAAGATCCTCAAGTCCTCTTGGATCCCTCAAAACTTCTTTGTCAAAACAAGGTAGTGACTTCAATTCAGCTACATCACCTCCTTGATGGATAAAAGACCAAGTTTTCATGAAATGATTGCAACTGTTACCATCCATCACGTGACAATATGTAATGCCAATGCAAACACCATGGTTGGGAAAAATTGAGACTTGCAAAGCCAACAATGGAAGGGTGAATGTGTCATTATCAATGTCATTAATATCTTCAACCCTGGTTTTGTGTGTTAATATTGGAGCAAGGTGATTATTTTCTTTGAGATTTTTCGGGTGGTTTTTGTTTGAGAGATGGTTGAAATCTGACGAGGATTCGATGATGGTAAAGGAGACGGAGTCTTCTTCGGTGCAGCGAATAAAAGGTTTCTGTGGTGGTGGTGGAGAAATGAGATTTCCAACGAGAGGGAAGAAATGTTGAAGAGCACAAGAAAGAGATTGTTTGAGAGATGGAAGTGTTGTTTTGCAAAAATGGTTGGTTGAATGAGGAAAAGGATAGAAGAATAAGCGTTTAGCGTAGATTGGACCAGCAAAATGCAAGTCAAGGAATGTGAGAGGAAGAGAAGTTGTTGTTCTTCTTGTTGTAGGACAAACAAGAGTTTGCTCAATAAGTTTATGATCTGCTCCTATAGGTTTTGCCATTTCTTAAATTTTATGGATGGGATGATATGAAATGCTATTGGGAAGAAGCAATTTATACACCTTGAAGAGGGACCATGAAGTCGGCAATTTGCCGCGTTCACACAGTCATGCATTCTCGGCCGTCCGATCATGATTACATGGTCCTGATTTAAGAACAGAATTGTAATTGAAAAATAAATATTTTTTTCTTGATCAAGATCAGACTTAATAATGAAATGAATGTGTGACTGTGTGAAAAAACTGATTGCAGTAAATCATAATTACTTGAAGAGATGTAATATCACGTATAAAAATAGAAAATACTTAATAGTACGACAGTCTTTTCTGTAATAATTGTATGACACTAACCCATTTAAGTTGGTTAGATAATGTTAACTTGAGATCTTAGAACGTGTTTATTTTAAGATATTATTTGGATATCAATTTAAATACTTGAAAAGAAAAAAAAAATATTGTACGACACGACCAATCTGCTTCTCTTTCAATCATGTTTGTGTATTTTCTTGTCTCACATTTGTCTTATAGTAACTAGTACTGCTTGAGCATCTGATTATGATAAATACCGACAATCCAATACTCAATGGGGTTAGAGAGTTTTGGGTTTTGACCATTATAGTCTTTCATTTTATTTTTATAAGACGTTTGTATTCCAGTGTCATATGTGTTGCGCTATATATAGCATATCTCATAAAACATAATCCCTATCGTCTAGGCAATGTATATGTTAATGGATTATGCTAATGGGTGCCTTTTAGGCAATAGTTAAAAAACTAATAAATTTTTTAACATATGTCCTTGAAGATTGAAGGTAGAAAACTTGCTTGAATACATGAAGAAACGATCTCAACTCTTATATTGTAACATCCATGAAAAAAACTTGCTTGAATACAAATACAAATAAAAAATAAAAAAGATTTGGGCATACTGACACAAGTAAAAAAAAAATTAATGAAAAAGAGTTTAATCTTATCATTTTATTATTTTTTTTGTTTAATTTTGTTCAATTATGTATATGTACCTAAACACCTTTCTCTCTGATTGTGACCCGGAATGAATTTCTATATATATCCATATCTCAATTATTATTATTTTCTAAAAAACATATCTTCTATGTGACCAAACAAGTATATCTTCTCAATTAATTCAAATAGTACTATATTAGGTGTCAGGACGTGACCAGCAAGAGACAATAGTCTCAAATTCCCAATCTGTCAGATCATAATAATAATACTCCTTGGAAAAAGTAGTTATATATTCTATGATGTTGCACGTGGTCGTGCCCGAGGAAAAACTAGTTATATATTGGTGTAGAGTTTGTCTAACATGTGCAATATTGCGCACGTTAAGGAAAACTAAAAGTAATAACTTTTTATTGAAAAACATAAATTATTTATTAAAAAATTATCTATTTAATTTAGAATATACAAGATTCAAGACAAACTTTCCACTTTAAATTTTTTAATATGTACAAATTTGCACATAATAGAAAAACTCATTGTAGTATGATGTTTCACGTGGTCCTGCCCGATAGAGAAAATATAATCCTTCTCGATCATATATATATATATAATATAAGGGTTATGTATCTTATATATATAATATAAAGGTTATATATATAATATAAATGTTATGTTAACTTGTGTCTTTAAGGTATATGTTAAGCAATTTAAAAAAAGTAATTTTATATTGAAAAATACAATATGACAACTTTTAAAAAGTTGAATACACGTCTTTTGATATGTATATTTCTATAATGAGTATCTTAACATGTGCTCTTGAGGGCACAAATTAACATTTGCCTTAATATAAATGTTGCGTTAAATGACGTTTCTAGGCACTTGTTAAGAAAGTAAAAAATAGAAATGTTTATTTTGAAAATAATAAATTTTTGACTTTCAAAAAGTTGAATATACTAATTTTTAACGATTTTCATTGTAAAATTTTTAAATTAGTTTCCTTAACTACTGATCCGGACATTAATTAACATTTCCCTTGATATAAATGCTATTGGTTAAAAAAATTATAAACAGAAATTTTATCTTAGAAATATAAAATGTTATTTTTATTAAGTAATTATTACACAACTTTTTTTATGAAAACTTATATGCTTAATCAATGCTCTTTTTCGCTCTTGGAACAAGAGTGAATAAGAGTATTGGTTGCAAACTTAGCATTCTCCATGATATAATTGTTATTTTTAGTTTTCCAACTATATCCCCTTTCCTCTATAATTAGAATCAAGCTTTGCTCATACAAAAAAATTAGAATCAACCTATAGTTTTTTTTCTTCTAAATTACATTAAAGATCATTTAAGTTTGATGTTTGGCTAAATTGTTGTTTTTGTAACGTTTGATTACAATAATGATTAAATTGAAAATGTTTATAAACTTAAAAAACTTATGTGTGACCAAAATAACTTAAATAATCAATCTATTACAAACTTCAAACTTAAAAGACTTATGTCAGACCAAAATAACTTAAAATATCAATATGTTACAAACCTCAAACTTAAAGACCAATGAGTAATTGAACCTTTTTTTAACAAACTAAATTGAAATATATATTAGCAACCAAAAACCATTATACTTAATACAAGATTTATTTGGGTGAAAATGAGACGAGTCGGGTTGAACTCATATGAGCTTGACTCGATAAGAATGAGTTCAACTTGAATTTGTTTTAGTTCATTTAAAGTTCATGAACAGTTCGGTTTAACTCGTTAGGTTCAGTTCGTTTTCACAACTAATATAAAGTCCAATTTTTTGTCAAAAAAATTAAAATTTATCAATCTTTAACCTTTTATATTAACTTTTGCAAAAAAAAAATACAAATTCTAAATTAAAATAAAAGTTATCACAATCATACAAAGGATAAACACAGATCATACAAAGTTCAAAGCAATGTAAATAAGTGAAAAAATATTCTTAACATATTCTTCTAATTCTACAGTCCAATAGCACGTCCCTTCAAGACGAAATTGTATCAGTTATGACAGAGTCACAATCGCAACAACCTTCAACTTAATTTTACTCATTTAAACAGCAACAAACTTCACATGTAATGTGGACTCCAAAACAACAAAAAATCTAAACAACAAATGAGAATGAAAGTTTATCAATATCCTTAAAAATAAAAATTGTTAACTAGTGCTCCTGGGACATTAGTTAAGGGGCACTAGTTTAAGGAGACTAAAATAGCAATTATGTATTAGAAATTGTTAAAAAGTGACATATTCAACTTTTTAAAGACCAAAACTTTATTGTTTTCAAGTAAAAATTTCCATTTTTTACTTTTTTAACTAGTGTTCCGAAGACACTAGTTAACATGACAAAAAAAATCTATATATCAATAAACAACTTAATAGAGAAACAATTATAGTATGCTAACAGCACAATAAAAGGTCCTGGACTTTTGCTGGAAATCCTAATACAAGCTCCTTAATGACATATCATGGCTGTGTATAGACACATAAGCTTATGTTTCATTCGGTATATAAGGAACATACCTACAACAAGCCCATGAATTTAGGAACGTACCTATAATTAAAGGATGAGGTAAATTTGAAGGAAAATTATATATTTATAAAGAGACTTCATTAACTGCTAAATAACTCAACATATTATGGCTATATTTCCAAAGCTATTATATTTTGAAAGGTTTTTCTAACCTATGTTGCACATTTAAGAAGTAATACACTCTCTTTCTCTTATTAACCAATTCTAGTCATTTCTCTATCATACTCCCTTCGGTCATATATATAAGAGACAAGTGACTTTTTAAATACATTGAAAAATTAATGTATTTGATCTATATTCTAGATTGGATACATTAATTAATCAATGTATCTAAAAAGTCATTTATTTCTTATATATAGAACCGGAGGGAGTATTAATTATCCTTAACTTAAGAATTTTCACCATCATCATCTCACTGTTGCAACCACAATTAAAGTACAACCATCTATCATTATCATCACCCTCAAACAATCAACTACCCATCGACAAACACCACACTAGCCAGCTCCGCCAAGGTCGAATTCAGCAATCAAAACCTCCATATATCAAACGCCAAATGTTCAAGAGACAATATTAATGATTCACTGTAATGAATCAAGGGAAAAGTCACGTGGCAAGGAAATCAAAAGAGGGAGAATTTATGAATCAATTCTAAACAGAATCTGGAGAATATAGTGGGTAAAGAAAATGGGGTATGGAATGTTTGATGTACTCTCTCTCTCAGTCTCACTGAATTCGCTCTTCTCTCCCTATTTTCTTTACTGCAAAACCTTCGGTGTACTTCCTGCTGACCTCTGCATTTGAAGGTTGATAATTTCCTTCATTACTAGTAATTGTTGCAATATATTCTTAGAGTCGTCATGATAGGACATATGCAGAATATGATATAAAACTGGATAACGATAAAATATGATAAAGACATGATAAACATTATCGTATCGTATGTTTGATGCGCACATGGTAGCAAACATGATAAGAAAAATGATATTATTATAATTAAATGAAAAAATTGTTCTCATTATTAATTAAATACTATAAAAATGACATGTTATTAATTACAATATAAAATACATGCTATCATTATTTTAAAAATGACAATATTTTAAAAATGGCAATCAAGATAATAATTAATGAATGATCTTCTAATCTCATCAGGATAATTTCTAACTCAGCCTATACTCAGAATAGAAATTACAAAGGAAAGTCAGGATATGATAGAGAAATAGTTTATTTTATTCTATCTCTTTGGTGCATTAAACATAAGATTTAAGCAGCATATAATTAATGTATCATATCATGTGTCCATATCCTGACCATCAAACGGACCCTTAGTATCATTACATTCACCTCTTCGATTCCCTCAGTCTCCGGAAAAAAAGGAAACGATTATGGGTCTCCTCTGTCGGCTGAAAAATTGCAGGAGACTCTGTAATTTATCCAGATCAAAGTTTTCTTTTTAATTGGAGAAAGAATTATGAAGGATTGATTCTTCATCTTTTCATTTCTTTCAACATAATTCTTTTTTCTTAGAAGAAAATGAAACAGGTCTTTATCATCCGGTTTTAAGAAAAGAGCTCATAACAAAGTCGTTCTAGAGTTTTATAGGCTTTAGTCATAATACGAGAAAATGACCCCTTTAATAATACATCATAATTATTTATGATTTTATCAGGTCTTCATTTCGTTTTTTCCTCTTTTTACTACCAAAAAAAAGATGAGTGGGTCACATGATCTTAAATGTGTCTCACATCGGTTTCATGATCATGAGTGCGTCGCGCATGATTTTACATTATCAAATTCAATTTTGCAATCCTTTTAATCAATTCAAGAAAGTTGATATTACAATAATCATATAATTTAATTTTTTGAAACCTTTGAATGAGAAGATTAAGATTAATTTCTCTTCTAGATTCATTTTCAACTAAAATATAATTTGTTTTGTTATAAAATTATCTCAATTTCTTGGATAATAAATATGACCAATATTTTTAATAGTAGTGAGACAGATTATTAGGAACAAAGGGCCTAAAAAAATATATCACAAATTTCTTTGATAATAAATTTGTTGGCACATTATTAAGAACAAGCAAGGTTTTTTATGGGGAGGGAAATCTTTGTATATAGGGAGCATATATAGAAAATTGTGACAAAAGGGCTAAAAACATTAACAGGCTTCGGCCCAACCTTTCATCATGTTAATATTTGAGGCCTTTCAGTGATCTTTCTTATATGCACCCCCAATAAATCAAATATTTTTATATACACCCCACCATAAATTTTTCTTTAGGGCCCCCTACCGGCATGGGCCCTAGGCCGTCGCACCCTGGCCTATACCTAGGGTCGGCACTGGCTCATAAATATGACAGAGAAATGGGTTAATAAGGTTGAAGAGAGAGAGAGAGAAAAAAAAAGTACATTAATTGCATTTTAAGATGTGCAACAATGCACAGGTTATAAAAATTATATTTTCTTGTAAAAAAAATATATTATATATATTTTTTTCAAACATATGTCAGGAACGTTCTGTATTTACAAAATGCTATATTTCCAAACAGCAGAGTAAACTTAGAGAAGTTTTATATACAAGTCAAGAACAATGAGCATCAAATCAAACAATCATAGTGATATTACTTTCGCAATATTTTTCCGATTGGTCATAAAACTTAGAGTGGGTTTTTTTTCTTTCTTTTTCAATAAAAAAGCGAGTAGTTTTATAGATCAATCGGAAGAATATGCGATCAAAGGGTAAAAATGTATAATGGAGGACTTCTTAAAGGTGTTTGGATTGTTGGTGCCTTATACTCAACTAAATCTTACTTGGGCACAACATAAGGTTTCAACTTTTAATAATATGCTACATTGTATTAATTTCTTTAAGCTTTCTATGATGTTATTGTAATGAGTAACATCAACGAGATTGTTGTTCATATGAAACCTCAGAAAATTTAAAGTTTCTTCCTTCCATTGCACTTGGTTTATTATTTGATCAAGGAAACTAATCATATAGACCTCCGCATAAGATGGTTCATCATATCTTTAAATTGATGTTGACTTTTTCAACGGGGTTTCATGTCAATAACAATCTCAGTGATGTTAAGGTTGATGTTTTGGATGATGAAATGCTTCCTGATGAGAACTTCGTGTAATTGTTGTGTTTGATCATTATTTTCTGCTTATTTGAGAATTTAGTTTTATCCATAAGTTCATTAAAATTTTGTTTCAACATTCATGGTATATGTTTTTAAAATTTGAATTCGAAAAGGGTTATATTTTTATGGGAAAATTTATATAAAAAAATTGTAATTGATTGATAGTTTATTATCAATGAGCGTTGGGCTTGTCAAAAGAGGTTATACTTTGACAATGTGGTAAACTAAATTTTTTAGTCTCGGTTGAGATAAATATCTATAGTTAATTTTCATCAGTATCTCAAATAAAATTAGAGGAACCTATATGAAGAATTTTACTATGATGTAATATAAAAATAAAATAAAAAATTGAGTAACTAAGTCTAGATTTGTCGAATGACCACAAAATGCATTTTTGCCTAAAATTTTCCGATCAACTATGCACTCTTTGCAATCCATATATACCCATTTTTTGGGTTAGTAAATATTTTATCGAAACACATTATGCCTAGCATAATTAGTATTCACCCCCATCTTCTAGAAGGATTTGAGAGGATACTCAATTATGCGCTACTGTTAAATGGATACTCCCCTCAACAACACTGAAAAAGATATCGGGAGTTATGAGCTAGTTATTACATTCAAGGTAGGTGAATGCGAGTGAAAAGGAAGCCAACAACAGAAGCAGCTACGAAGAACAAAACATGGAACTTGTTTGTGACTATCATACACAGCGTAGCGGTGGCCCTGAGCATAGCCTTAGGACAACAACTCAAGTCACCATAATTTTAAGGGCATTAATTTTTTTTTACTACCTATATACATAGAGAGGGGATCAAATTACACCGATAAAATGTTACTAGATTGTTGACTCATGCGTCGCACGAGTTCATTGATAAGATATTGACATACGAATAATAAAATGTAATATATAATTGGTAACGGTTAAAAAAAGAACAGGTGATAATCTATAATAGATAAAATAAAACACTTCATAAAATGTATAAAATCTGAAAATATTATAAAAGAAAATTCGGTAATCCTATCAATAATTTGGTAAAAGAATCATATATTTTGGTATGAGAGGAAGGTTGTAAGATCACTTCCTTCCATTTGCAAAAATTAAAATATCAAAATATTAGATTAAGTTGTTGCAGACCTAATACAATTAATAAATAAGGATACAACAACTTGTCAAAAAAAAGTCTAAAGAAACAATAGATATATACAAACGATATGAATGAAAAGCTCATCGGTGTGGAGAAATATTAGGGATTGTTGCATTTTAGAAGAAACTTGTTAGGTTAAATTGGTGCGCTGCATTTTAGATGAAATTTGTTAGCTTAAATTGTTGCTAACCTAATACAGCATTTTAGAGGGAAATTATTATGTTAAGTTGCTGCAGACCTAATAAAATTAATAAATAAGTATATCAATGTTACACCGTTCAATCTCGTATTACTCGATACATATTTTTTTAAATTTGACCGTTGGATTGTAAGTTTATATCATATAGATTATTCATGTAAATTTTATAAAAATCTAAAATCATTTGATAAGTTATTGAGATACATCAAGATTAACGGTTTATGCACTTTTATAAAACACCGTTAATCTTTGTGTACGTCAATAACATATCAAATGATTTTAGATTTTTATAAAAATTTATGTGTGACTTATGATATAAACTTACAATTCAACGGTCAAATTTTAAAAAAAAATTGCATCGAGTAAAACGATATTGAGCGGTGTAACATTGACGTAACAATACATCAGTGTTGACCTCTCTGTCTGTTTCAGTTCCTTCACCTCCGTCTGTTTCTCTGTTTTAATCATTTGTCGGAGCTTTTCATCTCTCCTCCCACATCCAAACACAACCGCAACCATGTAGATATATGCGCCGGTGGTGCGAACGGCGCTATCACAATCGCGTCACCGCCTCTTTTCCCCTTTGGGGATGTTAAAGCAACTGTTGGGGTGTGCAACTGCCACACTATGCTTCGTGTTTCTTAAAACTCCATGGCTAGCGCTCCTCTTGTAGATCTGAAAGCTGGTTTGACGAGTTTGATTAGTTTGAAAAACCATCGATGGCTTCCTCTTGGAGGTGACAATGGTTCTGTTTTGATTGTTAGATTTCGTTTGATTGAGAAAGCTGCCGGAGCCGCCTCCTTCTGCAGTGGTTACTGGTGGGTTATGTGGTGCAAAATCCGTTGGTTTTGGATTCCGAAAAGTGGCTCCCGCGTGAGTTTTGGTTGGCTCACGATTGGGGTTGCGATTCCGCTACTAGCTCGTCGTTGTACGTCGGCCTCTTTGCGTCCTTCTACTTGGCTGGTTGCTGGTTTTGTTGTTTTAATATTAGAGATCTTAATCTCTGCTTCTGAGTCGACGGTTGTCTCAACACAACTTTTGTGTTACTCATAATTAAACTCGGATTGTTTGACCAGAAATGGTTATGGAGACTTGCTGATGTTGGGTCGACTCAGTGGGTGGTGGGTGAATCCTTTTTCGTGTTAGCGATCGGGTTCACTGAGCGATTTGTTGAGCAGTCGTGTCAGATTAGACGTTTTCTTCTTCGACGGTCAAGCTTCAGCTCGAATTCCCAACCTACCGTCGTCGTCATCCTCAAGGTTGTCGTCATTCTTCAAGGTCTGATAAGGGACGAATTGATGTGCTGATTCAAATGTTTCTGGATGGTGGTATTACTCCCCGCGCTGGAAGGAGGGTCTTATTTGTTACTTGTTTTGTGACTCGAAAGAGTGTTTAACTTGTTGTACTTTGCAGGGAGAGGATGGTACGTGGATCTGCTCCCTGTTGACGGATTAGGGATGACAACGGGTACCCAATGGGTAGGGTACTACAGTGCCCTTCCCCATACTCGCATTTGTAAAAAATACCCGTACCTGTGCCCGTACCCTCGTGGACAACAACTTTAGTCCCCTTCCCCATACCCTATGGGTACCTAAGTGTCCATACCCGCACCCATTACCCGCACTTTAACTATGAAAAGACAATAAAAACATTACAAATGAAATAAAACTACGGTCCAAATTTTTTAAAATTAACTCATAAAATAGTACGAATAACTAAATATCCTTAAAAAGTTGTACACCGGCATGATGAAGTTGTTATTGTATTAAGCAGTTTTTTGTTTAAGTCTAGATTTATGCTTAAATAACTAAATAAATTAATTAATTATACATCAAAAATAAATAAATTATTTATGATATTATATAAATATGTATATGCGGGGTTGCGGGTCTGGACAGTATAGTACCCTTATCCGTGCTCATACCCGTTTAAATTGGTGGGTATCACCCGGACCCGTGCCCAAACCCATAAAAGTGGGGTTTTACCCTATCCATTGTGGGTAATTTTTGCGGGTATCCATTGGACCTGGTTACAATTGTCATTCCTATGACGGATGGTCCATTCACCGCAGTCTAGACCTCTAAGTAGGTTGTTTTGATCAATTTGTGTTGTTTTTAATTTTAATATCATCTGTTTCGGTAGACCTATATTTTGGGGATAAGTTGGTTAGTTTATGACCCCGAGTTTTTTTAAGTATTGTTTTCTCTTTTTTTAATAATATTTATGAGTATTTGACAAAAGGTTGGAGTTGGATACCAATTTAGTTGAGAGTCGCTCTTCTTGATGTCATTTACTCTAGCCTTATCAACAAAAAAAAACATTACATCAGTGTAATTTGATCTCTCCTCATATATACTCCCATAAAAATGTAAAATGCTAGTTACTGACAAAATTAATGGGTACTACAAAGTCAAAACTAATAAATAACGCGACTAAATGAAATATAAAATAAAATTAGTCAACTACATGTACCAAAAAATATTAATTACATCCATAATTTTATCAACTGAACCGATGAGAAATGGGTGAACTGGGGCATTAAAATTAAAATAATTATATGGAGTGTCATGAATAATAAAGAGTCAAATTTTTTGCTTTTGCATATTAACACTCAAAAGTCACAATATTTTTACTTAGTTTATGAGTCTCTTTTCTTTCTAATTCTCATTCTTCATGTTTAATCTCTCTATCTCAATTTGTAAACAAAAAACATCTCACCATCTCAATTCTGCATATGTTAACACAAGAACAACCAATTGTCAAAAGCATAAGTGACGTATACCATTGATCATAACTTCATAAGATAGGAGTAGGTGTCAATTGCAATCGTCAAACAATTTTTTGATTATTTAATAGTCATACAAATTTTCACTTTTGATGAATCAACAAGTTAATTTATTTATTTATAAGATGCTAATTTTATGGTTTATGTTGTGATGATCTATGTGTGCTATTTTGATAAACATGTTGTCTTTAGTTAATTAAACTTGTCGAATGAAGCTTAGACTCTCGAACATGGATCCTAACTTAGAGCTAACTGGTTCACATTTCAAAGATTTTGCACAATGTCATACAAAATGTTTATTAGTCTTTCTGTTCATCTCTCTTAATCTTATCATTGTTTTTGATTTTTTTGTTTATAAGGGCACCACTCTCTTGATTCGCCCAACTAAATTTAAAGGACCGGCCCTGATCATACAGCAATAAGAACGGAAAAGTTAAGAATACTCGTGTCAAGTCGGACATAGGGTTCGACAAAAACGAAATCTAGAACCAAACAACCCAAGTTCACAGAAGTTACTACATCTTTTATTTTGCAGAAATTTTTTTGTGTAAAAATGTGTTTTCTCGTTAGGTGGTATGCTATTCTAATTGAAATATGTATTTATCTTCTAATTAATATATGTCGTTTTAAAATATCAATAAATAATTACTTATATTTCACTAACGATCATTAATAAAGATATTTGAGTAAATTAAACAAATTAAATTTTATTATAAAAACTAATGTGCTCAAATATGATTTCTTAAAAAATGTAAATAATCTAACACTTAACCCATAAATAAAAGAGTTAACTACACGGTTTTACCAGAAAAATAAGATCATGACCGTGACACCAGTTACACATGATAAACAAATTTTGTATAATTATCACTACAAAACAAGAACAACTTGCTTATATACATCGATGAAGTTATCGCGAGTTCAGTTCATTTGGTAAAAATAATGCATAATATATTTAAGATATGGGTTCGAATCCTGACCACCAAAGAATACATCGATGACAACTTGTTTTTTCAAGAAAGAGCATGTTCTTGCTATTCCCACTCCCACTAATAAAGCATCTAAATTGTTAATGTCAATAAGTGACACGAAACATCAAACACTTTTTCCATTTCCATTTGAATCACATACAAATCTTAATTAGATTCTCGTAAAATCCTCTTTTACCTTGCAATAGCAAGATAATTAGATTCTTGTCAAAAGAAAAACAAGATAATTAGATTAGATTGGAGACAGAGATCAATAAAACGGTCCCAAAAGAAAAGAATATGAACAACATACGTTGAACTTAAGATATAGTTCTACCGATCTAAATATGTTCAAAACAATGTCTGTGATTCCACTATATATCACTTTTAGAACTAGGTATATTTCCTTCTTGTGGGCCTCCTATAAAGTGAATTCAAAATTGATCAACTCAATTTATTACCCAGTAGTGCATTTTACAGTCACACATTTTCTTTTTTCACTTTTTTTGTTAACTTTTCTTTCACTTTCTCTTCAGCTCTTTTTATTTTACCTTCAAGTGCACTGATTATCATTGAATCTTCACGGTCACTGATTGAACAAAAGCGCCAATTGGAGGAGGGGACCTCTTGAAATGGAGGTATGATAGGTCCTATTGTGACAAAAAGAGCTGCGACTTTATGTGTGTTCCCACGTCCCTACAGAGGTGTCTTTCACCACAAGACCCCAATTCAGTCCATTTCATTTATGCCTGGTGCACTTAAATTTGTTTAGCATCATATGATATTATAGGGAGTAAGTATTCAACTCGTGGTGTTTTATTAAATAAACTTATGGTGGCTTTAATATTTTTTGATGAAGAATAATTTAGGTGAGTTCGATTTCAGGAACTCACGAGGGTCAGAGCAAATCTCAAACTTAAAGAGCGGTGACCAATGTACTTACATATCATCAACAAAGAGATCCCAAAATTGAAGTTGAACGCACGTTCTAGCTCTTATGGAGTAGATTGGTTATGGTGTTTTTAATGCTATTTTTATACCTAAATCTCATCTATATAACTATAATAGATTTTAAGGATTTAAAGTACTTTTATTAACTCTTAAACTCCTACTAAAAAAAACTCTTAAACTGATCTTCACGTCGATGTTCAGTATTAAAAGAAAGAAGAAGACGAATGGTGATGATGTTGTTATTCTTACTTTTTCTTCAATTTCCTAAATTGATCTTCCAGATTTTGTTTGGAAATATGGAAGCTGTTTTTCTTCTGCTTTAAGATATGGGTTCTCTGGTTATGTTCATTTGTGTGTTGTTTTGTTGGATGCATCCCACGATCTGAATTCAACATGAATTGATTCGCTCGATGTTGCTTGAAAGGGCTAGGTGCATATATGCTATGTGTAGACGGTAGTAGACGTTCGTCGTACCTAAAGGACTATATTAGTCGCGGTTGCTTCATGCATCGTCGATGGAGTATGATAGAGTTTTGTCGTTTGTTCATCCCACGATCTAGACTACGACTAAATTTTGATTTCTATTTCAAGACCTATGTGACTCTGTGTTGTCTTCTACGATTCGTTAACGGTTGGTTTGGCCTGAAAGGGCGTTTATTGCTTGCTGATGTTTTGAATGGATTTGTTGAAATTTTGATTGTTTCTGTGTTGGCAGAATATTCGTACACTTATTTAGAAGCTCTAAACTCATTTCACAATTTTTTTTGCAATTCGGTTTTGTGCTCATTCATGGGTTCATTGGATTGTTTGTGGTAGTAACTGTTTTGGGGTTTGCTTCATATGTCTTTAGGGCTGTTTCTCGTTTAGGATTTGAACTGTTAGCCATACGTATAGTATGCATTGTCTATACCAACTGAGTTAGGTTCACAACAACATTTAACTTCTATTTTACCTTGTGAGTATAACACAATTGGTATGAACAATGTGTTATAATATACTAAGATGAAGATTCATACTTCAAATACCCCACTTATTTATCTTAAAAATAAATTTTAGTCATTAGTGACAAAAAAAAAATCAATAATAAGTTACAGACATAGTTTCCTCAAGAAAAAAAGAAAAGATTACGACATACTAAAGTAATGCCGGTATTGTGAGTGACACTAAATTATGTAACGATTATACTTATTTTTCATAGTGCTAAGTGACCATATTTTAAGGCTCTAAACAAAACATTATAGAAAAGGGAAAAAGAAAGAAAGAGTGCGACTTGGCGTCACCAAACCAAGTTCCCCCTTGGATCTTTAGAGGCATGGTGAGTTGATGTACCATCAATCTCCTTCATTCATTAATCACATTTATTTTTTTATTGAACTTTCCATTATTTTACGGAGAGAAAAACAAAAGAGAAAAGAACGTGCATGCTTTCGTGCCCCTAGGATCTACCACTCAATGAGAGGGTGATAAAGAAATGGACTAAAAAAATTAAAGTTGTAGATTCTTGTTTTTTGTTGATAGCTCATTTACATGGCTTTTACGATTTTGGAGTGGGTCCAACATTTGTTTAGTTTTGTTGCATTTGATTTTGTCAACTGCCTCTCTATTACGTTTACCACTTTGTAAAAGTAACACATTCTAGTATATTGGACTTGCTAGTATTAATACCGTGCGTCATAAAACTTTTAATAAATATGCTAATGAGGTATGACTTTGTGGAATAAAGGGAAGCAAATTCATTTATTAAAAAGGGAAGCAAATTAATGGAGTATAAATTATTGTTATTGTTCTTGTATGAGACTGTATGTGATGAGAGTTATCTAAGGATACTAAAAAAACGTTTTGATTGAGTTATGATCTCAAGTTATCAAAATGATGGCATTGTTGAGTATCAACCAACGAGATGCAACTTGGGGTACTTGTATTAAGTAACAATAGTCGAGATGTAAGTCGGATATTTGCAGACACTCTAACATGTAAATAAGTGTAAGAGCAAAGAGTGTGAAGTTAAATGATAAATGTCATATCTCTTAAGTTGCGATTGAAGGACCTTTTTATATGGTCAATAGCGTGGCTATTGAAGTAGTCGTTGGCGAAAAGTTACAGACAACATATATCAATGATCGTAACCGTACAAATCCACGAGATCCTATGTCTTTAGATTGTTTGAAGATGATGGGTTTGCGTGAGTTTGATGTGTTTTTTGTGGTTCATTATGTGCAGGTCAAGAAGACATATTTGAATCCTAAAAAAAAGGAACATATTTAGGTCTCTGTATACCAACAATATTATATAGATTAGTGAATCTTGACTTTAAAATTTTAAATTCTTAGTATTAAGTTCGAACCTTCTGGATCGATTAAAAAATGTGGGAAAGAAGATTGCATTAGGTGAGCAAATCAAGTTTCTTAGCATAGAAATATAATTTGTTCTTAGCAACAACAAAAAATTCAATACTTCAAACTTCTAACATGACTTAAAAATCGCATATCAACTTGTAATGGGAGAAAAATCAAGTCTCACAAATTAAACCAATTTTACAAATATAAATTAGACTCAATATAAAAACATAATAAAATTCAAATTATAGTGAAAATTAGACTCACATAAATTTATGTTAACATGATAGATTATATGAGAAATTTTATAGAAGTAAAGTTCAAATAGCTAGTAATTAATAATTCAGCAACAAGTCCTTCTTTACAAAGTTTGTAGTAGAAAATTATGTTAATAAGAATCACTAACAAAGACCAGTGTGAAAGAGCCATAGGGAGCATAATGATTGAGACAAAGGGAGAAATGAGGTGGTCCTCCTTTGTCGTAAGTGCACACAGCACACACACATGAATGACATTGTAAGCGTGACATTTGTTCATTCTTAATTAATAATATTCTACGCAATAATAATTCCCTATTATTATAATTATTCAAGTGTGCAACCCAACCATTCTTCAAGTACAAGCAGCAGTAGAAGCTTTGGCAGTGGCCGTGCACGGTGGTGATACACGGTGGTCTTCTTTGTTGGTGAAGGCCATCTTCCACTTTTCTTTTCTCTTGTCTTGTTTTATCTGTTGCTCCCTGCACTCCAAACTGCAAAATGCTGTATCTCCCCTGAAATCAATAATTTTCTTTCAATCATTAATCAGCTAGAAACCAAATTAATTATACTAATTAACTACAATTTCCTCTAAGCAAAAAATTAATTAATCAGGATAGTATAATGAAGAAACATAAAGCTAGCTAGCTTCAAGCAGTATATATCCTAGTCAAACTAGTAGAATGAAGAACATATTGTAAGTATTAATAATTTGTTTTTGTTCTTATTCACCAAGTATAAGAGACGGTTAGGTCAACAAAACCACATAAGAATTGATGTATTTATTTGAACAAAATAAATAACTTTTTTGACCTAACTTTCATTTATAGAACTGAAGCTAGTAAAACCTATTTAGGTTTTTATTTACCACCGATCGAACACCGATCGAACTCTGGATTATCAAGGCAGTAGAGTTTACAACAAAAAAAAACTTGATGAATAATAGAAAAATATGGATACCTACCTATACATGTAGATGTCTCGACCGGGAGCCAAACGACAGTTACAGAGGCCACAAGTTCGGAGAAAGTGAGGTGTACTATGTATGACATCATGGGCACTCACACTCAAAGGATTAATAATATTGTTAGTGTTTGTGGCTGTGTGTGAAGGGAACATGACTGCACTACCCACTAAATGTTCATCAGACACCGTTAATTCACTTTGAATGTATGTTTCTGTTCCCATCACAACCATATGTGGATTCTTGATGCTATGTTCTTGATGATCATGGGGTGGATGTGGCTGCAGATGATTCTGATGAGACATCATTGATTCTTCTTCATGATGGGCTTCTAAGTTGTTGGTTTGATCAGGTACTTGCATGTCTACGGATAAACCACCACTCATGCTTTTTGTTCTTCTCATAATTGGTGGTCGAGGACGTTTACCAAGCAACATGTTCTTCTAAATTCTAATCTGCTATATATTTCTATGTGTTGATGTTAGAAATAGTTGGTTATAGCTATATACATCTATGAAATTCTAATAGAGAACATGTTCTAGTTAGAGAGAGAGATGAGTGGGAGTTGAGTTGAGTTGAGTTCACACAAAAACAGAGAGGGTGTGTGTGACTGAGAAGTAATGGTGGCAACTGGGCTCCAAGATAAACGAAACGTGTCAACCCTTTCACTCAATCTCAGCCGTTGCTTGCGGGAATCTTCTTCATCTTGCCCACGTCACACCTTTTTATAAATAATATATGTTTCTTAAAGTGAAAATTATTACTTATTTTTTGTTTTTTAATGAGAAATGCTAGTTGTTTTCATTATCAGCATTTGAACTTTGAATCAATTCATTAATTCCTTTAACCCCTTATTTAGCTCAATCAAGTGAATTATCCACACTTAAAACGACGTTGTTTGTTAGTTGGTTTAATGCAATTTTGATGTTCTTTGATTTACAATTTTGTTAGACATTGTTATTTTGTTAGTGATGAAAGTTGAACTCATGACATCCTTATATATCACATCAATCTCTTTCTATGTATGGACTCTTCATTTTTAATATTCATTTTCTTTTCTTCTCTTTTTTTAGAGGAATATTCACTTATCTTAAATTATTGGTAAGCTTTAGAATATTAATAAGGCTTTAATTATTTTGACCACTTCAAGTCAAATTTCTATTAGTGTTTATAATCCACAAATGATCGAAATGTGTAGTTTGGAATACGAGGAACTCTTCTATAGACACAACCATAAATGATAAATATTCAGACACACTCACATCAAATGCAAAAATTAAAAGAGAATAAAATTAAATGATATTGATTGATGTGATCTAATTATTTTTGTTTTAAATTTTTCCATTTTATGTGAGCGTGTCCAAATATTTATCATTTATAGTTGTGTCTATAGAAGAGTTTCTCTTGAAATACTTGCATCTTCGTATATCATCTAATCTAAATTAATTTCATCTTCCTCTTCTAAAAAAAGTTTGACCTACACTACTCTCTTCTCGCTTATTTAGCGTATACCCTACTCTCTATTGAAAATTAAATATATATAATAAATAATGCATAAAGGGGGAGAGAGATCATAAATATTGAAATTTTCAGAAGATGCTCATTAATTTATAGGGTTATATATACATGAAAGGAATGGGTGTGATAGATTCAATGTAATCTGGTTAGCATACGTTTGATCAATTTAAAAGATGATAAACAATATATAATTTTATGTTAGCAAGAGTTCAAGTAAAACTAATTGTTGGAAAGCATCAAATTATTTTCTTAGTTTTTGCTCAAACCTAACGATGAAAATTTGGCTATGATTTAAATCATTGGTGGCTACACCCCTTTGAGTGATTGCATTGTTAAAGGTTTTTTATGGGTCTGATTCCACAAAAGTGAGTTTTTTGAACAAGACTCATCTAAAACGAGTAATTCAGTGTAAAATAGAGAATCACAATTGTTCATTAACAGATTAAAAGTGGACGTTGTAAATATATGATAACAAACCACAAGTTTATTATCATAACAATCTTTGATTTTCTTACTTTACTCGCTTTATAAGATTTTTGCCGTTTCTTGATTTATAGTTCTCGGTTTCATTGGTTTGTTGGTGCATGTATTTTGCTCTATGGTTTTTAGTTTTTGGTTTGTATTTTGTTTTGTTTGGTTTTATGTTATGCTATGGGACGTTGATATGTATTTTATGTGTTTGTGAACACATCTTGTGGTTGGAATTTATTTAGTGATGAACTTTTGTTTTGTTTTCTCAAAAATTAAAAATATTGTCATCGTAAAAATGTTTAGTTGCTCCCCTTAACATTATATTTAGGGAACCTGAAAAATGTAATATATATTTTGTCATAATTATTACCAAATGATATGTCAACACATCAATGATTGTAGGTGCAAAACATTTTATAATTAAACCTATATATAAATTAAACTCATTTCCAGCGCCTATACTTAAAACGAAATTGTACAAAAAAAAATTGTAGGAAAAACTATTTTATAAATTTCTTTAGGGGTATTTTATAATTTTTTATCGGTGCTGTTCTTGACGGAGGACATTATTTTCATTAGATGTAATTAAATATTCTTAGGTGGCGGCAAAAACCTTGAAGCAAGCTTAGTTTACAATTTCATCCATTCCTATACTAGATATTGTAAGATTTGCCGGTGACATTAAAGTAGTAGGACCTCACTTATGTTTAGGAAATGACTTTTATAAAATTATTTATTTCTTTATTAATTGTATGAGGAAGAAACAAGAAAAGAATCGAGAAAAGAGAAATTAATAAATTAAAAAATATAATAAGAAGCAAACGTCCTTATGAGTTTAACTCAGTCGGTAGAAGTATGATATATTATAGATAAGGGTTGTAGGTTCGAACCACTATGCTTGTTCACCTTATAAATATGATTAGGATGTGCTACCAATGCTACCTTCTTTTTTGATTTGTTCTCTTAATTGTTGTGAGGTACTGAGTTTTATTTGTTGTATTGAATTCTCCTAAGTTGATATATGAAGGTATTGATTTTATTTATTTGTTAAAGGGATGATTTGATGTTGATATGAGTTTTATATGTTGGTTTTTTTTTTAGACTGTTTCCGGTTATTGTATGAATGTTTCTAGTTATTGTATGAATATTGATGAATTTGGTATGAATGTGAAGAAGTGGTAGAAGGAAGAAGATGAAGAAAAAAAAATTAATTATTGACGATCCATTGTTAAATATAATAGACCTACAACCGAATGTTTGAAATCATATCAAAAATATCAAACATTAAAAACTAACAGAGATGACCAAAATAGTAAACGGCATAGATTTACGAGACTAAATTAAAACACTTTATAATTAAGGACCAAAGTAAAAACCAAAAATTAAGGGACGAAATAATGTATTAAGCCAAAATAAAATATCCTCCAATTAAATTAACTGTTACTTCATCTCTGTGTCATTGTATAAAGAGCTCTTAAATTTAAAAATTCATTATTTTTCAACACTCATTCAACATTTTTTTTTTTAATTCTCCATTCTTATCACATCATCTATGTATTATATTTATCGTGTAACTCTATTTCTTTTTCTCTCAAGTATCATGTTGGTGTATGAAAGTACACAAATCATTTTCTGTGCAAGTTTGGTCTTATATATATGAAATCGAGATATTGACATTTCAATCAAATTGACCCTTTGACTATTCCCTTTTAAGGCACCATCTGTTAATTATAATGGAGTCAGGTTTTGTTTTGAGGTGAATAATTGATTGAAATTTTGTTTTTTAAGGGAATGGAGTCAATTTTGACTGTTACATAGTGATTTTTTTTTTTTGTCAAGAATAGTGATCTTTTTTAATCGTGTTACATAATGATAACAACACCATTCCTTAATTTATGTTAACTTATTTCTGTTTTTTTTTTCCTTACGAATTATTTACTGTTTCATGTGTCCCTATATATAATATCATGTTGCCTAAATTATGAAAATTTAAAAAGTTAGCAGTATTAGTAAAAAGATGTGGACAACTGATAATATGTTAGAAGAGTATGGTGTTAAAAAACAAAATTAATATAGTTCAAAATTTGAAAGAGTCTTTAAAAACACGACAATAAAAATCTCAAGAGAAGAGGGAGGGGGAACAAAGAAAAATTGTTCATTTTCTTCTCAACTTTCTTCGATGATTTGTGTAGATAAAAATATTGACTAAACTCATTCTTTCTTATCTCTCTCAAGATCGTCCCTTAGAGGTGAGAATATGCTCAACCATCCTATTGAGACAACGACTTAATCTACGTCAGGTTACGTTAGGATAGACTTTTTTGTTAAATATGAGATCTTAAAACTTTTTTATAAATCAATTTAATTAAAAATGTTAGACCAGGGGCTAAAGAAAAAGTCTTTAGACCTATCACTTTAAAAATGGATGAGAAAGATATTAACTTTTTAGTAAAAAATGAAAGAATATTTTAATGTTTTAGATTGCTTGTATTTAAGACAAAAAGTTATCGCATGATTTAGTTCTTTATTTCTATTTTTCAAATCAAACGCATCATAAATAAAGTGATATGGTGAAATTGTTCACCACGGCTACTCCTACTTTCTTTTTCTTCTTCTTCTAGTTCTATGAATATTTACTAATTATTCAGAGGTAGCATAATTTTTAACTATGTTGAAGAGTTTAGAATTTGGAAAAACATGTACTTTGGATCTTTATAGTAGAGTTAGATGCTTTAAATGTGATTTTGATATTGAACTCTCATCAACAATCTTTCATTTTTATCGGATCTATTATTGAGGATTGTATCAAATTTTAATGTATTTTTCATATTTTAAATTTCGTACATGGTGGGTGTGAAGACATCTAAGTTGTCCATTATTTCGTAAAATATTATCATTATAATCTAGATTTCGTGTAAATTAGAGACTCTATTTTGTACTTTTTGCAATCTTGCATTTGATTTATTTTTAGACTATCTTCAATAATATTATACTTGACAAAAAAATAGAGTATGAGCAACTAAGCAAGAGTTAGTAATAAATAATTTAATTGAATAGACTTTCCTTGTACTCAGTATTTATAGGGGATCCTGAGTAAACATAACGAACTTTAATAAAAGGGGTTAATGAAATTGATGTCTGCTATTTTTTATTCATAATTTTGAAACTTAAGATATTGCTAAAGTAGAACCAAGGCTTGAAATGCTTGGTGTGTTGGAAAAGAACCTTTGCAACTGCTTACTGTAATTTCAGAGATTATAAATCTCGCAAACTTAATCACTAGCAGTGTCGCATCCTTCCTCCATGGATTGTGCAATGCTAAATATTGATGGGAGCATCTTGGTGGATTTGGTGGTGTTTTACGGAATGGAAATGACGCTTAAATCATGGGGTACAATGGATGTCTTACCAGATTAAAAATGCTCATGGAGAAATTGTTGCAATTCTTAGAGGATTGCAACTTCTTAGGAATTTGAACCTTCCTTAAGTGGTGTGTTATTTTAACTCTACAGTAGCTCTCAACCTTATTGCCAACTCTAATAACCCATGACATTTGTTGGGTCAGTGAAGGGAGTTTGGGGGACCGTCCACATTGAGGCTAGAGCAACCGCATAAGCGAGAGAGACACCACACTCTTACCCAACATCTTAAGGTTTTGGGTAAGAGTGTGGTGTCTCTCTCGCTTATGCGGTTGCTCTAGCCTCGATGTGGACAGTCCCTCTAACTCCCCTCGTGATCCAACATCATTGTTATGCAACTCAAATTCACACCATTTATAATTTGTTGAAGTTTGATAGAAATGTTCAATTGATTCATACGTTAAGAGTGGGTAACTAATATGTTGATTTCCTAGCCATGAATCAAAGGCTACACAAAAGGCGCGCACACACAACAACGGCACCAAACCAAAAATAAAAATGAAATCAATTAGATAAAACTACTCATAAGCATCTGAATGGTTTAATACACCATTGATAGTAAACATAAAAAAAAAAAAAGCATTTAACTTTAGACTTAATCCATGATCATATCAGTAATTTAACTATGTCAAAAAATGAACTTGATATACATTCATTATAAAAAATGACATGGTTACGATGCTTTTAAATTGATTACACATAAGATAACCATATCAAATGACGATATTCCTTTACTTGCTTTTTATGAGGGGCTAGACCTATAAGTTGCACCATATGATAGAAGTTATTGTTTGTCAACGCATAACTAATTCATAACTAAGATAGTACATCCGACCTTAATTTACTAGCAATAAAGCAGTTCAAAAACAAATATTTGGATACTTCATTCAAAGTGCATCACTCTGCACGCAAAAGGGAAGCTTAATTTTGCACCCCTTTGCGTATTAAATTAATTTTAGTTGGAAGGTGATCATTTTGTAATCTTCACTCAAATAGCAAAATCTTCAATGAAACCAATTTGTTCCAAGTAATTAGATACAAAGGAGAATCTACTACAACTTCAAAATTTGATATGAGTACATATGCTTCTTTTACAAAAAATAGAACATCAAAATTAAGGTCTCAAATCCATACATCTTCCGCATTATCCTACAAAGTAATGTTAGATAATAATTACCTACATTCCTCCGCTAACTCTACCTCCCAAACAAATAAGTTTCTACTCTAACTCCAACATACACCCTCTATAAAGCACAACTAGACACAATATCCTTCACAAACACATTTTTATCCAATATTAAGTTAAACAACCTACTGAGTTGACCCTTAAGAATAACTCATTTCAACCATGACTCATATCAAAACAACGTGTTACTACCATTTTCTATTTGTTTAATAACATTTTCTGCAAACCGCCTCCCACCACTCACCACATCACCCATCTCAATACTAAAAATATCCTTCCACAAAGTCGTATATTTAGTCTTCCTCGCTACAAACACTTTTCCATTAAAAATCCCATATTTATCAACCAAAAACTTATGTCACAACCCTTATATCTCCCTTCTTAACCTCCCACACCACTTCATTAAAAGAGCTAAGTTAAAAACTTTTAAATTTACCATTCCTAAACCTCCTTTTTGTTTAGGTCAACAATACACATTTTGTTTCAAAGAACCTAATAGATTTTATGAGCCTCTTCACTCTCACCCTATAAAAATGATTTAAAAAGAGTCTCGATTTTTAATAATGCCGGTTATGTAGGAGTAGGGACCTACCCAATGAGGCTAAATTAATTTTCCCCAATTGTTGTATATTTATACATTAAAGAAATGAGTCATATTTGTGTTTATTATTCTCATAGGGTAAACAAATATGTTTATAGTCATTGTAATTTTGCACCAAAAAAAAATGTGGCAACACATCATTATCATTAGATGCACAAGTAAAATATTTTTACATTCAAAGGGCAAGCAAACTAAATCCTAAATTATTCACCTTATTATATTTCCTTTCTAAAAAATATCTCTCTTAAATAATAAATTACACACACACACACACAAACAAACAAACAAATTTTATGGGCACTGGAGTGAAGTGTTCAGTAACATTATAGCCTTTTGTTAACTATGAAGAAGTGAATGATTTTGTTATGTTCCTTTTTTTCAACCAAGAGGAAATAGCTTGATAAAGCAGTGGGTTTGGCTTGGCACAAGGCAGTGCAAGAAATAAAAAAGATGATGTAAGAGGAGGTAGTAGGGCCAATCTAGTGGTGGTGCCAATTGATGACCGAGCAATGTGGACAAATTGGAGCTCCCATCAAGATGTGGGAATGATTAGGTGAGTGGGCACGAGGGCACAATACATGACCCTTTCCCAATAGCTACAACCAAACTAGGATAAATTATTGCTTGGCAGCTTATATATGCATCGTTTGCGTAATTTTAACCCACATTGTGGGACACTTAATAGTTCACACTATTAATATTGGTGAGTCTATAGGCCATGAGCATGCTTCTATTTGTCATGCAATTGTCTTATTGTATCTTGAAGTTAGAGTGATCAATGTATAATAAAGTTGTATGATGGTTAAGCATGTACATTATAATATTGTGGTAAAACGAGTAACACAACACTTGATTATGTCACATCATACCCATACATGCCAAATGAATTTCCGTTTTCCATTTTGTTATGGACTAGGGCTAAGCTCATTCCATTAGGAGATTGAATCATTAAGGAGCATGTTATAAAGCTGCACTATTGACACACCATGGCGTATTTGATGATCTAATTAGCTTCATTTAATGAAGATTACACATTGATCTGTGAATCACCGGATTCGACTCACACATTTTCATTTGTTAACCATAAAAACTATCTATAAAAAGGACATATGCATATTAACAAGACACAATTATATAATCACAAAAAACCCTTGCTCTCGATCACAAACTATTTTAAGTTTGATCCCTATATTTGGTATATAAAAAAAGGTATAATCCCTACATAAAAAATGATTTATAATCATATGTAGATGTCTCATTCGATTTAATATTGATTGGCTGATATAGTTTTTCATATTGCAAAGAATTAAAAAATAAAAAGTGATTAGATAAGAATGTGGAGAAACAACATGGTAAAGATCAAACCCACCTCAAGAGTTTGAAACCATATATACCTATTCAAAATCTTGAGACGTTAAATACATGATTCACCAATCTTATGTATCATTCATCATCCATTTACTAAATTCTAGCCATCTAAAACTAAAACTCTCACTTGAATTTAAACTAAGTATATAAAAAGATTATTAGTATTATTATGAATTTGATTTAGATTTATAAATGAGAAAACAAAAAGGGACGGCGACAAGATTTAAATTCAAGAGTATGTGACCTTAAGTGAAGAGTTTGAGTTCATATACTCCAAGTTGTTGATTAAACAAATTAATTATAGAGTATAATTATATAAATTCTTGATCGGTTAAAATCCTTGTATTATTTATATAAAGTATAATTATAATGTCCTAACAACTAACAAGCATCGTGTGATGAATCTAACAACATCATCTCTTCCATCACTAGAAGTGTTAATGGACCTTGAGAATGAGAACAATGATAGAGAAAGCAGAACACTATGGGTGCTGAATCCTCCAGAGCCACCGAGCATGCTGCGCCGGATCATCGAAAATATCAACCTACGAAATAGATTCTTTTCTCTCAAACATCAACCTTCAACCAAATTAGTACCCTTGTTGCAGGGTGTTTTTCCAATCCTTAATTCATTCAAAAACTACAATGTTCAAAAGTTTAAGTGTGATGTCTTGGCGGGTCTTGTCCTTGCAATCTTTGCTATTCCACAGGTTTAGTTATAAATAAATTAAGTTACATTAATATATATAGCTCATAGTTGTGACATGTGAAATTTTATTTTATTTTTCCTTGCGAAATTGTGAAATTATAATTAATAACTTAGATCCCTATTTTTTTTGGTTCTGCAGGCTATGGGAAATGCGAGTTTGGCGAAGATGAGTCCTGAATATGGCCTCTGTAAGTTGAATATTGATTTTAAAATCACACATATATGTTTTCTTCTAGGTGAAAAATTAAGCATGGTTTATTTATTTACTCAGATACAAGTATTGTTCCACCTCTTATATATGCTTTGCTAGCAACTTCAAGGGAGACAGTAATTGGACCTTCAACTGTGGATTCACTGCTACTTTCCTCAATGATTCAAAAATTGAAAGATCCTATCAATGATTCCATAGCTTACACTCAGCTTGTTTTGACTGCAACATTTTTTACTGGTATCTTCCAAGTTGCTTTCGGATTCTTCAGGTATATGTGTTACCTTCTTAGTCTTGTTTGAATAAATAATTTAATTAGGTGCTTATAGAATAAATTCTTATAAGTTATTTCAATAGCAAAACATAAAATGCATTCTTGACCAAAACATAAAATACATTCACATTGTTTTTATTATATAAGCTATTTTATGAGTTATTCGGAATACTTTATGAAAATAAGCTAAAAATAACTTACGGAAATATCATAACACTCTCTCGAACTGTCACACAAGTAATTTTGCTAGTAAATAAACTTAAATAAGTTAATTTAAAAAAAATCTCAATCTTATATCCACTTGTCAAATCATCTTCTAATAACTCAATTATCCAATTCAAATAGTTCATCATTATTTTTAATCACAGGTTTGGGTTTCTGTTAGATTATCTTTCACATGCCACAACCCTGGGGTTCTTGGCAGCAGTTGCCATAGGCATTGTACTTCAACAATTGAAAGATTTATTTGGAATCACCAACTTTACCAACAAGGATGATTTAATTTCTGTGATTAATTCTCTTTGGACTTCCTACAAAAACCATGTAAGGAAGTGAATTTGATCTCAAATTCAATTGCTTTTCCAATCGAATAAACCATCAATTTAATTGTTGACATTTTGTTTTCATTGACCTTTTTCAGGCAGAGTGGCATCCTTTCAATTTTATTATTGGATTCTCATTTTTGTCTTTCATCATATTTACCAGATTCCTGGTTAGTAAAATTTCTAGAATCTTGAAACTATAGCTAATTAATTCTCTACTTTTCTATCAGAACTAAAATTCAACTATTCTTGAATATCTAATAGGGGAAAAGGAAAAAGAAACTCTTGTGGTTGTCACACATAGCTCCACTTCTTTCCTTCATTATATCCACTTTTATTGCATATAAAGTAAATGTTCATCAACACAAACTTGAGGACTATAAAATTGAAGTGTTAGGTCCAATCAAAGGAGGTAGCTTGAATCCAACCTCACTCAATCAATTACAACTTGATGGTAATGGTAAATATTTGGGTCCTTTGATTAAAATAGCATTGACTGTTGCTATTATTTCAACCACGGTAGGGTACCCCTCCCTTATTCTAACTATTTATATTAATTACTAATTGATTTTAATGACTATAATTATTTTTTTCTATTGTATATCCATATGTTAGCAATCTGTAGCTGTTGGCAGATTATATGCATCACTAAGAGGTTACAATATTGATCCAAATAGAGAAGTTCTATCCTTAGGCATAATGAACATTTTTGGATCCTTCACTTCTTGTTATGTTGCATCAGGTGAATTTTTATTGTTATTTTCTAACATCACTTTTTAGAATTCATTTTAATTCAAATATGCACTAGTAAAGATCCAGAACAAAATTGATAGACAATGGTAAATATTTACAACAAAAGTGCTTGATATTAACAATGACTAAATATGCAGGTTCAATTGCACGTACTGCTGTAAATTATAATGCTGGCTCTAAAACAATGGTGTCAAGCATAGTGATGGCACTGACAGTGTTGATGTCCCTTAAATTTTTCACAGAACTCTTGTATTTTACTCCCAAAGCAATGCTTGCAGCAATAATTCTTTCAGCTGTACCAGGACTTGTTGATTTTAAAAAAGCATATGAAATTTGGAAGGTTGATAAAATTGATTTTCTTGCTTGTGCTGGAGCTTTCTTTGGAGTGTTGTTTTCTTCTGTGGAAATGGGCCTTGCAATTGGGGTATATTTTTCCCTAAATAAGCCCAAATTATATTGAAACTTCAGAAAATTGCTTTTCCCACATCAAATAAAGCTAACAAACACCATATAATGACAAGTTTAACCCCAACGGCAGTTAAATGCCGCTGCATTTTAACCGACGGTAGTTAACTACCGATGAAATTTGGGGTTAAACTTGTTATTTCATGGTGTTTCTTAGCTTTGTGTGAAGTGGGAAAAGCAGTTACCGAAACTTCATGTACAAGCCATATTCGCAAACAGCCGACCAAATAAACTTGGCCCTTTATTTAGATTTTTCATTTTTATTTTACTTCAACTAATAAACATGAGAGAATATTGATTCAATACTTTGCAGGTCATGGTATCATTTGCAAAGATAATTGTGATTTCAATTCAACCCGGCATAGCGGTTGTTGGAAGGCTGCCGGGAACGGATGCATTTGGCGACGTGGAACAATATCCGATGGCGATTAACATGCCTGGAGTTTTAGTGGTCTCTATAAAATCTGCTTGGCTTTGTTTTGCAAATGCAAGTCCTATTAGGGAAAGGTATCTGCATTTAGCTTGTTAATTGTGTACATAGATAGGTCCCTACGTTAAGTTTTTTATTAGTGAAAAACCTGATTGCATATGTGATTTTTTAAAAAGGATCGAGAGATGGGTGATTGATGATGAAGCTGAAAATGGTAAAGGTGAAAACATTATCAAAGTCGTCATTATTGATACATCATGTGAGTATTAATTATCATATGTTATTATTATTATAGATTTAATTATATTTTACCCTATCTATCAATCGATCATAATCTTCGGCTCATAAAAAACGTTCACTCATTTTATTTTATTTTTGAAAGGACTCATTTGATTGGTTGTGATGTAGCGATAATGTATTTTTCATTTTACACTATGCAAATTAAACTTTATTATATTTGCGAAATTGAACGTTGTCATTATATTTTGATAGGTCTTGTGAGTATTGACACTGCTGGAATAGCTTCTTTGGTGGAGCTGAATAAGAATCTTTTTTTTCATGGAGTGACGGTGAATTTTTCTCTCTACCATGCAATTGATAATAAAAAAGTTTCGTACATAATTATACTTTTAGTTTTAGCCCTGAAAAATGCTATTAATTTCTCCTACGTATTTCTTTTTCAGTTATCCATTGCTAACCCAAGGTGGCAAGTGATTCACAAACTAAGATTGGCAAACTTTGTGAGTGAAATTGGAGGAAGGGTTTTTTTGTCTGTGGGAGAAGCTATAGATGCAATACCAAGTGCTAAAATGGCTACAGTATAACTAACGCCCTTGTCCAATATATATATTTTTTTTTTTTACTATAAATGTTTACGGTTTTGATAAAAAATAAATTTGCTAAAAACAATTTTGATGATTATAATCTTTATCTTCTTTTTTTTTTATAGTCACAATCTTTGTCTATATCATATATAACATAAATATATATCTTAATATCTCTGGAGTTTCCAAAACAAAACAAAAAACCTACCAACAAGAGAGATATCTGATATCTCTACTAAAACCTTAGTAAGCATATATCTCTACTAAAATGTGACTCTTATTTATTTTACATTTTATATATAAGAGAGATATCTCTAATGTATAATAACACATGTCACATTTTTTTTGCTACATCTTCTTATTTTACAGTTAAGAAAATATAATGATGAAATCAAAAATATCAAATCTTATTGCAACATCTTTTAAATAATAATCTTAACAATCCGCATTTAGATGAATGTGTGGATGAAGAATCTAGTTCATGATAGTGTGATTTATTTTGGAACACCGTGTATACGAACATTTACAAGAAAATCTATAAAAATCGTGGACATATTATGATCATGAGAATGATCTATTTCATGTGCCAACAAAAAAACTGATGGGTATTGTTGAGACAAAATTCCTAATGATATTTTAAAGATACACAAACTTCAAAATTAAACCTAATGATGGGTATTGTATTTTGCTTAGATAAGTTGTAGTCATAACTCGTAATCGTCATTAAGGTTCATAAAATTTCACCTAACACAAGTTAACTTTTATGTGAAAGAAATGAACTTCCTCAAGTAGTTCAGGTTATTCACCATCTTCAAAATTATCAACATAATCATCAATATGACCCAGATCAATGCATTATTAGGTCATCCATACATCTCTGTTATCATGCCTCCTAAGATTATTGCTGTGCTGGTTTTCTTCATCTATAAAATTGTAAAATGAGTCGTTGAGGCCAAATTATCCGCTCTAGGTGGTTTTGACAAATGACTCGTTCGACTATTTATACATCAACTCACCTTAATATAGACAACAGTAAATAAATAAAAAAAGTTATGTTTGTTGGTCTTAAATGTGAATATTAATGTATTTGCACATATTACAATTTTTTTATCAGACTTTAATTATCTTCTAGATTATCATATATATTTTTTCTTAAAAATTGGAGGGTTAACGCAAAAAAAAAAATGTAAATGTTTTTCAATTAAAAAAATTGTAAGAAAGTACAATTTGTTTTTTACAATTTCAATTGAATCTTCTTAATATGGGTCTGATCCAAACATGAATATCTTTTTTGTCAATTCATCACTATTGTAAATAAAAGTAATAGTGTTTCTTTTCCCATTCTCCGACCTTCTCGTATGTCTTATTTTAAATTATAAAATTCAAAAAGATAAAGAAATTCAAAAGATCTTTTAAGGTTACTTTGGATATTATACTATAAGAAGATTGTTGTTGACACATGGTTTGGCAGGAAAACAAAAGTAAAATACGAAAAATGTTCGTCGGCAGTTAACTGCTGCCAGTTAAAAATCAATCAGCAGTTAACTGTCAATGAGATTATATTGGTAAATTACTGGTGTTTTTCATCCAAACTACATATGTCAACAACATTCTTCATATTATAATCCAAAATATGTAGGACACGCAAGAAACTTTGTGCAAAGAAACAACCTAAAAGTAATGGTTCATATAATATAGGGTCATATTTTTAAGGTCCATATTAGAGTAAAACCACTCAAATTGTAGAACGGAGGAAGAAGCAATTTTCAAATCCGGTGATCAGTGCAGTAGTTACGCACCATGGTTTCGATGGCTTCCAAGTCATTCACTTGTCACACTCTCTTCTATTCAATGTGGACTGTGGAGGGCCTAATTAGAATTTAGAGTGCTCTTTACACCCAAACAAAAAAAGAAGCTCTTCAGAAACTCGTCTAGATTCAATGCATCTTGAAGCTATAGTGTTGTGCAGGAGTACTTAATTAGTCGACCAAAGACAAGCTGCTTAGGTGCTTTGGTTAGTTCATCGACAATGATTCCTGTCAATCCCTATATAAGCAAAAGTAGTCTAAAAAAAGTATCGTCCGCTAACTAGTGTTCTTAGGACGGTGATTAAGAATCTATAAATAAAAAAATTTCTCAAAAATATAAATTTTGACTTATGATTAAGTAATAATTACATAACTTTTTATAAAAAAATTTATTTATTTTTGTTGTTTAATCAATGCTTAAGTGCACTGTTTTAACATTTTCCAAAAAGAAAAACATCGTCTGCATAAAAGTTAATTCTTTCAAAATAAATAATTGAGCTATATTAAAGGGTTTGATACATATACATTTGTACTTAAATCACATGACAAATACTCTCTTCAATCTTAAATATAAGTAAGAAGGTATGATGCATATACCTTTGTACTTAAATCATTACATTGAATATTGGACTTCTTAAGATCATATGAATGTTTTTTCATGTTAAAGGAAGGGTTCTAATAATCAGAAGTTGGCCGATAATTGCATATTAATGAAAATCTAAAATTTAAGGTCTTTATAACCATTTTTAACAAAATTTAACCTACGTTATATATGTAAACCATTTATCGGTGAAACCGATCATTAATCTCTTCCATGGAGTTTAGCTAACCGCTTTTAGTGAAGTCTCTTCTTCTTTCCATCAACAAAACTTAAACACCAAACATCACTTAGGAATTTGAGTTTAATTCACTTGAGAAAGTAAGGAGTTTATTTAGTTCATGTTTTCATTTCACTTCAACTAATCATAAGAGAATCTAGATCAAATATATTTTTGCCATTTTCTTTTTAAAAAAAATTAAAACAAATTTAGCATTATTTAGAAGTTATGAAAAATGCCAAAGTAATATTTCATTGAAACCCATTTGGGATTGGCCTAGTGGTTAGCTTGGGATCTTGGAGTTTGCTCCTCTCAAGGTCTCAGCTTCGATTCTCTCTGGTGCCAATTTTGTGGACAAAATGGGAGGTGGGATTGATCCCCTCGGACTCGGATACCGAGTTTTCAAAAAAAAAACATTGATTCTAAAAATACTTTTTTTTCTAACTTCTATCTATTACAATTGTTCAATACATGAAATTTCTATACAGGTCCAAAGTTGATTAAAATGATTTTCAATCAAAAAGAAGTATAGTAGACTTCAAAATAAAGTTATTGAGAGCAATTTTATTTGACAAAGAGAAAAAAAATATTAAATAGTACAAAAGTGTCAAATTCTTACAAAGATTCTGTCTGATGTATGTACTAGCTAGACAATATTAAATAATATTTAATTTCTTCTACATTATGAAGCAATCCTTTTCCCCCCCTATATAAACATGTTCCAAACATCTAATCCTACCACTTCAAAACCAAATTCATCACAGGTAAGTTTCATGAGAGTTTAGCAACATTAATTTCACGTGACAGAGTTCACCCAAACACTTCAATATGACTTCTTCAACTGTGGAACCCTGCAAATTTGAGGATATGCAGGTGGACCTTGAGAAGAATGCTCAGCAGGATGTAAGGTCTCAGTGGGTGCTTAATGCACCTGAGCCCCCAAGTCCTTGGCATGTGGCTGTAGATTCTTTAAGGAAAACAGTCTCCAACTATAGAGAAAAAATTTCTTCTCTTAGTGATCAATCATGTGGCACACTCCTACTTTCAGTTTTGCAGGTTGTTTTTCCTATTCTTGTTTGGGGCAGAAGTTACACTGCTGCTAAGTTTAGGAAAGATTTTCTTGCTGGCCTCACTATTGCTAGTCTTTGTATTCCTCAGGTAGAAATAATTCTTCTTCATGTTTAGAACATTTTTCGTAACATGTTTAATAAAACAACATGTGGTAAGATTCTAAGGTTCGTTTATATGTATTCTCATATCTGTATTTTGCACTAAAGTATGATTATAATTTTAATCTGTATATTGAACATGCCTTGTATCTGATTAATTTATAAATTAATTCCAACAATATTAACTAACTAATTAGTTTCATGTTTCAATGTAGAGCATAGGATATGCAACATTGGCAAACCTTGCTCCTCAATATGGACTTTGTAAGCCACTTTTTCAAAATATATGTTTTTCATTTTTTTACCCTTCCCGCAAAAACAAAATTACATTATCAATCAATCATAACCATCAGATCATAATCAATTTGTGCGGAATGAAATGAAATAGATACCAGTGTTGTACCACCGCTTATCTATGCTGTAATGGGAACATCAAGAGAAATAGCAATTGGTCCTGTGGCCGTGGTTTCGTTGCTGTTATCATCAATGGTTCAAAAATTAGTAGACCCTTCTACTGATCCAATTGGTTATACAAAGCTGATTTTTCTTGCAACTCTCTTTGCTGGTATCTTTCAAACTTCATTTGGACTATTCAGGTGAAAATTATCTTCTATGTACCAACTATAACTATAACCTCTTATGTTTTTTTTTTTCATGTGTGGTTATCATTTATGAAACTGTTTGTTATGTAATAACAGGTTAGGGTTCCTTGTGGATTTTCTGTCACATGCTGCAATTGTTGGATTTGTAGCAGGAGCTGCCATTGTGATTGGTCTTCAACAGTTGAAGGGACTGTTTGGAATTACACATTTTACCACCAAAACAGACATAATCTCTGTTGTGAAAGCAGTTTGGGAAGCATTTCATAACCCTGTATGCTACTACTTTCCCTATCCGTTTACTTTTTCTTGGTTTTTACTATAAATAGCATATAAACATAATGATCCACATTCTTTCGTTTTTGCCATGATTGCACAAGAAATACAATCAGTTAAAAATTTGCAAGAACTATGATAAATGTAGTTTGATCAAATAATATTAATAGCATAAATTGAATTACGTGCAGTGGAACCCTCATAACTTTATCCTGGGAGGCTCGTTCTTGGTGTTCATCCTAACTACTAGATTTCTGGTGAGTGTCATTGATGAACCATCTCTAGCTAGCAATATTTTTTTAATTGAATATAATTTCCCTCAAATTGATACTCAGTATTATTACATTGCAGGGTAAAAGGAAGAAGAACCTATTTTGGTTGGCATCAATTGCACCACTTGTATCAGTTATACTGTCAACTCTAGTTGTTTTTCTAACACGAGCAGATAAAAATGGAGTTAAAATTGTGAAACATGTCAAAGGAGGACTCAATCCAAGTTCCATCAATCAGTTAGACTTTCACAGCCCCCATGTTGTAGATGTTGCCAAAATTGGACTTATTGTTGCTGTTGTTGCCCTTACTGTGAGTAAATCATTATCTAATTATCATATATGTTTCAAAATAAAAATCATTTCGACCCCTTTCTTGGATCAGATACCGAGTTAAAAATGAATTGTATATGTTTTATTTCCACCATTGTTATAGGAATCTGTTGCTGTTGGACGATCTTTTGCATCCATCAAAGGATACCAACTTGATGGAAACAAAGAGATGATGTCAATAGGCTTCACAAACATCATAGGATCTCTCACCTCCTGCTATGTTGCAACTGGTACTATTTATTCTTTAATACGTTAACTATTTTTATTTTAAAAACTTAAGGAAAGACAAATTATCATTTACTAGAATGATACTAATAGTCATTTTACAACTGTTTTTAATAAACTGTTTAAAAAAAAACAGAATTTCGTCTTTCGGATTATAATATGATCAAGCTTTTACTATGAATTGACACCTCGTAACAAAGTAGAAGGAATTTTTTCTTTCTTTCTTTTGAATGCTAAACGCAACACATTCTTATGCAATATGAAAATTCAGATTTGATTTTGATAAGACAAATTAGAAGGTCAAACTTTAACTATGATTAACACCTTATGAAAATAACAAAATTCAAGGAACATTTTCTTTGAAATGCTACGCGCATTTTTATTGCATATACAAGAATGCAACCAAATTAAATTGTCTCCAAAGGACAATATATGAAAGATTCTTATTCTATCAAAAAATAAGTCTATACTTATATCATTCAATAATTCATTGTAACGAGATACCTAGAACGTGCATATTAAATTTTTTGTTTAGTTTTTAGCATTGTAGTCTTTTTGGTCCCCAATCATCTGAAATTGCTTTTAGAAAGCACAAGACAAGTTCCATCAAAGAAAGCACAAGAAAATATACCTATTAAACCTAAGTAGAATAAAAAATAAAACTCCATTAGCATTAAATAATTGAACTGAATCCATGATGGTGTCCTCTTTAGACCTCTTTTTATTGGCAACATAAATAAATTAAGAAGGTTCTTATTTGATTACTATATTTACTAACTAACAAAATACTCATGCATTAACATTTAACATGTCATATGTATTGTGGCAGGTTCATTCTCTCGAACCGCTGTTAATTATGCTGCTGGATGTGAAAGTTTAATATCAAACATTGTGATGGCCTTAACAGTGATGATATCACTGCAATTTTTAACAAATCTTTTGTATTATACACCAATTGCTATCATTGCTTCAGTGATCCTCTCTGCTCTACCTGGACTCATAGACATAAATGAAGCTTACAAAATTTGGAAGGTTGATAAGCTTGACTTTCTTGCTTGTGCTGGTGCTTTCTTTGGTGTACTCTTTGCTTCTGTGGAGATTGGTCTTCTAGTGGCGGTAATCATCATTTCTCAATTTGTGGCATGACTTCACTTTGCAACTATTCATATAAATGAGCCACCACTTATATATTCATTTTTATATTTTTTTTATAATAAAAGTATAGTAAAAGTACATCCAATCCATTACATGAAACTAACACCTAAAAAATTTGGAAACTTCCTATCATAGTCATCAAAAAGAATTTCCAAATTTGGATAGTTTGTAGAAGCATGCTCAATCAGTTACACGTCGTAGGTGATCTCGATTGTTGATTTGAGATTAAACCGATTCAATTTTTTTTTTTGGTCAAACAGTCTAATGACTAGAATTCACTTTTAAAGGTGAATAGGTAGGGTTCAGGGTTTGAATCACAGCCTCTGTATATAACAATGCATTGTTCTTGTCAACTAAGTTATGCTCACATGAACCATTCAAATTATATAGTCAATAAATTAATTTTAAACAATCTCAACTATTAGTTTAAGATCGAACGACCCGAAATGTAATTGTCTCACGTAGCTACGACAAAGAATTCAATTCCTACAATTTTATGGGTTCAAGTCCACTCATATGACAAAAAAAAAGACTATTTAAATATCCATTTCTTATTAAAATAAAATGGAAAGAGAAAGATAGTTAATAATGAAATAGAGAGTGAAAAATCAATGTTGAGATTGAGCAACATAAGAGAAATATATCGAGGGGATCAATTCCCCTAATTTTATACCCTAATAAAGCAAACCACCCCAAAATAAAATCTGATGACTTAGAAATGAACTCCGCCCTACAAAGTACAGATGAATCATATTCCTTGACCCTTGTTAATGGGAGAGTAAAAGTGCAAAATATCATCTATTTGAGTATAAATTTATTTATCATAACTATAAAGTATTTATTCATCAAAATTATAAAGTATTTAAAATAATGTTTTTATTTTAGTGGTATATATATTCAATATTTTACCTATCATTCCTTTTTGTATAATCCAATTGGTGAACACTTGCCTTCTACGTGATCCCTGTTTTTGCTGCAGCTGCACCACTTTGATAATTTTTGTCCTTGTTTTGCTACAATTGGGTTGGATGATGCCCACTCAACTATAATTTTTGTCTATGCTTCATCATGAGTGTCGTATTAATTTTTTTTTATACAGATTAAAAAATTAAAGTGAAATAAAATGATAATTTTATTAAATTAAATTTTGCCATTGGTGTATTCATCATTATCATAAATAAAAAAGTATTAATTAGAAGAAATAGTTGGAATTAAACCTCTAAGATTAATTGATCCTTGAACCAGATACCAAGGTTTCTGAAAGAATAGAAAAAAAGAAATAATTACAATAAAGTGATACAATAAAAAGATAAATTATACTATTTATTTAAGAGAATGAAGAAATATATAGTTCATTTAAGAGAATGAAGAAATATTTAGTTCATACAGCTACATTATTTACTTTTTATAAATAAAAAGGTGAACACTTACATTTTTGTTGGGTATAATATCCAACATTCAATCATATGATGTTATGTTATTTTTTATGTTTAATTTTTGTTCTAAAAAATAAAAATGGGGAAGGGGAAAGCATTATTAATAATTGTGATAGTACTGATCATCATTTTACAATAGTTTCATATGAAGTTTGAAATTTGTCATTTGAAGTTACAAATTTAAATTTTTACCATCGAATTGACACCTCTTTTATACCTACCTTTAAATTTTGAGTTATTTACCAAAGCCCACCTTTGTCCATGGGACACGGAAGAATACTCATAAATTAAAACATCTCAATTATTAATTTCTGTAGATTCTTTGAAGAATCAAGACTAGCATCTTTATTGTACATCACTCACTTGAGATTCAAATGTTCACTCCACTAGAAATAACAAGAAGTTATAGATAAATGATACTTTTATATTCCTAGTTGTCAAAGCACCAACAAACTTGAGTGCACCGTAGAACAACAATTATGAAAGACAATACTCTTTCAGCCTATCTATGAACACAATGACATTACTAGTGGATATCTTGCAACATAGTTATTACACTATTTAAGGGTATGCTTCAATATAGCCAAGCTTAGAAATTCTTATTCAACTATTCATATTAATTAATTAATTGGTGATGGCATGTGCCCAAACCTAACTTTTCCATATATTATATTATATAATAAGTTTATTATTCCCCACTACATTAGGGGAACAACATATTTGGCACTAAGTGTGATACAGAATGGATGTGGAGCATTGAAAATTCCCACTTGTTGGGACACGTTTATCTTGAAAACTATAGCAACCTAGTGAATTCTCTGTTTTAGAATTTGTTTTTCCTAAGGTTGCAATCACACATAAAAAGTTATCAAGTATCAACAAATTTCAAACACTTTATGGTGTGAGGTCAACTTGTATCTTTGTTGGAATTAATAATGGATAGAGTAGTAGCTTTCTCTTTAGAAAGTTATAATCATATGCAATCGTTCATTGACAAATTTCACAGTATTTTGTACCAACAGAAACACTCTAAATACATTTTGGCCAAAGTATCAAAGATGCACTCATTAATTTTGGATTATCTTAATTGGCAGGTGATAATATCATTTACAAAGATACTTCTCATATCAATTCGACCAAGCACAGAAACTTTAGGAAAACTTCCTGGAACTGATCTGTTCTGTAATGTTGAACAGTATCCTATGGCAATTCAGATTCCAGGGGTTATGATAATTCGCATGAAATCTGCATTGCTTTGCTTTGCAAATGCCAATTTCGTTAAAGAAAGGTATTATTTGCTACTATATAGTTTAGTAGTGAGAAAGATAAACTAAAAAATGATTGTGATCAGCATAACCAAATTATTTTCAACTTTCATTTCAAGGATCATCAAATGGGTCACTCAGAAAGGATTAGAAGATGACAAGGGAAATTCAAAAGGCACCATTCAACTTGTAATTCTTGACACCTCGAGTAAGATTTTATAATTTCTATACTTGCTCTTTCTTAAGAGAACTTATTGCAACTTAGTGATGTAATAACTAATAAAACCAATCACATTTTATTGGATTTTGACCACAATTTGTACATGGTTGTGACTCATTGTACACAGCTAGTGAATCACGACCAAACAAATGAATGACTTTAAAATAGTTATTAGATTTATGAACGGTGTATAATATTTTTCCAATAAACTCAAAATCTCGCAGTTATTTTATTGTCTGATTGATCAATACACGAATGATATTGTTATAGATTTGGTGAACATTGACACCTCTGGAATTGCTTCTATGGAGGAACTGTACAAGTGCTTGTCTACACATGGGAAGCAGGTAACTTCATTTTCTTTTTACATGTTCTATTCGATGGTAAGCACGCTGATCTTCATACCTTTTTGGTTATGAACGAGAACTGTAACCATGTACTTATGTGTGGATCACAAAAATCGCTTAAATGACAATAAACAATAAAAAAATCATTCATTTTCATACATGTAAAAATAAACATCTTATGATCCATATTTTGGACCTCTAATTAACTGCCTTTTGATTATTCCGGATAAATTCAGCTGGCAATTGCAAATCCAAGGTGGCAAGTGATACACAAGCTAAAGGTGTCGAACTTTGTCAGCAAAATAGGTGGCAGAGTGTATCTCACTGTTGAAGAAGCAGTTGCTAGCTGCAAGAGTAACCAGTTCTAATTAAGTTGTTTAATATTGTATGGAAGGATATGGCTACTAGCTTATAATTCAACTCTCCTTCTATCTCCGTATATAAATAGGGAGAGATGCATGCGTGTGTAAAATAAGCTTATTTGCTTTGTGTGTTGGATTTCCAGTCCCAAAAGTACGTTATGCATGAAATTGGGACATTGAAATAAGTTACTACTAATTTCGAAATTCTTGTTAGAGATGTACTATATGCTAATTTCTGTCCATGTATGTGCCTGGTAATAATTTAACCCAGTTGATATGGTGTGTATGAAAAATGGTTGGAAATAACTTTTTCGTACAAATTTAATAAGTTTCTTTTGGGTCCCTTATCTATTGCATGCGCACTTGAATACATTGGATTACCAAAAATAAAATTGTAAACCGCTACAAATAATGAAAGATTAACTTACATCAGAAATACCTATACCAGTATAGTGCACGTTAAATAAATTCAGTAAAAACTAATAACATAAAAATATTAAAAGTTTAACTTATTTTCAAGGTACTGAACTGAACTAAAATTAAGTGTGAACTGAACTAAACTAAAGTGAGAACTGAAGTAAACTAAACCGAACTAGAGAACTAAACTGAACTGAACTAAAGTCAACTAGACTAAACTGATTTAAACTCAACCCAACTGAACTCAACTAAACTGAAGTAAAGCCGAAAGTCAACTAAAATAAACTAAAGTGAAATGAACGGAACAAAAGTGTCTGAACTAATTTCAACTCAACTCAACTATGCTCAACTTAACTGAACTAAACTCAACCTAACTGAATTTAACTAAACTAAACTACAGTGAACTAAACTGAACTAAAGTCAACTAAACTAAAATAAAATGAAATGAACTAAAGTGACTAAACTCAACTCAACCAAACTGAACTCAACTCAAGTGAAGTACTGAACTGAACTAAAGTGCACTGAACTGAACTAAACTAAAGTGAACTAAACTAAACTCAACTAAATTGAACTTTGAAGCATGGGTACTTCTAAGTTAAACTGAACTCAACTGAAGTGAAATATTGGATACGAACTTGTACCAGATACGTGTATGGTACTCGTATAGCACGTACTGTACCCATTTTTACTCAGTTGGTTTGGTTCAAGATGGTGGATACGACAAAAATGTGCAAACGTCAATGGCAGAAAATATATTGATTTCTTCAGTTATCTCTCTTGCTTTTGATGAAAAAAGCAGATGTGGTGGACAAAGAAAGTAAATCTCTAAAACATGATGATAGAAATGTGGTTAAACACATGGTTAAAATACAATACTTTTTAATATAATTGAGTTTTTTTTCTCAACATGTTTTTACAACAGTAATAATTCACTCAAAAAATAATTATTTTTATATTTTATATTAACACACCAGTACCTTCAATTTCTAAAATTTGTCGTATTTCGTACCTAGGCATCGTAGAACTCAACTAAACTATCACCTTTTTACTTGTTTTCCATTTTTCTCTTTGTAACCAAAGCATATAAAGTTGTGATGGTTTAAGCATGTAAGTCTTGTTTTCCGAATTTTAGAAAACGGAAAGAAAAAACTAGTCTAACATGTTTAACCCGCTCAACCGCCGGTTTTGCTGGTTTTTCCCCTTGTTCTATTGCAAGCCAGTTATTGGTGTCAGTTGGACTGGCAATAGGTTCGGTTCTCACTGGTTTTGATTACTTTGGTTATTTTGCACCCTAACAAATCAAACCAAGTGGAATAAACATTTATATTGTGCAGTTGTGGGAGCATATACAAGGGGATACAATGAAGTATGACAATCTAATTCTATCATTAAGACACACATATATGGTATGAGTTATGATCCAAAAAAAAAAACAAAAGAAAAGGTAAACTTTGAGCTTATAATTTATTGAACTCACTTAAGAAATGTAGCATCCTAATAACTGAACAATACAGAAAAATCACCATAAATTACAAGCATGCCAATTGCAAGCAACATAAAATTAAATATGAAACCAAAAAGAAAGAAACAGAAACTACCTTCTCATCATGTACGAGTACATGTTGAATCAAAATCATCAGGAGCAACACGAGCAATCCAACTACTAAGCGTTCTCTTAATATCAGAATGATTAACATAAGCCAACTCATACATACTACACAAATTCACAACAAGAGTCTCATTGAGAGCAACAGTAGGAACCCTTTCAAGAGCATTTTCCAACACCTTGATCGAATCGGACAAATCCCTCAAATACATCAAACAAAGAGCTTTATTATTAAAAGCAACTATATCACTATGATCCCTCTCAATGCACACATCATACTCCCTCACAGCAGATACATAATCCTTCCCAACCATATAAATCAAAGCCTTGTTTCTATTCACAAGGTTCTGAAACTCAACCTCACTCAACGACCCATGATTCTTCCCATCACCTTCAGCTTTCAAAAACGAATCTTTCGCACCTTCTAAATCACCAGTTTGCAATTGAATATATCCAAGTTGCGAAATCAAAAACGGATCTTCAGGATCGCGCAAAATTAGGGTTTTAATCAAACTCAAACACACTCCAAATTCCTTATGACTCAAATGGTGCCCAATTATACAATTCACAGCAAAAACCTCTCTTTTTCGCCATACACGAACAGAAGCACTTAAATTATCATCTTCCTTAACCTTAATCTTCTCCCTCACGAAATCTAGAAGACTATACAATCGATCAATTCCTTGCTGACGTTGCCCTAATTTAATCGGAATTAACGCATGAAGCCATCGAAGCGAGAAAGGGACCATGGATCCAACACGATTAGGGTAGATTTTGGGGTAGGTTTCGTAACGGTAATGGGAACTATCGAGATCTTCAACGGAATCGAGTTCTGAAGAAGCTTCATTGAAACGACGTAGTTTTGTGAATGCGAGAGCGTTGAAAGCGAGGTATGTGAGATGATCATGAGGCTTTTGGAGAAGAGAGAGGGCTCTGGCGCGTGTGACTTTGTCGATGATTGAACGCCACGCGCCGCGGTTAGCTAGGTCTTGGAGAGAGTGGAGATCGTGGCAGAGTTCGTCTAAGGGGTTGAAGAGAGGGTCCGATTGGGTTTCGGATCTTGGAGAATCCGATTCCATCGTGAGGATCGGGTTTTGCAGGTGCTGTGGAGTGATCGGAGATAGCTTTAGTTTCGTTGGTTTTGATGATTCTGCAATGATTCTTTTCTTTTCTTGGGCCTAAAATAACTAGGAATTCTTATTAGCACTCCCTTTTTCTATCTATTACAACTCCATCAACTTTTACTATACAATCAATTGTGTCTTATTTCTGTTACAGATTATTTTAAGGTTTAGTAGGATCTAACTATAGTACACGTTGCAATAGTTGTCAATATCGCAAATGATAAAGATGAGTTTTTAAAGTCTCAAAACACTTGGCACCAAGTTTTCCCATCCATTAGGAGGTCATAAATAAATTGCAAAATAGTGGTGAATAATATTCTTGAGATTATTTTTATAAGAAGAGACAGACTTTGAAGAAACTACAATGTCTATTGCAATCGGCCTCCAAATAATATATGTGATCCGAACAAAAATTATAAAAGAGAAATAACATTTAACGTGAAACATTGTTATTGTTTATCGATAAAGAAGATCAAAATAAACGATAAGTTTATTTCTAGATTTGACGAAAAAGAGGATTCAAAAACTATCATACAAACAAATAATATAAAGTTTGTTTAAACGATATTATTTCAGCTTTTGTTTTAATGTGTCAAAAAAATTGTAAAAAGGTGTTTTCTTTTTAAGGATAATTGTAAGAGGTAATAGTTTTAAAACGTGTATGTATCTCTGCGCATCTCCATCAATTAACGCAATATTTCAACATATTCATGAGTATCTCATACATATTCATACATAAACAACTCTCACTACATCATATTTTGATTTGCATTGAGTTTGGCAAAATCATGGTACAGCCGTTATTTCATCAAATTTATAGTTATTCTAAACATACACTTAATTGTTGGAGATGAATAGTAGAAAAAAAAAGTCAAAGAACAGAAGTCATCAAATCAAATACGAAAATTGGCAAAACATGATGGCGGCAACATCTCTGTACCTGAATGTGCCACACATAGATTAACAAATAGTTCAAAATGGAAACAATAAAATAAAACTAAAACAAAAAAAACACTGCATTCTTATTTTGACATAATAACCTACTACATTTAAAAGTTAAAACTAGAAAATCTACATCACTGTGCTTAAAATAAACATTTTTATCATCATTTACATAATGGAGCAGGCATTTGGGTTTTCATCACTAAACATGGTAGTGAGGTGTGGCTCTTCATATGTTCTAACAGTTCCAGTGGTCTCCAATCTCCTTACATATCCAGGAGGAGCCTTTTTGTCATAAGAAGGAGCAGCGTATGGATGAGCCACCATGTTGTATGGCACATAAGGCCAAATCTCTGCCTTCTTTCCTGTTGACTTTGCTTTCTTTAGCACCTTATTTGCCTCCACATACCCCGTTACGGTCACTTTTTGTTGTTTCCTGTTTATCTCCACTGATTTTACTCCTGCATCACCACAAAAAAATAGTTAATTAACTTCATTAGCTTCATGTACTATTGTACTTCATACTCATACTATGTCCATGTATAATGCAAGAAAGCTATAAAACACCGACACCAGATACGACATTCATACTAACACGCTGATTATAATTTGAGAGAATAGAATGATTAAATGTAACCAAATGTGTCAGTGGCATCGGACACTGGACACACCAACAATATGAAGTGTCGGTGTTATATAGAGAAAGATAAATAGAGGGAAAATGTAGCTTACCATTCATTGAAGAGAGCGCTTTCTTGACCTTAAGTTCGCAACCATCGCAATCCATCCTCACCTTCAACTCTACGGTCTGTAATTGCTTCTTCTTCTTGATCTTGTGATGGTGGTGGCCACTGCCCATTAGATCAGATAAGTACTCTAAAGTACCTCCAACTCCCATTTTTGTGTATATTTTGATTCACAACCACAAATGGCTTATACTTTAGTTTTGAAAAAAGTCTTTTAACAACTTGTTAATGCCAATGTATATGAACATAGAACACAGTAGCACAATTCAATGCTGAGAAAGTTCTTGAGTTTGTGATATTAGAGGGAAGCTGAGATGGGAAAATTTGATAATTTTAATAAGAGTGTATGTTGGTTATGGGGATGATGGAGGTGAGCTTATATTGAGAACAAGGGGAGGGGGCTCCAAAAAGAAGAAATTGCTAGGAACTTTCATGCAAAACATTAAAAAGATTCCCTTGCCTTATAAAGATCTTTAAATAATGTTGCTATCTTAAAACTTCTATTACTTCCCTTATACTTTTTAACAAGGGCCAACTTATAAAGTCATTTTTATCAGATTCATAAAGAGAAGTGGAAAGGTAATTTCCCCCACCTTCAAAAGTGTACAAGAGACTTTTTTGGGCACCATGAAAGTAATGGGATATAACTACTTAATGGAGAAATTTTATACTTGAGGTTCAAGAAAGAGTAAAATTTTATTGCACTGTTTCAATATGGTGTATATTCAGTTGACATTTGACAACATTGTTTATTAGGGAATAAAAATTGGTATAACAAGTGACAGCTAATGAGTACTCTCTGATTGAGGCTTCAATCCAAATTGAAGAATAATGATTAATAAAGGAAATTGTTTATTACTGAATGAACAACTATCAGATGGTGACACAATTTAGAATAGAAATCAATGGGACAAGGGTCATGCTTGGATATTGCAACGGCTATGAATCTTTTACCCTCAATTAAATCTAACTTCTAATTAAAGCAATTTACTTTATACTTTTAAGTTCAAATGAAAGTCCTTGTGAGTTGTGTGAGTAACACTACTTTATCAAAAGAGAGTGATTGCATGTTGATAATGACATGCCTTTTTTTATCAAATTATCTATCACAAGGAATCTTAAACAAAACCTTAGCTTAGCAATGAAGAAGTAGTATGTGTCATGCATGGTAACCTTGGTTTGCCAATAAGGTATCAAACAATGAAAAATGTCTCATTAGACTAGTTTAATTACATTTTCTATTTCCTTTTTTCAAATCCTGGTTTCTTTGTACTTTTTTCTACTTATGTTCTTTATGAAAACAGTCGTGGAAAAAGGCCACCACGGTTTTGTTGCGTCGCGATGTTATTTGAGTATCAAAAATTGATATTGTATTCAACACCGTATAAAAATTTATAATTGTTGATGACTCATATAGAGAGACATAAACTAGCAAAAAAAATATGAAAAGTGTATCTATATGTAACATTTCTCTTAAAATAATTGTGTTTAGTAAATACCAAAATTACATTGGAAAATTAAAGTGAAATGAAGTTACACGTTGAGGCTTCTAAAAATTTTTATAAGAGAACTCTAAACTCAGGTGATAGCTGGTCACCCTTCAACCAAACACATGCAAAATTAAATTGTCTTTCCAAGTATTCTACGTATCTGGCTGTTTGAAATTGGGATCAATGATTCTTCCATTATTCCTTTTTGGTAAAGTTATCATTTGATTTCAACGGCTTCTCTTTATGAAGTATTAACCAAAAGGAGCAATTTAAATAATTTAAGCAATCCGTTGCATAAGCTTTTTGCAATCAACGTAGAAACCACGTACAAAAAAGCACTCAGTATCACTTTTGGAAAACAAAGTAGAGTGAAAAGAAAAAGGTAAGTAAATAGAAAAGTGCAGAAAAAAGTGGATGAAAACAGAATGGAGAAACATGCATCCCATACTACCACATTGTGAAAAGAACCAAAACTATGTCAATAAAACAGTATAGACAAATTAACAAAAGTTGTAAAAAATTATTAGTAATACATATGTCAATAAAATATAACATATTTTTCTGCCTAACTTAGAAATTTATTAAAAGTGTTTAAGCTTAAAGCAATTCTAGAATGAGTGACAACAATTGACCTTTGTCAATCTAGCTAGCTAGTGCATTGTGAGATATAAAATAGGAATTTGATTTGCATGGTAAGAACTGGTAATCAATTGCTCGTTGTTGCTTTTAGAAACTTGATGTGTGGACACGTGATAAAATGCATTTTTTTTGTTTCTAAATTATATAAGACTCGTCCAATATTTGAAGCACGGAAAAGGCTTTGCATTGACATCTTTTTGTGCGCTTTAATTCTTCTTGCTTTTGGATTATAGATTCTATTGGTTTTTATTATAAAAAGGAGCAAGCAACTTTAACAAGGAAACGGGGAAGGAAGCTACAACAAAAGGTATAACACGTTGTAGCTGGTCGCTAAGGTGGGTCTTCAGAAGCATGTTTGCAAGAGAATTTACCAGAAGTGAAGAATTTATTGTAGAGTTTGAATCCACTTACTCACGTTTTTACTGTCTTAGGATCCTTTTCAATGTCTAGTTTCTTCCTTTTTCAATGACCCAGCACTTAGACATATAATAATACTGCCAAAGCCAACATATATTTCATAAAAAACTTATTTTAAAATATAGACAACATGAAATAGCTGTAGATACAAAGAGCAGTTGGTAGGAGACTAGGAGGCATGGTGTTGTTTGGTCCAAAGAACCAACATTCATTATTAAAAAATGAGTATATTTCTCCTTTTTTTGTTTCTAACGCATCCTATTCTTAATTTAGTTCATGATCCATCTTGGCCTCCTTGAAAGTCAGAGAATATGACAGCAATACGAAATTGGTGAAGATGGATTAGTACAAAGCTCACATCTTTGAAATAACACTGTACCTTAGTTCATCGTAAGCTGGACTCCCTCCGTTTAATATTAAATTTGTCAACTTCTAAAAATAAATATTTTGTTTTTTCATTCTCTCTGGTGTTTTGCTTTCGTACATTTATAACAATAATTAATACTTCATTTGTCCTAAAATTTAAGTCATCTGTAACAAAACAAACTGTGCTGCTAACTCTTCTTCCTTCTCTAGCAGAGATCTATGAGTGAGCTTTGTGAGCGCAAAACAACAAGCAACGACAGCAGAAAGTTGATTAAGGCTTAACGGTAGTTCAACGTAGATTGGGTGGAAGAATAATTAAGGCTTGACATGAGACAGGACAGGAAACAGTGGCAAAAAGCTTATGATCGACAGAGGAGAGGACAAAGAAAAATGGTGGAAGTGAGAAACATTGTCAAGGCTGTGTACACTAGGTTTGCCTGGGATAGAAGTGATTAGGGTTTATGGAATTATAAAAAAAAAATAGTATAATAGGTCACAACTCACATCTGCATTTGACGATGCTGGTTTCAATATATTTGATACCTAACTGACACCATTCAAGTTCAGATTGGAGAATCAGGACTTACCCGATACGGCGGCCCAACCCAATTTTTAGGGTAGGATCAGGTCGAATTGAGCAGGTCATCTGAGATTACCCAGCCTATATACAACCCTAATCATAGTATGTCATTGCAATATTGCAAATTTTACTTGGAAACCTATTTGCAACAAATATCAAGATATTATTTTCTCTAAACATCCTATTTTCTGATTTTCATAAAAATACTTGAAAATGAAATGCCAATGCCAAAGATACTTCAGCCCACAAGAATTATAAATAAAATGAGTTTAATAAAAAAATGAATTTAAAATGTTAACATGGAAAAATCATCATACCCAGCAAATTAATTTACATAACCTCACCCGACCTAGAATGGGGGTTAAGGTACAAATGCTTCATTATGAGTTCTAGGAATTTAATGCTGACAAGGTTAAAAATAACAGGCAGCATTAAATGGAGTAAGAACTAAATTACTTACAAACCTAAGGCCAAAACAGACAGATTTAGATACACATGTAACCAGTATAAATAATGAGAACATGAAAGTCTTAGTAAAAGACCCACAGAAGATGAAATATAAGCAACCAACGGCAGTGCCAATGTCGCCAGTATGAAATCATATAAGATGTCTGAGATGAAGCAACCGAAGGTTTTTGAGGAGCCCTTACAGCAACAGCTGGAGCAACTGCATGCCCTTTAGTTCTTTGCTGCTCATCTGCAGGCAGCTGATTTGATGATGTCCCATTCGGAGGGGAGAGGGGCATCCTCTTACCTAGACTGAGATCCTGACCTACATATGTATTATGTAGACAGTGTGTAAGTCAAAGGAAGAGAGGGAGAGTGAAGGCTAGAAAAAGCATTTACATCAAACATCAGTAAATGGAAAAGAAAACTAAGGAGACAGCTTCATTACCTAAACGAGTAAGATTTCAACTTAAGCTAAAATATATATATTGACAGTAACACATGAATTCAAAGTCATGGCATCCTTCATTCTTTGGATGCACATGACAGGGATACATACCCATAGTTTATTAAAAAAAAATGAATTAGTATGTTTCGTTGAGAAATAAAATGACTCACAATTTGAGTGTGACCATGCTAGCTTCTTGTTTTCCCTATCAAATACCAACCGGTATCCCGTCATGAAATTTTCTGCAAATAATTTTATCAGATTTATGATTAGAATATCCTTCTCTCCAGAATCCAGAATAGGGGCACAATCAGTGTATGTTTCTAGAGAAATATGCAAACTTACGTCCAATTGTTCCCATATCCCCTTCGGTTGGCTGTATTGCCAAACAAAATCCATCAACGCCCTGCATAAAAACGATAAGTCTTTATAATTTAGCTACATCTGTTGCTAAATACGATAAGTCTTTGTAATTTAGCTACATCTGTTACAAGAGAATGGCCTTTTTTTCCATTTGCCTTATTTCTAAAACAGAATGGCCTTTTTTTTCCATTTGCCTTATTTCTAACACAGCTAAGTGAAAATGGAATTTTCATGAGGAAACATTTTCTATTAATCTGTTAAAATTTAAAAGAATGCAATGCAACTAGAAAAATATATTTTTTTTCACAAGATCTTCACAAGGCAGCAAAATTATTGTTGCACCGCCTTTTGTAACTAAAAATTGTTACAATTCAAGTTTACTGTTACAATTGGCCGCCTGAAGATAGTGTGATTATGAGTATAAGCTACAAAGATTCAAGCAGTTCAAACCAATGTAGCCCCGGCCTCCAGTAATGAGCATGAATGTAAGATAAAATTTGAAGCTTGGGAGTTGGTAAAGAGAATGGCAGTGAAATTATGGGTATGAATGTAATAATGTGTTTGATTTGATATAAGTTATATTTTGTTCTTGCAATGTAGAACAAAAGAAAAATAACTTCTTCATTGCTCACATTGTAAATAAAAGTTCAAACAGTTGCCACTTTTTTCTATTGGATTCCACATAAGGGAAGTGTTTCTCAAGTAACTGGTTTCAAATAACTAATCTATATGATATATCTATATTTATGATAAAGCCTCTTAAGATCATATGTTTTACTTCTTCACCCCCTCCTCCCAAAAGAAAAAGGAACTACTTATCGACACCCACCTGCTCGTTGTAAGATACAAACACGGGATTATAGACTACAAAACTGTTGTTCTGTTGGAAAATGAGTGTCAACTTGGGAATCTTAGGCAGCTGTTGCGAACTGCTTCAAAAAAAAAAACACACATCAGAAATACCAGAAAATTTTAGCAAGTGCCAAGAGTGATGGGGGGAGATAGACAGAGATCTATCGAGTAAATTCACCTGGGTACATAACAATAATCCCAAGGGGATCCTTGAAAGGTAGATCTTGTAGCATTTACTTGTTTGTCAAACTGTAATAAATAAATCATATAAATAGCCAGAGAAGTGATTTACAATCATGACTTCCAAAGACAAAAGTACCTCCTCAGCTATTGCTCCATATGCATGACCAGGAAGAAACGTAAATGATGTTCCACTATCAAACTGAGCATTAAAACTTGTTACTTTAGGACAAGAGTTCCCAATACAACAGGACTCCACTCCAACAATGTAGGTTGAACTGAGCAGAAAATTTATCATAATTAGCAAATGACCATTTTCTAAATTATTGTAGTATAGTGAAAGGCTGTGAGCTAATTAAAATGTAGATAATTTCATACAAGATTCCGTCCAAGGGCAAGAATGGAGTTGATTGTTGCACTGTTGATCCTTGATCACCAAAAAATAATCTACCGGAATCATCTTCATTAAAGCACAACGAAAAAGAATCACGGATTAATCCTGATTTAGCAAGAAAACTCGGAACTGAACTCTCCCCAGGTCCTAAACCAATGAGACCATCCGGAGCAGTGCCATCCAAATAACCACCACTTTGCTTCATACCACATCTGCGTTCAACAAAATGGATGTCAGTCAAAGGACCAGGAGATACATTGTCAAAAGAGTAACATCATCATCAGGCAAAGGGACGTCGAAGTAACAAAAACACATACCCGACAACAACTGGAGCCTGAACAGAAGAGTTAGATGTACTGCCATCACCGGATTGAAGATGCAATATGTCCTCAACTAACAATCCAGAACTTGATGTATTATCCGATAAGTAATTAATAGTGTACGGACATTGTTGTTGCTTCGAAGTTTTACAATTTGAACCCATATCACACAACCGGTGGCTGCAAGATAAATGTTTGCTGGATAACGAACGAGAGGGACTATATTCATTCAGATCTCTATCCTGCAATGTGAGGGAGCACCTGCCAATCAATTACTGGAAATAAGTGCTAAACCAGTTACCAACTCTTACCTTAGAATCTAAAACTTAATTCAAACCTATGCAACATTTAAAGCTAGTAAATTGTTCCCTTAACAGTGTCGCGAGTGTTTATACGAGTAGATAAGTTCAAATAAGTTAATCGAAACAAACCCTAAAGTTTAGGAGTTAATGCACATACCAAATTGGAATAGAAACTGGCAGACAAAGGTGCACAGTGTATACAATCACAAGGAACCCACAGAAGATCACTCCCAGCATCCAACGCTACAAGAAACGAAGTACTCGGTGTTCCTATATCAATCCACGTGTAATGTAACCAACCAAAGTCATTTCCAAACGACATCGTTTTGCTACCTTGAGAAGGAAACAGAAGCTTGTGGCGAGCACCAACGAGATTGATCTTGTGTCTGAGAAAATCGTTTTTGAGAAGCTTTTCGTGGTAGTGCATGGTCCGACGGTCCGGCCAGTCACCGGTTTGAGCATGAACCGGTTTCATTTCTTCGGAGAATCGGTGAACCAGGTTTACAGAAAAGGTGGTTTGAACCGGCATTGCGGAAGTAACTGTAGTTGAGAGGAAGAAGAGAAGTAATAACTGCCACCGTGACGGCATCGGAGATCGAGATCTACGGTTACTTTTTCCGAAGTGATTAAGTAGAGATTAGTTGAGATAAGTGTTGATTAGTGAAAGTAAAGGGTGTGATTATTTAAGGGGTTGTGAGTGAGAAGTACATAGGAATGAAGAATGTTTGAGTGGGGGGTGCGCTGTGTGCACCATTATCATTCATTCATTCATCCTTGTATGACTGCGAGCGGGACTGGATAAAACAAACTTTGTTCTGTTTTTGGGGTCGAGGAATAATTAATTAATGGAAAATGCTATCAAATGTGTTAAGATGTTTAAGGATTTAAAAGAAATTTTTACATAAAAAATAGGGTTAACAGTTTTACCTTTATAATATAGGTCATTTTGTTTTGACGTGAACGAGTATTTTCACACATAATTCCATTATCAATTGAAAGAATCACTTGTATTGGATAGAAATATCACTTATAATAGAATTATGTGTCACCACCATCTCTGACACCAAACGTTGTGTTGATTTATAAATACAAACAAACAAAATCAAGCATAACCAAAAACATAATCCAAAACAAAAGCAAGCATAAATCAATAAAAAAAAAAACTCAAGATGATGGTGATAGAGAGAGGTCGAGGGTGTGAGATTTGGAAGGAGAAGAGCGAACTCGAGTGTTGTCTGATAGACACGATGTAAGTGAAAAGGTTTAGGATTTGAGTTTCTATTTATATAAATAGACTAATAAAGGGATAATAAAGTAATTTTCTACATTCGAAACAAGTTTGGGTATGGTTCGGGATGGGTACATATATCCTCATTACCCGTCCAACAACTGTATTTTAAAATCGGAGAAAACTCAAACTCATAACCAAATCTAGTCAAATCGGTGTTGTTCGAGCGGGTACGAGTTTTGTTGTCATGCGTAGACACTAAGGATTATTTGAGCATTCAGTCGGGTTTGGTTTGCAGTCACTTGTAACATGAACATGCAACATGTACTTCTGTAAAAAAAAAACATGAGACTCAAATTGATAACAAATTTTTTAAAGGACTAAAGTTTGAATGATATTTTTAGAGAGATTAAAAATATAATTTTATATACTTAGGGCCCGTTTGGATTGAGTCTATTTTGAGCTTATGCAAAACAACTTATGCAAATAAAATAAACTTTTATTTATTATTCATGAGCTTGTTAAGGTAGTTTATAAATTAGTGAGAACCTATGAATTGATATAAAAGCTTATTTATTTGCATAAATTATTTTTCACAAGCTGAATCCAAACGAGCTAGAATATGGTCACAAATATAGAATGTATTTTTATAAACGGGCTAGGTTATGATCATTTGTGACCATTAAACGTAACATTTGGAATAATCTTCTTTAAAATATGTATTTTTATGAATATGTTAAAGAATATGTTTTGTTGCCCTAAATACAAAAAAATCATGGATTAGTCATCGGTGTTAAAGTGGATAAAAGCCTCGGTTGATAAAAACGAGTGAGAGAAAATTGTATCCTTTATATATTTTTAGCGGAAAATGGTTTGTTTAAACTGTTTGTATGGTTGTTTTTAACCCAATATCGAGACTTCCTAGACTCCAAGTAATCCAATGGTTGGAGACACATTAGATGAAAAATGGCATGTTAAACAATACCATAAAAAATTTGGATGGAAGTATAATGTACAAACCATAAGTTTTCTACTCAACATAACGTTTAATTTGGCCTAGTCGAAAACTTAGATGCAAAACTTGTGGACGGGGGCTAACATGGCACATCACCTCAATTATATGGTATAAACATCAGCCTACAACTGTAGATAAAATATTTGAAGTGAATGATCCTTTCGTGTAAAAATTATACATATTCCCTATCTATCAAACACTAGACTCCAGTAAGATTTCCTCTAAAGAAAATGATGAATCTGGTAAGATAAGGTGAAACACACTCTGAATTTATGTAGGACAAGTAGCAGCAAATACCAAAGATTAGATGAAATTAATAAAAGCAACAATAATGATGTCAAAACTAAATCAGTACAAAAAAATCACACGAGATATTTTTCTTTCGGTACAAATAATTTATATCATTGTTATTTTACATTTAATTACAACTCCATAAAGCGAAAAATTGATAACAGCAAAAAGCATACAAGAAAGTCGAAGCAGACCTGATCTTCGCGCCCCTAGTGTCTAAACTAGGAAATGAATGATCAAATTACAAAAGAATATTACGACAAAAGAATTGTTTTGTTTGGGACTGATTATAGACAAAAAAACGAACAACTGTTGATATATACACTAGGATGGTAAATAAATAACATAATCCAAAGATTAAACAAAATTTCCTTTCCAACCATGTACCATATGTTTCAATTTCAAAGCTTGACGCTAAGGTAATGGGTATCATTTGTTAGACCATTGAAATTCTATTTCTAAATTTCTTGAAGGACCACTTTTACTTTCCGGCAACAGTGTGTACTCTCCCGATACTGTCCCCAGCATCACCACCCGCTCAATCTGGATCGTCACTTTCCCAAATGAACTCTGTCATCAGATAAAAAATTAAAAGGGGTTAAGTGTATGAACAAAATAACTGAAGATGAAAAGAGTGATTTATAATTAGTCCAATTTTCCCTCAGTTACCTTTCCCATTTTACTCTTGTTTTTGCAAGAAATTTGAAGCTTCTGGCCTTTTGGAGGACTCTCAAAGGACCATGAGAAACTCTCATCCCACTCTGGGTTAGGGCCGGTTGAGACCACCTGAGCAGCATAATTATCATGTATTATTAGCATATTAAATTTCCCAGGAGAAAAAACAAATTAAAACAGGTTGTATATAAATTACTAGTATTAAGCAGAAAACACATGTTCTTTGTGTTCTACATAATACAATCACACACTCGACAAAACCTTGTCCTTCCTTGAAGTGGCTCGTCCTCAAGATTCCCAAGAGGAAAGGAACGGGGATTTGACAGTCAAATACTCCCATATCTATAATTTAGTAAATCACCGTTCAAGTCAAAGCCCTATTTTAATGGGAAAAAATGAATTTCGGATGATTCTGGATACTGAAGTTTAGCGATGGCAAGTGGCAACAAACTGCAGTAGAATATATAAAAGGTGTACTAAATAGTCAACAAAAATTTCTGCCACAAACCAACTTTTAAGTTGCACCTCTCAAGTGGGCATTTCTTAAATAGGCATAGTTTTCAGTGGAACATTGTGGATAACATTTTTCTCATGTGAAACAAACATGTCACCCGTGTCAAGTAATGCTAGTGCATCAGAGGAGAAGATCATAATGAATGGGTATGAAATTGTATTTTATAAAATACCTTGGTTTGCCTTGGAGGATTGTTTCCAAGTGTAAGCTTGCAGTACACACTCGGGTTTCCAACAGACTGCTTCATATTATTACCGCATTTGATAATTACCACCAATGTCCCCGGCAAACACTGCAACAGAAACTCTGCCTTCTCATGAACCCGAGGTGGGCCAGACTGGAGTAAGTACTGTAACATAGGAATAGCATCTGCGGCTGCTATGGACTGAGCTCTTGAAACTTCTGCTGGGCATGCTGACCAAGCTTGCCTGAGCAGAAAAAGTGCATCCAACGCAGCTTCCTGAGTGGCCTCTGAACCTGACTTTAAGGATGTAACCAGATGTGGAATGCTAAGTGTTGCTGGTTCAGTTGCTCTCAAGTGTGCGAAGTTGCTAAATAGAGAATTTAAGGCTTTAAGATACTCGTCGTTCACCGCTCCAGTAGCCCATAAATCCTTTTCGATAGCAGCTACAAGATCATAAAAAACCTTGTTAGGCCATGCTTACATACCGAAGAGAGGCAGAAAGAGAAAAATTATAAATTGAGAGTATTTCAGTTACATGTATCAGCATCATTTATCAATACACTCAAGATTAAAATACACTCAAGATTAAAAACAACAACTTCATCTCCGTTTAACAGAGCCTTTCGAGTTAGACAAATATTTTCAGTCACTTAGTGAATACCTAGTACAAGCCTACGTGCCCATTTTTGCTAGAAGAGTTTATATAGCATGAACATGTCCAACAACAACAGCCTGGCTTTTCCTACCAGTATGAATTGATTAAATGAATCAAACAGTGTCGCTTTCCAAAAATCAGCTTTAATATTTTTCAAAAGATTTGTTAACTTGTTCATATGTAACATTATTGGTTTTTTTAACAGAAAATATTGTGGAAACCAAGTTATGCACCAGCTTGCAAAAGCAAGAAAAATGCATTTACGGATATTTATCAGTTAGTTGATGAAACAACAACACCCAAGCCTTACCCCACTAAGTGGGATCGGCTACATGGATCAAATTACGCCAAAATGTTTATCATAAACAATATTTGGATCTATTAAGTTAATTTATGAAAGGATAAAAAAAAAACTGCTTTTTAAATGGCCGCATAAAAAATAATGCACCATTTAAGTAAAAAGAGAATAAGATATCACAAAATTGTTCAGAATAAAAACAATTGTTAACATCGCATGATGGCAAAGAACTTACCAGTTATCGCTCTGACTGTTTCACTAACAGCATACTCTTGAATAGTATGATTTGAAAAGAGAAGCTTAATAAACATTGCAGCCTGAACAGATGTTTCAGGATCACTTGAACCAATCAGATCCAGTATAACCTGAACCCCACTGGCCTCTGCAACTGCTCTTTTATTTGCTCGACTGTGCATCACAAGGTTTTGCAGAGCACATATGGCAACAACTTTCATTTCTTCAGTGGGTTGGTCTATAAGCACATTCACTAAAGCATGACAAGCTGAGGCTGCATCAGCTGTCCGAGCAAGACCCTCATTCTGGAATAGATCACCAAGAGCCAAAGTTGCTAATAACCTCGCTTGCTGTGCTTGAGTTTGAGGATCCAAAAGGTACTGGGATAATGGTAAGATGGCTGATTTAGTGACTTTTGTTTCTCTAATCTTTACATTGTTAAGCAATACTTCTAAGAGTCTTGCAGCAGTGTCCTCACACTGATGAGATGTAAGGAGCTCCAAGAGAGCCTCTATGGCACCACTTTCAGCCATTGCCTCCGCAGCTGCACTAGTTTCATCATCACTTTCCAACACAAGAAGAGCATTTAATGCACCACTAATTGTGCTCTCTGATCCAGATTGAAGCAACCTTACCAAAACAGCAACAGGAATTTCCAAGTAGAATTCCGAACTAAATTGCAGAATACTTGCCAAAACAGAGGCAGCAGATTCCCATAAAACATGAGGAATGGAAGGGTCGGCTTGCAATATCACTTTGGAAATTTCAATAACACCACCCTCTTTTGCAATTTCATTGGGCCATACAACTGCAATACTGACAAGGGCTTTCAAAGCTCTCTGCTGCAATATTTGCATGCCTGAACCAAGAACTCGCACAAGAGGGCCAATTACTTGCTGTGTCACTGGATCCTTCTGAAGGTCTTCTTCTAAAAGTAGATGGGATAGAAGCTCGGCAACCAACTGCTGCACTGTATCTGTTTGAGAATCAAGCAAGGGGATGAGTGGTTCAATAGTTTGGTGAGAAGTTAATCTATAATCAGCACGGCACTGCGGATGCTCTAAGATATTAACCAAAACCTGCAACACACTATGTTGTCCATTGGGCCCAAATTCTTGTCTTGTTAGCAAAAAGAACAGGGGTTCAACCACTTTAGCAGCTGATGATCCTTTGGCTATGCTAGCATTGTTGGTCAATATACGTAACAATTCAGCAAAAGCTGCACAGAGATAATCAGGTGCTTCATGAAGGATGTCAAGTATGCATTCAATGACACCAGCTTTCACCATTTCCATTTTACAAGAAGGTCGATCTTTTCCTAACTTGACCAGAGCTCTGGCAATGGCCTCATGAAGTACAAAGTTCGTACCAAAAAGTAGGCCAACAAGAGGAATAACTGCACCACGTGCAACAACCAAATCAGCCAATTTTTCATCGCCAACAAGCCTATCCAATGCCCGTACAACTGAATGATGAGCAGGACTAAACTCAGTTACAAGGAGAGAGACCAGAGGTTCAACACACCGTGCAGCAGCCACTGTGGATCGAATCCTTGTATTTCCAAAAAGAACACAGCATAATTCAGCAGCATCCCCTTTGAGGTCCATTGAACAATCTGATGAAAGAATTTTGCAAAGAACATCGATGGCATTTGTCTCAACATCAGCAACAGCAAGTGCTCTTGCAGGATTTTCACTCAGTAACTTAACTAACGCAGAAATCGCAGCATGTTGCTCTCTCTCTAAACCAGTATTAAGAATCTCCACCAAGGGTTGAACAGCTTGCCGAGCAGTCTCTGCATTTCTAATGTTGTCAGCCGAGAATAAACTTTCCAAGGCTTTAGCAGCACTATACCTTGCAGCTCTTCCTCCTAAACGTAACACGGCTACGAGTTGAGTAACAGCCCCAAAGGCTGACTCGTGTCTCCTTATCTCAGCATTGCTAAACAAAATACCTAACAGATCTGTAGCAGCTTCTTCAATGGCATCTTGTGGACCCAGTGAAAGATACTTAGTAAGTGCCTCTATGGCCCCAGACTCTACCATTACAATCTTATTTGATGGGCAATCTCTAGCAAGCTGAGTCAAAATCCCTAGTGCTAGAAATGGTGCTCCTGGGCGATCTGGAATCGGTTTGAGCAGATCAACTAGGGCAGGTATTGCCTTCCGAGAAGTGGCACCAACTCTAATGTCATCAACTCTAAACAACCTCTCAAGAGCAACTTGATCGGGAAAAGGCACCAATGAAAATTCATTAGACAATTCCAGAAGATCCCGTATATCAACATCAGCACAGCCAAGCAAGGAGATAAGTCCACCTGCCACCCCAGAATTTGCAACAGATAGAAGAGTTCCCCTGCTACCGTTACAGACTAAGCTAGCTATTGACTGTGCAGCAAAATATTTGTTTGCTGATTCCTCTGACTTCAATAAATTGGCAAGGGCTGGTATAGATTTCATTGTTGCATGTGCTCGTATGATATCCCTATCTTGAAATAATATTGCCAACAACATAGCACAAATCCACATGCTGCTATCTTCTTTATTGTCAATCTGCATGGTCGACATAGAGTAGCAAACGTTGATATACAAAAATAATAGGAATGCCAATCTGCTATTTAACTATATATTTGATGGCTAAGGGCGACTTCATGCTGATAAATAAATATTTGACATAAATAGTACTATCTATTTACTTCAGAGTGAATGAAAACATAGTGCATTAGGCACTTGAATACCTGATTGTATTGTGAGGAAAAATTTGCAATCATGTCAGTGAAAATCTCAATCGCTCCAGCCTCCATTATTGAAATTCTACATTTTTCGTCATGACAAGCAAGAACAGAGAGTAACCATAAAGCTACATCGGCACCAGATATGCTGTTTGTCAATTTACCATCATTGGCTTCTTCTGTATGCCTGCAAATGCTGATGAGTTCCTTGTTGACATCGTCCTGATTGATCAAAGTAGCCTGTGAAGAAATGACCATATCAACGAGCGATTGTACAAGATCTGCACACAAGTTTGATAAATTTAGATCCTCCACAAGCCTTTGATGATTTTCTTTAGCAGCGCAAATCAGAATTGCAGCTCCCCCAATTTTGACCTTCACATTTGTAGAAGTGGAATTGATTATCCTCTTAGCTATTGAAGATATACATCCAGATGCAGTAGCAGCATTCTCTCCTAACACAGAAGGCTGATCCTTACATAATCGAGATAATATTTCAATAGCTTTATCCTGCAACACTGGTGTTGAATTGGAAATTGACAGAACTATTGGGCTTATGCTTTTAGGAAATTCGGCCAAAATCATCCAAGCAGGTTTACTAATTGCAGTGGTCTCTTTCAACCTTGACAGAATAGCAAGTGCTTCTAGAGCCTCTGTTGTTGCAACAGGTTCATCAATAGTAGATTCTAAGAAAGAAACTAATGCAAGAACAGTACCAGCACGATTCACACAATCATTTACAGCACAATCAACTTGCCTAGAATGCAAAAGGCGAGCAATTGCTGCTGCTGCATGTGTTTTTCCATATTTTGTGCCTTCACGCAATACTCTGGTAGCAGGCAAAATAACTTCCTCCACAACAGCGTTCTCAGCAACTTCACTATCCAAAAGAAGATTTGCCACAGCACATGTTGCCAGCTCTGCCACCTCCAAAACTGAAGAGCTAGCTAGTGCAACTAGGGAGGATAATGCATCTCTCGCATTAATAGCTACCTCCCTGTTCTCTTTGATGGAAAGAAATATTGCAGCTAGGCAGCGTGAGGACTCCACTAAGATACTTCTAGATTCAACATTAAGCAACTTCATGGCTGACCAAAGAGTTTTAACAGCAATTTTACTTTCTCGCACATCTTTCCTTGTTTCAAAAATGCCTGACAAAGCTGATGCTGACTTTGCCTGTGTTTCTTCTTTTGTGCAGCTCAATAATTTTATCATTGTATCGATTGCATCACTAGCAGCACTACCTTCATGTAGAAGGTCACTAAGAGAAACAACAGAAAGCATACTCCTCAAAGCATCTAAAACATAAACCTTAGACTCAGGTAGATCACTGGTCAATAATGCTGTAAGCTGACTGATAGTTGCTGAATCAGATTTATGAATTAAGTGATTCAAGGTCTTAGCTGCAATCTCCTTCCCATTTGGGCTTCCATTCTTCAATAGCCACAACAGTGCAGGAACTGCATCAGCGCTTTCAACACAAGCACGTATATCCTCACTGTGATCACATAGGTTCCTGAGGATTGTTGCCGAGTCTTCCTTCGCTTTTGCAGATCCTGACTCCAAAATTTGAACAAGTGGAGGTATACCACCAGCAGCAGTAATGGACCATTTACTTTCATCATTTTCATTAGACAAAAGACAGAGCAGGGCAACAGCGCATTCTTGTTGCTGTTCTGATGAAAGCCCCAAAAGAGATATCAATAGCTGAACTCCTTCGCGGCCTTGAAGCGCACGCCATAGACTGCATTCACTATTGCACAGTGTCAAGAGAGCTTTCAAGAGCTCATCTTGCACTTCATTAGCAGCCATTGTTATTAAACCAACAAGCAAACGCTTTGCATCAGAATTTGCAAGTTTAAGTGAGAGTATAGGATTTCCATACAAACTGGCCAGAGCTTCGATGGTCCTTTCCTGCACAAGGAAGGGCGAGTGAGGTTTAAATTGCTCGAGTAATGTCTGCTCAACAGCCAAAGGATCTGATGCTCTAGTAGATTCTGCCTTATCATCATATATCATAAGAGCTGAAGCTAAAGCTCCCAATGTGTCGGATGTTTGGGTTGGTGAGTTGCATGATTCAAGGCTTTGACCAAGGCTGGAGATGACATAAGACAAACCACCAGAGATGTTCGCAAGAGCACACATAGCATTCTCCTGTATTGCTTGAGCATACTCACCTTGCATGAACTCTTTGGAAGGAGCTATGGTAGCATTAATCAAAGCAGGAATGCCATTATAATTGGCTATCTCTTTCCTTGCATCTTGGCACTGGGCAGATAGAGATTTAATAGCACCAGCTGCTTCAGCTCTAACTGGGGCATCATTACCAGGGCCTAAAAGTTTGAGGAGTTGTTTTGTTGCATCTGCTGTCAGTACCTTTGAACAAAAAGATGCATCTTCCATCATCATACAGGCAAGTAAAAAGCACACATTTGCTAATGTGCTAGACTGTCCTGTTGTCAGTAACTTCAGTAATATGTCCACTCCTCCAGCCTGTATTGTCGAATTCCAAAATCTCTCAGTACTGCTGTAGAGATTTTTCAATGCTCCAGTCAATAAACTATCTACTACACTTCCACTTTTTAGGCCCTTATGCAGCTGTTCCCAGAGCACTGGAACAACTCCTTCAGTTGAAAAGATTTTTGATCCAACGTGATCTTTGGCATCACCTTGAGAAACAGCAAAAATGGTCTTTGCAGCCGCTACTTGACCTTCTTCAGAACTGGACTTCAGTAGACCAAGCAAAGGAGGAATGCATCCTCCAAGCAAGACTTTCACCCTTAACTCGTTTTCTTTACAAAGTGAGCCCAAGACAGTTGCTGCCTGTATCTTAACACTTAAAGACCCTGACCGGAGAAGGGAAACAAGCACCGGAACTGCTTGAGAATGAGATACAACTGCACTAAAAGCATTTTCACGTGTATCAATAAGCTCCAATAATTGCTTCAAGGAATACGCTTTCTCTTGCATAGAAGATGAGCTGTGACGCAGTTGCTCAATGCATTGAGCAATACTTGCTAATGTCCCATCTGTATCCTCCATGCCGCTGCTGCTACGTTCTCTGCAACCAGTAAGGAATATAAGATACTAAAAGTTACATATTAGAATTTATGCTCAACTCAAATTCATATTATTAAAAGCCATATATCCAGTAAGATGGTTCTAAGATTAGAGAGCATATACGCAATATTGTCAAAGCCTCACGTAATCTTATCTTCCATGAATGAGATTCTCAGGAGAAAGAAAAAAAAACAGTTTTAAGTCTTTGACTTTTTGAGATGACAACCTATAACACAACAGGTAAGATTCATGGATGCTAGCTTACTTGGCAGCAAGCATCAGCACAATTGCCAAATCACAAAAATGTGTCAACACAAGAAAAAAAAATACATTGATTTTAGAAGAGCATTTCAAGCAACTAATTCATTGTTTTTTCCAGGCTGAAGAATATTCCTTTTTGACATAATTTTTAGACATGTTTTACGTTGTAACTGACCTCAATCCCATTTTCAGAACAGAATGAGGAGTTGGAGCCTCAGAATCTTGAGCCTTGCCATCACCATTTCTTTCCTGCAATCGAAAAATGACAGTGGAGAAGGTTAAATGGAATGTATGTGTATCTCTAAATTGTTAACATTGGAAGTAACACTAACATAATAGGGGGGAAATGCTAGATACAGTTATGGATAAATATCAATCTTGAAGTTCAACTTTCCTTTTTATTTATTTACATGTAAAACCAGTGTACCTCTTTATTCTTGCCCTTATTCACAATGACAGCTACAGATAGAAAACTAATAATAATATGAGGAGAAACATAGAATCAAGTTGTGAGGGAAAATAGGTCAACCATAACATATCACGACTTGATTATACTTCATATCAAGAAAATATTTTCTAGGTATTGATGGTTGTAGCTTCCATTACAATTTACTTTTCTTATTTAGGATTGCATCTTACTGAGCAAAACATGAGAAGAAATTTGAAATGGAGTATAAAAGTATACAGCATATGTAGTGTTGGTAGTGATCCACATTTATATCGTGCTCGTGTGGAGAAAACACTACAATTAACCCAATTATAAAGATGGTCATGAATGCTATGTTTAAATTAGATACGTAAACAAACAATCTAAAACTGCCACCTTTTTTCAGGTTTCTAGTATAGCCCTGCACCCCATTTTAGGACCAACTGACAATTATATGCAGCAGCGTATATTAACAAGATTTAGTGCGTAACAGATAATCTTCACTATCTAAAATAGAGTACTTCTCATCATTTACGTAATATACATAAAACCTTGGACGTCTTGTTTTGAAGAAACAGGACAGATATGTTTCTACAGACAAACTGGAGATGAGAAGGAAAAAAATGTAGAATGAAACCAAAGAGCCTCAACGTCTGGAATTTCTGTTATACCAGAGTAACTGTAAATAAAATTTAAAATAATAAACAATCACCAATTTTACTCTGTGAAAAACAGTTTCTATTTTCATTGTCTAAAATATGGGTCAGTCTAACTTGTTAGTAAGAAAATGTGAGATTCTTGAAATGAACCATTGTCATGGAGAGAAGATGAAATGCTAGTTATAGATGATGCATATTAGAAATAACAAAAACAATTTATTTTCACATTTGCATTGTTTCCAAAAAAATGCACACAATTGTTCACTTTAAAAGTCTAGTATCTTGTAAAATTAACAGAAATTTTAGGCAATGAAAACAGAAAATGTTTTCACAAAGTAAACGAAGCCCGATATATCAATGTTCATAAGATCCACAAAACTATATATTCATACTTACTAACCAACTAAAAATCCAACAACACAATATCGAACAGAAAATATTCCATATACCAAATCATTAGCAGCAAGGGTGGTGCCATTGTTGGAAGCAAATCTCCAAGAAGTCATTGTGGTCGCCATCGTTACACGAAGAATCTCTACCAAGAAGGATCAGTTCCCTTCTCCAGATCTATACTGGAGACAGTGTCAGAGCATGAAAGCCTCACTGTCAAAGGAATTGAGATCAGAAATCATGAATTTGAAGCATAATTAAAAATGCAAATTTGAGAAATAAACTAGATCAAGCACGCGATGACGTAAAAGTGAAATTGGAGAAGATGAATGTGAAAAGAGTAGTGTAGTGGTATGAGTCAACGAAAAGAACCTTCAGAGAGTGAGAAGAGAAACGGTCACACGAAGCATCCGTGGAGAGAGATGAAGTATGAATTGTCAGAAGAAGAAGAAGAAATAGAAATAGAAAGAGTGTGATTAGTGTTTGATTGTTATTGCATGTGCGAGTTGTTGATTGAATTGAAGAGGCTTCGTGTGATTCTTTCTTACAGACAAACACCACTGAGGCACCGACAGACAAGGCAAATGACAACTGGTTCGTGTGTCAAAATTACATTTACCTAACTACTGTTTTTCACTAACGGTTTCGAATGTCTTTTTCTTATCACTTGGTTAAAACTAAACAAAACATCTAACACCAAAAATAATTCTAATTTTACAAGGTCCAAAAGAAAAACTAATTTACACGAAGATTCCACAAGACAAGACTTTGAAGTTCACAAGACAACGGCTTCATTTATTTATTATAGAAATATAGATACTTTAACTTTTTCTTTTTTTACTATTTTTTATTGACGCGATAATATTAATTTTTATAGCTATATATCAGCGAAAAAACTCCAATAGTTGCTTTACAAATCACATGATTTTAACTTGAGTTGAACCGGTAAGATTTGATTGTGGACAATGAGTTGCTATCAAGCCGCCAATAATGTCATGGATCTATCTCCGGTTCTTTTGTGCTTAGTTGGCATGGCAACCAAAAGTACAGTATATTATTATTGTTGCTCTTTCTCATTATAAATAGAAGAATCCTTCGATTTTTCAAATGGGAACAATTAATAAGGCACGTTAGATAGTTAGAATGTTCTTAGTGTTAATTAGCTGCATGTTCAAATATTATTTTATTCTATTGTGTTATTTGCATTAGCAGCAAGGGTAATACTAGCTGGAAATGCAACTGGCAAAATTATGAGGTTATTTGATTAGATTATAATGCATAAAAACAAAGTATATGTGCCAATGAGTCATGTGAACTGCACTTGCTGCCCCATAAGCATTTGCTGTTTTCCCCATGATTGGGATTCTGCTTATTTAGCTCTACAAAGTACTGCACAACACTAGCTCTTTATTGCTAAATTGAGTTTAACTATGTATTTTGGTCCATAATTAAAATGTTTTTATTGTAGTCTTTGTAAAAAAAAATTGTTGCATTAGTGTTTTTAAAGAGATGTAAATGCAAATACTTTTGTACGTATTTTTTGTATCCAAAGATCTTTTCTATTTTAGATTGTGACAACTATAAATGTTGTGATGGCTTGTATGTGCTATCGTGGCAACTATAAATGATGTTGACTCATTGTATTGTATTATTAAAAGCCCAGAATTAATTAATTAAAATGTGTTGTTGAACTTAAAAGTTAGTTGAATTATTGGTTAATAGCTTTCAACTATGTTTAATTGGGTGTGTACATTTGTAAAACTGTGCAAGTATTATAGGCAAACATAAGCCATATTGGTCAAAACACCAGCCTATTGAATTTAGTCTTGCTCGACTAATTACGCATGTAGTGTGTGATTTTTTATGTTGTTAGGAGTATGTGATTACTCGGATGATCAATTATTTTAGTAGGCTAATCAATTATCACTTTTTTTAAAAAAAGAAGAAGTTAAACTAACTAATGTTACATTTTTATTAATCAATTAAGTTATCTATTTAATCGATTACAATAAGGAAACTTGTGACTAAAACCATTTTGCTATATTTTATTTTCGCTTTGGATTTGCATTAAAATTTCGTTCATTATGGACGAAACTTAAGAACATTTCTATAAGTTTTGTTTAAATGTTACCACTTAAAACATTACACTTGGACAATTAATCTACTCACTAATGGCTTGAATGTGATCCCATTGCCCCTAACTTTTTTTTTTTGGGGGTGAACGGTAAGGGGAAAAGCCCCACCAAGAAACTAGATTAATACCCTCAAAGGGGTAGAAGCAGCTCTAACAGTAGAGTTATCAAATAAAAAGGAAGGTGCAGAATTATAAATACAAACATCAGGGGTATTGAAACCCTTCTTAGCCATTCGGTCAGCTGCATAACTAGCATCTCTGCATATATGCAGAATGTTTGGGCTTCTAGTTTCCTTCAAAAGCTTGAAAATCTTGCACACAAGACTGGAACAAGCATGGGAGCTAGATTCTCTTGTACCACCGTTTTGATCATTAATGGTTTTTTCTAAATTTATTCTATCAAAGCAAAATTCGACGAAGCTTTAATTCACCTATCCATCACTATAGTAACCGGGAGCGGTTATGGTGCATAAGGAAATTCTTATGCACCGTGCATAAATCCCAACATAATTGTTTCCTACACCCCCAAGGGAAACCAAACAAAACAAAACAAAACGAACAAAACTCGGAAACAAACTGAATCATCACCGTTGTTCATCATCATCACCACTGAAATCTTCAATTTCATCATCAACATTGTCGTTCATCATCATCGCCGTACCGGAATGCCAACACCATTTTAACCATTTTACTGTGGAAATGGTTTTTGTGAGTTGTACTCCAAACTCATTTTGCTTAGGAAATGGTTTTCAGAATCTTCAATCTCATCATCAACATCGTCGTTCATCATCATCACCGTCAGACTGTTTGTTTGAAGAGAGAAGGGAGAACTTCTCTCTCTAAGTTTGACTTGGAGAAAAGTCTAGGATTATTACACGTGTACACTAGATATAATGGTTGTGAAGTGTTTATGCACGATGCATAAGGAAGTGGCTTATGCACCATAACTTTTGCCATAGTAGCCACTCGATCACTTGAACCGTCGCTCGACCTTATCCTCCATGAACCACCACCAAACACCTGTCATCCTCCGCCTTGGATAACCCAAATCCTTTTCTTTTTTGAGTCAGAGTTACGATCCTTACATAGGATTAGTGTGACATTGGCCCTGCATGAATTGTAAAAGGCTAAATTGTATTTTTGGTCCCTTAACTATTTAGGTAGTATCGTTGTGGTCCTTTAATTAAAATTTGATTTATTTTGATCCCTTAACTTCTCTCTGTTACACATTTTGATCATTTTCGTTAGTTTTAATTCAAAACGTTAGGTTTTCTTCATTTTCTTCTGGAATTTTTCTGGGATACTTGTTGTTGAAGGTTGATGGAGATGATATGAAGATGAAAAAGAGGAAAAGAAGACGAAGAAAATCTAATATTTTTGAATTAAAACTAACGGAAAGGACCAAAATATGTAACAGAGAGAAGTTAAGGGACCAAAATAAATCAAATTTTAATTAAGGGATCAAAAGTGATACTGCATAAATAGTTAAGGGACCAAAAATGTAATTTAGTCATTGTAAAATACATAACCATAGAATGCTAAAATACAATTTTGACGGTTCATCTGAACGTAATTTTGATTGTGCTTGGTCCTTGGCCATGGAGAAACAATGTCATTGGATTCAGGATTGGTCTTGAATCAATTCATTGTAATCGTAAAAATTAATTAATATTGAAACGAGAACTAGTGAACTAGTAAATATTAATTACTCATTCGGTCCATTTTTATAGGAATAGTTTAAAAAAACGCGGGTATTAAACAAATTGTTTGAAATAATAAATTTGTCATAAATGTATGTGTAGCACCTAATTTTGTCCGAACAAATTGAAAGTGTTAAAAAAACAAACAGTGAGTAATAATATTTTTAATTTATTTTCAAAAAAGACATAGATGAAAATTAATTTAATTAGCTAAACCCATTGATCAATTGTCCAGTTACATCCTTCCAACACTTGTTTTCCCATGCTTGCACTCCTATATGGTGAAAGTTTTGCTCAATTTCATATACAAATACAAAGTGTAGTCACTCTTTCCTTTTTTCATCCTTACCAAGTCCAAAACTTTTGTCAAAACACTAAAAAGTCCAATCACAAACATGTCCCATGGATACAAAAATGCAACAAAGGGGCATATATATTGAGAACCAAAATCAAAAGCTAGAGAGAGATTTTTTGAATCAGAAAAATAGCAAGAAAAAACAACAAAACAACACTATCAAATCTTTACAAAATATCTTTCATTTATTTATCATCCACCACTAAAATCACAAAAACCACCATTTAAACCACCACAAAATAACCACAACCACCAAATTCCTCTCTCTCTCTCCTCTCTTTGTCTCTCCCACTTTCCCCCTCAAAGATATATCCCATATTCTCTCTCTCTCTCTCTCTCTCTCTCTCTCTCTCTCTCTCTTCTCTCTCTCTCTCTCTCTCTCTCTCCCTCCCTCCCTCAAGGTTGTCGGATCGGTGGCGTCGCCCCTTCCCTGTCCTATATATTTTCCCATTCTCCTTTTTCTTCCATTTTCTTTTTTCCTTCGTTGTTGTGGTTAAGGGTGGACATAAATTCATGGCCTGCCCAAACTAATAGAAACCGAGTCATTTTTTATCAAACAAGTGGGCTGGGTCGGTTATGCGGGTAGACGGGTGTTTGAATCGCTCTCAAACGAATTCAAACGGTCACCATCAGAATAAATTCCAAACCCAGCGAAAACCAACCCGTCCGATGTTCAATGTTTAGCATTTTAAATTCTTCAACAGAGAGACCTCGAGAGACACACAAGCAGGCTTTTACTTTTATTGAAAATAGTAGTAGTCATTTGATTTTTCTTAAAACATGGAAACCACTAGTTGTTTTTTAAAAACCATCAACATTCTTTCTCTTAAAAACATGTGGTAATTAATTGTGACATTTTAATAACCTTTATGTCTAATGATTTCTATTTCACTTAAAAACAGATTAAAAAAATCAGAAAATCCCTTCTCTTTCATTTTTACCCCACCGTTTCTCTCTTACCATCATTATCTCCTCCATGTCCTTCTTTCATTTTACTCATTCAATCATGGTTAATCTAAGTTCAACCATTGCACGACACAATAGATGATCTTCAACCATCTTTACTTTTTGCTTCAACAATGGAAGTTTTTGATTAAACATTCTAAATTAAATAATTATTCTTAAAAAATGTTAAAGTTTTTGATTTCCAATGCATTGATTGTACAAACTTTTATAAAAAGTTGCTATTTAAAGTCCTTAACTAGTGCCTGGGGGCACTAGTTAACATTTCCCTTAAATTTTAAACAATATTTTTATTGCACTTTAGTAAAAATAATTCAAAACCAAAAACATTAAAATGTCTAAAATATTAAGAGTTTAATTGACCCAAAAAAGGAAAAATTGGGTGGACACCCGACACTTCCCCGAATGCGGAACGTGAGATCCCCATCTCGATCAAGTTCAAAGTATTCGTCTTTTGATTAAATTCTTAATAAAATAAAAATATAAAACAATTTTTTCGTGCGACTGTAAAAGGAAAATTCAGGTAGGCACTCGGCGCTTTCCCGAATATTCAAAAACGACGTAGACACTTCGTTTTTGGTCGGATATTCGTCCTCCGTTTAAAATCAATTTCAACCCACTAAGCTTTATTTTTTTTCACGCCCATGTGTGTTTAATTTTTTTTCTCAAACGATATCATCGCCCAAATGCGAGTCCGTCCTTATTTAAGCAAACTTTTTCGTTCAAACCATTTTCATAAATAAAATATATCAACACACAAACATTTTTTTACCCAAAACTATGTAGCTTTGATTTCTCCATCGCACTGGGAGATACGTAGGAGTAAGATTAAACTCTTGTCAAACACACTAATAAAAAACTTGTTTTTGGTCTTTAAATCATTTTTTTCTCTTTTATTCTTTGCAAACACTTTTCATAACAATAAGGAAACAAATATAAAATCAACACCTGATTAAGCTATAAACTAATTAACCGTTCACGTTGGATACAACTAATGCGAGGGATGTTAATACCTTTCTCTTGCATAACCGATTACCCAACCCAAAATGTGGTCGCAATGACCTTGTTCTCATTCTCGAAGGGGTTTATCGATGTTTCCCTTTTCAAAAATAAAACTTCAGTGGCGACTTTACTATTTAATGAGGGCTTTCCGCCTGTACAATTTTTCCGGCCACTTCAGCTGGCGACTTTGTTGGGGACATTTAGAGAATCAAACCTAACTAGTTAGTTTAGCTTTTATTGTAATTAGTTCCTTTGCTTGCCATGTCTGTTTATCTTTGATCTTATTTGCATTATTTTATTTTCGTGTTACTTATTTTTTTGCATTTATATTATGGTGCTATTGTATTGGGGTCGTGTTGTTCAAAACACTTTTGAGTGGAGCTCTACACCCGATCGTGAAAAACCTAGGTTTAGGACGGTAGTTTGCGTAGTATTGGCTTTCGAGATAGACATCATGTTAACAATTTTTGCCCAACGACGACAACTTGACATATATTGATAGTAATGGAACATTTATCTAGTACAATACACAATTTTCTATGGCCACACGTCTCTTCCTTGGTGCCATTTGGAATGGACCATTACATGTATTGGTCTATGATGGACAAATTTATAAGAACCATTGGATTAAATACACTTTATGATCTTATGATGTACTCTCTCTAGCATACATTATTCCCTTTATTTTGCTCTCTCTCTTCTCTTTCGAGCAACAACTTATCTTCACCCAGGACTGTATTTGGGTGATATTGGTGACATTGACCAATCACAATGTCACAATGCTTGTGAAAGAAAGAGAAACACAAGCATTGTGACATTATGATTGACCAATGTCACCAATATCACTAAACTCTATGTCATCCAAGTGTTATCCCTTCAACTCATGACTACGGAAACAAGTTAATTTAATTTGTTTTACTATTTGTTTTTAGGTCAAAGAAGATGATTCTACTACACTCATTAGCTAAACTTATGGTAACTTGATAAGTTGTTTAATTTGATGTATGAATTATGAATTTTCAACGTCTTGTTTTAGTTTTACCAATTATTTTCTTTTTTTAGTTAAAATTCTTTTTAACCAATTCTTTTCTTATGAACACGAGATAAAAAGAGCAAACAAAAAAGGGAGGGCCTAGTGCCTAAAAACACTCAAGGAGAAATATCCAACAACACTAGCGAAAAATTAAAAAGTAATCACTTTTGACATCCATCGTTTGCATCTATTATGTAAAAAATAAAAAAAATCTACCCATCAAGTAAAAATAAAAAAAAACTAAAAAAAGTTGGATTTTTTTTCTTACGGTGATGATATTTTTTTGTTGTCAAGTTTGAATTTGTTATTTTAATTAATAAATAGATGGAAAAAATGGAAGGAAATAGTGTGTAGAAGTGCATAGTATTACTTTGATGATTACATTAATCTAAAGGTAAAAATTTGTGGTTCAACATGGACCACTTTTTCCATGAGTCCATTTTATATGTGGCCCTCTTCCCTAGTCCTTACTTATGAACCATCACCCAACGAATAAGAAAAACGAAGTGATACTGCCACCATTAAAATAAGCATCGTTGGGAGTAATGGTGTTTTGAACATGTAGAAATCTATTAAACATTGTATTAGGCCATATGCAAAGAGGCACGAAATAATTAACTCCGCATACTATATAGCTTTTCATATACTACATGATCTTGACCAAGTAAAATCATAATAGATTTTGTGTTCGACAAAATAATCGAGATAATATTTAACTTAGTATGTATGTCACACACACACATGTATATATTCTGAGATACATGTGCGCGCGCGCGTGCACGCGGGTGCGCTACTTATAAAAAAAAAGTAGGGTATAACCTTCATACTCCGTACAAAGCGTGTATTATCAAATTTTCATCTAATAACTTGTATGGAGAAGTCCATAATGATCTATTTTTGTTTCTTCAGGTTTAATCATTGAATTTATATTACAATCATTTGACTAGAAAAATATGCAATATGACATGATAAATGTTGAATCACTTGATCTTTTTAATAATAAAAACGAGATTACGTATGAAATTTTGGGAACACGGCACTCTTAACATTTCTTAGTTACTTTAACTTGTCTTGCAACAATTTGACTGGGAAAATTGCCATAAGGACTCAAACTTATAGTTTAAATGCATCAAAATACGTGGAGCTCCACATAAAAATTGTATAGTAGAAAAGAGAATAAATATGGACTCAAACCATGATCTCTTTAATTAAACATCTTAGAATTTGAATACCATCTTAAGTGAATAAAACAACGATCCTTGAGAATCATTGTATATGGGCATGTGAGTCACTGTACATGAAACACCTTTATCTTTTCAAATAGCATGTTCACAGTTTTAATTTGTAGCTGACCCTAAGGGAGCAAAAGTGTTGCAGTTGTACATGACCCTATTTTATTAGAGGCAACAAATGTTTAAGTTAGTATATAAGTGTATACATACATATTTTCATTGTGTACATGTGGGTGCTTGTGTGTTACTTATGCAAAAAGTAGAACAACCTTCATACTTCGCACAAGGCACGCACTATTGAACTTTTATCTGATTGCCTAAAGGAAGAAGTTCTAAATGATTTATTTTAGTCTATTCAAGTTCAATCATTATATTTATCTTACAATCGTTTGACCAAAAAAATATCAAATATGATCGGGGATATGATAAATTTGAAATAAAAAACCATGGGTATCTATTAGTTACCAAAAACTGTTTACCTAAGTGTTCCAAGAGCATTTGTAACGAGGAATCTTTTACTTAACAATAGCCTCAACCTGTTCAAGACTCAACTGAAGGAAGAAAGAAATAGGTGCCTATTAGTTACAAAAAATCATGTAAGGAGCATCTATTTTAATAAACAAACGAGTCCCACAATTAAAATAGAAAAAAGAATAAAAATTATCCCACTATCTCATGCTGATGCGATTTTTTTTTTTTTTTTTTACAATTTCCTTTTATTTATTTTCTAAATACACATATTAAACTACTAGTTGACCTATTTAAGGACTTTTTGTAATAGGTTACTTGAAAAATTATCCACCAACTTATAGCCACGTGTTAGAGGGTATTATCGGAATAACAAGTACGAAATCTATGTTGCTAACTGCAGCGGAAACGAGACCCCATCCGGTATTAGTTCAGGTAAGGCATCACATAGCACGAACCCTAAATATCAAAACACAAAAATAAAAATAACACAAAAACAATGAAGCCCTAGAAAATCTTCACAGAACCAATTTCACACACTCTCTTAAATCTCAACCATTTTCTCTCATCATTGTTTTCGATAAACCATTTTCTCATCCTTCTCTTTAATTTCGCGTTTTTCGTTTCTTTTTTGCCATTTTTTTCGTCATTGCTCTTCTTCAGTGTTTTCAGGAGTAATTCAATTTGGGTGCATTCGATTTCGTTCTTCGTGGCTTTAATTTTCCATGCTTTTTTCTGTTTCTTCGTATACGGTAATCGTTTTCTTCTCCAATTAGGGTTTCGGTATACAAAGCGACGCAATTTTCTCGATTCTCCCAAATTATCATCACTGTGAGTAAAAATTAATCCTTTTTATTTTTATATGTATATTTTTCCTTTTCATTATTAACAATTGTTATTTGAAATTATTGGGCTGTCTTGGATCTGCTGTTTTCAATTTTGGGTATATTTGTATGACCAAAATAATTTAACAAGGTTGTAATTTGAATAATTAATTTGTCTGTCCTAGGTTGTTTTACACATTTATTTTAGTTTCATGCGATTTAATGTCGTATCCTGTTGTTTGTTTTCAATTTAATGCCTAACCCTGTTTTTTGAACCGAATTTAATATCAATTTAAGGTTAAGGAAGGTGTTTTGTCGAGTATATTTTGGATACAATGTCATCGAATTCAAAATACCCGATCTTGGACGATAAGCCGATTGATAAGTGGAAGGTTACAGAGCTGAAAGAGGAACTGAAAAGAAGGAAGTTGGCTACCAAGGGTTTAAAGGAAGATTTGATTAATCGTTTGGATGAAGCCCTTCGCGAGGAAAGGGAGGCTGCTGAGGCTGCCCGCAAAAAAGAGGTTGTTGAGGCTTCCCCCGAACAGGAGGCTGCTGAGGGTTCGAAGAAGGACGAGGCCAATGGTTTGGACACTCAAGTTGATGAGGTAAAAGATTCCAAGACTATTAATGCGGACGCTGAAGTGGTTGGTACAATTCAAGCTTCTGAACAGGGGAATAGTGGTGTAGTTGAACCATTTGAAACGGATAATGTAGCGAAGGTTCCAGAGGTTTTGGATAATGACGGTATTAAGAATGTCGACCAGGATGGTGTCACCAATCCAGTTGACGCTAATAACAGTGTGTCAGCAATGGATCTAGAAGGTGAACACGTGGAATTTGCTATCGCTGGAGAGGAGGCTGTTGCCCATCCTTCTAATGTGGAGACCACTGTTACGGTCACTGAGACTGTGGTCACCGAGACTGTATCAACAGAAGTAGTGGTCGACGGTCAGGATTCTTATAGTTCTGAGAAGAATAACGAGGATTCGACGACAATCAAGCTAGAGAATGAGGAATCAAAGGCGCAGCTAGACAGTGAGGACTCAAAGCCCCAACTGGAGTCTGACACAAAGCCCCCATGTGACGATCTCATGCCCAACTCTTCCGCTCCAGAAAACCAGGTATCTGAGGTCAACCCTAGTTTAGGGACTCAAGTAAAATCTGATTCTTTTTCTACTGATTCTGTGTCAATTAATGAAAAGAATGAACTAAAGGATACTATAATTGCTAATAATGTCAAATTAGAACAAGATAATGTTAGGCCGGAGATGGTGGAAGAACCATCATCCAGAAATGATGTACCTGTTTATGATGAATCGCATTCAGTGGATGTTGGAGGGCTGCATGAAAAAAAGCCATCTGTGGAAGAAAATAACAACAATGTTACGAGTCCAGAGTTGAACAAAACCAATAGTAGTGATGATGTAGGGTATCCTGAAAAGTTGAACTTGGACAGAAGTTCTGGTGATGATTCCATGGAAGAGGACTTGCCTGAGATTAGGCAATATGATTCTAAGTTTAATGATGAACTTAGTGACAAAGTTGAGAATAACGAAGTCCTTATAGGGAAGGAGCAAAGCAAAACAATAGTTGTGGGAGATGGTGTATCTGCAAGAAACAGTGACACCCACCAAGATATGGACATTAGTACTGTTTCCTTGACTGAGAAGCGAAAATATCCTGGTACGCATATATATTTTTATACTGAAATACTTTTTTTCGTATGTTTTTTCTGTACGTTTAAGGGCAAGCAAGACAATATTTGATGATTGGAATTTTTGTTACAGAACAAACATTAGTTGGGAACAATGAGCCTGCAAAAAGGCAACGTAGGTGGAACACTGAGGCAGTTAAAGGAGCAGATCTGCAAAGCACTACTCCCAGACCTGCTACTACACCCAAGGATGAGCAAATTACTCTGAAGCGCAACTTATCCAGGTCTAATTCATCTGCAACTGATGATACACCTAAAGAACGCATTGGTAAGTTGACATGATATAAAAATTGCAGAAAATCTATGAAGAACTGATACTCCTATATCAAGTGTTGTATTACTGAATGTTAATTTTCAATTCCTACGCTGTATCTTAAACTAATAAACAAATGAATTCCTGGCACTTGTTAGATTTTAATTTTGGACACTTCACAATGTACATCTTGTGCATATCTTATACTCTTAATTGTTTTTTGAAGATGCATTTTGTGCACATCTCTTATTAGTCGATTTTCCATGATTGTATGCATTTACTAAGCGAAGATAAGGTTTAGTTGTTGGTACTGGTTGTATGTATTTGTATAGCTGTATTTCTGTCTGTAATGTACAGTATCCTTATTTTAGAGATTTTACATTGTTGCTGGGATTAGTGTGTGTGTTTTCTGGCTCTTGCTTTTTTAGTCTAAACGTTTCTTTTGGCAGTTCCACCATCTCGAAGAACCCCAACAAATTCCCTCAGGATTGATCAATTCCTTCGTCCATTTACCCTAAAAGCGGTGCAAGAACTTCTTGGGAAAACTGGGAGTGTTAGCAGTTTCTGGATGGACCAAATAAAGACCCATTGCTACGTTACTGTAAGACAGTTCTCGTCTCACTTCCTTCTTGTTACTGTAAATTCCAATGTATGCTATTACATTTATCATATGATTCTAATTTCTAAGTAATCTTCTATTTTTTTTTTGGTGATGTAGTACTCGTCCACCGATGAGGCCATTGAAACACGAAATGCCGTGTATAATTTGCAATGGCCTACAAATGGTGGGCGGCTCTTAATTGCTGAGTTTGTTGATCCTGAAGAAGTGAAAATGAAGTTAGAAGCTCCTCCCACTCCAACTGCTGCTGTCAACAGTGCTCCAATAGTTCCTCCTGCACCACCCTCTTCACAGCCGGAGCCTTCCCCTCGTCAGCACAGGGAGCAACATCTTCCAGTTACTCTCCCACCTCCACCACCATTGGTAAGGCCCCCACCAGTTGCTAGGGAACGCCTTCCATCGCCACCACCCCTTTCTGAGAAAGTGGACCCACCTATCGTCACTCTGGATGATCTCTTCCGCAAAACCACTGCAACTCCTCGGATTTATTACTTACCTTTGTCTGAAGAGCAAGTTGCTGCAAAACTTGCGGCACAGGGTAAGAGTACGAGGCTGTAGGCAATTAATTAGCCTGCAATTTGTATCTGGTTGCTTGAAGCTTCCATAATATGCCCATTGTGCTAGTTAGTGGTATTGTGGAAGCTTTGAGTGCATCTTGGCTGGTCTGCTAGCGTTTGTATCAGAAAAAAATATCATTTGAGACTTAATTTTCTTTGTTAGCTTAGAACTTCATAACTAAGAGCCACTTGGGTGGATATATTTTCCCTGCTGTTGTACTAGTTTTATCGTACCTTTTCCTAAATATTTTAGACTTTGATGGAAAAAATTGACATTAGCTTATGCTCATTCTCCTTCCGTGGAACTGAATCGCTGGATCATTCCGTTAATGGCATGTGATTGATTTTTGTTTGTTGATGCATGTTTTCTTTTGTATAATGTCAAATTTTGCTCCTCTGTTTGTTGAGTCAGTGTGTACTGGTTCTTCAAACCTTGCGTTTTGTTCTATAATAACATGCACGGGCTCATTTACAAATTTACCAGTTGTCAGTTTTTCCAATGTATCAAGACTTCTCTGCTTTGATACAAAAATAGTAACATATATGGATGCCAATGAAAATAACAAAAAGAATACTATGTTGTGGTACTCCCTCCCTCCAGTCACAAGCACACACATAAAGTTTTTTTTTCCCTTCAAGTTTATTGAATTATAGGTCTAATATTATAAATCAAACACATTAAAATTATTTAATGAATCGGAAAAAATATATTTGTCTATTTGTGAGACTGGGGAAAGTATGCCCTAGTGTGAATAACTTCCCGGTCGTTGTAAAAAACAACTTCCCGGACTGAAAAAGGAAAATGAGCTTAGGGTGTTTTTCCTTATCTTTTGACTGAGAGAGCTGTGTAGTTAAACGGTTTTAACGGTTGTCAACTGCCTTGTATTTATGGAGAGTGATACTAGGCTACTAGTTGAAATACCATATGTTTGTGTTCGTTGATCAGTTTTTTATTTTTGGGTACAGTTAATCAGTTTCAATTATGTTTGTTTGATATTTTAAATATTTTAACAAAGTCTGAATTGTTATGATGTATATTTATTATCTTCGTAGTATAAAGTGAACTGTTCATTTTAGTTGAGTCAAATCAGTAGTGAATGAACTGTGCACTTTAGATGAATCCGTTTGATCGTAGAATATATTTATTGTATAATATCAATTTTAATTTAACTTACATGTTTCAATTTTATAATATTTACGCTATCATGGTTTTAAAAAAAAACTTAATTACCCTAAAAAAATAAAATAAAAAAAAAAGAATCCCCATTTGTCAAAAAAATAATAAATAAAAAAACAATTTACCCTATAAATAAATATCAAAAATACAAAGTGTAAGAGATTGAATTAGTATATATTTTTTTGGTTGAAAGAGATGAATTTTAAATATTGAAAGATTATTTTTATTTACGTTTATGGATTTAGGTATCCAAAAAATTGTTATTAGGTATTAGGGGTGTACAGTACCGTACTATGTCTTCCCCGCGCCTTCACAAATAACTCACCTTTCTTCTTTTCTTATTTCTTATACACAAACTCATTCACACCTCAATTTTTTTCCCTCTCTTCTACTATCACCGAATTCGATATTGAACCTCTTTTTTTTTTTTTTTTTTTCTTTTTCTCCCAATTCCGTTTTAGGGTTTATAGTTCCAAAATCGAAGCGTTCCTTTCTTCGTTTTCTATAAATTGGCTTCACAGGGCACTAGGGTTTCGCTTCCGTTGAAGGGAAAGAGATGAACACGGAAAAAAATTTCAAGGAGGCGATACTTGCTGATAAACTCGCCAAGCTTAATAGTACTCAGCAGTGCATTGAAAGTATCCTTTTTTCTGTTTTTTGTTTCTTGATTTGGAAATTTCAGGATCTGGCAATTTTACATATAGTTCTTTTTCTTGCGGTATGAACTTCTTTGATTTTTTTTAGTTGCTTAATGATAGTGTTTTGTTAATTATTTGCATTGTTTAGCTCAATTGGTATATGTGGTTATATATGCTCTAAATAATTAAAATTAGGCAGTCACCTCTAGGGTGTGCTCTTATCTAGGTCTCAGATTCAAATCTCCGAGGTGCTTCAATTGGTCCTGCTAGTGGATGGTGGGATTGGTCCCCCACATTAGGCAGTCCTAGTCCTCGGGCTGGATACCGAGCTGCCAAAAATAAAATAAAACAAAGCAGCAACACACCGATAGAGAGAGTTTGTGGTATGTGTGATTGCATGAGGAGCCTGCGTATATAGCAATGCTTTGATAGGTAACTTTGGTAAACAATTTAGGCATAAGTAGCATTGCTTTATTCAGAATTACTTTGTGAATTTGATACTCATGGGATTTTTTTCTGCAGACTTAGTAGGAAAAGATTTGGTTGTTGTTGTTATTATTGTATGCATATGGGTTGTTAGCAAAACTTAATCTGTGTAGCTGATATATACTAGCTACTGAAAGAGGCTTTTGTTGTTGTGTTTACTACTTGTTGGTGCAAAGTAATTTGTCTTCTTTAACTTTTGATATAGCTCTATCACATTGGTGTATATTTCATCGGAGCAATGCAGAACAAGTTGTTGCAACATGGAAAAACCAATTTGACCAATCAGATATGATTCACAGAATCCCCCTTTTGTGGCTTGCAAATGACATCCTGCAGAACAGCAAGCGTAATGGAAAGGAATTTGTGATTGAATTCTGGAAGGTTCTTCCTGCAGCACTTAAAGATGTTATTGCGAAAGATGATGATCGTGGAAACCGTGCAGTATCTAGATTGGTAAGCCCCTTTTTATAGTGTTTGATGTAAATATTTCCAATTTTCAAGTGAATACGTATGTATCGATAAAGAAACAGGAAAGTGGGGACGTGAAAGAATATGAAATCGTCGCAGTTAATTATTCATGCAAGGGCTAAAACTTCAGATGTGACGTATAAATGCTCATCACGTGATTTGAATAAATATTGATTTATTTTGGTTCTTATCTTACTATAGTTTGAAGTATGGGAGCAAAGGAATGTGTTTGGGTCTCGAGTACCAAACCTTAAGGATGCCATGCTCGGAGAGGGTTCTCCTCCGCCACTGGAATTCAGCAAAAAAAGACCACGTTCTGCAAGAATTATGAAAAGGGATTCTGTAAAAATTTTGAAAAGGGATTCTCGCTCTATCAAATCGGTGAGACTAAGTTCCACTCTGTTTCTCCCCATTTTTTTTATTACTAATCGTTGAATTGATGCTAGATGATTATTTCCTTAAAAGTGATTTGCTATATTTATTTCACAATCTTACTTTCATGATATTACATGGTGCCAGAAATTGTCCATTGGAGGAACAACAGAAAAAATAGTGTCTGCATTTCATTTGGTGCTCGGTGAACAGGCCAATGAAGATGCAGAGATGAGTAAATGCAAGTCTGCTGTTCAGCGTGTAAGGAAGATAGAGAAAGATGTTGATATTGCATGTGCCACTGGTAAGCATACAACTGAAGAGAAGTAACACCTGGATCTTGGAAGTTACAGTTCTAATATTGTTTGTTTTTTTTCAGCCAAGGATCCTAAGCGAAAAACTTTGAGAAAGGAGCTCGAGGAGCAACAAAGTCTATTGAAACATTGCATAGAAAAACTTAAATTAGTTGAAGAAAATAGAGTAGCCCTAGTATCTCAGTTAAAAGAAGCTTTGCATGAACAGGTATGTCGTTAAGCCCTTGTGCTCAATAAGTGTGCGTTTGCATTTGTGACCGATATAACGTGTTTTTGGTTTTTCCTAAATGCTTATCTTTTTTCTTCTGTTTGTGGTATTTGTGTTAGGAATCAGATCTGGAGAATGTTCGTACGCAGATGCAGGTAAATGTACTATTCATGAATGATTATTTTACCATAAGGCTGTCATATTTTGACTAATTTATTGGCCCTATGAGAATGTGATGTGCATTCATCATATATTTGGGTTTCTTACCATTTAATTATTTATCTAATGGTACTTCTTCTATATATCTCTTCTAGAAGTTCTAATTTGATATATGGTGAGCTCACTGCAGTACCAAGTATCATTTGTTGTAAAAACATGTATAGAACAAATTATACTGATCCTCCCTTCCTTAAATTTATGAAACATAAACAGAGTAACAGACACCTCCCTTAAAGGTCTTTCTTTTTCTTTCAAGGATTAATTGTCTCAACAAATATAAACAGTAGGGTATTTTTGCCGTATGGAAATTCAAATAGGGAGTATAATTTCTGAACCTTGAGAAAGTATTTGCTTGGGTCCGTTGAGTTCAGTGTAATTAGCTCTATTTATAAAGTCAAAGGCAGTTTTGGTTGGAAAATTTGTTTGTGGAAGCTCTATTATCCTAACTCAAATTAAACGAGTTCTTGTTTTGTGCCTGGTGCCATTTATTACTTGTGTGTACTTTCTTTATTAAATTTTGGTATGTTTTGGCTTATAACAATGCTGACAAATTTAAACTTATCTGATTAATAATCTTTAGGTTGCACAAGCACAAATAGAAGAGGCTAGCAACATGCAAAAGCGACTTGATAACGAAGATTCTTCACAGAATGCATCAATTAAAACTTCCCAATCAGAAGCAGCAACTAAAAAGTCAGCTGCAGCAATTGCCGCTGAGGTTGCAGATAAGCTTACAGCTTCATCGTCATCTCAATTGATCATGAGTTCTGTTCTCTCAACATTTGCCGCAGAAGAGGCAAAGAGTGTTGGTCTAACGTCCGAGTCCACATCAAAGCCTATGATATCAATGCCAAGTTCAGATGCTCATGTCTACATGCCTGCACAACAGATGACTGCTGTGCCAAACCATTCATATCCTTCAGTTTTGGTAACTCAACCAACTATGCACAATGCAGCCCCTGCGTTGCAAGGTCAATATCCCTTATATTGCAATCCATCGTCCCAGCAGTATGTGCAGTCAACTGGAGGGCAATATGTGCAGTCAACTGGAGGGGTCATCTCTCCATATGGTTATGGCAGCATCCCACCTTTACAGCCAGTTCCACCACCACCACCTTTTACTAATCAGACACCACAAATAACACAGCAACAACCAGTACCAACTTTTACGAACCAGACACTGCACATAACACAGCAACAACCAGTACCAACTTTTACAAATCAGACGCTGCAAATAACACAGCAACAACCAGTACCACTAACACAATACGCTCCAGCACCTCCTAGTTTCCGGCCTCTTCAGCCATCAGGAATGATGTACTATGGTAATCATTGACATTCTATGTGGTATACTGTAGCCGGCCTTTGTTGTAACAAGCAAATTCTGGAGATTCAGAATTTCATTTTTATGCAATGGTATACTTGGAACAAAGTTCATAAACATATGGAAGCAAGACTACATGTCGCCCAAGAAGTGAAAGGAATTTGGCTTGCCCAGAATCTGAGTACCAAGTGGGATGAATGTGATGCTCTGTTTCAGAGATTGAAGGAAAATAGAGGGGAGGACTTTGGGAGATGTGTGCGGGGTGGGGGAGAGAAAGTGAGGAAAAAATTTCACCTGATTTAAAAGAGTATTTATGGAGACGAGAGGAGTGAAGGGAAAGACTTTTGACTATATTTTCTTTGAGTGTTATAAAGAGTGAAAGCATTTGGAGATATTTTAAAATCCCTCCAATGTTCTTTCTCAATTTATTTTGAGTTGCTCATATTAGGGAGTATCTTAATAAGAAGAATAAATTTCCATGTAAGGTGAGAGATGATCCTCTCTTCTCCATCCCTTTTCTTCTCACTTTACCTTTAAAAAGCCCTCTTTTCTCATCAATCTCCCAAGCAAAGTTTTATTATTGATTTCACAAAAAAACAAAAAGTACCCGTTAAGATTGAAATAAGGTGAAGGGTATATTTATGTTAATCAACAGTTGATAATACTATCTTTTACTGTTGTAGAAAAAAATCTTATACTGATTTGTATGTGACAAATTCATATAATATGTTCTGTAAAACTTCAAAAAAAATTCTTTCAAATTTCTGGACGTACAACATTGCTTCCCACCATACGCATTGATTTGCCAAACACCAAATGTTTAAGTTACGTGTGCATTTTTTTTTTTATATAAAAATGTACCCTTACAATAAATTTTGGTATAGCGGAAAATGGATCCTCTCAACTGAAAAAAAAAACTGAGAATAATATGGAGATTTTAACCATTTATCTCTACTTGATTAATGGTCAAGATTAATGGTAGATCTTAATCATTGATAATGTGAAGATCAATGGTCAAGACTCAAGATCTTCACACTATTTTCTCAAAAAAAAAAAATCAATTGAGAACCACTTTCGGTATAGTGACCTGTTAAAAACTAGATGTTATTGGTTTACCAGAGATAAAGCACTGAAAAAAGGTGATGGTCACCATGTAAACACATTTTAATCGGAATCTTTTTATAGTAAATGTCTTTGCAAAAATTTGGCTAATCATATTACACCGTTCTCTTTTTGCAGTATATACACAACTACTTAGTTTAATTTTAAATACATCACGGCACGGTTGGTAGTGTATATGAGAAATGATAAAAATGTGATGAAGGAAAAGATAAATGAGAAATGATAATCATGAGAAATGATTTTTCAGAACTAGAATTTGTTGTCGAACTTTAAAAGAGTATTCAACTATTAGTTCTCAATAATGATTTTATTTGATCTCAAATTGATTGCTTTGAGGTATGAAAATTGTCCTTCATTTGTGAGCGTTTCTCTAGAGAATGTTAAATGCGACAAAAATAAAATAAAATTGAGAACTAAAATATCAAGAAAGTAAAAACGAAGGATTGTCCTTCATTTGTTGTTTGATTGATTGTGTTTATACGACTCCTTACGCTACTCATTCCACACACCTCTTTTTGATAAGCTTCCTAGACTTTAACTGTGTTTGGCTGAACCAGCTTCACTTTCATCACCATCATTGATTATTTACTCGGCTATAAAAAAATCAACATAGTCTACTTAATCCGTACATGTTATATTGCTATCAATGTTATCCAGTTTGTGAATTGGAAAACTGGAAAGATGTCTGAAGCCACCATCAAAGTCTCTTAAAAAGGGAGGAAGCTTACTGAAGAAAAAATAATTTATTTTATACTAACCAATACACAAAATAAAATAATAACTGATTTATGTACAAAGAATGATAAATTTAACCAGACATTCAAAAGTGGAGTACAATTTATTGATTGAGATCTCCATAAAGATGAACAACACGAGTGTAGATCATTATTTCATTGCTTTCTTAAGAAGAAAGTCTCTAACACAGAGAGGTAAATGGCACATAATAGCCATGATAGTAGAATAATTGCCATAAGAGAACCATGCAGGTGGTTTCTTCCTTAGGATAGCAACTACGGTGTGTTTAGCAAACTCGTCTGTAGGGGTTTGTCTTAACTTCCGAGACAGTAGAGCTCTCTCTCGGATTACTGCTTCAAATGGTTTGAACAGTTTCCACTCTGGCATGCGGTTGTAGATGGCTATGCCGGAGTTTCCCATATTTGACTTCAGGGACAACATTCACAACATCAATTCCAAAAAGTCCAAGTTCTAATCTGTATGTTGAAAATAACAACTATAAGCTATAAAGGAGAAATGTAGATTGGCAGAGTACAGCCACTAGATTCTAAATGGCGTATTGTTCATATACAAAACCAAAGCAACAATTTCTATCGAAACAAGCGGATTTCTCTAACTTCCATCTAGTTGATTTGATGCATACATGAACAACATATCAAAAATTGAAACAAGTTTGAAGATAGGAAAGGAAAACCTCAATGTATCTGTCAAAGCATGAAGAGCAGCTTTAGAAGCACCGTAAGTACCGCCCCAAGGTCCAGATGCCAATGCAGTAACACTTCCAACGTTAACAATCTTTCCTTGTTTCCTATTTGCCATGTGAGGAACTACAGCCTGGACCATTCTCATGGAACCTGCACATGTATGCAGTGATATTAGAAGCGATAATCAAATCAAATTATCAATTTACAATGAAACAGAACAGAAAAATTCCACAAGACCAAAAACTAAAACCTATCAACAACATTGATAAATACAAACACCTTTGTTTGCACCCAAATGTACCTGTTACTAGTGTACTACTAACATAACTAGACAGTGACATATTCATGTTCTGAAGTAGTATAAAATGACATTGAAGTTTCTTTTGTTTTGGACCATACAAACATAAATGCACTGAACACACAAAATTTCAAGTCTAACATAAAAATTCTATCATTCCCTATGAAACACCAATATAGACACCAGATACCAATAGGTTGACACATTTTTTTTTTCTTTGTTGAAAAAATGATATAATTCAATATAATGTATGTCGTGAGGGTGACGAACTATGAACACTCACACGCCTCTGACAACGGGACACGCCTTCAAACAGAAGTGTCGGTGTTACGAACATAACTATTCCCCTTTTTGAGCATCAAACCAATTCTCACTCTACAAAAGAACACAAAAATCTCTACAAAAAGCCAGACAACTACTTTTCAATTTTAACCCAACCAACAAAACCTGAATTAAGAATCTGTTTAACCAGTAATTTTAATCAAAATACTCAATTTTAACAATTATACATATTTTCAATTAAAAAAAACCAATTATAATTTTTTTGTTTATAAAAAGAATTACCAACCAAATACTACGTTAGTATCAAACGTGTTTTAGATTGCAGAGAGAGGAACCTCAGCAAGTGGGCCCGTACAAGGAACACCAGCATTATTAACAAGAACATCGATGCGCCCAAATTTATTCAAAACAGTATCCACAACTCTGTTCACTTTTGAAGGAAGAATATAGGGTCTTGATCCAAATCTGCCATTGTAGAACGTGACCTGCTAGTTGCAACCACTTTGCAGCTGTTAGATGCGAAGGAGCGTGCAAGTGCGTTACCTATACCTGTGATGAGAACCACCAGTTTCGAATCTTCTCGATCATGGTCGTTGATCTTCTCCATTGTGTAGATGGTGTTGTTGGTGACTGTAACAACTAACAATGGGTTTTAAGCTTCTTCATATGTGGACCCGCCAAAGTTTAGCACAGCTACAGTGATCTTCACCATGTAATTGCATTTTAATAGGAATCTTTTTATAGTAAATGTCTTTGCATAAAATTGGCTAATCATATTACACAGTCAAGCAGTTCTATTAGGTTTTTTGGTTTTTTTACCCACCCCTACATTCAAGTGTACCATAGCCCGTAGAGTAGTTCTTGGAGAAGCTTCTGGCATGGAGTTGTTATCAATGGTGAATCAAGTTGATCAAGTGAACAAATGATAAAGATTTGATGAAGGAGAAGATAAATGAGAAATGATAAGCGTGACAAAGGATTTTTTAGAACTAGAATTTGTTGTCCAACTTAAAATTCTAGATTTTAATTGTGTTTGGCTGAACCACCTTCACTTTCATAACCATAGCTGATTATGTACTCGACTATCAAAAAAATCAACTTACCCTCCTTAATCCGTACATGTTATATTGCCATCAATATTATCTAGTTTGTGAATTGGAACTGGAAAGATATATCTGAAGCCAGCATCTAAGTCTCCGAAAGAGGAAGCTTACTCAAGAAATAATAATTGATTTGATACTAACCAATGCACAAAATAAAATAATAACTGATTTATGTACAAAGATTGCTAAACTTAGGAAGACAGTGAAGTTGCAATATCATGGGTTAAATCTTATTCGAGTCAAATATTACAATTTAAAGACCTAACAAGACATTCCCCGATATTATCTCCTATCAAAGTGGAGTACAATTTATTGATTGAGATCACCATAAAGATGGACAGCATGAGTGTAGATCAACATTTCATTGCTTTCTTAAAAAGAAAGTCTCTAACACAGAGAGGTAAATGGTACATAACAGCCATGACAGTAGAATAACGGCCATATGAGAACCATGCAGGTGGTTTCTTCCTAAGGACGGCAGCTACGGTGTGTTTAGCAAACTCGTCAGTAGGGGTTGATCTTAACCCCTGAGAAAGTAGAGCTCTCTCTCGGATTGCTGCTTCAAATGGTTTGAATAGTTTCCACTCTGGCATGCGGTTGTAGATGGCTATGCCGGAATTTCCAATATTTGACTTCACAGCTCCAGGGACAACATTCACAACATCAATTCCAAAATGTCCAAGTTCCAATCTGTTTGTTGAAAATAACAACATGTAAGACATAATGGAAAAAAGATCAAATTGGCAAGCAACTACAAAACTAAATAATGGCAGAGTCCAGCCACCAAATCCCAAATGGTATATTGTTGCATCTACCAAAATTTGGCCTTAGTCACTGTAATGCCTAATATGAATAATATAGTACCAGTAGAGCCTCAATCTGATACTTCTAAACAACACATACTAGTCTAGTCCTTGAAAGTGAAAGGTATCTAAATTTTTTGAAAAATGTTTAATATCTGTCAAATTAGTCTTTCTTAAGATAATTTTTAGAGACATTTTCGTCTCCATCATGAGCTATTTCATTTCAGTATTTGTTTTTTGCAATGGTCACTTGGACTTTACTCATATAAAGTACTGTGTAGGGCGTAACAAACTCCACTAGATTATCAGAGAGATGATAAGTTGTTATATAGGAAGGGAGAAAGAATGTCCAGGATATTCTGATTGTTAACCAAATTGTCAGGGGATAGAGATTATTCTCTTAGCCGGGACCTTTTTCTCTATATTATTTTCCTTTCTTGAACACTCATTGAAATACAATTTGCCATTACTGATAGTAGTAGCTCCCAGACTATATATTATAGAAGACAACTATTGTGTGATTTGTTTTACCCCCTCTTTTGATTGGCAGTATGTATCTGCGTGCACATGCATTTTTCTGGTTACTTACATGTTATCAGCTTAGTAATGTTATCCTAGATATTGCTGGTCCCACTTTCCTATATTTTCCTCTCGTCAGTCATCATGACTATTAAATATAGAATGCACGAGACTTGGTATTTTAGAATGTCTTGGTTTAGCTTCGTGATAGGGTATCAAAGCCTTTCTGGCCAAGCAGTTAATAGTTTGATCTGTTTGAAGTTGAACTCCATTGAAATGGTTAGAGAAGCTTGAATGAAGGAGAGAGAAGAGAGAGAGAGAGAGATAATGTAACAGAATTCTGTTACAGAGTTTATTATTGAATCTCAAATGAGGAGGGAATACAATATTTATAGAGTAGTGTGATGACAGCTGTACAAAGAGCTTAGTTATTTGATTAGAAACTAATCTATCTTAGCTTAATCTACTTACTCTAACATGATCCTTGCCACTCTCATTCTTTCTATATAAAGTTGAATTTAACAGGCCTGAATACTAAAAGGGGCATTTTAGATGATGATTTGATGCATTGTTTTGTATATTTCTTCAGCTGATAAATTTGTCTATACTGAAGATTATAGTACTATCATCAAATTACCACATTGATACGGATTAGACTATGTCTAAAAGCATGCACATACATAGCAAAAGTGAAATCTGACACTAAGACTGATTCTACAACTTAAACCAGTGATTTCCATTGACATGGTATAATTGTAACACTATTAAACCAAGGTTTCCTTCACGTATGTACACCACAGCAAAGCAAAAATCTCTATCAAAACAAGCAGATTTCTATAACTTCCCTATGGTTGATTTGATTCAGACATGAACAACATATCCAAAATTAAAACAAGTTTGGAAAAAAAAAACCTTAATGTATCTGTCAAAGCATGAAGAGCAGCTTTAGAAGCACAGTAAGCACCATTCCAAGGTCCAGATACCAACCCAGTAACACTTCCAACGTTAACAATCTTTCCCTGTTTCCTAGTTGCCATGTGAGGAACTACAGCCTGGACCATTCTCATGGAACCTGCACATGTATGCAGTGCTATTAGAAGCGATACTCAAAAACTAAAACCTACTAACAACATTGATAAATACAAATTGAAGTTTCTTTTGTTTTGGACCATACCAACATAAATGCAGTGAATACACAAAACTCAGAGTCTAATATAAAAATTGTATCATTCCTTATGAAGCACATACACAGACACTCGGATACTGACAATCTGACACGTTGACATCGATAAAATTTCGAGAAAATGATAATTCAATGTAATGTCAGTGTTGAACACTGACACATGTCGGGCACCGGGACACGCCTTCAAACAAAAGTGTCTGTGCTAAGAGATCATTCCCTTTTTTTAGCATCAAACCAATTCCCATTCTTCAAATGAACACAAAAATCTTAACAAAAAGCCAGACAACTACTTTTCAATTTCAAACAAACAAAACTAGAACTAAGAGTCATGTTAAGCAATAAATCAATAATATTAATAAAAAATACTCAATTCTAACAACTAAACTAATTTTCAATCAATTATTTTTGTTTATAAAAAGAATTACCAACCAAATACGTTAGTCTCAAACGTGTTTTGGATTGCAGAGAGAGGAATCTCAGCAAGTGGGCCCACACAAGGAACACCAGCGTTATTAACAAGAACATCGATGCGACCAAATTTATCCAAAACAGTGTTCACAACTCTGTTAACGCTTTCATCAGACTGAACATCGAGTTCTTGAAGGAAGAACTTAGGGTCTTGATCCAAATCCGCCATGGTTGAACGTGACCTGCTGGTTGCAACCACTCTGCAGCTGTTAGCTGCGAAGGAGCGTGCAAGCGCATTACCTATACCTCCTCCGCTGCAACCTGTGATGAGAACCACTGGTTTTGAATCTTCTTGATCATCGCTGTTGATCTTCTCCATTGTGTAGATGCTGTTGGTAACTGTAACAATGGGTTTTATGCTTCTTCATATGTGGACCCGTCAAAGTTTTAAGCTTCTTCAGTTCAGATATCACTAATCTGGACCCAACAACATTAATATTTTCAGTCTTTAAAAAATAATAATAAATTAATGTTTTTAATATCTTATGTCATAGAATGCAAACAATAATGGGTCAGGAGAAGTTGGGGGAGCATGAGTTTTACTTACGACTGTCCTCATAACAGTCCTTAAAGATTTTCAATAAAGAAATTATTGTTTAAAAAATTTAAAAAAGTTTAATTTTTAATGTATTGATTATATAAACCTTTCAAAAATTTAGACGATCTCTTAAGAAACTTGTTGGCATTTCCTTTTTAATACGGATGCTTTAGAAAATATTCACAAAATACTTCGGTGTTTAAATACATAGGAAAACAGTTGGGTCACTTTAAATTTATACTCTACATAGTGTCGAATCCTAAACTGCTAGGTTGCTCAAACTTAGTTTAATGTTGTTATTAACCCGCACATACGTGTGCACCACAAAATGATTAAACTTAATCGTATTTTACCATGTAAATATAGGTGGATTCTAAGGTGAGGGTTCAATTAAGTCCCTCATCGTGAATCATGAACAAAATACCGTTTGATTTAATTAATTGTTCATATTTACTGAAAACAAAAAGGAGAACAACTTTAGATTTCTACACACAATCGTATCCCTTTCCGTTTCTTTTCCCATCAGATTCCTCTCTAACGAAAAATTCTGCAAAAAAATGGCTACCACCATAAATTCTTTTGACCAAGAAACAAACGTAATGCTTTAAGCCTTAATTGATGGTGTGCAACGGAAATCTAGACTTACCCCTCTTTTTATTTTATTAATGAGCATTTTATATGCCTCTTGAAACAATGCCAATTTTTTTTTTTTCAATAAACGAATTTGAGTTAGAATTTGTTGCACATAACCATCTCCTTGATTTCATTCAATGTATACATGATTTGATATTTTAAAAAATTAAACTTTTCATCTTCATAATTTAAAAAAAATATGAAATCTTGAATGGGGTGTTCTTCGTAGCATCATATGGAACTGGAACAACAAATTTAATATTTTAGTTGAAAACAACATTTCATGAGATATAATGTTGGTCTAACACTCAACACTAAGGAAATACGCCGATATAATGTAGAATGGGGGTTGTGCAAAACCAGGGACTAAGAGGATGGGAGCAGGTGAGAAGAAGATGGGAGAAGAGACAAAGAGATATGATGCATAGAGTGCATAATAGAATTTGTGTGCTTGATTGATCCAATGGCTCTTAATTATTGTTTATAATGGCTTACCGGTGATGGATTTAATTGAATCCTCGCCCTAGAAAAATAATTAATTTCAAAAACAGTTTATGCCACTTTTTTTATATATTTTTTTTGAACAAATCAAAATGGGATATATTAGAAACCAAAAGACTATCTCTTTAGCACAAGGTGTGCCAAAGAGATGAGCCAATATTTACAACAGAGTATCAAAAAGTAGTAAAAGCGTTAGCCAGCACCCAAACATAAAAATGGATTCTGACACCAATCATGAAATTTATAATGATAAACAGAAATTGAGTTTTAAACCACCAAAAGAAAAGTAGCTTTATGTTGTCCACAAGCTGTGTGGAGGAGTTTCTTTTGCGCGGAAAGTTCTAGCATTCATTTCCTTCCAAATCATCCATGAACTTGCTAGCCAAATTAAATTCATAAGAGAGCACCTAGACTTTGCAAGACCTGATGAAGTTACAAACTGAGTAAAATGTTCAACAATGGTAGAGGGATCTGCTGTATGAACACTCAACCACTGCCAGACTAGCTGTCAGACCTAACCAAACACACTGCATAACAAAAACAAATGATCTTCCGACTCCATAAACCTGCAACCTGTGACACACATCTGATCATCCGGCTGGATAATCCTTCTACGAAATAAATTGACCTTCGAAGGAAATCTATTCCGAACAAGGCGTCACGCAAAAATAGAAACCTTAGAAGGAACATCCTTCCTCCAGAGTAAATCTGAAAATGACGTAGAAACCGTCTGAAGAGGTTGAAAACCATATGTGAGGGAGCGGCATGCTCCTCGGACTGAGTAACCAACCATCAGACCATGTATCCAAATCAAAGCATCATTAACATCAACCTGTAAAACCACAGATAATAATAACAACCTACACTCTACTACCAACTTCTCCTCCTACGCCCTCAATGTCCTCCGCCACTTCCACGCCTCCCCACCCTCATCCCACCCCAAATTAAACATTTGCGTCGCTGTTACATATTTATGTTCAGATAAATCAAATAACCGGCGAAAACGAACATGAAGAGAAACATCTCCAACCCACCTATCCAACCAAAACAACATACTTAATCCATTTCAAACCTTTAACCGTAAGTTGTCAGGGAACCAATTAAACATTTAAGATAAAATATTTCACTAACATTTTGAATTATTAATAATTTAATATTATTACCCATATAAATTTCATATAAAACTTTCTAAATGTTCTTATAAGTGTCAAAATTACATGATAAATTATTTTTCGGTAATCATGTTATTGGTAAAATTAATATTTACCGATTTTGTTGATGATAAATCTCTACAGAGACATTGGTGACATTTTATATGAAAATGGTCAATCCTTTCCCACCATGGAAAATGGAGATGTTGACCATTGATATATTATTAAAAAAATTAAATGATTGAGATTGTTCACCTTAAACTTTTTTTTAATCTTTTGATTTTTAACATTTTACAAAAATTCGGACCCCACATAGTATTGGGTAAATGTTATTTTATTTAATGGGCTTTCTACACATTTTTGGCAATTTTTTTCTTAATTTGATTTTTTTTTTTGGCAAAATTTGATTTTAATTTCATTAATTTTATAAGATACATCCGAGGGCCAATATCATGCCAAGTGGCACTACAATTAATCTGACTTGACTCTCTACATTTCATTCACCAACGATTCTACCTCATTGCTTCAAAAAATAAACGATTCCACCTTCTTCTCCAACAACACACCACAGTGACCGCCATCCTCTTTTCCAGCAAGCATTAACGCAACCACCATATTCTCTTCTAAAACTTTGATTGCTTTCCAAACTCCTTCGTCATCTACTTTCGAATGGCCCATCAGTTACCTCTTCCCCATCCTCCTCTTCTAAACTAGGATTTTCTTTCATGTTTTTGGAAGCTCTCCGATGTTCGCTCGTGTGGTTGAAGACGAGAAAGAACACGAAGATTGATTTTCGTTTTGCTGTACTGAATTAGATAATTTTGGTGGTGTGGATAGTAATGTTTTTTAAATGGGGGTGCAATTCACAATTTAGTATAATAAGTCATTAATGTTTTTTTCCTTTGAACTACAATACCAAATAAAGGCCATTGCAACATGCTAAACAGACAATGTAGGTAAAAATTTGTCTTTTCCATGCGAAAAATGATTGACCTTTTCCACGTGGAATGACATCTAGAGACATTTAACTGACAACTTTGAGTCTCTCTTTTCAACTATATTTTAGCAATTCTTAAAATTAGAACTTTAAGGTATTTGAGTTTGGTTGCACTTAACCCTCTATGATGTTGATAGAATATAATCAAATTTACTTAAATAATATTTTAAGGCTGAGGTACTTAACTAGAGAATCCATTACCATAAAAAATTAACTGAGATTATTTGAGATCCCTAAAAAAATCAAACATTCAAGTTACAACAACATCCCTTCAAAAAAGAAAAGTTACAACAATAAATTCTTTAAAAAAAGTTAGACAACACTAACTTACACTTTTCTCCCCTCAAAAGAAAAATAATTTACACTTTTCTAACGTTATAGTTTTTCTAGAAATTAAAAACAAAATATTTCGGTGTTTTATTAAAAGGGAAAAACATTCATTTAGGCCAAAGTTTATTTGAAAATATTTTAGGAAAAAGAATGATATTATAAATAAATAGAATGTTACTTTTAATGTTAATATATTTTATATAACATAAGATAGTCCTAATTAACTAACCATTTAAAGGGAATACCACCTTTAATAAAAACCATTTAGCATAAAAAAAATCCATTTAAAGGGAATACCAATTAAGCGTATTAGAAAAATATCTATTTGTTGGGGGAAGCACTCTGGTGGTTGTCTGCATGCTATATTCAAAGGGATATCAATTTTTGGCATAACTATTTTTTTCAATCGATTTCACCCTTTAAATTATTTTATTTATAATTTTTCTATTCTTAACTCAATCTAATAATTGCTTTTTTTTTTTTTTTTTATATCTATACATACATATATAAATTAAAGTATCACATTTTTCATTCTAATTCTTAATTTAAAAGATTTTATGTACATTTTTCTCTTTTGTCAAAAAAAAAAAACATTACTTTTCTCTTTGCTTTTCTCTAACACTCTTTGTATATGGTGTAAGGATAGAAGGTTGATCAATATAATTCTATTTTAGCCTCTTAAAAACAAATCATTTCACTTTATATACTTATATATGAAGGACATGCCAACCGTAAAAGCGACAACTATTCATTCAAATTTTACTATCTATTTAAACTATTTTATTTATAATTTTTTTGTCTAATAAAATAATTTAGTTTTCTATAGGTGATACAAACTTGTGGTATAACCTTGTTTCTTTCAATTTACCAAACAATTTTAATTATAATTTTACCCTTTTCTACCTAATAAAAGAGAAAAAAGAAAGAGAAAAACAGATAGATGAATACATTAGTGATAGTTAGTTTACTATAATCTAGTGATGATTATATCCATAGTTTATTTCAATTATACTATAAGTTTTATCATGAATGAGTTCATTAATTCTCTAATTAGATTCCAAAACTTTGGAAGGAATTTTGGATCTTTATATAATAAAGTATGATTGTGGGTTTCTGGCAAGGTCCAAATTAGTCCGCATATATTTATTATGGATGATTTGTTAATCTAATGAAACATATATGAGTGTTATGAACATTCTCCTTTTAACGATTACCCTAACTATCACTCTCTTATTGTTAAAATTAATGTGGGTCCAATACTTTATAAACGAGTCTTTCATAAAATGATGAGACCCATATATGTTTCATCCAACAAGAGAGCAACACACCCACCCGCAAGTGTATGAGATTGCCATCATAATAAAATGAGTATCAAAACCATAGAAACCACATTTTTCCCCTAAGTTATGCAATTTAAAAGTGTTTTTGGATCTTGTAAGATGAATGATTTAAAAATAAGCGATTGAAGATTGATTCAAAATATGCAATTGATTAAAAATGCATCAAGATCATTGGAGTTCATCACTACAAAGAACATTCCAAGTCCTATTCCTTTCTTTTGCCTTGGGATTACAAGCTTAAGGACGAGGTAATCTCTAATGTACTTCATTTGATCATATTTATAAGAAACAATTGACTTTTTAAATTTATTGAATGATTGACGTATCTAGTTTAGAATATAGATCAGATACATCAATTATTCAATGAATCTAAAAAGTTAATTGTTTCGTATATATAAGACCGGAGGAAATATCAATTAAGGATGATGTCCATATTCTAATTGTTCCATGTTGGCTTGACTACATTAAGCCTGATTACCTTCATCCCAAAAGTTCATAGGCTATTCTCATTATTCGAACCTTTTGTCTAGCCTTATGTTTTCTAGCTATTTACCATCACAGTTAGATTATCGAGATTGCCTAGTAATTTTATAAAACCACTAAAGTTAGATTAGGTTGTTGCATTCTCTTAACAAAAGAAAAGAAAAGAATTGAGATCATGAAAAATTTGTCATACGACTATTTTCCATGATCCTAAGATTAAGAAGACTACTCTCTCATCATAGTGATGAGCATACCTAAATAAAATAAAGAAAAAAGTAAAAGAAAAGCAAGAACTTTATTGAAATCCAATGCAAAGTTTAAAAGAGTTTTTATGGTGAAGTGCAGTACCAAAAACCAAAGCAACTAAGCCTGTTTATAGCATAGGCAGTACTGAACTCGTGCAATAGTCACTGATTACAATACTTATTATGAATGTAATCTACATAGGCTATCATAATTGTAGCTTCGGGTTACGGCTGACCGTAAAAGCCGTAACTTTCATGGTCTTTATAATTTGACTACCTTAATCCTTTGGTGACGGTTTTGAAACTAAATGCCACAAATTCGAAAGTGTTGCTGAGTTAATGTACACTTCTTAATCATTGAACAGATTCTTCTTTGCCCTAGGTCTTGTTTTGGTAAATTTTTTGATTATTCTCTCATTATTTAATATTTGTACATATTTTTTAATATTTATAAAATGAACAAATTGATCCCTCATTGTGGGACTATGGGAGTAATATGGAAATGATCTTTATTATTATAGATACAAATTACAAAGGAAATTATACCCTTTCTCGCTTCCATAAAGTAACTAAACAAGCTTTATTAGACAAACAAACATTTAAACTTCTTTTTTCAAGGATGAAACGTTTAAACTTTGATCATACTAAAAAGGTATAGATAGAAAGAAAAAAACAAGTAGAAACTGTATTTGTATTTTGGTGAGAGGCTCTTTAGTTATCATTATGCTGAATTGGGTGCAACTCCTGGGTGCACCTTATTCTTACCAATAGTACTAGAACTTGAACTTGCATGCACCCTTCTATTTTGATCATCACCACTTACCTCTCCCTTTCTTACTCTTTCCTCTTCCATTATTTTCATCTTTTCCTTCAGCCTCTTCTGCATAACAAAAATTTCAGCTGAACGTGCACCAATGGAAGACATGTTATATTAATTATTTGACTAATACTAGTGTTTAATTATAATAATAATTAGACTGAATTGAACTAGTTATGAAATGTGATCTACTAAACTATTGTTCCTAAAGATGGAATTTATAGGAGTTGGAATTGGAGGTAGATAGTGATCATAAGTATGTGGAACAAGCAGTCACGTTAATTAATGTTGTTATGGTTTGTGGTTTTGCTTTACAACCATATATGCATTGGTGTTTATTTAATTAATTGAACAAAAAATAGAATGTCCTGTTGTCATAGTGCCATGTATTATGGAAATTAAAATTTGGTCTGTGCGTGCAGCATCATGTGTTCTAACCGTTAACTAAATATATGTTACAGTTTGTATTATACACAAACACATATACACCACACAAATATATACATTAATATGGTGGCCGGTTTAGAGCATCGAGGAAGTGGTTGTTAATACAATTATAAAATGACTGAAGTGGGCTTCATCATGGTTAATTAAAGGTGCTAATTGCTATCCCAACATTATAGAAATAATTAATTAATATTATTGATGCTAAGATGACAAGTCAGCTTTGATCCACTGAGTGGAAGAAGTGTTTTCTTGTGATTAGACTTTTTTTTTTTTTTCTTCATGTAGAAGTATATATCGATATGTTTTTCTTACGATTAGGGATGACAATTGGATTCAGGTCTAATGGATATTCAAAAAATACCCACAATGAAAAGGATAAAAATCACGCTTTTATAGGTACGGACACGGGTCCAGATAATACCCATAAATTTAAATGAGTATGGACATGAGTAAGTGTACTATCCTGCCCAGCCCCGCAACCCCGCACACATATTTATATAATATCATAAATAACTTATTTATTTTTGGTGTATAATTAATTAATTTATTTAACTATTAAGCCTAAACCTAAACCAAAAAAATGTTTAATACAATAACAGTTACATCCTGCCGGTGTATAATTTTTAAAAAATATTTTGGATGTTTTTTATTTGACTAAATACTACGATTTATACTATTTTATGAGTTAATTTTTAAAAATTTGTACCATAGTTTTATTTCAATTGTGATGTTTTTATTGTCTTTTCATAGTTAAAGTGCGGGAAATGAGTGCGGGTATGTGCACTTAGGTACCCATAGGATATGAGGAATGATACTAAAGTTGTTGCCCACGGGGGTATGGGTACGAGTATTTTTTACAAATACGAGTTTGTAGAAGGGCAGTGTAGTACCCTACCCATAGGGTGCCCATTGCCATTCCTATTTATGATGACTGTTTTAGCTTTGAAAATTGAAGGCATATTTTATTTTATTTTTTTTAAACTTTTTTTTACTATTTAAGTTAAGAGTAGAGGTGATATTCAAATCCATTTACAAGAAACACAACAAAAAAATTCCACAAAACCATAAACTAGAACCTATTAGTTGTTAAAAGAGTCTCACATTAAATAAAAGATGACTTGCTCATGAATTTATAAAAGAGTGCAATTCCCATCTTGTAAGTTGATTTTCAAAAGATGAGTTAGACCCAATATAAAAACTTAATATGATTATAGAGCCTATCTAAGATATGTTGGACCACCTGCTAAGATCACTGCTTTTAGGTCACCTAAGAAATGTCCAATCATGAGCGCGAAATATGTGTGTTAAAGAGTCGACATTAGGTAAAGAGAGGGTGTGTGCATGAGTTTGTAAATGAACGCAATATCCTCATCTTATAAGCCAAATTTGTAAGAACAAATTAAACCAAATGAAATGGTAACTTATGTCCTAAGAATACATGTTAAAAGTTCAAATGTAACTCACTAAAACCCTTTAAAAATCCTAAAATAAAATGACATAAAGACTATGCAAAACTCATGTTATGATTAGAAGTCATCAATGAGGTTCCTAAATAATGACTATGAAATGGTTTGAAGATGCTCGTGTGTTTAACTTGTTCCTCAAGTCAATAGACCTGGCAGACTTATCCTTGACGGAGAGGAAATTTACATGGATCCAACCATATAGGAAATATATCATCCGCTTGGGTAGGTTGATGATCTCACAACAATGACAAGTGAAATGGGGAGATTTGAGTATGTGGGCACTATCCATATATATATATATATATATATATATATATATATATATAAAAGATAGTTGCCCAATCACTCTAAGGTATGTTGATTTTGATTAGGATAGAGAAAGACACATGAAAAGAGTTTGGCCGATCCACCAATTATGAATCACACTAAGCATGACTCGTTAAAATGCATTGTGTTTGATTCGATATAAGTGGAGAGATTTTAATTGAGCAAAATTGTAAAATTACGTTTTTCACGGTAAATAATATTTAAGGTCATTAAATATCAGAGTATTCATGTCTAAATTAAAACAGATATTATCTCCTCTAAAAAAATGAACTAAAACAATAAAATTTAAAATAACTCTTCCCTTCTTATTCACCCCAAATTCTAAATCATCAATATCATCAACAACTTCTATATGTATAACGAATTCTAAATCATCCATATCATATATCTTTACATTATAATATTGCATGATCTTACTAACATAAGTTAAATCATCCAATCTAAATTGACATTGAGGAGAATCGAATCTCAGACTTTAAAGAGGAGTGTATCTCATATCTCAAGCTAATACACCAGAAGTTAAGAAGTTAAATTATCTTACCAACATAATTAACAACAAATATAGATTTATTTTATTTTGATATTATTGAGATTACCTCAAAGGAGTTTACAAGAAAACTTTTTAGTCACAGCAACCACAACTTCTTGCAACATTTTATTGCATAGTAGAGAATATACGAGAATTTCGTTAATTTCTCGATTTTTTATTTTGTTTAAATTCCTTTCCCAATTTACCCTTTCGAGGCCTCAATGTCATTTTCCCTTTGCTTTTGGCCTGATCACTTGCATTCAAAAGTTCCTCTTTGGGTTTAGATGCAACACTTGATCTTAAGATACGTGCAAAAGCCAAAAAACCATCTTTCGTAAATTCCCAAAGCTTGAAATCAGTGTCATGATAAGAAACACGAGGAGGCTCTTCATTCACCACATGACCACGACTTTGTAAACAACAAATTTCAAGACAATCAACGAAGACACTAAATGCACGCATAGAAGCATATGCACTATCCTGATCATCATGAGCGTTATATGGATAAATGAATTTGACAAACGTATTTGCCAATGTACCAATCCTCATCCCCTCTACAAGCAAATTGGTAGATATTGACATGCGTGTATCCCTTATGCGGCATGAATTTAGGTCTGGTAACATATAATGGGACTTCCCTGGTAAATGGCCTAGTGCTTAAGGGTTTCATGTGCAAAATCTTCAATCTTTGGACGCAACTTCTTCCATATATTTGGTTCATTATCCTTTACTGGGTAACCTGTAACCAATCATATCACAAGTTATTTTTACACTACCGGTGTACACAAGTTAAATATTTTATATAAATTTATTATGAAATCAGAGATGAAATTAAATTAAACTAAACGAATGGAGTAATTACTTCTAAAAAAATTGAATTGAGCAATTAAATAGAACATATATACATCCAAAAGTCCTAGCTCAATTGACGAAAATGTTGTGATTGTTAAGCTGAACGTCTTAATCGGGGTTTGAACAAACCCCGACACATGCACTTGTGTGTGCTGAGTTTATTACGACTTTGCCTTTCTTGGTTTACCTTTAAAGGATTGTGGGTGATTTGCCCATAACTAATCAAATTAGCCACATAAGTAAATTTGCAAGTGGTAACCACAAATCAACTTTCACTTTTCTTGCAAATTTTCTTATGTGGTTTACTTTGGTTAATTGATGGATAAATTACTCACAATTCTTTAAATGTAGTCTAGACCTCACCTTTACTTTTCTCGATCTACTACTACTTAATACGCGTTCTCAAATCTTAAAAGACAAAAAAAAAAAAACAAAAGGAAATCATGAAGAAAGTGTTTTACCTAATCCGTTGTCATTAATATCCTTATAATGACCAAATTGGATAAACGCTCAACAAAAATATTTATGAGTTCTGGTTGGCAACTCACAGGGAGTTGAAGGCCGTATGAAAGACCAGGTAGGGCAAAGACAAAAGAACGCTTGGAGATTCGAACAATAAGAGTATCTTTTGTGAGAGGCCACATAAATTCTTCCACACAACAGAAAGTGGTCCGGATGAGACAATTAAGATGCAATGTAATGTTTACTGCAAACTGTCCGAAACTCAACAATGTTGATATTTGTCCAACATCATAGTCCATCAAGATTAATGCACTTGTTTGGCAAGCCAAAAGAGTAGTTATGCATCAATTTCGAATTTGTTGTATATTTCCTTGTAATATTGACATGACTTATAAAAGATGTTATAGTAAGAAAATTTGAACAATATTGATCAAATAGTAAATATAAAATTGAATCAAATCAAAACAATCATGAAAAAGTGAGATTAGACTTTGTATTATGTACTATGGAAAATCATTTCTACAAATATTTACAAAATTTTAAAGGAGACATTGCGTTGATGTAAACCAATTTTACACATGCGTCTAAGGGAAATCTACTATTTTGACATATTAGTCTCTCTAATAATTAAATTATAAAATTATAATAAGTGCCAAAATCAAAGACTTTAATCGATATTAGTATAAAATTAATTTATATTGATGATTTACAAGAATTAATCTTTATTTATGACCAGAATGAATCAACTTGATTTTAAACAATAAAAAAAATTAAGGTAGACTGCTACGAAGAAATATATCATTAATCAAGATTTCAAATATAGATATGGGATTGCACTCTAGACTACATCGTCGCTAATTTTATGTTGTCACAATCACAATAGGACTATGATAAATGTTGTCTACCACTTTTGACTGTCATTATCCACATTTATTAAGGATTGCGATCTTTAAATTCGTGCCCATTATTTTAAACGCCAGCCTTGATCAACGATCAGAGTTTAGCAAACAGACATACACACACAAATGAAATACTCCACACAAAAAAAAAGTTGTTCCAAAACCCTCAAACATCATCACAAGCCGTCACAAAAACAACTTCCACCACTTACATTCTGCTGATCGCACACAACCCCAAACAACAACGTAATAAACCAACACAACACCAAAAAAAACCTTTGAAAAACAGCTGGTAATAAAACTTCAACCAACACCATTGGCTCTCCCAAGCACCTTCATCCAAAAACACACCTCCCAAAGAACCTTAAAAACCGACCAAAAACCCTTATAACATCATATAACAAGAAAATTGCTCTTCAAAATTACAGCCACAAAACGCCCTATGATCGAAACGGCACACAAGCCTAATATTTCCAAACACCTCCACCAAAGCATACCTTCATGTATATGATAAATCTTATAACAACACATGTGTTACTCTTTCCACACCTAAATCCAACCAAACGACTACGAAATCAATCAAAAAACAGCCCGAATAGTTGATATATCATACACCTAAAGACCAAACAATCAATAGAAGCCATTGAACGGCAACCGAAGGGCGACGAAACCCCCAAAACCCGGAATCACAAATCAAACACAAACCAAACAAAACCATCACCATGAGCACAAATGCACGATGTTGCCGTTGGAAATCTGCAACACTATCGTCTAAGAGAATCAGTGACAAACAAACCTAGATTGAAACAACAATAACCACCTTCACCACCACAACAACAACAATCGACGTCAACTTAATAGAATCCACCTTCGCAGCAACAACAACAACCATCACACAACAAAATCCATCTTCACAACAACACCGCCATCGATCTACAACGACAACATTTACGGAGGCAAGAACTCAATAGAAAAAAACAACCATCTGATAACAAAGGAGCCGAACCGGATGAGAAGGTTCGGATCGAACTCAACCGTTGAAAACGAAATAGAGTGGTCTGCGGTGACGAAAAGAATAAAAGACGCCGACAACCACTTGAAACAACCCCAGTTGAGGTTAAGGGTGGTAGCGTTGTGAGTAGGTGAGCGCACCACCACAGCTGGATATCTACATGGCAGAGGAGTTTGAATTCACAAAGAAGAAGTTAAGATGTGTTGATTTTATTATACAAATTCTCTCATGAATAATATCCGTCGTACTACCTAGTTGACATCTTTTTGGTGGAGTCTATCCCGTCATTGACAATTTTTTCATTCACAACATCCAAATTCTAGACCTTATTGTAATAGATTTTAGTCTACTTCTACCCAAACCAATGGATTAGTAAAATATGTGCTGGTTTTTCACCTGAGCCTACATTTTCTTGTGCCACAAGACTTGCCGATTGTTCATCTTGGTCCATGTTCTTCTATGAGTGGGACATAGGGAATAATGTTGTTGTGGTTTGTTTTTTTGCTTTACGTAGTAAAAAATCACCATGCATTGTGCTTATTTAATTAATTGAGGAAAATAATAGAACGCCCTATTGTCATATATGGAAATTAAAATTGGTATGTGCGTGCGACATCATGTGTTCTACCCGTTAACTAAATACTATGATTTGTCAAAAAAACAAAAAACTAAATACTATGTTTTTTTGAAGGAAACTAAATATTATGTTACAATTTGTATTATACCCAAACATATATTTTTTTTTTTTGGAGTACACAAACATATATACACCACATAATTATATACATTAATATGGTGGCCGGTTTAGAGCGCAGATAAAGTGGTTGGTAATACAATTATAAAATGACTGAAGTGGGCTTCATGGTTAACTCTAAAGGTGTTAATTTCTATCTTGACATTATATAAAATCATTAATTAATTTTATTGATGCTAAGATGACAAGTCAGCTTTGATTTCTTGAGTGGGAGGAGACACATCGCAGGCTGCACAATCGCAATTCCAGTGATGAATTTCATTCAACCTTGTCATCTTTAAGCAATTGTAACAAACAAACAAAAATCAGCTTTAAGCAACTTATTGACTTTTATGCAAACTCTGAAAATTTATACTTAGATCCCACAACTTTTTTTCAGAAGATGTTGGATCCCACAACTTAACATCACATATTAATATTTTAATTAATTTCATTTTACTTCAACTAAAGTTATATTAAATCCCACAATTATATGATTATTTAATCAAAGTCACGATACTTAAAGAAGGCGCGATAATGACATATTGAACGATAAACTATTGTCACTAAGCAACGACATATTATCTCTAAACCACTACATATTGAACAATATTATAACTAATCTCACGACTAGGGGTGAGAATGACCCGAGTCGAGCTAGGCTTTACTTAAATAAGTATGACCTAGTTGAAAAAACTAAGGCTTAAGTCTTGGTCTTTTACCTGTCAAAGACTTTCTTTTAAGTATGGCCTTGCCTTTTTAAAAGCATGGCTTGCCCTTTTAGCATGTCTAAAAGCTTAGTTTGTGTTACAAATTTCAAATAGAGCCTACTCATATATTTTTCTTTCTTTTCAATTTGTGCAACGTACTTAATGTAGAGATAAACATTAATTAGATACACATTAAACTAATAAAACACAATCGTAAAATCTATAGATAGATAGAAACTCAAGAATAATCATGTTTGATAACAAGAAGGATTTCAAACTTAATCTGATAACCATAGTTAACCTTTGGCATATTCGTACTAAACCTCAAAATCTAACACAAATCATATAACAACATGAGTATTTAATGATAACTTAAAAAAACTTTCGAACAGTAAGAAACTAAAAACAAAATCAGCAAGGAAAAAAATGCATAAAATCTTCAATGTGATAAAGAAATCACCATCTTAATATGAGAATATGAATGAACTGTTATTTTTTTTGTATTACTATATTAATAATAAATGTGGGGAAATGTATATACTCATATACGGGTCAGCCTGATAGGCCTTATAGACTTTTTTTTTTATAAGCATAAGCCTAGCCCAATTAAATTGGTTTTTAAAAACCTCATGTTTGACCTATTTATTAAAGGAGTTAGGTCGGGTCAGACTTTCAGTATGCCAGATCATAGGCCCCTGACGAGCGACTTGTCCTATTCCTACCCTTACTCACAACTAGGGTTAACAGTTAATGAAACTGAGTCATTTTATAAACATTTATAAACGCATAAAAAACATTAAAAACTAGTTATAATTAAATAAAATCAAATAGAATAATTGCATTTAAAGGTACTCAAAATATTACTTGCTTCAAGCACTATACAACAAGGGTTATCTACATGACCTAACCATAAGAGTTTAGCTACTCATGATATTCTAAACACACACAAAAAAGTATGTAAAGAAATATATGAATAGGTATGTTCCATCTCTCAAAAAAGAAGAAGGTATGTTCCTATCATTTTATTGGCCTTAGGCCAAGTTTGATAAAAAAAATTCTTTAAATAATACTTCATAATTTTTTTTATTCCGATAAACAATGAATATGACACGCATTAATTATGGTAGTTGACTTCTCAACTATGTTGGTACCCCAAGTTACCATATAAAGTGTTTTGAAATCCCAACTATGCTGACATCCAAAACATTGTGTGTCAAATGCACTTCATCAAATGTATTACGAATAAAAAAGAATAACAAACCCAACAAAACTAAGTAAAACGATATGTAGGCATGTCAAACATATCTCAAAAACCAGCCCTAATGAAACTAAGATATATAGATTACCATTGAGAATCTACAATTGTTTTACAAAATATCAACAACAAAACGAAGCTTCACATTTATCGGAAAGTTATAAGATTGTGGTTTCTTCGAACATTTTGAGATGCAAAATCACTTCAACTGTCTATGATTACTCAAATCTATTTTTCACAAATGCAATTGTCATATAAACTACAATAAAAAAAAAGTTGATTCTTATGAATTTTTTTATCAAATAATTTGCAATAATAAATATTATGTTAATTTAAATGTATTATAAATTCTTGATCAAATAATAAAACGTGTTCAATTCTTGACAATTTGTATATCTCTCTAAATTGCCATTTTAATCGTTTATGTCATTGTTTTGAAAAAACTAGTTAATAATAATTCAGATTATAAAATCCAAAATACAACAAATAAGCTGCGAATTATAAAATCCAAAAGGAAAAATGTTCAATTTGAAAACGATTGAGAAATGAGTAGAATGACAAATGAAATTAAAAAAAAAAAAGAGTTGACTGTCAGTTGGATTTAAGTCTGTTAGGGTTTGAGGCCTTTTTATATGTTTTACTATATACACTCCCATAAAATGAAGCTTTACTATTTACACCTTTCCCTACAAATTTTTTTTGGCCCCCTACATGGATGGGTCCTAGGCCGTCTCACCCCTGGTCTACGGCTCTGGTATGCCTCCATTGATAACCTTCATAAATCGAGATTTTACCTTCTTCTCCTCGACATAGCGTGTTTTTCAAATAAGGCAAAACCTCTATTTATAAGCGAGAAAATCTCTAATTTTCTGAAATAGTAGATGTGCGACGTAGACGTGTGGCTCCTAGCACGCACAACGCTTCTTATAATAGTTAAATTTCTTGATCCTCTATCTCATTTTGCATCATCAAAACAGTGACCATACCCCAAGAAATCACTACGATACTCTTGTAAAAAGTGTAGCACACGATCAAGGAGTTGTCTGGTTTAGGTGAATTGACTTGTTCCAAGGCCTTGTTTTTCATTTTACTCTATGTGTATGTGTCGTTTATTTACAAAAATTCAACTAAAACCATATATACTATTCTACAAGACACAAAAATAGGTCCTAAATGATGTTAAAACTACTATATGACTAATTGTCATCCCTTACAAAAGTTAGCATGTTTTATGAATATATGTTTGGTGGAAAGTCTATGCACCTTAAGATGTGCAAAGTTGTTGATGCGATAGAAGAAGAGAGATGTAGAGAAAAAAAGTGTTGAATGAGTGTATGAAACTTAAGGATATCCAAATATAATTGTTGATATTTTATAGGTTGTAAGTGAATGAAAACTTTGAAGTTACAAGAAAAATATTTAGCCAGTAAGCTTGCAGTAAATTCTTGGAACACTTTATTGCATAATATAGAATATATATGAGAATCTAATCCATGTAATTAATCTTCATGCTATATGAAGTCTCATGGAAGATCACATACATTAATGTCCCTGGGTGATTCAATTTTTCATATTGTTTAAAATCCCATCCCTTCCCAGTTTACCCTTGGAGACCTCAACGACCGATTTCCCTTTTTCATATTGTTTAAAATACCTTCCCAGTTCACCCTTGTAGACCTCAATGACCTCTTTCCCTTTGTTATTGGCGCTATATTCAAATTCAAAAGCTCCTCTTTGTTTTTAGTTGCAACACTTGATCTCAAGATACACATAAAAGCCAAAAAACCATCTTTACTAAATTCCCAAAGTTTGAAATCAGTGTCATGATAAAAAACATGAAGAGGCTCTTCATTCACCACATGACCACGATCTTGCAAACAAGCAATTTCAACACAATCAACGAAGAAACTAAATGCACGCACAGAAGCATATGCACTACCTTGATCATCATGAGCATTATTAGATGGATGAATGAACTCGACAAACGTATTTGCCAATGTACCAATTCTCATGCCATCTATAAGTTGTTTGGTAGATACTGACATGCGAGTAGCCCTTATGCGGCATGCATTTAGCTCTGGTAACATAAAACGAGACCTCCCGGGTAAATGGCCTAGTCTCTTCAAGGTTTCATGTGTCAATGCTTCAATATTTGGACGCACCTTGTTCCACATGCCTGGTTCACTATCCTCTACTAAGTACCCTGTAACCAATCATTTCACAAGTTAGCTATAATGATACATGTATATTAAATAACCAGGGATTGATGAAAATTGCTAACATATAGTAGGATTTAACTTAGTTAAGATAAATATAAACAAACTTAATCGTGTTCTAAATAGTGGAAATATACATGTTTTTTTTTTTTTTTTTTTTGTGTGGGGGTATATATAAGCTATTTTCTTTATTCATAAATTAAAAGTGCATTATATTTTTTTTGCTAGTACAAGGAAATAAACTTAGACAAATTTATTTGAAATTAGGTCAATAAAATATAAAGACATCGCTTGTGTGTGAGAGAGAGAGAGAGTTGTGTGTTTGAACTAAATGTATATTAAGAGTATAAAAGCCTATATAAATTAATTATTCAATATAATGAACCTAAAAAAAATTATTCTCTTATATTTAGGACCAGAGGGAGTATATGAAATCGACAGAGATGAAATTAAATTAAACTAAACAAATAGAGTAATTTCTTATAAATTTTTTGAATGTAGTAATTCGATTCAATAGAACATATAATACATTCGTTCATAATCTTTAGTCATTTAATTTTCTTTTTATATTTGTTCAAAAAATTCGACAATTTTAAGAAATCAAGACACAATTAATAATTTTGCCACCTTAATTGTCTAAATGTAATCTTATTCTACTCCATCCGATCTCAATTATAAACAACTTTTCAATTTTTAGGTTAATTAAATAAATGATGTACATGGTCTATAATCGAGGCCATATACATAATTTATTCAATGAATCTAACAAGTCAAAAGTTGCTAGACCGGAGGGAGTATTACTTCTTAACATGCGTGCTCAAACCATAAAAGACCAAAAAAAATAGAGACGAAAGAAAATCACAAAGAAAGTACTTTACCTGGTCCATTATTATTGATATCCTTATAATGAGAAAATTGGATAAACACCTCAACAAAGGTATTTATGAGTTCTGGTTGGCAACTCATAGGAAATTGAAGGCCGTATAAAAGACCAGGTAGGGCAAAGACAAAAGCACGCTTGGAGATTCGAACAACAAAAGTGTCTTTTGCAAGAGGCCACACAAATCCTTCAACACAACAAAAAGTGGCATGTAGGAGACAATTAAGGTGTAATGCAAGGTTTACTGAAAATCGCCCAAAACTCAACTGTGTTGATGTTTGTCCAACATCATAGTCCATCAAGATTAACGCACTCGCTTGGCAAGCCAAAAGAGTAGTTATGCATCCATTTCGAATTTGTTGTATATTTTCTTGTAATGTTGGCATGACTTGTACACTGCAAAATATGTTCTACACGAGGAAATTTTGAAACAAAATTAGAGGAGAAAAAAGAATAAATATTAAATATAAAATTAAATCAAATTAAACAATCAATATGGAGATTAGCAAACACACATACACATACACGAGGAATATATTGACCACTATTTAAACTATATTTTTGATCAGCAATCAATATGGAGATTAGCAAACACACATACACACAAATAAAATAAAAGATAAAGCTTTGAACATCGATAAAAGTAAAACGACATAAATTGTAAGGATTAGATGAGCATATACCTCGTCTGTCTCTAAAGAAATATAGGACAAAGAGCAAGAAAGAGTATATATATGATATATAAAGAGGGTTATGTGTTTCTGGACATGACTGTTTAACCGTGAGTGAGTCATATAATGATGTGCAATGTACAGTAACTGTTCATAATGAGTTGGCAATGACTCAATGCATAATCTTTTGCGCGTATAATTAATTTAATACTAAAAATATATATAAATTGATTATTTAAATAAGAATATTAGTATATGAAAATAATAGGTAATTATTCAATAAAAATATTCATACAGAAAAATATTTATGAATTTAATTATTCTCTTGAAAGAATGAATTTAATATTTTTACTTATATAAATTTCATATAGAATATTCTATGTTTTTTATATGTAAAAAATACATGTTGGTTTTTGTATACAACTTTACTAATGATTAATCTCAATAGGAGAACCTGATTAACAACATTTTTGTTGGATCTCCCCTTTCCACCGTTATTTTTTCAATCACAAAATTCAAATTTGAGACTTTATTTTAAGAGGACCCATTGCTACAGAAACCAATGTGTTGAATAACTAAGTGTTAGAAAAAATACCATTTTTTCCAAGAAATATCCTTAATCAAGGTTTTAAATATAGATAGATATGCAATTTCAGTCAAGGCTACAAGCCTACAACATCAGGATTTTTGATGTTGTCGCCGCCACAATATGATTATGATAAATGTTGCATATACCACTTTTGATAGTGAATATCCATAATTTTTCAAGGATTGCGATCTTTAAAACTTCTACCGATATTTAAAATGTTGTCCTTGATCAACAATCAATATGAAGTTTAGCAAACATACGTATACACACACATAAAATAGAAGATATAGAGCTTTAAATATTGACAAAAGTAAATCGACTGAAATTATAAGGATCAGATGAGCAAGAAAATACAAACAGTATATAAAAATGTTCCAGTTTTTAAAGATATACTTATGAGCAAGTAAAAGTAACGGTGGAGGATGAAAGCAGAAGTATATAGATTATATAAAGGGCTCATGTGTTTAAGTGTAAGGACATGAGCGTGAGCGTAAAAATGACCCTTGCAATATGCAGCTGCCACTTTTGATTGTACTTTGTTTGAGTGTATAAAGAAATAAAAGGGGTCATATGTTTTTAAACATGACTTTTGAATTTTGAGTGACTGAAATAATGATATAACTATCAATATTGAGTTGGATTTTTTTTTTTTAAAGAAACAACTCAATACATTTCATTAGCTAAAAGATGTCAAATACATGACAATACATTATCATAAGTATTGGGGCTGAGATCAGATGGGGCTACCCTCGCTAATTCTTGAGCAATCCCACTAGCTTGTCTCCCATTAAACTCGACATGAAAGTTTTGAAACATATCCTGAAACAGCCCTGACATGAGAGTTTTGAAACATATCCTAAAACATATCCAAGCTCACTATCATCATCTACTACTTATACGGGCTCTAGTGGGAAAACAGCCCCGACATACACGCCAAAGAAGATTCTTAATCTTGGAAGGAACCTTTAACTTCCATATTAGCTGCCATCGACCTGGTACATGTAAATGAAAATTATCTGCAATTTCCGTGACACAAATTTTACAGGCACTGCGCATTGAGTACATACCATTCTTTTCTGCTTTCCAAATTAATTTATCTTCAGTAACCAAAGGTTGTAACAATGTATTTAGAATCAACTAAACAATATTATGATCAAACATATTATAGATTAGTGGAGCATTCCATACTTTGTGATGTTGCTCAATAATGTCCTTCACCTTTTAATGAGAAAATGGCGGAAAGATGAGATTGTTATCTGCACATGGCAATCCATCGTTAAGCCATGGTGTACCAAACACATGAATGTTATCACTTGTATCTATACGCCATCTTGCCCCTATTTTCACAACCATTTTTGCACTGAAAATACTTCAATAATGAGTTGGAAATTAGTGAGTATACATTTTTTTGTCAAGTATTAAATTAATATTCAAAATATAAACTCCATTATTTTTTTTTTGTCAAATAGTCTAGTGGTTAGAAATCATATTTTTTCAAGGTGAATAAGTGGGGTGTCTGGGGTTCAAACCCCGAACCCTGCATATAACAATGCATGTTTGTGTCAACGGACTAAAATCTATTATTTAAATAAGAAATCTTTTAGTAGCAAATAATAGGTAATTATTTAATTAAAATAGTCATAAAGAAAAGTATTTATGAATTTAATCTTATACCTCATATAAATTGCATATAATATTTTTCTTAAACAACTTTGTATATATCCAAATTAAAATAACCATTTAATATACGTATATATATCCTTCATTTAAAATTTTATTTATAATTATCTCATTTTATTTAATAAAAAAATTAATTTTCTATACTTGTATATAAATATGACACCAACTTCAGGCAGATAAAAACTTTTGGGATAACTTTTTTTAAAGAAGCTAAACTAGTCTACCTAAATTGACACCGGAGGGAATCGAATCTGAAACCTCGAGGAGGAGCACACCCCCAGGTTCCCAAGCCAATACCACCAGGCCAACCCAAGTGGGTTTTTTGGGATAACTTACTTCTTTAAATTTCATCATTCCATTTATTTAAACTATTTTATTTATAATTGTACTTATTTACCTAAGATAAGAGAAATAATGAACTTTTTTTAGAACAGACATGCAGATGCATTATTGGTGATTAAATGAGACTAATTTAGTGATGGTTATATCCTGGAGTTTATCTCAATCATATACTATATCATAACAAATATAAACCGTAATATATATATGCAAATGACCCTTGATTATTTTACATACAAACTATCAACGAAATTAAATCATCTACAAGAGATTAAAAATGTATAACAAAGTCCTCTTTGTTCTCTTGAAGTAGATACACTGATTCAAATTTGGGACACGTTACAAGCTACCATGAGATCCCAGATAGTAGTATTTTCTCATTCTCATAGTAACTAAACAAGCTTTATTATACAAACAAACCTTTAAACTTGATCATAGTACAAAACAGGTATAGAAAAGAAATAGTAAAAAGTAAAAACTATTTTTTTTTGTGAGTTATCATTATGCTGAATTGGGTGCAACTCCTGGATGCACCTTATTCTTACCAATAACACTAGAACTTGAACTTGCCTGCACCTTTCTATTTTGATCATTACCACTCATCTTGCCTCTTTTTACATTTTCATCCTCCATTACTTTCATCTTTTCCTTCAGCCTCTTCTGCATAACAAAAATTTCAGCTGAACGTGCACCAATGGAAGACATGTTATAGTTACTTGACTAATAATTAATTATAGTAATTAGACTGAATTGAACTAAAAGCTCTGCCAAAATAATGTTCCCAAAGATGGAATTTATAGGAGTTGGGATTAGAAGTAGATACTGTAGTGATCAGTATGTGGAACATGCAGCATGCTAATTAATGTAGATATGGTTTGTGGTTTTGCTTTACAACCATGCATGCATTGGTGTTTATTTAATTAATTGAACAAAAAAAATATAATGTCTTGTTGCCATAGTGCCAGTATATTATGGAAATTAAAATTTGGTTTGTGCGTGCAGCATCATGTGTTCAAACCCTTAACTAAATATATGTTACAGTTTGTATTATACACAAACACATATACACCACACAAATATATACATTAATATGGTGACCGGTTTAGAGCACAGAAGAAGTGGATGTTAATACAATTATAAAATGACTGAAGTGGGCTTCATGGTTAACTAAAGGTGTTAATTGCTATCTTAACATAAACATATAAATTAAATCATCAATTAATATTATTGATGCTAAGATGACAAGTCAGCTTTGATTCCTTGAGTGGGAGGAGTGGCTTCACAGGCTCGGACATACTACGTTGCTTGCTGCTTATTAAATTATTTGCGAATAACTTATATTGGAATAGCTTTTGACATGGATTGAACTTTGAATTGTGTAGTATATGTCAAATCCAATGCCCACAGAGGTGTTTTCTTGTGATTAATTTGATTTTTTTTTTTGGGTGTAGAAAAAGAGGGCCAAAGCCCTAATCTGAATTTTATGTACATTAATATAACATTATGTGTGTGTATATATATATATATATATATTTACTACAATAGACCCACCTTTTTTCATGAAGGTCTATTTTAGTAAGCTGCACCTTTTTTTTTTGACAAAAATACCTATATTTTTGTTTTTTGTGAAAGAGAAAAGGAAGGGACAAATATGTAATTCTGTTTTTGTAATTAATGTTTTGATTTTTTTTTCCTGAAATCATTAATGTTTTTTATCTCCTTTTTGTTGTTCTAGTCTCTCTCTCTTCTCTCCCTTTCAAGTTGTCGTTTTTCTATTCTTTTTCCATTATTTTTTATGGACTTTTTTTTTTTTTTGAAGAGACTAAGATGGATTATATTATCAACACAAAATATCCTTCCAAGCACAAGATGAGCCAAGAAGGAACAAAAGAATCTACACAATATTTACAAAAGGCAAAAGAAAAACAACAAAAAGAATGACGAAAGAAAAATAGCTAATCGTAGCCCAACATTACGAGGGGACTAAGCCACCAACCATGGTAATTTAAGGAGATCTGAACATTTTTCTCCTTCAACCACGAGAAAGAAAGTAACTTTATTTTGTCCACAATCCGCATAATTGAGCATTCTTTATCATTGAAAATTATGTTATTTCATTCTTTATTTTTCATGGACTATCTAATTAGCATTGCCACCTTCAACACAATTATGTATGTATGTATGTATGTAGAGTTCCAAATTCAACTCTTATTGATTAAAAAATATACACATATCAAACCTCTCTTTGAATATTAATTAAATATATTAAAAGAGTATAACATTATTCCCTCTTCTATGCTTGTTTTAAAAAAGATGATATAATGTGAAACTATATAACACTTATACAAACTAAACTAATATATTTTGCATGATGCAAAAAATAGCCAATCTAATCGTTAAATCGTGTTATACTATCTTTGTGACCATCAAATTCCAAGTAATTTAGGTACATTCACATGCAAATGCGGATGCAGGATTGATATGAAAGAGATTAATTTATCACTGTATAATATATATATTAACCAAAGCTAGTATTATACGTATACCATTCTTTGGTCATTGAATTTGCAGCCAAACATGATTTCTACTGAGTTTCGTGTCCACCTGGGTCAAGATAATGTTTCTAAACAAAAATATTGGTCCTTTAGTTTCTGTCTTAAGTTTTTACATATTACTACATACCCATTACATATATACACTGCCTCTCTAAACTAAAATACAAGTCATTTTCTATGCTAATCGTCCATCTACTTTTAAACAAATATGGTGATATATGTACATCTCATTTTTTTTTAATTTACATCCATATATATCACTCTTTTTATTATATTATCGATCTATTATATTTATCACACCACTCTTTTTTTTTCCTTCGTCCTAGGTGTATATGTTGGAAATATTAATAAAAAATAGATTTTGGATGGTTAGGAAAGAATAGAAAAGGTTTTGGCTTATCCTAAGCATAGATTTTTATGATTGTCTATCTTAAAAGGATTTTAATGAATTGGATCTCAAATAAGGATGAGGTAAGCTCCATTGCGAAGCACATATTTATTTCATGCTAATGTGATGATTCTTGAAAATAAATAAAGCAAATATATATAGTCATATTTACTAATGAAATAAAAAAGCATAGCTCTTGAATTTGCAGGTCAAGAAGCATAATAGTTGAAAGAGTTTGTGTGAATGGCATACCTTTGTTGAGGAGATCCACACTTTCTAAATATTTTGTGATCACAAGCTATACGTCATGTGACTAATAATAGTGTCTAGAAGAGATGACACAAATCCTTTTGCGAAAAGAATAAAAAATAATGTTATCTCACTATATGAGAAGTGAGAAAAGAAAAAAAAAACTTAAGATCCTTATGTGAAAGGATTAACCAGGAAAGTTGTCCTGGATACGTCGAGGGGGATGAATTAAAGCCTTAAGTGGAGGAAAATATGGTTGATACCCAATTTGTGGTCAAACGAAGCCATATAAATACTCCTATATGCACTACATTTTTTTATCCCTATGGCGTGTGGTAGTGCTTAATGTGAGGTTGAGCTTTTAGATCTTAAATGAGTTCATAGCCCTTGTTTTTGGGGGTGGTCCTTATGAGACGGACTTGATGGCTCGCCGCTTGTTAAATTCGAGGTTGAACATTTTTTTTATGTTCTTAATAAATTCATAGCCTTTTATGGTGGTGCTTTTGAGACGCACTTGATGAATTTACCTACTTGAGTGTGAAGGCTTAGACCACCTTCTATGAAAGACTTGGGCAATCTTTCTAGAGCACTCATGAGCGATCCAAGGTGATAAAGGTTTTAATTATGACCGAATTAATTATCGAGGGGCTATACAATTTTAAAGGTAAAAGTGCGTGTTGTGGGGGTCTCATCTAAAATCTATTAAGTTCAAGAGTAATTTCACTTTATAGATTTAAGATGTTGCCTCATTTCACTACGTGTTAATTCAATCCTCGTGACATTAACACTTAAGCATGAAAAAACCTTTTCTTGCCCAGAGTTCTATTACTTTCCATGTCCAAATTTCTATTCATTTACAGTGTCTTTCTTTGATTGCCATTAGTGGGAGATTGTAGGATTTAATGACAATCAAGTGACATTATTCCCACAACTATTTATTTTCTTACCATGATTGGACCAATTCCTATGGATATTTTCCTAAGCTAAAATCCTAAATGTCCTTCCCTTTGTCATTGCCGTCAGTATTAAAATGATGATACTATTTATTGTGTTAATGGATCGAGTGCAACGGGAAGGTAACCGTTGGAAAATATGGAATGCTCCAGCTTGGTTTGATATCTTTGTATCTTGGTATATAATAATAGACACACGAGAATGGTAGAACATGGAAAAAGTGTAGTTGGATATCGAGCTCATTGCTATCTATTCCATTCTTAATATTCTTTGTATTCTGGGTATTGTTTGTGAAGCTCCATCGTGTTTTGCCTCGAGTGCACGAGCTCAAACACGCAGTTGTGTAAACTTTAAAGAACAAAATCGGATATTAGGTTGCACCGGAGGTCCACCAGAAATTTGCTTTCAAGGCAGCGGTTTTAGCCACGGCACAACAACTTTTTTCTATCTTTTCCTAACTCTCTCAACTCTAATTCACTCTTAATATTTCCAACAGTATATACCCCAACAGGGTGTACACAAAACATTTTCCATTTTTAATTTTAGAAACTATAGACAAGAAATTGCATGGGCCATTTCATTCCAACAGCAAAACCTTGAGTGGTAACCTCCAACATGTAGGTTTTTCCAAGACCTACGTTCGTGACTCGGGAAAAAAATTTCCGCGTATTATCACTGCGTAATTAAGATCAATTGAAAGTCTGTAAATCATGTTGAGGATTCCTCAACAGCTTTCCTCTCAATTCTCTACACTATCATTTATTAAGTTAATTAATATCAATTCCTTTAAATCAAATAAATGATATGTAAAGAAAATGTGTAAAATGAAGAATTCTGTCATTAAAACGTAACAAACATGTAAAAAATCAAGTGATTTTACTCATAAAAAAAAAATCCAAGAGATATAAAAAAAGGTTAATTAAGTAAATGGTTCTTATAAATATTCAGAATTTTGTTTTTAGTCCCTACAAAATAAAATCACACTTTTTAGTCCTTGTAAAAATTTTTGTCATTATTTTTAGTCCTTGTAAAATTTTCTATCAACATTTAGTCCCTGTAAAAAATTTACGTCCAAATTTTTTGTCCCTAAAGTACTAAAGAAAAATGTCACAGGGACTAAAAAGTTTGACTTTATTTTTTAAGGACTAAAAACAAAATTATGAATATTATAGGAACCATTTACTTAATTAATCCAAAAAAAAAATTATTATTTTTTTAAACGGGGTGCCAAGGCTCCCCCTTGCACTCCCTGGTTCCATTGCGTGCATATGAATAAAGGTAAATAATCTTATTTTGGAAAACCTCTCATTCAAAAATCGACTTCGATGTCAAAGTGTTTATAGGTAGGCTAGCCTCTCTTTTTTAGTGTAAATCAAGTATGTATCATCTGCATGCAACTTGTGTAGATTAATCCTTCGAGCCTTGTAGAACACAAATGTGCGACAACTCTCTCTAAGAGTTTTAACAATGTTGCACTCACAAGATTGAATTCGAACACAAGATCTTGGTTAAGCTAGAAGAGACTTGCGTCATCTCATCTAAGCACTCTTGGGTGGCAGATTAACACCTTTGGTTAGCTCAATCACCGTCTTACGGCGCCTGCAACGGTTGATCCAAGTCCACCGGTGTGATGGTTTTTTGGACTTGATTTGGTGTGAGTAGCGGGTGATAGGTGTTTGGATTTTATTTATGTGGCCATTTACAATGGAGTTGTGAAATTTTGGCTCAACTTTTGGTTTATGTTGGTTTGTGAGGGTTTAGCTTGGTTTTGGTGTTTGAGGTTTATTTTCTCATTGATGTTTAAGATGTATTGTGTATGCATTTTTTTTTAGGTGTTCCGCTTTTATACAATACCATTTTACTTTGTAATTTCTGTTTTACCGGTCCATGTTCATCTTATGTAGGGACTTGGTTATTAATAAATTTTGTCGTTTAAAAAATCCATAATTCAATGATGGGGTAGTAGTATGGACAGTGCATACGGTTTACTTAATGACCACTAATTGTGGAATATGCTAATTTGCTTTTGTATTACGATTAATTTTTTTCCAAAAGTTAAGCACTAATGGACTGATAGATTATCATCATAAAATAATAAAGGAGTTGCATAATGGAATTTAGCCACCAACTATACGTTAGCAAAGCCTTGCAATGGCAAAACAATGAGTTTAATAGGAGCTTATCTTTCAATCCTACACTTATATTGCATGGTTTATATTATCCTCCTTCATTTATTTTTATTCCATGACCATTATAAAAAATTCTACAACAATGGATATCCCTACTAGGCAACTTATCTAAGATTTGATTGGATATATAGTTATTTTATGTCATTGTCACGCTAAAGACTAGGAAGTCAAGTCAACTTTGGGTGTGCACAAAGGATAAGACTTTATCCATCGAAAAAACTAGAGGTAAAAGATAATTTTTTTGTTGATAAATAAATTTTTAAACTTATAAAATATTGAATATACTATTTTTAAGATTGTATTTTTATATTTGGCTTCTTAACTTGTATTATAAAAGCTTAACATTTCCAATAAAATAATTTGAAGATATTGCCTATTAATCTCCAAATTATTAATGGTCGTGATCAATAATATAGTCATGACCTTTGAAAATTTGAAGATCAATGGTTGAAATGTCCTCAAAAGTTCTTTTTTCCAACAGAGAGAATCCACTTAGGAGCATAAGTCGTGAAATAAATTGAATTGGATCATATTAAATGTTTTGTCCCGGACCCTAAAAATTATGTTGAGTTTTTGATTATGTGTTGACTTCGTTTTGGGCAAGATGTTGTACCAGATATTCTATGTAAGTACGACAGTTTATCTTAAGGTGAAGTGTTTTGTTACACATTCTTGAAAGATTGTATTTTCGCGTGAGATATTAGAAGGTTTGATTGAAGATTATATTCATCTAACTTGTTTTCCAAGAAGCGTGTGTTCTAGAAGCTTGCATATGTCGGTGATATCGTGTCATGTTTTTGAAGTAAATGTCCTAAACATATTTGAAAATAATATATTGCTTCTAGAAGATTGTAGCTAAGAATATAATATTGGTCAACTGTATTTGTTTAGCCCTAGTAAAGAAAAAACACATGCTTACTAGCTATGTAAGGAAGACTCAAACCCTTGTGAAGATCATCGAAGTCGTCATTTGAAGAAGAGTCTTTTAAGGTTTTGTGTCTATTGTTATTTGTATACCTCTCTATGTTCAGCCTTGATACATAGAGCTGATTTGTTTAGTTGAGTTGTAAGTTGTTATTTGTATACCACTTTAGTGCATCTTGCAAAAGTTAGGTTGTGTATTGGAGTTGTTCTCATATTTGATTGTAATTGCGATTGATTCAATCACTGAGATTGTTGTTGAGAGAAAGTGAGATGGGCCTCATATCTAGGGGGTCTTAGATAGAAATTCACGGGTAATGTTAGTTGAAAAGGCGGTGAACAAGGTTTGTTCACATAAGACTATGAACTAATACTATTAAGATTGAATGTCATTTCTTGGCATGGATGCCTTCAGATGTAGGAGACGTTACACCGAACTGAGTTACCAAACCTCTTGTGTCATTCTTTATTGCGCTTTACTTTATTTTAGTTCATTGTTTATTGTGCTACATTATGCTACATGTTATCTAGGACATCACTCTTGTCAAACCTATTGTCTTAGACATCAGGTAGGACATCTGTTCAACAAGTACCAGAATTTCAAATCACTTTAGTAAAAATAAAAGTTAATTTTTTAATCAATTTCAGTGCAATATTTAAAAATGGTTCAAAATTGGTTTACATTTATAAACTGATTTAATATTATGAATGAGTTTTAAAATTGGCTTTAAAACTTATTTTTTGGTTTTTAATTATCAGCCTCTCTTCCTCCCATCTCGATCCCCCTCCTCTCTCCATTGAAAATTTGGTTTAGGGTTCTTTGTTTATGAGGCTAGGGATTTACAATTCATTTGTCTCTGAGGCTAGGGATTTACAATTCTTTATTGTGCTTGGGGTTGGCATTTATTTTCAAAATAAAATGTGGTTTTGAGCTTTGGTTATAGTGATTTAGTTCAATTTTAAAATAGTTCGTTCAAAGGTTTAATACAGTATGGTTCAATTTTTTATTAATATATATATAGTCTCCATGGTAATTCTTGGAGACTATTCTTGTTCAGAAAAAAATCTTGGATACTATTTATATTAATAAAATTTTCTTTTTCTTTTTTTAAAAAACAAAATGGGTCATGTTAACTTGTGTCCTAAGGGCACATGTTAAGCAACCCAAAAATAGAAATATTCCCTTAAGATTTGTGCATTCAATTAATTAACAGTTAAAAAGTTAGATTCAATGCGCAAATTCCAACAAAAAGTTTCTACATTTGACTCATTAACTTGTGCCTTGAGGGCACAAGTTAGGATTTCCCAAAACAAAATAATAGACTAACAAACTGATAGATTAATAATTTTTTTTATTAAAGAGAGACCAATAAGATTAAGGAAAATTTTATGGTGAAGTCATGAGAATGACTTTTTTGGTGAAGTTAACCCTATGACCAATCATTGAGCATAATATCTTGCTTAATTAAAATTCATCTTTTCCAAAATTTACATTCTCGAACCCTAAAACTGTTTCTCTTCAAAATTCATCTGCTTAATCAAATTTCTTTCTCTCCAAAGTTCATTATGTTGTAATTTTGCATGTCATATGTTCCAAGCTGGTGTTATGTTGTAATGAACATAAGCTATGTTGAGGCTTTTAGCTATCGGTGCTAACTAAACAGTACCATAATCATAGAAAATTCAATCAGGTTTTGATGTTTTGAGAATCTCAATAACATCATCTTTAAGACCTTGATAAGCTAGTTCAAGGAATTTGTTCATGTTTAGTGGAATGTCCATAGTGTTTTATGCACCTTATGGGAATTGTTCTACGTGCGGTAAAGGCAACCTTACTAATTTGATAAATGGTTCAATGATTTTGGGTGTTTTTGACAAATGAGGGAGATAAAAAAACAAAATGACTTTTTCAAAAAAATCAGTTTTCTGACTTCACCATAGAAGCGCGCTAAGATTAAATGTTGTGAACTAACCTCATGCTTTTGAAAATATGATTTCAAATGATATCTTTTTCGGTAGAATGATATCGTATTTAAATTATATTTTACCTTAATAGCTTAAATATGAAGAAATTTTTTTGATGCAGTCTTGTAGCTTAAATATGTAGACAATTAAATTATTAAAAAGAATGACAATTTGTTCTTTAACGCAAGATTTAAAATCTAATATAACAATATATTAATAAAATATATTATTTATAAATATTTACTTAAGTAGGACTATTTTTTTTTTGGTGGACCGTATGATGATGTTTTAGTTGAATAGTCTTTAAATAAAGCTTTGACTAAATTGTAGAGTCATGCTAAAAAGTAACAAGCGCCCTTAAGTAATATACTGGATTTGTCTAACATGTGTTTATTGCACATGTTAAGATATCTAAAAGTAGTAATTTTTCATTGAAAACAATAATTATTTATTAAAAAACTACATATTTAATATAAAATGTATAAGTTACAAGTCAAAGTTACCACATTAAACTTTTTAACATGTGCAAATTTGCACATGATAGAAAAACCATTTCTTGAAAACCAAACAATTGAAGATTTTGATAAAGTTGACAAACTAACATCTAATGTTAGAAGTTACGTTGAATGTCTAAAGCTCCTAATGAAACTTTAATTGATAGGAGGCATACATGTACCTGTAGATGACAAAAATATATCTAATAATCATGTACCTGATCTTGATGATTCAGTTGAAGAGGCTCAAAGTTTTTCAGATATATCCCCTCCACATGAGTATATGATGATCAATGATGGTGGAGAGTCAAAGCACTAAAAAATTATCATTCCAACCTTTGAATGTGAACACACACACACTTTAATTCAACCAGTGTCTGAAAATAGCAATTGTTTTTATGATTGGGTTTAGTTGTTCCCCCTAAATAAGATCATACAAGTATTTAACAAGTCTTCCATAAGAGTCTTTTAGAGTGTTTAATCAGTAGAATTGAACTTAATCATATTTGTCTCTTGATTTTCCTCCATTTAAAATACAGAAGTCGAACTAGCCGGACTTTGATATCATTATTTGATCATAAGGGAGGATCGAAGAATCATTGTATTGGAAAGAGTAACCAAATTAAAAATAATTCGACACAACATCTTAACTTAAAATCTTAAGATATCAACTTTATGAATTCTCTCACATGTATAAAGTTTAACACTCATTTTTCCATCTAATATGAAACTCGATCATACACACATTTATCCAACAAGCACTAAACTAATGAGTTATTTTAAATATTGTTTTATTAGTAGTCTTTTTGGCTTCTGCAAGGTTGTCTATAATCTGACTTCTTTTTTAAGTTGTTATTTTTGTTTGTGTTCAAGAAGCGTATTTTAGTGTTTAATATCCTAGTAGCATAACGAATTAGTCGAGAGAAAAAAATCATGAATCATTATATCCCATGCTATGTTTTACGATGCATTTTTCTTTAATAAGTTGATGAAAATCTATCGATTTAATCATTAACATTTTCATAGCTTGGACAACATTGACAGATTTTATGTAGTTTAACCCGGCACTAAAATTATTATTTTTACCTACTAGTAAATACTATATAAACTTCTTCTTTTTTAACTTTTGATTCATTCTATTGAAAAGATATTTATAAAGAACTTTCATAATGAATGAATTTTTTACAACAAAAGATACAAGAATAATTAAATCACTTATGACGAATAATTAAAAATCATAACTTTATTGATTCACTTATGACGCCAAATATCTTAAGACCAACCCTCACTTTAACGATCACGTTATATTTTATAGTTTAATGACTAAAGTGAAGAGGAAGTAATAGTGTTATACTCTCTCGTTTCTAAACACATGTGACAGTTTTACTATGTATATTATTCAAACCTAGGTAAATTGACATTGGGAAGAAAATCGAACATGCGACTTCGAGCAGGAGCATACTCTAAAATTGACAAATGTTGTTTGATTTGTCTCAATATTTTCAAGAATCAAATTTTTATTTGTTTATCATGGATAATTAAAGTTACCAGTGATTTAAGTTATTCATTGGTATTTACTCAAAAAATAAATAAAAATTATTCATTGGTATGTTTAAAGTGATACGGGGTATGTACTTGGAAGAGAACTTATTCATTGGTTTATTCATTTTTTCAAGGTGGTACACTACATGCAAATTGCAGGCATAGTTTTTTTTTTTAAAATATTATTTATGAGTGTTTTGTCTTTTTCAAGGTGGTAAGTGTCTTAGGTTTTGTTTACGAGTTTGGATAAGGGAAGGGAGAGTTTGAAAAAGAAAAAAAAAAGTAAGTGGAAGAAATAGAGAATGTATAAAACCCTCCTCATTTGATATGAGGGAACTGAAAAATTGTAATGGATGAGGAGTTTGAAAGGGTCTTTATGAATTATTCAAATTTAATCTACATTGAAACATAAAAAAATAATTTTTTTCACACAATTACGATATGTGTGGCAAAAAGTGAAACTCATCCAAAGAAAAAGGATGATGGTGCTGTGAAACTACTAAAATATCTCTATCACATGGGTGTACAAATGTAAAAAATGGTTGGTCAATCTATAATTATTCCAAGTATTTTGAAATTCTAAAAAAATAACTATTGAAATATCGTCATGACATGAATGTTGAATCATGATCCTCGATGTTTCGTTTTTCATAGTCAAAGTTGGCTATCAGTAAAGAGCACGTATTCTTCCAAAATAAATACCGTCCACTTCCTTTGACTGGCTACACTATTGACTATACTAGTGTGCAATATTTGCCTACTTCACGATTTGGTTGAACAGCCATCGTGCTTTAACAAATATTTTCTGAACGGCCAATTGTCTTTATAATAATTTAAAAACCTATACATATATTATATGATGATATATATGGTTGAATATTTGCATGTATATGCAATTTTTTTCCCGTGTAACAATTAAACTTATATTATACTACTATACTACTTGCCCCAAAAAAAATCATAAACATAAACCAACGTGTGTTTCAGTTTTTTAATTATTGTGGGGATGCATGAACCGTGCATATTACATTTATCAGAAAAATTCGAAAGTATATTATGAGGAAAAAGATAAATTTGGTAATCATATAAATCAACGCAATTGGTAGTTGTTGTACATTTTGAAGCAGCCAAGACAAAAACATCATTTTCCTTAGTTTTCCATCCACTTCACTACATATATATAGTACATTGTTAGGTTGCACCTACACACATGATTTGTTAGATTATACATCATCATATTAGGCATAGCTACCATGACAGTTGATATCTCCAAGGTCTTCCAAAAACTTTGCAACAAAATTGCAATCTTACTAATATTCGTGTTAGTAGAACTTATCATCTTCATTTGGAAACTAACATCAGATACACAATCAATCACAACTCGCCAATACATCAAATTCATCGAAGAAAAGAACCCTACGATTCGTTACAACAAAAAGTTGAATTCGCACGGGGATTGTAGCGTGTGCTTATCGGAATTCAAAGAAGGAGAGAAAGTTCGGAGGTTGAAATGCAAACACACGTTTCATAAGGATTGTTTGGATAAATGGTTGCAAGATTATTTTGCTACATGTCCACTTTGTAGGGAACAAGTTTTACCAGATAATGTTGTGTTAAAACATCGTCAGCAACGAAATCAACAGAGTAATATTGAAGGGAATGATGAAAATCTTCCCTATGTGTTGTTCTTGTTACGTGGTGGTAATACCAGTCACTTACGTAGATATGTCTGAGATTCAAATTTGTCTCTGATTAAGATTTACGTAGCTAGCTAGTTAGCTAAAAAAATTGTTAGTTTTCTTCCTACAACTAATTTTATTCTTCTTCTTTTTTGTAAAATGGGGCTTGTTCATCCTCTTTCTGGGTTCAATTCCCTATTCTTTTGCACATATATAGGATGATGATACAATATATCTTTATTAATTCATTAATTAAGGAACATTATTCTGTACAACTTTTTTTTTTTTTTAAGAAAATTATTTTGTACAACTTGTATCGGGGTTTTACTATTTAGTGGTAAGTAAAATTTTCATGTTTATTCGATCATTTATTTTGATTGTCTTACTCTTCTCCCTTGCAATTGACACTGATCTGACCTTATCTTTATATAACGCTGCGTTTATTGATATAGGAGTAGGAATGGTACACGGACATCCCCTTTTGTACACATATCATACCTACTATACATAAGATACCTCATTAATCACGCTAAAAAATATAATTGATTTGGTTGAGTAAATTGTTAATTCAAACTCATTTCGTAAAAGATAATGTATATTATATATATGGGTTGTGGTTCGAACCTCGTACACCTCATTTATTCACTTTAAGGTGAATTTCTCCACCTAATAGATAAAATACTTTTGCTATTTATATATGATTATTGTTAAATTAAGTTAGTTCAAAGAATAAAGGTGTCCAACATGGGATGCAGATCCCCTCCAGCAAAATTTTCAACGGAGAGAGTGCATTGGACATCAAAATCATTCAATTACTTCAATATCATAGACCATGCATGGAGCAGTGGACAATAAATGACTTAGATCTCACTGAACTCTACAGTTACAGAAGAGAATATGCTCCCGTCCAACATATATATTCAATGGTATATATACACAATGTTCTTCTGTTTCACTGTATGTGATATTTAAAATAATGTATAAATGGTTCACTATGTTATTTTCTAAAACAAAATAACGTGTTAAGATTAAATTATACCTACAAAAATGTAAGAAAAAAAAATCACTAGAGTGGTAGTCAATAGATGAAAAAAACTATTTAAAATAAATGAAAGTATTATTAAAAAAAAATTGTATCAATATTTAAAAGTAACGAGTAATGTGAGATAGAAAAATATTTCAAATATATTTTTCTTTCGAATCCACCTTAATTAGGATCTTTGATTCTTTAATGAATTTAATCGACACGACAAGCTGACGAAAGATATAAATAGTACATTTATTGATTTGATTTCGAAGGTTGAGAGTCCCCAATGTTTATCGGATTTTCGACCCATTTCTTTGGTGAATTGTTTATACAAGATTTTGTCGAAAGTCTTAGCTAATCGGTTACGTAATATTATTGGAGGAGTTATTTCTAAGTCGCAATCGGCGTTTGTGCATGGTTGCCAAATTCTTGATGGTCTTTTGATAGCTAATGAGTTGGTGGATGATGCCCGCAAACGTAAGAAAGACCTCTTATTATTCAAGGTGGATTTTGAAAAAGCATATGACTTTGTGGATTGGAACTATCTTGATTCTGTGTTGCGAAGGATGAAGTTTCCTATTTAGTGGTGTAAGTGGATGACATAATGTATTTCGACACCAATGGTATCCGTTTTGGTGAATGGTAGCCCTACATAGGAGTTTAAGCTAGAAAGGGGCCTTCGTCAGGGTGACCCTCTTTCCCTGTTTCTTTTTCTTATTGCAGCTGAAGGTTTACATGTTATGATGAAGTCAGTTGTGGATCAGGGCATGTTTAAAGCTTATGAGGTGGGGGCGCATGATGATGTTGCAATTTCTCATCTGCAGTTCACAGATGACACTCTATTAACGGGGGATAAAAGGTGGGCAAATGTTAGAATTTTAAAGGTTGTGTTGATGTTGTTTGAATTTGTTTTTGGCTTGAAAGTTAATTTCCATAAAAGTATGTTATATGGGGTTAATATTGATGATTCTTGGTTGCATGAGGTGGCTTTAGTGTTGCGTTGTAAACATGGTAGACTTCCTTTCTTGTATTTGGGGTTGCCTATGAAGGTGATCCGAGGAAGTTTATCTTTTGGTATCCTTTGGTGGATCGGATTAAAAGAAGGTTGTCTGGTTGGAAGAGTTGTAATCTTTCTCTGGGGGGTCATTTGACTTTTCTTAAGTTTGTCTTGTCATCTATCCCAGTCTACTTATATTTTTAATGCATTTGGGGGGGCGGGGGTGAGGATATTAGGAAAATTACTTGGATAGAGTGGGAAATAGTTTGTATGCAAAAGGAGGACGGAGGTTTGGGTGTTAGGAGATTGAAGGAGTTTAACCTTGCTCTTTTGGGTAAGTGGTGGTCGAGGATCTTGCAGGAGAGGGGGAGCCTTTCGCATCAGGTTTTTTGTGCCTGTTACGGAGAGGAGGGGGTGGTTAGGTTGCTCTTGAGGGGGAGGTTCAGTGTGGTGGCAGACAATTTTGAATGTTAGAGATGGTGTGGGTCAGACAGATACAAGGTGGTTGCTTGATAATATTACTCGTCATGTGGGGGGTGGGTTGTCTACTTTATTTTGGATGGACCTTTGGCTTGAGGGGAAAATGTTTTGTAGGACGTTTGTGAGATTGTATGAGTTGGCAGAGAATAAATTAGAGACGGTGGCTGCTATGTTTGCGAGAGGTAGGGGTGTTAATGGGGAGGCGTGGAAGTGGCGTTGGAGGTTATTTGCGCGGGAGGAGGAGTTGTTGGGGGAGTGCGTGGTTTAGCTAACTTCGTTCTCTTTTCAGGTTGTTCGTGCTGATAAATGGATTTGGACGTTGCATGCTTCTAATTGTTACATTGTTAGTTTTGCTTATTATTTGTTAACAGAGACAAAATCATAAAGGCATCAGCAACTTAATAATAACAAATTTTTGTGGTTAAAAACGGTGCCTCTCAAAGTGCTGATTTTTGCGTGGCGTTTGTTTCTAAATCAGATTCCTACTAGAGATAAGTTTTTCCAGCAACATGTTTTACTAATATCTGAACAGGGTTATGTTGCAAACTGCGGTTCAAATCAGGACAAAGATCACTTATTTATAATCTGCGGTTTATCGGTGGTTTGTGGCAGTTTATTGCGGGATGGTTTGGTTTCTCAACAGTTTTGCATGGTTCATTTTTTATTCATTTGCACCAATTCGATGGATTGCGGGGCTTTTCAAAGAAGTCGACTGAGTCCATGAATATTGTATGGCTGTCAGTTGTTTGGACTATATGGAAAGCTCATAATGATAGAATTTTCCAAAGGAAGGAGGATAACTTGTTGGCGCTAAGCGAAAGGGTGAAGCTTCAATCTTTTTGGTGGTTGAAATTGAAATATGTTATTTTTTATTTAGATTACCAATTGTGGCGGTAAAGCCCTTTAGCTTGCTTAAATCAGTGTTCTAGCTTGTTTTTCTTTTTCCTTTTTTCTTGTTTTGAGCCTTTGTGGCATTGTACGTGATTGTTGAACTCTGTTTTAGCTTAGGTCTTTGACACTCCTTGTGCTAAAGTGTCTAGCTGTGTTTTTATATATCATTTTGGTTTTTTCTAAAAAAAAATAGAATCTTTGAACTTCAATAAACATACCAAAATATTATTACGGCATACACTTTTAAACTAATACTCAAGTCGATGATGGCGGAACATATGACATTTTTTGCTTCTCAAACAAACGATTCCAAGAATTGAATTTGAATTTTTTTTTTGGAGAAAGTTGTGTTGCAAACACAACCATCGACAACACAATCATTTTGTGATAATGTTTAAACAACTTTTTGTATCATACTTATATTGTATTCTTACTCTCCCACATTACTTTCTCTCTCTATTTTTTTTAGACCAATACAAAAAAAAAATTGTGTCATAAAATAGTTGTAAAAATATCATTACTCGGTAAAGACTAATTAAGGAACGTGTATTTTTCACCTACTCAAGATTATGTTCCAGTTTTAATTCATGGTCACATATGTCGTAGTCATGTACATTGGAACGATACATCGGTGGTTCTTTTATTGACCTTGATTATTTTTTAAGGAATTTTAGTTGGAAACTGGGACCATCATGGTACATGCCCATTTTGCATACGATTGAAAGAGTGGTGTGAGATTTGCGCTGTGTCACTATAATTTTCTCACATCTACTGTTTCTTTAAAGCCAAGCAAGGATTTATTATGATAAGGTATCAGTGGCACCACCCAAATGAATTACAAAGCTCAATGAAAATGTTTGAGGCACCAATCACCCAAACTCCACTTGCAACCACTCCAAAAACCTATACTTTTGAGGCTAGCTACACCCAAAGTTATAAAAACAGAACAAAGATAGTATAAAATATATGACAATGAGCTATTACTACTCATAATTCGCCACACCTGCAGTAAAAATACCAAACTGCACCAACAAAATGCTCGCTGCTGCTAGTAAACCAATCACAATTGATGATAAAATGATGAAAAAGCTTGGATTAAATAAGCACAAATGAATTTGAGATTGAGATAATGAAGTAATGCTTATTTAAAACAAATGCCCAAGCCAATAACTGCACCTGAAGCACACAGAGAACACACCAAAACAATCCTTAATTCACAATTCAAGCCCAACCAACGATGCAGATTGATTAACACCGATTCGACAATGAACAACAAAAAATGCCTCTGATGATGAACTAGCAATATATGAAATAACAAAGGCCAGCACCTTCCCGCTAAGACAACTTTGATGTAACATTTTCTACTTTTTCCGATATCAAGGCTCCCCCATTATGCAATCATAAGGGGTTTAAAGACCATTGATTGAAAGTGTAGACGAATCTTTGCAGCTTGTTAGATAACCATTTCCATCACAGTAATTTAATTTTTTCAAACCAAGTCTCCCTCAATCCGTTTTTGTCGCATCTACTGTGATTTAAAACATGGAAAATGCTTAATCTCGCGAAATATATTCCACGAGAAATAGATATTAGATAGATGTTTTTTGATATGGAATGCGTTTTGGTTTAGTAAGCAGCTAAGCATCACATATGACAAAGCCTTGATTACTCCATGACTTTTATTATATTAACTAGCGAGAAAAACGGGCACGAAAGTGCTCGTATTTCCGCTCTTTTTATTGCGGTAATGTTTGAAAATTATGAACGGTATTTTTTTTATAAAAAATATAAATGCTTGTTGCTTTTTTTAATGATATAAACAATAATCTTTATTATAGAAAAAATTGTTTAAAGGTATAATTAGAATAATGAAAAAGTAACTATAAATATACTCATCTAGTTTGTTATATTTTTTAAATGATAAAAGATATACATGTATTCATATTGTGTTTGTTATATTTGTTATAATATTTAAATATATTTTTATCTATTTGTTACATGTGTTACTTGTATTTAAAATATACTTATAAAAAACAAAAGGGATTAATTTTTGGTAAATTCTTACATACCCTAAAGTTTGGTCAAGTGCTGGTAACCTATAAAAAATTCATTGAAAATTTATTTTATTTGTAAATAAACAAATACAAATATGAAATCACATTGAATAATTAGATGATGGGTACATACCAAACTAGCCTTCAACGATCATTGTTATTTTTTTTAAGAATTCAAAGGTACCATTATTTTTTTGACCATTATGTTCACCTTAATTTTCATGTATTGATAGTATTTTTCTAGGATTAAATATGTTTTTGGTCTTTATAAATATATTAACTTTTTATTTTAATCCCTCTAAAATTTTAGAGAGGCTCAAACAAAAAGTTGGTAAATTTATAGGGACTGAAAATATATTTAACATTTAAAAGTAAAAATAAGAAAAACTAAAAAGCTTAAAACTGAATGTTAGTCTGCGCAAAAAAAAAAATTGAAAGCCAGAACATGTTTCTTTTTGTCAAAAAAATAAATAAATTGAAAGCCATAACATGTTTCTTTTTATAAAGGGTGTGTTTGGTAAAAATATGTTATAAGTTAGCTGATAGCTGAAAAGCTATAGCTGAAAAGTTAGCTTATTAAAATTAAAAGTGTTTGGTAAAATGAGATGTTGAAGTAACTGATAAATATAAAATGACGTAAAATAAATGACCTGCTTGTTTAATTTTTAATATAAACCATATATATAATTTTTATTACTTAACATATTTCTTTTTAAAGATTTAAATATATTTTAAATTATTTTCATCTCTAAAATGATGAGTGTATATATGAATTCAATTGATATTTTTATTTAACAAAACTTTTTTTTTATGAATTCTATTTAACTAAGTTTGCTACATTATTTACTGTAAATTTAATATAAAACTATTTATTACTATATGAATTATGAAGAAGGTCAATAAAACAAAAAAAGTGGACAAGAAAATTTATGGGGACTAAAATATAAACTTCACTAAAAAAATTAAAGAAGGTGTTATATATGCATAAATATCTCCGTGATTTGTTAGCAAAAATAATAATATCGATTGGGAAAAGTAATAACACATTAATGTCAAATAAAGAAAAAAACATTTCCCAAAAAGAGAAAAACATATATGACAACATGGGTAAATGGGTAAACGTGGACAGTTACCACAAGAATGTGGGTGTTTTTTCTATTATAAAAAAATAAAATAAAATCAATAAAAGGTCAAAATTGGAAGAAAATATAAAAAGCTACAAGCTAAAAGCTCAAAAGCTACTTGAAATAGCTTTTCAAAAAACGCTATAAGCTAGTGGAAAAAGCTTTTTATCAAACACATCTTATTCTATCAAAACAAGCTTATAAGCTAGTCCAACAAGCTATAAACTAGCTTATTTGTGTTACCAAACACAGCAAGTAGAAAGCTAGTACATGTTAGAAATATAGGATAGGACCACGCTCATGATATATTCGCGAGTTTATTTTCGCTTGAATAGTACAGCCATACCTAAAGGGTCATGGTTTGAATTCATCACAGATCACACATGGTTTTAGGTTGTCATCATATTTGATAGAATAATATATTCATGTCATTAAGTCTTAGGATATTTGTAATTATTTGTATTTAAATTTATTTATGTTTGTCATTATTCTCAAGTTTGACCAACCGATTATCATTGTATAAATGTACCCTTATTGATATGAGAATGACAACACAGTACATTACAATATTAACATCTTTCATGGTATCACGATCTGCCTTTCCAGCGTGACCACCCACATACAAAACCGCCGCGCCGGTTTCTTTCCCAACACCAGTCTGTCGTTGTTGTTTGTGCTCTCTCAACAACAGACCTCCGCCGCCGTCGCCTGTTTCCGGCCAACCCCTTTGTCTGCACAGTTCACGCGAATATGACCCATTTATTTGTTCTCTGCGTGATTCCAGCAGTTTCTTTTGTGATTCACGGCTTTGATTGGTTGTGTTGGATTTTTCAACACTGTTTCTGATTCTTTTTTATTTTGTTCGGTCGACACACCGTCACTGCACTGTTATTCGCCACTGATAATATGTCTTCTACTCCTGCCATGTCATCCTCCGCCGCTGCCTCTTTAACTAGCTCCGCTACTGTTTCGGCAAAATCTGACTTTCATCCGGCTCTTGCCGTCGCCAACATCAAAAACAGCATTCCCTTTGTATTGGAGATGGAGAAGGATCACTACACCATGTGGGCTGCATTGTTTGAGGTTCATGCTCGCGCCCACAAGGTTATCGACCACATCATTCCTCAACCTGGAAAAGAGAAGTCTGCTTCCACGGATGCTAATTTTGAAATGTGGACAATTCTTGATTCAACGGTTCTTCAGTGGATTTATTCCACCATATCCTTTGATCTTCTTACCACCATTATGGAAAAAGGATCCACTACAATAGCTGCCTGGAACTGTTTAGCAGATATATTTGAGGACAATCAAAACTCTCGTGCTATTGCCCTTGAACAGGATTTTTCATCCACTCGCATGGAGGATTTTCCTAATGATTCTGCATATTGTCAGCGTCTCAAGCAACTCTCTGATCAATTGAAGAATGTTGGAGCACCAGTCAGCAGTCACCGTTTGGTCCTTCAACCGGTTTCTAGACTATCTGAGCTGTACCGTGGGGTTGCCACCTTGATACGCCAGAGCAACCCCTTGCCATCATTTTTTCAGGCTCGCTCCATGCTCACCTTGGAAGAATCCGGCTTGGCAAAAATGCACAGCACTAATTCTCCCACTGCTTTGCACACTGCTGTTCCACGAGATGATTCTTCCCAGCAGCGCTCCAATCGTCGTCAGAACAATCGCTCTGGTTCCAAGCACAACCGCAACAATCAGACTCGCACATGAGGGCGTGGACATCCTGGTGGTTCTCATTTTGATGGTCCCTCATGGACCCCTCAGCAATGGCAGCAGCCCTAGTATCCACCATGGTCTCCTTGGGGTTGGATCCCACCTCCTTGGAGTGTGCCTCCTTGCCCTTATCCTACTTCTCAGTGGACTCGCCCCACCGGTCCTTCAAGGCAACCAGGCATCCTAGGTCAGCGTCCTCAGTCTCACGCTACCACGGCTTCACCAACTCCCACAGATATTGCAGCTGCTATGCACACCATGTCTCTCACTCCTCCAGACAGCACATGGTACATGGACACTAGAGCTTCATCCCATACAACGACATCTCATGGTAATCTCTCGTCTTATTCTAATTTGAGTAATTTAAATCAGAAACTGATTGTTGGCAGTGGACAAGGTATTCCAATTCAGGGGTCTGGTCACACAACCTTACCCACATCTCACAAACACAAAACCTTAAATCTTAACCATGTTTTACACACTCCACAAATTATTAAAAATTTGATTTCTGTGCAACAACTCACTACTGACAATAATGTTTCTGTTTCTTTTGATCCATTTGGTTTCTCGGTATTTGACTTTCAGACGGGGATTACTCTCATGAGATGTAACAGTCATGGCGACCTATACCCAGTCACCTTTCCTTCTCACTTTGCTGGTCTTGCTTCCAGTCTCTAGCACAACCGTCTCGGTCATCCTAGTTCTTCCACTTTGCAGTCTCTTCATAGTAATAAGCTCATTAGTAGTGAACATTTGAGTTCTAAAACTATTTGTAATTCCTGTGTGTTTGGTAAACATAATAAGTTGCCCTTTGGTTCTTCCAAAAATGTTACTTTATTACCCTTTGATATTTTACACAGTGATTTATGAACATCGCCGATTTTAAGTACCTCTGGTCATCGGTATAATGTTTTATTTTTGGATGATTATTCTGATTTTTTGTGGACATTCCCTGTGAGTAACAAATCTCAAGTTTTTGAAATGTTCACATTACTTTCTAATCAAATTCACACACAATTTTCTCAAACTGTCAAATGTTTTCAATGTGATAATGGGTGCGAATATAATAATACATTATTTCATAAGTATTGTGATGATAATGGTCTTATTTTCCGTTTCTCTTGTCCTCATACTTCATCTCAAAATGGCAAAGCAGAACGTAAAATACGCACCATTAACAACATGATTCGTACTCTTCTCGCTCATTCGTGTGTTCCTCCATCATTTTGGCATCATGCTCTTCAAATGGCTACTTATCTTCTTAATATCCTTCCCCGAAAGAATTTGTCAAATCACTCTCCTACTCAACTTTTGTATCATCGTGATCCCTCCTACACACATCTTCGCGTTTTTGGTTGTCTTTGTTATCCCCTGTTTCCATCCACTATCATTAACAAACTACAACCACGCTCGACCCCGTGTGTCTTCTTAGGGTATCCCACTAATCATAGAGGATACAAATGTTTTGATTTATCGCACAGAAAGATCATAATCTCCCGGCATGTCATATTTGATGAGACACAGTTTTCCTTTGCCCACATGCCTTCTCTACCTCCCACTGCCTATGACTGTTTGACTGATGACCTACACCCATCTATTATCCATCAGTGGACCAACCCCACCTTGCAACCTCTACCTCATGACCTTCCTAGTCCACCACCTCCTATACCTGACCCTCCGTCTACCTCACTAGTCGGACCGCATACACCTGAAACCTCCCTGTCACCTACACCACTAGCCCAGCCGGCACCTCCCACTCGGACTATGGCCACCCGTAGCATGCGGGGTATCTACAAACCTAAAAAGCTTTTTAATCTCTCTGTTACCATTGACGATCCGACTATTTCACCTCTTCCCAAAAATCCCAAACTAGCCTTATCTGACTCTAATTGGAAAGCCGCAATGCAGTCTGAATTTAATGCTCTTATTAGAAATAATACGTGGGATTTGGTACCACGACCTTGCGATGTTAATGTTATTCGATGTATGTGGATTTTTCGTCATAAAAAGAAATCTAATGGTTGTTTTAAGCGTTGCAAAGCTCGTCTTGTAGGTGATGGCAGATTGCAGGTGTGGATTGTGATGAGACATTCAGTCCTGTTGTAAAACCGGCGACAATTCGCACCGTTCTCACCATTGCGTTGTCCAAATCATAGCCTATTCATCGGCTAGATGTCCACAATGCATTTTTACATGGTGACCTTCATGAGACAGTTTACATGCATCAACCACTTGGTTTCCGTGATCCTGATCGCCCAGATTATGTGTGTCACTTGCGAAAATCACTATATGGTCTAAAGCAAGCGCCTCGTGCCTGGTACCAGCGTTTTGCCGACTTTGTCTCCACCATTGGATTCCAGCATAGCACTTCAGATCACTCCCTTTTCATCTATCGACATGCCTCTGATTTGGCTTACATCTTGTTATATGTTGATGACATCATCCTCATCACCTCCTCCCATGAGCTTCGAAAATCCATCATGGCACTCCTTGCCTCTGAGTTTGCTATGAAGGATATGGGTACACTTAGTTATTTTTTGGGCATTGTCGTGACTAGACATGTTGGTGGGCTTTTCCTTAGTCAGAGTATTTATGCTGGTGAAATTATTGCTCGAGCAGGCATGGCCTCGTGCAAACCTTCTGCTACTCCAGTTGATATCAAGCAGAAGCTCAGTACCTCCGCTGGCACTCCATACGATGATCTCACCTTATATCGGAGTCTTGCAGGAGCCTTGCAGTATCTTACTTTCACCCGTCCTGGCATTTCTTATGTTGTTCAGCAGGTGTGTCTTCACATGCATGCCCCTTGCACCGACCACATGCTTGCCCTCAAACGCATCCTACGTTATGTTCAAGGCACCTTACACTATGGTTTGCATCTTTATCCATCCCCTATTGAGAAACTTATCTCCCATACTGATGTTGATTGGGGTGGATGTCCAGACACCCGTCGTTCTACCTCTGGCTATTGTGTGTTTCTTGGTGACAACCTAATTTCCTGGTCTTCCAAGAGACAACCCACACTTTCGCGCTCTAGTGCATAAGCTGAGTACAGAGGTGTTGCTAATGTGGTATCTGAATCTTGTTGGCTTCGTAACCTTCTCTTGGAACTTCATTTTCCACTCTCTCAGGCTACTTTGGTGTATTGTGATAATGTTAGTGCCATTTACCTTTCTGGTAATCTAGTACAACATCAGCGCACTAAACATATTGAAATGGACATTCACTTTGTTTGAGAAAAGGTAGTTCGTGGCCAGGCACACGTTCTTCATGTTCCTTCTCGTCACCAGATTGCTGACATTTTCATCAAAGGCCTACCGCGTGTTCTTTTTGATGATTTTCGGACCAGTCTAAGCGTTCGTGAACCTCCCGCTTCGACTGCGGGGGTGTGATAGAATAATATATTCATGTCATTAAGTCTTAGGATATTTGTAATTATTTGTATTTAAATTTATTTATGTTTGTTTCCCAAGTTTGACCAACCGATTATCATTGTATAAATGTACTCTTATTGATATGAGAATGACAACACAGTACGTTACGATATTAACATCTTTCAATATTAGTAGTTTTATCAACAATTTTTTTTTTTTTTGTTAGTACAATTTAAGTAAAAGTGAGTAAAAAAATTGATGTATTTTGACTAAATTTTAGACCAAATACATCATCTTTAATTGACGCATTTTTGTTTATATTTCAAAACGGGGAGAGTATTACATTAAACTTTTTTCTTATAATACATTGAACTTTGAAAATAATTGAAAATGATGAATAAATAAAATCAAATATATTATTTTCTTTTATAAAAAACGTCAATTAAAAATGATTAGAAGGATCATCAATCTGAATGTAGCCAGAGTTCCGCTTTAGTTGGTGTCACTTGCAGAAGAAATTGTCTTTTCATAATCTTCGAGAGAATATATTTTACAAAGGTTTTCCATAGTCAATGAACTAATGTTGATCAATCAATTTAGTGTATCTTAGTATGGTGTCTGAATGCCCTTGTCGTTGCAATTCATGTAAATCAATTTTAGGTCAACGTTATGATTCAGAACATTCACAGTGGCCTTTATTCGAACGTGAATTTCAATTTTGTTTCCCAATGTCATCTTCCGTCTTTAAATAAGATGGAAGATTTCACTCTCTCTCTTTCTCCCCATCCCTTAGCGGTAAAATTTTAAGAAATTATTAGTCTAAATTGACAACATCATTGATGAGTAAATAGTGCCACTGAATGAAATTGGTTGGAAGATTTTCTATTTTACTCAAAATAAGGGCATTGTATACGGCCGCAATTTTGTTGTTAAATACTTTGATTAGCAAGAGTATCAAAGTTTAAATCAAGTAACAAACAGTGAAGAAAACTACACTGGCCTGGCAGCACCAATATATCAAGGAATAAGTGGCAATGATATGCCTGTAATATGCTATTCAGCATTCAAAGATCCTCTTCCATTTTCTTTACATTAGTATACAGATCGGAAATTAACAAATTTCCATGTATCAGAAATTCAGCAAAGTGTAAAACTGTAATCAAACTGAATTGAGCGGCTATTAATTAACAGTTATCAATCAACTGCAGATCTTCACGAAAAGGACAGCTTACGAAAACAAAGGAAGGGCGAGTCTACTTCTACGGTCATTCTCGTCATAAAAGAGATGATGACTTATTCAAACTCATAAGAGGCCCAATGTTTTCAATTGTTGAACATGCTCAGTTGGGAGGGCTGGGGGAGACCAATCAGACCCTGTCATCTCTCCATCGACATCTTCAACAACATACTCCTACGATGAGAAGTAATAACAGTTTTAAAATCAACAATGCAAGACAATGGAAGAATATTTCAGGGCACCATGCAATTATTATTAAGGATAACTTGTCTCAAAATATCTGCAATGCTCATTGTTATGCCAAAAGATGCATTCACTGGTTTATCATAGATAACTGCCCTCCCATGACTACATTGTACCACAGGAAGATATGGAAGAGCAATAGGGGGATGCACACTCACGTACTCATGAGGGGGATGTCACCAAGGATCAACTTTGGGAGTTGGTATCTAACAAACTTGCATACGCAGCAGATGGGACAGAATTGTTTCGGATAGTATGTGGAATAAGGGGAAATTTGGGGGATGAAATGAGGTACGAATGGGCTGAGTGAGAGTTTGGCTAGGAGTTAGCAAAACACTCAGGTCAGCTATATCTGAATATTAATAATATCAGACAGGGAGGCTTAATAAGTGAGTTTGTGCTGTACAGCAAAACAACCCCATACAGAACAATGCATGTGACCTAGAGTTACGCTAGTAGCTGAAATACATTTACTTTTGCAAAAACCATCAGAAAAATCCTTTCAATCGAGATTTGAAGTGAATGCAAGTGTCAAAATAAGTCAGTTACAAAAGCAGGAAAGTTTTTGATTGAGATTCTTGGCTCTACCTTACTAATTATGAAGGATTTAAATTCTAAATAAACAAAGTGACGGATAAATGGGCTAATTGCATAAATGCATTAGGTATGAAGTTTGATTTATCACCTGAGTTGCAGCATGAACTAATCAACACACAATTGTAATGCACCAAAGACACAGTAAATGAGAAAGTAAACCAAACACACCTTTGTTAACATCCTTTTAGCAAGTATGTGATAGTGACGTTGCCATATCCGTTGACCCACCATAGTTGCCACCAATACACTGTAAAATATCCCAATTACTGTAAAAAGTCCCAGAACAATCAAAGCCATTATGAATAGTAATGGTAGCCCTGCTTCCCCAGCACCTCCCAAACAACCACCACATTCTGTTGCCATGGTTCCACAGCCCTCAAAACATGCAGTGCAATCAGTCCACAAACAAAGAGTGCCTGGCAAATGACAGTCGGCACAAACTCTGCAACAACAGCATACACAAATAACTAAATAAAAACCTTAGTCATTAATCATCATTAACATTCTGAATTTCAGACGTCAAACCAACAATAAGATGCATCACATATAAGCGAGCATGAATAGATTACCAACTGAGTTTTATATTTATGTGAAAAAGATAAATCTTATGCATGTAAAAAAGTCCAAAATTTAGACCAAAATAAACACCAAATACCATCTCCAATCATAGTTCTGGCATAATAAAATTAAATAAGAAAAAAAATCGCTATAATGACTACCAGAACGACAAACACTTTTGTATTTTGAAGGGGGTTCCCAAAATGTTTTAGTTGAAAAAACTCATTACAAAATGTAAGTGCAGTTACAAACGCTATTTTGTGCTAAAGCAATGAGAATGGTTAATATGCAATATCATCATCAGTGGAAAAATTGTGTAGTGTACGCTAAAACCTGGTATTGCCATTATATATAATATAGTTAATACTAATACTATGAATAACGACGCTTTAAGCAAATGCTAAGAGCAAACTTATGTGTTTTTAACAGTGTCAAAGGCTCGTGAGCATGTAAAATCAGTGCTGTTACCCAGGTTGACAGCAACAAAGACATAATTCTCTACAAGGTTGAGCCAAATCATTGCGAACTCTTCGATCATAACAAGTAATGAAGCACCCAGAAAGGCCAAGCAAGGCAAAAAATAATAGGGCTCCTGCATTTGAAAATGCCAACATGAAACTCAGTAATTCACAACAAAACTGGTAACATTTTATATGTGGAAGGAGAAAACTCTGAACTCAAGGCAAGATGGAGAAAAAGAGAAAATTCATGGAAAAGAATATCATATAAGCATTTTGATGAATACATCTTTAATTGTCGTTTACCGCATATATAATAGAAGCTCAGTGCACTATCAAAACCCCAGAGAATACGAAGCCAATTTTGCTGGTAACCATCTATTAGATAAACCAAATATGCCAATGAGGTAATAATCTGCATAAAAAGGAAAAAAAGCGCTGAATCAGATAATCTATATACATTTATACATTAGAATCGGATAAGTATGTAGATCGCCAGATGGATGGAAACAGTTAACCTACAAGCTGGACAGCCAGAAAAATAGACAAAATATCTCTGGTGACGAAAAAACGAAATTTCAAGGTTCTCCATTTCCTATCAGCAGCAACATGAACACGCAAATGATAAGGAGCCTTGCAGGTAGTGCAGTGAGCAAATGCAAATCCTTCCTGTAAAGTACACCATTTAACATATACAACGGTTAGCAGACTACAAAGTGGGTTGGGCTTCAAAAACTAAACTTTAGGCAGATTATAAAACTGATTGTTATGCAGATGCTTGTATATAATACAGAATATCCAGGTTATAAAATTGAAAACACAAATTACCAAAAATAAAGAAGGTTGAAATGAGCAAGGTATAGGGGAAGTTGAGATCCTCTACAATTCTTTTGGAGAGCTCTATTTAGAGAGAGATAGACACAAATGAGAGATTGTGCCTATCTCTGTCCTAAATGGATCATTCTATTTATTTTGAGAAATGGAGAGGATCTCAACTTAACCATGGGATAGAGAGAAAACTGAAGGGTAAAAATCAATAAAAATCCTTTGCAGTGTCATGATATTCTATGAATTACGGGCTAATACACATGGATTGGAAAATATTATGAGATTGAGATCAACATGTAATAACTTAATATACATCATTGTTTAATTAATCAGAAAAACTTGTTGACCACTAAGCAAGGCTGCCAGTCAGTTTAAGATACTGACTTTATGTTTTCCACCCTTCCTAGTACCTAGTAATAATTAATCAGGAATCATCTCTTATAAAAATACATTGTTTGAAAACATCGACAGTAATAGTGATGAAAACAAAGTTACCTTGACAGATCGCCAATGATCCAAACACTCTCGATGAACATATTTTGAAGTACCTTTGCACTTACAAGGAGCTATGAAATCCCTACCTGAGAAGGAAACAAAACGGTAAGTGTTAAATTAAACGATGTATCATGCAAAGCTCTGGCATTAAGTGTCTCCCGATGTCCCACACAACTGTCCCAAATAAATAGTAATAAGAATAATTGCTTCTGACAGACTTCTATAGGGCTTAAAGATATTGTATACTTATGTGAAATGCATAACTGAAATAAAAATCAACAGAATTTAGGAAATAAAAAAACAACTTCAGCATCACAATTCAAGTTCTCGAGCACTTCATGAAACGACAAAATCACAAGTAGTAGAATTTACGCTAACCTAAAAAAATGAAAAGGGAAAATGTTGAAATTGAAATTACCATCGGTTTCGAGACAAATCCGGCACTGGATTTGTTCGGAAGGACCAGCTTCGAGGTCGATCGAGGAAGGATCGACGGGAGGAAGAGGTGGGACGAGAGGAGAGGTGTCTGATTCTGAGTGATCGGCCATTGAAATTGAGCGGAGGATGGTAGAAATGTCACATGAGAGATTCAATCAAGAATTATGAATTTGATTAGAGAAAGAGAACAAGAATTTTACTGTTCTTCTTCCTCTCTCTAGCTATCTTTCTTCTATTCAACTCTGATTAATTTTCAAGTTTCAATCATTAATTAATCCACGCTTTATTATTTATTTCTTCTTTTTTTTTTAACGGATTAAAATAAAAGTCATTTTAACATAAAATAATATAATTTAGAGATTCTATTTTAAAGTTTCTAAAAAAAATCATAATTTATTTTGTGTTTATTTACGGTTATAAAAATCACTTTTTTTAAACAAATAATTTAGGGATTTTTTGTTATAAAATTAGTTCAATCTTTTAAACAATGTTTTTTCTCTCCTCTACAAAAAAAATTATTTTTTGATAAGTTATTCTTAACAACTTCTCATTTGAAGCTGTTTTTAGATTATTTTTAGATTTTGGTTTTTTTAAAAAAATATAACAAACGGATGCAAAATTCTTAAAAGTGATTATTTTTTTAAACTAAGGGCCTGTTTGTTACAGATTAAAATAAAAGTGATTTTGACATAAAATAATTTAGAGATTATGAGTCTCTTTGTTATAGTTTTTTTAAGAAAAAAAATCACTTATTTTAAAAAAAAAATCACTTTTAAGAGTTTTTCATCCGTTTGTTACAACTTTTTAAAAATATGATAATCTAAAAAATATCTAGAAACAACTTCAGATGAAAAGTTGTTAAGAGCAACTTCTCAAAAAATAGATTTTGTTAGAGGAGAGAGAAAATAAGATTGAACCGAGAGCCCGTCTGTTATAGCTTTTTTAAGAAAAAAATCACTTTTTTTAAAAAAATAATCACTTTTAAGAGTTTTGTATCATTTTGTTATAGATTTTTAAAAAAATCAGAATCTAAAAAAAATCTAAAAACAATAGATTTTTTTAGAGGAGAGAGAAAATATGATTTAAAATATTGAACTAATTTTGTAACAAAAAACCCCTTTTATATAGTTGTATCCAAACAAACTAGGTTATTTGTTTAAAAAAGGTGATTTTTATTACAGTAAACAAACATAAAATAGATTTTGATTTTTCACAAAATCTCTAAAATATAATCTCTAAATTATTTTATGTCAAAATCACTTTTATTTTAATCTGTAACAAACGAGCCATATATTTTAGAGATTTTGTGAAAATTCATAATCTATTTTTTGTTACAAAATTAGTTCAATCTTTTAAATCATATTTTCTCTCTCTAGTTTTTTGAGAAGCTGCTCTCAACAACTTCTCATTTGAAGCTGTTTTTAGATTTTTTTAGATTCTGATTTTTTTAAAATTGTAACAAACGGATGCAAAACTCTTAAACGTGATTATTTCTTTAAAATAAGTGATTTTTTCCTTTAAAAAACTATAACAAACGGGCTCATTTTCTCTCTCCTCTAAAAAAAATTAATTAATTTTTGAGAAGATGCTCTTAACAGCTTCTCATTTGAACTTGTTTTTAGATTTTTTTTAGAATTTTGATTTTTTTAAAAAGTTGTAACAAGTGGATGCAAAATTATATAAAAGCGAGCTCTTAGTTAGTTTGTTACAATTATATAAAAGCGATTTTTTTGTGTTACAAAATTTGGTCAATCTTTTAAAATATATTGGGTCCGTTTGTGACGGATTAAGGATCTGTTTGTTACAGATTAAAATAAATGTGATTTTGACATAAAATAATTTAGAGATTATATTTTAGAGATTTCGTGAAAAATCGGAATCTATTTTGCGTTGTTTACAATGATAAAAATCACTTTTTTAAAACAAATAATCTAGTTTGTTTGGATACAACTATATAAAAGGGATTTTTCGTTACAAAGTTAGTTCAATTTTTTAAATCATATTTTCTCTCTCCTTTAAAAAATATCTATTTTTTGAGAAGCTGCTCTTAACGACTTCTCATTTGAAGCTGTTTTTAGATTATTCTTAGATTCTGATTTATTTTAAAAATCTGTAACAAACAGATGCAAAACTTTTAAAAGTGATTATTTTCTTAAAAAAAGTGATTATTTTCTTAAAAAAGCTATAAAAAACGGGCCCTAAAATAAAAGTGATTTTGACATAAAATAATTTAGAGGTTATATTTTAGAGATTTTATGAAAAATCAGAATCTATTTTTCGTTTGTTTACCGTGATAAAAATCACTTTTTTAAAACAAACAATGTAGTTTGTTTGGATACAACTATATAAAAGGGATTTTTTGTTACAAAATTAGTTCAATCTTTTAAATCATCTTTTCTCTCTCCTCTAAAAAAAATCTATTTTTTGAGAAGATGCACTTAACAACTTCTCATTTGAAGTTGTTTTTAGATTTTTTTTTAAAATCTGTAACAAACGAATGCAAAACTTTTAAAAGTGATTATTTTCTTAAAAAATGTGATTTTAACCTATAACAAACGGGCTCATTTTCTCCCTCCTATATATTTTTTTTAAAATGTTGTTAACAACTTCTCATTTGAAGTTGTTTTTAGATTTTTTTTAGATTCTTATTTTTTTTTTTAAAACTATAACAAATAGACGGAATATTCTTAAAAGTGGTTATTTTTTTAAAAAAAGTCATTTTTTTCTTAAAAAAAAACTATAACAAACGGACTCTTATACTACTTTCCATTTTTTTTATTACAAATGGTGAAATGGGTTAATTCCCAAAACCAACTGTGGCCAAACAACATTACTTGCTTCCATTTTTTTTTGTCGGCCACCTTAGAAAAACAAAGTTCTTCCTCGATCGCAAATTAATCATTTATTCATTTCCCACCTATTAAAAAAAATGTATAAATTTCCATGAACTTAGCAAAGTTGATAGAGGGAAAAAAATCATTTTAAGTGTTTTTTTAAAATATCATAAATGTAAAATGAAAGTTATTGAATTGAAAGTGATAAAATTGATATTAATTCTAATGTATAATTAGCAAATATATATATATATATATATATATATATATATATATATATTAGTATTATATTAAAAGTGAAATAGATCTATTCTTTTAACACAATATTTTTAAGAATTGGTCACTTATTATGTGGCAAATGGAGTATCTTTAGCAACAATTGACCGTCGTTAGGAAGAATTTTTAAATTGGTTTAACTGATTTAAAATATAATTGAATCATTTTAAAAAATGTCGAATAACCCTTAACTAACGCTAGAGTGACTAACGAGTTTAATTACCGTTGGATAAGCAAACCACAAGTACAGGAGAAACTTAGAAAAAATTGTGAAGTGAGAATTTGGGCTTGGACTATGAAGTTAAGTGGGCTTCCTTTTTGAAACAATGTTAATCATTGATCAATTGTTTTTAAGCCTCTTAACGTCTCTTAAACCCCTCCAAAAATTCGAAAGATAATTTGTGAAGGACATTTGTTTTTAATTTTAACATATTTGGAAAATATCTCTTAGAGAACATTTTAAAAAAAATTATTGAGGGCCTAAAAAAATTCTCTTGGTCTTTTATTCTTTTGGTCGCTAGTACTCATTTTTTATGTACTTATAATATTACGCTTTCTATTTTATGTAAGATAAGTAGGGTTACCTGTCCTAAGAACTTTACTTAAAAAAAAAAAAAAAACAAACTGTCTATTCCTAAAATTTTATTGTCCACTTTTACATAAAAGTGTAATATTATTGTTTGTGTCATGTAAGCACGTACGTCTCAGTAAGTAATTGCAAAGATAATATTATGTAGGGATCGATTTTCAAACCTCAAACTCTCTACTTATCCATATTTAAAATGCATAAATCGCAAGGGAATGATCTTATATCGAATAGTTTAAAAACTATCTTATAATTTACATTGAATAAATTAACTAATTGATAAGCTACCTTATAGTTGACATATGCTATAAATCATCTTATCACTTGTCCCCTGTATTTTTCTTCAGAGTCATTCCTCCATAGCGAAGGGAGTGAGGCACATATCTCTACTTGTAATATTAGAATTTGAGAATTTTTAAGAAGGGAAATCCATAGGATATGGATATATTGATGTGTGTGTTTTATTGATATTTTCAATTGATGTGTGTGTTTAATTGATATTTTATAAACGTACTCTTTATTATCTGTTTTTCTTCCTTAATTTTGATACATGATTATATAGTAGAATATTCCCAATCCATTAACGTTGCCCCATCCATTTCAAGTGTCTCTCCTCTATACGATTCCCCGATGCCCTGCAAATTGTCAATTTTCATTGCTTTGTTACAACGCACGAGAGAGAGAGATATATTAAAGTGGGAGTAGGAGCAAGATATAAAACATACTTTTTCTATAATTCATATTTTAATGTGAATAAATTTAATGTTTAGAGTTTGAACTCCAACCTATATAAATTACAATGCATTATTCAAATCAATTAAACTATGCTCACGAAAAAAACATACTCTATATTTTAACGTAAACACTAGTCTACATCTACATCTACATTACATACAATTGTTGAACAAAAAAGTGGTATGGCTAATGTGCACCGAAAAAAGTAAACAAAATAGATTGACTGACGCAAGAGAAAGCATCATAGAATAAAAACGGCTATAGATAAAGATATTAGAAACATGATTTCATCCATTATTTCATGCATGCACAACATTAATTTGATTACGCCAACATCTATCTATTTCTTTCTTTCTTTCTTTCTTTTATTAGGACATGTAAATGTAACGTAATGATCGAACATAAAAAGTGTGTAGTATTCTCTTTCATTTCGTTCTTATTTTAACTATAAATTCCTTCCCCACACCCTGTCCCCTGTTTGCCGAAAACATACGCTTTGGACTACAACTTGGGATCAATTTGAATTGCAAGAATTTTGAGACCCCAATAACCATTCTAAGTGCCAACCCACTTTGGATTGCAACTGAGAATAAAAATATATAAAATATGACAATGGAAGTTTGCTTGCCGTATCATTTCCTTTAATAATTATTAAAACCAATACATAGAGGGAATATGAAAAGGAAAATCACTAATGTGTCGACCAACCATTTCCTAATGCACCCACTACCATCATTGTAGCTTTATACATATATCATTGACACCAAGACCTAACTAATTAAACTTATCCTGCTTTTTAAAATTATTTAATGCGTCTTTTTATCTTAAGTAAGTACACAATCCAATCTAATCCATATATTTCTATATATCCAATTTTATGATTTTTATCTATTGCTTATCGGTTAGGCATTTTTTATTATTTACCAATATGTTGCTTTTCATTTGGACTTGCGAGTTGAAGTTGTCCCTCGCAGGTACACTAGTTGCCTCTTAATTCTCATATATGCTTCATTCGTTTCTTGTCTTTGGCTTTTCACATACACCTATGGTTCATTCGTTCAGATAGTATTTTAATTAGAATTAATAACGGCGCCGAGCAAGTGTCAAGAATATTAACATTATACAGACGAAGGAATGGGGTACATCACAAAATTTGAGTTAGAGTGAACAAAGATTCTAGATTCAAGATATTATAGTAGTCACACCTTTTCTTTTGAAAAGTGAGAGTCATACCTCTTCTCTAGCTAAAGGATGTTTAAACTAATGGCTGGATTTCAAGTGTGTAGTTTAGTCCTCTCCGAATAAGCAAAATGTTGGATATATAAGATATGTACTCATATCTAATGTCTTAAAATTTTGATGGAGATGCGTGTTGGAATATTTTATTGTTTTATTATATTTCAGTATCATTATGTAGGCAAATATCGTAATAATAATTATATTAGCTATTTATCAATTGTGAGTATTAATTGATTAGTGATCAAATTAATTAATAAGGCTATTAGATTTTTAATTGGATAATTAATTAAATATTTAATTAGTTGATATGAACTCAATGAGTGGATGTCCGGATGGTCCATTAACGGAATAATGGGAAACCCTAATGACCATCCAATATAAAAGAGGTTATGGTCCTCAATACACCGTACATGGCAAACTCTCTCTTCTCCCCATGTGAAGAGAACTTAAGGCATAAAGGTACCGGTTGAGGAAGAACCAAATCAGCCGCCACTAACCCTATGTTGTGTGTTACAAATCATCTCCTCTCTTTGATGTTTAGAGGGTTGTTGCATTCATCCAGGTATTCTTAATACTCTAATTCTTAATATCCTTAATAAATCAAACATGTCGTAGATCCGATCATAATCATGTTCAATATTTTGTTTTGCTTCCGCTATTGATTCATAATTATTGAACATGTTTTATGAATTCTATTTTTATTAAGACCTAAATTTCCAACAATATGACGATCTCTTTTGCGGAGATATTAGATATAAAGGAGAGTGATTCATATATCTAATGTCTTAATGATTTCGGTGTTGTTACAATAAATTTGTTGATTAGTAACACCAGAAAACTTAGGCAAAGAAAAAGATATTGTACGAACTGTAATTTTTTGGCGATCAATAGTTAGATTTTTGTATTTTTAGAGTTTTATTTTATTTAAAAAGTTGATTAAACTAAACCTGTCCGAAAATGTGTTTTACATATGTTTTTTGTTTACCTAACCTTCACCTCTTTAATTTGATGCAAGGGAAACTGGCAGCAATACTCTTGTTAACTAATCAGCTCATCGGCCATTGTATATGTATACATGTATATATTATGATTGATGAATAATAATGCAAATAGTTTTTACTTTATTTCCATATTAATGCAATCACCATAACACCCTTTGCTAGTTAATGGTTGACTTATTGGAGAAAGTATGATTGGATAACTTGTCTTGTCACTAGAAATTAGAAACTCAGCAACATAAGAACAATAGCAAAAATTAAAGTGCACAAAGAAAGAAATGTGGATTGTTTAGTGGAGAATGTTGGGCTAGTTAGCTGTTAGGCTCAAATTTTCAGATATTGCTAAAACCAAAAAGAGTGTCAACGTAGATTTGGATTCCAAAGTTATAAAAGGAGGAACACTTTAAACTTAAAGTGTTAGGCAAAGGTAAAACTTGCAATAAAAATATAATGAACCTTAATTACCAAGGAATTGATGTTTTTTTTTTTATAGGGAATTAATTATATAATTATGCAATTTGTCAATGTGATACAAATTAATTATAAAAAATAGATTCTCTCGTATGTAATTTTTATGTAAAGAATGTGGATCTTGCACCATTTAAAAAGAGAAAGAAATGCATGAAAAATAAATATAAATAATGAAATATTTCACTTTATTTTCTAATGTGAAAATTAGACTAGAAGTTCTTGAACGAAAGCTTTGCCCAAATCTTCGAACAATGATCACCATGACATAAAGCATTGCTATCGTTTTTGTTTGAAATTTGAGACATCATTTCCTCTTTTACATTTACTTTATAAGTATAAAGTTATTACATTGTTGAAACCAAAATCATAACGAAAACTTCTATTGATTAGTCCTGGAATAGAATCTTGACAGTTGCCAATCCACGCAAGCACAATGAATTTATCACTCTGCTCTACCCTCACGTGCATCCTTTTGTTTTTTGGTTGACGAAAATATTCACAACGAAGGATGCACAAAAGAAAGAAAAAAATATTGATTTGTTTTTGTTTAAAATAATTGTAATTGATTGATCGATGATGGTCATATTCTCGTCCCAACATGATCTGAAAGGCCAAAATATATCACAAAAGAGGCTTGGCCTTATGGTTTGTAGGGATTGCTAATTAAAAATATCATATATTATATATGAAAGACAAAAAGGACAAATGGTACGTGACGTAAACAAATTTAACAAGTACTCCTAGAACTTAATTATAAATAAAAAATCATGCTTAATGTTAGTATTTGAAAATACCATCAATGAATATTTTTATTAAAGAAAATTTCATTCAAGCCAAGCAAAAGTACCAATTTGGTGAAAAACTTACTCCGAAAAGCTGGCATATATATGGACATTTGATTGTTTTAGTGCAAGTTTAAACTCATAATTTCTCTATTTCACAATACAATATGTGTGAATGTTGCCTTTACGGTGAGGAAAAGATATTGTAAAAAAATTTACCACACAACTTACAGTGCATGCCAAAATCTGGTTAAATATTTGCTTTCAGATATTTGATACTAATTTGATTTGTTAGGCAGAAATACTCTTAGTTAGTATTATAATTATGGTGGAGGTCAGATCAATAGTTAAAAGAGTACTAAAGTTGGATGCACCGAATCACTACCTTATACTTATAGCATAATAATCTTTATTTCGTAATCTTTTCTTTATTATTCGTATTCATATCCTACTAATCCAACCAATATCTAAGAGACGTAAGGAACTGCCACTTCTCTCATCACAACAATCTACGCAAAGTCCTTGATTTTAATAATTAAAAATAATAGGTAAAAACAACATTTTCAATTCCGTATTAACTTGGTAATAATATTATTTAGAAGTTCATGTAATGACATTAAGATACTACTAATAGTATAATGGCGTAAAAAGCAACATGTGATAACAGCCAAACGTTAGGGTTGTTTGTGTAAGTAACGCAAGACACGAATAAATTATTGAAATGATTAGGTTTTGTCAAATGTCTTGTTAAGGTATGATGTCCTCTTCGACACTTCACCACATTGATTAACCAATCATATATAATTTTTATTCTTAATTTCTTGACTTTCCAATATCAGTCTCTCCTAAGTTAGTTGCATTGCCACACTACTTAAGTTAGCATTTTTCACAATGGGTAGTGTCCCATAGGTTGTTGGTGATTTTTGGGCATATATATGCCTACCTCGTATTAATGATTAATCTTTCACACACACAAAGTTACCTAAAGCATTTTAAGGCCTCACCATTTTTATGATTTGAATTTCAACTAGAAGCCAATTTCATTAGACTAGTACTATCCTTCAAACACACTTATGTATTTTTTTTTTAACCAATGTTACAAGTTATCCGTCTGAATTATCCATTTATTTTGTAATTGACTAATCTCTACCATAAAATTTAGCTAGTCGTCTTTAGAAGAATCGCCTATTTCAATTATATCATTTTCATCCATAAGACTCATACCCCAAAACACCGCTAAAGAAATACAAATTTAGGTATGTTATCCACTGGGCCAAGGTCTAACGCGCAAAATATCTAATATCCAACCGAGTAAGCTAAATTGTATTCAAATATATACTAGATCAACCCTCGTGATAAAAGCACAACTCTATGATGACAATCAGACGATGATCCATGAATCACATCAGGATTCCTACAATGAAATCATTGTCACAGAACCAACCTTTCCTTACAAGACATCAATAAAAGGATTCTAACCCTTTATGAAAGATGCACTTTCAATTCTAGTTAAACTTCTAAATTCTCCTAAAATGCTCACTAACTTGAGCATCACTCCTATCACCGAGTATCAACCTTTGTAGCACTGATACTTCTAATCAAAACGTATCCATAGTGTCTGACACTCACACATGTAATTACATTAACTAATGCTATTTTCTTAAATTATTAACGATATTGAAGTGTCAATATCCATATCATATCACATGAATGTGTCTGTGTCTATGCTTCATAAAAAACAGCCGTGTCCAATTGTCGTCTTCAAGTCCACTCCGGAGCAAGTTCTACTCGAACCAACATAGTACCCTATTTCTTTACATAATAATGATAAGAAGGGAGAACACGTCATTACCATAAATAATCAAACAACAAGAATGAAAACAGAATGATAAAATAGCGTAATCAGAGTTAATGTTCATTCCAGTGAAGGATGGAATAGTGAAACAGTGTTTCTGATCTACATGGTGCGCACATTAGTGGTAGATAGTGGAAACATGACAATGACTAGGACAACTCTCAATCTTATACATACCATAACCTTATTGTGAAATGAAAATACTATATTTGACTCTCTGTAGCTCAACACAACCAAGCACAAAAATACACATTTCAACCACCACTCCCCATTCTCCAATAACATTACAAACACTCTTCCCCATCCATTTCCACTTTCTATAATATTATTATATTATATTCATCAACACAAATAACAATACTATAAGTATAAGACAGTGGTTTTCATTTCCATTTTTATATTTATATCTATACTATTTTATTTATTTATATAATAAAATTGAACTATGAGTCTCTCTTTGAAGATGGAAGACTCGTTAGTTCTGCAGTTTTATGGTATTGCTCATCATCACCATGTTGGTAACAAGATTTGAGCGGGAACAAAAAAGATAGCTATAGCTTCTAAAGGTTCATCTCTTTTTTCATATTTCACTTTTAGTTTTTTACTTTTTTATTTTATGAATTAGTAATGATTAATATAATTCTAATTCGAGGAAAACAAGGAAACAAAACGGTTACAGATTAAACTTTGTTGTAATTACCAAAACTATCTATGATGACATCAATAGATAGATAGATACCTTTGTCTTTTGTCTTTGATTGCCAAAACAACAACCTTTTTTTTTGTCAGAGAAAGGAAAAAAATAAGGGGTCTATAAAAAATTTGGTTTTGTTTTCCTATATTTGTACTAAAATTAATTTCTTGCTTTGTTTCCTGATTTGATGATAAAATTGTACTGAAGAGTATAGTCTGTTTCATAGGTGTTAGCTTAGTTAATAGAATCATGCTTATTTTGTACTTTTCTTCTGGTTTTTCTTGTGATTGAAATTATTAGTTTCGTTTATTGCCTATTAAAATCAAGGAATTTCACTCTTCTTCTCTCTCTCTCTCTCACTTATTAAAAAAGTTGAATAAATGGCCCTTCTTCATGTTTGGATTGACATTGACTGTGAGATTGGCAGAATCACCGTAATTTTGACAGAAGCTACACTTTGTAGCTTCAACAAAATCACGGTGCCATTGTGATTTTGCAGAAACTTAATAGTATGTTACCCTTTTATACTGCAGGAACTTTAATGCATTTTTTTATTCCTTAACTGCAGTTTGCTATAGAGGAGTATTGAAGGCTGATTTAATTGCGGCGCGGATAAGTCCATTGAGCATGAATTCGCCGTCCGCGCAGTTTGTTTCCTCGAGAAGGATGAGTGTGTATGATCCTATTCACCAGATTAATATGTGGGGAGAAGGCTTCAAAAGTAATGGAAATTTAAGTGCATCCATTCCCTTAATTGATGAGGCGGACTTGAAGTTTGATAGTAGTCAGGTAAATGTTTGCAAAGGTTTATTTGTTTCATTGGCAAATGAGAATGCATATTCTGCTTATTAACCAAATTGCATTCATGTTTTGTAATGCTTAGTCAGAGGATGCTTCCCATGGTATGCTAGGAACATCTAACAAGTATGAGCAAGAAGCTAATAGACCTACTGATAAGGTAAGAACATGAAGAATCTGTATTCAGTGCACATTAAGTCATTAACTGATACCATGCTTTCAAATATTGGATGTTGTGCATTAAGTCATTCTGATATGATTAAATATGCAGATACAAAGGCGTCTTGCACAAAATCGAGAAGCTGCTCGTAAGAGCCGTCTGCGAAAAAAGGTTTTAATGTTGTTTACAAATTGATGAATATGTCAGACGAGTAATTATTAGTGTCAATGTACTGATCAAGTCATTTCTGACATTGCCTTACAGGCTTATGTGCAGCAGCTAGAATCGAGTCGTTTGAAGTTGGTACAGTTGGAGCAAGAGCTCGAACGTGTTAGACAGCAGGTGTGGGGAAGATGAGTTATTATTTTACTTGTATTTTCTCTTTTCTATCACTTTATGTCACCGACATCGTCTTTCTTTTTCCTTTCTCTAATACCTTAAGGCAACAAAACTGCAGGGAATGTATATGGGCGGTGGGTTGGATTCTAATAATATGTGTTTTGCTGGACCTGTGAATCCAGGTTGGTTTGTGAGGATGCTACTACTGCTGTATATTTATTTGTATTGCATTTAATTTTTCCAATTAGTTATTGCATTGCATTCTAAGGACACCCTTATCTGTAGGAATTGCAGCCTTTGAGATGGAGTACGGACATTGGGTTGACGAGCAAAACCGGCAAATCTCGGAAATGAGAAATGCTTTAAACGCTCATATTAGTGACATAGAGCTCAGGATGCTGGTTGATGGTATGATGAACCACTATGCTGAAATCTATCGAATGAAATCTGCGGCTGCAAAAACAGATGTTTTTTATGTGATGTCCGGCATGTGGAAAACAACGGCTGAAAGATTTTTCTTGTGGATCGGTGGATTTCGCCCTTCTGAGCTTCTCAAGGTAATTGTTCATATTTAAAGAATATAAGTTGAAAATGTTATCCATAGAAGGCGAGATCAAAATTTCATCACTATCTTAATGTGACAAAGAATGGGAGGAGTTTAGAAGTGCATTCATTTATCACAACTTTAATTCCATATTCAATTATGGCATGACAAATTTGTAATGTACTATGGTGGAAGTCAATAACTTGATTTAATTGCAGATTCTTGGTCCAATGATTGAACCATTGACAGAGCAACAACGATTGGATATCGATAACCTTGGACAATCATGTCAACAAGCAGAAGATGCCCTTTCACAAGGCATGGAGAAACTGCGGCAAACACTCGCTGATAGCGTAGCAGCTGGACAATTCATTGAAGGAACTTATATTCCACAGATGGCTACAGCAATGGAGAAGTTAGAAGCTCTTGTGAGCTTTGTGAACCAGGTATTGTACCTAGCTTTCTTGATAACCATTACTTTTCAATTTAATAAAACTTAATTTCCTTTTCACAACATGCCATGCTAATCAAAGAGTAGGTGCTCCAATTTTCACAAACTTATTATCAAGCAAAATTGTCCGAACTCCGTGATCAAATCATGTATGTTTTATGTCTGCGTTTTTTCGTATATGTTTCTTTTTTAACCAGGATTGTTGTTTATAACACATTATTAATTGACCCCTTCTAAAAAAAATAGCTTGCCCATCAGAATCACATATTTAACTGTGATTCGTGTTTAACAGGCTGACCATCTTCGGCAGGAAACCTTGCAACAAATGTCGCGAACACTTACAATCCGCCAATCAGCACGATGTTTGCTTGCTTTGGGAGAATATTTCCAACGTCTGAGGGCTTTGAGCTCACTATGGTCTAATCGACCCCGAGAACCTGCTTAGTCTTGCAATAAGACTAGAATATTAATGTAAACTTTGTAATATGAAACGTGATGAGTATGGTCATTTTCATTGGCCACAAGCGTCAAAACCATATACAATGTGTGGTTTAGGCTGCTCAAATTTTTCCTGCAGTCTTTTGTTGTGGAGAAACTGTGAATATGACTGCTCATTTTATGCAATAGGAGTTTGTAAATAAATTAATTTTGGATGCATGTATATTTGGATTGTTGCAAAATGATATGCTTAGAATATGCAATTTAGTCTGTGTGAAAGTTGGTCTTGTAAAATGCATATAATATTATGAAAGCTGTGTTTTTGAAAATAAATCGGCTCTCTATGTGGACATAGTTTAATTTCCATTTTACTTTTATAAATGTTTGAATTTCTTTTGAAGATGCAAAGAAAAATTTACTGTACTGTGGCTCCACATAAGACACTTGAGGTTTTATTTTACAAGTATGAAACCAAAATACACATCAAGCCACGTTTAATTATTTCAATTCTTGAAATACAGCAACTAGTGGGACCAAGAGAGGTAGCATATTTTTTAAGCAAAGTCTATTTAATGAAAGTGATCAAACTCTGGACTCCAAATCGATTAGGACTCCTGAATCCTGATCAATTCGACCTTATCTGAATCTCATTGACCACTTAAGCTTAAGTGAGATGTAAGGTGACAATGTTGATGAATTGTCTCAAATGCCTGCAGGAAAACCACCCTTTCTTGGATCACTTACGGCCACAAGCTTTCCTACACCTTTATTTACTTTGGAATGTTCAGAAGTGTCTGAAACTATAAATTGACATATTGTCCCACCAGCAAGGCCCTGAAGGACATGGCCCTTACTTCTAAGGCCTTCCCTGATATCAGCAGAAAGTTCAAAGTGGTCCCCAGTCACTGTTGTCCAGTTCTCATAATATACCACATTAGGTATCAGCTGCATAATTAACCATATGGTGGGTTAATTTCTCATCAGTTATGTGATTGATTGGTTGAGGAAAGTATGACTAGTGATCTTACTATCACAGGAAAAACAGCAGATGTCTATTTGAATGTGCAACTGTACATCCATATTTATCTTCATTTTTTTTTTTTTGAGGAATTATCTTCATTTTTTTAAAAAGTGATCAATGGTAATTCTAATTTGATGTACAAATTTTACTATTTTATTAAGATTTTAGTTATTATGTTTAAACAGTATAAAAATCTTCACTCAAACATCCAAATATACTTTACTAAGTTAATATTTATTTGTATATAAATAGTTTAGGAAATAATATGATGACATAACTCTATACATAGGACTAAGTTACAATTAGACATCTATTTAATTTTCCATGTCATGAGAGCTGTCCCAGTTATAACTATTTATCATGTCATGTCTATATCATTGTCCAAGATGAGACTACAAGTAGATAACATTTTGAGTTTTCCTAGGTTTTAATGTTGTTATTGATTACTGCATCTGTAGCACAATAAATATTCAAAATTTGTCCATATTTCACATAGCTCTAAATCAGAGTTTACCAAAACATAGGCAAAAAAAAATGCAACCAGAACAAATGTAAGATTCCATACCTGATGATAGACCCTAGGAGCAGTTACAGAAGAAAAAGGATCCATTCCTTTGACAAAGTGATTCAAAAGAACCTCTGAAGTTGCAGCAATAATCATAATTCCTCCACTTGCACCTACTACTGCTTTCACTTCCCTGTCCTGTAGTAACACAAGTATTAGAAAATATCTTCAACAAATGATAATAGAATTTCATAATCATTGCTATAAAAAATTATGCTACAATGTGGAAGAACCTTGAGAACAATAGTTGGTGACATGGATGATAATGGTCTCTTTCCCGGCACGACGAAATTGGCAGGAGCAGGCGGTCGAACATCCTTGGAAACATTTTTTATAGGCATGGAAAAATCATCCATCTCATTGTTGAGTACTATTCCTGTACTTGGTGAAAGTATTGTTGCACCGAAATACGAATTTACTGTAGTAGTCATGGAAACAGCATTTCTCTCAAAATCTATTATACTTAAATGACTTGTACCATGATCATTTATCTGATTCCACCTATAAAGAGGGAAATGAATGAAATTTACTGCAAATAATTAAATTGCTAGTACAAGATTACTGTGACTTTGAAGTTAATTAAACAAATGCAGAAGCTTACTTGCCACCATAATGACTTGAATCATAAGTCTTATTATCATTGATATCTTTTTTCAACACTTGAGCAAACTTAGTAGAAAGCATATCAGAAAGAACTTCAGTTATATTTACAAAATCAGGATCCCCAAGATTCATTCTCACTGCAAATACATGTTTCAAAGCCTCAATTTCTCTATGGATCCCAAGGGAACCAGAAAGGCCTGAAGGAAGCTCATATTGTGCGAGAATGTTCAGCAGCTGTAACAGAAAGATGAGATTGACTTAAGCCCTTCTTTGTTGACAAAAAGAAAAAGAGAAACATAGTACATCATATCATAATATAACTCGATATTTTAAAAACTGGTTTGAACTGCCAGATCAACAGGTTGAACCGGAAACCAGACAGTCCGCTGGTTGGTTTGTTCCCGTTTACATTGCAGTTGCGTTGAACAACGATTGAACAAGATCAACCGCGGTTGGTTCAACCTGTTTTATTATTATTTTTCCATATTTCTATACTGTTTTTATTTATTTATCTATTTTTCGTCCAAATCAATAGTGGTTAAACCGATTGAAACATGACAAAAAGGTCTCACCGGATTTCTCTCGAACCCAATTTTTAAAACATTGATATAACTATGATATATACTATAAATAAAACACAATTCCTTTATCCACATTGTACCAACTTACCAGCATCATTTGAGGCCCACCTGAAGGAGGAGGCATACCAAGGATCTTTAATCCAAGAAAATCTATAGATATAGGTTCCTTTTGTTTAACAGTGTACTTTTTGAGGTCTTCCAATGTCAATATCCCTCCAGCCTTCTGAACATCTTTAACTAAATTAATGCCAATTATTCCACCATACAAAGCTTGTGGACCAAACTTTGCAATAGCTGTTAGAGTTTCTCCTAGTTTCTTATTATAACATATTTCACCAGCATTCAAGAGTTTTCCATGTGGTGCAAATACACTACTAAGACCAATGTCATTCAATATATTTGATTCTGTTTTTTCCATCTGCATGTGAAGGTATGGTGATATTTTAAACCCTCTACTAGCAAGAATCACTGATGGCATTACAAGTCTATTCCATGGAAGCTTTCCATGTTGTTCCCATGCCTTGTGAAGGCCAGCTAGTTCTCCTGGAACTGCTACTGAGAGGCCACCATTTGCCTTCAAAGTAATGTTGCCACCATACATATCCTGCAAAAAATGGATGTATCATATGACATGGAAGAGTGATTTCAACAAATTCATTCACTATAGTGTTAAATTTTTCTGTAAAATCAATGAGAAGAGAAAATTTGAGGTTTGAAATACAGAGAAATTAAAATAGATTCAAAATTTCTGAAAATTCTAGAAAATGTTAAAACATTGTTTTCAGTAATTCTAGAAATTTATTCTCTGTGGTTAGCTTTGGTCTTCTCTCTATCACAATTAAAAAGAAAAATTCCTAACCATATGTCAATTATATCATCCATCTACTAGACTTTTCTTACTAGTTTCCTCTACATGTCCTTTTCATTTCTCTACACCACATGGTTTTTCCAAAAAAATGTCTGCAAGTGTGCAAATTGGACTACAACATAAAATGTTTGATATGTCAACACGGTCAGCGCAACCGCGATTGAGGCTGCATCAGATATCATGACATAATCGTTCTCGTCCACCGCCTCTATTTAATTTAAATCTTGGAAATTATATGCAAAGGAATAATTATAGTCCATGATTGAAAGGTACCTTGGAAGCATGAAGAGGAGCAGTTTCTCTCATATCAAAGGCCTTTGCTGCGCCATTAGCTAACCTAAGAAGCATAAAGGCACCACCACCAATACCACTTGAAGCTGAACTGACAACTCCCAAACAAAGAGCAGCAGCCACAGCTGCATCCACTGCATGTCCCCCTTCTTGGATAACATCCATCCCAATCTTCGAGCATCGACGATCATCGGTCGCAACAGCTCCATGATGAGCAATGATTACTTCATTTCTTGTTTTTGTGTGTCCGTTTTTGGCAGAAGCAGATGCCAAACTGGAAACAAAGAGGAGGCATGCGATGGCATGCCATAATAACATAACTGCAGCCATATATAAAGAATTAGGATGGTAATGAATTGTATATTTTCATTGAGGTACAAGACCAATTATATACAAGTTACAACAATAACTTGGCTGATTACAGATTAAAGTTAGCACTGATTCAGAGAGATATTCTCAATTCAAATTCAAATATTGCTAACTGAAAATCTATACAATAACTGCATCAGTAACAAGCAATTGAATTCTCTAATTCAAAGTCAAATATTGTTAGATGAATATCTACACAATAATTGCAGAAATCAGTTCACTGATCTTACACATATTGATACATCAAGGCATCATCAAAATTTGAATTCATCTAAGGCCACCCCACAAAAACTTCAGTTTCAAAATTTGAATTCATCTCAAATGACTAATGATTTCAAATCAATTAACCAATAAGCTAGTATAAATTTTTTATTTTATTTTATCAATAATTCTGTTTGATATCGATCAATGAAATTGTTAGTAGTGTGACTGTGTAACATATGTTTATGAATTTCAGCTTCATTAGAGAAAATTATGATATGATAACATGATTGAATTATGGCAGTAAAGAACATGCAAGCATACTAGAAGAAGAGATGGACGTGTATTTGATATAAAAAATGAAAGTACAATTGCAGACCTATTGATGGAGAAGAGAGAGACATTGAGTGTAAGCTGTGATTGCAGTGAAGTGCTTTGTTAAACAAGCCTGTGAGTTAGGACCGCCAGAATGGAGTTGGAACACAAAGACAGCATACTAATACTTTCTTTGTTTCTAATTATATAGTGTATTTAAAAACAATGATGTCCATAAATATAAATCTCATTTTAAGTTATTAGAAATATGTTTATAAACTATACTTCTTAGTTATATTGTTAGTATGTCTTAGAAGATGAAAAGTAAGGTTAAACAAAATTTTATACACAGAAGGATATATTAATAAGCCTAGTAACATATATCTCCTAAGTACAAATCTAATGGTAAAATGTTGCAAGAATATTTGATATATTAAAGTGTAGTTTCGAATTCACAATTTTTCACTTCTCAACAAATGTATGAGTTGCCGCTATACTCTTAAAAAAACATGTATACGTTAAATATGTTACCATTTTTCTTTGTTTGTACGGAGCACCTCTAATCTAAAGCTCACACATAATTGCGAGGTTCTAGATTCAAACACAAATGAAGATGTTCAATCTAGCAATATAAGCATTTCCAAAGGTCTTATACACCACAATACCACTTTTTTTATATATGTGAGAATAACAAAAGATGTTTATAAAACATAAAGGGATATCTCGAATTGTTTATATTTTTATTTTCATTTTGTTAAGTTGTTTGGTGACTAAAAATTCACTTTTAAAATGAATAAGTGGACGAATTGTTTATCGTTTTAGAATACTACTAAATTATTTTCACCAACACCCTTATTTATTGTATTATGGTTGATCTAATTATTTTACTAGCAACGTCAAAAAAAAATTACTATCTACTTTTTTTCTACAAATATCACTAGTTAGTTTATTAACAAAGTTTTTTTCCCACGAGCATAACTCAATTGGTATTGGACGTTGAAGGTGAGAGTTCCACATTCGAATTTCACACTTATTCATCTAAGGGTTAAATTTCTAACCATATAATCTAGGCAAAATTTATTTTTGATAAAATCAATAAGGATATCTTAAATCTTTATTTTTTCCTAGAAAACCTACATAATGTCAAAAAAAAACATTTAATTTAGACGAATAAAATAAGTTTTTTTTTACAACTCACTTCCCTTAAAAAAAGAATGTTGCAATCCACTTTAAGTTGAATTTCTCTCGGTCACATATTTTTAATCAATTCACCAATTTTTTAGTCAAACAAATGGTGCAATTCTTAAGAATTGAATTCCATGATTGATCCCACTTTTTTCTTAAAAAAGAAAAAAAAAATGATTGATCCCGCTTCTTATTTTCTTCTACTTTTCCTTCGACAAATTCTTTTCAATCACACTATGTGGTCCATAATAGGATTCGTGCTTTCTTTTACTTGTATTCCGTTCATACATGCAAAATAAACTCTTAATCCTAAATAATGATTAGAACATGCATGTACTTCTATAAGAAATTATTTCCACCATGAACTTTAGGAGAGACACTAGGATGCATGTGGAAATAATCATATTAAAATCCTTAAGTACGGGTAACTATTTTTATAATTATAAACATATTGGATAAATAAACTAAATATATATGTTAGTTAAATAAGATGATAACTTATGTATTATTTTTAATTTTTGAATAAAACAATTAAATATAAACATGTGTATTCTTCTAAATGTATATATATAATATAATAATATTATGCTATTGATTTTATTGATACGAGACCATGTAGTAAAATTTCTAATTAATCACAATAATGCTTCCTCTATTTTATTATTCAACGTAGGCCATCTTAAAATACAACTGAAGCGGTTATTTTCAAGTACATTAACGAAAAACAATAGATGTCCTTTTGTACACCCGACAAAACATCATCTTAGACCTTTTTTTTGGGTCGAAAACATTTCTGGCTATGAGAAGGTAAAAGATTCCTAGATAGTCTGGAACATCGCTAGCGTACAAAATAGTTTGGTAATTTTTATGGAGTATTGAGAAATTGTATATAAGAGTTTGGCTCTTTACCAAGAAAAGAAAATAGTTTGGCAGCTTTGGCTTATAGAGATAATTTTATTCAACCCAACAAGCAATAACATATAGCCATATACTAGAGTAAACCTTCATTTACATCCTTTGAAGTTTCCGTAAGGGTACCTCTACTTTTGTTTCCTAGTTTTGCTACTTGGAGGGTTTAAAAAAGATTTATCAGATTGCACATACTTTCTCACATTTTTTATTTCAAGGATAAACAAATATCAATCTACTATCTTTCAAAAAAATAGAAAAATATCAATCAATTAATTAATTTCACTCTTTAGTATTTTTAAATACTGTTAATTCAGCTGCACTTTTTCAAAAGTTTAAGCCCAAAAGCTAAATAAGATAAAGTTATTATTTTTTTAGAAGAAATTAGATAAAGGTTGGCATAATGTTTTTTTCCTTTCATAAATGGGTATAATTTTTTTCCTCTCTCTCTTTCCATAATGTTTTTCAGGAAATGGATATAATGCTTGATGGGTTTGAGAGGGATAGTAGAAGAAGGTGAACTGAAGTGGATACTGTTTTAATTTTCCCAGTATGGAAATCACACACATAAGTATATGATGTTGGAAAAAAAATGGACATGTCATTATATTTAACATTTTAGATTAAAATGACTAATATAGTTTTATTAGTTACAAAATGACTAATATAGTTAACAATGAAGAAGTTTTCATTACTTTCGTTAATTAAAAAATGTGATTGATAGCGAGTGACATTTTCTTAAACGAAAATAAATGCTCTCAGGCATAAGTTAGTATTCTTTTATATTAGTATTTGTTTTTTTTTTTTTGAAGAGGCTAAAATGAAATTGTATTACCACCTCAAAAATGTCTTCCGAGCACAAGATGTGTCAAGAAAGAAACACTAAAATCCAAACAGTTGTCAATAATATTTACAAGGCAGAGCCAAACCGCATTAATGCGGACAAAAAACAAAGAAAGATCCTAACAATTAGCCAATGCCTAAGATGGTAAACAGATTAAGCCGCCAACTGTGGTAACCGAGAGGGAGATTGGCGTATTTCCCTTTCAGCCACATGAAAGTTAACGACTTAATCTTATCAACCATTTGCTCAATTGAGCATTTTTTTACATTAAAGACCATGTTATTCCTTTCTTTCCAAATTTCTCACACTGTTGCATACCAAATAACCTGTAAAATAGATCTCTTTGTCTTTGCAGCACCACCAATAAAGCTGAACTGATTAAAATGGCTTAATACATCGTAAGGCTTAACCGAATAAATACCAAGCCACCCGAGAATAAAATACCAAACAGTCCCAAAAAAATACCAAACAGTATTTGGTTTTTTAATTAGGTATATGGGTTCATCTTTCATTTTGCAACCTTGAGAATTAATTATGGCTATACATGTTCTTGTTGAACAGGAGAGAGTGGATGGTCTCATATTCCTAGTTTCATCTTCGGTCAACTCCTTGGATCGATTCTTTATCTCTGCGCAGGGGCTAAGCTATCAATAACAATGTGGCAGCTTATAGCTACACCAATTTTTTTTTTAGCCATTTCAATAACACACATACACATACTCATATATATATATATATATATATATATATATATATATATATATATATATATAAGGCTGGATCCATTGACACCAGGTGTAAGTGTTTAGACTTACACCAAATCTCAACCATTATAATTATTTGATCTAACGACTCATATTATGTCAATAAGATGGCAGTAAGAGACTATCAATATATGGGACACTCCTTGAATTTTTAGTAATTGCTATTAATTATTTTCTCTTTCTTCTCAAAATATGAAGTTGTACTTCTCATGTTTTTTTTTTGAAGAAGTTGTACTTCTCATGTTATTTTCATGTCCATCATCGTCATCTCTATAATTGCATGTTTTCTTCCATAGTAATAGTAATTTTGTAATTGTTTTCGTTCTTTGTTCTGGAAAAAAAGAAGACATCTTAAATGGTATGTATGTCACAACAAAACATCAAAATAAAATAAAATAAAAAAATTTGGAGTCAATCATGTTTATAATAAAATCAAAGTGACAAAATCATTAAACTAGTATAAAAAACTTTTATATTAACATCACCGTCCCACCCAATTGCACACAAAATATTATTAAAAAAAATTGTACACAGACAAGCATGGAGATATAATTGAACTCTCACCAAGAACGTTGTGATATCCTTAAAAAAAATGCTAACTACTTCTATTCTGCGGACCAAATAACTAATAATAATTAATAAAAAATCAATGAGTATCTCATATATTGATAATCTCCTACTACCATTTTAATGTGCTTCCTTTTCATTTATTATTGACATAATATGAGTCGTTAGATCAAATAATTATTATAATGGTTGAGATTTGGTGTAAGTCTAAACACTTACACCTAGTGTCAACGGATCCTCTCTCTCTCTCTCTCTCTCTCTCTCTCTCTCTAACCTTCTTCTTTATTATTTAAAAGGGTTAATAGTGTTTTTCACCCCTGTAATATAGGTCATTTCCGGTTTTCGCCCTCGGTTTGATTTGCATCCTTGTAAAAAAAAAAATTCCGGAAAACACCCCTCCTCCATCCAACTCAGCAAATTCGCTTATGTGGCGCTGATTTGGCTTATTTTTATAATTTTTTAATTGGCCACGTCATATTTAATTATTAAAATATACAAAAAATAATATAAATTCATTTATATTAATTTAAAAATAAAAAATAATTTAAAAAAATTGAAAATTGAAAATTGTAAAAATTAGAAAAAAAAATTAAGGAATTTTTTAAAAAAATAAACTGAGATTTTTTTCAATAAAAATTAAAAATCGAATTTTAAAAATTGGAAAATAATTCAGGAATTTAATTTATTTTTTTTAAACTTTGGAATAAAATTTTATTACCAATTTTTTTTATATAAAAAGCAAACTTTTTAATTTCGTAAAAAAAAATTCAATATTATAATTTCTAAATTTGAATGCAGATTTTTATAAATTAAAATTTTTTCCTGTTTTTTTTTTTTAACAAATTTTATAAAACTATTTTTTCGGAAAAAATCTAACCTATTTTGGAAATTTGCTTTTTTTGTATTTTAAAAATTAAATTCCAATTTTTTTTTAAAACATCGTTAATTTAAAATAAAAATCTAATTATATTTTCTAATTTTTAAAATTTTGAAAATAAATTTGTATCCAGAATTAAAAATCAGACTTTTTTTAAAAAAAATTCAAATTTTTTTTATTTTATTTTGAAAATTAAACTCCAGAATCTTTTTAAAAAATATTTCCAAAAAAAAAACCGAATATTTTTTATGATTCTTTTCATATTTGAATTTCGAAAAAAATCTTTTTTTTTCTGATTTTTTTAATATTTAAAAAAAAATCGATTTTTAAGTTTTCTGGAAAAAATTCTTTTTTTTGGAATTTTTTTATAAAATAATCTTTTTTTATTTGTTAAAATTCGATTTTTAATTTTTATTGAAAAAAATCTCAGGTTTTTAAAAAAAAATTCCTTAATTTTTTTTCTAATTTTTACAATTTTTTATTTTCAAAAATTAATTTTCAATTTTTTTAAATTAATTTTTATTTTTAAATTAATATAAATGAATTTATATTATTTTTTGTATATTTTAATAATTAAATATGACGTGGCCAATTAAAAAATAATAAAAAGAAGCCAAGTGAGCGCCACATAAGCGAATTTGTTGAGTTGGATAGAGGAGGGGTGTTTTCCGGAAGAAAAAAAAAGTTTTACAAGGATGCAAATCAAACCGAAAATTTTACAGGGGTGAAAAACACTATTAACCCTATTTAAAACTAATAACTTGAGGGACACATTAGTAATTTTCATTAAAACTTATTCCTTTTTTTTTTTGACAAACATTAAAACTTATTCCTTAACTTGCATCAATTTGCTAACTTAGACCCACTTTTATTTTATAACAAATAGCTTGAGAGATATTTACTAAACCATCCATTGTTTTAAATTGGTTTACACTAATGGATATTGGGTTTTTTGTCCAAATGAAAAGGTGCACTTTTGTTAACTTAGACCTTCATGTTTTTTGTTGGTCTAAAAAATTAATATAAATAAGAAAGTTAAAAAAATTACCACTTGTTTTACAAGTTCATTTTGTCTAGTTTTAACACTTGATATCTTCGGCAATAACAATGTCTCGTTTTCTCCAATAATAAATTTGTTGTTTAATAATAAAAATCGGGATGTTACAACTACCATTGAGTTTTGGAAGCAAATTAATGGTAACGAATCTTGTATGTTCTTGTGATGACAGTTGTATAGAGTTTGTGATCATGTTTTTACTATAACTTTAATAAATTATTTATCACCATAACCGGCATCATGAAATAATAAGCAACATATTATTTATTTAAGAATGTTTTATTATAATTATTTTCAGTGCCACCGCATAATTAAAGGGCTATTTAACATAAAAATGAAAAACAACAAATTGAAGTTTATGGATTGATGCGACAATTTGTTGTAATTTTCCAAAATATTATGCGCATTCAAACACATATTTAGATACAAAATACATAGGTACTTTCAATAGGAAAATAACAATATCTCTCCAAACTATGCATATGAACCAAAACTCAATAAAGAAACAACATCAACGATAATTAACATGTAAGGACCATAAATTTAAATATCTAATTACTTCAACATAATTTATCATCTCCAATGGTAGCAAATATAAACAACTGTATACATCGGATATAAAAGTTAATTATTGCAACATGAATATTAATGATAATAGGGATAAGAACACAAAAAATTTATACTAACCCAACAAACAATATTACAACAATATAGTCGAAACTTGCAACTACAGACAAATTCAACAACATAAAATTCAAAATATCAATCACCAACAAAGTTACATTACATAAGATGAATACAACAATTTTCACTCAATCATAACAAATAAAATAGATGTACAACAATTACTACATATGATATAAGACTAATTCCATAAAGGCTAAAATATGGTTTTGGTCCCTGCAAATATGCCTAGTTTTGGTTTTAGTCCCTGTAAAAAAAAATTGTTTTTGGTCTCTGCAAAATATGCCTAGTTTTGGTTTTGGTCCCTGGAGGGACTATTTCCAAAAGTAAAATATTTTGCAGGGACCTTTTTCAAAATCAAAAGATTTTGCAGGGACTATTTATCTAATAAATGGGTTCAATCATCATGTGCCACGTGTGCAAATCATCACAAAAGTGGGGTCAGGGACCAAAACCAAAACGAGACATATTTGCAGGGACCAAAAACAATTTTTTTTTACAGAGACTAAAACCAAAACTAGGTATATTTGCAGGGACCAAAACTATATTTTAGCCTTCCATAAATATTACAGCAGTTGTACACAAGCCACCAATTATACATTTACTTCATAATGTGGTATAAGCTTGAATAAGATTTTGACAAGTCAGTACATGCTAGATACCGATGGCAACAAAATCAAAACATGCAATAAAAAACTATATAGTTTAAGTCTAGTTCACATATTTCTTATCTATAACATTTATTTAGAGTTCATTATAAAATAATATAAAATATAATCAAAATTTTAGGACAAGTATGTTCGAATGCATCTGATTTGGTAATATTCTTTTGATTGGGATCTAAATACATGGTTAAGAATATGAAGCAAATATGAAGACATGAAGATTGTATATTCATCATGGCCACTAAGTAGAATGGCATCTTGTTCATCTGTAGCGTGTCACGATAGGAAGAACCTAAAATTAAGGCAATAGATTATACTTATATATATTTAGACATTGATTCAAAAAAAAACTTATAACTTATGCTTACACTAGGTATAAAACCTCGGTTCCTCTCTAGTAGCCCGACTCAACATCTAAAGCAGTTACAGCCCATTCAAACTTTAATTGACCGTCTACGATTTGAAGGATTTCTTCTTTGGATAAAATTTGATTGAGATGTAAATCAAAGTTACTGCGTGAAAAAAGAAAGAAGGGAAAAAAATTGTCAGCTTAAACAAGTTTATATTTCTTCTTTCGATTTGTTTTAGATTATTAAACTAATAAATCTCGGATACTTTTTAGCCCTCCTATTCCTATTCTTACTCCGACTTTTTTTTGTAAAAGAATTAAAAAACATTAGATGATAATGATAAAAAAAAAACAAGATTAATCCACAGTTGTAAATCAAAGTTACTGCATAGAAAAAGAAAGAAGGAAAAAAGAAAATGCCAGCTTAAGCAAATTTACATTTCTTCTTTCAATTTGTTAGAGATGATTAAACTAACAAGCATGAGATGCTTTTTAACCCTCCTATTTGTAACAGCCCGATTTTCGCTAGTATTATTTTAATTGTGCTTGTATGTGATTAATTGTCTCTGTGTGCATTTTGGGGATTATCGGAATTTGGTGTTGGAATGGTATTTTAGTCATTTTAGACTAAAGGGTGTTCTGGTCATTTATTAAGGTTTAGTAAACTTAGAATTACCATTATTTTAGTATTTTGAGGTGAATAGTTATTTTGCTAAGATTAGAAGGGCTTAGTAGTAATTATTTGGTTATGGTGATAATTAGATATTTTACTAAGTTGAGTGAGTAGTAACATTTCTAATTAGATTGGGAGAGTGTTAGGCCCATTAAGAGGAGCTATACCCTAACCCATTTAGATAGTGACTATATAAGCTTAACTTAGAGATGTTGGGTTAACTTTTCATTCATTTCATCTAAGAGGCTAAGATAGAGAAAAGGGTTAGAGAGAAGATTCAAGGGGAATCAAGCTAGGAGCAAGGGGGAGTGAAAAATTGGCTTATCTTTGTGAAGATAAGAGGTAAGGGTGCTAGTCTTCATTCATAATCAATTGTTTAATCTCTTCTTCTTCCCCATCTCATAAGCGCTTATTTGATGATAACTGAATTGTTGTTGATGAAATTGCATGTTCATGATATGTATAAATAGGTATATTGTGAATTATGCTCAATTGATGAATATTGATGTGTTGTTGTTGATTCATAGCTGAAATCATGATTAAATGATGTTGTTGCTGTTGTAAGATGTTGTTGTTGTTGATTGAACCTATGTGTGTTTATAACCATGGAGTCTTGTTGTGAATTTTGTGTTGTTCTTGAGATTTTCATGAAAATGGGTCAAATGATTATTTTGTTGAATTGATGTTTCGATTCAAGTTTCAATTGGTTTTGAGTGTTCGTTTATGTTTAGAAATGTTTACAGAAACTTTGGAAACCAATTTGGACAATGGGTAACTAAAATTGGGAGTTTTTGGGTGAAAACAGAGTTTTTCCCGTGTACAGAACTGATGCAACTCGCAATGGCGAGTTGGTGGCGAGCTGGAGGCGAGTTGAGGGTCACCCACTGTGACTAACTCGCCATGGCGAGTGGAGTTACTCGCCATGGCGAGTGGAGTTACTCGCCATGGCGAGTTGCACAGTGCAATTACCCTTCTTTTGTCGTTTTTAGGGCTTTTGGGGCGATCTGAACCATTCTGAACTGATTCTTTTGATGTAGTTAAATGTAAATGAGCTTTTAAACCTCTGTAAACATCAATTGAATGAGAAATAGGACTTGGTTTGGGAATTGTATCTCAAGCTTTAAAAATGTCAAAAACATCGATTGTTCTGAAACTTGTTTCTCTTAAGAAAAAGTGAAACACCCCGAAATCCCAAGTATAAAAATTCATAATATAATCAGAGTATATCATATTCAGGATGTCACATTTCATAAAAATCTTTAAAATAAAAAGAATAATAATTCTTTATCCTTCAAAATTCATTAACATAAATCTTTTCAAAAACTTTGCAGCGGAATCATAATTCAAAACTCCTTAAAATAATTAATTCTTAGCATAAATGTCATAATTAATTCAAAACGATACATAAAGGAATAGAAACAAATAGTAAATCCCCATCCCTCAGAGCTCCTATGACATCACACAGGAAAATCCTCACACGTCGAACCTATACTTGGTCACCTGCACTTGCCCACGAGGCGGCAATTCCATCCCTCAGAGCTCCTATGACATCACACAGGAAAATCCTCACACGTCGAACCTATACTTGGTCACCTGCACTTGCCCACGAGGCGGCAATTCCTGCACTTGCCCACGAGGCGGCAATTCCAACAGAAGGGGTGAGATTTCACATTCTATAATAATAAGCAACAATTCATGTAAAAGAATCAATCGACATAAAACAACATCAAATCATATAAGAGAATCAATCGACATAAATAAGCAACAGATCATATAAGAGAATCAATCAGCATAAAACAACAACAAATCAACATCAACAAGTACTTCATATAATTACAGATATAAATCATCAATTAATTTCAAGTATTAGGTAACATCATCATCATCTTAATCAACTTCATAACTTCAAGATTTACTTAACCACTTGACTCGACAAATGCAACTCGACTATGCAACTCTAACATCTTAAACATCATGCATGTGGTACCAATATTTAAGCTTAAATAAGCTTCACCGTCGCTTTGAGCAAAATGCTCCACCGTCGCTTTGAGCATAAGCTCCACCGTCTCAAATTATGCAAATGCATGAACTCAACTCATATACTTAAACAAGTTAATACAACATCTTAAACATCATTTACGACTCTTGACCGACACATGCAATTATATCAATACATATTTACAGCACAAAATCATCGTCGCAATACCAATTAAACATCATTCATATAAGTTCACCTAATAATCATATAAACAACTTCCATATAAATATCATATATACAATCTTCATATAAATAATATATAAACAACTTTCATATAAATTCATGAATTATCTATACTCTTAACAATCTAATTCAATTCAAAATCTAACTTCTACAACAATAACAAAATTAACAACAACAAGATTAAACCAACAAGATTAAACCTTTTTTTTAGAATTATATGCTTATGATTAAAGAAGGTTAGTCCCACCCTTACCTTAGATTGATTGATTGCAAAGATTCTACAGACTTCTCTTCTCTGACTCTTCTCTTACTCTAGGTTTCTCCTCTTTCTTTCTCCAAAACAGTTTGCACGTCATATTATTTTCTAACTCTAATTCTCCTTTTTATAATAACCATAATTTCTCTTACACCCCAAAACTACTTTTTTCCTCGTAATCTTATTTATTTCTAAATTAAATATATCTCTCCCCCACTTAATAATAATAATACACCAAATAACAAATATATCTCTACACAAAATATATTTCTATACTAGATAACATATATTCCCACACAAAATAACGAATATATCTCTACACAAAATAACAAATATATTTCTATACTAGATAACATATATATTTCCACACAAAATAACCAATATATTTCTACACTAGATAATATATATTTCCACATAAAATAACCAATATATTTTTATACTAGATAATATATATTTCCACATAAAATAACAAATATATTTATAACAAAATAACAAATATATTTATAACAAATATATTTCTAAACAAAATAACAAACATATTTATAACAAATATATTTCTAAACAAAATAACAAACATATTATCACTTATCAAATATAAAATCATGTAAAAGTATTCAAATATTAACTAAAAATAATTAAATAAAAAGGGGGCGTTACAAAAAGGGGTAAGATTATGTTATATACTAAGTACATAATTTTCTGAAAATAGTTGTGAATGAATTCAATGGGGTTTTAACTTATATTGCTTTGAAAATGAGGTTCTTTTGAAAATGATAAGAGAAACAAACTTTGTGATTTCGACGATCTTGTTGTAATTAGTCGGTGAGACATGCATGTATGCTCAACTGCACACATATATATGATTTAAGAGCATACATAGTCGAGACATTGATGTTGTTTTACTTTGAAAAGTATATGTTGGTTGTTTTGTTTAATCATAGACGAACTTTGCCAAATTTAATCCTTAAGACCGATTATCTCGGAAACCTTTTGTAAATGACTTTGTACGAATATTTGAGGATACATGAACGATTGCTAGATGTTGAATATGATGATTATCATGAATTGGTGAATTTTCTCCTTTACTTTAATTATGAGAAATTATATGGAGTTATCGTTTTATTACGATGTTGAATTGTTGAAGAATGTATACATGTTGAATTGTTGATGAATGTATACATATTGATATTATTGGCGGGTTGTTGTGAACATGTTGAATTGTTGATGAATGAATACATGTTGAATTATTGATAAATGTATATATGTTGATATTGTTGGTGGTGAATTCATATATGCTAATTAATGTTGATTGTTGGTAGTGAATTCATATATGCTAATTAATGTTGATTGTTGGTGGTGAATTCACATATGCTAATTTGATGTGATTGGTGATGAATGCATGAATATGCATATAGCCGTTGGTTATAGTCGTTGAATATAACCGTTGAATTGTTGTGAACATATGCATGATTGATTAAGTCATATGTTCATGCATCATATGTCGTGTCGGATGTTATATCCACATTGCCGTTGATCGGATACTTATATCCATATAGCCGTTGATTAGAGCCGTTGACTTGATGTGTTGATACATCATAAGGTGACAATCTTGAGGTGATTGGTACCACATGCATATAAGAGTCGAGTCTAGGCGCATAACATGAATTGAATGAGTCATATTTTGCTTATGTGTTGATGATGGTTGTGTTGGTGATAAGTGTGTTTGATGCATACATACTTGTGATAATTGGACTTGTTGTGTTGATGTGTATGTTGAGGTTGAATGCTCTTGTTAATTAATTGAAGTTTAATTTGATTAATTTATGTTCAGCCGTTCATATTTGATTATGTGTTTGGTGAATTTTGGTGAATTGTACACTTGGTGATATTTGGTGAATATGTGAAGATGTGTACTTGTTGATGTTTGTAGTTAATGGTGATACTTGTACATTTGATGATGTTTATTTCGGTGAAAATAATGAAGTGTGATTTATATGAATGTGACTTTTTGATCTTTTGGTGATGATGATTTTCTTGCTTATACTTGAAATGATGAATTCTATTTGTTGAGTTGATTAGGCTAAATGAAATAAGGTGGGTAATCATTTCATTGATATGTGTTGATAAATGACGAGCTTATGTCGATGACTTGATTAGAGTTTAAATATGTTTGCTATGCTATGTTATAATTGTGATAGCATGTTGTGATGTGGAATGAGGGACAATATTCATGTGATATTAGTATTCTAGTAGGGATGTTTACGTATATGTGTTATGCATGAATCTTTGAATTCCTATCTTTGTTTATTGTTGATTATTATTGATGTAAAGCTAACCCCCAGTGGTTTTGACCGCCTACCTTTCCGTATGGACGGGTAGACAGAGTGCAGGAGTAGTTTTGCTTGCTTGGTGAGTTGAGGATAACGGATGATTCTTTTACTTTTCTGTCGAGTCTATATTTAGGCTCTGATTAGGACGTGGTCGTCTTTCTTATTGTTTTGGTTTATGTTGTTGATTATTGCCCATATGTCGGGACTTGGAGATTTATATGTTTATATATTTGGATTATTTGACATGTTGTTTTTAAAATTGATTGAAGACGTAGCATTTATTTCTTGAATATTTATTATATTCGCGTGTTTTATCGCTTTAATAGAAATAGGGCGTTACACTATTCCTATTCTTACTAGGACTTTTTCTGCAAAAGAATTAAAAAACATTAGATGATAATGATAAAAAAACAAGATTAATCCATAGAATATTGAAGATAATAATTAGTAATTATCGCTTCTTAATCACTGTATTCGTTAAACCTTATTATGTTTGCGGCAACATAAAAAATCATGATGTTGTAGCCTGGAACGCAAAAACAAATCTATATTTGTAAACCTTGATTAAGGATATATTATATATTTTCCGGAGAAAAATGATTTTTTTCAACGTCATTCAACACATATTTTACGAACAACATATTGATCTTAAAAGATTTATACTCAAATCTCTTAAAATAAGGTCTTGAAGGTGAATGTTTTAAATAGAAAAATTATGGTTGAGAGGGGAGATCCCACCAAAAAGTTGTCAGCTAGGTTCTCAAACAGTGATTAATCGTTAGCATAGTTTTATAAAATAATGGTAACTAGGTTCTCCTACGGAGATCAATTATTAAAGTTGTATACAAAAACAAACATGTATTTTTTACCTAAAAAAAACATAGAATATTTTATATGAAATTTATATGAGAAAAAAATATTAAATTTATTCCTTCATGAGAAAAATGAATTCATAAATATTTTTTGTATAATATTTTTATTTAATAATTACCTATTATTTGCATATACTACTATTCTTATTTAAATAACGGATTTTTTTTCCAATTTTAAATTAATAATACGCGCAATAAATTATTTATTGAGTCAATGTGTCGGCTCGGCTCATTATCAACCGTTATTGTATATTACACATCTTTAATTTCACTCACTCACTCACAGTTAAGCACTCATGTCTAGGAACTTACAACCCTCTTTATATATCATATATATGCCCTTTCGTGCCTCAATCCACTCTTTATAAATTATACCATCTATATACTCTTTTATTTCTCTTTGTCTTATATTTCTGTAGAGACTGAGACGAGGTGTATGCTCATCTGATAATTACAATTTGTGTCGTTTTACTTTTATCGATGTTTAAAGATTTATTTCATTTGTGTGCATGTGTGTGTTTGCTAATCTTCATATTGATTGTTGATCAAAAATATATTTTAAATAGTGGTCACGGTGTTAAAGATCAAAATCCTTGAAAAATTGTGGGTAATCATTGTCGAAAGTGGTAAATGCAATATTTATCACAATATGTATGCGTTCGTGACAACATAAAAAATCTCAATATTATATTTAAAACCTTTATATTTAAAAATTGCAGATCTATATTTAAAACCTTTATTAAAGTTATATTTTCTTGGGAGTACTCTACTTGATTTTTTGTGCTACAAAAAAAGTATACCTTTTTTCTCTTTACTTATTTTTTAAAATGAAGTGTATTTATTCCGGTTATAAATTGAGATTAACTCGTATACAATCATCAAAATAAATTAGTTTTATATTGAAATCGAATTAAAGTCTTTTATTTTGGCACTTCATATTATTAATTTTAAGATTTATTTATAAGAGAAATGAACATCTCATTATAACAGATTCTCATTGATTGATTTACATCAACATAACATCTCCTTTAAAAATCTTTGTAGCAAATATTTTCCTTAATACATAATATTAAGTCTAATCTCAAATTTTTATAATTGTTTTGATTTGATTTAATTTTATATTTATTCTTTTTTCTCCTCTAATTTTGTTTCAAAATTTTCTCGTGTAGAACATATTTTGCAGTGTACAAGCCATGCCAACATTACAAGGAAATATACAACAAGTTTGAAATGGATTCATAACTACTCTTTTGGCTTGCCAAACGAGTGCGTTAATCTTGATGGGCTATGATGTTGGACAAACATCAACATTGTTAAGTTTTGGCCATTTTTCAGTAAACCTTGCATTACACCTTAATTGTCTCCTACATGCCACTTTTTGTTATGTTGAAGGATTTATGTGGCCTCTTGCAAGAGACACTCTTGTTGTTGAATCTTCAAACGTGCTTTTGTCTTTGCTCTACCTAGTCTTTTATACGGCCTTCAATTTTCTACGAGTTGCCAACCATAACTCATAAATACCTTTGTTGTTTTAAATTACATTTTATATACGCAAAATTATTATGAATTTTCTTCTTCCGCGTTAAATTAAATATATTAGTTTTTATATAAAATATTTTATTTTATTTCTTAATATTTCTCCTTCTCGTAAAAAAAAAATGTTAATTTTGCTGCCGTCTTTAGATTTTTGAAAGGGAAACCAATAACATGTAAATGAACGTGACATTTGGACCACATAGTGTGTTTGCCTCTCCAACTTTTTTTTACAAAGTTTGTTTTTCCACTAAAAACTTATAAAAGGTCAAATATTTTAATTGTGGCACTTAATATGAAGCAGAAAAAAAATGAAGTAATGCTTTAAGAATCATATTATTGATACAAAACATGACTAATTTTTAGATTTGAATCCTCTTATTCCTTTTTTTTTTCTCCTTTTCCCTCCTTCCACTAATGTATTTATCTTTCTCTAACTTTTAGAAAGAAGATCAAGAAAGAATTTTTTTTTTTTTTGAACAGGTCAAGAAAGAAAAATATTAAATAAGAAAGCTCAAGTGAGAGACTAAAAATTAAGAGAGATAAAAACAAATTTTGGAAGGAGAGACAATGAGAGAATGAGAATACCTATTTGCCTAATTTATGCTAATAACTAATTATCCTAGGGAACCTAACCAGCCCTTTAGGGCAATCTTCCATCTCTATCATATTATTTTTATGTACAAGACTCGAACTTAAAATCTTTCTTAATAAATTTAAGTTTGGTTCAACTCGAACCAATAAAGATGAACTGATTTATATTATAATTAGAAGTTTTTTTTTTTTTTTTTAAGAAGTTTGTTTTATGTTGAATACAATATCCCATTAAATATATAAAAAATTCTTCGATTTACTTACCAATTTATATGCTTATAATATTGATTTCTATTAATTGTTTAGCACACAAAAGAATCTCATTTTATTTATTTGGAATATTATATATCATCAATTTGAGTGATGTTTGCATTGTCAATAAATCAAAAAAAGTATACCTTTTTTCTCTTTACTTATTTTTTAAAATGAAGTGTATTTATTCCGGTTATAAATTGAGATTAACTCGTATACAATCATCAAAATAAATTAGTTTTATATTGAAATCGAATTAAAGTCTTTTATTTTGGCACTTCATATTATTAATTTTAAGATTTAGTTATAAGAGAAATGAACATTTCATTATAACAGATTCTCATTGATTGATTTACATCAACATAACATCTCCTTTAAAAATCTTTGTAGCAAATATTTTCCTTAATACATAATATTTATTCTTTTTTCTCCTCTAATTTTGTTTCAAAATTTTCTCGTATAGAACATATTTTGCAGTGTACAAGCCATGCCAGCATTACAAGGAAATATACAACAAGTTTGAAATGGATTCATAACTACTCTTTTGGCTTGCCAAACGAGTGCGTTAATCTTGATGGGCTATGATGTTGGACAAACATCAACATTGTTAAGTTTTGGCCATTTTTCAGTAAACCTTGCATTACACCTTAATTGTCTCCTACATGCCACTTTTTGTTATGTTGAAGGATTTATGTGGCCTCTTGCAAGAGACACTCTTGTTGTTGAATCTTCAAACGTGCTTTTGTCTTTGCTCTACCTAGTCTTTTATACGGCCTTCAATTTTCTACGAGTTGCCAACCATAACTCATAAATACCTTTGTTGTTTTAAATTACATTTTATATACGCAAAATTATTATGAATTTTCTTCTTCCGCGTTAAATTAAATATATTAGTTTTTATATAAAATATTTTATTTTATTTCTTAATATTTCTCCTTCTCGTAAAAAAAAAATGTTAATTTTGCTGCCGTCTTTAGATTTTTGAAAGGGAAACCAATAACATGTAAATGAACGTGACATTTGGACCACATAGTGTGTTTGCCTCTCCAACTTTTTTTTACAAAGTTTGTTTTTCCACTAAAAACTTATAAAAGGTCAAATATTTTAATTGTGGCACTTAATATGAAGCAGAAAAAAAATGAAGTAATGCTTTAAGAATCATATTATTGATACAAAACATGACTAATTTTTAGATTTGAATCCTCTTATTCCTTTTTTTTTTCTCCTTTTCCCTCCTTCCACTAATGTATTTATCTTTCTCTAACTTTTAGAAAGAAGATCAAGAAAGAATTTTTTTTTTTTTTGAACAGGTCAAGAAAGAAAAATATTAAATAAGAAAGCTCAAGTGAGAGACTAAAAATTAAGAGAGATAAAAACAAATTTTGGAAGGAGAGACAATGAGAGAATGAGAATACCTATTTGCCTAATTTATGCTAATAACTAATTATCCTAGGGAACCTAACCAGCCCTTTAGGGCAATCTTCCATCTCTATCATATTATTTTTATGTACAAGACTCGAACTTAAAATCTTTCTTAATAAATTTAAGTTTGGTTCAACTCGAACCAATAAAGATGAACTGATTTATATTATAATTAAAAGTTTTTTTTTTTTTTTTAAGAAGTTTGTTTTATGTTGAATACAATATCCCATTAAATATATAAAAAATTCTTCGATTTACTTACCAATTTATATGCTTATAATATTGATTTCTATTAATTGTTTAGCACACAAAAGAATCTCATTTTATTTATTTGGAATATTATATATCATCAATTTGAGTGATGTTTGCATTGTCAATAAATCAAAAAAAGTATACCTTTTTTCTCTTTACTTATTTTTTAAAATGAAGTGTATTTATTCCGGTTATAAATTGAGATTAACTCGTATACAATCATCAAAATAAATTAGTTTTATATTGAAATCGAATTAAAGTCTTTTATTTTGGCACTTCATATTATTAATTTTAAGATTTAGTTATAAGAGAAATGAACATTTCATTATAACAGATTCTCATTGATTGATTTACATCAACATAACATCTCCTTTAAAAATCTTTGTAGCAAATATTTTCCTTAATACATAATATTTATTCTTTTTTCTCCTCTAATTTTGTTTCAAAATTTTCTCGTATAGAACATATTTTGCAGTGTACAAGCCATGCCAGCATTACAAGGAAATATACAACAAGTTTGAAATGGATTCATAACTACTCTTTTGGCTTGCCAAACGAGTGCGTTAATCTTGATGGGCTATGATGTTGGACAAACATCAACATTGTTAAGTTTTGGCCATTTTTCAGTAAACCTTGCATTACACCTTAATTGTCTCCTACATGCCACTTTTTGTTATGTTGAAGGATTTATGTGGCCTCTTGCAAGAGACACTCTTGTTGTTGAATCTTCAAACGTGCTTTTGTCTTTGCTCTACCTAGTCTTTTATACGGCCTTCAATTTTTTACGAGTTGCCAACCATAACTCATAAATACCTTTGTTGTTTTAAATTACATTTTATATACGTAAAATTATTATAAATTTTCTTCTTCCGCGTTAAATTAAATATATTAGTTTTTATATAAAATATTTTATTTTATTTCTTAATATTTCTCAATGTTAATTTTGCTGCCGTCTTTAGATTTTTGAAAGGGAAACCAATAACATGTAAATGAACGTGACATTTGGACCACATAGTGTGTTTGCCTCTCCAACTTTTTTTACAAAGTTTGTTTTTCCACTAAAAACTTATAAAAGGTCAAATATTTTAATTGTGGCACTTAATATGAAGAAGAAAAAAAATGAAGTAATGCTTTAAGAATCATATTATTGATGCAAAACATGACTAATTTTTAGATTTGAATCCTCTTATTCCTTCTTTTTTTTTCTCCTTTTCCCTCCTTCCACTAATATATTTATCTTTCTCTAACTTTTAGAAAGAAGATCAAGAAAGATTTTTTTTTTTTTTTGAACAGGTCAAGAAAGAAAAATATTAAATAAGAAAGCTCAAGTGAGAGACTAAAAATTAAGAGAGATAAAAACAAATTTTGGAAGGAGAGACAATGAGAGAATGAGAATACCTATTTGCCTAATTTATGCTAATAACTAATTATCCTAGGGAACCTAACCAGCCCTTTAGGACAATCTTCCATCTCTATCATATTATTTTTATGTACAAGACTCGAACTTAAGATCTTTCTTAATAAATTTAAGTTTGGTTCAACTCGAACCAATAAAGATGAACTGATTTATATTATAATTAGAAGTTTTTTTTTTTTTTTAAGAAGTTTGTTTTATGTTGAATACAATATCCCATGAAATATATAAAAAATTCTTCGATTTACTTACCAATTTATATGCTTATAATATTGATTTCTATTAATTGTTTAGCACACAAAAGAATCTCATTTTATTTATTTGGAATATTATATATCATCAATTTGAGTGATGTTTGCATTGTCAATAAATCAAAAAAAGTATACCTTTTTTCTCTTTACTTATTTTTTAAAATGAAGTGTATTTATTCCGGTTATAAATTGAGATTAACTCGTATACAATCATCAAAATAAATTAGTTTTATATTGAAATCGAATTAAAGTCTTTTATTTTGGCACTTCATATTATTAATTTTAACATTTCATTCTAACAGATTCTCATTGATTGATTTACATCAACATAACATCTCCTTTAAAAATCTTTGTAGCAAATATTTTCCTTAATACATAATATTAAGTCTAATCTCAAATTTTTATAATTGTTTTGATTTGATTTAATTTTATATTTATTCTTTTTTCTCCTCTAATTTTGTTTCAAAATTTTCTCGTATAGAACATATTTTGCAGTGTACAAGCCATGCCAACATTACAAGGAAATATACAACAAGTTTGAAATGGATTCATAACTACTCTTTTGGCTTGCCAAACGAGTGCGTTAATCTTGATGGGCATTGATGTTGGACAAACATCAACATTGTTAAGTTTTGGCCATTTTTCAGTAAACCTTGCATTACACCTTAATTGTCTCCTACATGCCACTTTTTGTTATGATGAAGGATTTATGTGGCCTCTTGCAAGAGACACTTTTGTTGTTGAATCTTCAAACGTGCTTTTGTCTTTGCTCTACCTAGTCTTTTATACGGCCTTCAATTTTCTACAAGTTGCCAACCATAACTCATAAATACCTTTGTTGTTTTAAATTACATTTTATATACGCAAAATTATTATGAATTTTCTTCTTCCGTGTTAAATTAAATATATTAGTTTTTATATAAAATATTTTATTTTATTTCTTAATATTTCTCCTTCTCGTAAAAAAAAATGTTAACTTTGCTGCCGTCTTTAGATTTTTGAAAGGGAAACCAATAACAACTTTGCTGCCGTCTTTAGCTTTTTGAAAGGGAAACCAATAACATGTAAATGAACGTGACATTTGGACCACATAGTGGGTTTGCCTCTCCAACTTTTTTTACAAAGTTTGTTTTTCCACTAAAAACTTATAAAAGGTCAAATATTTTAATTGTGGCACTTAATATGAAGAAGAAAAAAAATGAAGTAATGCTTTAAGAATCATATTATTGATGCAAAATATGACTAATTTTTAGATTTGAATCCTCTTATTCCTTTTTTTTTCTCCTTTTCCCTCCTTCCACTAATGTATTTATCTTTCTCTAACTTTTAGAAATAAAAGAAGATCAAGAAAGAAAGATTTTTTTTTTTTTTGAACAGGTCAAGAAAGAAAAATATTAAATAAGAAAGCTCAAGTGAGAGACTAAAAATTAAGAGAGATAAAAACAAATTTTGGAAGGAGAGACAATGAGAGAATGAGAATACCTATTTGCATAATTTATGCTAATAACTAATTATCCTAGGGAACCTAACCAGCCCTTTAGGGCAATCTTCCATCTCTATCATATTATTTTTATGTACAAGACTCGAACTTAAGATCTTTCTTAATAAATTTAAGTTTGGTTCAACTCGAACCAATAAAGATGAACTGATTTATATTATAATTAGAAGTTTTTTTTTTTTTTAAGAAGTTTGTTTTATGTTGAATACAATATCCCATGAAATATATAAAAAATTCTTCGATTTACTTACCAATTTATATGCTTATAATATTGATTTCTATTAAATGTTTAGCACACAAAAGAATCTCATTTTATTTATTTGGAATATTATATATCATCAATTTGAGTGATGTTTGCATTGTCAATAAATCAAAAAAAGTATACCTTTTTTCTCTTTACTTATTTTTTAAAATGAAGTGTATTTATTCCGATTATAAATTGAGATTAACTCGTATACAATCATCAAAATAAATTAGTTTTATATTGAAATCGAATTAAAGTCTTTTATTTTGGCACTTCATATTATTAATTTTAACATTCCATTATAAAAGATTCTCATTGATTGATTTACATCAACATAACATCTCCTTTAAAAATCTTTGTAGCAAATATTTTCCTTAATACATAATATTAAGTCTAATCTCAAATTTTTATAATTGTTTTGATTTGATTTAATTTTATATTTATTCTTTTTTCTCCTCTAATTTTGTTTCAAAATTTTCTCGTATAGAACATATTTTGCAGTGTACAAGCCATGCCAACATTACAAGAAAATATACAACAAGTTTGAAATGGATTCATAACTACTCTTTTGGCTTGCCAAACGAGTGCGTTAATCTTGATGGGCTATGATGTTGGACAAACATCAACATTGTTAAGTTTTGGCCATTTTTCAGTAAACCTTGCATTACACCTTAATTGTCTCCTACATGCCACTTTTTGTTATGTTGAAGGATTTATGTGGCCTCTTGCAAGAGACACTCTTGTTGTTGAATCTTCAAACGTGCTTTTGTCTTTGCTCTACCTAGTCTTTTATACGGCCTTCAATTTTCTACGAGTTGCCAACCATAACTCATAAATACCTTTGTTGTTTTAAATTACATTTTATATACGCAAAATTATTATGAATTTTCTTCTTCCGCGTTAAATTAAATATATTAGTTTTTTTATAAAATATTTTATTTTATTTCTTAATATTTCTCCTTCTCGTAAAAAAAAAATGTTATCTTTGCTGCCGTCTTTAGATTTTTGAAAGGGAAACCAATAACATGTAAATGAACGTGACATTTGGACCACATAGTGTGTTTGCCTCTCCAACTTTTTTTACAAAGTTTGTTTTTCCACTAAAAACTTATAAAAGGTCAAATATTTTAATTGCGGCACTTAATATGAAGAAGAAAAAAATGAAGTAATGCTTTTAGAATCATATTATTGATGCAAAATATGACTAATTTTTAGATTTGAATCCTCTTATTCCTTTTTTTTGTCTCTCCTTTTCCCTCCTTCCACTAATGTATTTATCTGTCTCTAACTTTTAGAAAGAAGATCAAGAATTTTTTTTTTTTTTTGAACAGGTTAATAAAGAAAAATATTAAATAAGAAAGCTCAAGTGAGAGACTAAAAATTAAGAGAGATAAAAACAAATTTTGGAAGGAGAGACAATGAGAGAATGAGAATACCTATTTGCCTAATTTATGCTAATAACTAATTATCCTAGGGAACCTAACCAGCCCTTTAGGGCAATCTTCCATCTCTATCATATTATTTTTATGTACAAGACTCGAACTTAAGATCTTTCTTAATAAATTTAAGTTTGGTTCAACTCGAACCAATAAAGATGAACTGATTTATATTATAATTAGAATTTTTTTTTTTTTTTTTAAGAAGTTTGTTTTATGTTGAATACAATATCCCATGAAATATATAAAAAATTCTTCGATTTACTTACCAATTTATATGCTTATAATATTGATTTCTATTAATTGTTTAGCACACAAAAGAATCTCATTTTATTTATTTGGAATATTATATATCATCAATTTGAGTGATGTTTGCATTGTCAATAAATCAAAAAAAGTATACCTTTTTTCTCTTTACTTATTTTTTAAAATGAAGTGTATTTATTCCGGTTATAAATTGAGATTAACTCGTATACAATCATCAAAATAAATTAGTTTTATATTGAAATCGAATTAAAGTCTTTTATTTTGGCACTTCATATTATTAATTTTAAGATTTAGTTATAAGAGAAATGAACATTTCATTGTAACAGATTCTCATTGATTGATTTACATCAACATAACATCTCCTTTAAAAATCTTTGTAGCAAATATTTTCCTTAATACATAATATTTATTCTTTTTTCTCCTCTAATTTTGTTTCAAAATTTTCTCGTATAGAACATATTTTGCAGTGTACAAGCCATGCCAGCATTACAAGAAAATATACAACAAGTTTGAAATGGATTCATAACTACTCTTTTGGCTTGCCAAACGAGTGCGTTAATCTTGATGGGCTATGATGTTGGACAAACATCAACATTGTTAAGTTTTGGCCATTTTTCAGTAAACCTTGCATTACACCTTAATTGTCTCCTACATGCCACTTTTTGTTATGTTGAAGGATTTATGTGGCCTCTTGCAAGAGACACTCTTGTTGTTGAATCTTCAAACGTGCTTTTGTCTTTGCTCTACCTAGTCTTTTATACGGCCTTCAATTTTCTACGAGTTGCCAACCATAACTCATAAATACCTTTGTTGTTTTAAATTACATTTTATATACGCAAAATTATTATGAATTTTCTTCTTCCGCGTTAAATTAAATATATTAGTTTTTTTATAAAATATTTTATTTTATTTCTTAATATTTCTCCTTCTCGTAAAAAAAAAATGTTATCTTTGCTGCCGTCTTTAGATTTTTGAAAGGGAAACCAATAACATGTAAATGAACGTGACATTTGGACCACATAGTGTGTTTGCCTCTCCAACTTTTTTTACAAAGTTTGTTTTTCCACTAAAAACTTATAAAAGGTCAAATATTTTAATTGCGGCACTTAATATGAAGAAGAAAAAAATGAAGTAAAGCTTTTAGAATCATATTATTGATGCAAAATATGACTAATTTTTAGATTTGAATCCTCTTATTCCTTTTTTTTTTCTCTCCTTTTCCCTCCTTCCACTAATGTGTTTTTTTTTTTTGAACAGGTTAATAAAGAAAAATATTAAATAAGAAAGCTCAAGTGAGAGACTAAAAATTAAGAGAGATAAAAACAAATTTTGGAAGGAGAGACAATGAGAGAATGAGAATACCTATTTGCCTAATTTATGCTAATAACTAATTATCCTAGGGAACCTAACCAGCCCTTTAGGACAATCTTCCATCTCTATCATATTATTTTTATGTACAAGACTCGAACTTAAGATCTTTCTTAATAAATTTAAGTTTGGTTCAACTCGAACCAATAAAGATGAACTGATTTATATTATAATTAGAAGTTTTTTTTTTTTTTTTTTAAGAAGTTTGTTTTATGTTGAATACAATATCCCATGAAATATATAAAAAATTCTTCGATTTACTTACCAATTTATATGCTTATAATATTGATTTCTATTAATTGTTTAACACACAAAAGAATCTCATTTTATTTATTTGGAATATTATATATCATCAATTTGAGTGATGTTTGCATTGTCAATAAATCATAATCATAATTTTTAAACTATTAAAAAAATATTTTTTCATACCATAACTATTTATAAAGTTATTCATTTGGTTGATTGTATGATAAATGTTTAGAAAAGTCAAGGTTAAACATAATTAACTATTTATAAATAACTATTTTATTTAAACCATAACTCATTAAACCAATTGTGGTTGGTTAAGATGGTTACACTTTCCGTTAGCACCAAATGTGACTTGAACTCTTGATCTGTAGTTTATATATAAAATTTCCATTGCAAATCCTTAATTAAATTGTGGTTTTCCTTGGCCTTTCATGTGGTGTGCCTAAAGTTAGGCACACATTTTATGTGGTGTGCCTAAAGCTATGCACACAAGTTCTTCCATCACGGTTAACTCACTCCGTATAAACATGCATGGTAAACAAACTAAGTTGGCCGTCTCTAAATGAAAACAAGTTTTAATATGTTGGTTTGAGTTTGTCATGCATTGTTATACGGTTAAACATGTTGATCCGCAAACCATAAAAAAATAAATGATGTTTTAAATAAATAAAAACTAAAAATCTATTACTACAAAAAAACCAATAATCTACTATTGTTGATAATTTAATGATGTAAATTGTAAATACAAATGCTATTCCGTCAAGAAAAAAGTTAAGAAAAAATTCATAAATCATACTTACAAAATTGTAGTTACACGGGTCACTAACCAACATGTGTTTACGGGTCATCTCAACCTCCACTTTATTAAGGAACACGGAACTTCTAACTCAAACTTATCTTACGAGACTTCAAAGCTATTGAGCAACATGTGTACCCACATATTTGAATCCCATAATACATATACACTAGCTTTATTTATCCCTACCTAGCATTGAGTTTATAACTGATCTCACTTGTTAAATTTCAAATCGTATTATCCATTTATCTCAACTGTAGCATTGAGTTTGTGAATAATTTCAAATTTAATATTTTCAACCTCGACTTTTCTAAATCTAAATGATACGAGACTTTAAATCCACTTTAAACCTATAAAATATTCAATCTCAACATTATAATAATAATTATGATGGACCGATGGTAAAACCAATTGAATTATGAACATTAATTGCATTGAGTTTCTGAAATTCCAAACCCTTTTCTCTTGTTATTTCCGCCCCACTCTTCTACATTGCTTTCATCTAATGCAACTCCATTCATAAATCTCTCTTCCTCACTCTCATTACTTCGTTTTCAACTGAATCATTCAGATTCAGATCAACAACAATGAACGCCTACATTGCTGGCCTCATCGTTCCTCTCGTCATCCTCCTCTTCCGCAACTCCAACAACCGCAAACGCCGTGGCTTACCTGCCGACGTCGGCGGCGAACCCGGTTTCGCGGTCCGCAACCACCGCGTCACATCTCCATTAACTTCACTTTGGGAAGGCGTGACGACACTCGCGGAGCTTTTCGAGCTAACATGCAGAAAGAATCATGATAGATTGTTACTCGGAACGCGTGAACTGATCTCACGTGAAATGGAAAGTTCTTCTGATGGAAGAAAGTTCGAGAAGCTTCATCTTGGAGAGTATCAATGGGTTACATATGGGAAGGTTTTTGAATCTGTTTGTAGTTTTGCTTCTGGTTTGGTGAAGATTGGTCATGTTAGAGAAGAACGTGTTGCGATTTATGCTGACACTAGAGAAGAATGGTTTATTGCATTGCAGGTGTTTGTTTTTATGCTTCAAAGAAAAACTGTTTCTGATTTTTATTCAGTTTTGAAATTTGAACTTAGATGGAAGAGAATGATTTTATTTACTGTTTTTTTTGTTTGTTCAGGCTTGCTTCAGGAGAAATGTCACTGTTGTTACCATTTATGCTTCGTTGGGAGAAGAAGCTTTGTGTCACTCATTGAATGAGGTTTGCTCTCTGGCTCTGCCACTCTTCCCAAACTGAAAATTGTTTTGTGGAAATTTTTTGGAGAAGGAACTCGCATTCTATGAAGTCCCAATACTCTAAAATTGGAGACGTATTGTATTGGATACTTTACAGATACTTAGGCAGGCATACGTATCCTAAAAGTATCCAAATTATATATATTTTTTATTTTTAAAAAAAATATTTTACTAGATACATATCAGATACTTCAAGGATACTCGCATATATGTATCTAGCATACATATCTAGGATATATGTTAGATATTAGTGAAGATTTAAGCGGATGATGGTAGCGAGGAAGAAGAGACTGAATCGGTTAATATTAGATAAGACACTTTTGAGTTCTTTTAATTTAACGATGTTTGTGTTGTTATTCTTACATAGAGATTCAAATACATTATAATCTTTGTTATAAAAATTTTGGTAACGTATTTACGCTGTATCATATCTTGAATTTAAAAAAATTCGTGTATCCATATGCACCCGTACTACATGTTCAGGCTTCGTAGCTCGCAATTTAAAACATTGAATGTGAATTTAAAGATATACATATCCTACTGGTGTGGTGAAAAGAAGAGGGAGAAGATGAAATTTAGATTATAATGTACATCTTCCTTTCATGTTGTTTTGAAAATAATTTTTATGGACACCTCATTAGATGGCATAATATGAATGATTGGCACAAATCTCTTTAGGGCAGTATTAATACTGAGTTTGTATGTTTTGTTGGGAAAAATTAACAAGCGATGCTGTTCATATCATAGGTATATCGAGGCTTTTTTTCTTTTCCATTTTCTCTTTAACAAGTTCTCGATTTTAGACATAATCTCATTTCCTTTCTCTTTTCATTTTTATAATTTATTTATTTGTAGAGCATCACTTAACTGCTCAACATGTATGTAATTTCTGGTGTTTAAATTAAAGTTTTAAAGTTTATTTGCTGTCAAGAAAGTCAATGCTATTTCACATGGTTTTTTAGTTTACCTGTAAATTTCTAGCAGAATTGAAATTTACTTTCAGATTTGTGGTTATGGTTTAAGACACAATAATTGTATTATTTTCTTCTTCACCACCGTTTTAGTAATTTAGTTCCTGTGCTCTTGTTGTTGTTGTTATTATTATTATTATTATTATTTTGATAACCTCACTTGTGAAATCTGTACCAGACAGAGGTTACAACTGTAATTTGTGGTCGAAAAGAATTGAAATCACTTGTAAATATTGCTGGACAACTTGACTCTGTGAAACGTGTGATATGTTTTGACGATGATGTCCCATCTGATGCCGCATCTGCTCAGCATGGATGGACAATCACTTCGTTTTCTGATGTTGAGAGGCTTGGTAGAGAAAACCCTATTGAGGCTGATTTACCCCTTTCAGCTGATGTTGCAGTTATAATGTACACAAGTGGAAGTACAGGCTTGCCTAAGGTTAGAAGCATCTTTGAGATATGATGTTATTCTAGTGGTAACTTTTCTTTCTATCCTTTCACAGGATTGACTTTCCTAAATAGTAGCCTAGAGTATAGATGGGAGCGTGATATATTTTTCTTCCTTTTCGCGATCCTTTTTTTTCTTCATTTTACTGTTTCTTGAATCTCTTTTCTTTTGCACAGGGTGTGATGATGACACATGGCAATATCTTAGCAACAGTGTCTGCTGTAGTGAAAATTGTTCCTGAACTTGGGACAAAGGATGTATATCTAGCATACTTACCAATGGCTCATATTCTTGAATTAATAGCTGAGGTATGTGTATCCAGTAACACTTCAGCATAATTACAGGGCACTTCGTTTGCATTTTATTTTCCACTGTTTTCTTATCTTACATGTTTTGACAAATTCAACTACCTGTTTTAGAATTTGTTTGCTGCTGTTGGAGGCTGTATAGGATACGGAACTCCTTTAACTCTAACCGATACATCAAACAAGGTAAAAAAGGGGACAAAAGGGGATGCCACTGCATTGAGGCCAACTGTGTTGGTAGCTGTACCAGCAATTCTTGATCGTGTACGTGATGGAGTTTTCAAGAAGGTATTTGATTTTTGACACATTTGAAAAATGTGTGCCTATGTATTTTGCACCGATGTGAGAGCATGAGTGAGTTCATTCTCTGGTCATACAGGTAAATGCAAAGGGAGGATTATCAAAGGCATTGTTTGATTTAGCCTATGCACGAAGAATGCATGCGATTAATGGTAGCTGGTTTGGTGCTTGGGGCTTGGAAAAAGCTCTATGGAATTTTCTTGTCTTCAAAAAGGTCCAAGCAATTCTGGGTGGTCGTATTCGTTTTATACTATGTGGTGGTGCACCCCTTTCTGGTGACTCACAAAGATTCATCAACATTTGTCTTGGGTATGTATTGCGAATCTTTTTAAATAAAAAGATAAGGCTAAAAATATGATTTGGGTCCTTTATTTTTTTTGCCAAATATTCATTTTAGATTGTCCTTCTAAAAGCTAAATGCATATTTTAGTCAAAAAATAAAGAAATACCATTAGGGAAGAGTAGGAGTAAAACAATGGTAGTGAAAGATAAGATTTTCCCCTGAAGAATCTGTTTTCTTTTCTTCCAGTAGTATATAAGGTCGGGGTAAAGAATAGATACCGGGTAACCAAGCAAAGACTGCTGGTTTTTGCATGTCTGCCACTCAGATCCCTATAAATTATCCATGAGCTGAGAAGGCCACTGTATTATCACATAAAAGTATAGATTCAACTTTTAAAAATTTAAAATATGAATTCTGTCACCATGGAGTGTTAAGCACCAAATGCGTGTGACATGAGAAACTCACAGCAATTGTTCTTTTGATGATGAATCGGTGGTAATATAAATTATTTCTTTTGTTCACAACAAAATTACACCTTCTGTCCTTTAAGTTTGACCCGTTTTCCTTTAAGTTACTTTTACCCATATTGGTCCTTTCAGTCTCAAAACATGCACGTCGTGATTCTTCCTCTTCATCATCTTCATCAACCAAAAAATTATAACCTATATAATCGCAAACCGAAACCCAAATTAAAGTAAGTTAACTTTTTTCGGTTTCTTCATAGACTTCCAAAATATAAAACTCAGAAATTCTGACTTGCAGTTACTGGAAGCAAAGATTAAAGCAAAAACCACTGCAAGCTTCTCAATCCCATAACATATCTGTTACAGCAAACCCCTAAGAAAGACCATGAGCTTTCCGCACCTTTTTGCCGCACTGTTAATTCACAAAATAAACAGAAGTTCACAGGAAAAAATATCTCAAAGTGGTTTAGAGGATATTAAAAAAATATTCTTAACAGTCACATGGGTTTTTTTTTAACGGAGTAAAATGGAAATTAAAAAAAAAGTACGCGTGCGCATTTTGAGACTTAAAGGACCAATACCGGGAAAAATTGTCTTAAAGGACCAATCTGGAAAAACCGTCAAACTTAAAAAACCACGAGTGAAATTTTGCCTATGTTCACAAAGAAATATCACAAACCATATTTACTTTAGCATGTTTGCACTTGATTCACTGGCTGATTCCTATGAATTCAATATTGTACAATTTCTTAATAGCAGTCTAGTGTAATCCAAGATAGAGGAACTTGTGAGTTGCAACATTTAAGTGTAAACTTTTTCTGTCATGAGTTGTGAATTATATGTTCAACTGGCCTTGATAGTTTATAGTAATAATAAATCTCACTTTCTATGGGTTTGCTTATTTCTCTTGAAAAACTCAACCCCAATACTTGTTGCCAGTCAATTAGCCTTCTGAAAAAATATGAAATTCACTCAGGACTGGTCTCTGCTAAAGGAAATGTTAATACACTACTGCTTCTTACTAACTTCAGTCATGTACTTATTTTTCTATTTTGCATTCAGATGCCACATATTATTATTTTTTTTTTCTTTTCACATTTACATCTACTGTCGTTTTCAGTGCTCCAATAGGTCAAGCATATGGTCTCACGGAGACTTGTGCTGGTGGGACATTTTCTGATTTTGACGATACTTCTGTTGGCCGTGTTGGACCACCAAAACCTTCCACATATGTTAAGGTAGTTATTGATCTATTTCACCTTCACACATTTTAAATTCAAGGGTTATTTTTCAAACACAAGTGCTACTTATTTTTTCTACTTTTTTCCTTTTACTTTTTGCTGTTTATCGGAATCACAGTACTTAAATAGACATGGAGCAGTTATTTCAAGTAGTTTACATATTATCACTGCACTTATAGGTACAAGTAATATGCATATCCCCCTAAAAATATTCCATGAACTTACACCTGGTTAAGTACAAAAATGCAGTGCTTTCTTTTATTTAGGTTTTCTGAGTAGCTGCTAGTATCAGTAATAGATGTCTACTCCTGGTTCCTAAATTTATTTATTATAATTTCGTTTTTTACATCCTCATGCAAATCCAAAATTCATTGTCATTTATAACAGCTGCTGGGTCATTTTCAACTGACACTTGTCTACCATTCTTCCATATATTGTGATCATTAATCCTCAACTTATATATGAGATACACAAGGGTCTTTAGTGTACAACCCAAATAATTGACTCAGCCATCAAATAATATTTTATTCGAAACGAGAAAATAAGTGGTATAAACAGGAATAAGCTATCCTCCAAAATGAGACAACCAATATTATAAGCACAACTGAGACAAGCTGATTGACTAAGTATTGCTGTTCAATGTCAACCTGAATCCTATTTCATTCTCCATGAGAAGGGCCACACAGCAATTGGATCAACAACAATTTAAATATAATCTGACTAACTGTATTTTGCTGTAAATACCATCTTCAACAAAAATAGTAAAATCATGTCACGCCCAACTTCTTGGCCTTAAAATTCATCAGGACTTTGTGCATGTGGAACAATTTTCTGTATGCAAGGTCTTAAGTCCTAATAATATAATATTTTTTCCCTAATATATTATCTTTTTAAATGGAGATATTGATTTTTGTTCTGATGTGAACCCAAAATGAGTGACAAATAATAGAGAAAAACATATCAATAATGAAAATTAAAGAGTGTATTATTTCTGAAATGGAAGGAATATACGGAAGGATGTATTTGCTTAAAAGAAGGTTTAGAGATGATAATATGGTGGTTTATTTTACCTATCTGCATTTGGAAAAAGATTTCTTATGCAAGGATTTGGTGCTCTTTTCTCAGTTAATCGACTGGCCTGAAGGTGGATATTCAATTACTGACTCACCGATGCCTCGTGGTGAAATAGTAATTGGTGGTCCAAGTGTCACTCTTGGGTATTTCAAAAATGAAGAAAAGACAAGAGAGTCTTACAAGGTACATCTACATGTTCCTTTTTTATTCTTCTTTTTATTGTGGAGCAAAAGGCAATGTGCGAAAAGATATCATATATGATATTCTTCCGTTTCCGTTGCTTTGTTAGTTCTTGTCAGATATTAAAGTCGTTAATGAATCTTCACCTAATAGCTTAAGCTTTTAGGAGAGTTGGTCCTTGGCATTATATCAAAGCCTCTATAACCAAGTAGTGAGGAGTTTTCTCCTCACCATCTCTGTTATCTGAAACGGAAGTCAAATATTAACACAATGTTAGGCAGGATTGTGCATTAACCCAACCCAGTTGTTAGATATAAAACCACTCGTGAATCTTACTGTGACAGGTTTAATATTTAGAACATTTGGTCTTTGACAGTTCTTGACGTAGATTGGATTGTTTATTTTATTTTATTTAGGCTTTTAATTTCATAATTATGTTCTTTTTTTTTGGGATTATTTATTTATTATTATTTGTTATTATGACATTTTATTCTATTTTGGGTTATCTTATTCCAATTTGGGTCACAAATAGTTTATCGGGGTGTTTGAATGTTTTACATCTATAAATGGACTTTTAGTGTGAACATTTGAGGTGCTTATGATTACTACTACCTCCTTCCCTATCTGTAAGACCCTCTTGACCAAAGCGCAAGAATTGACAAAAGCATTTGTCAAATTAAATTTGTACACAATATACATTCCCTTTCCAAAGTTAATCCTTCAATTATTAAGAGAGAAATGATTGGTCTTTTAATTATCTTCATCTAATTATGGTTATTACTTTTGTAAAAAGATCATCAAAGTATCTTGTAGTTTGAAAAGAGTCTTGGAAAAATTGTCAAGAGGGTTTTACATATAGGGACCGAGGTAGTATGATATCGAGTTTTTTTCCGGTCAGAGAGTATCTATTATTTGAATTGTAGAAGTACTTCACCCTAGATGAGTATTCTAGGTGTATCGGTGTTTTGTTAAGAGAAGTGCACTTAGATTGCTTTATATCAATCAACTATCCCGGGTGCATTTCGTTTAACAACTTAAGTTCTTGTGTACAAGCTAGTTCTACAATCAAAGAAATAGTGTAGTTAAGTTGTTTCAATATAAGTTGCAAGTTGTTTTCATAAGCTATCCTAGGGAGCTTATTGAAATAAGCTGAAAATAACTTATAGAAATATCATAAGCTATTTTCATAATCGCGCCTAAAATTTGATATCAAAGATTAATTTTGATTCACTTACATGTTCCATCCACTTTTTTTGAATCAGTCTCACCACTATGCTCTGTTCACTGCATTAATTTTATACCTGCCAAAAATTCCAATATTTCTTTGCTTCTTTTTGTCCTATTGGAAATGAGAAAACTATTACGATCTTCTTGCACAGGCTCTATAGATGAGTATAGTATTTGGGTTATAAATTCATATGTTGCATGGATATAGGTACGGTATCAGGAACTGACACAAGATACGAGATTTTTAGAAAAACTAAGGCACGGGTACGTTAATAATATACAAAGATACGTCTTTTAACAGCACAAAAAAAAAAAAAGGACAAGAAGACGTCTTTCATAATTTACTGCATCACAAATCAGAAGAGTTAGGAAATAAATATACACAGTCAAGAAAATTAGGACAGAGAGGATATTTACATAACATTAGACTGATAAATATTGTTTATATAATATATAGGGAGAAATTGGAAAAGAATATACAAAGTGAAGTGTCCACGAGCACCAGGTGGTACTGGTATGACAATTTTGGAGTACCCATGCTTCACATATAAATACTCTTTAGGTGCCTTATGCAACTAGACTTTTGGATAATTAATAGTAATAATAATGCAATTTTCACCTTTTTAGAGTGCATCTCAAACTTGAGTAAACAGAAGCGTGCTACTTTTATTAAGGGAGTACTGAGCCAAAATGAGATTATTCTTGATTTGCTTTTAAGTGTTTACCCTACCAAGGGAGTTTGTTAGAGCCGGATGATTCTACATCAAACTCTACTTAGGGATATTGAAATAATTTGTTCGTTTTTTTTTTAAATAAAATTATTTACTTTTGCATCTTTTGCTGTACAGGTTGATGAACGGGGAATGAGGTGGTTCTACACTGGTGACGTAGGGAGATTTCATGCGGATGGTTGCCTTGAGATCATTGATAGGAAAAAGGACATAGTTAAACTGCAACATGGAGAATATGTGTCCCTGGGAAAGGTATGCATGCACGTTGGTTTGTAGTATTTCCCATTCTCAATACCTGAAGACTAATTTAATTAAATACAGGTTGAGGCAGTTCTTCTTGGCAGCCCCTTTGTGGACAACATTATGTTGCATGCGGATTCTTTTCAAAGTTACTGTGTGGCACTTGTGGCTGTTTCTCATCCTGCATTGGATGAATGGGCTTCAAAGCAAGGAATTTCTTATTCCGATCTTTCAGAACTATGCAGCAAAGAAGAAACAGTGAAGGAGGTGCATTCATCACTTGTAAAGGTATGCCTCTTGTATTAAAGTCCGTTTAGAACTTTGTTGTAATATTTTAGGTGTAAAAAAAAATTTGTTATTAGAAAAGGTTTATTTGTCTAAATCAACAGTAAAATTTAAACTTAAGGCTTACCTAGTCAATTTTGTACTTTTTACCGGTTTTTTTGTCTATAATTACCCTAGATTATATTTGTTTGGCTGTTAGAAAGCAGGGAGGTAGAAAAATTGAAATGAAAATCATTTGATATTTGCTTTGCTTGAAAATATGTGGAATGATGGAAAGCATATTTCAGCTCATTGGCAATCCACCCCTCGGATTTTTGTTCTTTTGCATGAAATATGAATCAATGTTGAAAGTGATTTTTCATTGGTCTTCAATTCATCCTCTCCCTATTTAATGTATTCCACTTTTCACATTCTCAAATGATCATTAACTTAGTATAGCGGATACAAATTCATAACGTTCCTGGAGGTGGAGTAGAGAAGTAATTTTTTTTTTTTTTTTTTTTTAAACTCGGTATCTGATCCAAGGATAATTCTTTTGCTTGTTAGTATGATAACTTGGTTCATTCTCTTGTAAATTGAAACTTAAAAAAAAATTCTGTTGTGAGTGATGTAGTTTTGTTATGCAGAGAGAGATAGAGATAAGTAATATTTTTATGAAAATATTTGCAGGAAGCAAAGAAGGCTCGTCTGGAAAAATTTGAAATTCCTGCAAAACTTAAATTGCTTTCTGACCCTTGGACTCCTGAGACTGGCCTAGTTACTGCAGCTCTTAAGATCAAGAGAGATGTCATTAGAAAGACTTTTCAAGAAGAGCTCTCAAAGTTGTATGCCAAATAGACAAAACCAAACTTGGAATGGTTACTCATCCCAGTGAAAGAAGCTACTTCTTTTAGTTTTTCCTCTGGGAGGGTTCTGTATTTTTGCTTGATTTTTTCCACCCTAGTTGAGTAGATTACAAAACTGTTAAATAACTCGAGTTTGCATATGCAATTCATCAAACCTTTTTACCATGTTTATCAATTTTTCAGTCTTAAATTTATCGCAGGATTTTTTTTTGTTTTTTTTGCATATTTGCTAATCCCAGTTACGAATAGTTTCAATAAATTAAAGAATGTTTACTGAAATTTTGCTGTTGATGACCATTTTAGACTTACCGATTTACACGATAGCATTCATGCCACTCCAAAGGGTGGCACGCTCCTACTATGTTTACCACCATCCTACCAAGAAATAGACTACACACTTGGATGTGTCCCTCAAACATATATATCATCCAACTTTGATTGCGTGAATAATTTTTACCCCTATGTTGTTTAGCTCAATTTCCTTGACTGTGGTTATATCAATGAAGGGAAACTGATTAGATGTGATGAATACACATCCACCAAATTAGTTGTCTGAATTCTGTTTGTCCTTTGGGAGATATGAACATTTATTTACCAACAGTTCAGGGGTACGTAAAATCTAACTAGTAAATTTTAGATTTAGATACGCAAATTGAATAAGTGCATGATTAAAATTATGGTGAGTTTGACGAAGGTACGTTGGTGCAGTGATTTTGTGGAAGTCACTAATTGTAGTTTTTGTTAAAATTAAGGTAGTACATCATGATTCTAACAAATTCATTGTCAATTCAAAACATGCACCAAAGGATATTTTGAATGTAGTTATCTATTTATTCAAGCCTTGAAAAAGTGTAGTAACAATTATTGATAAGTAATTCATCAAAACAAGGTTATGGATTTGGATAAGTATATATGTTTAGATACTAGTGATGGAATTCAATGTGTTTACACTTTATAGTTAGTTGTGAGACACGGGTTCAAATTGGATTAGACTTAAAATGAACGAGGCAAATGAAGAATGAAGAAGACCCACATCTAATTTTGGTCCATATGTGAGCATGACTTGAAGTTGAAGCCAACCAAATTAGAAACAGTCCCCACCTCTTCCCATGTGCATATTAGATTGTTTGTTTCCATCACCTTTAAGCCTTTTCGGATGTTTCATGGAGACACTCCATATAGTGCCTATCCAATGCTACTTTCCCTTTTCTTCAATGTAATTTAATGCATATACTTTTTCCTCCTTTCTACAAAGTACTGATATAAAAAGGGTTACGTTGTTTACCCACTACATACATGTCGCATTATTTCTTACGTTTTTTGTTTGAGAAATGAAATATAAATATATGTTTGAATCCTTACTTTTTATTCGTTTATTAAAAGTGTAGTAGTACAATAATAATATAATAAAAAATACTCGATACATAATAGTATGTGTGATATGAGAGGAATAAATGTTTTGATTGACGGTTAGTTTGACAAAATCAGGATGGATCACTGCAATTTAGATAAAAACTTCACTTTGAGTTTAAACAAAACTATAGTGACACTATGATTTCATCAAATTCTCCACTCATCCAAACATATACTACGGCGATGTCCTTGCTTCTTCTGTAACATCATATGCTAGACAAATTGAGAGAGATATCAGAAGAAAAGTCGTTGCTATTTCCTTAGGATCTTCAATGCTGTTGACTTATCGCACAACTTGTGCTCCCTCCGAATTAGAAGAAACTGCTTATTGTAAAAATTAAATGATGGGTAACATTACTTTTTCAAAAATATAATTAATTTAATGAAAGTAGTTCGGGAAGTATTAGCTTGACAGACTATAGTAGTAGCATAGCATCTCTATATTTGTCGTGAAATGCATGTTCTTGCTGAATGTTTTGACGAGTACTACTGGCCGTTCTTCCCACGTGAATGTAAATTTGGGTGTTTGTATGGTTAATTAGTTGGTAACAACAAATATTGTAATTATTTTCCAGATTTTGTTTATATCTATTGCTAATGTAAAAAAAAATAAAAAAATCAACACATTTATCTATTGATGTTTTTATTTTTAAATCAAAAAGAGTGTGCAATAACAACAAGTCGATACATTTTAACTATGTTGACATCTTTTGGTCGCTATCTACCAATTGCACCATCGAAGTAATATTATTAAAATAAAAAAGAAAGATATAAATGCACGTATAGAGATTAAACCAAAATCAAGGTAGAGTATCAAGGGAACTTCGCATCAGCCTCATTAAAAATCTTGTCATAAAAGCTCAAAGAGATAAAATATATTAAGGAAAGAAGAGCAAACAACAACATAAACATTAAGAGAAATCTTGACAGTGAACAACATCAACATAATTTAAATTCAAAAAATTATATTATTACGATTTAGAGAATCTAAAATGCACAACGGTGGTAGAATCCATCTAAGTCACACCATTATGTTTGAAAACCAAAGAAAGCAATTTTGTCCGCATAGTAGTTGTGCTATATGATAATAAAAGAAATGTAAAAATGCATGCTTTTTGTTAACTCCGTACAACTTAGTCTTTTATATGCCTCAAGTGTTAGTGAAATAGTACTAGAATTTATGACAGTCATAGTAACAATTTGATAGTCAATCATTAACCAAAGCCTACGCTCAATAGCATTTATAATCCCATATAGCGCAGCTTGAAAGATGGTAGCAATCAACATCTTTATATTTGAAAATCTCTCCACAAACTGCACGGCCGGGACAACCCTTAGCAAAACCATCAATATTACACTTGACTTAATTAAGGATGTGGGACTGCCACATCACCTCCTTGATGCAATGTACATTAGGCACATGAATTTGGACGAAGAAAGCTTTTAAAATTGCAAATTCCTATGTGTCAAGATAAGATTGTGCCTTGGTATATGATTCCTGGCCAGAGAAGTGTTAGAACATATTAAGTTAGCAACAGTCCTCCAACTAACATTAACATCATCAAATTTTTACTTGATGATATTGATCACATTCATAATGGATGCAATTTACATCGTGGTATTACAAATTTTAAACACAGTGTGTTTGTTACTTGTGGTTACATATTAAAAATGGAAATAATCCAACACCAAAGTTGACATGTAAAATGACAATAAAAAAACACAAATGATTGCTAGATTCTTCATACTTGCAAGACAAGCAACACATGGAGGCTATGGTGCAACCTTGGGCCATTCAATTATCAGTAGTAAATTTTTGTTGTGGAACAACTTCCAAAACCCGAAGAGGTCGAGAGAGGAATAGAAAGATTCCAAATAATCTTGGTTCAAGGCACCTTATTCGACAACTACTTTTAAAATAGGAGAATATTAACCAATGCTCTAAGGACAATTGTTAAGAAAACTATAAATAGAAATTTTATCTTGAAAATATAAGAGGATACTTTTGATAAAGTAATGATTGCACAATTTTTTTATGAAAATTTACTTGTTTTAGGGCAATGGTTAGCAAGACCCTTTAAAATATACTCCCTCCGTCCCTATATCTAAGCACCTATTTGATTTTATTTTTGTCCTTAAATCTAAACTTCTTTTCAAATTACTAGATGCATTTATCATTTTTTTCCGATACATACCCCTAATTAATACTACTAACTTGTCTTGAAATATGAAAAGTCAAATTTAATACAAATACAAAGGACAATTTGGTAATATTAACACACAAAGCAGACACATTAATTACACTGACAACTTTTCTTAAGAAATGTGAAAAATGCAAAGGTGAGTTACATACAGGGACAGAGGGAGTATAAGCTCTTAAACGAAGCCTAAGGATTGACAATAACATGAGCCGGATTGATTTTTTTTTGGTGGTGTTCGGGTTCGAACTCCGGATCTTTACATGTATTATACATTGTTCTTACTAACTGATCTAAGTTCACGGAAACATGAGCCGGATTGATTAATAGTATTTCAAACTTCTAGAATAGTCACATTATAAATAACTTCTAGACTAAACGATGGACACTGGTTCATTCCATAATTTGGAACGCATCAAACGCATTCTGCCAAGCAACTTTTTCAATTCAAGGCACTTTCTTCTTTGATACTTTGCTCTTTATGGATTTCAATTCATTGTGGTTGCAGTATCAATGTATCTCATACATATCTTGTTAACATCACTAGTTAGTGTCGTTGATTTGACGAATGAATAGAAGTTTGCACAAAAAAGAGAAAGCAAGCTAGAAAAAGAAACCTAATCCGTTAGTATTAGTTTGAAAAAGAAATTATATAAGCTTTATTTGAGAAAAATTATATAAGCTTTATTGCTATTTTAAATGGCATTGTTTGATTAAAATATTACTTAAAGGTCAATGTTTTTTGCAAAAGATTAAAGGTCAATTTTAAAACATGTTACATCAAATAGACAATATAATAGTACTATTACTTAATTTGACCGTTATTATGGGTGAGACCTTTTCTGTACAACATTTCCATATCATAGGAAAGTTGGTATAATTACGGTACTTGGTCTTTCATTTCCATATCATAGCTCAAAATTTAAATGCTTAATTTAGATGTTTTGGAAGTTCTGGAAACCCAAATCTAAGTGGCAGTCGCAAATTTTGACCTTAGCCACAGTCCACAGATTATCTCCGTCCGTCCTTAGTATAAGATTTCAATAACTTCATAGTCCTTAATACGAGACTTCAATAACTTCATCGATTCATTTTTTTTTATCTAAACATATATTTTTTATTAGTATTAACAATTTGTTTTAGAAATGGAAAAATCAATTAAATGTATCAATATACAACAGACAATTTAGTAGTAAATATATAGACTGTCGAGCATAGCCTTTGACACGTCGAAAATGAGACTTGGTCCATCGAGCACATCTCTTGGACCGTCGATCACAACGTTGAGCATAGCCTTTGAACCGTCGAGCATGGATCTTAGACTTTCGAGTAAATATCGTAGACTGGTCTTTGATTTCGACGTTGAGGTGTTCCAAGTTTTTGTTTTCATGGGATTATTTGATGTGGCAGTAATTTGCTCGTATCTAATTATATTATTCCATATTTTATCAATCTATATAAACTTAATATATATGCCCAATCAATTACTAATACGAAAAAAAATTAAAATTAAGGAGAATTTTAGAATGTGTTGTTTTCTTTCTACCAATAAAAGTAAGCCATTTTTCTAGTTTTCCATAATCCTAGTAAGTAGTAACGATAAGCTATTAAGCTTACGGTAATTTCTATTGCACATTTTTACTTAATTATATTTATTTGATTAAGTACATCATCATAGATAGTAAATGAGCATCTATTTGGATGGAGAAAAAATAACGACCATATTAAGCATACAACGATAATGATTAGTATTTGATTACAAAGGCCAAAGACTATCTAAATCCACGTAGCTACAGTGCTAAAAAAACGTTTAACAACGGCACATGCATACGACGACGACGACGATTAGTATTTGATTACAAGCTTTTAAGACACACTAGAGTTTGGATAATAAAGCATCAATGTTGCTGCTTTTATACTTATCTACGATCAATTGATTCCTTCTAGAGTCCTAGTAAAAAAGGAACACACAGAGTAATTTTCGAACCCATATTAAGTTTTGGGGTCACAACTTTCAAATATATTCCCTCCGTGTCCCTGTATGTAAGCATTATTTACCTCTAATAAAGGGTGCTGAGATATAAGGACGGATAGAGTAAACTATAAGGTTACACAAGAAAAACATATACATTATTTAAGTATTTTCTCTTTTGGTGAACATTATTTAAGTATTTCAAAATGCACATTATTTAATTTTTTAATATTCTATTTTTTTGTGTGTATCTAAATGGTATGTTTGAATGTCTTTGTGAGCTTAGCTCAGTTGATATGGACAATACATAATATATGTAAGGTTTGAGATTCGAACCTTAGCCATACAAAAAATATAGTAAGTCTGAATACAAGATCTTTTATGGTCTAGAATATGATTATGAAAAATTAATTAAGTTCTATTTGAACATGATAATAAAAAAATACTCCTAAAAGTACTATGGTGATACATGTTTCTTTAATTTATCAATGATTTCAAGTTGGAATACAAGACTTGGAAATACATCAGTATATTTTACCGATCATGTTCATGGGTTCAAGCCTTGCTTGAGGGACCATTGTTAGTAGATTCCTAAATTATTCAAAAATAACTGAAAAGTAAAATATGTTAATCTTCTCTACAAATACTTGAAATTGATTAATATTAGTAAGAAAAGTTATATAGGCAACCACATTTTTAATGAACTCTAATTTAGACGAATCGTTTATGAGAAACTAAAATCAAATTATATATTTTTTTTATAATAATTATCATGTTATTTAATTAATAAATAATAGAAAAAATTACTATCAATGACCTTTATCTTATTTACATATAACATCACTCATGTCTTTTTGTTAGCGAGTCAGTGGGATGTGGGAGCGACACACATTAAATGCTCTAGAACCATAAGATAAGGAGACACCACATATCTACCGAAAATCTTAAGACATTAGGTTAATAAGCCACATCTCTTATAAATTCAACATTTAACTCATTCATAGACAAAGTAAGACTTCACCACTCATACTTAAAATCCAACAATCTCTTCCACAAGTGTAAGTTTGTCTCATGTAACAGGGTCGAATGCATGATCCACTCTTGCTCCTCACGAGAGAAACAACAGGTCAATGTTCCAAGACCACAAGAGGCATGAGAGAGGGAGAGAGAGAGAGAGAGAGCATCCTCACACAAAACTTAACTTAAAACATTAGGTATACGAGTCATCTCTTTTAAAAATCAAACATTTTACTCATTCATAAAACATATGAGACTTAACCACTTACACTTGAAATCCAACAATCACCCCCATAAGTGTGAATTCTCACCCTCTATATTAAAATCCAATGCAGAACCCATTTGTGGCCGTCTTTATGCTAGTTACTAATATATATATCTATATATATATATATATATTAAAATATTTAAAGAAAAACTGAAAAAAGGACAGCTTTTCATCTTCATCATCGTCATCTTCTTCAACCTTCATCCAATTAATGACAAAAATCAAAAAACCGTGTAATCTACAGTTGATTTTATTCCCTATATTGCTAGCCCAATTTTGTTTTATGAACATGAATCAAATTTGTACCCTATGATTTACAACACTAATACACTTAGTATCAACCAATTGCACAAGATTCCAACGATATATGATCCAATAGACCTATAACACGAGAATCGAATTCTAAGAGAGGTAATTTATTGTATAAATTGTGTAATTTTGGCTAAATAAAAATTCATAATTTCAAATTTAAATTAGTGAAATTTTAAGAACAAACCAAAGAGTCGTATACTTGTTTAAAACTAAATTTACTTTTATATTTGATTTGGTATTTGAATTTTAAGCCTTTTGAATACTAACACATAAATTATGAATGTCAAAAGATTTTGCATCACAAGTAAATCACAAACTATTTTTTTTTGGTTTAGAGTTTTAAATCCACGACAGCTGAAAAAACCTCGTCCCAATGCACTATTTAATGGTAGAATGAGAAGTTAGGAATACTAGCTTCATTATGTGGTTTAGCCCTTCCAACCACTACATCAAACAAAGGCTTTAGTCAAGGATTTGACTCACCTAGTTTTCATAAAAAACACAAATAAAGCAATTTCTCATTTTCACAAAAAAAAACGCACACACAAACACGAGATTTGTGAAATTGACAAACAAAAGTCTGTGATGTACAACCTTACTGTTTTTTATTTATAAGAGAGAAAAAAAGTAATTTTTTCCTTCTTACAATGGTTAAAAGGAAAAAAAACAACATCGATGAACTTATTATAGTATATTTATTTACCTTAATTCATATCCTACGATTAAAAGGAAAAAAACAATATCAATCAACTTATCATGATATATTTACCTTAATTCATATTCTTCTCATCACTTCAACTTTTACATTTTTCCCTCAAACTATTAAAATACCTTATCATTGTAAGTGGATTCATATATAAAAGTAAAAACCGGTTAAATTTATTGCAATATATATTTAAATGTTGAGAATAATATATCTAAATATATTTAAAAGATTATATATTTTGATTTTAAATATTTTCATATTTCTGCTTATAATATTTTTAAATTTGGTAAGATCTTTCTTTGTTTTAAAACTATAAATATGAAAATTCCACGTATAAAATTTCCCAAGTACAAACACACTTGAAAGAGAAATTTTTTTATCAAAATCTAGGAACATGTGATTGTGCTGTATAAATCCATAACCCACAAAGTAAATTGCACTACACTACAGACGTACATACACATTCTTCTGACTCATACATCTTGAGCTTGTGGGGCCATGGCCCATACTCTTCTATTTTAGTTTCACACTTTCCCAACATATATATTCTCAATAATATTACCTTCCATCCCATTTAAATTAGTTCACATCACTTTTGTTTAATTTTAAAACTTCCCTTCTTTCTTTCCTTTTTCACAATTCACTTTCTTCATTCTTCATAGTGTTGTTATTAACAAACATGAATAGGAATGGATATAGGGATGAAAAACCATGTTGCAATTTTCACCCTAAACAAGTAGTTGTTGGTGTATGTCCTTTATGCTTGAATGAAAGGCTTCTTCTATTGGCTGCAAAACAAGGTCGGCGCCATCATCATAACCACCGTTCTTCTTCATCTTCTACCTCCAAAAAAGTTGCTACTAGTTCACAAAAGCTTCAAAGTTCCGTACACACAAAGCCACCCAATTCTTCTTCTATTCATAAGATCTTTGCTTTTGGTTCTCTCTTCACTCGTCTTGAATCTCGTCACTGCAAATCTCATGCCAACTTTCACTATGATGATGTCTCTCCTAGTCCAGAAGGTAAAATCATTATTATTACTACTATTATTTTACTTAGAGCTAGCTAATAGTATAATGTAAATACTTGTACTCAATCATACTAACTAACTCCAAGAGAATTAGATGATTATGATCTCTTTCAGTTTAATCGGATGTCATTGGTAGAATTCAAATTAGTCACGAGAGGTTTGCGTCGTCGAATATGAGTCGTACTTGATTCGAAAGATTAATCTTTGCAGTCTCTCACGCGGATAATATTATTATTTTTTTCTTTTTAAATTAATTAAAAAGGAGTTGGTGGAAAAAGGAAAAGACCTTCCTATAATTGAAAGCATTAGTTGTTGATATTTTCATGGTTTAGTTGGGGAGGAATTTGGTGTCCATTAATTTCTTTTCATTATTATTGGAGGAAGAATTATGAATTATGAGTGCATGTTTGAGTGTCTTCACGTGGAAGATTAGGTTTTGATGATGACGAAATTAAGGTCAAGAAAAGTGTAACTAGTAGTGAGAGAAAGCTTTCGGTTGGGTCGTTGTTTTCTTCTTGGCGTGGCATATGACTGTCAGATGCAAACGCCAATTAAGATCAATTATTATAACACAGGAAAATTATATTTCAAGATTATGGTACATGGATTTGGTAGGGAATTAGGGTACACAACTAATTTGGCAAAATGTCATTCATGTTTATGAAAAAAGTTATCATGTGCCATTATTAAAAATAGTTCAATTTTATGGTGTGACATGACTTTATGAACAAGTTATTTTCTATGATTTGATCAATAAATTCAATTAGTAAATAGGATAAAATTTATTGATCTTAGGGTGAAAAACACATTTATGCAAAGGGCAAAACTATTTTACTTGTGTATATTAGAAGATATATCTATAATTTTACTTTTATGTCCTTATGTCAGCGTCTAATACACAGTATATTGATAAAAAGTGTCAAATTTTATTAAATCAGTCGGCAGCATAGTATTAGTAGCTGAGCAGAAAAATTAGGTGTGCTTTAACTAATTACCTTAATATAGGATCCAAATTAGTAGTTTAATTACTAACAGTGTAACTAGTTAGGGGCAAGAATGAAAATAGTGCATAAATTGAAGTATAGAAATTAACCAAAAAGTAAAAATATTTTATTCTATTTTTACTTGGAAATTTCATTAGATTTTGCTTTGTGTGGGTACCTACCCTTGGAATGAGAAATGAGAATGACTTTAATATAACTTTTGCAGAAGACTCATTCATATCAATCAAGTTTGAAGGAAATGGGGTAGCCTCGTGGGAAAAGAGCACGGTCTCAAAGGTGTCCTCCTCCCTAGAGAATTGCAAGAAGAACCATCTCCATGACCATGAGGACAAATTAGAGACCAAGAGTGTGATAGAGCATGCAAAGTCACGTGATACATTCAGGTGGAGAAAGAGGATTGGTCACATGTTCCAGCTCATAAGGTGGAAGAAAACTGGAGGTGTATGCCACGTAGGCAACAAGGTTGAAGGAGGAGCAGTGAAAGTCAGAAAAGGCTGGATGAGGACTCTGACAAAGAGAAAGAAGAAGACCATGGAATAAAGTATAGTAGACTTAAAGAAAGTGACACCAATTATATTAATTTGGTTATGGAATTGAAGATTCAAGGTCATTATTACTATTATTTGTTTGTGTCTTTGGTCCTCATCATCACTTTGCAATTTAGTGTGACTAAAGTTATATTAATACTACTATTCATATTGACATATGGTACAGTCAAAAATAGCTTTGTTACTTTTTTTCAACAAAAAGAAATAAAAATAGCTTTATTACTATCTTAAAAATGTGCTTTAGCTTACCAAAAAAATGAAAAAGAAAAAGAAAAGGGAAATGCTTTGCAGTTTGCATGCTTTGAGTACTTTGGGGAATGGGGTTCTTTTTGTAATTTTTCTTTTTAGGGTTTTTATTTTCATGTTTGCTTCATAAAAAAGACAGTACAGGCTGTAATAGGGTTTGTCTAAATTCTAAAATACTTGAATGAAATGAATATTTGAGTATTCTTTCCCATACTGTGAAGTGTGAAGGACGAAAGCATTTCCAAAATACTCCCCATGTTAGGTCCATGTAGTGGGAAACAATGAAGCAAAAGGGTCCCTATTGTATAATGCTACAGGACTTGTCTTATAATTGTCTTAGTGGGAGAATGTTTTGTTTCCGATCTTCAAATTAACATTCAATTGATTTTATGTTTCTTCATTTTAAAATATAAAAATGTGTTAACAAATTTAAGGAAAAGAAATAGCTTGCTAATTATTTGTTCAATAATTATGAAACCCCAATCATATATGCTGCATGTGTGCTTGTCCGATTAGGACTTTGTAATTTGCTTAATGGACTTTTATTTGTGTCTTACACATGGCCATTTTGCTCACAAAAAAATGATTCACATGGCCATTTTTTGTCCTCAAGTTATGGATGGCATTTGGAGGTAGGGACATGAGTTTGCCACATCAGGACCACAATGAAAGGTGCTGTTAGATAAAAAGTTTTATTCGGAATAGTCGAAAATGACAAGATATAATCGAATCTCCAACTAACAAAAATCAACAAGTGCATTAGATGAGGCATATGAAGATAATGTGGTACCATTTGGATCATAATAAGAGATTACATGCAGGAAATAGTATGAGGTTATAAAATGTATATTTGGCTTAATGACTACGTTTATAATATAAAAGGGTCCCGGCCTAAGTTGGGCTTAGATACTTGCCACCGAAGATCTATGATAGTTGCTTTATAATCTCTAAAATAAGCTGATTGAATTGCATCGTTTGATATATTTTATTTGATCATGAGTTATAATCCGATAAATTAAAGGGTTTTTGAACAAAAATGAGGGACTCATAAAACAATTACCAAAACTATTTCCATTCAATTCATAAAAAAGTAAGAGAGTTTCTTTTTCACCTTTTTATGGTAAATCTAAAAGAATGTGGTTTTTATAATAAAAACTTGTTAAAAGTAGCTCTCAAAAGTAAAGCATTTCAAATCAAACGGGTAAAAATAAAATCTCTAATTGACAAACAAATAAGAAAGAGTGTCTCAAAATAAACCAGATGTGGTTGACATATATGATTGAACTTTCCACTCACACTTTAAGACTATGATTCAAATATAAAATTATTGGTAGGTTATACCTTTCATGGACCGTGTCTGCTTAATCTATCTTCTTTCTTTCTTTCTTTCATTTGTGCATTTATCGGATTCATGTCGCGAATCACATGTGGGAGAGGCCGAAACTTGATGGTGTGCCTTTTGATAGGTTTTAACATTGCTTTTGTGAAAAGATTTTGATACTTGATCAAAGGGGAGGTGAGAATTATGTTTGACCAATTTCATGGTAACGAGGTGTTGCCTAAGGCGATGTTGGCTTATTTTATGGCGTTGATTCCTAAGATTAATTCCCCTTTGGAGTTAAAAGATTATAGACCCATTTCCTTGTTGGGGTGCCTTTATAAGCTCTTGGCTAAGGTTTTAGCTAGGAGGCTTGCGAAGGTCATGAACCATATCATTTCGTTGAATCAATCGGCTTTTCTCAAGGGTAGAAATTTGGTGGATGGGGTGTTGGTTATTAATAAAATTGTGGATTATGCTAGGAAGTTTAAGAAGGAGTGTTTGATTCTTAAAGTGGATTTTGAGAAGGCTTATGACTTGGTTGATTGGAGATTTTTAGTGTATATGATGAAAAGAGTGAGGTTATGTTCGAAGTGGATAGCGTGGATAAAGAAGTGTGTGTGCGGGGAGGGAGTGTGTCTATTCTTGTTAATGGGTGTCCGACGGAAGAAAGTTTAAAGCAAGTATAGACAATTGGGTTAAGTGGGATGTGGTGTGCCAACCGAAGGAGTATGGAGGTCTTGGTATTAGGGATATTCGGTTGATGAACTTGAGTTTGCTTGCCAAGTGGAGGTGGAGGTTTTTATTTGGGGAGTAGGCCCTTTGGAAGGAGGTTCTTGTGGAGAGATATGGTTTTAATGTTTGCGTCAAAATGGAGGGGTGGAGGAGGTTTGTCCGAGGGGTGCTTCTAAGTGGTGTAAGGATTTAGTGAACTTTGATAAGGGAGGGGATGAGTTTTGGTTTAATGAGGAAATAGATAGGCGTGTGGGGGATGGTACTACAACTAGCTTTTGGAAGGTGGCTTGGAGAGGGGATGTCCCTTTTAAAATTAAATATAATAGGCTTTTCTCTATCTCCACCCAAGAAGAGGCAATGGTGGACGAGATGTGGGAGGATAATGATAACGGAGGAAGGTGGGTCTTTACTTGGAGACGTCGATTGTTTGTGTGGGAAGAAAATCTTCTTAATGCTTTATTGAGAGAGTTGGACGGTTTTGCTTTGAATAATGAGGAAGATGTGTGGCGGTGGAAGTTGGGTGGAGAGGAGGTGTTCACGGTGAAATCTTTGTATTTGAAGTTGGAAGAGAAGAGGAGAGTGGAGGGTACTTTTTCGGAGGGAGAGAGGCATGTTTTCCGGAACTTTTGGAAGGCGGGGGCTCCTTCTAAGGTAACGGCGTTTGTTTGGAAGGCTCTTCTTGATCGTATCCCTACGAGGCGTAATTTGGAGTTTAGGAATTGTTTGCCTCCAGACATTGGCTCTAATTGTGTTAAGTGTATGTCGACGCCGGAGTGCACTTCTAATATTTTTCTTCATTGTGACACGACTACGAGAATATGGATGAATTTAATGAGATGGTTGGATTTAAATTTTATAATGCCCCCTAATTTGTTTATCCATTGGGAGTGTTGGAGTAGTGGTGTGATGCATAAAAAAATCCGGAAGGGGTTGAGAATGATTTGGCAAGCTGAGATTTGGGGTATTTGGAGAGCTAGGAATGAGTGTATTTTTAATGAGGCGGTGATGAGGTGGGATGAGGTTGTGGATGGTATCAAGTTGTTGTCTTGGAAGTGGGCGTTAGGAAGACTCAGTTTTCAGTCGTACCTATTTTACAAATGGTTGTGGAGTCCGCGTGAACGTTTGTTGCGGGGATAAGTCTCTGGCTGCTGCTGTTTTGTGGGTGAGGTGTTGCAGGTTTCTGTTGTGCAGTTGTTGTTCAGTTGGTTAGCAGCCTTTTTATTGGGTTTTCTTTGGTTTTTTCAAGCTCTGCTAGCCTCCCTGTGTGGCACGGTTTTGATTTTGTTTGCTGGGCAACTTTTTAGTGGATGCTTTTGTTAAGTGTGGGAGGTTCATGTTTGCTTCTTAGCAGTAGTTTGGCTGCTCTTTAGCAGGTTCATACGTCATTGGTATTGACGCAGGGGTATGCATGTGGAATGTCATATGTATATGCATGCGTCAATTCTCTTTTGGTTGGTTTCAATTTGTTTAGGGGTGGTTTTATAAGGGTTTTTGTTCGAGCCAAAGTTTGTATGACAACCGATTTCCCCTTGTTTTTATTTTTTCCCACCCGAGCTTATTAGTGCTTCTTGCACGGGCTTGTTGGTTAATAATATTTTGCCGTTTCAAAAAAAAATGTAGATCTTTGTTGGTTATTGTGCAGGTGCATGATAATAAGGTCGGCGTGTGGCTTTGGAGGCTTGAACAATATGAGGTATAATATGTTAAAAGAGTTTATTACTTGTTTCCTCAAGGCGGGGAGTCCGATCCAGAGCTTGTTGTTAATTTCATTTTGATCAAATCAGTTTCGTTGAAGGTGTCTCTCTTTGTCTGGCAATTGTTGAATGACAGACTTTTAACAAAGGACAACTTAGTTAGGTGTAGGGTCATCAACTCATAATCTCTATTATGTTTAGATGGACGAGAAAAAGAAAAAAGTTATCAATATTTATTCTTTAAGTGTGATTTTTTTCCAGCAATGTGTAGGGTTGTATCTTAATTGTATGGACATATCTTATGTACTTTCCAATATAGCACTTTTGTATATCCATCAATTTTATGGTTCTGGTCTGTTTTGAAAGAAGGTTAGAGAGTTTCAATATTATCTAGTTGATATGTACATGAACTCTTTGAAAAGAAATAAATCATCTTTTGTTTGGAAAGAAAGAGTCATCTCAGGTTCAACTTCTTGCTAAAATCAATCTGTGAGTGCGGTGATGGCTTAAACCTTCAAATTTAGGTTTGGTTCGTGATCTAAATCAGTGGTGGTATAGTCTCTTTTTGTGTCTAGGCTATTCATCTTGTTGAATTGTTTCTATTTTTCTCACGTGAGGTTCTCTCATAAGGATATCAATGTAACTCTTTGGTGTTTTCTATTCTTGGCACAACTAGTGCAAGACTAGATATTTCTCTTAATATAACTTTGGTTTCTAAAAAAGAATAAAAATATTCAAGAACCAATCATATATATTGAATATGAACATTTATCTCAATTGGGGTAGTTGCCATTGCAACCATTGTCAAGGTGATCAACATCGTCTTGTATTGCAGACACAAACAAAGATTTGATTGTGTCAATGTTAATTGGCGATATGTTGCTAACTCGTGTGTCCTAACACTTCCCCGACTAGGAGTCATACAAAGTCACACTCCTCTTCCGACATGCCTGAATTTGTAATTTCAAAAACAAAAATAAACCAGGTTCATGTGCCTAATGCTCCTTGCCTTAAGGAGGTTTTGTAACAATCACCCATCCTTATATGGATAGAGTGTACTATTGATGGTAATGTTAAGGACTGATGGTAATGTTAAGGACGTTGTACAAGCCCGACTGCTTGTGGAGGGATTTTCAGGGATCAAGATGCTAATTTGATGTCTTTGTCATATCCTAATTTTTGACCTAAGGTCCCACCGTCACGTTCCTTTGACCCAAAATATTCCTTGATTTTTCAAAGAAAATTTCGGCAGAAAGGTACTTTAAAATACCTCATTTTTTTGTAGCGATTTGGACCTTCTCCTCACTTTTTTATTTTTTTATTATTAGTCCTTTTATTTTTATTTTATTTTATTTCCATCTTTTATTTTATTTTTACTTTTATTTTATTTTGCTTTTTTTAGGTTATTTTCTTTTTATTTATTACTTAGAATAGGTCCAAAAATAAAATGCCCAAGGTCCAAAAAAAATTCAAGTCAAGTGTCAACTTTAACATTCCTTTTTCAAAATTCATCATAATTGTCCATTATTTTCATTAAACTGATTTACCATTTTCATCAACCATTTTGCACTATAAATAGAGGCTTTGACAAACACTTGAAGACACACAAAAAGTTCTCTTGAGTTGTCAAAGAACTTTTCTCTCTTCTCCCTCATTTAGCTTGTGTTGACAAGCTTTTCTTTTCTTCTCCCTCTTCTTTTGTCCCTTCGGAATTTTGTCCCTTCGGTAATTTTGTCCCTTCGGTTGTCCCTTTATTTTATTTCTTTTATTTTCTTGCATTTTGTTTCTTTTTAGTATTTTTTTATTTCATTTTATTTCTATTTAGCATTTTAATTTTGTCACTTATTTTCCAGCAATTAGAATGTATTTAGGTCCAATGTAAATATAAATGAGAAGAATCATGCATTTGTCCTTTTATTTATTTATTTCTGCTTTTATATATTGAAAAAAATGCAAAAAATTAGATTAGATTAAGGGATTTTGTGGTGATCCAACGTCACTACGAAATTCTCGCGCTTTATTTTCATTGTCACGTTAGCTTTATTTTTATGTTTTAATTAATATTCAAAAAGAACAAAATAATGCAAATAATCAAAAATTCACACAAAAATCATTTTCATAATAAACCTTGATTGTCAATCAAGTGACGTTCCATTTTTGTTTTTTTCCTTAATCAAATTTCAATTCATTTAACCATACTTCAAGTAATTTTCTTTTAACATAAAAAAAACAAACAAATTCTATTTTTGCCACTTTGGCTTTTACATATTAAAATCTTTTTCAAAATTGATAAAAAAAAACACATAACCAATCAAACGTCAATTTCAACCCCGAACTACGAGGTTTTGATCCCTCACGGGTACGTACGCAAAGGACTTTGTCTTCTCAAATCAATAAAAAATGTAGATAATAGACTTCTCTTTTTCTTTTTTCTTTTAATCACTTTAAATCCATTTTCAAAAAACAAGCAAGTTTATAGCACAAAAAAATTAAATAAAACCAAGAGGTTCCCGTAGAGTAATACGGACATAAAGGGTGTTAATACCTTCCCTTTATGTAACTAACCCCCGAACCCTAAATCTTTTTAAAGTGGTATTTGAACTTTTTTCCACTTTCTTTTAAAAAATTAAATGCTCAGTCATGAAATAAAATAGTGAGTCAAACGCTAATCGAATAACCTTGATCTCCGAAAAATGACGCGGCAGTCTTAAAATTTTGGTGTCTCAAAATTTGGGTATCTCAAAATCTTCAAGGATCAGGATGCTAATTTTGTATTTTGTACATGAAAATTGCTTTTCTCCCATCCAAAATTTCTCACTCTCGCCTGAATTACTAAAATACCCTCAACATTCACGGTGGTGTATAACCTACGTAACTTAACTCACGTCCAACATGAGTTAAATCACGTTCTGAACACCAACGTGAGTTAACTCACGTTGGTAATATACCATGCATTTTTTTTTAACAAATTGACTAGCAGCAAGTGTACGACTATGTCGGTTTTAGTATAAAAAGTATCGTATCCTTAGAGACCAATTTATCAATTAATGTTTCATGTCGTTCCTATATTTATCTAAGGTGAGTCCAAATTAATTTGGTTTCGCGCGTAAAATAAATATTGATTTTAATTAAGTATATGACCGATAGAGACCAATGCGATGGTTTCCGTCGACCTTCGTCGTTCACATAACTTTGCGCTAATTTATTTTCGTAAAAAAACATTAAACAAGAGACTTCTTTCGTAGTGTATAGTTACAAGCTTAACGATTCTCTTTTCTTAATTTAATAAATTCTTAATTAAAAGAAAAAATTGCTTTCTCTTTAACCTTTTCAATTAAAAATCTGAATTTTCTAAGTCGGATATCGTTTTCGCTCTTTCAACGCGTAAACGATATATCTGTGTCTCTACTTTTGTAGTAGACTTTCTAAATTGAAAAGAGAATTTTAAACAAAATGCTTTTTATTCTCGCTATAGTTAAAAAGGGCACGCATCAACTGTGAAAAGGAATAGTATGGAATAGCAGATGCAGCAATCGGCAGATATGGAAAATTGCATAAAATAAGTTTATGAAATCATATCATATCACGGTAGCTAAAAGGTTTGAAACATCCATGAATCGTAAAAGCAATCGATATCGAGATAGTAATTGAAAGCAAATTGATTTTACACGGCTGAATGGAAAATTGTTTTCTGCGGCGGTTCAAAAAATTGCGGTTGTAAAGATCCTTTACAACTGAATCAAATGTATTTATGGTTTAATTCTTGAGTAGAAAAATTGTCGAAGGTTGTTGATTAATGTTGTTCCCAAATCAAATATGCTCCCTTCAAATATCAAAATAACCTTATTAACGGTTAATTGTTGATGGATTGTAACGGCAACAATTTTCAAAGTTGTTAGGCTTGTCATTACTTCTTCCTTCTTTTTTTTTTCTTCTTCTTCTTAATTTTTGCCTTTTACGCCCCATATTCCTGGAACACATTAAAATAGCAACAGTAAGTAACTGTGCAAAACACAATAATTAATCATAAGATTAAAAATTATACTAGTTAGACATCGTATTTTGTGTGTTATCACATATGTTTACCCCATGTTTGTAGGGATTCATATATTAGCATTCATCGATTAATTTTTAGCCGGGAACTTTTATTGTCAGTTTTTCTGTTTTTGGTTTAATGATTTTTTGGACTGTATTACAACCAGGTCAGACATTGAGGTGTGCAAGAAACTTAATGGAACCGGGCCTCCTTAAGGTATGTGAGGTTTATACAGTAATGATTTTCACCTTTGGGTGTACTGCATATATACAAATACCTTGTATATACCTTCTAAAAAGTTTAAATAGAACATTGTTCTTTTAAAAAAAAATACATTTTTATTTTATTACGGACTTCATCTCACTTGCAGAGCCGAACCTTCGAATTCGTAAGAACGGCCCTAATTACACTTTGTTCAAACACTTACAACTTGTTCAAATACATGTGATGCTTTTGTTTTTCTTTTATTTACTTTATCATATTTTGAAACTTGTTTATCAACTTATTACCTAAAGAATGTAAAATATAGATTTTGGTTATAATAATTATCGAATGGTGTACTGTTGAGCCAAAAGAGTAGGATTAATTATTGGGTCTGGTCAAAACAGTAGCAAGCCTTGATACCAACCTCTTTTTTTAAAAAAATCTTGGCCAAAATTAAGTATGCCAACCTCTTTTTTACTTTTCTTTTTTTGGAATGACCAACTTCATGATTTTTATGTTACATTATTTCTGACTTGATACCGAAAAATAATCTCTTATTGACTTAGGATTAGTTTTAAATTCTTCTTATAATTGAGAGCTTTAATAACTTGTATAAGAATTTCAGTCTTAGATTCATTTTTTTTCCACTAATAGATTCAATACTTGGAACATTCAATTCAAATCAAACAAACAAGCTATTTGAGACAAACAAGGGAAGGAGGAGCACAAAAATCCTAGCTAATTAAAACAGAGATCTATGTATACATTTAAAAAAAAAAAAGTTTATGCATACATATTAATATTAAACTCCCAACATCTTTGTTGCTTTGGTAAAAAAAAACACCATTTGTTGCTGGTGAGTATTATTATGTACTATCACACGTACGTATACAGGAAGAAACAATGCAATATCTACCACACATATGTATGTAAATTTTCAAGCCAAGACAGAGATTCCATTTCCACATTCTTGGGAAGATGAAGGCTGCAAGGCACGAATGCGAATGTTGTATTTCACACGAGTTGGAGCTTCAGTTGAAGGAGATGGTTCTGCTCTATTTGATGATACTAGAATAAAAGATGGTGATGATGAATTGTTACCATTGTAAGCATAACCAATATGGTTGCAACATTTGCGACAAAGAAGCTTTGTTTTTCGTCGAAACAAACCCCAGAAATTCTTAGAAAAATGAGGAGCACATTCAATTTCATCAACCTGTGTAAACCTACTATCATCAATGTTGAAGAACGATATGATACCTCGTTTTATGGATTTTCCATATTTTGAATCTATTGACGATGTGTTTCGGTTGGATGAGGATAGGTTAAGGTCATATCCGCACGAACCGCAGCTGTAAAAAACAGTACATGTATAAATTATGAAATGTGTAAAATCATGATTGGAGGAATAAAGTAATTCTTGAATGTAAGTTTAGTTACGTGATGTTATGATATGAACGATCATGATCATAGAAGTACTAGAAAATCCGTATGGAAATAGAAAATGAGACTAAGATATATAATGCCAAAATAAGAATTTTGAATGTATGATAAGGATTATGGTTCCTTTTCAATGTTGGTGACATTGAATGAGACCCTTTCCTTAATTTCAAGAGCCCTTAGATATATCATTCCCATGACTAAAAATAGTTGAGGCTCTTGCATCTAATTAAATCATCATCAACTACCGGACAAATAAACATTTAATCAACTTAAGGTGTTTTTTTCCTGAATAAACAAAATAAAAAATGTTTCCTATACATTTCAATAGACACCTTCATAGAGATAGAGATAAAGACAAGAGAAAGCATTATAATAAATGTGATCGGTTGATGATGTGATAGGCAGAAAGAAAATGAGGTGTTGAATGACAAATGAGTATAAGTAAATTTAGGGGTCCAAATATTATTGTTGAAAAGCAATTGAAATGCAGCATACCAGTTACTCATGGCAATTTGACTATAGTTTAAAAAAACATGAACATACCAACTAGCACTACTCATTGCAATTTAGACAATAGTTTAAAAGACATGAACGAATTATCAATTTTGCAAACAAATCAAATCCTCTATGAAAGTCTAAAATCATTAGTCTCAATTAGATCAAAAGTTCCAATTTACAAACAGTAGTTTACTTCCAAGGCAAAATTAGTTGTTGAAACACAAAAAATATAATTAGAAGGTATTGAGAATTCATGTACAAAGAGAAATCGAATTTTGCAACCAAAAGAGAGAGTGAACCTGTAGTGGACATCCCTTTGACTACGAGTCCGAGAGGTAGATGAAGAGGAAGAATAAGAGGAGGAGGATAAAGTTGAATTGTCCATTTTGTGAATGAAGAGAATTGAGAAAGAACAACAACGTAAATTATTATAGAGAAGGGAGGGAGGGAAGAAAGAAAGTAAAAAGGAAAGGAAACTGACAAGGTAGTTATTGTTGTGTTGTTTTTGGAACGAACCAACGTGGTGGACCAAGACAGTACTACGACTTTGACTATACCCAATCCACATCACATCACTTTAACACATCTTTAATTAATTATATGATGATGTGTTTTCCGTTAAAAACCAAATCATGATCTGCTAATTCGATATAAATTAAAATCAAATCAATTATTGAACAAATGAAAAGGTAGAGCATATATTCAATATTTTATCATTACCATTAAACGATCAATATTTAACATAAGAATAAACAATTCGATGACTAGCTCAATAACAATAACAAACTTGTCTTCTAATAAACATCATCTCGAAATTGAAATGTGATATCTAATAAATATTACTAAAAACAATAACATAGAATTCTGAATCACCTTGATCCGGAGACGATAAAGATTGCACTAGAGTAGATAAGTTTGACTCGAAGACAACCCGGTTCTATCTGTTCGCATCAACAAAGTGAAGGGCCTCGAGTAAGGCTACTGTCTCACCCTCCAATACTGTCATATTTGCCCGATGTCATTTCATTTGATTTCGAATGAATTGCATGCGGGAATCTCTAACACAACACACAAAAGATGTAATATGCTCACGGTCGCACATTGCACTTTAACCACGTCTTGTTCAGTTTCTTCCAAACTGAGTTGTTGTCTTTCACTCTATTTTGCATGTGTTGCACAACCAGTGACGAGGGTTGTTTATAAACATCTTACATGCATCTAGTGTTGTCCTCCCAATGCTCGTTGAAGTATGATGAGCGTCATTCCAAATGATATCATTTGGACACATATACTTATTTCAGCAAGATGTACCTAAAATTTAATTAAAAATTATTTCATCCAGAAATTGAACACATATACTTCTGAATGATTCACCATTAGATGAAGATTATTAATCACTTAAATTTAATCTTTTAATTAATCATTAAATATTATTAAAAATAATATAACAAACTAATATATTGTTAAGAAATATGATTGAATGATGTATAAACCTTTTTACGGCGAATGTGTATGCCAATTATGACAGTGGCAGGCAGGAGGATCGTTCCTTTAATGGTATCTTTGTATGAATAAGACTTTATTTTTCTTTTTTAAACTATAAACACTATGAGACGTGTTTTAAAATCAATTACGTTTGTTTAACATAATATTTGATCATTTATCATATTCTTTTTAGACGTTTTAAAATAACAAATATATTTCAAAATATAGACTTAGCTCTTCAAACTTGTCATTTTCAAAACCCCTTTCAAACCGACTCTATGCGGTGTGGGTTTGATGACATAATCTCTAACTAATCAAAGTGTTATATATTGTAGTTCAAAATGTTTGGTTTAGTGGTAAAAAGATAGGTTTTAGATTTAAAGATTTTGGATTTGAGCCACATTACTATATTTGAAGGAGATAAATGTAAGTATATTTGTAAGTATTATTCCCGGACACGATCCCCACACCTTAGATTTTTACATTAAATAGTAGGTTTTTTCTAAATTGCCTTTGAAAATTGGTGGGCAATTTACCCAAACCAATAAAAAACATTCATGTGTCATCCATTATAAAAATATAACATTTATTATTTTATTTTGCATGTATTTTATTATTTGCATATTCACCCCATTCTAAAATTAATGACATTTTACAATTTAAACCATCAAATTAATTAGACTTTACATTCTACCCAATGGAATTGAACCAAGGTACAATCACTCATCATCATATAACTTAACCACTTGACCAATACATCTTTTATGAAATGAATTGGAATGCAAAATATATGTTATCAGTGAATAATTTTTTTTAGGGAATTTATATATATATGAAATACTAAATATTTTTAAAATAAACAATATACATTCATTTATTTATTTTTTATATTTTAAATATTATTCTTTTATATAAATTCATAATATTTATTTAGATTCGATGAACTACAACAATGTTTCAATTGTGATCAACCGAAATGTGATTTATTTTAGATTCGACATTTCTTTTGTATCAGATGAACTGTTTAAAGGTATTAAACATTACATTTATCTTAACAATCTTTAATACAAGTCAATCTCACAATTTGTCTCATTACAAACCTAATCAACATGGAAGGACATTACTCTGACGATCAAAATGGACTCAATCGACTAATAGTATCAAATATAATCAACTCGACCATTGAATATTACCTTATTGAAATAAGAACGAAGCAGAAACTGAAATTTCAAAAAATTGGAATTTACGGTGTAAGTGGATCTAACAAACTATCTCATTAGAAACCTAGTCAACATAGAATGACATTACTCTGACGATCAAAATGGACCCAACTGACTAACGGTATCAAATATAATCAATCAGACCGTGAAATTTGACCTTATTGGAATAAGAAAAAAAGCAGGAACGGGAATTTAGAAAATCAGAATCTTCGGTGTAAGTCGATATGATAAACTATCTCATTAGAAACCTAGTCAACATGGAAGGATATTACTTCGACGATCAAAACGGACTTAGCCGACAAACGGTATCGAATATAATCAATCACATCGTTGAATATGACCTTATTTGAATAAGAACAAAGCAGGAACAAGAATTTCAAAAATCGGAATATTCAGTGAAGTCGATCTGACAAACTATCCCATTAAAAACCTAGTCAACATGGAAGAACATTACACTGACGATGAAAATGGATCCAACCGACTAACACTATCAAATATAATAAATCAGACCGTTGAATATGACCTTATCGGAATAAGAATAAAGCAAGAAAAATAATTTCAGAAATTGAAATCTTCATTGTAAGTCGATCTGACAAACTATCCAAGTAGAAACCTAATTATCGTGAGATTGGTGTTATTCTTTGAGATTATTTCTTTGTACTAAGTGCACTAAATTTTATCCGCATGTGCATCTATTAATTTGCAGGTACTTAATAAGTGGTTTATTTTATTTTATTCGTGTGTACCCATTAAGATATTCATTTCGTACCAGTCCATGGTGAACTTTATTTCCATATACTACACATACTTAAATTTTGTCATCCTTAATTATATTGTTTAACCCTGGCAACGTCGGGTGTATACACTAGTAATCAATAATAAAAGGAAGTTTTTTTGGGAAATGCTAACCGGTGCCCCGTACAAAGGTTAAAAATATTTAAAAAATGAAATTATACAGTAGTTATTGCATTGAAAATTGTGTAATTAATCCTTAAAAAGTAAAAAAAAAATCATTTTTTAGTAATAACATCCTTTTTTGGCATCCTTAACCGGTGTTCGGGGGCACCGGTTAGCATGTCCCATTTTTTTGTAGAATCTAAATTATACGCCACCCGAATTGGCATCAAGAAGAATCGAACATGAGACCGTAAGGAATGATAAAAGAAAAATTATCATTGATACACTGAGATAAAATATTTTCAAATGTGCAATTAGAAAGTAAATTTGCGACTCTTATCATATGTGAGATAAAATATTTATTCTTGGATCATTGATTATGGAATCAAGTTGCCAAAACACATTTTTGTTTATCTTTTCACTGAATCATGTTCTCTCGATCACAGTAATCATGAAATCTCAAAAAACAAAATTTATTTTATTTTGAAATTATTATGGAATCATTCATATTTGTTTTAATAAGTTTATTTCACTATATATATATATAATCGTACCTGATCAGAAGGTGGCTGCCGATGCTTGGTTGAGTGTGGTGGTTCACGGTGGTAGAGTGTACTTCTGGTGAGCGTTGGACCGAATGAGGGGTGTTTTCTTGCAGACACTCTGACGCTCAAGTCAGTAGAGTTCAGAATGGGGGTTTGAGAGTAAGAGAGATTCTACCTTGGAGGTTGCGATGAGCGTCCTATTTATAGAGATGGGTGAATGCAGAGCTGTTATAAGGCACACGTGTGATCGACAGTTACGAAATTAGTAGAAGTGTAACCGCCGGTGAGATATTTGCGGGAACGTGGGAAAAAGACGTTATTGTTCGTTTGAACAAGCCTCAGTCGCTCTGAGCACCCCCTTGTGGAGAAGGGGTGTGTTGTGAGTAAATTTTCAAATGCAGCATTTGAGCTTGGTGTGTTAATGGGCCTAAGCAGTTAAGCTCAAGTATTTGACCGGTCCAGAACAATATATATAATCTCCTGTCCATACTATTTGGGCCATTGAGATTTGTCAATTTTTTTTGGTCCAAATAGTATGAACCAAAATATTGCCTCTTTTTGGCTCTTTTGATCTAACTTTTTCTTCTTTCAAAATTACTTTTAATTTTCAATGACCCAAAAAGAGTGAACATACGGAAGTAAAAAAAGTTTCATCTGCTTCTGAATAACTTTCTTCAAAAGGGCTCATGCTTAAATAGTTCATCTAATTCAATTTTTTTTTTTAGGGAACACAAATAAAATATTGTTGTAGTTCATTGAATCTAGATAAATAATATGCATTTATATAAGAGAATAATATTTAAAATATAAAAAAATCAAATGAATGAATTCATACTGATTTATTTTAGAATTATTTATTATATATTATATATATATACACACACAAACATATAATCCCTAAAAAAATAGCTCACTAATAAAATATATTTTGCTTTCCAATTTTTATCATAAATGATGTATTGGTCAAGTGGTTAAGTTAAATGAACAATTGTGGGTGTGCCACATGAAAGTTTTTTATTGGTTTGAGTATTTTGCCCATCAATTTTCAAAAGCAGCCTAGGTCTCACCTAAATAGTATTATATATGTGTTTTGGTAGAAGATGCATTTATGAAGGTGTCTTTTAGCAAGTTATAACAAAAAAATGGAGATGTGAATTGCTAAAAGACACTTTTATAGGTGTCCTCTAGCAAAACTCATTGTATATTATATCTTAAAACAAATAAAATGAAGGGACAAATGTGTAACCAATGGAGATGATAGAGCTGTTTAACAAGAACTCAATACATTGATGATAGATGAAGAAACGTAAAAGTTTTCTTTAAGTACAAACAAAGTGGTTACTATCTAATCTAATCTTCCTCATCATCTGTTACAAATGTGCCAGTTCCGGGATTCAAAGCAGCAATGAAGAAGAAAATAACATTGAACAACACGAGTGGTTCAATTTCAGTAATTGGGACCCCGGTTTCAATGTTGAGCTGAGCTAGAGCTCCCTTTCCGGTAATAATTTCTCCAATCAAAGAGAAAACAAAACCCAATTGAGCCAATCTTCCAACAAACAATTCATTGGATTTGGTGAATCCAAATAAAGGACCTGATTATGCACAAAAATAATAAATTTGAGTGATTAAATGGACCAACCTTGATAATTTTGAAAACCAAATGCTTATTTACTTGAAAAAAGAGTATAAATTAATTGTAAAAGTTAAGTACCTCCTTCACTGAGACCAAGAGCTGATCTAAATCCTTTTCCTGGAGGAATAACTCCTCCAGTGTTAGGCTCATCATCAACAAATTTACCACGGTCACCTAGAGCTCCAATGGCTCCTAGCAAGGTGAAAATGATGAAAAATAGGAGAAGTGGCTCAGCTTCATAAATTGGAATTCCAGTTTCCAAATTCAATTGTGCTAGAATTCCTTTGCCAGTTAAGGCTTCACCCAATATTGATGCCTGCAAATGAAACAATCAGTGCCATAACTTATCTACCCTTTTTAATTTGCATGATATACTTTATATGCTTATCTATTACTAACTTTTGGAATCACATCAAGCAAATTTTTCAAACTCAATTTTTAAAGGACATTTTGAAGTTTTGATTATGTTTTTAATTGTTTCAAATCTTCCATATCCTGATTAATATTGGTCAATCAAATATGACTTAAGCTTTCAATAAAAAAAAACCTATATTTATAATATAAAAAAATATATGCAAATCTTCAGTTTTTATTCATATTTATATATTTATGTGACAACATTTTAATTAAGCACTAATGTCTTAACTGTTTATTTTATAAATACTTCTTCATAAGATTTTTTTTTTAAACTCACTATCCGATCTAAGAATCGACTAATTCGAGGGGACCAATCTCACCGCCCAATTGCAGTGGTCTCATTTAAAGCCACAATTTTGCTTTGTATGAACTTGTCCACCGAAATTGATATCAGAGGAAATTGAACTTGAGATATTGAAAGGAGCACACTCCAAGTTATCAACTAGACCATTAGACCAACCCTAAATACTAAGTTATTTTTGGAAAATAAATTTAATTATTTTCATATAAACTATAAATTATTTTCTAAAACCATCGTGCATAGTAGATCAAGTTGGAAATGGTTTATGAACATATATGTATATATCTATAAGCTTTTCTTAATAATCTCGCAAATGCTTGTACGTCGAGATAATCTTAAATAAATCAATTCAAAAAGTTTCATAGTTTGTTATTTATAACATTGATTGTGAGGGAAAAAAACAAATTGTCACAATTGCAATGAAAGTAGGAAACAAGTTGATATGGCAAGTTGAATATAATATATATCTTAGAGGTAAAGATTTACTCACTGCAAAACCGATCATAGCAACACGACCCACAAAGAGTTCATTCTGCTTGGTGAAACCAAATCCTCCAGAAGTTCCAAAGATACCATCTTCAACCTTTGGCTTTGGCTTTTTTACAACCTGAAATATATTTTATCAAACCAAATTCATAGTGCTCTCAAATGAAATGCATGAAGCTTTAAATTAGAGCAATGTTTTATTTGAATTTGAAATTAAAAAAGTAAAGATATATAGAAAATAAGTATTACCTTAGCAGGGGCTTTGGTCTTTGATTTGAATAGAGCCAGAGTTGTGAATGTGCGTGATGAAAAAGACTTAGAATTTGAAGGAAGTGGGTTGAATGAAACATCAGAGAACCTAGGCCTTAATCTTTGACACTGTAATTGAAGCAAAGGGTCTTTCTTCAAATCCACGGAATAAGTGCTAGAGACACTAGACATGAGTAACATAGTTTGAGCCATTGCTATACTATGTTAGCTCTTGCTTGTGTTTGTGTTGTGTGATATGAAATGTGTTTGCTATAGTTTTACTAAAACATAGGAGAATAGAAATATTATCTTTAATAATAAGGTGTGTGGATGTGGTGGTGTATGTAAGAAAGTATCAATGACAGGCAACTACAATGCCCACGTCTCGGCTATAGTACTATATTTGGTTTTTTGTGATAATGTTTTCATTTGAGGTATTATGATTTATGGTTTATGAATGAACATAATTTTTTGGGTCCTTTTCTTCTCTGCCTCAAGTGAAGAGATAACTTAATGAAAATTTAATTTTCTTTTGACACAACTAAAGAGAAATAAATTTGGTTAGTTTTATTCTATTACTCTTTAAAGTCTCATATTGTTTAGAAATCGAGATCGATATTGAAGGTAATCTATATACAACACTCAACTTCTCAATCCAACGAGACGTTTATTATAAAAGACAAAATAACAAATAACTTACAAACAAAGACAACATATAGGAATGTGTTGTTGCGAACTTATGTTATGTGTAGAACGAAACAAGTTTCATGAATGAATTTTATAACATCATATATTTTAAGAAACTAAGTTGATTATTCACTTGAAATTTTCACACACACAAAATACTTAAAGTTGATGAAAAGTTACCAAAAAAGAGGTAGATGAAAAGATGAAACAAACTATTAAAGAGTTATATTGAGTTAATAAAAATGTTACTACTTAAGTTACAAGACTCTTTCATTTAATGTAGTAGTCTTTATCAGACTACTAAAGAGCTTAAGTTTAACCCAAACATGTTATCAATTCCAATTAACTAATGTCTAAGTTAAATTTCTCATTATGTAACTGTCTTTAAAAAAAGCCTAATTTTTGCTGTAATTTTTGTCTCATGAAGTGGGTACGTGTGCAATTGTTTGTACCATGGAAAAGCGACGATGCTAGGGAGTTAGGACAAGGAATACGTGTCCTATATCAGACTTGGCTTTAATTAAGTCCAGAATTTTAAACTCGCAATTAGACAAAGATAGATGGGCTCCCAGTTGATAGGAGGATTCGATAGGGAAATCTGGTGTTGACAAATCGTCATTTAACACGTCCTCCAAGTGTACAAGATATTCCACGTAAAAAATACTAATTATATTAGAATAAAAAAATTCAATTAAATGAGTCGTTGAATGTTTATTTACCCATAAAAAATTGAGGGAATGATTACTATAACTACTCTTCCCTAGTAGAAATCGAGTCTCCTTTATGGGTTCCACAATTCTCCAACTGAGATTAATTATTGTTAAGTGATAATGAAAATATAGATGTTAAAATAACCGGCAAAAAAATTGAGCATTAGTAGGTAAAATCGTATGAGTTAAAAAATGTAATTTGTGTAAAAATTTGCGTTAGTAGGTAAAAGCAGTTGGCAAATTTGTGTTGATATGCTAAAATCATGTAATTTGCCGGTAGATGTGAAAATTAATTAAAAGAGAATTTAAATGTATTTTTTAGATGTTTTTTTTTTAACTCTTCACAATTTTTTTTGTTTATATCAAACTTTAAGAAAATTGTGGATTTAAAAATCAGTAGTAAACAAATATATTAAAAAAATGACAAGTACTTTTTTATTACAATGTCAAAAGTTAGAGTTATGATGTGGATCAGAATAACGTCCTAAGTGAACTTTGTGTTGGTGACTGTGAATTGATTGAAACATTCACTCATTTCTTTTTACATTGCTTTCATTTTAATTTGGTTTGGAACCACATATTATAGTGGTTAAGTGTTGTTTTGGCTTTGCCTTTTGATGTAAAAGGGCATCTTAATCAATTCAGCCTCCTTAGCAGTGTCAATAGGTCGAGACAATCAATATTACAGGTTATTTGGTTTGCGACAGTGTGAGAAATTTGGAAGGAAAGGAACAACAGAATTTTCAAAGCAACATATAGCTCAATTATGCAGGTGGTGGCATGATTCAGTTGTTAACATTCATGTGGTTGAAGGTGAAGTTTGATACTCTTCCCTTTAATTATCACGGTTGGTGCCTTGTAATTATTGTATATTCTTTGTTCTGACTTTGATGTTTCTTCCTTCGTACATCTTGTGCTAGGAAGGTCTTTGTTGTGGTAATATATATCATTTTAGTCTCTTCAAAAAAAAAATTAACGTCCTACGTGAACTAAATTTTGTTGGTAGTTGTACCATTAATCTATTCCTAAAGGCATGAATACCTTCTAGAAAGACTTATGCGCCTCTAGAAGGGCTCCTAAAGTCTAGACGCATTCCCCAAGGACGCTACCTCAACAGGTTTCTAGAAGCATCTAGGGCACTACAAAAAGACTTAAGACACAAGTTGTTTGGGGCTTAAATCACAGGAAAACAAATCTACAAAAGATTATACTAAACTCTAGTTCTAGATATCGTACCCGGTGCAAGTACAGTAGCAATATTGCATTTTATATGCATGGTTGGAGTTTCAACGTCATATTTTCCACTTATTTATGTAAATGAAAATGTTATATATTATTTTTTAAACAATAATTTACGGTGGACTCTGTCTCATTAAAAAATAAAGGTACTCTTTACAGGTACTAGATGCAAAGAGAGATTGAGAGGCAAATGTTCAGAATGAGGTAAAAATTTTTTTTATCATGAATGAATGAACATGCTCAATCAATAAATGAAAAAACGATCACTTACTTATTTATTAGGGGCAGTGGTTAGTAGGAAAATTTATCAAATAAATAAAACAAAAAGTTGATGGTGAAATGTTATGTCGGTGGAAATTGCAAAGCAATGAATCGGTGAACCCAAAAAAAAAAACACTTTAAAAGAAGAAAAAAAATAGTTGGGGTGAGAGAGGCTCGAACTCTCGACCTCAGGATTACTCAGAAGCTATGAGACCTACGCGCTAGCCAACTGCGCCACCACCCCTTGTTGATATTAATCGAATATTATTTTTTATGTATATTCTTATAACCCAATGATATCAAATGCTACCCAAACACAATTCTTTACGAGAGTATTGGAAGATTAGAAAAGAAGGATTGCAAATTTTTATTAAACCGGTATCATCCATGCACAACTAAGGTTATAGCATTCTCTTGGAAGCTTCTTATAGACCTTATTCCAACTAAGGTTAATTTGGCAAGGAGAACTGTTTTACCGTTGAGTGCTCTTTGTGGTGGTGGTGAAGAAAACTCTTCTCGTGTCTTATTGCATTGTCATTTGGTGTTTATGGCGTTTAATGTCTTCTTGTGTATTTTGAATGTTGGAAAGGGGAGGTTAGAAACAAGAAGCTTCGCAAGCGTTATTGGTTAATTTGGCATGTCACAATATGGATGATATAGAAGATTATAAATGATAGAATTTTCAACGATTGTATTAAAGGGGGTGATGACATACTAAATGATATCACAGTCTCGTCCTGACAACGAAGTTTACCTATTCTATAAGTTGTGTTGTAACTCTAAGAATTGTCTTTTGAGATAACTTTTTGTTTGTCGGTGTTATCTTGTAAGGTGTTTTTGGGGGCTGGATTGCTACATATTTTTGGTGTCTGTTGTAGTTTCTTTGTTTCGCTTCCCTGTTTGTCTTGTGCAATGTAACTTTAAAAAATATGTTGTTAAAGAAAAAAAAGGTCATAAGTATGTACAATTTGTTCTACTCATTTTTGCATCAAATTTATTTTTGTTTTTCGGTAAGAGGCTACTCTTTTTCATCATGGACTGTTTTTAATCAACATGTACGGTACATCAAGAAGGTATACATACAAAACAAGAGAAAAGCTTTGTTTTTGCATCAACAATTTGCAGAGACATATAATGGACTTGTCTAAGTGCTACTTTATTATAAGGTAATATTACATCATTTTTACAATTTTTTCTTTTTTCGGTAAAGAGGGAGTGGCAAACTCTGTTAGTACTAGTACAAAAATAACAATATCTGCATCTTATTGCGCTTTTTCTCTTCTATCATTCATGATGTTGATGATGATGATTAGCCTGTTGAGACTTCCTCTCTCTCTTAAAAGCTTTAAAGAGATCCATGCCAAGACCAATGTTGAGAAAATTCATCCCAGCCATGCCAAACAGAGCCAGTGGTAACTCCACACCCTTCCCAAATTTGTGAGCATCCTTGATGAGTTTCGCTGTGATGAGAACATGAGACACACACCGTGCCACAAAGAAGGTGGTCCAATTCAGAAACCATTCTAACTTAACAATAACGCTCCTTGCATCGCGAATACCGGCCATTCGTCTCACCTTTCTCACATGCAGAAAGATGGAATGCAGCTGTACCATCACAGAGAAGTCGTATTTAGTTGAAACTCTCAACAAAAACTACTAACGCATTACGCAGTAGTGATTAACAACAGAGACGCACAAACAAACAACATATGCATGCACACATTCAAAGGGAGAAGGGACCTCTTAGTTCTGATACTATAGTTTTTTTTTAGCAAACATATTATTAGATAGAACAAAGAAGCAGGTTTTATGCTTACCTCGCAGATAAGAGTGAGAATAAGGTAGTTAATGGTGATGTTTCGATACAAAGCAAGAGTGAAGCAAATAAGGAGAACGAGATGATGCAGAAGGATAGAAGGGATCCAACCACTATATAAACGGTAATGAAGCATATCCCACTGATCATATGCAAAATAACCACAGGAAAAACACAATGCTTCAAATGCCCATGGCCAAGTACCTTCAACCAACTGCGAGTGATCAAACATTCCGCTCAACCCATTGCTTAACCACTGTCTTGACAAGATGAAGATCACTGCAACAAACGATAGACCATGGCAAGATACAATGAGAAGAGGGGACAAAATGAGTGTCTACATGACTAATTTGTAATCCAACAAAAAATAGTTTTAGCAAAAGAACAGCCAATTAGTGTTGAAAAAAATGACAAGAATTTACTGATTCATATTAAAATTTGGCGTCTTTCTCTCTCTCTCTCTCTCTCTCTCTCTCTCTCTCTCTCTATTACATACACTAACCAAGTATGACTTTATAAATTTATGATCATTTATAAAGACATCAAAACATGCAGCCTTTTATATGACCCTCCTCGAATTTTAGGGGTGGGCATCTCGGATACGGAATAACCTCTGCTTTGATGCGCACAAACCTCCTAAGAAAATATTAACAGAAGGAAAGTCACAAATTTCTTCATTCATTGCCTCTTTGATATATGGTACCGATCTATATATAAGGTACAAAGTGAGAGAACCAATAATAAGCTAGGCGCAATTACATATAACCAAATCCTACCACATTATTATAAGTTTATAACAAACTAAATGACTAAGCATATACCCAACAATTAACATAAAGTGTGACTCATTCTTCTCTACATACATGTAAGTAATATTAACGTCTTCTTTTGCAGCAAAAGTGTATCATTCAAGGGTTCTATGGATATATCCTTGACAAAAGTAAATTATTCAAACAGGGCCCCTGATTCTCTACTTATCCCAATAATTGCTATAAAGGTTTTAATCAAGTTAGTTTCGTAATCCTGTGATGTTGTGGAGAATCGCGGTCCAACGCAGCAGTCGCAGAGGCATTAAAAACCACGATGTTGCATTGATGCAGGCAGACCTTTATATAAAACCCTGATTGCTGACGCTTACTACAATTAGTTATGAAGATTCAGGTTTAATATCAAACAAAGTCTAAATCATTGAAGTTGCTACCACTCAATTGTCAGCTTTTCATATGAGTCGGTTTGGATTGACTTATCATGGTAAAACCTGCAATTTAATTAATAATGAGAGAATTGAAGCGAGAGAGAAAACCTGAAGAGGAGGTGACGAAGGAGTGGATAAGTGATACAGCGGTGTTAACGAAGAGAGGATCAGAGAGTGATGATTTTGTGTAGAAGAAACGGATAAGGATGTTAAATGTTTGGTAGAAGAAGGAACCGGCGATGATATAGAGAAGTTGTGTTTGGTGTGTGAGAAGAATCTGGAAAGAAACGGAGGCAAGCCAGAGTATGAGAGTGGTCAAGAAGAATAGCTCAATCGCGTTCCGTTTTCCACCTTTCTCTATCTCCTTCGCCATTTCGAATGCTCCTTTCTCCCAACAACAAAAACGAGATACCTAAGTAAACTAACGATTTCATTTCCAACTTGCAAGGATTAATCAAATTCTTCTTTTAATTTGTCAAACTACTTAATGACTAGTTTTTAAATTTATCTCATGTCAATCAATTTCGTCTTTTTAGAGTATTTTTTGGAGTATCAACGATGTTGATGTGGGCCGTTAACCAGTTACGGTGTTGACTAATATAATCGAAAATGAAAAAAAAAATTAGGACGAATTTCATTGAAATGCAAAAAATCATTGTCTTTTTCATGGTTGTTATACAATGTCTATTTTTCCCCAAATCTATAAAATTGAAACCCTAATTTTTCAATCTTGTAAAATAAATAAGCCATAATTTAAACAGTTCTCAATGATCACTTCGATAAAAATCCTGGTGTTGAAATAAACTTCTTATATGACTTATGGCTTATTATTGCCCCATAGTTGGGTTGCTTTTTGACTATGTAATATTTAAGAACCCCATTCTATGACTTATGACTTATCAATGTTCTTCTTTTGTTAACACCCATACCCAAAGGGAGTAAAGCAGCAAAGGGGCAAGAGATGAAAGGGAGAAGAAAAAGAAGAGAGGTGCAATTTAATGTATATGGTGTATAATAAGGTACATGTACTTGATTAATCTAATGACTCTTAATTACTATTCATAGTGGTTCATAGGTGAGGAACTTAATTGATCCTTCATCCTAAAATCCACCAATGACTTAATTATGAAACATATTAAATAGTATGCACTTCAATTGTGTCTCTTTTTTTTTTATACAGTAAAACATAGCTTCATCATTTCATAAAACACATAACATTACAAAGGGCTAATGTTAACATTGAAGGGGCATTCCCCAACAATTTGAAAGAGTAAATTCTAGAGAGGTAGTCTACTAAATCAAGATGTAAATTACACATAAATTTTGCAGAGAAATATGAGGACTTAAACCATCTACCATATCCAAATAACCAATGCATCAACATTGTCCATCCACTGATATTGACAAAGGAAATGTGAGAATCCATAATCTTTCTTTCTATCCAGTTACAAATCATTTTTTTGGCTTCATCACGCACATTTCGACTATAATTGGTCTCAATCTTGTTCACTATGCCGCACTGGATAAGAAACAGTTGATAAAAGGCAAACAAAATGAAGTCTGGAACAACCTCATAAGGCACTGCACACCTTATGTGCTTCCAAACATCAAAACTCAGCTAACATACACACTTAATACAAACTAAACTTGAATACAAGATCCAAAACACAAAACAACACACGTAAAACACAAAGTCAACAACAATCACACAAACACTAAAGCATAAATAGAACAACACAAAGTAGATTAAACAACAAATCAACCATGGAGGCTTTGGTGGTGGGCGACTCAGATCTGGATCAGTTGGCACAATAGCCTTCATTGTAGTGGATGAACATGGTGGAGGCTCCAGCGGCGGCTGCTCAGACAAGAACATATTTGTTCTTGTTAAGGTCATGTGGGTGTTGGTGGTAGTTGGGGTGGTGGTGGTCTTCTCACCGTGGAGGTAAGCAGAGATGGATGAGGGGCAAACGGGAAAAACAGACCTCCATAACAGAGGGGAAGAGGACCTCCATGGCGGAGGAGACAAGCCTCCATAAAGGAGGGAGGAGAGACCTCCATGACGGAGGGAGGGGAGACCTCCATGACGGATGGGTTGGAGCTCCAGAGATCTGGAGGGGAAGACAGTAGCAGTGCATGTGTATTTTAGAGAGAAGTGAGAGCTTTTCTCTCTAGGTTTTATGTTTGTTTACTCCCTCTTCCCCTTCAATTGTGTCTCTTTACTTTTTACTTTGTTTTGAACGTGTATGCACCAATGATCAAATTGATAGGTTTTATAATTCAATAACTTATTTGATAGTTTTTCATCTAATGTTGGGATCGATTTGATGTTTTCAAAATAATCTAAGAACTAATTTGTTAGTAATATTATGAAAGAAATGTTACATTCACATCTTCAACCTCTTCAATCTAAACAATTTTGATCGAAGAAATTTTGAGATTTTGAATTTTGGATTTTTTTTTTTACTTTCGGTTACATTAACCTCTGGTTATGTGACATATGACATGGCAAACCACATAAACGGTTAACGGTCCATGTCAGCTTCGTTAACACCCCAACTTATCAAAGGAACAAAATTGATTAACATTTGACAAATTCAAAAACTATTTCGATAAAATATGAAACAAATTTGATTAGTATTATAAGAAGAATGCTAACCAATGTCCTTAGGATCCAAAACAAGTAAGTTACAATGAAAAAGTTGTGTAATTATTACTTAATTCAAAGTAACATCTTATATTTTCAAGATAAAGTTTTTATTTATAGATTCATTAACCATTGCTCTAAAGATACTATTAGCAAGACCTGTATTATAAAGTCAGGGACGAAAACCATTTCCAAGTTTCAACCTTAATCTTATTTCTAAGATCTCGGTTTACCCATAAAATCATCAGTCAGTTCATGATATAACTCCACGTGCATCTTCATGTTGCATGACACAAAGGACAGATGAAACACGATGATTCAAATATTTAAAATGAGAATTCTTATTTATCAATGATAACAAAGTTGAGTATCACTACCCATAAAATGAAACTAATGCAATCTATCATTTTAAAATAATTAAATATAAAAAAGTGATTTGACTTCCAATGTTGGTTTTGTACACAACTAAAATATATTGATAGACAAACGGTCACCAATTTAAAATGTGTGAATTCGTCAAGTGTAAAAACTTAAGGTCCTTTTGGATGATTTCTTTTCGAATTTATGAAAATTAGCTTATACAAATAAATAAGTTTTTATGTTAATTAAAAGTTTTCAATAACGAAAATTGTATCTTTTATAAGCTATTTTTTGTAAACTACTTTGACAAGCTAATGAATAACACGTAAAAATTAATTAATTTGTATAAACTATTTTACATAAGCTCGAAAATAAGTCAATCCAAACAGAACTTTAGTTGAGATAATTGCACGATGAACCAAGTTTTTATACTTTGTCACCTTGAAGCTACATGCCTAAACTATTTGGTTATATATATATATATCATTTTACTAGCTATTTAGATTTAGACTCATCAATATATTTCGAATGATGTACTTCTATAAGTTTTTAAGACAAGTTAAACCGGTATAAATGCTAAATCAGACCTCAATATAAGACTCAGATACGTAAATAAATGAGACTAAAAATGTAAGTTTAAAAATATATCACAAATCTCCTTCAAAAAACAATATATATATATATATATATATATATATATATATATATATATATCACAAATCTAAAACAAGATACAACCTAAAACATTATTTTGATTCCTAAATTAACGTGTATCAATATATTGAATTTAGTTTTTAGCCAGATATATTTTATGTTTTCATGCATATAGATACACACGTTGATGTGGGCTTAATTGATCTGCCGATCTCTTAACTTATTTTTTTTATTCAATTTGGTCTCCTAAATCTTAACTTTCTCAAACACGCCCCTTAACTTATTCCTTTATTCAATTTGGTCCAATTTTGATAATTTTAATCCCCTAAAAAAATATTGTTGGATTACGGAGGTCTATCAGATTTTATAATGTATCATCAACATCTAATTTATTTACTTTCTTCTTTTTCATCACTAAACCCAGCAAATTTCACCATCTTCATCATAAAACTCAATCTTCATTTCTTCAATCACCAAGACCCATAATTTTAACAAATTCAGATAACTCAACGTCATATCTCACCTACAAAACCAAACCCATAAGTTTCAATTTCAAACTCACACCAAACCACAAACAACTTCAATTTCATTATAGGTCTCCTAGCCACACAATCCACCACACTAATCTGACTCACGCACACCACCACCACAACCCCTCTTAAAACTCATCAACATGCCCAAAGTCCAAATCTTTCAACTCAAATCTCAACTCATTAGTTATCGAAAAAATTGAAGCTGGTTGAATTCAATTGAGGTTGTTGTTGTTGAATCCAAAGTCCCGTCCACACTGCCTCTATTTCCTTCTTAAAATTTTTCTTCTTCTTCTTGAATGTTGTACACTTTGCATTTGATTTGCTTTCTTGCTTTCTTGGTTAAATTGAAAAATGGTGGTGGGTAGTATTAAATCAATTTTACTTCTCCAGATTTTGGTGGTGAGTTAAATCAATTTTTGATTTTTGGGTTAAATCTATACATTTCCTTCGACATATTCAAATTTTGAACTCAGATGGGTTAAATAAATATTTTTTCAAAGATAAAAAGGTTAATGAGTTTAGGTAGTATTGAGGGAAAGGTATTCAAAGACAAAACATATAGGGTTCCATGGATGGTGGCGAGGTGTGAACCTAAGAGAAGGTTCAGACACTCTTTCTCTGCTCTTGCTGGTATCTTTGATTCCCTATAGGGATGACGGCGCTATGGCCTTGGGCTTGCTGGGTGTGTGTGTGTGCAACATTACAAATCATCAAACCTTTATATCCGGATCTTGGAACGACCTGTGCGAAACTTTGTTTTCGATCTATGAATAAGAAATAAATTGCAAGTTTGGATTTGGGAGAAAAGGTTTTATATGAATTTGTTTAGTTCTTTTTTTGGATTTGTATGGTTTAATTTGTGAGTTTTTTTTAACCCGCAGTGTTCAATTTTAGTTTTTTAATTTTATTGTTCTAGGTTTTTAGGAGAAATGTGAAGAACTTTTATGGGATGATGAAGGTTGAAAGAAGATGAAGAAGGAGGAAGAAAATGAATAAAGTAAAAAATTAGGTGTTGGTGATACACCGTAAAATTTGATAGACCTGTGTAATCTAACGGTCTCTTTTTTTAGGGGATTAAAATTATCAAAATTGGACCAAATTGAATAAAAGAAATAAGTTATGGGACGTGTTTGAGAAAGTTAAGACTTATAAGACCAAATTGAATAAAAGAAATAAGTTAAGGGACCAGCAGATCAATTAAGCTCATTGATGTGCACACGCAAACATGTATCTTAATGAAATCAACAAAAATAAATGTATTCAAAGAATTTAAAATGATACATTTATTGAGGAAAAATTCATAATTAATGTTTTTAAAAGATAAATGATGGCGTACATATCATATTACGTTAATTTTAACATAATTTTCGGTCATTTTATTAGACATTTGAGTCATAATAGAGGAGTTTTAGAGAAGTAACATTGTCCATGATTTAACAAACATTTTGTAATGTTTCCGATCGAGACATGTAATTTCATTTCTTCCATGAACCAGATAATTTCATAGGTGTTTTAGTCTTTTATCGATAAATCATGTAAATAAGCAAACAAGACACATCGTAGAAGTTTTGTAAGCATGAAATGAAGATCATCAACGTTCAGGAAGGCTTTGAAGACATTACAAGTTGAGGAAATTTTATCCCAAATTCCAAGTCGGAGGAAGAAATCACTCGAAGAATGAAGAAAAAGGTAAAATATGCACTTGGGGCAGAGGCCGCACGTCTCACGCGTCCCATGTGCATGGGTAGAGAGCATTTTCGCTATGTGAGTTGTCATGCGCCTCACGCATGCCCCTACGCACAACGCACATACCGTTGCAAGAAAATACAACTTTTCTTGGCGGGCTTGGAGGAAAAAGACCAGAATTTAAATCCAAACCCATAAGAAAATAAAAACAAGAGCCATAACTACAATGTGGTATGCGTTATATATAGAGACGGTGAAGACCACCAATAATGAAAATCAAAAGAAAAATCGAACATCATTTGGTCCATGTTGTCGACTTTACTTAGGCTTTGTTTGGTAAAATCAAGCTATAAGCTAGCTGATAGCTGAAAAGCTAGCTTATAGTTGATGACTGATAGCTGATAGCTTATAGCTGAAAAGTTCGCTTATTGAAAATAATGTGTTTGGTAAAATTAGTTGTTGACGTGACTGATAAATATAAAATGACATAAAAGGACATGTTTTTATTTTTTATTTTTTTATAAATTATATACACTTTTTTTTTACTTATTTATTTAATTTTAAATATTTGAATTTATTTTAAATTACGTTAATCTCCAAAATGATAAATGTTTGTTATGAATTCAATTAATATTTTTTTATTTCACTAAAATGGTTTTACTATTTGATGCCGATTTTATTTAAAACTTTATATTATATTATATGAATTGAAAGCAAGTTAAAAAAAAAGGAAAAAGAACAAAGAAAATATATGGTAGTAAGTAGTAACGTGCAAGTGGCTTTGCACTAAAGGGTGCAAAAGGTGGGTAGTTTTTTTTTTTAAGATAAAAAAAGTGGGTAGTTACATATGAATATGGGTAGTTTTTTCTAATTAAAAAATAATAAAATAAAATTAATAAGGTTAAAATTGGAAGAGAATATAAAAAGCTACCAGCCATAAGCTCAAAAGCTACTTGAAATAGCTTTTCAAAAAAAGCTATAAGCTCGTAAGAAAAGCTTGTTACCAAACACATCACGTTTTCATCCAACGAGCTTATAAGCTAGTCCAACAAACTATAAGCTAGTTTTTTTGTGTTACCAAACACAACCTTAATGTAATAAAACTTGATTGTTGTTTCTACCAAAAAAAACACTTGATTATTGTTGTAATTTTGATTATTTTATCATAATGGGGACATAATTAAAGTTATTTTTTTTATGGAGGTAATTTTTTTTCCTTCAAAACATACACAAAAATGCAGGTGACCCGTGCAAACACATGGTATGTACCTTGTTTTATTTCCTCAAAAAAAAAATGTACCTTACTTGTTTTATCAATAAAATAAATATATTTTGTCAAAAATAATGATAAAATAAAGGATAATGCTTGATTCCACGAATATCCAACCAACAAAAACCACGAACTGTTATCCACCATTCATTTTCGCTAATGCATGGTCATGATTTCCACCAATTCTAAATTTAACAATGTTTCAATTATTAAGAACAAACAACACGTTAAATTCTTAAAATTCGTATGTGAAATCTTCATGGTATATAGCAGCATTCTAAAATAAATATCTATTCTTTCTTAAAAAAAAAAATCTATTCCAAATCATTTTTCTATGGAATATCCAGTCCAACTCATATTTTTGACGCAATCTAGTTGAAATCTTGAAATCAATAGCTATCACATATGTTATTTTTTGAGCTGATTCTAAATTATTACTTGATAGCTTCAATTACTACGAAGACATTGGATATCATCCAACATCGTAAAAACAATTTAGATACTTTTTGTGTTGGACAAATTGAGTAGATTATTGGAAAAAACTTTTCCATTAAATTTACTTTTTTTTTTAATAAAGGCAAAGGAAAGCAATAAAAGGTAGTGAGGCTTGAACCCTATACGGAAGAGATTACACATGAGAAAACAAGACATAATTATCCCTAAGAAGTAAAGGAACTTCAATCGTCTAGCTAAAGCTTTGCTTTTAAACCAAAGAAACTAAATTACAAATTTAATTTGGGATTTTTTTCATGTAAAGAGATAAGAAATCATAATACAAAGAAGAAACAGGTAAGAAGAAATATAGCTTTCTTGGTTGAACAAAAAGGCATGAAGATGAAGTATGAGGCCTTTTTATTGAATGAAGAAGATTATGAAATTTGTTTTTTTTTTCCCTTAGATTTATTGAATTTTGGGATTTTGATTTTTGGGTTTTTACCCCATGTAATATAAGTTATTTTCGATTTTACACTATGTAATATTTTTTTTTGATTTACCTCCCTGTATTTGTTTTGTTTTGATTTACCCCCTTAATAGGCCAAACAAAAACGAAAATTTCTTGAAAAATAAAATAAAATTGGTTTTTGTTTGGCCTATTAGAGGGGTAAATAAATAAAAATTACAGGGGGGAAAACCGGAAATGACCTATATTACAGGGGGTAAACACCTATTAACCCTTGATTTTTTTTCCCTTTATCATCTAAAGATTCTTGCGTTTATGGAATCCCATCAATCAGTGGAAGATGGTTCCCATGGGCCGCAGCTTTTTTGAATTCTGTTTCTCTTGTGCGGATGATTTGAGAAGTGTTTGGTCAAATGGTGCTTGGAACTTGAAACCGGGATTGTTACGTCTTTCTCGTTGGTCTCAAGATTTTATCTCATCCAGTCATAAACAAACTCATAGTCAGGTATGGTCGCGCTTTCATAATCTCCCTCTGGAGTATTGGCAACCTATAACTTTATTTGAGATTGTTGGGGTTGTTGGTACGCCTATAACGATTGATGAGAACACTAGAAACCATGCTTTTGGTCATTATGTGCGTGTGCTAGTTGATGTCAATATGGCTGGCTTTCTTCCTGAAACTTTGTGGGTTGAAAGAGAACAGTTTTCTTTTGACATTGAGATTGAATATGAACGACCACCCTACTTTTGTTCCACTTGCAATTCTATTGGTCATTCTTCTGATCATTGTAGAAAAGATAGTGTGAATAAAGTTGCTATTGAAAAGGTTACCACAAAAATTGACCCTGCAAAAAAATCCAAACAGATTTTTGTTTCTAAAATGGATGAAGTTCAAGTAGGCTGTAGCAAACCGCTTACAGTTGAAGATTCCCTTATTACTGATATGATAAGGTCTAGAGATGAAACACCTAGTGTGTTTGTGGATATGTTATAATTCTTGAGAATGAGCTACTTACTAACACTTCTATTGGAACTATTCCCGTGCAACTAGTACAGGTGGAAGAGGATTTTACCACTGATGTGGCCGTGAAACAAAGATAAGATCATCAAAGTAACAAATATCCTGATTTGCGCATTGTTGGTCCCTGGAGTGACAGTGTCACTAATTTGGACTACAATCAAGATTCTCCATCTTGGTGTGGTTCACTTCCTTCTGGTGTCACTATTTTTGATGAGGTTTTAAATCCAAATGTTGCTCATGACTTGGAGATTTTGCGACAGCATGTTTGGAAAGGAAATGATTCTAGCGGCATGGAGCCTCGGGTTTACACTGATGAGGAAGAGAGAGAGGCTGCGATCAGATATTTGAAGAACCGTTCTGCTTCCACGGAAGAGCCTTTCACTGAGGTGGTGTCTAGGGCTACGAAAAAGAAGAAGCAGAAGGATTTTCAGGTTCATAATACTTGATTCAAGGGCAGGTTGCCTGATTAAATCATGGTCTTTTTTGAGTTACTTCTCTTGTCTTGCTCCTTTTCTTTTCCCTTTTGTTTGTTTTGCTTTTAATTTCTTGGTATTTTCTGTGTTTGACATTTGTCCTCTGCTTGTTTTTTTTTTATCTTTGAGAAGGTTTTGGTATAGTCCCCTCTTCTCTTTTGTTACTGTTATATATATATATATATATATATATATATAGGGTATGACAGTTGGTTCACCATCTGCATCCCATTTGTTTAAAAAAAATTGAATTTAGAAGAAAATGGAGTGGAACATAACAATAAGATTCATGTTATTTGAATGTGTTTTTAAAGAGGCTTTTTTAATTTTGTTTAAGCAAGTAGATGATGAAGATATGAAGATGGTGATGAAGATGTTCATCAATTTGCTGGGTTTGTTAATTGTTAATATAAAAATGTTGAAATAAAATAAAATTATCCAATGTGGCTTTCCAACTCAGCATTTTTTAATAAAAATGAAAAAAAAACGTGCATGTTTTAAAAGATAAAAGACTTAATTGGGATAAAAAAATGATAAAGGACTTAAGTATTACAAATAAATAAGATAAATGCCATCTAAAATAATTTTACCTATTATTTATAATGAAATGATAAAGGGTTTTAGTCAAAATGTGGGTCAAAAATAAATGTCTGTACAAAAAAAAAAAACTTTGGTCAAAATGAATATATCACGGTAGAAAAATACATACAAATTCTTGTATTGTCGACATTTAATTTGTTGGTAATATAATTAACAAAGAATTATCCTATAAGTACAATGAATAACGAAAAGAACAGTATGAACGTTGGATATGTTGAAGTGTTAGTTTGAACTTGTAATTTTTCAATTCTCCATATTTTATATGAGGTTCACTTTATAATCTTTAAAAATAAAAGAACTAATGGTGAAATATATAAGTATTTCAAATGATAATGTGTTTTTTTTGGTCAAGTGATAATGTGTGTTTTACTATTTGGAAAACAAAAACATACAACATACGGATACGCTCAATAAAAAAAATCAGCCAACTTATTCTATTTTTTTTATCAATTTATTAATAAAGAAATAATTATAAGAAAGTGCTAGAGTACAATACTTCAATTTCAATAAAGACTTTTCTTTTCAAACAAAATCAAAATACTTTTATTAAAGCAAGAAATAGAGTGCATAACATCACATGAGATGTAAGACATATCAACTGAGGTATCTCCTATCAAAACAAACTTAAATAACTTGGTTTTAATCCAATAACAATGTCTAATCAACCACTAGTTGAAGTAGGCATGGGGTGACGACACGTTGGGCACATGTGACTAGTTTCTAGCCATTGTACAATGCATTCTTGGTGATAAAGATGATCACAAGGCATTTTTGTAACCTCCATGCCAAGGTTGAACTCAACTTGACAGATAACACACATTTTCATGGGGTCACAATCTTCTATCCTCACCTTCTCAAGGGATTCAATGGCATCCCTTGTTGCAGGAAGAAATTGGGTCTCTCCCATTGAGTTGACCCACAAAGCCAAGTTGGTGTTAAAATCATTATGACCCTCAAATAACATTCGAACAGAAATATCCAAAACCAAAGGAAGCACACGGATTTGGGGACTTTCATAATGAGGATTGGGATAAGAGTTTCGTACATTATCAATATATGTCATTACATGTGGCATGCATGAGTACATCAACTCATATGGGATGATAGCATTAGAAAAATAAGTTTGCATGTATAATAGACTATTTAGTTGAAATTCATGATAAGGTACAAACATGGTTTGTGCATAGAAAACCCAATCAAATGGTAATATTAAAGAAGGATTTTGTGGGGGATTGACACATAGTTCGTGTCTAACACGAACCTTAATACAAATATAATCCCCAATGTGCCCTTGTTCTAAGGTCTGATAAAATCTTACCTCATCTTCATCTAAAAGGGCACAATATGTTTCCCAAGTAAAATTGTAGACTGTGGAAGACATGATCAAATGGATTGGTTTGTGATTGGTGAGATGATAGTGATCTCTCCTGAGGGGTTGAAAACACAATATATGATCCACTGCTTTACCTCTATATTTATATCAAAAATTATTTATCTATAGTCATATATCAATAATTACACTAATAAATAAATTAATAATTAATATATATTATTAAAAAAAATTGTACCAAAATAAATAAAAAGATATATAATAAGTCTTTTTGAAGGAAAAAGTTTAAATAAGTTTGAAGGAGATATATAAAAACTTTTGAAATTTAATAAATATAGTATAAATTTAATGCAATTCTTCCTTTCTCACGGGCTGCATATATATTATACTAAAATATTTGTTTCTTTTTGGTCAAAAAAAATAAAATATTTGTTCCTTTTGACCAGAGTCGGTCCAAAGATTTTTCATGCCTCGAAAGAAACAATAAAAATGTGCCTTTAATTTTAATTATTTCAATATTTTTCTTATGGTATTTTTTGTTGCACAATTATAATCAAAGTTCTCTAAAAATATTTTTTCAATAGAATTAATCAAAGCAAATTAAAAAAATATCTATATAGGACTAACTACCAAGTAAAAATAATAATTTTAGTGCCTCTAAAAGAATGGTGTCCGGGGCTATCGCCCCTTCCGTTCAACCTCATGGCCACCCCTGCTTTTGAAAAATATAATATTAAAATAATTATAAACCTGATTTGAATAAGAAATATAATGTTATTGAAATTATTCATTTTAAAATAATATTGATTAACTTTTTTACATATATCATGTAATCTTAAACATATTTACAAATTTCATTCATGTGTAGTTTAAACATATATAAATTAATTAATGGTAATTGTACCCAAAGAAAATGATGGTGGTCAAAGCGAGGAAGTAAACTTCAAATCTCATATTTTTAGTCTTAAACCTTATGGTCTTAAGGAAAGAGATTAGACCATGGTAATCTAGAATTTATCTGAGAGATAAATAAATTTTGACTAAAAATTATTTTAGTCAATGATCAAACTCGCTACTCCAAATTGATTCAACCTTAATTTAAGCTAATTAAATTTGAGTCAAACAAACTAGTTTTAAAATTTCAAATTGAAAATATAGAAATATCAACCTTAAAATAATAATAATAATAATAATAATAATAATAATAAATAGTAAGCAGTCAATAGTCAAAGAGAGATTTATCATATTTAATGATATTAAATAGAACTATTTAATGATATGTACAATAAATACCTTAATATATTTGGTCAAATAACTTGTTTTTAAAATATACTCCCTCCGTTAAAAATGTAAGGAAAAAATACATTTTCTTTGTCTCAAAATGTAAGCAAAAAAGACAAACTATTATTCTATTTAATCTTTTATTTTTATTTTTATAAAAGTCATATTTTTCAAGAAAAACTTTTGTTTATTCTCATTTTTTCCCCTCTTTCATTTTTCCATATTTTTTTTATAAAAAAAGCACAAATGCCATATGTACCTAGGAAAAATAAAAAATTAAATGATTATACAATCAGCACGCCACGCCATCATAAAAAGGTGATTCAGCGTCCACATCAACAAAAATGCACAGTCATATGGTCTAGGAGGCTATTTTGAAACAAAAAAAATTACAAGGACCGAAAAAAAAACATCGACGTTGAGCTTTTTCCATCTTCAGATCATTACCACGACATTTAAAACATATCACATCATTTTTTTAATTAGATAATCCTTTTTATGGTAGGATACCCAAAAAAACTACTAAAGAGATATCACTAAAAAAAAATTAATCTAACTGACCAAGTAGACTTTCACTAAGGCATCATAATATTAAATCAAATTGTGCACTAAAATTATAAGCAAACAACAAGAGGTCATCCACAAAAAAGAATGAGCAATTTCGTACGGGAGAAGAGCAATTTTCAAATTTTCCTTGATGAGATGGGTTAGAATACTGCTATCCTCCTGCACAAAATACTCTTACCGTATAGCCATGCCGAAAATACCCATGTGTTAGTTAAGTAACGTAAGTGTTAAACTCTACGTTACTTTGTTGGAACAAAATGTGTTTAACATTACCCTTTGAGAGTTTTGATGATAACAAGGTATTAAAAGTTGTCAATTGGATATGCTAATATTTGTTCAAGTGTACATGACCATGGATAAAAATTTGACATCTTAAAAAGGTTTTGAAAGAACAAATGAGAGCTAAGGAATCAAGAAAAAGGAAGCTTGAAGCATCTGAAGAGAAGTGCTCCTGAAGTTTAGTGCTCCTGAAGTGATGACGTCATCAGAAGCAAGTTCGTCAGAAGCATCTCATCAGAAGCTGAAGATCACCAGAAGCTGAAGTTCATCAGGAAATGCAAGACTTAAAGCTTCAAAGGCTATCAATGGATTTAATCTCGTCTAAGCATTGCAGAAGATCAGAAGATTGGAGCAACGACTATTTTGAAAGGATTTGAAGGCATTGAATGCTTGTTCTTTAAAGAGCGTTGACAAAGTACAATTGTACGAAGTGTACAACCACTACTCTGTTTTTGTTTCTGCTACAAGACAAGAATAACAGCTCTGCCTGCAACGATGTTCCTTCACATTTGGAATGGATTTGAAATTAATCCTTTATAGACAATAATCATATCAGGCAAAAGATCATTGGTGATTGATCAAAGTTTCAAACGACTCTATTTTGAAGTGTTGGCAATTCACAACGTCTCTTTCACACCTCTATATAAAGGAGTGAAGACTCAGAGAATGGCAAGGACCCAACAACAAATTACAAGTGCCAAAACTCTGTTGAATTTGTTCTGCATTCAAAAGGTTCACTTAGAATTTCTTAACAACTTTCATATCTTAGAAATTCTATAGTCCTAAAGAGTATGTATTTGATTTGTATTGTGAACACCACTGATTGTATATCAAGTGTTCAACCTCAAACATTTTTCTTTGTAATTCTGTTTGAATAGAAGTCTCTTGCAGTTGTGCTTGAGCATAGGAAATATCTTGCAGTTGTGCTTGAATAATTTGAAGTCTCTTGCTAGGTTTAGCAGTGAGCATTTGTAATCAGATATTACATTTTAGTAAACTCTCCTTGGAAGTGAAAGGGGGACAAGACTACTTCCGGTTTGTGGAAAGAACCTGTATATATGCTCTCTCTCTCTCTCTGTTTTTATCCGCTGCGCATAGTTCTGAACATCACTTCAGAAGCATAACTCTATTTGCTTTTGATCAGTGTATTCAACTTAGGAGAAAACGAAGAAAAAGCAAACACAATTCAACCCCCCTTCTTGTGTTTTTCTCACCTTCATATTTAATGAACACTGCATGAGTTAAACAAGGCAGAACACCTCATTTCCTCATTTCTCATCTAAAATCTCCAAAATCTCTCAAATCACCAAATCCAAAATTCCTTCAAGTTCAAATCAAACAACACTCCAATAACGAGTAAGTTTTCATAATCAAACACCATTAACCTTTTATGTTTATATGTTAGATTTTTTCTCTTAAATTAGAAATTTTTTAGATTTAGGGTTTGTTTAAATTTTGGTTTTTTCGGCAAGAAATCATACAATGTTTATATGAAAATGACTTGTGTTGCTTAAATATTTAGATGTTTGCATGTTTATGTTGTAGGTTTTGAGTTTTAGAGATTTTTTTTTTATATTTAAGGTTTGTTTAAATTTTGATTTTGCTTGCAAGAAATTATACAATGTTACATGTAAATGACTTATGTTGCTTAATTATGGTTAGATGTTTGCATGTTAATGTTGTAGTTATGAGTTTTAGGGTTTATGTATAATTTGCACTCCAAGTGTTTGATGAAATGTTTGAATTAGTTTTTCATTGATTGTTTTTAATATCTTATTGTGTAGATTTGAAACAATGGTCGGGTGGATCAACATTCGTGCAGAATTCAACGGTGTAGAACCTCAGAGGTTGAATGTTCGAAGCCTTGGTATAACGCTAAGAGGTGTCAAGGATCAACTTAATGAATTCAACCAAGCAGTCAATCCCCGAGACACAAGGAAGGTGGAATACGTTCAGTATAAACGTCCAACGCTCGACGATGGGAGAATATCATTCACTTAGGTGGAATTGACGAACGACGAAAACGTGACGACCATATGTTTTGGGAGCACAACACGTTCCGGTGGATCGATATGCGAGCAACGTTGGTGAGATCAACTGAAGATATCATCAAAAGTCTGATTCCGCCAAAATATCGTGATTAGGTACCGGTCGTGATTAGGTAGGGAATGCACCTTCCAACTACAACAATTGTCTTACTCTGGATGGGGCAATTCAAACTTGTTAAACGGCGGGACTCCAGCATTCTCCCGGAAGTTCTTTTGTTCCATTCAAAAAGTTAAATTCTTGTTGGCTTCGTTTAAATGATGGTATTGAAGGGTCAAGGTTTGAACCTCATTCTGTTGGCACTTGGATACTATCATTTAAAACCAAGACCAACAAGAATTTAACCTTTTGAATGAAACAAAAGGACTTCTAGATGAATGTTGGAGTCCTGCTGCTTAGCAAGTTTGAATTTGCCCAATTCAGAGGTAACACAATTGTTGTAGTTGAAAGGTGCAATTCCGAATGTAAAATCATGTAATGATAGGTCATATTTAGAAACTTTATGTAATGTAATCTAACTTTTACATTATGATACTGAGTTCCTTCCTATAAAATTAGTGTCACGGAATGGACATCATTCTTTATGTGATAACCTGTCTTATAGGAGGGAATTCAATGTGATAACATATATAATTGATTTTTTATGTAATGTAATGTAACTTTTAGTCGAATTTATTTAATACGCAATTTTATTCGAATTTATTTATTACAATTCTTTATTCGAATTCATGCTAAGTTTAATTAGTCTTTATTCGAATTTATTTATTCAATATGCAATAACGAAATATATTCTGCATAGAAAAAAAATTCACACCATTATTTGTTCACTTTATTCTAAATTATTTATTTGCTACATTCTAATTTATTTATGCACTTAAAATAAATTCGAAATTAGAAAATAAATTCGATTTTATTCTAATTCAATATTTATTCTAATTTATTTATTCATTAAATACAAAATTAGAAAACAAATTCAATCTTATTTATTCAATATTTATTTATTTATTTATGCACTTCAAATAAATATTTATTCGAATTATTCATTAAATAATTGATACATATAACAAAATTCATTAAATACAAAAATATAAAATAAAAGCAAATATAAAAATAAAAGCAACATCTCATTTTATTAATCAACTTCATACAATAATTGATACATTGTTACATTGATACATTTATTCGAGTTCACTAAATAATATACTTATTTTCTTTTTACCCTCTTTGGGGGAAAAAGTAACTAGTCTTCATGGGGTAAAATAGTGAGTAGCATTCTTTGGGAAAATACATCAGCAACCCTTGGGCAGTTGGGCTAGATCTAAATCTAGTTTTTTTTATACCCCAAGAAGATTCTTTTTACCCACGGTAAAAAGTTTTTGGGGTAAAAAGAAGCAAAGTTAATTTTGTCCCAAGGGTTATCACTTCCCCAATTCGGCCACTCACTACTTTACCCCAATAAGACTGATCACTTTTACTCCCAAAGATACTATTAAAAGGAAGAAAAAAAGAGATAGAGAGAGAGAGTGAGGAGGGAGAGAAAGTGAGATGGTGTGAGGAAATAGGGAAGTATTGAGGGGTATTCATAGATGGAAATGGTAGTATAAGTTATAAAAAAACATAAATGTGGTCAAAAAAACGTGTAAATGGTGTAAAAAACGTGTAGATTGAAGGTTGAAAACTGACCACCGTCCACAAAAACGTGTGTTCTTGAGTTCTAACCACCGGCCAACGTGCGTAAGTTAATTCGCGCACATGTCAGTGGTGCGTGACTTATTATAAGGTGCATGAGTTAAGTCACGCAGCGTGACTTAACTCACGCATGGGTACTTTTGGAAATCATGTAGGACGAGAGTGTTTTGTGCAGGAGGGAGAGCATTATTCGATGGGTTAAGTAGAGGCCCAATGGTTTGAGTGATGAACTATGAGGCCCATTCATGGCAAAGATAGTAGCGGTTATCAGTTACCATTGCTTTTTTAACCTCTTAATTAACTGCATTGTATTGAAATGCAAAAATTATTGATCAAAATAATTGAAATGCAAAATTAACATTTCTCTGTGTTTTATCTCTCCACAGTTAAAGGAAAGGAGTCAATATATTTCTCATTTGTACATGGGCAACGTCATTGAATCGCTTGCTTCAGGCTTCGGAGAAACTGTTGGAAAAAATTTCAGTTCTCCACTTGAATTTCTTTCAGGAAAGTCTTGTAGGTAATATATACTATATTATTGCCTTTCACAAAATTATGGTTGAATTTCATAATTCTATTTACACAACCATATATTAAAAAAGGGTATACAATTTTAACCATGTCTATGTGAGTTTTAAATTTTGAAGTTCTAAGTAGGGCAGTTATACAAGTTCATACAGTTTTTTTTAGAGGGTAACTTCATTTAGTTCAAGAGTAGTTTTATTTTTTGCTATAAAGCACCGACATAGGGTAGGGCATGGATATGTTGACATTGGTTTTTTTTTAAGAGACATTGCTAATTATTTAAGAAAATAAATTAATTGAAATGTAACATGTGTTAGTGTTGTGTCAGACGCCAAACATACTTCAATAAGAAGCATCGGTGCTATAGTTTTGTGTGCAGTGTTTTAGAGGGTACTTCACCTTTTGGAAATGGATTTGGTGCAGTATTTGCATTGCAAAGTTTATAAGTTCGACCTCCCAATCTAAACTACCAGCCAAAATCGTTATAAATGATTTATTATTATTTTTTATTTTTTTAGTGTTAAACCTTCGGTTTCCGGAGGAAGGGCCCCCTAATAATTAGAAGTTCGTGAGGTAAGTATAGTATGACCAAAAATTGTTCCATCCACCTGAACAATTCGTCTTTTGGTGGAGCTTATTAATCACTTGAGCTTAATTGCTTGGTTCGTTATAAATGATTTGTGTAATCTGGGTGATCTAAAACTAACTACCTAGCTATATCATTTAATGCATGTAAATGTGTGCCTCTCCTGCAGCAGAGAACTGACTTCTTACCTGGTATATACGTTTTCAGTTCAGTATGTGGGCCAACATGGGATCTCTCTTGTTATATAGAAAAATTTTGTGTTGCTAATCTATTGAAGTTGGCCGTGGTGTTTGTTCTATTGTACATTGGTGAGTTCAATTGTTTTGCTATTTCACTCCAACATGTTTCAATTTAGGATTGAAACCTATTTTTATTAATATTTTGTATATATTAACTTGGCTATATTTTGTTTTCTTGCAGTTTTGTTGTTCTTATATGTATTGCATAAATTGGGCATATTTAGATGTCTATGTCACTCTGCTTGCAAATTGATATGGGCATGTTTCACTTCTTGTTTCCACATTTGGGAGTATTCATGCACTTTCTTATGTGTTAAACTACACAATGTAAAGAGGAGGAGGAGAAGAAAGTTTAGAATGGAAATGAATGAAGAAGAATACATTGACGAAAGCCTTTCGTACCATTTTCCAGGATCTGCAGAATTAAGCAGATCGTTTTCGCGAAGAAGGAGAGACTATAAAGGCCACCATTTAAGAAAGTCTTTGAAGCCTAAGAGGGGTCGACCTCAAGTTGAAATTAGTAGAGATTTTAGTTATAAGAATAAAAGTAACCATATTATTAGAGATCCTTGTTGCTCAAGCAATGTCATTAAGCATGGTAATTACAAAGGCATGGTCCATGACATTAAGGTAACACAAACATCAAAGTTTGCTAGAAAAGGTTTGAATAATAGGAATAGAGTTATTCGAAGGCAAATGCAATAGAGTTATTCAAAAAGGTGTATAATGTATGCTTTGCTTGTATTAAAATTTAGAACACATTTTTTTTCCTTCATATTATTTGATCTTGACATGAATAATGAGAAATTGTACAATAAAGCATTTTGATTTCTTTGATCTTAACATTAATAAAGAGGAGATGGTATTCAAGTATATATGTTTTATCTCTCTCAAGAAATTGACAAATGTATGCATAGTAATAATGTAATGCAAAAATAAAGGTTCTGTTTTGGAGTAAGGTATATTGCTACTTATGGAAGATGTTTTGCTATATTGCTTTGCACAAAAGGTTAGCTTATCCAAAAAGAAAGTCCAAAGTTTATGACAATTATATTGGTAATGCTAAGGTAGGACCTTGAAATAGACAAGAATCTGGAATATAATGAATCCATGACAAAAGGATTTCCATTACTTGACTTTGAAGTTTCTTCATCCCAAAAGAAGTCTTAAAAATTATGCTTCTATATGTTCATCTCCTCAAATACCTCAAGGGTCGTGTTCTATTCTCATTCCCTCACTCTTACCGTAATACCTTTTTTCTTCAATGGAACGCGAAGAGGGAAAACAATCTTCACAAAAAAATCCATACACTGAACTTGAGGAAGTTAGCTCTGATTTTATGCTAGCAATTGGCTTGCAAGAACAAGAGTTAGAGAGAACAACATTCACAAATCTACCAACCATTGAAAGTGAAAGTGATGAAGATGTAAGTGACTCCTCTTTTAGTAATGATGATATTGGTGATGCTGATTTTTCATTTAGTCAGGAGTTTGAAGCCGATCTTCAGTTTCTTGAAGATGAAGGAAGCAATATCGATGATGATGATGATTATGACGACGATGAAATGGAGTTGGAAGAAGATGAGGTTGATCCAGATGAATTATCCTATGAAGAGTTGATTGAATTAGGAGACTTCATAGGAGAAGAGAAGAGGGGATTACCAGCTAATGAAATCTCTTCATGCTTACAACCTTATACTTGCAAAATTGCTGAAAGCACAAGTGGAATAGATCGTTGTGTGATTTGTCAGATTGAATATGAAGAAGGTGAAGCATTGGTTGCACTTCATTGTGACCACCCTTATCATGCAGAATGTATAAGCAAGTGGCTTCAAATTAAGAAGGTTTGTCCAATTTGTAGCAATGAAGTATCAACAACCAACAAAGCTAAGAACACTTGATGAATGATTTGGCTTTTAGAATTGTTGTGTGAGTGTGTGTTTGTGTTCAAATTATTTGTAATCTTCATTTGAATGAAAAACTATAGTTGAAAATAAATAATATAGAAGCTTTGGATCATTACAAACAATATCGCCAACAAACTAAATTCCTCATTGTCAATTCCAAATTCTCAATTGTAAATTCATTTGAATAATTTGCTCTAAACTGAAATTTAAGTGTTGTTCAAGTTTTATTATGCCATTTTATATATTTAATTTCTTCAATTGACATTTTTTTCTTCTCATCTAACGTAGAATTTTAAAGACTTGCTTGTTGCATTGCTTTAAGTTTAAACAAAATATAGATTCCTTGACACTAAATATGGACAAAACAATGAGATTGTAATCTGTACTTTTTTACATCAAATAATCTAAGAGATTTGGAACAGTATCTCAATCCTAATATCAGATAATTGTTATCAATAAATTCCAAAATATGCATGCGTGATGGAACATGGAGAAGGCAAGGTTGCTACTATTTCTTTGGTGACTATCATGCTATGCAACTTGCAAAAGGGTATATATTATATGTTATATACCACACACTTTGTAGTTTAGTGCATGCGATGTGTTGGCCTAGTCACAAAACATTGAACAATTCATTAATAGATCAAAGACAAATAGATATTATTAAAAATTTATGGCATAAGAAACAAAAAGACAAACAAACAAATAAAATAAGGTCAGGTTACTAGAAACCCCACCACTTGATTTCTCGATACCCGTCCACATTATGCAGTTGCAAGAAAATGAAAAGAGCATCAACCGTAAGAGTCACTTCAAAGATTGTTGTTTTAATGGAGAAGCTATAATAATTTAATTATAATTAACAGAACATTTCCAAAAAAAATTATAATTAACAGAAGGTTCTCTGCGAGGATAAAGTGGAAACGTTTTACTTTATTAGTGTCAATGAACAAACTCAGAAATTCTAAACATAAAAAGACAAAACCAGATTAACTTTAATTTTAAAAAGACGACATTGATGATTGAGCATGCATGCATTTAAATAACGGCTGAAATTTTTAATGAATTGTACTCACTTAATGTCAAATGAATCTATATCTATATGTAAACAACAGAAAAAAGTACTTTTGTTTAAAGGAAAAAGAAAAAAGTACTTATACCTATATTGGTGGTAGTATCAGATATTTCGTACGTTTCACACACGTTTGAGACAAAAAATCAGTAAATAAGTGTCAATTTTCAAACTAATATTTGTTAGTATTGTTGAAATTCTACGTTCTTACTTATATTACTCTCAAATTTATATTTTTAACTATATATTCATGATAATTGTGAATAAGTTAATTGAAGAGAAAAAAAATATTATTACCGTTCTTTAATATATGAAAAATGTGAACATGTGTCTCTAGAGCATTTGTTAAAGATACCTAAAAATGAGATTTTACTAAAAATGATACTTTTTAAGGGGTTGAATAATCGACCACACAACTTCTTTAGCAAGTGCTCAGAGACATTGTCAGGAGAGTGTTTGTAGTAGTGCGGCTTGAATCGGTTTTAGATTACACAACTCAATCTGATCTCAAGATAAAATTATATACACTTTGATTTGATTTAATTTAGTTTTGAACGATTAATTTAAAAAAATCGATTTGATCTGATCCATTGTAGTGTGGTTTAATTTAGTCGGTTTTTGAAGAGAATATACGTAGGTGTCATGGCTCTCCGAGTTTCAAAATTCATGAGAGATTTACATATATAGTCAAATCTTATATGGCCCTAGCTATACCTCTAGTTACTAAGCTTTGTTTGCATGAAAATAGTTGCTTGGAAAGGCACGATGCATGAGTGTGATGTGTGGCAGAAGGGTATTAACACATATTGGCTACTATTTAGGCTGATGGGAGATAAAGTTTTGGAAGGAGGGTAGAATGAGAATTTTTTTTGGTAAACCACCGAATTGATCCCTTGCAAGTTATTCTTAAATTACTTTATGACTATGTTCATATTTCAATTTAGTATTTGTTAAAAGTTTTTTAATCTGGTTTTTGCCTTTATGTTCTTATCAGATGATGAAAGATCTAATTGAGAAACATTTGACAAAAACAAAGATTAATTTAAAATATTAATAAAATCATAAACTAATTTGAAAATGAAAAACAAAACATAGACCAATTTAATAAAAAAAAATTAATGAACATATCAAAAGACCTACAAAGAATTGGAAAATTGCTGCGTCAAACGGTTGTTTCATTGTGCAACATGCAAAATATATTATGCTAATATCAGAGTTTTTTTCATGGTCCCCTAAATTTGGATTCCTAACTCTACTATTTTTTAGGTAATAACCGAGAAGATATGAAATGCTAATTAGAAATCCCTTTCTTTATGAATGGTTTAATTTATGGACCTGTTTAGTTTAGATGAACAACTTAATTTAGCACTTAGTACAACATAAATGTTATCATACAAGTACTTGTATATATTTCTATAAAATAATATAAGAATAGACAACTATTTTTACATAAGTTATAAGTTATTTCCATTAGTTATCTTGATAAATTTATGAAAATAAGTTAAAAACAACTTACAGACATATCAAAATTAAGTTGTCTTTATAAGCTCTACCAAACAGCCTCATAAATGCTTGTGTTAGTGTCTCATATTGATTGATCTAATTTGATCTTATAGATTATTTTTTTTGAAGAAATCAAAATGGAATTAATATATCACCAAGAAGAGCAGTTCCCAAGCACAAGGAGTGCCTAGGAGACCACCAACAGTTTACAGAGGTTCAGGAACAACAAAAACAAAAACAAATTAGTCAATCCTCAAACACACTAAAGGGCTTGACCACCAACTATGAGTACCATATACAAACACAGCCTTTTTAGCCTTCAGGCAACCTAAAGCTAACACCTTGACCTTATCTAGCAGGCGAGGCACAAGCGTTACAGTATTATTGAACAATCTATTATTACGCTCGTTCCATATCACCCAAGTACAAAAGAGCCATATGAGCTGCATGAACGACCTCTTAGCTTTGCCAACACCCGTCTGCTGAGAAAACTGCACCAGATGATCTAGTATAACATTAGAATCCACCCCATCAAAGCCAATCCAACCGCGCACCTGTTGCCATAAAGGTACAAACACAGAACAAGATAAAAATAAGTGATCAGCCGTCTCTACGTGACCGCAACCAGTCACACAAAGGACATCATCCACATGAATAACACCACGAAAAGCCAAATTAGCTTTTGTTGGAAGACGATCTTGAATCAGCCGCCACGCAAAAACCGAGACCTTCACAGGGACTTGATGATGCCACACCAACTCGACAGGTAAATCCAGCTGAGCCTCATCACCAGCAGTCAACAAATCATAGGCTCCCCTCACGGAGTAACCCTCTGCAACATCAGGAAGCCACTCCCAAGAATCTGAAATGTTAGGAACCAAAAAGAAATTAGATATTAACGCCCTACACTCCTCTAACAGAGCCTCCTCCCACGCCCACAGCCTACGCCGCCACCTCCAACCCTCCCCATCCACCTCCAGCCCCCGAGAGAACATAGATGCAACCGAAATGGTTTTGTTCTCAGCCAGGTCAAATAAACGCGGAAAACGCTCACAAAGTTCGCCTAACACTATCACCAAACCACCCACCACCAACGTCACCCACCCCATCACGAATCCTACATACCTCCCGCCACCACGAAGAAACACTCCGGCCCCCCACCTCCAACCTCCCATCAGCTTTGCCATAACGGGCGACTAAAACACGATACCACAAACCTTCCCTATCCACTAACATCCTCCAGCACCATTTGCCCAGTAAGGCCACATTAAACTCCTTCAACCTCCTCACCCCCAAACCTCCATGCTCCTTTTTGGAACATAAGGTCTTCCAACCTATCCAAGTAATTTTTCTACAATCCTCACTCCCACCCCATAAAAAATTATTCAATAAAGATTCAATGGAAGAGATTATACATGTTGGAGCTTTGAAGAAGAAAAGAGCATAGACATGCAGAGAAGTTAGAACAGATTTGAGAAGAATCAAACGACCACTGAAAGAGAGAAATCTATTATTCCACCTTGACAATCTAGATTTAACACGATTCACAATAGGTTCCCAAAACTTAAGTCTCCGCGGATCACCACCGATTGGCAAGCCTAGATACATAAAAGGAATTTTTCCCACTTTACAACGCAAGACCATTGCTGCCTCATTTAACCAAGACTCAGAAATATTACTACCTACCAATAAACTTTTATTAAAGTTCACTTTCAGACCAGACATAGATTCGAAGATCACAAGCGCTGCTCGCATAGCCCGCACATTTGCCCAACTTTTATTCCCTACCAACAAAGTATCATCTGCAAACTGAAGGTGAGAAACCACAACCTGGTTAACCGTGCCCACTGCATACCCTGTGAATAAATTATTCTTAACCAAAGCTTTCATCACAATATTAAGACCTTCAGCTACAAGTAAAAACAAAAAAGGGGAGAGGGGGTCCCCCTGACATAACCATCTCTGTAAACGGAACTCCTCAGTAGGACTGGCATTGACAAGAACAGCAGCAGTAGCAGAACTCACACATTCTCGAATCCACTTCCGCCACAGAACCGGAAAAGACATCCATTTCATCACCGAATCCAAATAACCCCAATCAACAGAGTCATGGGCTTTTTCAAAATCCACTTTGAAAAGCATAAGCTCCTTATTAAGCTTACGAGCCTCATCGACAACCTCATTAGCAATAAGAATGCCATCTAAAATTTGCCGATTTTTAACAAAAGCCGACTGAGTCTCGGCCACCACACTACTCATCACCTACCTCAATCTGTTGGCTAGCACTTTTGCTAGGATTTTATACAAGCTACCCACCAAAGAGATTGGCCGAAAATCGTTAAGCCTCTGGGGATTGTCCACCTTCGGAATAAGAGCGATGAACGTTGCATTGATACCCTTCGCCAACTTGCCATTTCTGTGAAACTCGGAAACAAACCTCATAACGTCAACTTTCATCTCAGCTCAGAACTCTTTAATAAAACCAAAATTGACACCATCAGGGCCAGGGCTCTTAAAGCTATCACAATCTCAAATGGCATCCTTAACTTCATTCTTAGAAAAAGGTTTAATAAGGCTCCCTCCCTCCCCCACCGACAGAGTCCGAAACTGAAGATTAGAGATACCAGGTCTTTCCACATCGAGCGTCTTATAATGTTGTTCAAAATGCTTAAACACAGCATCTCAAACCGAATGAACTCCCTCAATTCTCACCCCATCCACCAAAACCGAACATATGACATTACGACGACGACGCGTCGACATGATTGAGTGAAAATATTTGCTATTAGCATCACCTTCACGGAGCCAGAAGTTCCTCGATTGTTGCCAACAAATGATTGACTGGATCCTCGCTAAAGAATGCAAATTAGCCGAAACATTATTCACATAACATACTTTGATCAGATTTTTTATTGTAATATAAAGATAAATTATAGTATAAGATGGTTGGATTTGTCTTGATGATTTTTTTTTAAATAATAATTTAATTTTTGCTAGTAGATGATTAAAGGTATGTCAAAATTGTGAATAGTCAACAATATCACTTATTACGGAACAATGAAGTAATCTAAACTAAACCAAATATTTATAAATAATACCAATTTAAATCAGTCTCATATTTCCTTTTTATAATTTAAGGTTTCTAAATTGATCAAGGTAAATAATACGTTTTGTTGCCTTTTATAAAATTATGAGTCATTTTTCTTTTGCAAGTTATATGGTTGAATGTAAGAAGTGGCATAATACGAGCTGTTGTATTGCAATGTAGATTAGGACGAATTTATGTAGAAGTGGTATTATACAGCACTATAACCATTGAAGTAGAATGGAGAAACTAATTAAGGCTTTATATATATGTGTGTGTATATCCTTTAGAAAGGTCTCTCTGTTGTTTGATGAATTCAACATAATTGACGGAAAATAAAAGTACAAATTTTGCCGCCCCTCGTGTGACTGACTCTATTTGTCAACAAGCTTCTCATTCAATGAAAGCAGAAAAAAGAAACAAATAAGCAAAACGTGTTCATTTCATTTAGTCTGAAACTGTTCCTGTTTTACAACTGTATATATCATGACTCTGAGCATCCTCCATCTCAGTGGGTTTTTCTTTTTTAAGAAAAAATAATAATTATCATGTCAAGAAAATCAAAAGATAGGAAAAAAAAATTGACCCTATTAAATGAGTTTGAAAAGTCAAGCCGGTCCACTAAATATGAATGCATTGTCTTGAATCCGTGATATTGGTCAAGCATGTATCATGAATGAATAAATACGATATAATGTAATGTTAACTATACTTTCTTTTGAACATTCTTCCTAACATTCATTTTTTTATTGATTTAAATTATTGTGGGTCTACACATTAAAAATAAAACTCACACAAAATGACGGTATTTAAAAGTGAGTGTTGTGAGTGTCATTAGCATTCATTATACTCTAAAAGTTCTAAAGTCTATCGAGAAATGTTGCCTCAATCAAAAGTTTGTTTGTTTCTCGAGTTTAGGTCCTTGTGTAAAAAAAACAAGGTTATGTCAATAGGAACCTATTTATAATGAAAAAAGATATTTTAGAAACGCATTTAATTCTTTAAATATATAGAAGTGGTTTTCTTTAATAGAAATTTTTTACTTTTGTTACTTAAATTTTGTTCTTATGAAAGTCGCATGTTAGCATTCTTAAACATAAAATAAGTAAAAATTATATGTATACCAAAACAAACAAGGCTATTGCTAATTAAGGCACCTTTCTAATGTGAAAATTTATCTTAAAATTGTGCATGCAGTTTCTTAAATATTTAAAAACTGTTTTCTTCGATCCAAAAATTATACTTACTAGCATTTTCCAAACATAAATTAAGACCATACTATGAATTTGAGTGCCTTTGTGTAGGACTGTAGGTCAGGACCTATTCTCACACATCGTGAATTTGAGTGAAATGTACTATGTTATTCTCGAAGGTGGACCCTAGAAAAACATGAGCAGTGGACTTAACCGCTTAGGTGCAGCACTTGAAGGTGAATGTGCAAGTGAAAGAACAATCACCGAACACCGAAGCCATGCGGCAACAGATAAATTCATCCACCCAACCCCTTCTTACCCCTAACATCCTTATCTCTTTTGTCCAAAAATACGTCATTATCTCTTTTTGTGACACTGGACACAGAACCAACAAAAGATATCCAGAGAAAACACAAAAAAACAAAATTTAAGAATTTTAATAAGAAACAGTAATAAAGGGTTGGGTTTGGGAACTTTCCTCCTAACTTCATTACCCTTCGTCAAATCTATCTACACATGTAATCAATTTTCTGAATTCTATGTTCCAACCATATAAAATGAAGCATTCACATCCACTTTAACAAAGTAAATTTTTGGTCTCATATGTAAGAAAAAAATAATACACCCTTCAAGAAAGTGATTTAAATACACTTGAGTCATTATTAAAAAAACATCTCTTCAATTATACACTTGAAAGTCCTTTAGAAAGTGTTGAAAGCATTGAAATATAATACTAAAGATCAGGTTAACCAGTGTTCCAGGTACTAATTAAGCAGCTAAAATTAGAAAGAAAAAACAAAATCAACATTAAAATCAACATTTTTTTAAGTTTAAAAAAATAAAATACACAATTTTTCAAAAAAACATTTTCATTTATAATTTTTTAACTAGTACCCCCGAGCACTGGTTAACATTTCCTTAATAAATTTCATTAATGAGTAATCATGTATGTGAATTTGGTTTAAACTAAAATGAAACAATTTTTTCTCCAAACTTAGGATTAACAAGCCCTCTTCTATTTTTTCAATTGAAGGGTTAAGAAAAATAAATAGATTTCCTTATCATTACTATGAAAACAACCATTGAATTGTCTTTCGAACATTAGTTAATTTTTTGAAAAATTGCTAATATTCCACGTAGAATAGGATGGAACAAGGAAAGGAGAATTGGATAAGAATATTTGAATATCATAGCTCTAAAGTGAGATGTATGGACCAACCGCCAACACGAAACGAATTTAAGAACCAACAATTTCTTGTAACAACAATAAGCATGACGTTTCTTTCGAGCCAAACAGTCTCACATCAAATAAAGCAGATTAAGTGAATGTTTAGAACATCTAAACTAACGTATGCCAATATAAAGGCGATCCAAGATCCATTTGCTACCTGCAAAAAAAATATCAAGCCTTAAATGCACTTTTGAGCCAAAGTTATCCATCTGAACGCAACGTCACGACCCCAAACCGAGTTAACACCCGCCAAGACTTGGATCTTTGAACCAACAACTAATATGTCTGAATTCAATCAAACAGGATTGACACGGATTTAAAACTATCTGAATTTATTCAACTCAGCGATGTAAGTCAGTAAGTTTTGAAAATCTGCAAATCTCAATAGATCCGAGCAAAAATCAAAAAATGATAAATAAATATTGAATGAATAAAAGGATATCAGTTCAAATCTTAATTACAACTTCCTACCTGATAATTTTAACATGTTTTTACCGTTAAACTACTAAAACTCATGAAAACATTTTACGGCGGTCATAATAAAAGTAGGAATTTTCACATTAAAGACCATAAAATGACGAAAAAGGAGGTAAAACAAAATGAAGGGACAAGAGCCGCAAGATAATTAACGCGGTTCAGTGGGGACAGATGTTATGGAAGAAAAGAAAGATACAAATCATAAATCACGCCAATAGATAATCCAACGAAAATGCACGATTCAGTGCCACGTGTACATCTAATCCACAGTTGAAATTGTGCTACGTACAAAAAGTCAAAAACAACGCGCCGACTCCAACTTGAACAACGACGGTGGCCCCAGCGACTGTCTCACACCACCTTCCAAAACATATGTCGTAAGCAGTGACAATATCACCTCCCCCGTGGGCCCCACTTACACGCACGCATCACACTTCATAGCCTGACACTCGTCACTCTCATTCCACCCAATAACAATTATATTTTTTCAAACATTTACTAAGTCATAAAACTTACTACCAATTACCATAGATTAATAATGGTAAGAAGTGGAAGCATGAGGCTTATGACTATGAGTTTTAATGGTACTTAAGTTAGATAACAAACAATGATGGGCGTTATTTCGAGTAAACTTGGTCACAAGCAAGAATTTGAACATATTTCAATAGCTTGTAGGAAGTTAGTTTTTTTTTTTATGTTCATTAGAGCGACATTGTCTTATATTAACCTATTATGACTATTTTGACCAATGAAACAAGTCAATTTTCCTTTAGTAAAAGAGAAGATACACTAAAAATAGAGTTTATAAGTTGTAGCATCGTTGGGTTTAATATTATGATCGGAGTTTGACCTTCAACTCTTCTAATATGTATATATAATCTAAAAATCTCAATTGACCTCAAAATTAATTTTAAAAAGGCTACTATTACATAATAAAACGAGAGTATATATGTAGTGTAGAAGGAATCCGAATGGAATATAATGCCGAAATAAAAGTGACATTTTCTGTTAACCGTAACTATGGACTTAAGATTCGAATTCTAAATATTTTAATTTAAAAATATAGCACTTGGTGGAGAGATTAATTTCACACTTTATGTAAATATTTTTGGCCCTACATTTTTCACGCTTATCAGCTCCACTAGCATTAGCATTAGCAAAACGCTATCGTTCACGTGTATTCTAGAAAAAACTCGCTACTACAAGCACGTGTCACCTCTATTGTTGCCTATAAATACACGTCTCTCCCTTATGTGATAAGTTTCAAGCGCCGCCACCGTAGTTCTTCTTAGTATTCTTCATTTAACACAAACTAGTACTACGGATTGATTAATTCCAAAATAATCAAATCTTATTAGCAAGCAAATTAAGTTTAAGTTTAGCAATCATAGCTGAAAAAACAATGGCATCCGAGCTTCAATTGCCACCGGGCTTCAGATTCCATCCAACAGATGAGGAGCTCGTGATGCACTATCTCTGCCGCAAATGCACGTCGCAGCCTATCGCTGTTCCGATCATCGCCGAAATTGATCTATACAAATATGATCCTTGGGACCTCCCAGGTAAATTTAATCTTCTAAACTTCATTAGCTTCATCTTTTTGTATAACTTTTATTTTAAAATATAAAATTTTAATTTTATAGGTATGGCTTCTTATGGAGAAAAGGAGTGGTACTTTTTCTCGCCACGAGACAGAAAGTACCCAAACGGTTCGAGGCCGAACCGGGCGGCTGGGTCTGGATATTGGAAGGCAACCGGGGCGGATAAACCAATAGGTCACCCTAAACCGGTTGGAATCAAGAAAGCGTTGGTGTTTTACGCGGGTAAAGCACCCAAAGGTGATAAAACCAATTGGATCATGCATGAGTATCGTTTAGCTGATGTAGATCGCACCATTCGCAAAAAGAACAGCTTAAGGGTATAGATATTCACATTTACCCTTCTAATTTTTAGAATTAAGATCAAAGTTTTGATATTTGATGAAAACTACCATTTTGGCCCTTGGGTCCCCTGTCTTCATGATTTGGTTGAAGCAAATGTGGTTCACTTTTTTATTATTTGTGATAACAACATCAAGGAACCTTCACTAGTTGATTGATATAATTGGATCACATCACATTAAATCAGAAAATGAGATATATTGAAAGTCATCTGCCAACCACTTATTACTATTTTCCATTTATAGAATTTATTTATTTCTACTTATCTCTGTGAAGTTTGACTTGCATTTTATTAGGAAATATTTACTCTTTTACTATGTTAAATATTTGAATTTATTTTCCTTAGAAAAACATGAAATTGATCCAATGGTTCTGATTTTGCAGTTGGATGATTGGGTGCTTTGCCGTATTTACAACAAGAAAGGTACAATTGAGAAACAACCACCAAGCAACGTAGTTGTTAACAGAAAAACAGAACATTCTGAAATCGAAGACAGGAAGCCAGATATTGTGACACGTGGAGGTGGTCTTCCGCCACATCCTCCGCCGCAAACTACGGCTGGAATTAGGGATTACATGTACTTTGACACATCAGATTCGATTCCTAAGCTGCACACCGATTCGAGCTGTTCGGAACATGTGGTGTCACCAGAATTTGCAAGTGAGGTGCAGAGTGAACCTAAGTGGAACGAGTGGGAAAAGAACCTTGAGTTTCCTTATAATTATGTTGATGCCACTCTGAACACTGGTTTTGGGTCCCAATTCCAAAGTAATAATCCACTGCAGGATATGTTCATGTACTTGCCTAAAACATTTTGAGCATTGAAAGACAAAGTACACTTTTGATTGGTCAGCAATTTGACAAAATCACGATATCATCTTGATTTTGTTAATCTTGCTATCAATCCAACATGCACGGTGCCACCATGATTCTGTCAATCTTATGGTCAATCCAAACATACACGGTATCACACAAATGCATTGCACGGTAGCACGAGACGAATGTCTATGAGTGTGCCTGTGCGACTGTGTGCATACAATATTGTCGTGGATTAAATTTTCCTAAGTTCAAGCCAGAGAAAATTATGGAAAAGGGAAAGTTTAAGACAAAATGAAGCTGCAAATGCATGTGTCGGGGCTACTATTGTGCACTGTTTTGGTACGTCCCTATATGATGTGGATGAACCCGGTGCATATTTTTATCTGTCACTAGGATTAGCATGTGCATATAGTTATTGTAGGACATAGATAGGGTACAGAGCATGTTCATGTGATAGAATGTCAATTACGACATCCTTGATTAATACATCTCAGTCTGCATTTTCTACTCTTCATAATTAGTAGTAGCCGTGAAAGAAAATAGTATCGATATGACTGCCCCTTTCCTCTTTTCTTTTTTAGGTCCTTTATTGCGACACTTATTATGTTGTGTATTTCTTAATTTCATATTTGCCTATTTAGTACCAGTTTTATGTGTGGCTTTTTAATAATGCTATTATATTGCTAAAAAAAAAATACTATTACAATGCAGTTGATAGTTTAAATGGGTTATATGGAAATGGATATGTAATTCAAGTAATTAAATTTTGAAATAAAATGGATCTAATAACAGTATGCTAATGTTCACAATAGTTCAATTTTTTGCCGGTAACTATTGTGTACGAGAGTGTATAATGGTTCGAAAAGAGACTAAATTTAGCATGCAGTGAGCTTGTTTTGAGGTAGGCGAAAATGACTACTATCCCTTGTAATTAAGAAATTAGAATTTAAACAGCGACAATTTTGCAGTCCAGAATTTTATTGGAAATGCCATATTATCAAACATCAAATGATTTAAAGCTAAAAATATAACATAAAAAAGCTGCACATTCAATGAATTTTAAAGCTAAATAATTAACCTTTTCAATAGTAATTTGTTTATTTACAATCCTTAAACAATATCTTTAAAAGTAAAACCCAACAAAAATTGTTTTTTAGCAAAAATTTGTTTGAGCTCTATAGCAGTCTATTCGCCTAGAAAAAACAATTATTTTCGTCTCTCAACTGATATCAACTCATTTAATCCCTCAAATGAATGTTAAAAAGAAACAGTTCCTAGTGTTTGTGATATTTATACCATTAGTCTTTCACAATTCGTCCATTGAGCCTCATTTCCCTCTGTTGGATTTTATAAAATTTAATTTGATCTCCAAAAGTTTACAAACGAAACATACACCATCAGAGCAGTCGACATGACTAAACGATTTTACACCAGTATTAGGCTATTAGCACCATCCTGATGCCTCCTACTGCGATGTGCAACGGAAATATCTCGGTGCACATAAATTAGGAATATACATGCTTTTAAGAATGTAACACATCAGTGCACCATCATATTCAGGTGAAGGTTATGCAGCAGCTGCAACCATTGCAGATCTAGCACGTGTAAATGAAGCAACAACTGATCCAAGCTGAAGCTTATCGTTGCACCCAAAACTTAATCTGTACCTGCAACAATGAAATTTCATTCCAATTATGATAAGCACGCATATATTTCTAAGAACCAGAGAGAAATCAGACCATGATTGATCCCTGTTTATGAGTAAAACGTCATATTATAATCACACATCTATGTTACAAGATCATGTGATGAATGATGATGTCTAGCATACATAACGACTGGTCAGATGAAGCCAAATTTCAGGCACTCGGCCACTGAAGTGAAGGACAACACTGCAACGGGGCATTAAGTTTTAAGTGGGGTGAGGAGAAAGAACAGGGGAAAGGATATGTCTATATTCCGGGCATTTTCATAAATTACTAAAGATCCATGCTACATATCTAGTATCTACTGCCTAGAAGCATGAGAACGACAAAGCACACAAGTAGGTGTACAAATGGTCATTCAGGATTTGCTGTCTAGTGAATTTAGTGTGATTTCAATACCATATTGTATGCAGTACAACTATGGGTAGCTCTTCCCACTTTCTGCAAATTTAAGATATGTAATGTATGCATATATAGTCTCAGCAGAGTACAACTACATATACATTTACCGGTTCAAGAATCTGATATCCAGTTGCATAAAACAGGGGGGACACAACAAAGGAAAATGTAATTTATCTTCTATCGGATAAGCTTAGCCAAATTATTGTTCTGTCCTTTCATGATTGTGGTTGTTCAAGAAGGAATCAAGCTGTGCCAAATTAAACAACGCCCACATAAGCTCAAGTTTTTTTGCAAGTGTTGGCCATAGCCTGATTTGTTACCTAAGACAGGTTTTTATGTCCTTTCCAGTTTTGAGGTTCAGGCTACTCATTTTGCAAAGCTATAACAGTTTGACTTAACCTAAAAGCTTATTTAAATGCCTTACATATGTACATGCCTGAGGAGCCTATTTTCCTTTCATAGCCTAACAAGAGTCAGTTGGGTAGTTAGAAAGCAAGGCATGTTGCCTAAGAGGGGAGCCTTAAAGTGCAATCTATCTTATTAATTGAGCGAATTAGGGCCTTTTGACATTGGGAAGTAGGCAGATCCTTGAGTGCTGCCATTGTTTGTAGTCAGTGTGGATTGTTCCCTGTTCCCAGCAATAAGATACACTTCCTCTCAGCCTTGTCAATGGTTATAATATATTTTTTAACAGATAGATAAGCATTGATGAAAGACATATGTTTGTCAGGTCAAGCATAAGGAGAATAGCACATAAAAAAGTAGGCAGCAATACATACTCTATGTCAGCCAAATCATTCACCAACTGCACTCGAACGGCTGGAGGCATATTAATCTTGAAGACAAACCTGTGACAACAACAAAGTGTAAATAAGATAAATAAAATAAATTACCAGGAAGTTGGACATTAGTATGATATATAAGACTCACATTGTCACTTCTCTTACAATATCAATCAGAGCCAGTCCTTTCCTTGTTTTCATATCATATATACCTGTTTGAAATTAATGCAAATAAGAATTATAAAATGGTTATAAATATCAAATCCATCTATAAAGGGCTGAAAGCAATTGTGAATACTTTTAAAGCTTTCTGAATATTGTTCATTTAGAAGCCAGTAAGATATTTGCTCAATGTCTTTGGGCAATGGATTTCCAGTGCAAAGATAAACAGCTTCTTCAGTAATCTGCTGAGAGGCCATATGTGTTGACTGCAAAAATATCAAAGCAAAAAAATATGTCATTTAGGATTCATTCATACAAAGACAATAATTCAGGATATAATAATTCATAACACTTTCCATAGTTAAGAGCTGTAAACTGGCAGTTGTACTGAAACTTGTATAATATAGAGGCATGCAAGCCACAATCAAACTTTGAGAAAAATTACTCACGGATTTGGAACCAACTAAAATAATAATAACAATAATAAATGGAAAACAGCCCAAGGAAGATGTTTCTTCTATATTGCTAGTTATTTAAGTAGATAACTCTAAATAGTCCATGGCACGGAAGTTATTCAAGAATCAAATAGTCTCAGATCATGTATCTAGCTTCCCTAATTTTTGTTTCAGTCAAGATACCGGAGGGTGTCAATGCACGCGACATGGGGTTAGATACTAAAACTGAGTAGTACCAGTCAGTATCATTCCTACAAAATAGTTTGATTCTCCACAACAAATACAACTAGTCCTTTAAATGGAGATGTTGTCTCAAGACTTTACCATGTATACCAAGCTTCCCTAATTTTTGTTTTAGACAAGATACCATTGTGTGTGAATGCAAGCGACGGGGGGTTAGACACTAAAACTGAGTAGTACAGGTACTCCTTGCCACAAAATAGTTTGATTCTCCACAACAAATACAACTACTCCTTTATATGAAGATATTAAGAAAAGGACAAGCTGTACTAGATTTGTATATAAGAAAACTTAAGGCTTAAAAAACCACCTGAAGAATATTCAGTGCCTTTCTCATATCACCATTGCTAAGCCGAACAAGAGCAGATAAGCCACTGTCTTGAACATCAAGCCTAGTAAAACTCCAAATCGTTAGTCATCAACACATTGCAAGTTACCAATCCCAAAATGGATAACAATGTTTCGACTGTTATAAAAATATTGGGGAATGATTATCTAGTAGCAATAGAAAGATGTCAGACATTTCAAAGGAACCAGATCAGCATGTATTACCATCTTCCATATTTCCAATATTATGCTTCCATTTGACATTAAAAGACAGTATGTGATTCACATAGTAAGTTTTACTGCACGTACCACACTATCACTTAATGGTTCCTCAATCCTGACAACATTTCAGAAAATCTACAAGACTCCATAGTAATTTAATAACTAGAAGTGAGATGACTTTTAGTATCAAGACTTCAATCAGACTAATCAACTAAAAGGAATAAATATGATTTAATGATTTGGAATACCTGTAGTTGAAATGCACATGCAATTACAGAGTGATACCAGATAGAATAAATATTTTTTATAAATTTTTGAGCGAGCATATAATAATCACATAAACGTGTAATATTAGTATAACTTCTGGCCATGCAAGCCACAAACATACTTCCTGAATAATGAAGAAAATATACACATGAAGTATAATATTTTTTATAAGCGCGGGTGTGGGGATGGGCACTATAATAACCCTTCTCGTGGAGTATTTCTGTTCATATACACATGAACGTAAGAATCAGCATATATTTAAAATATATATTATATATAATGAAAGTTCGATGCAAACTTCTCGTATTATGGTTTGCATTTAACAGTGTATTTTTCTGTTACAAATACTCATATCTATTCAAATAAATGAAGTAGTATAGCTACAACAATTTAAGGACACTCAATAATAATATGCTATAATGGATTGAAAGCAAAGGGATCTGTATGTGGCACTGGGTACCCTTTGGGCAGGGTAGTATAGTGCCCATCTCCATACCCGCGTTTATAAAAAATACCCGCACTTTAATAAATAACAAAAAACATCACAACGTAATCAAAATATGATCTAAAATCTTTCAAACCAACTTCTAAATATTACACATCATAGTCTTTAGCCAAATAAAAAAAACCTAAAGTATAAAAAAAAAGTGCATATTACAATATTCCACTAAAAGAGAGTGCATATTACAATAAATATAGACTTAGGAAAATTAGTTAATTAATCCTAACTAAGGATTAATTAACTAATTTTAGTATCATATAGAATCATAGGTATAGTCTATGTAGTGTGTGGGCTGTGGGGCAGGCTGGGCACTAGAGTGCCCGCACCCATTTAAATTTGCGGGTAATTGCCCAAGGCCAATCCCAAAAATATGGATGTTTACCCGCCCATCGTGGGTATTTTTAGCAGGTGCCCATTGGGCTTGGGTCTAATTGCCATCCCTCACTATGCTAAGATGATGGAGCTGGAACATAGACAGGATGAATTTGATATGCCGGGTAATTGCTTTCGTTTTCTGATTTACTTTGTTCTCTTACATAATATTTTATTCCTTTACTTTGCTCTCTTGCACAGGCCTCTTAACTAGTTTCATTTAAACAAGTTAACTGTCAGAAAAGGCCAATTTTCAAACATTTGATAGGGGTTAAAACATTAGCATAATAAATTCAAACTTTTGATGTAAGCAATAAACGCTTTGTTCACCTCATTATCACAAAAACGGCACTCAATATGCACATCCCCAACATAGAGAATAAAATAATCAGATATTCTCATACATATTTCAGGATAAAATGAGAATGTAACTCAACAAAAGACATCTACAAACTGAAACTAAAACAAGCAGACTATAATAAGTAATAACAGATAAGGAAACATACCTTTCAGCATTGATAACATGTTTCAGTCTCTCAGTGACATGGACAGCATCAAGAGGGGCAAACCGAAACCGGGTGCATCTTGATTGCAGTGCTGGGATAATCTTGTTTACATGATTACAGATAAGTGCAAACCTAGTGCTCTTTGTGTATTTCTCGATGACTGTATCAAAAGAATATGAAGAGTGTTATAGGTCAAGAAACTGGATTGAAGCTATATACGTAAGTTAGATCAAAGTATAAACTCTGGCACACACCTCTACGTAATGCAAATTGGGCATCCTTAGTCATGGCATCTGCTTCATCTAACAAGACCAGTTTTACAGAGGGCTTGACGCTAAACAAAAAAACAATCTTTGATAGTTAGAAAAGTTAAGGTTGCAATTACAGTTACTTGCAAAAACAACAGAAATCTCAAATTCTGGTTTCCCTTTTATCGTGTAGCTTCCCAATCAAAAGCACATGCAAGCAGAAAGGGAAGAAAACAACAATAAATAGCAACACCTTTAAAAATAAAAACCATCACGTCTGAAAACTGACATGGACGTGAGGAATCATATAACTATCCATGTATCGTCTTTAATGTTTAAGTGTTGATATCAGCTTAAAGGGAAGAAATAGTTTACAATAAAAATTCCCGAATTATCTGGTATTCAGAAAGAAGATAGATATAAAACCTCCGCATTGACTGATGGACTGATATAGAAAATAAAGAACACACTAATTACTGCTGAACTCCGGCCCCGTTTACTTTGTCAAAACATTTTTATTTTGATTTCCTAAAATTTGTGTTAGTTTTACTTGCTAACAAGGAGATACCAGACTCTTAAAACGAACACTTGTGTGCATGATTTTGGAACCAATGAAAATGCCAAAAGAACTGTTTTCATTATTTTCAAAAAGGATTCATCCCTAAGTAACATCTTATCTTCTCTCTATCGCAATGGTTCATTACAAGAATCTAGTATATCTTTATTAGCAAGTTAAAAATAACACATATTTGAGAAAAGTAAACGGGAAAATTTCATTAAAGCTGAACACGGAAGGCATGGATAAATGGAGATTTATAGTAATTGTCTCCTTATCCGATACAAAGTTACAAAACTCTATCTATTATGCACTCACAAAAACAACACAGTAAAACAACCACACAAAAAGAAGTTATATACAGAGAAAATAATCGGAAGAGAAAACAACCCAAATGATAAGCTCTGAGTGCTAGCAAAATCTTGAATCTGCTGTCTAACAACATCAATTCCTCTATCATCTGAAGCATTGAGTTCCAAAATCATATTATGATATTGAGCACCATATAATTTCCGCGCCACCGCGAGAATCGTCGATGTTTTACCCGTTCCAGGAGGACCGTACAACAGCAGATGGGGTAGTCTATTCTCAGTAGTCAATCTATCAACTACACACACAAAAATTGAAACCAACAATAAATAACACACCGAATGAATGATAAACCCTAGAAATGAAAGGGGAAGTTAGAGAGAGAGAGAGAGAGTTACTTGTATCAACGATGTCGCGGTGAGCAGCGACGTCGTCGAGGGATTGAGGACGATACTTTTCAACCCATAGCGAAGCTTTGCCACCGAAGGAAGGGTTACCGGCGGCAATGACGGTTTTGCCCTTGTCTGTGACGTCGATGTCCATAGGATAAGTCTCCTCCGCCATGGTTATTAAGCCCTAACTAGTAGAGCTTTTTCTATGGTTTATGCTTTGTTTTCTGTGTCACTACGTTCTGAATTTCAGAAAGAAAATGGAAATGGTGTTATGAATTAGATCGAACTTGTTCTTTAGTTTCCCGCTCAAAAACACAATCTTGTGTGTTACTGTTGGACCGGGTAATGGCTACTTATTCTAGGCCCGTTTTCTTACATGTCTATTTATCTTCAAAAATTGCTCTTTAACACTTCGAAATGTCAAAATTCAAAAATATTCACATCCGTCCTAATTCCCGTTCGTTTGGGATCGGGAGTTACGCCTCGTTCACTCAAGATTAAAACTTACGAACCGAACCATATTTCACATATATTGGTCCAACTTGTTTGTGACTTACATGTATCATCAAATCATCTATTATTGAAGCTTACATTGAATTGTAATAGAACATTGTCAAAACTTATGTTGATTTTAAACCAAATGTTGATTCTAAAAAGAATATTGTTGATCTCGATATTTTAATACATAGCTATAATGAAGTAGATATTGTGGGATACTTTTTCGCATGAGTGAAATATAAAGTTAGAGGTGATATGATTAATTAGTTCATCAACCGGTAAAAAAGGTCGAATTTGTCTTAATTATAGAGAAATGTGTGTGAGTTTACAACTGCTCAGAATATAATGGACTCATCCTAAATCTGTTAAGGTGTTTAATATTTTCCCAATGTTTTGTCGATGGAACCCTCATATAAAATCAATAACTATAAAATGTCATTGTTTAAATTAGTTGGGGTCACCTCAAAAGAATTTACATATTTTGTTTGTTTTGATTTTTTTACGTCTGAAAAAGATGACAAATTCACTTTGGTTTTCAAAAATGTATCATGATCTATTGAAGTCTGAATACAATATCCAAATGGTGATTGCGACAAACAGGGATATCGCACTAATGAATAATGTTTGCCACTATTTTCCCCTAAATTTATTGTGTTAGTGTGTCAGTCTTATATTTTTAAAGATGTGAGAGCTAAATGTAAGACGGGTTGCAGAGTCAAATCTAAGGATGTGAGAGTGGTGAATGTCAAAGAGAAAGAGTCTCAATAGGTGGATGACAAAGAGAAATATGTGAAAGAGGTGGAGTTCATTAAATTAGTTAACAACATCAAGAAAGCGTGTGAAAGTATTGTTGAATCTCCTTCCAAAGAATCATATATTGAAGCTGTAATGCAAAAGAAACTTCCCAGAGTTCCTCAACCATGTCAAAAGTATCATATTTGATACCTTGTAGGAAAAAAATCTGTGAGGGCGTTGACAAACATTGTCTTGCATCTTGACAAATTCACTTTGGATAACTCCTTATTCAATTGAAGAAATGTTTTAAGGGTGGTAAGGGAAAATTGACTAAAGATTGGGAGGCAATGAACAATATGTTACGGTCGTTGTTCGTTGATAAGATGCCTTTTTTTCCTCATACCTCCCAATGTCTTCTATTTCTTTCACTTGTTTTTTCCTTTTTGCAAAATTCTCCCCTCTCATTCGCTTCAAACTCCCAAACAAAGCCTAAAAAAACATTGATCGCATTTTTTGGAAGACACACGTGATTTTTGTAACTAAAATAAAAATTTTGACCCTTAATTATAGACATGAAAAACATCTATTCATCTTTGCAAAATATCATTTTTTATAATGTCGGTTGAAGAGTTTCATCTATTATAATGAGAATTTTATTCAGGGTCGAACCATATTTGGAGTCATTTGTTTTTGCAAGTTAACTATCGATTTTCTTAGTATATCACATAAGATACTCAATGAAGTGCAATGTGATGCCCTTCATAAGGTTTTGGTGAGTAACTATTGATTTTCTTAGTATACAAAGGAATTCTGACGTAGTCCAAATTGTTTTAAAAAAAGTTATTCAAACAAAAAAAGTATTTGAAATTTTCTTTAAAAAAATCTTTGATATAAAAAGTAGGGTTAAATACGTTTTTGGTTCCTATAAATATAGCAACTATTCACTTTAGTTTTTATAAAATTTTCAATCACTATTTTTTATCCCTATTTTAAATCAATTTATGCATAACATTTGTATATTTTTTTAATGAAATTGTGTAGAATATTGTAAATCTCTCTTAAAAAAAATAGATTTTTCAACAAAACATGAATTAAAGATAAATTTTTAACCGCTAAAATATATAAATTCATATTAATTCATGTATTGTTAAAAAATTCTATTTTTTTTTAAAGATTCTTACAATATTATAAATTTTTATGCAAAATTTTATTCAAAAATATGAATTCTACAAACGAGTTTTCTTAAAACGAGGGACCAAAAGTGAAAATGAAAAACTTACTGAAGACTTAAAAAATTAAAGAAATTTTTTAGAGAGATTAAAACGAAAAATTGGTATATTTATAAAGATCAAAATCATATTTAATCCTAAAAAGTATGGCAAATAGATGGTACACGATCAAATCTATTTAAAAAATTTATAACAAATAACATCATACTCTAAACTCGAAAAAAAAACAAAACTAAAGGATAAGGAAATACCAAAACAAACAACTGACTTAAAGAGTAAAGACTAGCAAGACAGAAAAATAATAGATAACACAAAAAATAAGGGGAATATTTTTTTTTTAACTTCTCAAAAGAGTCTTAATATAAGATAGAATCCAATCAAACTATTGGTGACGAGCATTTAATCTCAAAAGAGAAAATAAGGAGATAATGAATAAGAATAAAAAATAGTCATTCCGGATATTGCCTATCCGCCATGAGAAGATTTTTTTTTTGACCTTGTTTGCCAAAAAAATTCTAAATCTGACCCCTATCAGATTTATTTTCCAAAATGACCCACTTTCTCTTCTTTTTTTTGTCGTTTTCCTCATTCCCGTCGTTTGAAACGGCGGGAATGAGCCACCTCCCTGACACATGTCACATCGCGACAGGTCATGCAGCAGGTTTGACCATTTTTTTTTTGAATTTTTTTTTCATTACCGCCATTTGAAATGACGGGATTCAATATTTATTTATTTTCGTTTTTTGATTTTTTTTGGACAACATACGTTTATTTAAAACACAAATAATAATAAATAAATAAATGTTGTCAAAATAAAAATAACTAACTAAATATTAATGATAATAAATATTAATTTATTTGAACACTTAATACATAACATTATTAACTACCGGTTATTTATACTCGGACAGTTTCTCCTAATATGACCGGTATGCCAACACAACCCACACTGTCTCGGTGTCGGAGTCCTTTCTACCACCTCCTCGTCCATTTCAGTCCTTATGCGAGTACTATCGGGTCGACCTTTCTTTAGTCTTCGCATGTTTGGATTATGGCAAAGCACAGGACCGTCGTATGGGGTCAATAACTCTTGTCGTGGACTACTTTGAATGATGTGTTGTAGATCGAGTAAACACTCTCGTTTTTGAACACATCTGGAATAATGGTTGTGTAGTCATGGTGAAATGAAGAACACGCGGCTATGACATGGGAACAAGGCAAATGTAAAGTTTGATATTTTCCACAATCACACCACCCCTTTGGTAGGTCCACCTTGAAAGTACTCATTGGTCTTTCCTCCCTATAGTTGACGGTTTCACGGACTGAGAAGGTGTATTTTTCTCGGTCAAATTGTTCAACATGATGGGTGTTGGACTTAAAAATGTCATCCTTAATCACATTATGACAATATTCACTTAACACATCTCCGGAGCCTACCCTTACAAACGCTTTTTGAGCTCTATCAGCAAAGAGATATGCCAGCCTATAGTAGGTTGATTGGACTATAGGTGTAACAAGTAGGTTGCGGGTTCCCTTAAACACAGAGTTCCACGACTCAACAATGTTGCTTGTCATGTGGCCCCATCGTCGACCCTCATCATATGCTTGAGTCCATTTTTCCTTTGGTATATTGTCCACCCAATCTAATGCACGCTGGTTTTCCTGTTGGATTATACCATGTTAGTAATCGAACAAGGGTACATTTAGGGCATGTCCTGCACGTTAAGAAAAGACAATTAGTTAGAAAGTGAATATGTTTAATAATAACACAAAATAAAAAATACGTAAGATAATATATTTACCCATATTATTTACTACATCCTTAAGATCTCCATCCTTGATAGTCCTCATGAAATTTTGCTTAATGTGTCGAATACAGTACACATGAGTTGAACTAGTTTCTTGCCAACCATTCGTTGGGTCATTGAATGCGCTTTTAATTTATTCATGTCTGTCGAAGACCATGCAGACGGATCGTCCTTGTGTGACATGCCTTCTTAGATTTTTCAAAAAAAAACTCCATCTCTCCTTTGTCTCACCTTCGACAAGCGCAAAGGCGATTGGAATCGTTTTGTTGTTTCCATCTTGTGACACTGCAAGCAACTATGTCCCTTTGTACTTGCCATACAACCATGTCCCGTCAACATGGACAACTGGTTTGCAATACTTAAACCCATGGATGCATGGATAGAAGGCCCAGAATAGACGATGAAACTGTGTTTGACCCTTCTCGCCAATTCGTGTTTTTAAATCAAAGACAGTCTCTGGCATTGTCTCCTTCATCACATTCAACCATTGCGGAAGATCATTATTAGATTCCTCCCATTTCCCATAAATAGATTTGATTGCCACGTTCTTTGCCAACCACGCCTTTCGATATGTGGTTGTGTAGTTAAATTTTTGTTGAATGTGCGCAATGATCAACTTTGGCTTTATTGAGGCATCTGCATGCACAAGTGTTTTGATGCTTTGGCTTATAAGTTTATAGTTGAGCTTGCGATGATCTTGTGGCAGTAAAGCCGATGTGCAGTTGTGTGGACCCACCATGGTCCCAATCTTCCATTTGCCACTCCTTTTCCTGAAGGACGCTCTAAAATTAAATCGACAAGTCTCTTGGGTACATTGAATGACATATCTTCTTGGATCGGGGTGTACAACATCGTAATCCAACGATTGTCGGATGTGGAAAAACTTGATGGCATGCAAACAATCTTCTTTGCTGTGAAATGTCATTCCTTCCTCTATAGCTCCATCGACGGGAACATTCGTATTCCAGTTATCGTCGGTAGATAGAGCATCATATGCAGCAACGTCAATGTTACGCATATGCAACGGGGGACAACAAGCGGCTCTGATCGGTTCTGCCTGTTGCGGTGGTTGTGGTTGTGTGCCAGACATAATGTTCCCCTAAATATCTTCCTCTTCATTTCTATTTTGGTGTTCGTCTTCTTCATTTGTATCATGTTGAAGTGCCTCCTCTTCGTCACTTTCACTCCTAGCTTCTTCTTCTTCTCGAATGTTGTCTGGAAAGTCTTCAAACTGATGAACGAAAAGATCCTCCAGGCGGGTTTGTGTCTGTGGTTGCGTTTGTGGTGGTGGTTGTGAAGACGAGGGTTCAAATTCATATTGTGTTTGAGAGAACGATTGGGTGTATGGTAATTGTTGTGATGAAGATGGGGGTTCATATTCATATTGTGTTTGAGAAAACAATTGGGTGTATGGTAATTGTTGTGATGAAGACGAGGGTTCATACTCATACCGTGGTGTTTGATTTTGTTGTGGTATTTGACTGGGTGGCGGTGTTTGACGAGGTTGTGGAATATCCCGGTTTTCAATCGTAGATGATAACTCAATGGAACTGACTGTATTAAAATATTTGTGATTGGCAAACATATTTGCAATGTCATCATTGTCACATATTTTTGTGTCATTATACTGGATATGACTTGCAGTAAAGCATTGTGGTGCTCGATATATAATTTTTTATATCAATTGTGCTTTTGATACTAACGTAAAAACATTTTCTTTGCTCACTTTCAAAAAATGAACCAAACTGATTCTTGAAACTTTTCCATTGTAATGGACAATGAGAAATATATTCTCTGGTGTGGGTGTCATTGTTGTTGTGTGTTGACAATATTTGCAAATGCTAAGTGTTAACAAGAGACTATATAGGCGAATGCATGTGTTCCAAATAAGCCAACATTGCCACGTGTCAAACTTTGAGTGGCCAATTCATTCCCGCCATTTGAAGTGGCGATACTAAACAAAAAGCAAGCACGCGCTACAGTTCCTGTTAGTGCATGCAGGCGCGTGAACAGTGAAAAGCAAGCGCGTGAACAGTTAAAGTAGGCGCGTGAACAGGGAAAGCTGGCGCGTGATTGGTCAGCTGGTCTGGAAACTGGGCATTCCCGCCGTTTGGAATGGCGGTAATGGAATGCAGTCTGAAACTCTGTGAAAAATTCAAGATTCTTGAGACTCTGCATACCTGCTTGAAAAGACCACACTAAATTATTGAAACTAGCTGTTATGGGACTTAAATTTTTCTTCTATAAAATCAGTGTTGTAGTTGAACACTATACACGGTTGTGAATTGTTCTCAATCAAACCTTTATTTCCATGTGAAAAATAACATACTGCAAAGTTTTTCTTTCCTTCTAATTTAAAGATGGGAGACATCTTTTATTTAGGCAACAAACATATATCATGTCATATTTCAAAAACTATCAATGTAAGTTAATTTAGTTTATTTATGTATAATTATTAATTTTTCCTTGTATTCTTTTATGTATAATTATTATTTTTATTAATATTATTTTATTTATGTATAATTAATACTATTTCTTTATTAATATTATTTTTCCTTGTAATTCAATTATATTAATATTATTTTATTTATGTATAATTATTAATTTTTCATTGTATTTATTTATTTGTAGAACGAAGACCAACATTACCTTCGAGTTCGCTGTCATCGTAAGATTTCCCTGGCGCCCCTAGCCATTGAAGATAGCTTAAGGTCAGTCATATTATGGGACTTTACTAAATTAAACAAATACAACGTTGATAATCGTTTAATTGTCGCGTTATGTGAAAGATGGAGGCCGGAGACACACACATTTCTCTTTCCATCAGGCGAGTGTACAATAACGTTGGAAGACGTTCATATGCTTCTTGCTTTAAAGATTAACGGTGAACCGTTTACCGGTAAAACAGAAGTTGGGTGGGAGATTGTTGAACCTATTTTAGAAAGTAAGCCATCGAACATTCGACATGACGGGAAGAGTATAAGATTATCATGGCTTTAAGATTATATCAAGGTGTTGGTATGGCAGGTCCCCCCACGACTCTACATATGTTTAGAGCCTATGTCTTATACTTGATAGACTCTCGAATAACGCCTAATTATAGTGTTAACCTTGTACATTTATCGTTTTTGCAATTGTTGGATAAATCAACTGAGGAGGTTGGACAATACAGTTGGGGTTCAGCTTGTTTGGCCACGCTATATAGATCCTTGTGTGACGGCGCAATATATGGCACTAGCGACATGCCTGGGTGTACAATTCTCTTACAAGCATGGGCATGGTCAAGAATGTCATGCTTAGCTCCCGTGCCCAGGCAACCACCACAAGCTGATACACAACTTCCTTTGGCAAATATGTAAGTAAAATAAATATGTTATTTTTTATTAATTTTTTAATACATTTACCCAGCCTATATTAATTATAACATTTTATAAATTAATTAGATGGCTAGAACATGGTAATAAATTCGTGGAAAATCCTCGGCATAATCTCGTATCTACACGTTTAAAAATCGACACAATGACATATGATCAGGTATTATATTTTTCTTTTGTGATTACTTTTTAGTCAACAATTAAAGACTAATATTCATTCTTTTAAACAGTTCTCTTGGAGGCCTTATCTCCACTTGCATTATACTAACGAAGAAGAAAGTCAGATATGGTCTGCAAACACATATCTCATCTGTTTTCAGATAGTCGAGAGGCATCAGACAGATAAAGTAAAACTTCAATTTGGCTTACCACAACATTAACCTGCCTTACCAGATAATTTGAAAGATTTCCACAAAATTTCATTGGTCAAAGATAAAATTAAAGGCTCGTGGAAAGATAAGCATCAACGTCAAGTCCAAAACTGGAACCAACGTCATCAATTAGCACTTCACGGCGTTCCGTATAACCATGAGGTTTATCCAAATCGTCAATATTTTGCATGGTATTGAGAATTTTTTGGAGATCATCTGTGGCTTTCTAGAGAAGTATTATTGGCAAACCCAAAGCAAGAATGTGCAAGACTTTTACCAGGATTGTCACGTGACTATCCTGCAGCGCCAGAAACCTATACGGTTCCAGATGAAAATATGCGGTCAAATACACCTCCACCTTACAACCAATTCATGACACCTCCATCCACTTATTTTGACCAAAGCTTTGACCTATCCACCAACTACAACCAAACTTACCAATCACCGCCACAACCCACAAACCAAAACTTACATAACACCCCAATCCCATATCCAACATATTCTCAACAAAGTCATCAAAGAGAAAGTTTCCGAACATCAAACTATTAATTTGATGACTTCAATCCAACTCAGTAAACCACACAAACCAGTTACCCATACCAATCACAATACTCCTCGTTCAACCTACCAACCCCTCCACACATTGTAAACTATCCTCAAACAAACTACACACCTCAATGGCCAAATTCACAAACTAATACCATAGAAAGTCTGGCTGCAGGGTTTAATGACGATGACTTCGTTAATGAAATCTGGACCAACTCAGCTTCACAAGTGCAAAATGAAGTCACTATGGAAACTAATGTTGATGCTGAAATATCTGATGACAATGTGGAACAGGAAGAGCACGAGGGAGAGGAAGAGGAAGATCAAGATCAACGACCTGTACGAAATAAAAAAGATAAATTATGTGCTACGGGAGGTCATAGTTTACATTGGCGTAAATGGCTGCCGCGGAGAAAGTAATTTTTGCTTCTATTTCTTATGAGTAAAATAATTAGTGTTTTTAAATTAATAAATTAATATTTATCCTCATTAATATGTTTTTATTTATTATTATTTGTGTTTTAAATAAACATATGTTGTCTAAAAAAATAAAAAAACGAAAGAAAAAACAAATATTGAATCCCGTCATTTCAAGTGGCGGTAATGAAAAAACTATGGTCAAACCTGCTGCATGGCCTGTCACGATGTGACATGTGTTAGGGAGGTGGCTCATTCCCGCCGTTACAAATACGGGAATGAGGAAAGCAACAAAAAAAATAGAGAAAGTGGGTCCTTTTGAAAAATAAATCTGATAGGGGTCAAATTTGAATTTTTTTTGGCAAACAAGGTCAAAAAAAATTTCCCATGAGAATTTATAAACAAATACATATATTTTTTTCTTTCAAACCAGTGCATTTTTTAAATTTCACCTACCTGGTGCTATAAAAATAATCACCTACTTAGGAAATGGTTCAAAAAAGTCAAAACAACAAAGAAAATGGATTTAGTTCCTAATTAGAGACGGTACTAATAAAAGGGTCGGTTGGAAAACACCCCACATTTGGATCACCAAACATTCACGTGTTAGACATTGTCACTACTCTTGCATTGCATCTCTCTCATGGTGGTGGCCAAAAACTCCATTCGTTGTCTTTCTAGAGCGTACAAAGCATTCATCAAAATATGGTTTCGCCGTAAAAAATCATTATCATCTACCGATGATAATCCACGATGCCGCAACCAAACTCAACAGGTACATTTTATCTGTGATATGAAATTATATATATACAATCATCAATTGATTTTAACAAACCGCGTTCAATGTGTCGTTGTTGATAACAAAAAATATTATCATTATTTGTTTCATTTCACATCCAATTTTAAGAATGACCATTTTCATAGAAATTTGATGCATGAATGCACAATGAAAATCTAAACAAAGTCCTCAAAGTGATCTTTATGATTCATCAGGAACCTGTTGTAGATGACAAATCGGGTAAAAAAACGGATGGAATTGACAACATGGGATTGAATGGAGATGCATCAAGAGAAGATGATCTAATGATGAGTCCAAAATTAGGATGTTGTTTATGTAGGCATAGAAGCTTAGACATTTCACGTTTACCTTCTACGTCAAGAAACGACACAGTCAATAGCAGAAAGAGGAACAAACAAAAGAGAAGCAGGAGCGTGGGAAGCTCTGATAATTTTGTTCCTACCCCTTCTTCATTGAATGGTAGTACTGGTGGCAATTTGACAATGCCTTCTCGTATGCAGTCAAGAAATGGTAGCTCTCGTAGAAGTGGAACTCCAATAATGTACTCTAATTCATCTGGGAGGTTAAAACCTCCACCAATTGAGAAAAATATTGAATGTACCCTTGATGAGTTGTGTCATGGTTGCAAGAAAACGGTCATGATTACAAGAGATGTCCTCATAGATACCGGGTTCGTATATATATCCATCCCCGTCATTTGATTAATTGACTATTAATGTTACTTATTAATCGTTCTTTTTGATTTGGCAGAAATACATTTTTTATTATTATTGCTTTTTATCCCTCAAAATTTTTGTGTCATAGTTGGTTTTCCTGCATGAAAATGTATTCTCTATAGTTGTCCTGAAGTTGTACCGACCGTGGGATTTAGAAAGATAAAACTTCTGAATTTAACGGTCCCTACAGCTGCAGCACTATATACTGCATCCATAAAGAATCCAATTTTAAGTGCTTGATGGTTGCAAGTAAGGATTCTGACACCAAAGATTTGGTAGCCTTTGTATATTAGCTCTCTAATTTACAGGTTTAGCTATAAGACCAAAGATATATTTTGAGGGACCAAAAACACATTTAACAGATCAAAGATATATTTCGAGGGGAAAAAAAACGTTTAACCCTTCTAATTTTTAAAAGTGGCAGGCGCGCGCATGTGTGTAATTTAACCTGAAAGGGGGAGAGAAACACATGATCTATGAATATGTTTTTGATGTTTAATTTGTTTTATCATGCAGGGGTGTAGTTCAAGAGGAGGAACTATTAACAATAAATGTACAACCTGGATGGAAGAAAGGAACAAAGATTAAATTTGAAGGAAAAGGGAATGAGAGACCTAATTATGCATACTCAGAAGACATAATATTTTATATATCTGAGAAAAGACATCAATTATTTAGAAGAGAAGGGGATGACTTGGAATTATGTGTTGAAATTCCCTTACTAAAGGCGCTTACAGGATGTACAATATCAGTTCCATTGTTGGGTGGAGAGCATATGAATTTGACAGTAGATGAGATCATATACCCTGGCTATCAGAAGATTATCACTGACCATGGTATGCCAATCTCAACAGAGCCAGAGAAGAGAGGAAACTTAAGAATTACATTTCTTGTTGAGTTTCCAACACATCTCACAGATAATCAAAGATCTGATGTTTTTGGTATTTTACAGAATTCTTGTTAGTTAATTGAAAGCATTTTTATTTGTGATGCCCTCTTTATTGTTGAGTCGAGTAAACTTCTCGACCTTTCGAGCATCATAAACCACAAAAGTAAAACAATGCTTCCAAACCAGATTTTTTATAAAAGGTCTGCAACCGTGATTTGAAGCGCAACATCAAGTTTTTTATGGTTCCACCGCCACAACACGACTGATGTATAACGTGCATTGGCCAAATTTAACTGCAATACCACGTTATTTCAAGAATCGCAACGCGACTGCGACTTCAAATATAACGTGGTATATAGCTTTGTTCTTTATCGCGGTTTTACGGGTAATGCATCAATAAGCTATATACCACTAGAAGGTATCAGCCACATTAAAATACAATAAAATACAATAGAATCAGAACAAATGAAATTAATGTGTACCTCTATTAATAAGTTTATTTTAGAAAAATTGTTACAATGAAATTAATGTGTACAATAAAATACAATAGAATCAGAACAAATGATACATCACTAGAAGGTATCAGCCACATTTGAAAACAAATTAAGTCTAGGACCATCCAAAAAGAGCACGAACAACACCAGTAACATCGCTGGCAACTAGAGCCTTCATCAACTTCTGCTTTGTATCAGTGTAAGGTGGGTACCTTATTGATGCATCACCCGTAAAACCGCGATAAAGAACTGCCTTTCTGTGAGTAAAAGCATCAAAGGAGAATTTTCCATGGTATGCACCCATTCCACTGTCACCAACTCCCCCAAATGGCAAAGTATGAACCACAAGCTGCACAGGGAAAAGGAGAAGATATAAATAACATTGCATGATAAGGATATATAACTAAATTATGCATTCATGGAAAGGTTTTAGAAAATAAAAAACAAACTATTACATGTAAGACAGTGTCATTGATAAGCAAACCCCCAGCAGAAACATTCTTCACAAATTGCTCCTTGAACTTGTTGTCATTTGTAAATAAATATGCCGCAAGTGGCTTTGTTCCTGCATTGATCAAATTAAAGCTTTCTTCCAGCTTGTTCACCTGTTCCAAATAAGAAAGAAAGTATTATAATTGATGCTTCATTGTTTTAAATTAGATACAAGCTGATGAAGTTTATCGATGAATATTTGAGAATTTTTCAAAGAGTTTTTATGTCCTTTTATTCTTACCGTGATGATGGGAAGCAATGGACCAAAGATCTCCTCGCTCATTATCAAAGAATCTTGTGGAGCGTCTAATACAATAGTGGGAGCAATCCTCCTGTAATTTGCTTATGTCAAGATCCATTGCATTGCTATATAAAAGTTTTACCTACTAAACTTGAATTAAGAGGAGAGCTTACAATTTGCTTTCATCCTTTTCACCTCCATAAACAATCTTGCCAGAAACCTTATCGTCGTCCAACATCTTTATCAAGCGAGCAAAGTGGTTAGAACTCACAATGCGCGACAAATCATTTGATTCTATTGGATTCTTTCCAAAGAAGCTTTCCAATTCTGTCTTTAAGGCATCAACCTGGAAATGAGAGGCACCAAACATTAGATACACAAAGACAAATATTTATAACTCTTAACAACGGGAAAATTTCATACCAATTTGGGGGCGAAGTCTTTTGTTGTTATAACGTAATCAGGAGAAATGCAGGCTTGTCCATTGTTACAGCACCACTTTCCTGAAATAATCCGTCTAGCTGTAACCTAGTAAACACAAATTAATTTAAGTCAATAATGAGTTAAAGGGAAGGAGATCAAAGCAATATAACAAGTAGTTGCTGATTGGAAAATAAAAAAGAAGGCCAAGACTCAGAACCTGCTTGGATGAACAATTTAATTAAACGCTTATAACATAAACACTTGTCAGTTTGTCACATTGCTTTCATGTATAAGTTTTTTTAATAATAAAATATAAAATAAAGTAAAATTGTTTTCATAAGTTGACAACAACCAATGGGCATGTCATAAGTTGTTTCCATAAACTCTTCAAATAGTCTCGCAAGTGTTTATGTTAATAGATAAACTCAAATAAGTCAATCCAAACATGACATTAATCAATACCTCTAAATTGACATTTGAATCCACAACAGTTGGAGATTTTCCTCCAAGCTCCAGAACAACTGGTGTAAGGTGTTTTGCAGCAGCAGCCATCACTATCCGTCCCACTTTCCCATTACCTGAAAATTGGGTAATTACTTATGCTGTGAAATCTTTTGTTCAAATGATGTATTTATTTGATAATCTGAGATGAGATTTCAAAATTCACAATGCCGATAATGGCATACCAATTGCACGACAAAACCAAAATAGCAATTCATAACCATCCAAGAATAACAGACTGGTGATAAACAGGACCAACCTGTATACAAAATTTTGTCCCACTTTTGTTGCAACAATGCAGTAGTTTCATCAACGGCCCCCTCCACAACTCTTATAGATGAGTTATCCATGTACCTCCCTAACAAGTTCGCCAGCAGTGAAGATGAGGCTGGAGCAATTTCTGATGGTTTTAGAACCACAGCGTTTCCGGCTGCTATAGCTCCAACAACTGGATCAAGGGACAGCACTGAAAAGATAGACAGAGAGAGTGATGTTATAGTCTTCATTGATTATCAAAGAAACTAAAGGCTCAAAATATCAACTCAAATACAATCAACAAGGTTCGGTTCTGTTAAACTAAGCATACACATTTATCATATAAGTGTCTATGTATAAGCTATTTGTATAACAACAGGTAAAATAAAGTCAAATTGTTTTTATAAGATATCGTGAAAAATTTATGGAAACAAGTCAAAAACAGCTTATAGACTTGCATATGAGTTGTTTCGATAAGTTCTACTAAACGGTCTAAAAAATGTTCGTGTGAGTAAATAAACTCAAATAAGTCAATCCAATTAGGCCGAATGTCGACTTACAAAATGGATAGTTCCATGCAGAGATGACTAACACGACACCAAGTGGTTCAGGTACTATTTCAGCTGAAGAAGGAAAAGTTGTGATTGAAGTTTTAGCCTGAAATATTAAAGGAAATTTTTGTTATAAAAATATTCAAATAAACTATATATATAAGCAATATGAATGAAAAATGTCCTTCTCAGCTGAGGAAATTAGGGTAAAATAAACCTTCTCTGGGGCCATCCATTGTTTCAATTCCTTCAGCGTGACTTCACATGAGTTTTTAAACATACCAATCTGCAAAACAAACTATATCAGTAAAGAGTTGAAGGAAAATTATATTTAGCATAATTGTATTGATTGCACGATTGAACCGTCAATTGACTAATTTTGTCAAAAACCAAACCAGACTGATTTGTTATGCCTAGGAAGTTTTGTTCCCCCCTCTGGTTAAATTAGAGACTCTTTGTCCCTGCTTTTTAGAAGCATCCAGATTTCCGTGACATATATTTACGTGATTGTGAAGTAACTTTAATACGAGGAAAAAGCTATATATTTTACCGCGCTATTAGCAACTCTATTAGCAAGTTGTTGCACTTTTTCATGTGTTACCATTATTACATCTTAGTGCTAAAAATTTCTACCAGTACACAGTGATACTTTTCCAGGTGAAAAGCATGTTCCGTCAACAAAAAAGAAAAAGTGACAAGTACGTTTCCTCCTTTATTAAAGAAGAAATAAAATATTGACGTGATACAAAGAAAAAAATCAAAGTTGTATCGTCGGAACAGTTGCCATCATAATACTTCTCCCACTCTGACTCATATCTCATCCTTTAAAATTTATGATGTTTATGTTATAACAAAAAACTTGATTCTCTAGCTCTTCTATCGATTTCAATTGTATGTACCAAAAAAAAATAATTATAATTTAAAAGGAGAAACCATACACATGACATGACATGACATGACATGACATATATGAATTACGTACCTCGTAGACAACGGTTTCTAGTGGTGGCTTAGCAAGGTCAGAACGTAGAGCATCAATGATTTGATCCTGTTGTTCATCAACCATCTTCAAAAGAGCTTTCACTTGTGATATTCTCCATTCATAACTTCGTGTCTTACCAGAACTAAAGCTCACCCTCAGCTCCTTCACCAGCGACGACGCCGCTTCTCCGTCGAACACCACCTTCTTCTGTGACACTTCACCCGACATTTTATACTATTACTATGTTACTATTGATTTCTGGGATAATAATAAGGAGATAAACTGATAGCAAAGTGGAAATATTTGGTATTCGTTGAAACTAACTTAAGAGCAAAGTGGAGATATTTGGTATGCCTTGAAACTAAAAGATGGGGGATGCAAATTTATTTATAGTGCATATTATTTGTCCTCTGTTGACTGTTAGGATGCCAGAGGATAGGAGAGTCCTATTTTGTTTTTTGTTTTATTTATTTATAGGAGAGTCGTATTATTAAAGCAACAATCCTTTTCACATTTCTTCTCCTCCTATTTCAACCGACCCTATGTTTCTCAATTAAAGGATTTGAATACGAAAGAAAAAACTGAATACAATTATTTTCTTAACTAGTTAATAATTGAATGATATCTTTTTAAAAAACAGATCAATGTATAAGCTGTAATTTTTTGGAAGGTTGGTATTTATAAGCTAATTTTGTGTGTTTTATTATAATAATAATTTTTATTTCTTTGTCAAAAAAAATTATTTCATAAAATAACCATTTCTCTCTCTCTCTAATATATATTTAAAAAATACATAATACTATTTTTAGTATGCATGACAATGAGTGGAGTGGGGACGAGTTTTGTCTTCCCCGTCCCCATACCCGACTATCATATATTTATATGTTACCCTACCCATATCTAATGGGGATGAAAAATTAAACTCGTCTCTGTCTCTGAGTATCCCCGCTTCATCCATATCCTCATAATGGATAAAAAAAATTAATAAAAAAATAAGTATTTTTCAGCTCCAAGCGCGATGCTGCAGTGCATTATCCAACAAAGAGATGGTGATGATTGATGGCTATGGTGATGGAGAAGAGAGATATCGAGAGTTTGATATATGGAAGGAGAAGAGAGAGAGATAGAACTCTAAGAGGGAGTGTCATATGTGAGAATGAGACTATGATTGTGTGAATGAAATAATTTAGGGTTTCATTTCTATTTATATAAAAGGGACAATAAATGATTTTCTACATTCAGACGGGTTCATGGTGAGTACTTATGTCCCTGTTACTCATCATGTGCCCGTGTCTTGAAATCAGAGAAAACCCCAAGTCCAGTCAAAACGGAGAAACCCGTCAAATTGTATTTGGTTCGAACGGGTACCCGCGAGTACGAGTTTGATTGTCATGCCTAATTTTATGATAAATATGTTTAATATCATTAAAATTAGTGATACCAAACTTTAAAAGTTTATGATATATTTTAAACATTTGTTAACATTAAAACTTACTTGAATTAGTTTGGTGGTGTTAGTTTGATACTTTGTAGTACGTTTCTCTCAGGATTTCATATTAGATTATTTCCGTATCAATTTTAGTGGACTAGTTTAACTTTAAAAAAAACATTTGTTAACAGTATAAATTTTGAAGATGAATTGTATAATTATTTTATTTAAAGGGCACGATATTAGAATTTATTCTTTCATACACTTCAAAAATTCAAATTCAACATGTTTTTATATTGTTGGATAAATACAATCATATGGATCATATGAACCTGAGAAAGAATTTGGACAACGTTGTTCTCATTTTAATTATAATAAGGAGAATGTTAACCAGTATCCTAAGGGTAATGGTTTTTTTTTTTGACAAATCCTAAGGGTAATGGTCAAACAGTTAAAACAAGTAAGTTTAATGAAAAAGTTGTATAATCATTACTTTATCAAAAATAATATCTTGTATTTTCAAGAGAAAATTTTCAATTGTAGATTCACTAACCATTGTTCTGAGGCACCGATTAGCAAGACCTTGTAACAAAGATAAGTATCGATCTTTCTTTTTTATTTCAAGTTTTAGAAGCATCTAGCACATCTTAGGATGTTTGAGATTTTAGCAATACATTTTCTTCTCGAAAGGATTCTTGAGATTGCAGCTTGTTTGTTTGTCACGATATAGAAGAATCCTATGGTATATATGGCTAAGATAGTGTGATGTGAAGATGACGCACACAATGAGAAATGAGAGAAAATAGGTTTGATGGAGAGATACGAAAGTATACGACGATGGCCGAATCGAACGTTGAAATGAGAGGGAAGTGGCACGTAGAGAATGCGCGTTTTGGACTTTTTTTAGAAAGATATGCGTTGGTAAGTGTGGAAAGGAACATATTCAGGTTACTGCATTTTGACAAAATAATTTTGTTATGCTTCTAATGTTAGCAAAAACCAATTAGTATATGTCCTCTATTTGTAAAACAAAAAGTACACCGTACACGTCTTGTAGGTTACCCAATTTATCGGGTTCCAACTTTGAAATTGTGAGGGTGAAATAAGAATTCATTTTATCAAATTTAATATGTTAATTTTATTTCACTTTAAACTTCAGATGGAAATTAAAAAGTAGTAATATGATATGATGAGTAAACCACCCAAAAAAATATATGATCAGTTATAGAAATAATTTATCATATTTTATTGGTGCTTCAAACGAGAGATTGTGATATGACATGATAAATTAATTATGTTTCTTTATCTCGACTATCAAATTAATTCGTTGTATCTTTATCTTTCGTTTTCTCTCTTCTAAAATCCTATGCTCCTAAACCTCTTTAACAAACAAGTTATTTTTTCTTTAAATGTGCGACTTATAAATGATTAATTATTACTTCATCCATTTTAAAATGAGTGTTAGTTTAACAAAAAAAAAAGAATTCAAAAACAATGTCATCTACACTTTTTAATGTAGGATTAATTCTTTCGTTTTTTCAAATTTTGCCCTTTAATAGTTATTGAGTATACTACTTTCAATACATTATCCTTAATTTACATTTATGCTTAGTGAAAAGTACACCAATAAAGAATAATGTTATTTTAGTAAAAGTGTAAAAAAAATTTATAACATAATTGCATTATTTTAATTTGGGTGTAAAAATATTAAACGACACGCATTTTTAAATGAAGGGTGTGCTATTTTTGATACCAAAAAAAATTATTAATTTTGTTTTTAACAAGATTAATACGAAAAGTGTCTTTAAAACAAATGAAAAGTGAGATATTATAAAGTAGACAGATTCAATACTCAAATTCATATTGTTGAAAGTACTATTGACGAAAAAAGTGTTAAGACTCTCTTGACACTCACCTTTTTACAGGGTAATTCTACTGTGTGAAGTTAATTTGTTTCTTACTACTTTATGTGGGACCGAATTTTAATTTGTGGAATTTAATTAAATTCACTCAATAAAAAAGTGAGTGTTGAATAGATAATATTCTAACACGTTTCTCTCAATTAAACTTGTCGCATACATTGTATGTTTTTATCTATGACCGTAAAGAAAAATGTTAATGAGTAAACTTTGTCACACTATTTAAAAATATTAAATGGTAAATTTTTATTAAAAAATGATGTATTTAATATATTGAAAATCAAAGTATTTACCTTGTATAGAAGGTAATTTCTTAATTAAAATCCTTAAAAAAATATATGAAGCATTTGTTAGCAACCCTACGGTCTAGACAAGTTTTGAGGGGGTGCAAACAATGCTACCGAGCTGGGCCTCCAAAATTTTGGGCTCAATTTTTTGAAAAAAATAATATTTATTTATATAAAATATTAATATATACAAATAAGGTGGTACATATTTTAGATGCGTAAGGATGTTTCAGTGGTAGAAGCTTGTAAAAGCATTTCTTGTTGGGTTCAACACCCATAGATCACTTGTTCTTCTTTAATTAATTTTTTTAGTATGAGAGAGTCTCAATTTAAGCCTATTTTATCATGAATTTGAGGCTCATAATTCATCCCAACTCTCCTTAACATATTGACTTATATAGTTACAAATAAAAACACGATATAACTAATTTCTTTTTTCTTATTTTTGTTAGAGCACCTACTGTAGTTTTTGGTTTATACTTGTTGTATAAAATATCAAAACTCTTTTTTGTGGTGGTCGGGGTTTGAACCCCAAACCTTGAATATATTATGTATTATTACTACCAACTGAGTTAAGCTCGCGAGAACAAAATAACAAAGCTCTAACAACAAACATTATAATTATTCTCTAAAAAAAATATTATAATTTTTTTTGCTTCCGTACGAACTAAGAAAAATAACAACTTAAAAAGTTGATAAAGATAATTTTTGAAGTAGTATTTTTATATTTTTATTAGAATATTGATCTTTTATGTATTACTTAACACGATGAATATTTTTTTATGTTTGTGAATCTTATTTTTAATTTAAGATAGATGATTGCACTTTAAAAAAAAATATTTTTTTTGCCTAAATTACATATTTAGTCCTCTAAATATTTTCTAAGTTTCATTTTTGTCCCTTAATTCATAAAATTTAATCATGTAACCAACCCCAGTTTACAATCACCCCTTCAAATTCTTAATTCCTATCAAGTTAGCTTCAAGTTGAGTTCAAATTCAAATCCATAATCATGCTAAGCCGTGAACCTCCTCCATTTCAAATTTTAATTAACTAAATATTTTTCTTCTCCAAATCAGACATTTTTTCTCCTTTTTTCAAAAAGAAAAAGTATATCTTTATAACCCAGATGGAAAAAATTGCGACGTGAAGAAAGTGATACAGGTTGAAGTTTAAGGAAATTAAAACTACTGAGTTATTTGCAAGTTGAAAAGTTTTGAGTTCGGTTTGGGTGATAACAATGAAACTTCGAACCCAGATTGAAGTGTTGATTAAGATTGATAAGGATTTCATGGAGGGGTGATGACGATGTTTGGATTTGAATTTGAAGTTTCTAGGATACAATGACTTGCGGTTAAGTTTTTTGGCTCTCAGGTTTCTTGAATTTTTTTAAATTTTAAGATTTGATGATTTTTGTTTTGTTTTGAATAATAAGAAAAGAATAAGACACGTTGAGGAGGTAAGTGAAAAAAATGAGGTGTAGGCGGTTCACTATTAAGTACACGGACCTCGAATCAAGTGGTTAAAATCATATAAAAAATATTAGATATTAAAAAATTAATGAAGGGGACCAATTTGGTTGACAGAAATAGAATTAAGGGTTCTTAGCTTTGTAACCAAAAAAATAGAATTAAGGGATCAAAACGAAATTTTTATTATTTAAAGGATCAAAATGAAACTCAAAAATTATTGACTAAATATACACTTAAGTCTTTTTTATTTTATTATAGACCTATTTTTACTTCTGAGCCTTCATCTTCACTGGAAAAGTTGTGTCTACATGGTAATATCCTTGAAAAATATCCTGAGCATTGCTTAGCATCCGTACTCTAAGACCCCTGTAACTGATATTGTCACATGTATGTCATTCGTTAGTTATTTTTGACTTATTCAATTGGTCGGTCCCTTAATTTAATTGATTGTCTCAATTTGGTCCACTAACTATAATTTGTACCTATTTGGTCTCCTATGTTTTGTTCTATTACTAGTTTTAATCATTCATTTTAGTTTCTCTTGAAAAAATGTTAACTTATGTACCAATTTGGTCATCTATGTTTTGCTCTGTTACTAGTTTTAGTCCTTTTTGTTAACGTTTTTTTGAGAGAAACTAACAGAAAGGACTAAAACTAGTAACAGAGCAAGACACAGGGGACCGGATTGGTACAAATTATAGTTAAAGACCAAATTGAAACAATCAATTAAATTAAGGGACCAGATGATTAAATAAGTTTTTTTTAAGGGACGTTCATTAGCCGCCTAAAACACACTAATCTAATCTAATAGTACTCCTAAAGTTGACGCAGTTGTTGATCAACTAATCCGCAGACATGTAAAACCTCTACCAATTAAACACGTTAAAGATGAGGCAAATTGTGCTGATAAAAACTAAACACGTTAAAGAACTGATAAGAAGTTTTAATGGTGTTTGTCGGCAAAATGCCTTTTCACAATTCAATTATACGTGATTTGATGATGAGCCACATCAGTCGTCATATCCTTATTAAAATTAAATTTGTTTAATTATTCTTTTTTTTTTAGGGATTTGTTCAATTATTCTTAAACTTTTAAAATTTTAAATTATTTTTCATATATTTTAGAATATTATAAAAGAAAATTATGTAAAAAATGAGCTCAAAACACATTTGAGTTGATTTAGTAGTGTTGACTTGAGATCTAAAATTATACTTCCTCTCAGTGTCTTAAATTCGATTTCTCATGGTACCAATTTTGGTGGATGGTCACCGTAAATGAACGATGAAATCAGACCTTTCATATTAGTCAGTTGTTGGATCAGATACTATGTTTCCACAACAACAAAAATGGACGTTTTCGTAATAGTTAGAATAGTTGTTGCTTTTGTTGCAGAGGTTTTTCGTTCTTGAATTTTTTTGCGTTGACAGTCGATTCATACATCATTGTCGTGTATCTCAATCATCTTGTTGTTTGACATAGGATTGTATGGATTCGAAAGAGTCGTCAATGCTTGATGTCATTGTTGCAGGGAGTTGATGATACGTAATTTGATTCCTGTTGACGATCGATTCATTCGCCAAACTTTAGACCCGCGTTTAATTGTTAGAATTGTTTAGGGTTGGATCCACTTTGTGAATTGTTTTTTGATTTTGCCCATTAAAATTGTTGCTGAGTTAGGTTTTATGTTCCCCCAATTTTTATGTAATTTTTCCTTTTTTTTTAATAATATATATGAGAAATTGGCAACAGAGAATAGTAGGGTTCCGACCTAGTTGGACACTATTCTTTTTGATGTCATGTTACTTTTGACTTATAAAAAAAAAATTCCTAACATGAATTAACACACAAATATGTTAAACCAACGTGAGTTAACTCACACGTGTGTTAAACGCAATGTGACTTAACTCACGTTGGATTAACACCTGCTCGAGTTAACTCACGTTGTGTCTGTGCAAAATACTAGAACAAACGGAAACTCATATAACACTTAAGTCACGCAGAGGCGTGAGTTAACTCACGCAATGACATTATCGTCACTTCAGTTGGGAACAAGTGAATTTTGATGGGAGAAGAGCAAATTTACACCTCAAGGTGTCATTACTTACTTTTTAGTTATAACTTGTTAAAAGACACTCACGCTTAGTGGATGTCTTCTAGCAAACCCTTTAATTAAATCCATTTTTTAAAGGAAATGTTAACTAGTGTCCGATAGCATTAGTTAACAAAAACTTATACAGAAACATTGCATTAGAAAGTGGTGAAAAGTATAATGTTCAACTTTATGAAAGTCAAAAAGTTGTTTTTATGAAAAATTTATATTTTTACTTCTTTAACTAATGCCCCGGGAGCACTAGTTAACATGACCCTTTTTTTAATAGTGGCTTGGGTAGTCGCGAGACTATAGCTACTCCCCTCTCCCTCCATTGACTCAAAGAAATATTGTCCCTAAATGCATACTCATAAATCTATCAACTCTTTATTTTAGTCTCTCTAAAATTTTCCTTCAACTTTTAGTCCTATAAATTTTCAATCACTATTTTTATTTAAATTTCTGTAATTTTTTATGAAATTGTGCAGAAATATATAGAATATTGTAAAAATTATAATTTTTTAACGTAAAAAATATAAAAATTCATAGTTAATGTTTTTGTAAAAAAAATTAAAAAACAAAATTGGAAGAGATTCTTGTAATATTATAATTTTTCTTTAAAATTTTATTCAAAAATATGGATTTTACATATGAGTTTGTTTTAAAGGAGGGAACAAGAGTGAAGATGAGAAATTTGTGGAGGACTAAAAGTTGAAGAAAATTTTCAAAGAGACTAAAATGAAAAATTGACATATTTATAGGGATAAAAAACATATTTAACTCTTAATACTATTCATTCATGATTATGCATTTTGGTTGTAATTGGGAAGTGACAAATTTTAAAATGCGATTTTTTTTAAATTATGCAGATATTGTAAGATTATAAGGATAAAAAGGTAAATTAGTTTTAAAATTCACCCTATTGTAAACCAAATATAAATGTAATTAAAATATATTCCTCTTTCGAAACAAACTTATATTTAATTAAAATACATCCTCTCCTTTTCTCTATCCTCCATTAAAATCCATCATCTCCATTAAACCAAACAGACCCTTAAGAATTCGATTGTGAATGATATAATTATTGAAAAAATTATGATTAGAGAAAACCCTAAAACCATTGATGATTTAAAGATTAAATAGTAGCTTAATAATCTTGAAATGAACCAGTTTTGTTGGTGTTGGCTTGTATATGGATTTGTTTTGTACGTATAGAGAAGAGAAAAATTGCTCTTTTCCCATTGTGTTTTGCTCACTTCCATACAAACTTTTAAAGATACCCTCCACGCGACATAAGTCATGCAGGTGTTAAAGCAACATGACTTAAGTTACGTTGAAATTCAACCTACGTGATTTAAGTCACGCTGAAACCCAACGTGAGTTAAGTCATGATGCGTGTTCTTTTAAAGATCAGACAACAACTCGTTTCCTCGTTTCTTTTTTGACATCTAAAATCTCCAAAAACTCTCAAATCAACCAAATCTCTAATTTCTTCAAGTTCAAATAAACAACACTTCAATAACAAGTAAGTTTTCATAATTAAACACCATTAATATTTTACGTTTATATGTTAGATATTTCCTCTTAAATTATAAATTGTTTAGTTTAAGGGTTTGTTTAAATTTTGATTTTTTAGACAAGTAATGATACAATGTTTACATGTAAATGACTTACATTGATTAATTGTTTGGATGTTTGCATGTTTATCTTGTAGTTTTGAATTTTAGGGTTCATGTATAATTTGCACTTCATGTGTTTGATGAAATGTTTGAATGAGTTTTTCAATGATTGTTTAATTTCTTATGACGTAGATTGAAAACATTGGACAATTTGTTTAGCGATCAAGTACGCTTCAACGGTCGAAACCCTTATTTGTTCAAGGTTCGGGTCGATGTCACGCTAAATGATCTGAAGGATCAGCTGGACGAAATCAACCAAGGACTCAATCATGAAGACACAAGAAGGGTGGTTGACGTTCAATATGCATGTCCCCGTTTATTCCAGTCCCAAAAGATAATGATGACTTCGTGAGGAGAATGTTTTCCATATATCGTTAGTACTGTGTGTTCCCGAGGATTGAGATATAAGCTATGTTGCTGAAGTCGCCTGAAGATATTCTCAATAGTTTGATTCTACCATAAAATTATGTTTAGGTAGCATCATTGTTATGTAGTGTCTTTATTTTGTTGGAATTTAAGTTTAATTTTTGTTAATTTGCTGAAGATGTTGGTATCGAAGTGTCTTATAATTATCGTAAAGATTTGCAAGACTCTTTGAAAAGTTAAAGAATGAAGAGAACACGACATGTATTTTACCAAATCAACTATATATGTTTTCACATCAAATTCCCTTGCATAAGAAGAGTGTGACGAAAGGGAATGTACCTATAAGACGTTGTTTTGTGTTTGATCATGCTCTTTTGTCAATTGAAACTTGTCAGTTGACACTGTAGTATGATTAAGTTCAAAAGAATATATAGGAATACATTAATTTTTGTTACTACTCTTCTTATATGAGAGAATTCAATATGAAAACATATATAGTTGATTTTGTAAAATACAAGTGTTGTGTTCTCTTCATTCTTTTAAGTTTTTAAACAATGTTGCAAATCTCTACGCTAAGTATAAGACACTTTAATACTAACATTTTGAGCAAACTTTCAAGAATATAACTTAAGTCCAACATCATGATGATACCATATATCTAGGGAGAATGTAATGTGACGTAGATGAAATTAAAACTAAATAAAATTGTGTATTTTTTGAGTTGGTTTCGTGTAATTATGCAACTTTATTCGAATTTATTCAATACGCAACTTTATTCAAATTTATTTAATACCAAAATGTATCAAAATGCGCAGCATATCAAATTTATTCTTCTCACTCTCCTTTTTTATACGATCATCACTCAATTTATGAGACATATCTACACAATGCAAATATTGAAGATCATAACCTACTCTAATCCTTAAAAATTATACCACAAATTCATAACAATTTCAAACAATTCCTAACAACTTTTAACAATTTCTAACAATGTCCACCATGATTCAATCAATTATACTCTAATCTAACAATTTACACTCTAATAAACAAAAACTAAATATGTGAAAATTTATCCAAAAAAAATTACAATTCAAACAAAAAAAACCAATGCAATAGGATAATAAACACTTACTTGATTTTAGGATTGTAATTGGCGTTGAATGACTTAAACTTGGAGAAAATCGCAACTTTGTTGATCAAAACTGCTAAAGGAGTTTTGAAAATTCATATGGTGCTATTATATTTATATAATAAAACCCAACGTGAGTTAACTCACGCTAACTTAAGTCAGGTATCCAGCGTGACTTAAGTCATATTGCGTGTAACACCTACGTGAGTTAACTCATGCGGGAGTATTTTGGGTAGTTTGTTTGGGAATAAGCGAAACTTGATGGGTGAAAATAAATTTTCAAAATTGTTTTCCCTTATTTTGGGCCTGATACAATTGTAATTTTGGGCCTAATATAGTTGTAGGGTATGTTAAGAAATAACAGAGTTGGAGAAGAAAAATAAGCACAATCAAAGCACAATAATATAATGTGGAAACTCTAAAACCGGAGAAAAAACTACGACCATTGTATAAACCAACAACCAAACAATGATTACTGTGCGGATTTTTTTACAACAAATAGACTTCTCTCACTCTCATCCCAATGCCCCACTACAACCACTCTCACAAAACAAATATTTAAACTAAGTCAGATATAAACTTAAAGTGTTACTGACTGATGCATCTAAAAACAAAGAACTTAGGTCCAATATATAGCCTTGATATTCTTCTTGCTTCACCATACTAAGTGATGTGGGACTTCTCCAATAGCTAGTATTTTTTAACCTCATTCTTTATTTAAGAAACTTGACAATCAAACCCAACAATCTCCACTTTGATTGTAAGAGTTTCATTTTTCGCTTCCATAGTCTATACCGACAATCATACTCCACCATAAAAAGTATACTTCACTTGAAACTGAACCGTTACAAAAATTTATTCACTTGCATCCGATTATATTTCTGTAAATTGACAATTGTGAGAAATTAATACTGGTACATCAAAGTGGCATAAGAAAATGAATGAATAAACCAAAAGATTAAATAAGATGGGTCGGACCGGCCCATTAGCCCACATGGGTTGGATCAAGCTCATTATTGTTTGTAATATTTGCTTGGTCACAACCATAAATAAATTTTGTTTGGGCACACTCAAAAATGGAAAAGGAGGTGAAAGAAGAAACATTTATCTAATATATGTTATTTTAAAAGATTATATAATAAATATTTTTATGTGTGTGTTCAAATGCATTTTTTTCGTGGTTGTGTCCATACAAGTATTTCTATTGTTTATATATGACTTCATATATGCCTATATAAATATTTCTCTTGTTTATATATAACCATATATTTTCAACAAATGCTTAAGCATCATGTTACTAGAGGAAGGAAACCCTGATAATTTGGTGTTCAACCATAAGGTAAGTAAAATTCGATTGAGAAATATTTTAGTAAATATTCAAATGTTTTTAATAATTATAATTTATGCATAAATTTTGTATATTTAGCCACAGTAAACATTTTTATTTAAAAAAAAAACCATTGTATCTTAAAAAAAAATAAAAAGGTTATCACAAGAACCACAAAAAGTTTGTTAATATTTTTTAATCTAAGTACACCAAGAATCAATAGAATCATCAGAGTGAAACCAGGCATGGAAGGCAAGCGCCCCTACGCACCAATGGAACATTGACGATAAATCACATAAAGCATGCCAAACATGGAACCAGGTGTACTAGACACCATAGAACATTGACAAACAACACCCATCACCCCAAAAATAATGATGTCATAAACTCAACTCCTAACTTTGAAATACTGGTTAAAAACAAAAGGTATTCATTCCACTTGAATGCATATTCACATTGACATTGATTGCAAACTTGACTTAGTTTTAAAGGTCGTGACACGCCTATGGTGCGTTAGCAGAGCACTTTTCAACACACTTTTTTTGATTGATTAAAATTCACATAGGTCCCATCAAATTACGTAGGTCCCATATAAATTTGGTAGGTCTCATGTGAATTTCAATCAATCAAATAGAAATGTTGAAAAGTGTTTGTTAAAATATGTGTTGCTAGCATTTCTTAAGAAAAAAATACGAGTGACTAGACTATCCATTTTTTGTTCTGAGTAACCAAAAAAAAAAAGACTATTCAATTTTTTTATTTTTTCTTCTTCTTTATCGCATTGAAAACAATTTTACTTTTTTTTAGGAGGAATTCAGTTTGACTTGTAAATGTACATTTATTGTTTGACCTTATTCAAAAAAGAAAAAGAAAAAATTAATGAAAAATAGTATTTAAAACAATATATTTCCCTGACTTTTGTAAGAAAAATACTACCCTAATTATTTAAAAATTAAAGGTAAAAATTACTAATGTCTTAGAAGTTTAAATTATATTTATGAATTTTTATGTTTATAATTGTTATATTATAATTTTTTAAATTTAATTATCATATATATATATATATATAAAAATATATACTCCCTTTGTCCCATATTATAAGAGAAAAAAATCACACTTATTAAGAAAACTAAAACACAGTAGTTTGTAACATAGTTTTTTGTGTTATCTTTGAAATAAATTTTATAGGAAGATGTAAAAACAATTTTCATTGGTTGTTGGTTATTGAGAAAATGAAAGAGAAAACAAATTAAATGCACTTTGCATTTAATTTTCCTTTGGAAAAGATAAAAGTTATTCTTTTTTGCTTATAATTTGGGACAAAGAAAATGAGTTTTTTTTCTTATAATTTCGAACGGAGGGAGTATAAATTTAACAAAATACCACCGACCGTTTTACTTTAATGCAAAGTTTGACCATAAATACCATTAATGTATTTTGACCATAAAATATTTTAAAAAAATGATGCAAGTGGGAACTGATTTAATGCCCATAAATAATATGAATGTATTTTGATAAATGTATATATTGTTAGGCACTCTTTAAGGATTTCAAAAAAATAAATTATTTTATAAAAAAGTTAAATATTTTGAAAAATGTATATATTGTTAGGCATTCATGATAACTTACTATTTAAAAGTCTTAACTAGTGCCCCAGGGTCACCGGTTACCTTTTCTCATTAATTAATAATTGAGACAAGTATAAAATATTAATAAAAAATATTTTAAAATAAAATATAGATTTTTTACAACAAAATAAAATCTAGATATAAGACTTAAGTAAAATGAAAGTGACAACTATGGTGGAAAAGTAAACACAACTGATAGAAGAAAGAAGAAAAATGTTAACCAGTGCCCTAATTAATATGGAAATTATGCATTGAAAATTGATGAAAATTGAATTGTTTAACTTTATGAAAGTCAAAAAGTTATTGTTTTTAATGAAAACTTTATATTTTTGACATCGTTAACCATTGCCCTTAGGGCACTGGTTAACAAAACCCAAGAAAGAAAGAACAAATAAAATAAAAAGTTAAAAAAGAGCCTAACTTATTTACACGTAACAGGTTCATAACACGTGTAGGTAATGTCATTGGGTTTGTGAGCGCATGTTTTTTTATTAGGGAAATGTTAACAAGTGTCCGGGTACTTGTTAAGTAATTATATAAGAAAATATTGTCTTGGAAATTGTGTATTCTATATTTTGAAAGTTAAAAAAATAGTATTTTTAAAGCAAAATTTGATTTTTCTTTCTACTTTTAACTCATTGACTAGTGCATCTGAGGCACCAGTTAACAAACCTTTTTTATTATAGTTAAAATAAAATAACTAGACTCTAACATGTGCAATACATGGGTTTTGTAGAGTTTATTATATAACTATAGAATTGACTATATTATATAAGAAACCGCAAATAATTAAAGAAAAAAAACTACTACCAGAAAATAAATCGTTTAGGTAATAGTGATTTTGATACTGTATATCTATTTTGGAAGTAACAATATTTCAATAAAAATAGGAGCGACCTAATGGTGAAAGTTATTATAAAGTATTATCATAAGGTAGTAGGTTTGATTCCCTGCAAACTTTTTTTTTTCCATAAAAATTTAATTAAACCTGCCAATAAAGTCGGGATTAGGGTTAAGACAAACTTATTAACGTTTAGTATAATAAATATAAAGAATTTGGAAGCAACAATATTACAACAAAAATAGGAGTGACCTAGTGGTGAAATTTAATATCATAAGGTAGTTGGTTCGATTCCTTGCACATTTTTTTTTTCTTTTCATAAAAATTTAGAGTTAGGGCAGACTTATTAACATTTAGTATAACAAAGATAAAATACATTTTTCACTCAATAAAATAATTATTTTTAATTTTTGAGCAAAAAAAATAATTATTTTTATTATTAATAGAACACGTAATTACTTGACAAACAAAAATAGAATACTTAATTATTATTTTTGTACTATAAATAAATAACAATATTGACGCTTGTACCATAAGTTCTATCAACCGATGTCCAACACCTAATTTTAATGACGAAAATCTTCACTCACACATAATGAAGAAATTTTAGGTATGGAGTTGAAAGAGAATCGAAAGTACCCCAAATTGAAAAACACATGATTTAACTTCTCTGTTCTGAATTCGTAAGTTTTTCTTCCTTCTATCTCTTCCTGTATATTTATTTTACTTTTTTTTTTCTTCTTTAGGCCTTTTCATAAAATTCCAGTCATATAAAATGGCATGGAAATGGCTTGTGATATTCATAACAATGCAAATTATAGTTGTTTTTCTTTTTTGATGTGATGTTTCATCTTTGAATTTGGGTATGCATGTCACAGTAGTTTGATCAAATTTTGTTTGACCGATTGATGCTTAACAATTTTTCTTTATTAAACTCTTATTATTGGTCGCGTGTTAGTATTTAATTTTGAAAAATATAGTTTTTTTCGGACGTAAACCACATATCCTCTGTTTGTAACAATGACTTGTGGGACTTAAACAGATGACAAATTGTCTAAGAGTTTTAATGTTACTGCATGTGTAAGGTTGTATTCGAATCTGTGACTAGAAAAGACCCGAAAAATATAAAGTTTTGGGATAGTGTATTTTGTTTCTTATTGTTGTTTTGATCTTGGTTATTGTTCATAATGAGCTAGTATCGTTTCTTAGATTCTTAACAATTTCTATGATCTATGTGTGAATGTTATATGTCCGAAGAATGTGTGTGTGTCTGCGTGAGAATTTTCATCCTTATAGTTGTTAAATATATTTAATTAATGAATTTTTTTTAACTATCTTTGTTGATGGCTGTTTTCCAAAATAATACGATCTCAATGAAGCAGAATAGTAGAAGGTTATGTCGAGAAAGTCAGGTGAAATTCTAGACGATCCCAAAGAAAGGGAGAAACAGAAGAATCTTGAAAATCATGCAGGTGACCCGAGTTTACTTATTTCTCAGCTTGATCGTGATGCATCACTCCATTGTCTCGTTCGATTGTCAAGGTCTGATTATGGCTCAATCGCTGCATTAAACCGAAGTTTTCGAACACTTATTAAGACTGGAGAATTATATCAACTTAGGCGAAAAATGGGCATAATGGAACATTGGATTTACTTTTCTTGTGATGTCCTTAAATGGGAGGCATATGATCCAATTCGTGATCGGTTGATGAAATTGCCTAAAATGAGTTCCAATATATGTTTTATGCTTTCAGACAAGGAGTCGCTAGCTGTTGGTACAGAGCTTCTTGTTTTTGGAAGAGAAATAACGGGCCCTGCCATATATAAGTACAACATTCTGACAAATTCATGGTTGAAGGGAATGAAAATGAATATTCCTAGATGCTTGTTTGGTTCCGCCAGCCTTGGAGGAATTGCAATTTTAGCCGGTGGTTGTGATCAACATGGCAACATACTGAGCTCTTCAGAGCTTTATAATTCAGATACTGGAACATGGGAGGTTCTTCCAGACATGAACACACCAAGGAGAATGTGTTCAGCTGTGTTTATGGATGGAAAATTCTACGTTCTCGGTGGAGTTGGAGTTGACAAAACAACACAACTAACTTGTGGTGAGGAGTTTGATCTCAATACACGAAAATGGTGCAAAATACCTAACATGTGTCCACCGCGTAATAGAGGAGATGGTGTGAATGACACATCGGTCGGTGGGGAGGCACCTCCTTTAATTGCTGCTGTAAAAAATGTATTGTATGCTGCTGATTATTCACAACAAGAAGTAAAAAGATACGTTAAAGACAAAAACTCATGGGTCACCATTGGAAGCCTCCCCGAGAGATTAACCTCGTTAAATGGATGGGGAATGGCCTTTAAATCATGTGGAGATAAACTAGTTGTCATTGGAGGTCCTAGTTTTCATGGTGGAATGGTAACAGAAGTCAATGCTTGGGTAGCAAATGAAGGTGAACCAGAGTGGAAGTTGCTTGCCATTATCCAATCAGGGAGCTTTGTATACAATTGTGCTGTGATGGGTTGTTGAGGTGCTTGTTTCTGATTTTTGGATAAAATCAACAATCCTATTTTTTAATGAAATGAAGTTTAACATAAGGGGTAATTTTGTCCTTTCATCTGGGGAAATTTCAGATCCTTTGAAAAGCATGAAAAACTTCAACAATCTTCGTCTTTTTTTTTTCATGGGTCTTTTGGTATATTATATATGCATAGATGAATAATTTGAGATCGCTACATATTTGATTGTAATGTTCACTTATGTAATTTTAATTGAAGCAATGTAGAATCTTTATTGATCTCAATTTAATTTTATTTACTTTCGACTTACTCTTTTAATATTGTCATTTTTTTGGGTTATTATGCTATTGTTACAAAGTTTCAACGAATAACTAATTTCCGTTGGGGATCTTTAGGATACATAAAGTGGGTTCTCATCTCCAAACCAAAAAATTTTACACGCAATATATAGCAACTAAATTCTTAACCAATTGTTTGAGTGTTTCACATTCATTACCACTTAAATCAATTCGTAGTTTCGCTAAAACACAATATGCACCATTTTTAATCTCTGATTCGCCGCCACGCCTTGCCGCCGCCGCAGTTTTTTTGGCGAAGATGATGAAATGTTGCGTTTTATGCTTCTAAGGCATTCAAAACCCTAATATCCTAGGGTGGGCTTTTCGTTTTAATAGAAGTCCATTTACTACACTGTTCCTATTTTTCAAATAGTTAGTGTTTACACCCGTATTTGTTTTTAATTTTTTTTTTCAAGTCGAATATGTTGGAACTCTAATTTATTACTTATTTATGTTCTATAGTGCATTCATTTTGCTTAAGGACTAAATTAGATTAACAACCATTCATTAATGATGTAGGCTTTCATCTTATATTTTCAATCAACTTTGGTTTTAGGTCCATATACGTTTGTTGGAGGCAACACAGGTGTCGGCTATGATGGAACAAAGAAGAAAGATGATGTTCACACTTCATTCAATGTTAGAAAACACCTGTAATTTACCAATATAACCTCGTCGGCAGTTAAATGCCGATGGATATTTTTCATTTTTTTCTAGTGTGTTTCAACAAAAGAAACATCAAATGGATTATTATTCGTCTTTAGATCTTGAATAAACCTAAAGACTTTTTTGTAATTTTTTTGTTAGCTCTCCAACGCGACCAATATTGTAAATTCAATGTAGTGTAGCTATTGCGTTACAAAAGTGCAAATTTCTCCTCATTTAATTCTAAAGTTGATCCCAAACATTCGTAATTAGTTTGGATTCAGTTTGGCTCTGTTAATTATTAATTATATGTACTAAACTTAAAGTACCTATTTAATCAGAAGAGTTGTGCTATTGTGCACGACAAAATCACACACACGACACACACGACTAATTACATGGCACCGTCCTATTTGTTTAAATTTTAACTAAAATAACTTTTAAAAATTGAAATAGCTGTTGGCGAAATGCACATCGTGTGTACTTGACGACAACCATGTGTCGTGCAATATACCGTTTTCCTAATCATAATTTACAACTTTCTAATAATTCTTTGCAAACCCTAGAGTTTTCTCTTTTTCTTCTTCATAGACAACTTAACCCCAAAGCTTAACGACGATGAATACCTAAAATTTAATAACACGGACATTGCAAGTTAAACACTTGAACTAAACTTCACGAACACGTCATCTTTCAAATCATATAACTTTCTATCTCAAACACCAATTCAAAACACACCATAAACATTCCTAATTTGTAAATATAGTCGACCATCTTCTTGACTTCTTCTCACATTTGCAGAAAACGACTCTCTTAATCTCTTTTTGTTTTTCCCATAAAAAAATATATTGGTAGATGAGTGGCATGATTCACACCAAACACTTGAATCCCAAGGAAATGAAAGTGACTCTTGGGAATAAGATGGGTCAAGTATAAGGTAGGACTAGGAGCACTATATAAACCTCTACATAAGCATATCGTGGATTATTTCACAAACACAAGAAGTAGAGTTTTGATTGGCAAATCCAAGATTATCATCCAAAACACAAGGAGAAGAAAGGAAAAGAAAAAAGATAATAAATTAAATAAAATTAAATATATAAAACTCAACGAAACAAAATGGCAGAGCGTGTGTTACTCACTCCTTCACTTTCTTCACCAACCACAATGGCTACAATCACCGGCGCCGCCGCCGCACGCATGATTCCCTCCGCCACCAGAGCCACCGTCTCACTCTCAACTTCCCGTTCGTTCTTCTCATTTTCATCGCCATCTTCTTCCAGTTCCGTTTCCTCGCTCAATTGCTTGCGTTCTTCTCCTCGCATTTCTCACATCTTTCTCAATCAGGTTTCGTTTCGTTTCGCTATTTCTCGTTCATTATATTTTTGAGTTCGTTTGTGTTAATTGCGTTTGCGATTTTTCAGCGAAGAGGAGAAGTTCGTGTTTCGAGTGGACGATTCGGAACAGTTGCGTTTGCGTCTGATCCTGATCAGTTGAAAAGCGCTAGAGAAGATATCAAGGAGCTTCTTAGGACTAAGTTCTGTCATCCTCTTTTGGTAATTTTCAGTGATTTTTTCTTGGATTTTGTTTAATTTTTTATGATTTTTCTGTGCATTGCATTTGATTTAGCGTTTTCTTTGTCTGGAATTTTATGGAGATTGAACAGCTTTATAACAGCTTATTTGCAGCTTATAGCACAAACACTTATCATGATAAGCACTTATGTATAAGTTTGCATTATCTATTTTTATAGCAGAACATAAAATAACGTTAAATTGTTTTTGAACATGCTATAAGTTGTTTTTATAAGCTATATTGGAGAACTTATGAAAATAAGTTGAAAAAAGCTTATGAAAACAGTCATAAGCCGTTTTCATAAGTTCTCGTAAACAGTCTCACAAAACTTATGCCAGTAGATAAGCTCAAACAAGCCAATCCAAACACACCCTAATACTCTTGATATCCAAGGTGAAAATAAGTTAAGAGTATATTTGGTTTCATTTTTGGAGCTGTCAATTTATTTTAGAGACGTAGAATCAATTTAACAATGTTTGGTTGTTTTTCGGCAGGATTGATTTTGCCTGAATTAATTCTAACTGGAAGCTAGGGTCTCTAGTTTTTGTTTCTAAACTTGATTTTTACTCTTAACTTATATTGTTCAACTCAGATTTACAAATATGTATCCAAACATAAACCACTTTCATTTAACTCACTTTCAACTAAAATCAATTCATTCCGAATCAATTTTTGTCATCGGCATTGCAAAACCAAACACAAATTAAGTAACTAAGTTCTTTGGTCAGTGACTCATTATTAGGGGCTTGCATTCTCTATTGTTTTATATTCTTGTTTTTTTAGTAACTTTCTTCAAATTGATATGTGAAGTCACATATATATTTTTCAATGTTATGGTTCTTATTTCAAGATTAGGAGTTTGTTTCTATAATTCTTTTGTTGTGTTTCCGGTTTTAGTGTTCCATTAACAGTGTCTTTGCTGGTCGTTGTTTGATGATTGATGCAAAAATGTTTACGATACACTATAAATTGTCGGGCGATTCTCTCATACAAAGACTAGTGCAAAGCACTTGTGCAACATATGTATGCAGAGTTCTGATTATACGTCTACTATATCTTTCTACTTAAAACTCACTTAAAAAGAGAAAACAAACTAAATCATCAGCTAATTGGCCAACTTGATATTGTGGCAAGGAATAGAATCTCTGTAGCACGGACACCTCTGATCAAAGGCGTGCCAGTGTCCGAAACCGACACATGTGATTACATTAAATTAATTAATTATTTTCAAATTAACAAAGGTGTCGACTTGTCGGTGTCAGTGTCGATGCTTCAAAGAATAGAGTACTCTTTGCATCACATTTACCATAAGAGATTTATAGCTTTACAATGACAAAATGATTCGAAGGTGATGAATAAACTTTGCAGCGACTAAAATGATTGAGTCAGCCTAGTTATCAAACTCTGAGTTGATGAGATATACCAGCCACATATAGATGGAACTTTGTCATATGATTTGTAGCATAGGTGTGAACTCTTTTTTCTTTTCATTGTGACGGTTCACACATACTTTTATGTGACAGATTCGTTTGGGATGGCATGATGCTGGTACTTATAATAAGAATATTGAGGAGTGGCCACAGAGAGGTGGAGCCAATGGTAGCTTAAGATTTGAAGTTGAGTTGAAACATGGAGCCAATGCCGGTATGTATTCATTAACCGCCAATTATATCTGAATGTTGCTCGTGGTAATTATTCCTATGAGCTGCAATTTCAGGCCTTGTAAATGCATTGAAACTTCTCCAGCCAATCAAAGACAAATATTCAGGCGTGACATATGCAGACTTATTTCAGTTAGCTAGTGCTACAGCTGTGGAGGTTGCCTAAGTGCTACTTTGACTTCAAGATTGATTGTTGTCTATTTGAAATAATTAAATGATACTGACCATTTTCTTTGAATCTTCAGGAAGCTGGAGGCCCAAAAATTCCCATGAAGTATGGAAGAGTAGACGTCACTGGACCTGAACAATGCCCTGAAGAAGGGAGACTTCCTGGTAAAACCCATATATCTCATTGGAGTAATATTGTGATTTAAACTTTCTTCTTTGCCTCTGTAGGATTCTAGGACATGGATTGGATAAGCTACTGTTAATTGGGGAATATGAAACAGAGAGACAATAAGTTTTTTATTAGGCATCTATTAACTAACAGTTGGCCATATAGAAATGGCTGTGGTTGCATATTTTACTACTATCGATACATTCTGTTATATCACGCTTTTATAACTGATGATATGATGTCTTTTTTGGTTTTGGTTCGGTTTTGTATATGATTTTCCAATGTAAACAAACAATTTGGACAAGTTTAATTTGGCCGTTTTTAGATTTCTGGGTTGTTAACACTCAACAGCCCTAGTTACTTCTTTTTTCGGTTGCTAACTACTAATTTTTTTTTTTATGTATTTAGATGCTGGCCCTCCTTCACCTGCTGATCATTTGCGTCAAGTTTTCTACCGAATGGGGTTGAATGACAAGGTAATTCCCTGTGTTTTCCATAAGGATGGGGGTAAGTATTGGACTATAGCTATATGTCTGTGATCTTGACTATCATGTTATTGTATCTGCAGGAAATTGTTGCATTATCTGGTGCGCACACATTGGGGCGGTCTAGACCAGACCGCAGTGGCTGGGGCAAACCTGAGACTAAATACACGGTATACTATCATCCTTTTTACCCTCAAGTTATTAAACATGATTTTGAAAGAGTGCTGAACTATTGCAAAACAACAGTTTAATTTTAATATTTGATATCGAAGAGCTCATGAGCACTAAGAGTCATTAGTTTGAAGCTATAGATGATGGTAAAATAATCATTCGAATGGATGGCTGTTTTATGTTAAATCTTTTTATACTGAATTGGATGATGACCGCTGCTTTTTATAACTCATCTCCTTTATAACACCTTCAAGTCATTTGGTTGAGCATTTAGACTTATCAGATGATATAAAAATATCATATAAGACCAGACGGGATAGGACTAGAAATGACAACATAAGAGAGAGATAGAGAGAGTTGGGGCAGCACTTATAGTAGAAAAGATGGCGGAAAATAGGCTTAGGTGGTTTGCGCATGTAGAGAGAAGACTTGTAAATTCTCTAGTAAGGAGAGTAGATTGGATGGAGGATAGTTAGATCACTAGAGGTAGAGGAAGACCTAGAAAAACTATAAGAGAAATCATTAGGAAAGATTTAAAGATTAATGGGTTGGATCCAAATATTGTTTATGATAGAACATTATGGCATAATTTGATCCCCCACCTAGTGGGATAACTGATAAGGCTTGGTTGTTGTTGTATATAGATATTATCATAGGGTAACTTAGAGTTTCCATAAATATCCTTGTAACTATGTCATACAAGTGTGGTGTGTATTAACTGTATATGAAATATGAATTGAATATACCATTAGGTCCATTATTTAAAGATTATATATATTTTATCTACACCAGTTCATATGTTCCAAAAAGTGACTCACTAGTTCAACTAACGATCTGCGATCGACCAAACCATTACCTTGGCTGAGTCGATGATTGCATTAGTCTGATAACATCTGTCTCTGCTGAGAGGCTTGTGGATACGCTTCACCTTTAGACTTAATAAAAGGTCATCATGATTTTAGTAATCAAGAGTGTTGGTTTGAAAATTACGACAGAGCTTTGAAACGATTACTGGGGCGAGTCACGACCATGTCGCTTTCTTTAAGACGTTTCACGGCACTACCTGAAATGTGCAAGGTAGACTATCAACCGTGCGTCTCCAGGATAAAACAGCCCAGATTCTTTTTCTGTACGATTAAAGGCTGCACTGCCCAGAATCGGTCGAGAATAACACCTCTGAGAATATGGTTTAGAAAACCACTCGAGAAAAAACCAAAGGAGGAAAAGAACGATTCGTCAACACAAATCGCGGGAGAAACCAAAGGAGGAAAAGAACGATTCGTCAACACAAATCGCGGGAGATGAGAAGGGGAGAAAACCAGAGAAGAGCGTTCGATTCTCGGTTTTGGAGTGAAGAATGAGGATCCCGAGCTCTCTATTTATAGAGGGGATTCGATCTCGCCGACCCGGTTCACGACCCGCTCGCGCAAGCCCACGCTCCAGTAACGGTAACCCATGAGGCGGAAACGTGCGGAAGCGTGCCGAAACGTGGATGCGCGTGTGGAGAACGTGGGGAAACGTGGAGGCGTGTGGAAAGCGTGTGCTGGACTCGGTCTTTGCTTGCAGGATTCTCGGAGCAAAAAAAAGAAAAATAATATTTATTTTCTGAGCACCAAAAAAATATTCTTTTACGGCCCAGGCCTAAACCCAAGCCCGGCCGGCGGCGTCGTCGCGCGCGTTATATTTTTTTTGGCATTAGCTCACTCCGTTCATAAAAGTGTGTACCCCAAGGGCACACCCTTGGAGGTGATATCCCACATATATAAACACTACTAGAGTGTGTGATCTACCCAATGTGGGACATAGAATTTTCAATTCACACTTAACACTAGTTTCTCCACTTGTGTTTACATTTCAAACTTCACAAACTCACTAGTAAACTCACTAGTGTTCCAACAATCCCCCACTTGAATTCAAAATTGGTTTTTAAGATTACGTTTTAAACGTTTCCTAAAGATTGCTAGTAAGCAAAGGTGTGTTTAACACTTGAACCTTTGCATAGTGAGTAGTATTCCGATTAACAAGAGTTGCTTACAGCATTGAACTCTATCTCAGACATAGAACTCACATACAACCTTTTCTTAGGTGTTTTCTAAAAGCCCGTGCGTTTAAGGCCTTGCACGTCTATCCCAGTTTTAACGAATGGTCTAGGAATTCTGCCTCGAAATTCCATAAGAACCGGCCTCAGTTCTACATACGTATAGGTGAGTCTATCAGAAGTACTCCTGTAGCTATGTACTCCACTCCATAAGGAGTATAAATCTCATTAAGAGTTTCTATTATCTCAACCTTCTGTCACTGCAGGATCATGCATTCTCATAGCATGTTGTATCACTTGTGACTTGTTGTTACCCATTGAACCTAGTTCTTGGGATCTCCAGTCATTTAGGTCGGGTTGCCATCACTTATGATCAATAGACATTAGTTAGTCCCATCCTGATGGATGTATTTGCGACTTTCTCTCTGTTTAGTCCTTTCGTCAAAGGATCAGCTAAGTTTTCATTTGTTCGTACGAAATCTACTCTTACCGTTCCATTTGAAAGATATCCTCTTATCGTGCTGTGTTTTCGTCTTATCTGTCGTCTCTTACCATTGTAGTAACGATTCTCAATCTTTGCGATAGCCGCGGTACTATCACAATGAATCAACACAGCAGGTAACGGTCTCTCCCATAAAGGGATTTCAGATAGCAAGCATCTTAGCCAACTTGCTTCTTCACTAGCAGCAACTAGTGCTATCATCTCAGATTCCATTGTGGATTGAGCCAGAATGGTCTGTTTCTTGGATTTCCAAGAAACAGCTCCTCCAGCAATGGTAAATATATACCCACTGGTTGCTTTGGAATCATCTGATAAGGTGTTCCAATTTGCGTCACTATATCCTTCAAACACTGCAGGATACCTCTGATAATGCAGTCCTAGGGTCATGGTCTTCTTCAAGTATCTCATGACTCTTTCGATAGCTTGCCAATGCTCCATGCTTGGCCTGCTAGTAAACTTGCATAGTAATCCCACGGCGTAGCCGATGTCGGGTCTAGTACAATCAGTGGCATATCTGAGACTGCCAATGATGCTCGCATATTCAGATTGTCTTACACTGTCTCCAGTGTTCTTAAATAGCTTCACACTTGGGTCACAAGGTGTGCTTGCAGGTTTACAATCGAAGTAATTATATTTCCTTTCCTTAAGATCTTCTCAACGTAGTGAGATTGATTCAAGGAGATTCCATTATCAGTTCTAGTAATCTTGATTCCAAGAATTACATCTGCTTCACCTAGATCTTTCATATCAAAGTGGTTGCACAACAAAGTTTTCACTTCTTTAATGACGTTGAGGTTCGAACCAAATATGAGTAAGTCGTCTACGTATAGACATATGATCGTGCAAGTGTTATTTCCGTATTTGTAATAAATACACTTGTCGCTTTCATTCACTTTATACTCATTCTCAATCATTAGGTTGTCGAATTTCTCATGCCATTGTTTCGGTGCTTGTTTTAAACCATACAGAGATTTGTCCAACTTACAAACTTTGTTTTCCTGTCCATGGACTACAAAACCTTCTGGTTGATCCATGTAGATTTCTTCTTCTAATTCACCGTTTAAAAAAGCAGTTTTTACGTCCATTTGGTGTACTATCAAATTGTGGATGGCCGCCAAAGAGATTAGTACCCTAATGGACGTGATTCTAGTAACAGGTGAATAAGTATCAAAGAAATCTACATTTTCTCTTTGTCTAAAACCTTTGGCTACAAGGCGTGCCTTGTATTTGTCGATTGACCCGTCAGGTTTTAGTTTCTTTTTCAGAATCCACTTACACCCTATTGTCTTGCTTCCAGGAGGCAAGTCAGTTAGGTGCCAGGTTTCGTTGGACATTAGAGAATTCATTTCATCATTTATAGCTTCTTGCCATAAGTCAGCGTCAATTGAAGACAAAGCTTCCTTGATGCTTGATGGATCCTCCTCTATTGTATATGCCACATAATCGGAACCATAATCTTTAGCTATTCTTGCTCTCTTACCTCTACGAGGTTCTATAACATCTCTTTCGATGTTTTCGTTGCTTGTTCTGATTTCAGAAGGTTGATCAAGAGTTGAATTAATGGTACCCCCACTATTACCCCCACTGTCTCCTGACTTAAAGGGAAATTTATTTTCAAAGAAGTCAGCATCATTTGATTCTATGATCATTTTAGATTTCAGGTCGTAAAACCTATATGCTTTACTGTTTAAGGCATACCCGATGAATACACATTCATAGGCTCTACTTGCTAGTTTGACTCTTTTGGGGTCTGATTTTCTTACATAGGCAAGGCTGCCCCATGTTCTAAAATAAGACAAGTTTGGTTGTCTTTTCTTCAAAATTTCATAAGGAGAAGTTTTGGGTACTCTGTTTAGCACATAGCAAACAATCAATAAAATTTCTCCCCACCAGTGAGGTGCTGCTCCGGAATTAAGCATGGTTGCAACTACTAATTCGGTAAGCGTTCTATTTTTTCTTTCCGCTTTACCGTTCATTTTTGGAGAATAAGGAGCAGTTGTTTCATGAATAATTCCGAGTTCTTTATAATACTCATTGAATGTATGTGATCCGTATTCAGTACCTCTGTCACTTCTAAAACGCTTAATTCTAATATTGAATTGATTTTCAATTTCTTTTACATACTGTTTAAACATTTCAAGCGCTTCATTTTTATTTCGCATTAAATACACATGTGTGTAATCGGAGCAGTCATCTATAAAAGTGATGAAATATCTTTTTCCATTTCTTGTCAAGTTACCGTCTAATTCGCATAAATCAGAATGAATTAATTCAAAAGGTTCAGTTATTCTGGTTACTGATTTATGAGAACTTTTAGTTATTTTCGCTTGACTGCAATATTGACATTTTCCAAAATCGTTTAAAGATACTTTAGGTATTAAACCTAAACCGCTCATATTTGAAATAATTCTTTTATTAACATGACAGAGTCTAGAATGCCAAATATTAAAATCACACAACATATAAGCAGAAGAAGAAATTTTATTAATATCAATGTTTAACTTAAACATGCCATCAGTGGCGTACCCTTTCCCAACAAAAATACCATTCTTAGTGATGGTGTACAAATCAGCCCCAATGCTTTGGACAAACCCAGCCTTATTCAAAAGAAAACCTGAAACTAAGTTCTTCCTAATCTTAGGAGTGTGTAACACATCCTTCAGTATCAGAGTCTTTCCAGAGGTGAATTTCAGCTCTATATCTCCGATTCCAGCAACATCAGTGGAGTGAGAGTCTCCTAGCAACACCTTCTGATCATCACAAGCAATATATGTTTTAAACATATCTCTGTCATAGCAGACATGGCGAGAAGCACCAGTGTCCACCCACCAGCCATCAGAACCTGCAATCATGTTAATCTCAGTAATCATAGCCACGTAGGGCTCATCAGGTGCAGCAGCAATAGCCAAGTTAGCCTGTGCAGGTCGGTTGTTTTTGTTTCTGCACTTGCGTGCCATATGACCTGCCATCCCGCAGTTGTAACAATTGAAAGGAGGGGCACCGTCATTCTTAGGTGGCTGATGAATCTGGGGTCTTGGATTGTTCCCACTTATTCCTGTTGGAATTCTTATTCATAGGGCGGTTCTGATTCTTAAATTGTTTGCCAGTAGGCTTCAGAACAGCACCTACAAATTTCTTTTTAGTGTTGTTGTTAGAAACAGCATACACTTCTTCATTCTGGTCCTGCTTTCTCGCTTCTTCAATACGAAGACGAGTAATCAGACTTTCAAGAGAGAACTCCTTAGTTTTGTGTCTAAGTTGACTCTTGAAGTCCTTCCAAGCAGGAGGCAGCTTATCAATAATCACAGCAATTTGAAATTGTTCGGGGAGTTGCATCCCTTCAGCTATGATCTCGTGAGCAATTTGTTGCAGCTCATGTGATTGTGCCTCGACGGGCTTATCATCACTCATTTTGAAATTCAGATAGCGGCTCACCGCATATTTCCTAACACCAGCCTCTTCAGTGTCATATTTTTTCTGTAGTGCCTCCCATAATTGTTTGGCAGTATCACAAAGTCTATAGTAATCATACAGAGGGTCTGTGAGTCGATTAAGAATGTAATTCTTACAGAGGTAGTCAGTTTCTTTCCACAGAGCAATGTCTATGGACAGCTGTTTATCAGTTACAGCTTTCTCAGCAGAAGAAGCAGGGTCAACTGTTTTATCCTTGTCATTCGCTCCAGCAGGAGTCGAACTCGTAGGTGCCACAAGCAAGGGTTCGTTCAAAACGTAGGCAACCTTTTTAGTGGTTAAGAAAAACAGCATTTTTTGTTGCCAACGTTTGAAGTGGCTGCCTGAGAATAGAAACGGTTTATTAAAATCATCAGCAGCAGTAATTTTTTCAGAACTCATCGTATCGTATTTGAAACGTCTTAAAATTGTTGGTTTGAAAATTACGACAGAGCTTTGAAACGATTACTGAGGCGAGTCACGACCAGGTCACTTTATTTAAGACGTTTCACGGCACTACCTGAAATGTGCAAGGTAGACTATCAACCGTGCGTCTCCAGGATAAAACAGTCCAGATTCTTTTTCTGTACGATTAAAGGCTGCACTGCCCAGAATCGGTCGAGAATAACACCTCTGAGAATATGGTTTAGAAAACCACTCGAGAAAAAACCAAAGGAGGAAAAGAACGATTCGTCAACACAAATCGCGGGAGATGAGAAGGGGAGAAAACCAGAGAAGAGCGTTCGATTCTCGGTTTTGGAGTGAAGAATGAGGATCCCGAACTCTATTTATAGAGGGGATTCGACCTCGCCGACCCGGTTCACAACCCGCTCGCGCAAGCCTACGCTCCAGTAACGGTAACCCACGAGGCGGAAGCGTGCCGAAACGTGGATGCGCGTGTGGGGAAACGTGGAGGCGTGTGGAAAGCGTGTGCTGGACTCGGTCTTTGCTTGCAGGATTCTCGGAGCAAAAAAAAGAAAAATAATATTTATTTTCTGAGCACCAAAAAAATATTCTTTTACGGCTCAGGCCCAAACCCGTCGTCGTCGCGTGCGTTATATTTTTTTTGGCATTAGCTCACTTCGTTCACAAAAGTGTGTACCCCAAGGGCACACCCTTAGAGGTGATATCCCACATATATAAACACTACTAGAGTGTGATCTATCCAATGTGGGACATAGAATTTTCAATTCACACTTAACACTAGTTTCTCCACTTGTGTTTACATTTCAAACTTCACAAACTCACTAGTAAACTCACTAGTGTTCCAACAATCCCCCACTTGAATTCAAAATTGGTTTTTAAGATTACGTTTTAAACGTTTCCTAAAGATTGCTAGTAAGCAAAGGTGTGTTTAACACTTGAACCTTTGCATAGTGAGTAGTATTCCGATTAACAAGAGTTGCTTACAACATTGAACTCTATCTTAGACATAGAACTCACACACAACCTTTTCTTAGGTGTTTTCTAAAAGCCCGTGCGTTTATGGATTCACTTTGAAGTAAAAACTTACAATTTCACAGGACACTGCAAGTACATGTTCCTTCTGTCTCAGTAATAAGTGTCTCATTTACAATATTTCTATCTCAAATTAATTGTCACTTTAGAATACGAATCAAAACATTAATTATTATTTCCACTAGTATACTACCCTTATTTATTGTATATCAACCCGCCTAAGTACTCGACTAACTACAATTAATAAGAGAGTTTTAGTAAATGAAATTAATTGTATCATTGAAATTGACACAACTAATCATATTTTTCAAGAATTGCACACAACTCAAATGAGAAACTTATAATGAGATGGAGGGAGTATTACTTTATGATTGAAATCACCATCATCAAGAAATCATCATCATCAATGCAACATCTCTGGTCTGATTTTTCCTACTGCATCATTGCTCCATAATCAAAATGTATCTTGATTAGATATTTGTTGAGAAGTCCAACATTGAATGAGATATGACATGAAGATGTGTTTATAATTGGTGTGCAGTCCTCGCAAGCTGGTTTTGTATGGTTGAGTCCTACTCAACTCAAATTTTAATTCGGTATCAGAGCCTTCCTAACAACCGTTGGACCACCCACTATCGAGCCACCCGGGACACGCTCCAGATGTCAAGTCCTCCTGGGCGTGGGGAAGTGTGCAGAAAGTCCCACATTCAATGAGATATTACCTGAAAATGTGTTTATAAGTGGTACTCCTAATTTTAGAAGCCGATTTTTTAGGGTTGAGTTAGACTCGAGCCAAATTTCCAGAGATATGAATACAATGAGTGTTTGTTGTTAATCCGTTTGCGTAGACCTTCCATGTCTTACTTCAGTTTACTTTTAAGAAATGTAAACCTAAATCTTTGCTACAATTGTTTCTTTCTGTCTTTAATAGTTCTTATGCCAACTATATATAATCTTAAGTATACAGACCTGTCAAGTTGTGTATCTTCAGAGCTAGTTTACATGATGATCAAATAGTTTTTGAATGGAATGATATCTGAAACCAATAAAACAATATAAGATTCATGTGTATTTCTATTTCTACAGAAAGATGGGCCAGGAGCACCTGGGGGACAATCCTGGACTGCACAATGGTTAAAGTTTGACAACTCTTACTTCAAGGTCAGATATTTTTAATTTATTTTTTGATCATTTTGTTCGGAGGGTAGGGGGTGATTGTATAACAGTATAGGAAGAAGGGAAGAGGAGAGGGGAGTATGCATAGTCTACCTTTTCTTTTTGTAATTATTGTTACATACAGGACATCAAAGAAAAAAAGGATGAAGATCTATTGGTATTGCCAACTGATGCTGCTCTTTTTGACGATCCTTCCTTCAAGGTAAAATTGCTGAATTTTTTTCCCATGTCCATTTTAGTTCAACATAAAATTAAACTGTGATATATACCCATAAAATTATTTGTGAAATATGCAGGTATATGCTGAGAAATATGCTGTAGATCAGGAAGCATTCTTTAAAGATTATGCTGAAGCACATGCCAAACTCAGCAACCTTGGAGCAAAGTTTGAACCTGCAGAGGTCTGTTCACGCTGAGTTACTGTTTTGTGCATTTTGTGATGGGTGTGCTTATCATGTGACTACTGACCTAGATATATCTTCTTTCATACAAAATTTGTTACCTTTTCTTTTTCATGTCTGCATACGTATTTGATTTGAGTTCAAATAACAAGACAGTTGACCAAATGACCTATTAAAGTTTTCTTTGTTATCTGTTTTTCAGGGCATTGTGGTAGATGGTTCTCCAAATGTAGTGGGAGAGAAGTTTGTAGCAGCCAAGTACTCCTCTGGAAAGGTTTTAAGCTTGCACAATTTATTAAATTTTACTATTCATTTTCTTGATGCTTGTCGGAAATTTATTATATATAATTTAATGAAAGGTTTGCATAGAATATATATTTTGCATATTGTTCATTGTTTCTCTATTCCTGGTTTGATGCAGGAGTAAAAACAAGTGTGTTGTTTTCTTGTGAAGTGTCTTTAATAATACAAGAAGAAGCTATTTTCAAATCGTGGGATTATTATCACATGTAATTTTGGAAATCTTAAAATGAAGAAGAAAGGAATAAAATTCAATAGTGTGCCTATTTGAATTGCAGAAAGAGCTGTCTGATGCTATGAGGAAGAAGATACGTGCTGAATATGAGGCGGTTGGCGGAAGCCCAGATAAGGCTCTAAAGTCGAACTATTTCCTAAACATCATAATTGTTATTGCTGCTTTGGCTATTTTGACATATCTGTTTGGAAACTAATTGGATTTTGTCTTACTGAAATTCGCTACAAGCGAATTGGCATTTGTGCACTTGTTAATTTTTTCCTTCGGCATTTGCGTATTAATGCATTGATAAATCATATAATCATATTCTGTAAAAAAACTTATAATCATATTATAAAGATAACTAACTACTAAAAAAAAAAAAAAAACTCAGCTACTGGAGAGTTAAAACAAAACATGTCCTGTACGGGTTTTCTGGTAAAACAATGTGATAGAGCCAGAGGACTGAAGGCCAGTGGATTGGTGCCTTATAGGTTGACCATTTGTTTACAAATGATCCTTTTATGGGTACATCAATTTTCCAATTCTTCGTTTTCTTATCATGCCTTTTTCCTTAATGCAAAGAAAAAAACGATAAAGAGGAAAAGTAGAATTGGAAACATTTCAAATGTAGGTTTATGAAATTTGAGATAATTCTGATTTTAAATTGGATGTTCACTTCACACAATCACACACTAAGAACATTCTTAATGTGGTTTAATGTACATTTGATAAAACTGATTTTGAATTAACTAGATTTTTTTTTTATAATTAAAATGTGATTTCTCTTTGGATATTTTTACTTTGAAAGCAAGTTTAATATTTAACATAAATGCATGCGTTGTGATCTCAAGAGAAAAATGACATTTCTATTACCTGTTAAATTGAGATTTGGATATAAACTCAGTTTTACTTACTAACGAAACATCTGTATTTTGCCAAAATCACGATTGGTATGATGTTAACTCAAATTAATACTTTTCATTAAGTCAAGCACACATTTAGCAATTGACGAAAGTATGGTTGTGCAAAGTATGAAACTTGGGTGTCGTTTCCCCTGTTGGTAAAAAATGTGCTCTATGTGATGTCATTCTGATTTGGAAATTAGTTCGTAGTTTTTTTCTAAAGCACTACTCGCTTTCATAGGCTCCTTAGGAGGTTGAGCGAATGGGAAGGAGTGTATCCTATCCTATTACCTTGAAGTTTGAATTCAACTTCATTCTGTCTTACCACCCTCGATATATCTTACACTTAATTTTTTTGCTTTCTATTTTCAATTTTGCATATACTGTTTTTTTTTTAAGAAATTTTTGCATATACTGTTCTTTTCTGCTAATGATTTTTTTTCTTCGTATATACACTTTAAAGTAATTTGCTTAATCATATTTTTCTATTTTTTAAATGCAACTCTTTCAAAATAAGTTATCGTGTCAGTAATTTTTTAAATAAAAAAACACACTTGTACTTCTACGAACACAGATATAAAACTAAATAACTAAAACATTAATGAAAATATATTCAATAATTATATCTAATAATATATTATAGATTGCCCGTGACAGATTATGAATTAAGTGTTAGATGAAATTATAATCTCTTCGTCTTTTATGTTTTCTTTTAGTCTTTCTTATGGTGAAGATTGTCAAGTTCGATCTTCCTCATAATTAAATTTAGGCTTAATAGCAGTTTTACCCCCTTAATTTTTTTAAAGTTGCGATTTTAGAGGACAGTTTTGCGGTTTCTTTTCCTCGTAATATGTCTTTTTCATACCAATTTATTTATATTTTTTAGTCGGTCTTGCTAACCGGTGCCCTAAGTGCAATGATTAAGGAATTTAGAAGTAGAAGTTTTATCTCAGAAATGTAAGATGTTACATTTGACCAAGTAATGATTATACTATTTTTTATTAAAAATTTATTTGTTTTAGTTGCTTAACTAATGCCCTTAGGACATTAAGGACATTAGTTAACATTCTCCTTTTTTAATTTATGTGAAATTGTCAAAACGACATATAAGTTGGGATCAAAGAAATATATTTGATAGTCAAAAAATAAATAAATATATTTGAATGCAAACGGTATGATTAATAGGCATATATATATATATATATATATGTGTGTGTGTGTGTATTTTCTGTATGCAAAATGATAAATATGATATATGAACCAAGCAATGCTTAATGTTGAAAAATGTGGTTAATCGTGTTCAAAGGATGATTAATGAGTTGCGTTAGATGTATTTTTTTATTCATTATTTATTGTATCTAATTAACCACACATTTAAACTGGATTAACTATTTATTTTCATTATTAATCAAGATTTTGTCAAACAAATAGTGTGGCCAACATAGGAAACTGACCCGTGTGGGTTTGTGGACTGTGTGATGCAAATTGAATTCATTTGCATCCAGGGCCGATCAGTTTGTATTATATATTCAATTTATGTACAAGCAAGACAAGTTTGATGTTAGAGTTGTGAATCGTGTTCATTGGTTATTCTAATCGTGTGAATGATTACAAGTTATGGAAGATGAAACTTGGAGGAGGATCAAAGTTCATTATAAACAAAGATGTTTTTTATGAGACCAACCTGGGTATTACAAACTTAAAAGCAGGGGCGAATAAAATTCAATTTGACATGGTCCTTCCACTAGTGAGACAAGATAAAGGATGAGACTTCTCCGTCAAGTTCAAGTAGAAGACAACCAACAATGACTATTCACTATCAATTGGCTAGAGATAGGGAGAGGAGGGATATTATTGTACCTATGAAATATGATTATACAAATATAATTTGTTATGCTCTAAATGTCGTTGAAGAGTTGTAACACTCGTAACTGAAGAACTTTTTTTTGAAGAAGATAACCGAAGAACTTTAATGATGAATGTAAGAGTAACGAGAACAAAAAATGGTTAAGTAAAATGAACAGGGAAATGTATTCGTTGTAGAAGAATTAAACTTGGAAGCTTGTGGATCTACCTAAGAAACAAATGGTAGTTGGATGCAATTGAATCTTCAAGAAGAAAAAAAGTATCGTAATGATTGAAGAACCAAGTTACAAAGTTAGACTTGTAACAAAGAGTTTTACTCAACTTGAGGGAATTAATTACTATAAGTTTTTTCAATCGGTGGTAAAATATTGGTCCATAAAGGTACTTATGACGATTGTTAATCAACACAATCATGAGTTGAAATAAATGGACGTGAAGACCGTTTTCTGACAGAAAGATCTTGAAGAGGCAATATATAATAAGCAATCAAGGCTTTTGTAGTGGAAAAACTTAAGATGTGTCTTTTGAAAAAAATTCTTTGTATGATTTGTAACAAAGCCCAAGGCAATGATGTCGTTGGTTTGACGAGTTTCTTCTAAAGACCGTTTTTTTTAGAAGTGAATATGACAAATGTGTTTACATGTTGAAGATAGATGGGAAAGTCATTCTCTAGTTACTTATATACGTGAATGACAAATTCGAGTCAAGTGAAATGGTAAACTTTGAATTGGGTGTTGAGATACATGAATATGTAATTGAAAGGAGGTTTGAAATACACAATAACAACTCAAAGGAAAGACGCTTTGAAGGAATGTGTAAATGTATACTATGTTGGAAATATAGACGCTAGAAAATCCTTGTCCACTTTTTTGTAGACATTGTTTAAACGACTATTAATTGAAAGACAAATCAATAATCCGTTGTGACATTATCTACAACTTAAAGAGGGTAAGTAGCTCTTGTTGAATGGGTGAAAGAAGCTATGTAGTTTGAATAATATGTTTGGGGAGCTAACAATTACTCAAGGATGTGTGAAGATACACTGTAATAGTCAAAGTCTCGTTTATTTGGAAAATCATCAAATGTATTATGAAAGGACAAAACATATTGGCATTTGTTTACATTTCATTAGAGATAAGGTTGATTCTAAGGAAATTGTAGTTGAACAAATTGCATTGAAATACAATTTGATGGATGTGGTCATCAAGTCATTACCTAAATCAAGGTTCAATCATTGCTTGAACTTGACCAATTTTGTTGAAGCTTAGTTCAAGGATGGAGAGAGAAGTAAAGTGGTTGACGTGAAACTGACATCATCATTGTTTTGAAGTCAATGTGGAAATTATGGTGAAATATTGACTTGAAAATGTGAGCAGTTTAATCTATTTATAAATTGTTTATAAATAAAGTTTTTCTACATCATTGTTTGAGATCACAAAAAGAGAAAACTTTTAGGAAAATGCAAGAGATAATAGTTGAGAGCCTTTGGGTAAGAAATTAGGGCTGAGAACATATTTTAAACACCTTGAATAGAGGGATTTCATACAAAGAAGGATTCAAGTTTTCTCCTTTGTCTTCTTAAAGATCTTCATGTGGATTGAGAGAAGGAACACAAGCGTAGAAATTAGAGTTTACTATTAAAGAATATATACTTTTTTTAACTCCTCCGTATCTCTTGTAAAGACTCATTGATAATGGATTAGAGAGTTGTTTGTATGCTTTCTCCTCCCTCATATGTAAGTCAATTTGGGCAAAGCCAGGTAAATAATATTGGTGTGTTTGTCCCTTGTCTTTGTTTTTTGATTTGGTTGTGGACTTGAAATAAACTTAGGTGGCTAGATTTATTCTTAGTCGAATATTGTTTTGACCGATTAGTTGTTGATTGTCATTGTTATTTGCTCCACATATTGTCTGTTTGGTTCGTTTAACACAAGTGAACGAATTCACTAACACCTTGTATTGTTATTTTTATTTTAAAGCACCTCAATATAAAATTTGTTTTAGGTTCTCAACATTGGGTACGCTGTGTTTGGATCTTGCTTTTCTCATCTGAAATTGCAAAGCTACGAAAAATTGGAGTGTGTTTTCCAAAATAGGAACATGTGGGCTCTTGTGTTGACTATAACAACTATCTTAGATGCATCATGTTCTGTAAGCTTTTTGTTCTAGTGAATTATGAAAATTTTCTTTTACCTATATCTTCAGTTTCTTGTTTGTTGGTAAAAAGCTCTTCAGGTTTTTTATTGATGAAAGGAAGTGCAAAGTTCCTTATCCTTCTTCTCCCACTTTTGTTGCACTTACTCAATTATCCTGACGAGCCATCACCACTTGGTTGATCTAAGGTGGAAAATGTACTATATTAATCAATTGAATAATGTACATTCATTGTTCATAAATCATAATGGACTAATTATTTACTATTGAATTTACCTAAACCATACAATGATATATCCTACAGCTACCACACATAATCCCTTCCTCCATAGGTCCAACCCTAACTCTATCAAAATTATTTCAAGATTTTGCTTCCCACTAAATATTTTAAGATCACCAATATAGTTTTTGTTTACTTTCTTTAGAGATTTCTAACAAGACAAAATCATCGCAAAGCAAAAGACTATATATTTTAATTCGGTGAGCAGACCTCACTCACTAGAATAAAATATGATTGTTGTTGTTGTTGTTGTATATTTTAACTACTCTCTTCACTTCAGTTACATTTATAAATAAAAATTTATTTTTAGATTCTTTAAATACTTAATGAACGCGACTCTTAAATGCCTCATTTTCTCTATGAGGAGCTGCACGAGGATTGGGATTCTATTTGCTCGTGGAGTTGTTAACAATGAAGGGAACAGAGTCTTGTGTCAAATTGTAAATAAATTGAATTCCACGAGCATGCCATTTATTTTAATAAAAAGGACAATAGTTTTTGAAACTTTGAAAATTAAATGGTTGGAATTTGGACTTTGTAACAGCGATGTTGATTTCACCAATACATAAATGTCTACGGTCAAGTCTAAAAAAATTGAACGAATGAATTTCATCAAAAAATTGTTTTTTTTAATGAAGACATATTTTAATCCATAAAAAATGTGAAATTAAGTTTTGACCTTAAGTTCCTTAAAAAAATAAAGTTTAGACCTTAAGTAAAAAACTTAACAAATATCACAAATCATAAAAACAGAACACGTTTAATTCCTTCATTAGGGTGTTTTAACTTTTAAGCGTTTAAGTTTTTTAGAGAGTACTTTTGCGAAGGGAAAAAAAAAACGAAAAAAGAAAATAGAGTTCTATAGAGTATTGTTTACCAAATTGATAATTTTAAATCACCATTTGTAGACATTATGTTAAAGATAATACAATTTCTTTAAAAAGACAAAAATTAGATTTTACAAATAAAATATTCATCTATCCTTTCAAACGACGTCTTGGTTTGAATGCGATGTTTGACTATCATGTAAGATCTATAGGGACACGCTAGAATTTAGTTTTTTGTTGTCTCTCTAATCTTTCTTTTTCTTATTTTCTTTTGATAAACATGAGATAGAACGAGTACAATTGGATATATTAAGGGTATTTTTGAATTCTCCGATGATAATGATTGATTTTAAACGAACTGGTTTCACAAATGTTCCGAGTTAAAAGTTAGTTGAATGTGAAATGATTTATGTTTGAATACATATGTATAAAAGTGAGTCGAAAAAACTCATATAAGACCGTTGAACATTTTACTTAGATTTCTTAAAAGAAAAAAAAATACTCCTTAAATAAAAGACTCATTTGAGTCATTTATAATTTTCTCGCATTGCAATTCAATCTATAAAACATTAAGAAATCACATTTTTATACAATGGATAAATTAATCCTTATGTTAGTTTTGTCTCATTATAATAAATGACTTAATTTGTCTCTGTATGAAAATGTCCGAGACTACTTTGAGTAGTAATTTTTTTAGAGTGGTAGGCATTTTGCTTTTATAATTCAAAATCAAACTAGTACCCAACTTCCTCTTTTAGTATATTTTTCCCTTTTTCGAAATAACAAAATCTCCTAATCATTTCAATCATTGTTGAGTGAAAGGAAGAAGAAATGGAACTAATAATGAACAATAATTCTGCCATCAACCTTGCTAAAAATCCATATCTCATGGGAGAAGGGAGCACATAGAAACTAGGTTCCATTTCCTTCTTGACCAAGTAAGTAAAGTGAAGATTGTTGTCACCTATTGCAAAACGGACGAGTATGTTGCAGACATCCTAACAAAGACAAAGCCTTTGAAGATTGAAAAGTTGAAGGAGATGAGCAACATGTTCAACGTTCTTAGCTTAAAGACTTTGATTTAAAGGGATGTGTTGGAGCATATAAATCAAAGTAGTATTAGTTAGTTAAGAAGTTAGTTAAGTAGTTAAATTACTTGTTATGCAAGTCACTGTTTGTGTTGATTGTATTGAGCCTAGTTGAGTGGAATGAGCCTAAATCCATATAGAATGTGCAATGTATAAACAGAGGTCGTACCCATGAATAAAGTAGTTTTATTTTGCAATTCACTTTCTCTCTAAGCCATTTTCCCTATCTGAATGTGTGTGTTACCATAGATCAAAGTCCAATAATGAGGAATAAGGTATAATAAACAAAATAGGAACTTAAATATCAAAACTAACACAGAACAAAAGAAATATATAATTAAATAATGTGATGAATCATTTCTATGTTTTGTTGCCATATACACCATCCGTCTACTATTATAAGCAAAACTTTGTATTTCTAATCCACATACATCATTAATTGAATGAATCTAAAATACAAAGTTTTGCTTATAACAGTGACCAAATAGTATATACGATTGTATTTTAGGGGTGATGGTTAATCTCTTTTGCATAATCAGCTAAGCCCACAACGTAAAAATTCTCTCATTTCAATAAAATTTTATCCACAAACAAGAGTTAGAGGTCAAACTTCTAAACACTTTAATTAAGTGACTCAAATTGTTTACTATTTAAACCAAAATGTCAATTTAGAGCTTTCTAACAAGATAAGTAATTTTAAATGGAGAAATCACAAAGTGTGGACAAAGACCATGCATATGCTTTATATGTACGGCCACGGGGACCCTCAAATGCCTCATTTTTTTCTCCAAGAGCCACACGAGAATTGAATTCTGTTTACAGGTTTAATTGTTGACAATGAAGGGAACAAAGTCTTGTGTCAAATTGTAAATAGATTGAATTCCATGACCATATCATTTATTTTAATAAAAAGGACAGCAGTTATTGAAACTTTGAATATTGAATGGTTGGAATTTGAACTTTGTAAAAATGACGCTGATATCTCCAATACATGAATGTCTAAAATGGTCAAACTCAAGACCCCAAAAAATTGAGTTAAGAGTATTTTACTCCATAAAAAAAAATTGAATATCAGTTTAGGCTTTAGAAACTTCACAAATAGTACTCTTACTCCCTCTACCCATTACTATAAGAAATAGTATCATTAGCATATTTGTCAAGGAAACCAAAAATAGTATATTTGAATTGAATTTAACAATACTTTGACTTTTAAAAAATAAAATTTATTATTTTTTACCATTTTTCAACGTAATATTTTTACTTTTATCTTTTTAACAAATGTCTCAAAGACACTATTTAACATTTTTGTGGTATGAAAGTCGTTGATAGAAATTAGCTACTCTTAAATTAGGTTGAATATTTTGTATTGAGAGGAGTTTGAGAGAATTGATTTTGATTGAATTGAGTTTGAGAGAATTGATTTTGGTTAAAAGTGAGTTGAATGTGAATTGATTTATGTTTGGTTCCATTACCATAAAAATAATTTTTACCAATTTATGTTGTTTGAATAGTTTGTGTCAAAATTGATTTTGCGTGTATAATTACTAAAATGGGTTTTCGTGTATGTATTTAAATACTTGTTCAAAAAATGTATGTATTAAATAAAAAATATCTTTTCTGTTTTATAATTTATATCTTTGGTATCTTTTATATTTTAATATTAATTTATTAAATAAAATATTGCCTAATAAAAATAGAAGAGACATTTGTACCCAAAATCAAATAATTAGAAGAACGTTTTTATGTTAATTAATTATTTTAAATTTAAAATCTTTTGTTTTGAATAAAAAATTTTGAGAGATATTTTTTTTTATGGTGTATTATCTTTTCTGGTAAAGAAACATATGTCATTTAAAACTAAGAATTATAACCCTCTTTCTATGTTAAACCAACACAATCAGAAGTCGGTTGTTCTTCTCTTCCCTCTTCCCTCACCATGAGATAACTTACCGTAGCAATACAAAAATTCAGCAAGAGAAGCTTGAAAATTAACAGAAAAATGCGAGCAGGATAAAAAATGCAGAGATAAAAGAGAAGATGAGGTGAGGGCAATTAAGGAAGAAAATTAGTTATTTAATTGTCAACCTACTGAAAAGGTAGAATTGATTTGGACTTGCCGCAAAAGCTAGGATCTTGAGCTTCTCATGGAATTGAGTTTGGAAGGCAAAATCGATTTGGAAAAAGGAAACCAAACATGAAGGAAAATGAAGGAACAACGTTCAAGGCAGCTAAACGTGGGTTTATGGGTTGGAAAAGCTCAACCAAACAGGCACTAAGACAACACTAATTTTAGACCATATGCAGTAGCCTTGTTTGCATAGTGTATGAGCCCGTCTTGATCTACGAAGTTCATTTTCGATCAAATCAATGATAAGACAGGTTGTTGAGGTGAAAGTCAAAGTTTAAGGACCCAACAAAGAATTACGCCCATTTCACAAAAATGCATGTCGAAGAAAAATTGCTTAAAATGGAATGGTCAAATACTATTTTTTGTCCTTTTAGTTTCACAAAATTTTCAAGTTATTCATTTAAGGTTCAAATAGGTCCTTTTAGTTGATAAACTATTTCACTATTACCTTGTTGTCAATCTTCGTTTAACTGATGCCGATTTGGCCGTTAAGTTGTTGATTTGGATCAAAATGTTGCGTTTTAAAGTCTCCAGTGTGTCAAAATGCTGCGTTTAATGGTCACAAATGATCATTTATAGGGCTAGAAAGGCAATTTTTGTTGTCAATGGTTGTCTTTTTAGCTCTATAAATGATCATTTGTTACCATTAAACGCAACATTCTGACCACCTAAAGCCTTTGAAACGTGTCGTTTTGATCCAAGTCAGCAACTTAACGCCCACATCAACATCAGTTAAATGGATACTATCAGCAAGAGTAACGGTGAAATAGTTTATCAACTAAATGACTTATTTAAAACTTTTGAAACTTAAAGAATCAGCTTGGAAATTCTATCAAATTAAAAGGATTAAAAGAGGTATTTGGCCAAACAGAATTGGAAGGTTTTTTTTTTTTTGAATGACAAAGTAATACTATACATAGAAAATAAAAAGAGGGGAGCAAGTCACAAAAATACAGAGAAAGAGAAACAAAAAGTTGAACACTATAGGGCTAGTAGACGTCTGGCTCAGTGTACCAGAGGTACCCCAAAAAACAAATACAAAAACACCAAACTACAACCACCCTAAAAAACCCTAGGGCAAGAAACATTGAAAAAACTATAAGAAAACACCTCGAAAAGTCGGACAAGAGCGGACACCACAACACCCCAACTGAGGGTCTGAACCCACAACCCAAACACCATACCAAAACCTGCACATGACAGGATACGCCTCCCACTCATATAAGGAGTAGAGGCTGTCATAACTCTTACTCAATAACCACTTCCAGGATAAGAGATCCACCCTATCAACTAAAAACTCGACAATCGAAGTCCCTCCAGCAAAAAATGATATCATTACGAGAGTTCCAAACAGCCCACACAACAGCAAGCCAAACCAAAAGTAAACCTAGAACAACTTTCTTAACAGATCCCAACCGTTGAAAACTAAGAAAACCACTTAGAATATTTGAGTGAGGCACTAACTCCCAACCCAATCACCATAAAATACCATACCAAACAGGCAAAATTGTCTCACAAGAGCATAACTAATGGTACGCCGATTTCTTGGAAGTAATGTATGATTGTAACCATGTATTTGCATGACACTAGACTATCAATTATTTCATCATGTCAGTAAAAATTACTTAAAGCAGAAAATGAAACAAAGAAAAGTAATTTTTTTAATTTACCACCCTTTGTCAATAGGCTTCTACATGTACATGCGTAAGTTGCGTCACATGAGTTTCATATATCCATGTCATTTTTTTAATGTTAATTTTATATGATTTTTTTTTATACAAAATTTATATGATTTTAATTTTAGGTAAACTTACACGAGTTTATGATTTGAGTTTACATAAGCAAAATGAGCTTATATAAATTTTCGAATTGTAAAACCTTGTTTACATTACGTGAGTTTCATATATACATATGTCACTTTTTAATGTTACCATTTGACAAACAACCATTTTCTTCACCCAAACACCTCTTTTTTTCTTTTACAAAATTGATCCCATAAATAACTCTACTTCACATTTACGTTTCAATAAAATTCATTTATTTTAATAAAACTTATCAAACGGATCCTATAAAAAAGGAAGAGAGGCAATTTTGCTTTTCCTAGCAGTGATTATCTATAACCATCCAAAATTTTACTTCACAATAGAAGTGTCTTCTTAGCTTATTGCTAAATAGTTGATATACCCACCATTCTTGATGCTTTAATGTTGATATTATAATAAAGATGATGCTACAATTAAAAAATGTTATGAGTCAAATGCTTCATTTAAGATAACTAGGTTAAAAAGTGCAAACTAAATTTAAATTAATTTAGGAATAAAGTATCCTAAGATATACAAGTATTTTTCATACTATGATTTGTTTGAGTATAAAAAAAGTATATAAAATGAAGACTTATTGTAGACTTGTCTTGATGGAGTATGTCTCACTATAAAAGGTCTTAGCTCATCGAATGGTTGCGTTTAGTACAGCAGTTGATGTCATCTTTACTGTGACAGCATTAGCAATTATCAATGGTATTTCCTCGCCCACCAAGATTAAATGTTTGTGTGTTCGGTTGATTCATACAATCAGCTTACCAAACAAAGCCAAAACATGCTTGTGTAACGTAGAAAAGTAGTAAATTATATACTATGTTTCAAAGCGTTGAGTTGAATTATCCAAAGACGGTTCCGCAATATATGAATTGTCCAAAGTTTAGTGGTAAAGTAGTTATGAGCCGTGTATAGGTTTATGTTTTTTTGAATGAGGTAACCTCTTGTTATAATTTAAAAACTAACTAGACCATCGATCCATACGTTATGGAAGGTAATATTTGACGGTAATATATAACAAAATAGTTTAGATGAATGTCATGATTGTCATATAGTATTTCATAATATTAAAAAACATAGATGTTGGCATTGTACCATAACACAATTTTCCATGACATCGTCCTTGATATCGTAACGAACATAATACGTTAAATATAGTAAGACGAATTAACATTTATAAGTAAGAGATTATGTTAAGTATAGCGAGACGGGTTAACGGTTATTCCTTTTCAAAAAAACAACATATAATTAGGAACATAATTTTATTTTACTTTAGATAAACATTAAATGCAAAAGTGTGGAGGGAAAAATTAAGTTAAAATTAGGTTAAATATAGTGAGACGGGTTAACATTTATAAGTAAGAGATTTCCAAAAAGATAGCATATAGTTACAAACATAATTTTATTTTACTTTAGATAAACATTAAATGCAAAAATGTGAAAGAAAAATTAGGTTAAAATTAGGTTAAGTATAACGAGGTATAACGAGACAGATTAACATTTATAAGTAACGTAACATAATAGGTTAAGTATAGCAGTTAACATTTATAAGTAAGAGATTATGTTAAGTATATCGAGACGGGTTAACAGTTATTCCTTTCCAAAAAACAACTTATAATTAGGAACATAAATTTATTTTACTTTACATAAACATTAAATGCAAAAGTGTGGAGGGAAAAATTAGGTTAAAATTAGATCTAGGGTTAATATAGTAAAGTCACACAAAAAATTAGGTTAAATCTAGAGTTAATATTGCGTCACGGGTTAACATTTAGAAATAAGAGATGACATTTTGCATAAATTAAATATAAGGTTGATATAGTAAAGTCACGCGAAAAAATTAGGTTAAATCTAGAGATAATATTACGTCACGGTAAAAATAAGAGATTTATCGAATTGGGCATGATCAAAATATATGATAAAATTCTTCCTTACAAAATTTAACACCAATACATTTCTAAGGTTAAATAAGGTTAAATTCAAACTCAAATTCATAACTTTCAATTAAACCGAAATAAATCTTTTACAAACTCATTTTAATGCTCTTGGATAGTCGTGCATAAGTTATACTTTAACTATACTCACATAAAAGCTTAAAGCTTAGTGTGATCTCAGATATTTTTAGAACTTTATTTATGAAAGTAGTGGTGGATCTTGAATTTTTCCGTTGGAGGTGCCAAATATTTGTGGAATATATATTAAGCAGCACTAGAAATATATAGAAAAAAAGGGTAGGGGGGATCGAACTCACGTCCACAAGAAGAATGGCCTATTGTCTTTCCACTGCACCATGCATATATATCGGATGGGTCACACAAACCCGTCCTAATTCATGTACCGAGCCATATAAAAAAAGGAAATATATGGGCCGCGCAACTCGATTATTGCAAGTTAAACGTGAATGTCACATGTATCGTAAGATATTAGATCGAATCGGAATAAATGGGATACACCGGCGATACATTGGATGCGCCACGATACATGATCATTTGGGATACAAACCCTGATATATATAGACCATGGTTGTTTTCGTATCGTATCGGGATACATATCCTAGGATACTTACTACTACAATGCTTGTTATGGTTTCCAAATGACCATGTCTACCTCACAAAATAAAAACTGACCTATAACAAGTAACAGGCTAATTTAAGAATTGTTACACAAAAAAGGAAAGCAATAGGCTAAATTAAGATGTATTTAACATTTTTAAAGTAGTCAACACTCAAAAATTGGCAGTCCTGGCATATTCCCACTTGAACATGAATATCAAAGGTTTTTTGCAAAAGGTTAATTATTGAATGGTTTAACAGAAAAGGTTTCATGCGCGCAGACAATATTGTTTTTTTTTTTGGAGAGGATCTTAACGATTGGATAGATTAACACAATGTTTCTTGCAGACAATTTTACTTCTAAATTAAGAAAATCTTAATGATATAGTGTGAACTAGTATTTAATAATCCAATAAACATCACCAAGTTCCGCATTTTGTTTTTATTAAAGGCACATATTTTTTTCCGTATAAGTTTGTACCATATAGTTCTGTCAAAAAAAAGTTGGTATCATGCAGTCCCCACGGTCCCAAAAGTATTACCAAGGTGTGTAAGAAAAAAAGAAACAAATATTGATATCTTAGATTCTTAATTAAAGCCACTTTATTCACGGTACAAACCAATATTGCTTTTTGCCAAACTAAATCATAAAGGAAACTCACCACAAAATTCGAGTTACTGATACACGAGTTTAATTTGATTAAGGATAATATACTCATTTTTAAAATGTGAAGACAATGGATTCCGGTAAAGTTGTAAAAGAAATTTCTTGAAAACTATGGAAGAGGTTGATATAGACTAGAGGATTGAAAATGCTAACAATGTGAGACCCATATGATGGGTGAGCATAACTGCATTCCCTCATGTAGGATTTGTCGTCAATCGATCAAGATCAAACAATCAAATTCGGTATCAATATTTTAAATGATAAATTAAAGAAATTGAACTTATTCACCACTCTTAAAAATATGTGCAACTATAGTAAGTATGACTAATGAACATTTCCATTTGTTGAGAAATCAACAAATAAGTATCATCAATCCACTAGTATTTCATCTCATTTTTTTTTCGGGTCACCACTCATATAGATGACATTTTTTTGCAGTTCTATTGAGGTTGCAACATACAGTGACATTTTTAGAGGTCTCATATGCTCTTTTGCGAGTTGTTTCACTGCTCACTTTAGTCACTCTTCTTTTCTTGCAGCTGAATTTGCTAGGGCTATAATCATTATTGAACTAGCTCATAGAGAGCTTGACATAACTTTTAGCAGGAAATTGACGGGAAGTACTTGAGTGTCGTTGGCCTTTGATGCTATTGATACCATTAGTTCATTTTAGACGAGTGATAATGATAAATAAATGATTAAAATAAATTATTTAGATGCGTGAAAATGAATGGTTAAGAGAAAGATATGTACAATAGCACCAATGACACTAAAAATCAATGACACTAAAAATCAATAGCACCCAAGTGCTACCAAAATTGACTTCTTTTTGTGTTACAAGCTTTGTCCGAACATGGTGGTTTATCTTTCCTAGAATGACTAAGATTTTCGTTTTAAAGTTGCTCGCATTTTCATTTTTAGAGAAGGCAATGTGTTGAGAAACTTACAAATTATGCATTTTCGTAGCATGGATATATTTGGCAGAACCAATTGCCACATTGTGTCAAGGAATAATTCATTTAAAATCGATATAAGGTTCCGTTTCCATTATAGAGCTTTGTTTTTGACTCTATGATCTTTTACCCTTAGTTATTTGACTATAATTTATCCCACTGAAATTTTCAAGTTTTTCTAATGAGATGAGATAATTATCATTACTCCTTTTTCTTTTTCTTGGGGTATTTTGCTTAGTCCCCGAAATTGTACGTTTCCTATTTTAATTTTCTTTTAATCAATTGATTGATTTACAGTTGAAATATCGTAATTTTCATGTGTTGAAAAAAGCAATCCGCTAGCATTGACATAAAATAATGAACGCGTGGAATGATTTTGAGTCAGGGTTCGCCGAAATAACTACGAGCGTGAATGCACCCAATTTAAAAAAAAAAGAAAAGAATAAAGAAAGTGGTAATAAATAATAAATGATGAAAGGGTTCCGTTGGTGATGGCGGGTTTGCAACTTGCATTTCTAAATAAGAAAGAAAGATCTCAAACAATTTCCAATATCCCAAAACAAATACAGTACCAACAACAACAATTTACAGATCCCCAACATCACCAATCTCTATGCCATTTTCCCTCTTTTTTTAATTATTAGTGTTTCCTTTTCTTAACTCTCTCTCTCCCTCCTTGGCTGTTTCTTCTTCTGCAAATCGATCCACGATCTATCACCATTCACCCATCAACGGTCTGATTTCACTCTCGTCCTTTTCACTTCTCAGTAACAAACACAACCTCTTCACAAAAAATGCAGAACAACACAACAGCAACCACATTTTCCCATGCTTCCATTTTAGTATTATTATTCCACTATTACCCTCACTGAAACCATCTTCATTATGCTTCCTTTTCTCAACAACACCACCAAAAACCACGACAGACTTGTAAATTAACATGGGCTGCGGGGGCTCCAAAGTGGAGGAGTTCCCCGTGGTAACTCTTTGCAGAGAACGCAAAAACTTTCTCAAAAACGCTTCCGATCAACGATATGCTCTTGCCGCCGCGCATCTTTCTTATTTACAGTCTCTTAGAGACATCGGAGAAGCTCTGAGGAGATTCTCCGATCAAGATCTTTTTCTTCCAACTGCTTCTACTCCTTCTTCTTCTTCTTCTTCTATTTCTTCCCCTGTTCTCACATTGCCTTCTCGTGAAGGTAAATCCTCTAAGAATAGTAGTAACCACGATCATCATGATGTTGATGATGATGATTCTCATTTGCATCTTTCTTCTGGATCGGAGTTAAGTTCACCTTCTTCAGATCATTTTAATCATCATCATCATCATCAACATCGAACTCCCGAGGCTGAATCCGAACCTGAACGAGAAAGAGGATTTGAATATGGACACGAATCTCAATATGAACATGAACCGGAACCCGAACCATCTTCTTCTTCTTACGGGTATAATTATCCATATCCATATCAATATCAACAAGATTGGAATCAAAATCAAGCAGGGGTTAATAATAGTTATGCATATTACATGAAGAAATCTGCACCTCGTGGAAAATCTGTGATCTACCAAGAACCGGAGAGACACGTGGCAGAATCTGGACAATGGACCGGTTCTCCTTATGGTTATGGGTATAATGGTATGAATGGGAGTGGTAGTGGTTTTTTTGGTTTTCCGGCGGAACCTTCTACGCCTCCGCCGCCTCCGCCGCCTCCTGCTCCACCTTCACCGCCGAGGGTTTCTACTTGGGATTTTCTTAACTTTTTTGAGAGTGTTGATAATAGTTATTCTGGTTATGGAAGTTATGGACTAGGGTTAGGGTTAGGGTTAGCGTCGAGTGGGAGTAGTCCTGATTCGAAGGAAGTGAGGGAGAGAGAAGGTATTCCTGAATTAGAAGATGAAACGGAGCAGGAAACGGTGAAGGAGGTTCGTCATGAGAAGAAGAAGAAAGTGGCGGAGGAAGTGGAGAAGGAAAAGGAAGAGGCTGTTAAGGGTAGAGATTTTGGTGAAGGTACTTCAAATTCGAAGGAAGTGCCATTGCAACAGGTGAGTAGTAGCGAGGGAAGTTCTAAAACGGTGCGGTTTCATAATAGCAAAGGTAGTGGTGACTCGATTTCTTCTAGTGAAAAATTGAGTCCTGATAACGTTGTTCCTAAAGGATCTCCTCCTAGAAAGAAAGGGGTGAGTTTTGAGATTGAGGGTGATGAAGATGCGACTGTTACAACGGTGGAGATTGATGGTGAATCTTCTATGTTGAGTAGCTTAAGCACTTTGTCTCCACATGGAACTAGGGATCTAAAAGAGGTTGTTAGGGAAATTAGAGATGAGTTTGAAACTGCTTCTAATCATGGAAAAGAGGTTGCGTTTCTTCTCGAGGTTTACAAACCACCTTATCAGTCAAGGCTTGCTGCATTTAGAGGTATCAAGGATTTTTACTTTGAGTTCTTTTTTGGATTTGACTTCATTATGGTGCTATAGATTGTGCTAGAATAAACATGAGTTATGTATGTTATGGAAAATGGTTTTTCTTACATGATATTAATAAGAAAAGGGTAATTGCTTACAACTTTCAGAAATAGGCTCATTGTGATTTGCAAGCATGATAGTTCAGATGAATTTCACATTGAGTTTCAAATTTTATCAACTAAATGATGTGAATATTATTGTTTATAGGTTTAATGTCTTGCTATGTGCTTTTATGCAGTTATCTATTCAAGGATATTAGAGATGTTATCACCTTCCAAGCAACCTTCGCATCCTCCATCTAGGCCGCCAATACAATTTTCTTCTAGGACAATGAAATTGGCAAAAACATATTGTGGGGAGCCTGAGAAAGAGTTAATGTCAAATCCGATAAACCTTTCGTCCACATTAGAGAAACTTTATGCATGGGAAAAGAAATTATACAAGGAAGTTAAGGTGTGAATATGACTGCTTTGAAATTAGTTAAATGTTAGGATTCTTTAGCAGATATTGTTCATGAAATTAGAAAATGTTGGAGCGATTGATAATTTGATATCCATCTAGCTGATTTGCCGTGTATCCTTCTTTTAGGGGACGAAGGCTTCTGAAAATCCTATATATAGTTTCCCTTTCATACATTTATATTGTTGGAGAGATGATATAAATTGGATCTTCATAAATCAATAACATGTACTCTCTTATGATCAATATGTCCTGCATAATCAGCATTGTTTTTTTATATGACAAACTGCTTCTTTTAATAAATTAGTAAATATTGTACGGTTCCTTTCAAACTGTTCTTATTTGTATTTGTATTTAACACTGTTCTCAGGATGAAGAGAGGTTAAGAGCTATTTATGAGAAGCAATGCAAGAGATTGAAAGCATTGGATAATCGAGGAGCCGAATCTACTAAAATTTATGCTACTGAGTCATCAATAAGAAAGTTGCTAACAAAGATAAACATTTGCATCAAAAGTATTGAAACTATATCAGGGAGGATACATAAACTGAGGGATGAAGAATTACCGCCTCAGCTTGCAGCATTAATTAATGGGTATGAAATTGCTTCATTTCTTCACTACTATGTTAATATTCATCTCCTGTGAGTAGAAATTTCTCAAGTAAGGGCCATTTTCTTTTGGGGGTGAAAAGGGGTCATTTTTTTAATATCATGTCAAACAGTGCAATCTGTTTGACAAGATCTCTCCTTCCTGTCTAAACGATTAGACTGAAATGGGTAAATGATGTGTTAATGATTTTAAATTTCACAAGAGCCACCAAATTCAAGGTTTCACATTATTGATAGCCTTGATTTCAAGTCTCTAAATTTTGATGAAAGTTAGCTATCCAATTCCATTTTGTTGGTGCAAATTAGCCATAGTTTGATCCTCCAAAAATGCTTTAATTTGACAGTTTTGTCCCTCCAAAGATCAACTGGTTCATTAATGTCACTCGTATGCCCATCTATGAATCAGAAATCCCTAATGGAATGTTTGATTTTTTAAGTGAGATGCCTTGTTGTCACTATTAATGACAATGTAGGAGCCTGCCTGCCTTTATAAGATGCTGAGAATAGATGGTGACGTGGTGGTATAGAGGGATGACATTGAATCCAATTATACCTCGAGAGATTGATGAGAGGCTTCGGCGTTTATCTCACATTATGTGGGAAGTGGCTGAAGGCACCCTTAAATCTTTAATTTTAACATTTATCATAAGTTTTGGTTTTGGGATGGCAAAATTTGTTGTTTTTCCCACACGGTTGAGTGTTTTTCTGCAGTTGGAAGTCATAGATTTGATAGACACATAGACATCAGTATATGTTAATAGCATTATGTTGTTCAGAAGTGTAATGAAATATATTTTTTGTCAGCAGATTGATAAGAATGTGGAAATTTATGTTCCAATGCCACCAGAAACAGTTCCAGGCTATCATGGAGAGTAAAACTCAATCTCTAAAATTAAACACTGGTTTGCAAAGAGATGAAGGTTTGAAAGCCATTATAGAACTCGAAAGGGAGCTTCTGAATTGGTGCACACAGTTCAACAATTGGGTTAGGACTCAAAAATCTTATGTTGAAAATTTGAATGGGTGGCTCAGAAGGTGCCTTCTTGATGAACCTGAAGAAACAGATGATGGTGTTGTCCCTTACTCTCCAAGTCGGATTGGAGCTCCACAAGCTTTCATTATCTGCAATGATTGGCAGCAAGCAATGGATAGAATTTCAGAAAGAGGGGTGGCAGATGCTATGGGCGAATTTGCTCAAAAGCTGCATGAGCTATGGGAGAGACAGGATGAGGAACAAAGGCGGAAAATCAAGGCAGAGTATCTCACAAAGGATTTTGAGAAACAACTTAGAGCTTTGCGCACCGAAATGGGAGCCTCAAAACATGAGCATGACAAAGTTTCAGGGAAGACTTCATTGTCGAAGTTCAATTCTGATAGTGGTGTTTCGCCACTTGATGATTTAAAGGTGGATTTAGATTCTATGAAGAAGAGATTGCATGATGAGAGGGCCAAACATAAGGAAGCCATTAGGCTTGTCCGTGATGCAGCTTCCAATAGTTTACAAACTGGTTTGGTTCCCATTTTTAAGACCTTAGAAAGTTTCACTTCAGAGGTGGTGAAAGCTCATGAGGAAGTCAGACTTCAAAATGCTGCAGCCTTGTAGAGAACATGGAAGATTTAGAACTAACCACCAATTTTGCAGCTAGAGTTAATCTTGGTATGTAGGAAAGAACCTCTTAAAACTCTCTGAAGAGGTTTGATTAGATCAAATTTCAGCAACTAAAGCTTTGGGTGTGTAAATGTCAGGACAAGGTTATCTTGAATTCAGCTCCTGTAACACCCAATCTACAGTTAGGCAAAATTTTGTACAGAATAATTCATTTATTTTTTGATTGTAGGTGAATGTATATGTTGTTTAATATGCTTAGGAGTAGTAGGATCTTAGCAGGAGGAAGCAAGGGATTTTAATAGAAGTTCAAGAACGATCTAGTGAATTAGTGAATTGAAATACGCTTTATTTTCCTGCAGTTTTGATTTCTACCCTCCTCTCTATTACTTCTTTCTCCTGATCATACACAACTCTTTTCAGAAAAATGGCTACCCCACATTAAATTGTGGTGTACTCATTTAGATTAAACTACAATATATGAGAGTACTTTTCTTGAATTATTACATTGCAATAATTTCACAAGAATTCTCTTGACATTTGTATCCGAGTTAGACTTCTAATTAGAACAAATTGTTTTAGACTTTATTTACTTCTTGGTTGAACTTTAGATTATCCAGACCATTTTCTAACTGAAAAACCTAAGGGTTAAGAAAAAAACTATATTCTGGACATAATTTGATATTGTTTGGACATAAGAAAAAAAACTTTAGATTAGTCAGACGAATTCTTAGTGACGAATTCTTAGCTTGGAGCTTCCTTTACGAGAGAAGATTATGTTGTTGACCAGGATTTCCCTGCGAGAGTACAACCTTCAGCTTTCAATCCGACCAGCGGCAATTCACGTTAATTATTATTGTCTCAACCTCGTAAATGAACATTAAGCTGTGTTTCAGACTTTCAGTCACCTTAATCATTATTGTCTCAACCTTGGAAGTGAACATTAAGCTATGGAGAGGAAATGGAATAGGTGCACTGGATCTCTCTACTGAGGACATAAAATTGGTCAAGGTTTGTGTTTATCACAACCTTGAGGACAAGGTTAGTTTGGAAAGGGAGGGGAGTGATATGACCCTCAAAGACGCCACAGAAAGACTCAACATGGCTGCTGAACTAGAGAACATGGACCAAGCTTTTTTGTTATTTATAATCCGATGAGTTTTTAAATTGTATTTCTATCTAATTTATTACCATCTCTTTTATATTTGCTAGGAGGTTTATGCAGTGGTGGTTGTTGTAACTTGCAAGAAGGCCTCTGCGGCGATGATTGATGCGGTGGTGGTTGAGCAGAAAAACGATTAATTCAATCATGGGTGTTGGTTGTAATTTATGGGAGTTGTCGAAGCCCTATTCACGCAATGAAGGTTTTGATTTCTTGAGAAACAGGCGAGTTGCTGTTGATTTATCATTTTGGATTGTTCAGCGTAACAATACTATCAAAACCCCTGTCAAGAAACCTCACCCCAGACTCACTTTTTTTCGAACGATTAATCTCTTTTCTAAGGTTCTCTCTTATTCCCTTCATTGTGTTTTTGTTTCATGGTAATGTAGAGAATTAAAAGTTTTTTTTTTTTTAGCCCTTTTGGTTAGAAAAAAGTTAAGTGATTGTTTGGTTTTGGGTTAGTTTGATTATATGATTGTTAGAAAATGTGTTTTGACCCTTTTTGCTATGTTTGAGTGCAGTTCAGCAGCAATTGGGGCTTAATGAATTCATATGTTTATTGTTTTAGCTTCTTTGCTTATGAAATTTGATTTTTTTGGAACCATTTTGATTATAAAGAAAACAATTGAGAGATTGTTTGGTTTTGACTTTTGTGTTGTGTTGTGTTTGAGTATGATTTAACAGCAAGTTCATTGATGTACTTCATGTGGGCTGTGGCAAGTTATTTTGATTAAAGTTTGAGTTTTTATGTGATTTGTTACATTGGTGTTAATTATTTAGTTTTGGAATTTGAAATCATGCCTTGCAAACCCTCAATCTCACGTTCTTTCTCCTTTATTATATGTACATCTTATATGATATGATTTTCTTCATTTTTCCTTACTTTCAAATCAAATATTTTTCTCTATAAAACTTTGGGTTCTGTTTTAACTACGTCATTGATTGGTTTCTTACAGATTATAACACAAGGATTTAGACTGAGTTCAATTGGACTATGCAAGGATCTTTCCATATCAGTCTAGGATTGCAACTATCATTGCTTTTTCTATGCCAAGTTGATTTAAATGTGTCCATGTAGGTAACTAATTATTTTATATTACACAGAAGAAGAAAAATGTTTTAGGAGAAATTTTAGTGATACTGGGTGCTTTGGATTTGGTATTCAGGAGCATATTGATTTAGGTATCAAGTATGACCCTTCAACTGGTATTTATTGAATGAATTTCTTTGTTGATCTGGAGCGCCCTGGATATCGTGTGGGTCGTCGCCGTAGATGCAAGGCCCGTGTTGGAATTAAACACCGTGTCACAAAGATGAAGCCAGGAAATGGTTCCAACTTCCAAGTGAAATACGAGGGAGCGATCCTTTACAAATCTCAGGCAATTGTTTAGTTAAACTGTGTTCTTTTAGGATTATGTTACTGTTTTTGGCAACTATAGTTTGGTCTCTCTTGGACAATGTCTTAATTATCAGTTAGATTTCAGATCACTGTTTTCATGATTTTGTTATTTGTTTTATGATGAAGCACATGGGTTACCTATAGCTGTGTTAAATACTCATATGCTAAATTTTTTGAACCTTTGCAATGCTCTAAGCAGTGTTGGAGATGCAGACAGAGTTATATTATATGCAATTTCTCTCTCTATATCTCAGATTTGTGTTCATAATCATGGAAGGTGGAGGTTCTTTCTACCCCTTTGTCCCCTTTTCAATATTCAAAAATCCCCAAATTCCTTGAAATCCTATATTATCGCTGCATCTTTTGGTGGATTAGAGGAGGGGTGTTTTATTATAAGCAAAGAACTTGGCTGTTCCTGCAATTCTTCGTAATTATGCATAATTTTGTATCAATACATGAGTTTGTGTTTTTGTTGTACTTGTGTTGTAGGTTATTAATATTTGCATGGAATACAAAATTCGAATTATAAATAATCTTGAGTTTAAACATGAAAATTTGAATTATAAGTAATTTTGAGTCTAAATAATCCGTGGTTTTATTATGAGTTATGAAAACATTGGATGTGTCTGTACTTGATTATTAGCATGATCCCTTGTTTTTATAATAATGCTAATACATGCATTCATGATTTGTTTGACAAGGACAAGGTTCAATATACTACCTCAAGTTGAGTCAAATTTGAAAATGGAGTGATCGATGACCTTTTGATTTTGGAGTGGATCAAACAAGCTCTTCGTAAATGTTTTAGTTATCTTTTTTACTCACATAAATGTTGTCTTACATCTGTTTTTTGTTTGTTTTTGTACCAGCACCCTTGATTATGAATCCTGTATCTGAGTTGGACAAGATTGTCAATGAGTTGTGGGTGAAATATATGACATATCTTATAGAGCTTGATGTGCTGGGAAGCTTTTATGCAAATGCTTCACTGGTTGTCTGTCCTTTTATGCTTCAGAAGGTTGCCAATGGCCCCGTTACAGTTGTTACAATGAGTTAGAATCTTAATGGAATAAGAAACATTGTTCTTATGAGCTAGAATCATTTAAATCTAATTGGGATAAGAGAAATTGCATTCTATATTGAATGGTTTTATATTGTGTAGTCTGATTTATATATACTGCATTATATGCCATTTTTTTTTATCATTTTGATTTTTATGTTTTGTTTGGCCTGTACATGTCATTACAGCACCTAGAAATAGAGAATTCCTTCTCGCCATGACCAATTTCATCTGCTACCACTTAGTTTGGGAACTTTTAGTAGCATCAGAGTTTTTTTAATCAACTTAAGTTTGTAAAATGATTTATCTCAAGGTATTTGTTTGCATGAGAATTCTTGGGCAGCATTAGTTTTTTTATTTTGATTAACAAATTTGGATATAGCGTGCAGGCCGTAGTTTGTTAAAATAAATAACCATATGAGTTCCATGTTGGACTGATGAAGGATCAAAGAGTGGTCAATTTGGATATATAAGCAATTTATCATATGTACATTCTTATAGTTTACATATTCTATAAGTGTTGTTTGCTAAAAAAATTCATGCTATATATATTTGATTCATTTAAAGTTTTTATTCTGGTTCCTGTTCTTTTTCCATGTGCCAGAACCATAATATTGTAACACAAATATTGTCTTTTTTTTGTTGTTGTTGTCGATCTTAGTATTATGTATTTCTCTTCAGATATGCTTTCAGGCTTCTTTATTGGTTATGCTATTTTTAATTCAACTACTTTTATTGATTTAATAGTTACAACAACAATACTCTTAAAAAAACCAGTAGCTTCATAACTTGAAAGAAATTCATAGTTTGATGAATTGGGTTTTCAAAATTTAGAAGCATGTGAAGAAAAATGAGTATTAAAAAAGTCTTTTCCTTAGTAAGTTGTGTTGGTTGTTTGATCTTGGTTATCGGCTAAAAGTCCTTTTTGAGTAAATGTTTTGTTTTTTTTACCTATTTGAATGTTTTACTAACATACTTATTCAACTAAATTTTATAAGGACATTTTCTCCAACACCATAGAAAAGATGGATTCAACATTTTTGTTTATAAGTCCAAGCCGTCCCTCTGTGACCATTTGATACCATGAAAGGCAATTGATTACCTATTCATTGACTTTATCGAACATTCTGAAAATTAATGGATAATATCTACTATTCTGAGATTTAAGTGGTTAGGATTATATGTGTAAAAGCGGCCATTTGTGTTTTTCTCAAGTTAGTATTGTGGTAATTGGGTTAGATGCAATTGTTGTAAATTTTATTTGTTTATAAGATGGTTAATCAAAATCGGCTCTTGAGAAGCACATGCTCTAATCTTGGGTAATGTAGTTTTAGATTATTAATCGTGTGTAAGAACCTTAAGACATTCATTTTGGGCATCACTTTTTTTTACTAAGACTTACCTTTCATGTTCTTTTTGGGTTACAGATGTGTGCTATAGATTTAGGTTTTGAAATTGTCTCTACTCCTATATTCTTCAATAAATTCTTTTATTTTCTTTGCGATTTAGGCTTTGTTTTAATATACCAATTGTATGTTTGACCCAATGGCTAAAAAAATGAATGTTGAATTGTAAGCATAAAAAATGACGGCGTTAAAATTATAAGTTCTAATTGAGCTATTAAACTTTGTTTTGGCCTACTACATTTACAATGTATATGACCCGTGCGGCAGCACGGGTGGGAAGTCTAGTTGGTGTTAAATAGGAGGTACACTTACTCCTGTTATATCTTGTTCTCATTACCGCGAAGATATTTGTTAACCCAATTACAATCTCTATTCATGTAAGGATAATTTACTTGAAAAGCCTCTCCAACACGGTGGTATACTTTTTTGGTATATTACTTTTTTTTTACACTATACTAATAATTTCTTTTGAATATGGTTAAGTGGTGATGTCTATATTATCCCTTGATGAATTGGGGGTGATTTATCCTTAACGAATAATATAGAAATCACATATTGAATAAATGAAATAAAGAAGTTTGATGTTTTTAAGATAAAAATGATTACTGATTGTAAGAAAAAACCATATGAGAGGTAATGTAGAAAAAACCTGATTTTAGATCGAGTGCATGTGAATGATAATTTGTGCAGTGAAAAAGAAGAACCTTTATATTCCAGGTGCTAAACCTTCTTATGGATGGAAATATAAAAGTTTTATTAGATTGCTTGAGCGATTGAAAGAAACGCTCCCAGAAGACAACACATTGTTAAATGTTAATGTTTAACATGTCTGGATGATTATATATTAAAGTTTAACATTGTTAATGTTTTTACGCCTATGACAAATATTTGATTGTGCCATTCTTCTATGATACAAAAATTGTAAAGTGTCCCTGAAAAAAAGAGTTGTAAAGTTGGAAGAATTGACTTGTGACATACAAGCCAAATGAGGAACTTCTCTCGTGCCTTTAATTTCCAAATCCAAAGCCAATTCAAAGGATTATCATACTCGATACCATATATTGTTCTATCAACCAATGATATCCTGATTTAGCACTATAATTTTCTTCCAAGGTCCTCCCCCAAATGAAAGCATCAGGAATATCCTATTGTTTACATGGAAAGAATCTTCTAAAATACCCGTCTGCAGGTTAGCTGGGACAATAGTATAAAGACATGGCTGATAAAAAAAAAAGTATAAAGACATTTTCTTAAAGAAAAAAATAGTATATAAAGACATGCAAAGTTTCATTCACCATCCAGTAATAAAAAAATCTATAAAGTTTCATTTACATATCCTTGTAGAGGTCCAATTGATTTGTAGTTGAGTATCACTAGTGTGGACATAATCAACCAAATTATAAAGTTTACCAAATCTATACTCCAAGTAGAGTACCAAAATAGGGAATCACCAGCGCCAACTCTATAATTATATAGCCATCTTTTAGAGCTAGAGCTGCTCTTGAAATTGAACTCCAAGGCATGTTTGATGGGCAATTGCACAACCAAAATATACATTTTCATCGGCTAACCTAAGATAGGTAGTTGATTGGGTCACATAAATAGGTTCAAGAATTTTTTTTTATTTAAAATGATAAACAAATTGTTATATTTTTCCTCTAAAAAAATCGTTTTCTTTTTTAGGGGAACATTAAAGTAGTGGTAAAGGAAAACATCATAGTCTTTTTTGACAAACAAAATCAGCACAGTTAAGCCATGCATTTTTTTTTAGGGGAAGTTAAGCCATACATTTATCACATGATTCAAACGTTAATTATATATCAAACATTGATATTTCAATTAATTGGTTTTGCGTAATTATTGATTTTCAATTGGAAGTTATAATTTTGTTATATCAATTTCAATTTATTGATTCTTTAAAAGTCCGTCATTGACTTTTTGAATATGTTTACCTAACAATTTTAAACTTTAAGCCCCCTCATAAGAATTAGGATTACTATAGGTGATTTTTTTTTCATCATTCAACAATTTTTTTTTTAACAATTCGATTTTCAAGGGAAATGAGCTTCGTAATCGAGAATTTGATCGAAATGTAAGTAAAGTTTGATAAAAATTGTTTTACATAAAAATCAAAACTCAGATTATTCCAAATATTTGATCCAAATTGTTTTATACAAGCTTTACGATGTAAAGAAAGATTTATTTTTTAGAGAATCTTACGAAAGATATAAAATTCTATTAAAAACGATTGAAAAATTATGGTTAATTTGCACTTTAAATAATAATTTTTCTTTTTTTTTGTTTTGAAAAAGCTCTCTTTCACCTTTTTTTTTTGGTCAAATAACCTAGTGGCTGGCTAGAGCTCACACAATTTAATTATAGAGAAGTGAAGTGTCCGGGTTCGAACCCCGGCCCCTGCATATAAAATGCAATACCCCCTCTTTCACCTTTTTAACCATAATTCATTTGCTATCAAGTATCCATTAGAAGCTATTCAAGAAAAAAATGTTATTTTAAAAATAAAAAAAAGTTATCGAAGAAAAAACAAGTCAAAAATGAAAGTATCCATTAATTAATTATTATTAGTAGAGAATCCATTATAACTAATTATATTTCGGTGAAATAGTTTTTATGGTATCTACTTTAGCAAAAAAGGAATTCGGTCAAGTAATTTATAAGCTTATTATTCAATTTTGTTAAAAAAAAGCTTACAATTAATTAACCTTTACTCCTTCAAAAAAATAATTAATCAACTTTTACCAAATGAGATGAGATGAGAACAAAATCATAAAATTAACACCAAGGTTTGACCCAAAAAATACAATTACTACTCCAAACAAAAAAAAATGAAAAACGTTCATATGACAAGAAAGTACCCTATGAGGTAAAGCCACGTAATATACATGCCAACGTGGAGACTGGAGATTCGTTGATTGTACAAAACGAGAACACACAAACACCAAAAATATCTTAAAAAACGATTACTCACGTGAAATATTCACGTATCACGTGTCTTGAACAGTGTTAGTTTTTTGCGTGCTACTTCTACTTTCTCACACTATAAACCCCCTTCATTGTTAGAATCTCCCAAATCTCTAACATTCTTTCAACACCAACAATGGCGAAAAACGTTGCGATTTTCGGTTTATTGTTTTCTCTTCTTGCGTTGGTTCCTTCTCAGATCTTCGCTGAGGAATCATCCACTGAGGCTAAGGAATTTGTTCTTACATTGGATAACACTAATTTCCATGATACTATTAAGAAGCACGATTTCATCGTCGTTGAATTCTACGCACCTTGGTATGGTTCGATTCTCCTGTATTGTTCTGATCTGTTTTATTTCCGTTTAGTGTGTTTTAGATCTTAATTTTGCTTATTTCTTGTTAGAAATTGGTAATTATGCTAAATTAGGACTAATTATTATATAGTTTTCGTTTTCTGTACTAGTTTCAACGATTATTATATAGACTTGTTAATCTCTGTATCATTAACTTATGATCGATGGCTTGTCTGTGTCCGACACACGCTGACATGACTAACATTTGTGATTATGTTGAATTATGTCATTTTCTCAAATTATTATCCAAGTGTGTCTGTGCTTAGTTGAAAATATTGTTGCATGCACCTGATTATGGCTGATGTTTGTTAATTTTTCTGCTATGGAATGTGATTAAATCCATATTTTCATTTTGACCAATTGTTAAGAATATTATCGCATTGCATTTACCTTATAATTGCCAATTTGATTTTGTTTTTTCTATCTTACTAGGTGTGGACACTGTAAGAAGCTAGCCCCAGAGGTGATTTATTTTCTATAATTATTTTGGGTTAAAAATGAAGGAATATTTTGCTGATGCTGGTTTTTTGTTATGTTTATATCTACAGTATGAGAAGGCTGCTTCTATCTTGAGCACTCACGAGCCAGCAGTTGTTTTGGCTAAAGTTGATGCCAATGAGGAGCACAACAAAGACCTCGCATCGGAATATGATGTTAAGGGATTCCCTACCATTAAGATTTTGAGGAATGGTGGAAAGAACATTCAAGAATACAAGGGTCCCCGTGAAGCTGAAGGTATCGTTGAGTATTTGAAGAAACAAAGTGGCCCTGCATCCACAGAAATTAAATCTGCTGATGATGCTACCGCTTTTGTTGGTGACAACAAAGTTGTTATTGTAAGTATCCAACCATTGTAGTTTAATCTTAAAATTTAATTCATGTATACCGTAAATCTTTAAAATGTGATGCATGAAAATTACATTCTTAATATTATCTTTCAATGTTTTCAGGTTGGAGTTTTCCCCAAATTTTCTGGAGAAGAGTACGATAACTTCATTGCATTAGCAGAGAAGTTGCGTTCTGACTATGACTTTGGTCACACTTTGAATGCCAAACACCTTCCAAAGGGAGACTCATCTGTGTCTGGGCCTGTAGTTAGGTTATTTAAGCCATTTGACGAGCTCTTTGTGGACTCAAAGGTATTGAGGATTTTTGCAGCTTGACTGTTCCATGTTACATGTTTTAGTTTTTTTGTTTTGTTTGGTGTTTAAAATTATTTCATGCTTGTAGGATTTCAATGTTGAAGCTCTAGAGAAATTCATTGAAGAATCCAGTATCCCAATTGTGACTGTCTTCAACAATGAACCTAGCAATCACCCTTTTGTTGTCAAATTCTTTAACACTCCCAACGCAAAGGTAATTTGCTATTTAAGATATATTTATGATTCGTCTTTGTTATTAATTTATAGAAGCATATTATTGATATATGTGTTTAGTTTACCATTTTGTGTCTCAAAGCATTTTGCAAACCTTGCTTGCTTATGTTTCATTTGCCTTTGTTTTTCACCCATATTATCCTGTGTCCTGTAAATCTAAATTAAGGTTATAAAATTGGCAGGCTATGTTGTTCATCAACTTTACTGCCGAAGGTGCTGAATCTTTCAAATCAAAATACCATGAAATTGCTTCGCAATACAAACAACAGGGAGTTAGCTTTCTTGTTGGAGATGTTGAGTCTAGTCAAGGTGCCTTCCAGGTTTGTATCAAATCAAAGTATTTAATATTTAAATATTTTCAAGTTATTCTTTGCTTAATATTAATATTTGACATTGTCAATGGCTTTTCTTTACAGTATTTTGGACTGAAGGAAGACCAAGTACCTCTAATTATTATTCAGCATAATGATGGCAAGAAGTTTTTCAAACCCAATTTGGAACTTGATCAACTCCCAACTTGGTTGAAGGCATACAAGGTATTAGTTCATTTCTCTTGGTAGCTTATTGCCTTTGACTTCTTTAAGTTGGTACCTTTATTTCTATTAGGATATTCAGTTTTGTAAACTATTTCATTCAAGATATTTAATATTTTACTTCTGTTGTTTGTCTTTTAGATTTTAAATATTTCATGTTTTCTTTTCAGGATGGTAAGGTTGAACCATTTGTCAAGTCTGAACCTATTCCTGAAACTAACAACGAGCCTGTTAAAGTGGTGGTTGGGCAAACTCTTGAGGACGTAGTGTTCAAGTCTGGGAAGAATGGTATTAAATTATTGCCTTTTATTTTTTGCTTTATTCTATGGTTTATCAGATAGATTTCGGTATTCATTGTGTTCAAACAACATATCATGTTTCAAAATATTTTTGTTCCCTGCATGTGAGAGTTTGATAGAAATATCTGAGATGATTGGATAATGCATTCATATAAAGATTGTCAAAACTAGAATGTAGTTTGACAAAAATATAATGAATTACTTTTTTGTAAAGCTAAAGATTTATGTACTTCTTGTCATATATGTTCTATGGAAGTTCTCCAGTAAACATGTTTCTTTGATGCTGTTACTATTACAATCTTGTGATTATGTATATATCATAAATTACACAGGGAAAGTAACATGTCTTTCTGATACCATTATGTGGCAGTAATTACCATACAGAGATCACTATCTCTCATACACGACTTGTATTAATGAGTTGTTTTGCCTTAATCATTCAGAGTTAGACTAATATAATTTACTGACATAAACTATATAAATTGCAGTTTTGATTGAGTTTTATGCTCCATGGTGTGGTCACTGCAAGCAGTTGGCTCCAATCTTGGATGAAGTTGCTGTCTCTTTCCAAAGTGATGCTGATGTTGTTATTGCAAAATTGGTAAGATATGTGTCTTGTTTTATATTCTTTGATGATTATAACATTTTCCTTTTTCTTTTATTTTTTGATTTGGCTAATTTTATTCTATGCATCTTGTGCTATTTTCCAGGATGCAACTGCCAACGATATCCCAACCGACACCTTTGAAGTCCAAGGATATCCAACCTTGTACTTCAGGTCAGCAAGTGGAAAACTATCACAATACGATGGTGGTAGGACAAAGGAAGACATCATAGAATTCATTGAAAAGAACAAGGATAAAACTGGTGCTGCTCATCAAGAAGTAGAACAACCAAAAGCTGCTGCTCAGCCAGAGGCAGAACAACCAAAAGATGAGCTTTGAAAAGGTAACTTTCCGTATATCATTCATTAGTTCTCCAACTTAATCCGAATTGTATAGAAACTCTTTCTACAAAGTTTCTCATTTATATTTTTTGTTCCTTTTGCAGTTCCTCTTGGAGGATATAGGCACACAGCCACCTGCGGGCTTTACAACTCTTTTGTATCTCAGAATCAGAAGTTAGGAAATCTTAGTGCCAATCTATCTATTTTTGCTTTTCATTTTATCTTTTTGGTTTCCTCCAATGTATTACTGAATAATGTGAGCTTTGGCGGAGTTTAGTACTGGAACCTTTGTTTCTGTAAAATTCAATCCGAGTTTAAAATTAGTTTATGTTTTTAGTTTTATAAGTTAAATCGACGAAGAATACATGGTTCGAAAAATGCTCTTATCTAATATCTAATAAATATAAAGGGCGTGGTGCGATCAAAATTGGACCTAGTCTCTCTGATTTTTACCATCTATAACATATAATAATTATTACAAAATAAAGCATTTTGAGAAAGAATATTCTTTAGCAGTAGGTGGTGCATATTAGTCATTGTCCTATTGGCCCAGAAATCACGATTTGCCTGCGTTTGTTTTAGATTTTTTTTGTATTTTTTATCTAAAAATATCACTTTTTATTTTTGTGGTGTTTGTTTTAGATTTTTAAAAAATCCATTTTGTTAAAAAAATCATTTTTAACCTCATAATTGAAATGCTATTTCAAATAGCTTTTCAAAAATTCATTTTTTTTCTAAATATAAGGAACTCAAGTGTAAGAGTTTCAAATTTAAAAAAAATGATTTTTATGATAGTAAACAAATGGAAATAGCTTTAAACTTTTTAAAAAATCTATAAAAAAATCTCTAGATTCTTGTAACTCAAAATCATTTTTTTTAAAGCTGAAACAAACGCACCCTGAGTTCAGTGTATGTTTGATGGAAGAGTCAAAATTGATTCTAATTTTATAATTGATTTGACTTACTTGGTTGCGAATAAATTAATGCTGCTTGATTTTGATGTATTTGGTTGATTTTCGAGTATAATTGATTTTACAATCATTTTTATCGTTAAACTCATTTTTTCATAATTACATCTGAATAAAATTCACTTTTCCCACGACTCACTATTTGTGCACCCAATTTTTTCGATTCTATTCACTCAAAAATTACATCGCTCACGACACTTTATGCACACTTTGCAATAAAATTGTATTCAAAAGTCACTTGTAGCAATATTCAATGGATCTTGTTAAATAGTGCCTCCGGATATCGATTAAGAAGATAAAAGTAGACAAAAAATGCAATTTGCATTTCGGGCACCAGTTAAGAAGATAAAAGTAGAAAGAAAAAATGTAATTGCATTGAATTTTTTTTTAATTTTTAAAACATAAAATACACAATTTCTAAAAAATAAAATATTTCCTTTAATAATTCTTTAACCAATGCACGAGAGGCACCACCAGATAACATTTCTCATATTTAATTTGAAAGTATAAATTTCTACGGTTTTTTTATAGATCTTATACTAATATATTTCGGCTCACGATCTTTCTCTTTTTCTTTGCCCTTTCTATATGAGAGTAGAACTTTCAAAATTTATTAATCTATTATTTTGCACAATTATTTTAATTGCGTATGTAGTTATATATCTCTCTTTTTGTACCTTGATGGGATTGTGAAGTTTCTAAAAAAAAAAATATTTCTAGTTGTGGCTTTAAAGTTATTTCAGGTAAGTTATTTGAATAGACCAATAAATCATAATTTGGAGGTTCCATCGATTCAATCTCTAGCCACAATCTTATCGCATTGCTCACAAAACTCTCTAAGTTGCACTTTGCAATGAAATTATATTCAAAAGTCGCATGTAGCAATAATTAAGTTTGAAAAGATATTTTAAGAGTATAAATTTCTAAGAACGTTTTATTTTTATTTTTGAAGGAAAGAACGTTTTATTTTTACATCTTATATTAATAAATTTCGTCTCGCTATCTTTTTTTTTGTTGCTATTTCTATCTATGTTCTACCAATATGTATAAACTGAGTTAAATGGAAATACGAGAATAGAACATTCAAAATATATTAATCTTTTATTTTGTACGCTTATTTTATCGGATGTCCCAGAAGACGCTCTCTCTTTTTATTTGCATCTACATCTCTCTCTCTTATTGTCCCTTGACAGAGTTATGATTTATTTATTTTTGATTTTTTTTTTTCCTTTTACTATAGAACATTTCTTACTGCATAACATTATATTATATACAGCTTAAAGTAGTCAACAATTGGTGTTATAGAAATGCTTAAGCCTAATACATAAGATTTATTTAGGTAGGACAAAAATTAGAATTTTTTCCCACCCTACTTGCGTTCTTCCACCCCAGATAATTCAAACCAATTCTACAATATTTTGAATATCATATGAATTATAAATACCTTTTTAAATACTTTATCCATTTCTTTTTAATTGTTGCTATTTAGTTGTTATTTTGAAAGTCCAGTGTAACATTAATTATAGGTTTGTCAAACATACTTTAAGTTATTTATCGTAGAGAAAGAACTAGATGAAATGAGATTATGATTTACAAAGGTTATTATGGGTGAAAAAAAGATAAATAATGGTATGAAAAGTAGCAAAATTTATCAATTGTATTGTTATGTGTGAAAAGCTAAAAAAACGAAAATTAAAAAGGAATAGAATGAGTAATATCTAAAAGAAGACTGAGCAGGTAAATTCACATCTAACTGAGGAGATCAAGATTATGAGGAAACGAGGTGATCATCTTGCCCCACATTCTTTTTTTTTTAGTCGTGGAGGGGTTGCGTTAGGTGATATAGTAGGCAGGGTCCAAAAATAGTTATAGTGGCATCTTAAGGCTGATTATATATCATCTACAGTATACAAATTATAATCTCCTTATTGAAGAGGCAACCATAAGAGCATGTGGTCAATGAATTAGAGGAGTTATTCATGTAAATGACATGCGGAACTTCTACGGTACACCCGCAAATTCAGGTGTACCGGTACTCCAACTTCAAAAATCTTTAAATTAACTATTATTTTAACGGAATGAAGAGCTATTTGTTGATATTTATATTTTAGGAAATGTCATTTCATAAGAAAAAATATCATTTCATTGTTTATAAAAGTCATACTAATTTTTTTAAAATTTTATTATAAAAAATAATTAAAATTCTCTACTATGAGTATTAAAAATTCAGAAAAATTAAATTTTATTTCGTTGACGTTTTTGATAAATAAGGTTTAATTATAGGTGATAGAAAACAATTTTTCTCTTCAAAAAATAACACATTTAACTATTAATTTATTGATTTGGTGTACCAATACACTCAAATTTTTGGATGTACCATGATTGTGTGACTTTGCTGCCTGCAGCAGCAGATCGTGTGTATCCATGTGTCATCCCATCAGTCCCCTTGCTTTTGTGCGGCTTTCTATATTTTTTTTTTATGTGTATAGGTTAGGGCACCCTTTGTGCTCTCTTTGGTTTAATATATTTTGCCGTTTTTAATATTTCAAAAAAGATTGATCCCTTTCAAGGATATGATCCCTAAGTTGGTATACAGCTACGAAACTCTAACAATGTGACTGACCGTCTTGTTATAATCACATCCAACGAAAATAGAAATTTCAATACCCCTTGAAATGGCAAAGATGTTGATTTTTTTGCCTCTAATGATCTTGAGAAAAATCAAGAATCTATCCAACATGGAGCATTAGTAAGCCGCACAAGAATGAAAAATATTTGGAGGTTCAAGATTCCAAGATCCTTTAGCAACCATACTTTTTGGACAATATTCAATGGATGAGAAAAAAGAACTCAAATAATTCTTCACAAAATCAACACCATGTAGGACTTAGCACCAATAATTGGATCCTCAAGTTATTCTATATCATGGTTGTTCCTTTTAAGTTGTCAGTTATGTCCCAAAGTAATTTATAATTTAAAGATTGCAATCTAGACGACAAAGGATTATACATTTGTACATAAGTTTAAGTGGCTAGTGGTAGTTGTAACTTGTAATAGTGAAATATAATATTAGTACGTGCTCACAGCAAAATTAAATAGAAACATAGTCATAAACTAAATAATATGCATGCAACAACCACTCTTAATCTGTACTTTTTTATGTTTACACCACCACCGCAACCCCTTTCATTTTGGGCATTGATCTCTCTGGAGGCTCAGGAGACATGGCCTTCCTTTTGCTGATACTATTATTGTTATCATCACTACTGTTATTGTTGCTGTCGATGAGATCGTTGTCGTCGTCCGAGTCTGTGGTGGAAGTGGAACTGTTAGCAGATTCTTGCTCATCAGAAGAATTTTCAAGGGATTTTAGGAAGTATGGCTGAAGCTTCTGCAAATCTGATAACTGAAGAGGCTTCATTAGAAACTCTTCTGCCCCTTCTTCCAAGCACCTATTAGCAAAATTTAGTTGTTAATTAAATGATGCATTTTTTCTTTCATTTTTTTTCTTCTAATGTGATAAAATATTGACAGCATTAGATTTTGGTAACTTTTGAAGATCTACTTTATCTTTTCCTTTTCTTTGAAAGAAGTATTTACTATTTAGAATATAAAAAAGGATAATGAAATAAATAAATACTGTTGTAAGTATATGATGAATTTAAAAAGAAAAAGAAAACTTACATGCTAATTCTGGAAGGTACATTTTCTGATGACATAACCACAACTGGAACATCTTTCCAAGAAGATCCCTGCAGTGCAGTGAGCAGTGTCAAAAGAAGAAAAAAATAATGGAAAAACAAAAAAAAGAATAGATACATAGATGAAAGAAAAGAAAAAGCAAAAGCAAATTCAGATTCAGAAATCTAAACTTTTCCTTTTTCTTTCTTACTCTTTCTACCGATAATTTTAGGATTTAATTTATCACAAGAAATATGAAATGGATTTAGTTCATATATGGTTTAAAGTTTTTTTTTATAATATCAATCAATAATAATAGCAAAATTATTAAAAATATTTGACTTTAATTAATTGTAACTACCCAAGGTGTATGAGGAAACATGAGTTTTTTTTTTGAGGGAGGAAAACATGAGGTTAATGGACATTTGTTTTGTAGATTGTTTTGTAGATGTAACTTTGTCGATAAGGTTTGATATTTCATTTTTAAGCGAATCACAATTGGAGTGTTATTATTCAAAAACTTTGCCTATCTCTTCTTTATTATTTTTCATCCTTTTGCGAGGAATAAAATTCAATAGTCTAATTTTAAAATGACATGCAATAATTTAGAAGATTTGGGAGGGTCGGAATGAAGTTATTTTTTCCTCAAAGAACTTGAAGGTGGGAGAGATTGTAGAGGTCATCAAAGTAACCTCTTAGAGGTGGTTTCTAGCTATGAAAAAAGGAGACCTTATATGTATTTTGAATAGTTTTCAAACCCTATTTTATATCTCAATTCTTAATGCAAAGTGTTTGTTTTGGTGGGTCGAACACCCTTATAATTCCTCCTGAGTTGCCGGTAAAGTATTCTTTGTACTCTTCTCCCATGAGCAACTTTCTTTTATTTATTTTTATATCATAATTATCTCTAAAGTCACACATATAATTAGGTGAGACAATGTACATTTTTTATATCAAGATGTGAAAATTATACTCTATAAAGCTATATAGTAGTAAATAGTACTTGATAAAAACAAAACCAGCCTTGAAATAAAACTAATTTTCTTGTACCTTTGCAAAGTGGTAGTGAACTTTAAATTGTGACTATATATATTTACTGACAGAGAAAAGAAAAGAATGTTTAGCATCTTTTTCAGTGCGATGCATGCATCCTATTCAAGTTTAAAAAGAGAGAGGGAATTTAGGGAAGATGTCGGGGAAAAGATGAGATTTTGACCTTGACTCTTTTAAGTAAATCATAGCCACTCATCCCAGGCATGCAATAATCTGTCATGATCAAATTCACTTTGCTTCCCTGCAAAAAATAGTGCACATGATGAACTAACTACCCAAACACAAAAATTTAATGTTCAATAAATAATATACTAAAACATTTCCGTACGTACCCTTTTTCATAAAAGAGAGATTTAAAGAAAATAGAAGAACGTACAACCATAGCAGACACTATATTCTTGTGTGGAGATCATGGATCAAAACAATAATTAGGAGTACGTACAGTGCAGTGAAAAGGTTTATACTTTTCTACAAAGTTAATTTAATTTACCATTGAATTGTATTTTTTTTCCTAAACTGATTTAGTGTCTGCTGATTAATCCTATAAACAAGAGAATATATATAATCGTTGTGCATTATTGATATAATTATGTTTGTTAACCATGTATTATATGTCATATATGTAGTACATTTTGAATTTGCAATTTGATACGTTATAATATGCGAATTTTTTTTTGGGGGTCAAGATAATATGCATTATCTTATACATATATGTTATAACATAATGTACATTTATTATATGCATCCGTGACCTAGATGAATGGAGGATCTGAAAGAGAAATTGGCAACTCCATATAAAGTCGCTTTGATTTAATTATTTTTGATGAGATATTCTTTCCTTACCGTATATTTTTTAGAGGAATTATATATGTCGTTGATGAAGGAAATTTTAGGAGAAAGAATCTCCATATCCGTATATAACATGTATTCTTATCGATAAATTATATATATGAATGAAAGTAATTTGATAAGTTGGTCCAAAGTTCAATATCCCAACTCAGCATAATACTAACAATTTCAACAGTCTAAAGGAGAAATTAGAAGAAAAAAAACGCAGAAGGCATGTCTCTTAAGTCCTAACTGAATGAATATTAAATTAAGAGAGAAAAAGTAGCTTAGTCAACACGATAAAATGGATGGTGTTGATATTTAATTATGAAAATTGAGCTTAGCTTTATTAATTCTATGGGGTATCATTAATTTCATGTATATGCAAACAAGATAAGAATACTAGAATTTTGGATACTCAAATTTTCTTCTTTACTTGTTTTTGAAGCTAGCAAATACCTTTTTTTCTGGACAAATGTCTATAAACTATATTAATTAAATGTAGTACACAACAAGCTCAACTATGTTGAAAACGTTTAAGGAGGACAAAGAAGAAAATTAAGATTATTACCTCTTGAAGCTGCAATGGTTGAGGAAGAGGAGGAGATGATGATTCTAATATAGAAGACTTTGTTGAGGAAGAACTATTATCAATTTCATCAATATTCAGTCCAAGATATTCCAAAGCCTTATCTCCAGAGTCCACACAAGTAACTGTTTTAACAATTAACCACAAAAAAAATTAACGAACCAAATTCACTACACAAAATTATGTATCAATTTATTTTGCTAACTGAAAATTAAATCTAAAAAAAAAAAAAATCCTAATAATTGAGATTGTACGGAAAAAATGTTGGTAACCTAGCTACCTTTGCAAGAAGAATCTCTAAGGAGCCTCTCTAGAAGCATCCTATCAATGACACTATCATCTACAGCCAATACATGAAAGTGTTGTTGTTCTTGCTTCAAGTTTTGTGGTTGTAATTGTAATTTTCTACCGTCCAAAGCAAGCTCCATATCAATTTGATGATGAATATTTCTTAAGTAATTGATTGAAGTTATATAGTATAGAGAGAGAGAGAGAGAGAGAGAGAGAGAGAGAGAAGGGAAGGTGATGAATGAGAGTGGGAAAAGAGAGGTGGAATGTAATTATCTTGTACTAGTAGCTTTATTCTATTAGTGGGTGCATGAGAGAAAAAACTGTAGTGGAACAGTGGTATGGATGTTTTGTTGTTTTTGTGTAATTTCATTCAGAGAAGATCTTGTCCCTAGATTCTCTCCACCACGTTGGTACAACAACTACTCTCTCTCTCTCATTCCCCTTTCAATTGGATTTTATTTGATTACAAAGCAAAAAATTCAAGATTTGTTTTTCCCATTGGGTCATCATGCTGATGGAAGTTAAAGGGTGGGTGTTGAATTTTGGTAGATATAGATAGATAGTGTGTGTGGATAGGATGGATTCTTTATTCTAATTCTAATTATATTATATTATATGTGCATCACTTTCAAAATTAATAAAACCAACCTTCTTTTCTAACTAATTAAACTGTTTTTATTACTTTAGTCTTAATTTTCCCAACCATATGTATTAATTTTCCGGTGCCAATAAGTGGGGATACTTTTCTTCAGATTCACCTTAACAAAATAAACATATTGTTTTGTTTTTCTTTTGGACGGTAAAATACTGTTAAAGAATCATATTGTTAATCAGAAAAAATGAGGTAAGAATTTTGACATTATATCATTGCATGCACGAGGATGAGTTAATTTAGGAGACTTTTGCTCCAATTAATTTAGCCTATAACCTACCTTAGCCAAATATCTCGTGAGGAATGTAGGATGTGACCCATAGTCAATAGGGCCATTTTATCACAGTAATTTTTTGGGTTTCAATTATCATAGTTATTTTTCACCAAAATGTTAGATGAAGTGCAACACAAATTAGACCTATAATGAGGTTATTCATCCTAGCACCCCTTTCTCTCACTCAAGCATGGTTAATTTCCGATGAAATTTTATGTATTAGTGTTGATATAATCATACTTAATTAAAAAAAAAAATATTTTTTTATTAGGATAGACAGATGTTAGTTGTTAGTTAAAAGAAAGGCGAAATATTAATATAGATTGGTCTAATTTTAAAACTATTTAAAATTTCACATCAAATGAGGGGTATTATTTGTTTTTGGAGATATTTTCGAATTCCATACATATGTATATAAAAGAAAAAATAAATTTATTAAAAGATATCTTTCAAAAAAGTTATTAAAATATAAACAATTCTCTGCGTGAAGAACCAACCCTAGATGTTATTATAATCTGCGCTATAAACCCATCACAACTGCCTGCTGCTCCTCCCTGAAGAATTATATTGCTTCGCAGCAACCAAACAATCCAATATGACAACACACCAAATGAAAAATAATATGTCTAACCTTCTTTTATCTTTCTTTCAAAAAAATATATATATATTTTATCTCTTTCCGTTAGTAAGAAAACCATGTTGCAACCAATTGAATACTCTCAGTGTTGTATGATACTATAGCTACTGGACCAATTTTTATCTTATTTGGTCCTTGATACAATCTAAAAGGTCTGCTTTGGAGTCTGTCAAGGGAGATTTCAACAAGCACTACATAAAAACTACTTGTAAGATGCAACTTAGAGACACTACTTTTCTTTTGGGTACAAAGAGACACACATTTTTTGGAATTACAAAGAGACACGGTATTTAACGCTGTCAAATTGGGGTAATCAAATTTTGAAATAAAAGCAAAATTTGTTAAGTACTTTTTAAAGATTGATCTAATAAGGACTTCAAAAATATTATTCAAATGTGGATTATCACCATTTTTAATAAAATAGTATATTTTGTTGATAAAAAAAAGAAAGAATGGGTGTAGGGGTGGATCATTAAATTTAGTAAAATTTTAATAAAATATTACACGACTCTCTCTCTTTATTATTAACAAATACACTCTCATAACTAAATTGTAGAATCAACTCTAATAGTGATTCAAAAGTTATTTTGTGGGTTACATTGAGGCTATGTTATCTTGGAACAACTCATTATTTTTTGGTCTAATGGTGCAACAATAAAAAACTCATTTTGGGTCCTTCAATTTTACCTATCATATTAATATTTTATTTATATTTAACTAAAATCATTCAAAGTATTGTTGCTTGTTGAACGAACGGTAATGACAACTTGTCAAACTTGTGATAATCTTCAAGGATGAATCGGTGAAAAACCATGTGTCAGCATGTCAAACTCAATTGAAATACATCTGTTGAAGATGTTCTAAGACTATCTTTGAACCTTTTTCAAAGGTTTATGTTAGACATTGTGAGAATTCACCCATAATTAGACTTTGAGTGGTGATAGGTTGACATCCTTAGATGGCATACCACCTTGTACACATTTTCACAACACAAATTTTTCTTATAACTAAAGGGTTAAAAGGTGTGTTAAAGTAAAAAGAGGACACTTATTACAAATGTGTAAAATTAAAGGATGTCAATTTATCATTTTCCTTAGACTTTTTGGTCGGCCCAAGCCGCCTAACTAGTGCTTTAGCCTCCAAAATTTTGGCCATAAAAAGGCTTTAAAAAATTTAATTTAATTATACATAAAAAATATGATAATTGTCTGGCTTGATTAGTCAAGCTTAGAGCCTCGTATTCTTAAATTCAAATCTTGGAGTCAGTAAAAATTATTATTTTTATAAGCATTATGTTATTATTTTTACTTCAAAAACCTTGTTATAATATTTGTTTTAGACATTTAAAGATTTTTTTTGAGAGGGGGGTGGTTTTAAAGATGTTGAGAACTTGAGATCATATATATATATATATATATATATATATATATATATATATATATATATATATATATATATATGTATGTGTGTGTGTTTGAACTTCGTACTTTGCATTTATTATACAATGTTCTTGTATATTTTGAATGACCGCAACCATATTTAAACTAATTAAATACTGGGAAAAATAGTTTATGTACGGGTATGAAATATGATTTTATTACATGATCCTTTTCCTACTTTAACCAAGGTGATTATTGCGACATTTCACCTCTTTTTTGTGAAATTTCTTTTACTAGCATCATGGCCTAATCTAATTAATATTGTTAGCTACTTTGCACCCAAAATTACGCAAACAAACAATAAGAAAATCTTCACGAAATCCTACCCAATATCACAAAAAGATGTATGCTTACCTGAAAATGGACGCAATGTTGACATCGCCCAAGAACGGATCCAAAAATTAGTTTGCAATTAATTCCCATTTCAAATTATGAAGAGAGAAAACAACAAATAAAGAACTCAACTTTTCAATTGTTCACTTCGGGTAAACATATCACATCACTTCAATATATAGGATATTAGAGGGACCACTGTGCATTTTGTTAAGTTTAGGTGTGTTGGATCCTTAAACATCATCTAGAACAAATTTCAATATTTAAAAAATGTTGACAACAATATTTATGGGTTATTCACTAATGTAAATTAAACATATGTAATTGTGATATATTAGTAAAAATTTTACCAACTAAATCGACCTAATGACCTCTATGCATGCAAAAATGTCATAATAAAAATTTGCATTGATAAAAAAACCATTTATGTTTAATGATAAATAGTGAAAGGACAAGAAATAAATAAAGGCTTGGAGTTGGGACCAAAATGGGGTCCCAGAGAGTTTTATTTGAAATCTTTAGTGGGTCCAATCAAATATAATCTTTTGTAGGGTCCCAAACCCATTCATCTCTTTGTGAAATATATTAGATATTAGATATCCTAATAATATTTGGAATCTGTTCCCATATTGAGGGTGTCCAAAGCAAAAAGTTTTCTTCCTATGCTACTCCTCGGTCAGTTTGTTCAAAATCCTTTTTCAACACTTGATTGCGGGACCCAATTGTTGTCTGCCACGTGTTTAGTCTTCCATGTGTAGACCTAATTATATATATTCTGACAACATGCACATAGTTTTAACGTGGTAGCACATGAACCGTCAGATCACATCACTATCATCTACAATTATTTTTGTTTCCTCATTCTTACCTTCCCGTAACTCTTCTTCGTGTAGTAATTGTCTTAACGTAACTTTTCACCTAATAAAATACACTTTCAGCTAAAATGATTAAAATGCTCTTGCGTAAGTTAAGTCACGCAGCGTTATATTTACTGCACAAACAATGCGCACGTTAACTTGCGCATGTGTTAAATCTGTGCGCAAGTTAACTTGCGTAGTGTCTGACTTAAGTCACGCAACGTTAACACATGTGTGACTTAAGTCACGTAGCGCATGTTAACTAACGCACAGTTTTACACGTGCGTTAGTTATGCAAAACAGCTTATTATGATCTCTTTTTTCAAAATAACTTATTCAAAACAGCTTCTTTATGCAAAACAACTTATTTGGATCTCTTTTTTCAAAACAACTTATTCAAAACAGCTTATTTATACAAAACAGCTTATCAAGATTTTTTTTTCAAAACAACTTTTTTATGCAATACAGCTAATTAAGATCTCTTTTTACAAAATAACTTATTCAAAACAACTTATTTATGCAAAACAACTTATTAGGATGTCTTATTAAAAAACAACATATTCAAAACAGTCTATTTATACAAAACAGCTTATTAGAATCTCTTTTGTCAAAACAACTTATTCAAAACAGCTTATTTATGCAAAACAGCTTATTTGGATCTCTTTTTTCAAAATAACTTATTCAAATTAGCTTGTTTATGCAAAACAGCTTATTAGAATCTATTTTTTCAAAACAACTTACTCAAAATAACTTATTTATGCAAAACAGCTTATTTGGATCTCTTTTTTCAAAATAACTTATTCAAATTAGCTTATTTATGCAAAACAGCTTATCAAAATCTCACTTTTCAAAACAACTTGTTAAGAACATCTTTTTTATGCAAAACAACTTATTAGGATCTCTGTTTTGTATAAGTAAACTGTTTCAAATAAATTGTTTTGAAAAAAGAGATCCTCAAAGTTGTTTTGCATAAATAAGTACGCAAGTTAAGTCACGCAGCGTGACTTAACTTGTGCACGTTATATTTGCTACACAGACACTGCGCAAGTTAACTTGCGCATGTGTTAAATCTGTGCGCAAGTTAACTTGCGCAATGTCTGGCTTAAGTCACGCAATGTTTAACACATGTGTGACTTAAATCACGCAGCGCATGTTAACTAACGCACGGTTTTACACTTGCGCTAGTTAACTTGCGCATGAGTATTTTCGTCCTGCCTGCAGAACGGGAGTGGATTTTGCAGGGGGAGAGCAAGATTCTTGTCTTTGTTGGTTTCTTTTTCTTCAGGACAATCCAAATAGCGTGGTCATAAAGGCCTCTTTGCTTTGGCATCACACGCCACACCACCAAATAATGAACTACTCTATACGGCAAGAAAGTATACGAAGGCAGCATTTGTATAGAGAGAAAGCTATATCTATATGCATTGTCGTCAATAATAGACAAGAATATTTATTTATAAAGTGTTTTGAGGGGATATAAGGTTAGTTAAATAAATTGGGTTATTTATAAGTATTACCAAAAAAATATATCCCCTCTAGTTAGAGATGATTTCATTCGAGGTATGTCGAACACTAATGTTGATACCTCTCTCAACAATAATTCAAACATTAATTTGTCATGTTGCAAGAGTCAAACTTATTCTGCTAAACTCATCATATAAAGATTACATGCATTTTTATCTTTTTATAGTGAATAATATTTGTTAATTCATGGTAATCAAGCATGAAGAGATATTTCTTTTTGTCAAAAAATCAAACATATTTCTCTAGAAGAAAATCAAGACTTTAAAAATGTCAATGAAAAAAAACCTAATTATAGCAAGAATATGGTACCATATATTCCCACTTTATTTCAAATCAATAAACCCCATCCATTGTTGGGACAAATCGATCTGCTTTATCTTATTCATGTTACGCATGATCGTTTAAGATCTCATGTTTGAAACTTTTGACAAAGCTCACCCTAGTTGAAGGTCGTGTGAAAAAGAAATTAACATCATTTTTTTCACGGCACATCATAAACTTTACAAATACGTGACAGATAAAATGAAAAGATATGGAAGGAAGAAAATAAAAGTGAATGCATGGTCCCCTTCTCGTTAATGTGATTATAATGTTGGATTTTACCGACTTTGGATGACTGAGCAACCTCCTAGTACAGTAGTAAGTAGACATGCATGTATGCTGGTCCATTTCTTTATTCCAAATTAAGACATGTGAACCATATTTATCGATGTGAAGAAAGACTAAGGAATGAAGATGATAATGTCCACAATCTCCATATAGATATTGGCTTTGTTTTTTATCGAAAAATATCATGATTATACAACAATAATCTAAACCTAACTTTTAAATGGTTTTATCTTTTTTAAATTGAAATAGAGATAGGGATTGATTGATATAGGATTTATTTTTATGATTTAACTACAGATCAAGTAGATAAATACGTGCTCCTTTAAATAAAAAAAATAAAAATAAATAAATATATACGCGCTAGCTGTTCATTTGTTACGATCCCTTTATACATGAATAAGTAGCAAATCAGGGATTTGAACTCCAACTCATGTATATTGTATCGTTCATACCAGCTGAGGCATGTCCATGGTGACATTTAGAGTCCGTTTTAGAAAAATAATAAGGTGATTTTTTTTACTTTTTATTTCACTTTAATTATTTGTGCGGTTTTATATCATTTAATGATTAGTAATATAAAAAAAAAATAACAATGAAAAAATAGCGAGCAACATTATTTTTTAGCAAGCAAGTATTATATGAAACCGCATTTGTTATTTTTTTTATATCTACTTGTACTCGCTACTTGTTATTTTTTAGCGAGCAACTCTTGCTTGGACACAAATAAAAATGAAAAATGTTGGGTACTCTCACACAAATGAAGAAAAATAAATGAGAAACAATCTAGTCACAACATTAAATTATTTTCTCTTTAATTTTCTTTTAATTTATGTGTGCGTGTCAAATTATTTTTTATTTGTGTTTGTGTTCAAGTATTTCTCTTAATTAGCATAGCCCTACAAAGTATTATATGACCCCAAGCCCACTTGCATGACCTAAATGTCTACTATGCATATGCAAAGAAATGTTTACAGTCGCGACACTCTCTTCTAAGGGTGGACAAAACCCTGTTATCCAGTCCAACTCGAGTAACCTGAAACAAAAAACTGAACTGGGTTGGTCAAAACGGGTTTATGCATGGGTCGTCGAATCCAACAAAACGGGTAAGTGTGGTTGCATTTGATCGAGTTCGATCCTCTATAATTGAATCGTCGGTGTTCGACCCGAACCGGTTCAATGACATAAAAATAGGTTTTAACCTCATATATACAATACATAATCTTTTTGTTGTTTTAGGATTTCGTAATTATGCAATCTTCACCTCTAATCTCACTTATTTCCTCACTTAGCGATGTTTCCAAACTCACCAAACCCTAATAGCCTGACAAACATAGAACATATCATGTCTTCCACAACACCACCAACACCAATCCTCTAGCATCCTTGCCTCACCACCACCATAGTAACAATCGTCCAATAATCTATCATCTATTAGCTTCGTCGTTCATTTATTAGCTTCGGTGTTCTTCAATCATCACTCTACAACCATCATCCTCCTTTAATCACATCAATAGTTGTCCTTCAATCCCCATCTTGTAATTTCAAATTCAATGTCATTGATGCCATCATAATTTGAATGTATGGGCTTCTTTGAAACAAGAAATTTAGTAATGTACTCAATCAAAATGAATAAAAGTAATCACATTTTGAAAAAATAAAAAAGTTATTAGGCAAAAAAAGTGAGCAGCCCAATAACCTTAAATACACATCTAGATTCAACTATGACCGGCCCAAACCCCACGTGTCCAAACCGTTTCTAAATTTGAAGATTTCTTTTCAGATCCCCCTCATATCTCTTTAGGCACCCTAAAGTTGTGTTATTAACCTCAATAACATGTCTGATATATAACTATTGCCTACTGGAGCATTATGTACATAACTACCAGATTTTTTTTTGTACAAACTGGATGTTTATTTTAAATTTTCATTTTTGCACCTCTGATACATAACTACCGAATGCACATTTTATATTTACATTTTGTACCACCGGTAGTTATCTATTCATTTTAAATTTACATTTTGTGATATGTTCTTTGTTGGTCTTATATGTTTGGTGTGATAGGAAACATATGAGAAAGAAAAGGGTTGAAACTTTTCAATTTGATTTTGATCCTGAGGAACGAGGTTTCAGGCGTAGTGTAGAAAAATGAGAATTATGGTGACAAATGCGTATTTGTACTAATTTTTAAAATGAAGCTCATTGTCTAAATCAAAGATTTGACATTAGTAGTCTCAAAGTCACGACAATGTTATAAAATGAATCAAGTCATCAACCGTTTATTACTTTAATAATCCTTCTTGACTTACTTGTTTTTTTTCTTCTTCTTATTAACAAATTTGTTATGTCAGCCGCCCTGGACGTGACATTAGTGCACTTTTGTTACAGGTTCTGTAATGAACATCAGGTAGATAACTACCAGAGGAACAAAATGTAAATATAAAACGAGCATCTGGTGGTTATGTATCAGAGGTGCAAAATGAAAATTTAAAATAAACATATGGTAGTTACATACAAAATGTTGAGATAGTCGTGTTATTGAGGTTAAAAATGTAATTTTAGGGGGTCTAAAGGTATACGAGGGGAGCCTAAAAAAGTAACTTTCCAAAATTTAGGGTAAAACCGGGCCTTATGTTTTTTGGGCCTGATCTGACCCGAACCGGCCCATTGTTCATGTATCCTCATTCTCCATCTTTTCTCTATGACAGCCAAGCTTGTGGTGGCCGAACGTGAAACGCACGAGAGAGAAGGAACGTTGCTGGTTTTATTAAAAAAAAACGACTTTTAACTCTTGTGGAGTGGACTTTACGTTACACCAAGTGGTAAATTATCTATGTAACTGTAATTCTTCCTCTGGGTAGAAATGGAAATTGAATAAAATTTGTCTGGAACAAAGAATCCATGTCCCGTCCCGTCCCGTGCACCTTAATAATAACAACTTATCTTGTTCCATCATTCAGTTTCACCTTATTGGCTGTTATCTAGATTCTCTCATTTTCACTTTCTTTCACATTTCCACGCTTCAATCTCCGATTATGGCTTCTTCTTCAACAATTCCAAACACACTCTTAACCTTGAATTCACACACCAACGTTGATCTTAAACCAGCACTACCATTGAAGAACTATTTGAGCTTCTCTTCATCAAAGCGACGACCTCCATGTCTTTTTACTGCCAGAGCTAGTGACGCAGATTTCGAAGCCGCTGTTGTTGCTGGTAATGTTCCGGATGCGCCTCCTGTGCCGCCTACACCTGCTGCACCTGCTGGAACACCTGTGGTGACTTCACTTGTGAGTATTATTGCAAAATTAATCTGTGTTTTTGCATTTTTAGTGCAATGCTTAGAAATGATTCAATTGATTTTGATTTTTTTGGTTTTGTTTCAGCCAATTCAGAGGCGTCCTCGTCGTAACAGAAGATCAGCTACACATCGATCGGCCTTTCAGGAAACAACTTTATCACCTGCTAATTTTGTTTATCCACTTTTTATACATGAAGGTTAGTCTTAAAAGACATGTTTGGTTTGACTTATTTGAGCTTCATATTTGTATAAACTCTTGTGAAACTGTTTCGGAGAACTTATGTAAACAGCTTATGACATGTCAATAAGATGTCATAAGCTGTTTTTAGCTACGTTCTCGTCTTTTTCAGTAGAGCTTTTGTGGTTGTTACTTATATACATTCATTGTTAACTTGTAGATGTGAGTTGGGTTGGGTTGTGTTGTAGTGTGTTTTGATGATTTGAATTTAGATTATGAGAAGATTTGAACCCTTTTTGCAGGTGAGGAGGACACCCCAATTGGTGCTATGCCCGGATGCTACAGGCTTGGTTGGAGACACGGACTGTTGCAAGAGGTTTTTATATGGCTACTCTTTCTGTGTCTTATACTTGGGCATGTTCTTTGTCATCTTAAGTAGCATTTTTATGTTTTGTATCTTAAATTTAGCTTAAAAAACGTTGATATGAAGTTAGACTTTGAAAATGTAGCAGGATTACAAGCTAATATGACATTACCATTCAAAAGTTGTATTGAATTGGGGTAAAGCACATCTATTGCTGTAAAAAAAAACATTTTTAAAGGGAGATTATGCAAAAAAAAAATTGTTTTTTGCATAATTTATTCTTTACCGATCTGGTCTAAGAGTTTGGATGGATTTTGTTGGGTATTTTTTTTTCCTAATAAAGAAAGTATTCTTTGAAAAAAAAGTAAAGATTTCAATTTCCAATGCAATAAATGCACAAACTTTCATAAAATCTTACTACTTTAGGTGCTTAAAGAGTGCTCGTTAACATTTCCCTTTAAGTTACAAACCCACACAAACATAAAACCTTTTCTTTTTTATCTTCTAAACTGCATGTATGATGCTGACTTTATTCTTGTTATTCCTTAGAACTGAATTTTAGTTTAATTTCAGTGAGAATTTTGTAATTCAGGTTGCAAAAGCACGAGATGTTGGTGTTAATAGTGTTGTGCTCTTCCCCAAAATTCCAGATGCTTTGAAGGTTCTATTTTTCTGTCACACTTACCATAAATTTTTGGTAGATTATGCGTAATCTAGTCTAACAAGTTTCCCCCTTTAGACCCCCACAGGAGATGAAGCATACAATGAGAATGGCTTAGTGCCTCGAACTATACGATTACTTAAGGATAAATACCCTGATCTTGTAAGTGAACACAGTTCTATGATTTGAGAATGTTATATTTTTCTGGTGCATGTAAGATTAATCCAATATCCTTTCTTGTTCAACTTTTGTTCAGGTTATTTATACAGATGTTGCATTAGATCCATATTCGTCAGATGGGCATGACGGCATCGTTAGAGAAGATGGTATGCTAAGAAGTTTTCCTTTCGTAGTCAAGATCTTTTTTTCAACCTATTTTGTTACATAACATGATTCATTTCATAGGCTTATAATTCATAAGAAATGCTATGTGAATGTGAAGCATGTAATCTAAACATTTTACATTTGGATGATGGAATTTGTAAGCAGACTTCTAGCATTAGTTTAATACTTGCTGAATATGTTTTCCGTGTGTATACCTTTAATATTATTCAAGGAAAAGAAATTGCCAGCAATTATGTGCTTTATCTCCTTCCTGTATGAACTTGTGTTGGTAAAAACCTAGCTATTTGAATGATTTGAATTTTTATTGAAGGAAGTGGCATGTGGCCTTTCTTGATTGTAGTCAATAAAATACTAATATAATGTATATCCTCAATATCTTGTAGGAGTTATCATGAATGATGAGACTGTTCATCAGCTTTGTAAACAAGCTGTAGCCCAGGTAATATAACTACATGTTTCATGTGTACATCTTCAACTAGGAAGTTACCCATTATTTTGTTCAGGGATTCCTGAACAAATTACTCGCGCTCTATGTTCCAAAGTTTTTCTTGCTACACTTCTATATCCGCACCAAGACACTAACATAATTTAGTTTGTTTTTTTATTGTATAAAAGGCTCGCGCTGGAGCAGACGTGGTCAGCCCTAGTGATATGATGGATGGTCGTGTAGGAGCAATGCGAGCAGCTCTTGATGCTGAAGGCTTTCAACATGTTTCTATAATGTCATATACAGCAAAGTAATTTGATCGCTTGACCGCTTCTTTTTCCTTTTCTTACTTTCTGTTTTTGCCTGCATGCATTGGAAATTATTGAAGATTACGTCAATTTCATGAGCTTTAGAAATAAGTTTAGTAAAAGGAAGGAAATTATTTGAAAATTGAAATCGACAATTGCCGACGATGGCCATTTTTTTAATCGATCTGGTATAAACTTACACGATTTTGTATTATGAAGGATCTAGACTTACAATCGATGGCTATCTATTATAGGTTGTAGGAACATTTCCATTATGCACCAGCTGGTTTCTTTCTTATACAAGTTATACACAATTTTATCTTCCTTTCGCCAATAATCATAGTATTCAAATTCCTTTAGTTATGCATCTTGTAGCTGCCATGATCATCTCATTACTTTTGCTAATTACTACTTGTCACTGATTTGCTCATTGGAGAATCAATTCTACAAAAAAAAGAAATTATGACTAACAAGATGGATTGGTGGATGTTTCTTTTAGTTTCATGCATATTTTTTTGTCAGTTATATAGCTCAGTCCTAAATTATGCCATTTATTGGGTGCCAACAGGTACGCGAGTTCATTTTATGGCCCGTTTAGAGAAGCATTGGACTCAAATCCGCGGTTTGGAGATAAGAAGACGTATGTGTTATCTTGAAATTGAACCTAGTATCAAATATGTAATCTATTTTTGAATTATTGATTCTTACTTTGCCATAAATTTGGTCTGGCTGAATAAAAGTTATCAGATGAATCCAGCCAATCACAGAGAGGCTTTGACTGAGATGCGGGAAGATGAATCGGAAGGAGCTGATATTCTCCTGGTTGGTTTAGTTTTATTTATGTCTCTATGTATACGATCATAGTTAGGAATGGAACTCATCTTATCCTTATTTTTATACCGACTTTAGAAAATTTGCATGTGCAGGTAAAGCCTGGTCTTCCTTATCTAGATATCATAAGGCTACTCAGGGATAATTCCCCACTGCCAATTGCAGCATACCAGGTGCTTCTCTTACCTATTCTAGCTCTCGGCGAAATATTTCTGCTGAAAAGTTGATCCAATATTCAATTGATACGGCATTAAGCTATATACTCAAAATAGAAGTCTGTCGATAATAGGCAAAAGTAACCCTTGTATTTAGAGTTGGGCAAAAGTTTTATGGTTGCTTCAAACAGTTATTGTTCATATGCTGTTCTGCTATTACATGTCATCAAATTTTAATCCAATTCTTTCCAAAAATGATTGATTAGGAATTTGTTTGTGTAGTAATCATATGTTTGTGGTCTTCTGTGATTTTTCCAGTTTGGGAATCTGAACTGCATAGGTTGTTTATTACATTTTAACTGCCAAAACAAATGAACAAGATTTGAAGTACAAAGTTGCTCAAGTTGAAGAAGCTTGCTTGATATTCTAATTTTACAGTCTCTTTAAAACACTTTTATTGTAATAAATTTTGGCAGTGTTAGTCAACTTTTTTCATCATCTTCCCTTACCCATTTGCAAGGTCTGGAGCTTCGTTTAGACTTTGGAAAACACATGATAAGAAGATAAATACAATGCAGTTGTCAAAGAATGAGAACATGTATACAACATAAAAATATTGTTCTTCATAGTTATTATGGATGGTGTGATGCTTGACACCCTACTCTTAAGTTTAAAGCTGTCAATTAGAGAAAACCTTGGCATACTTTTATGTGAATGATGTTGAAAACAAGTTTGCTTTGCTTTATCACTTTAACCCCCTTTATTCATATAATCCTTCTTAATTCATGGAACAGGTTTCTGGTGAATATTCCATGATAAAAGCTGGCGGTGCTCTGAAAATGATCGACGAAGAAAAGGTAATGATGGAGTCATTGTTGTGCCTCCGACGGGCTGGTGCTGACATTATCCTTACATACTTTGCGCTACAAGCTGCCAGATGTTTGTGTGGGGAGAAGAGGTGAGATTCTTTAAAGATATAGGACAATTTTCAAACTAGAAGGCCGAAGAGTTCAAAGCATTTGCCAGTAGGCTGGGTTCAAATAATATGCTGAGATTTTTTTCCCCCAAAAATGTGTTGTAGTTTTTGTCAAATCATTACCTTATAAACGGTGTAATTTATTCAACTGCAGAATATTTAGTACTGTATAAACGACAGAATGTACTCAACTGCCGAATAATGAGAGCTGTAATGTATTTAGTGCTGGAATATAGAAGTTTTTTGCAGCTATTTGTCATATAGAATGCAGTTTATGGTATGAATCATGCAATGGAGGATATGATTGGTGCATGGTTTCATGAGTTGGACACAGCTAATATTGTAGAATGGCAAATTGATTTTGTAATAGCAGATCACACGAGGGGTTAGTAAGACCAAATCGCTAATTTCCATAATCATACTATTACTTCATTTACTCTGTCATCCTCGGTCCGCTGGCATTACAGTTTTGCCAGTATAGCAGTAGCCTACGTATTAGACTGATATCATTTAGGAAAAGTCAATCTTACACCAGGATCTCCATAAGTTAAATTATTATTTAATAGTTTATACTGATGGACATCTGCCTCCAGAAACTGAACATATTTTATACATATATTGTGCCCCCACCTCTTCCCTTTCCTATTTTGAGCCTACATTCTACAGAAGGAAATCATAACCTGGTTTCTACTGTTCCTTAACCTCAAGCAACAAATAAACAGAGAACATGAGGAGGACGGATAAACCAGTGTACCAGTTTTGTACAAAGTGGAAAGGACATGGTTTCCGAGATCAACCATGTTCATTGAGGTACCTCTCTGCAATGGTGGCATGAACTGCAGCTCCTATTGGTAGAGCATCTTCATCGATCATGAAATGTGGAGAGTGTCCCGTGTGAGTAGACCCTAGTGTTTCATTCCTTATCCCTATGTAGAAGAAAGCTGAAGGAATGACCTGGGAGTAAAAAGAGTAATCTTCAGCACCCATCATAGGTGGGACTACCCTGAAATTCTTTTGACCCAGCAAATCGATGGACACTTTTTTCACATGCTCATACATTTGGTCATCATTAACCGTGGGAGGGTAAATAGTGTACTCCTTTTCAAAGAAGTCAACTTCTGCAAAGCAACTGTAAACACTAGCCTGTTGCACAATTACCTGTTTGAGAGTTGAGACAATAGTAGGATTAAAGTTAAGCTCATTCAACCATTTGCACTCACATTAGAATAATAGAAATAGAAATGAAGTTACATTTATAAACCAAGTTGCCAACCTGCTCTATTCTTTCTAGCAGCTGGTAAAAACTGGTGTTAGAAAACGCTCTGAAGGTCCCACCAATGACCACTGAGTCTGGTATCATGTCATGACTATTGCCTCCATTAAATGAAGTTACAGACACAACCTGAGTGTTAAAGAGAGACAAATAGTTTAGTCAGGGAAGGTGATCAAGCAAGACCACAAGAGAATACAAGATTGGTAATTTGTTGAGAGGTATATTATATATGACAGTGAGGCAATACCTGTGAATCCAGTGGATTTGATTCGCGGGAGACAATGCCCTGTATGCTGATAACTGCAGCTGAGGCGGCCAAAACAGGATCAGCAGAGTTACGAGGGTTCATGGCAGAAGCTCTTTTCCCACTAATCACGGCTCTGAAAAATCCACATCCAGCCAACAGGGGTCCAGGCCTCGACCCAATTATACCAGTCGGGTGCTCATGGGATACATGAACTGCAAATATAGCCTCCACATCCTCCAAAGCACCATCTTGTATCATTCGCTTTGCACCATTACCAGCTTCTTCTGCTGGCTGGAATAACAGAATTACAGTACCCTGTGAAGACAGAACATAAATACCAAGTTAAGGGCATAGGTCGTAGGGAATCGGCTGTGAAGTATGAAGTTTAGTTTAGTGACGCAATTTTTTATTCATCCAATATTTGCATAGAAGAGCAGGCATAATTTGCAGGAGTCGCAATTACCATTTTAAAAACACGGTAACAATAATTTACAATATCACGAGAATGAGAAACTCACAAAAAAGAAGCAGTTCTATCAGGTTCGTAGTGCATGTCTACAAGCGATAATATGCAAATAAAGGAAAAAACGGGAGATAAGACAAGTTGATGTTGATTGATTGATTATAAAAACAAACTTAGATGTTGATTGACTAAATTTTACTCACATTTCCTTTTGAGTTGTCATATAACATATTCTTTTTTGAAGGATATAACATATTCTTTGTTCTCTATTGTTATTTATAAAAATATGTTATTATAATTATTTATCAAAATAATGGTTATATTAATTACTATTATTAGTTTTTACTCTTACTTTATCAATTACAATAACTTACCAGCTCATCCAAATATTTTCCGCGAAGTAACATGTGTTCTTATTTGTTTAATATCTCATTTAAATTATTAATAGATTAAATATCAAATCTTAATTAACTAATATCTTGTTTAATTAGTTATTAGGTAGTCAATGTTAACTTACTTGTTGACAAGAGTTACAAGACCATCATCTCATTATTATTTTTTAAAGGGAAGTATTAGTTTCTTATCCTAAAATTTTAGGCATCTATAGTCATATACTTCATTTGTTTTAAAATGAACGTCATTATTTAATCTAAAAACAATCATTTAATAAAAAAATGAACGTTATTTCAAATACAAGACAAATGACATGACACTTGTACTGCAGTAATTTTATTAACCATTGTTGTACTTTTACTATTTTTTACTTTTTTGCAAAGTGAAATACTTTGACGATAATATACATCGTAGTATAATATGAAGGTACAATTGGAAAAAAATTGAAAAAAATAATAAATATTTTTATGTTAAAAAGTAAAGATGATATTCATATTGAAATTATTTTTATTTATTAAAATGAGAATCATTGAGAAAAAGATGCAATACTCCTTATTTATGAGAAAAAAGTTTATTGATGTTTGTAGTTTCATACTTGTACTTCCTCTTTATTTTAATCTTATTTCTATCTTGCTTAAAAAAAATAGAAGAAGAAACACTTGTTAACAAAATTATTTATTTGTCCTCGTAATCTTAACTCAATTAATAGTTATATTGTATAATTTATGCAAGATCGGGTTCAAACCTCGACTACCAAAAAAATCGTTACTTTTTTTAAATACGAGAAGAAAGCAAAAATGTTGATATCATCCTTTTTCTTTAACGGAAATTACAAGCGTTAACGCTATTGATTATTGAAGCTCGTGCTTGGGCCGAAAGAAGACAAAGACAACTTTATTAAGGAGCACTTGCATGTATGCAGTGTTACGATAAACACTGAACATTGGCTCAGTCAGAACAAGTTCTTCCGAGTAATGGAATAGAACCAACCAAGCGACCAACGTAACAAAAACATTTAATTAGATCTGAGGTGGTATGTCGGTATTCATCGATGCGAGAACAATTGAGTAGTACTAACACTTCATCAGTACAGCAGCTCCTAAAACAGTTTGAGTTATTTTCTTTAAAAGAAAAAAAAACAGTTTTTTTTACGGAAAACAAAACAGTTTGAGTTATTATTATTATTAGAAGGAGAAGGGTATTTTAGTCCCAAAAAAATGAAGAGTTAATTTCCCTTCTGGAAAGAGTTTTTTGGTTAAATATAAGATTTGTTTCAAGATATTAAGTTTTTTAGGAGAAAATATTTATATGTTATCATGACACCTTAATTATTTCTTTCTTCAAAAATAAAATTTAAACCTCAATTATTTCTGATACGACATAATTGCCATATGGTTTTATGAGGGGTTCAAAAAGTACAAGTATTTGGCAATGAATTGACCAAACACCAAAATTGTTGTTTCTTGTTTTTTAGAAGGGAAAGGACAACAAAAATTTAGCTAAATTTGAAAAAGTTCTATCATTGAAAAACCCTAAAATAGAAGTTAAGAAAAAGTACAACTCAATGGCTCTCCAGAGGGGTGTATTTGGATAAATAATTCAACTAAGTATTTATTCAATAAGTGTTCATCAATTAGTAGTAATAGCTTTTTATAAAAAAATCAAAATCAAAGAAAATATGAGTACCAGTAACAATTTTGTTAATTCTATATACAAAACTTAAAAATAGAGCCTATAAAGATAAATAGGTAACAGATCAAATCATGTAAGAACCATTTTATAAACAAAAATGCTAAATCAAACATAACTTTCTATCACAAATGCATCACGTTTTTTATTTTATCAAAAAAAAAAAAAAATGCATCACGTATAAGGTTGATTGCCTAATTATCACCCCTTGTCCACATTTTTTCCGCTAAACCATGAATTGTAACCATTCTCGTTTTCTGAAAGTCCACGACAAGGAATACGTTTTAATTAGCATTACTCTTCTATAAATTAGATTAAACACTTGTATAAATAAACGATCGCTCATCGTACCAATGTTCTTGAAAGAGACACCTTTGTAGTTTGTCCTATAGTAAGTGATAGAAGGTTTTTTTTATTGTTAAAGAGATTAATTATCTTAACCCACCATTAAGTGATGGAATTGTTATAGGCAAAGGATATGAGGAAGTAACTTGACCTTTTGGCTGAATGCTGCCTCACATGAAAGATATGTCACTAATATAAAGTAGCAAAATGTTTGGACAAATAAGATGCGTGAAGTTCTTTAAAAATGGATGGATCAAAGAAGGACCAGAAAAGCTAAAACTTTTAATTGGTTTACCATCAATGAATGTAAAGAACGAATATTTTACAATCAGACTCTGATTTGTCGAACTAAATTATGAAAACTACTAACTCCTTTCTTAAACGAACTATCTCATCTAAATAATAAATAAACTTGTAAAAATAGTATTGTTGTTAACAAATCTAATATTCCTACTTCTATCATTTTTTTAAAAATTTCATGATTTAATCAACAAGGTTTTATATTAAAGGAAGGGTATTGTCTAAACTTATTTGATTAAAGAATCAATTTATATTTTATGTGATCATATAAGCCATTCTAGTAAAAAAAAACATTATCTCGTTAATGAATGAAATAATAATTTTGTTTTATCTATTATTTATTACTTCGGAATTTTTAAATTTTAGTAATTTCTCTTTCACAAATTGATCATTATATTTTTACATTGCAAATTATGCTTCTTAATTTTTGTGTATCATTTGTCACTTATTGTGGGATTGAAGAAATACTGTGGTACAAGTATTATATTGAAATAACTTTTGTTTGGCAAGCTATATAGACCAAGGATTTAAAACTCAAAGATTCTTGTCTTGTCGTGGAAAATATAATGTAAATAAAACTACATGTGCGTCAATAAGGGATGAAGGTAAGAACAAACCTTTAATAAATGCTCTCGAGTTTTCAAGATCTTGGCAGCTCCAATGAGCATCGCCACATGTGCGTCGTGCCCACAAGCGTGCATTTTGCCGGCAACTTTAGACTTGTACTCCCACTCCACACCCTCCTACAATGGATCCAAACAACGCATCAATGATAGTACTATAGTTTTCAATTTTTTGTGAAAATAAATAGGAACGTCGGCAACATTCACTTTTTAACACTTTCTCTAGCACTCGTTTATTTATTAGATGAAATTAATGTATGTCCTACCATTTTTTGAGGTTCAATTTTTAAAATGTATATCCAAAATGTTTTAAACCAATAAGAAAGAGAGTATTAGAAAAGGTGTTCAAAAGAGAGTGTTGCTAGTATCACTCAAAAATAAATTCAATCGAAAAAAGTTAGGTTGCCACAATAAAGCTAAAAACATCTCTAACAAAACTAAATAATACAGCTAAGGACATCTTTGCATCAAAATAAATTCTTGAAACACTTTATGGTCCATAGAATCACAGCAAAGAGCTGTAGCTCTAGAAATTAATAGAATCATTAATAACAAGTGGGAGAATTTTAAAGCTTTAAATATTTCATGGTACTCTTTAAAATAAGAATGAAAGTTATACTAAATTCTTGACCAAGAAAAATATACACTCTTCAATTCCAACATTATGAAACAACATAATTCTCCAACAAGTGCAAAGATTAAATTTTTTAATTCATGCACTCTTCTATCAAAAGAATAATTGTCATGTTACTCATAATTCAGAAGACAAAATAAAAAGTACACAATCTAAAAGATTTCTGACAAAACTTTAAAAATATGTAAAAGTTTATCCATGTGTCAGAGAGATAGATTCAAACATCTGAAATACCTACTTTTGAAGTGTATTATTAATATAAGACAGAAAAAGACAAAACTAGTCAGAGATAAGATGTTCTGAAATGAAAAGTCAAGTCAAATCTATTAAAACATGTGTCGTGTTCACATTCATCGTTCTAAAGAATTTCTTAAATCCAACTCGCTAAAACTTTTAATGAAAAAAGAAACCATAATCTTTTGTGAGGAAGATATTTAATTTAAAAACTTCATTCATCCTAGATTAGTATAAATTTCAGCAACATGTATTTTTTTCTTACCATGAAAAACCTTAACCAAGTTGCATAAAAAATAATTAAAAAAGAAAATCAAAATTGTGTGTTTTCTTTTCTTATTATATTACTACTATTTTTAGGTTTTCATGGAGACAAATAAATAGATAGACAGATTAGTAAATAAATTAAAAAGAATAGTAAGTGGAGTGCATAGTGGAATATTATAGAAGTGCAATCACCTGGATGGGAAGTGCATCCATGTCAGCTCTAACAGCAACAAAAGGCGGTCCACCAGTACCGATCCAAGCACGAATACCGGTTTTCGCGAGCGGGTAACGATAACTAACTTCCATCAGATCCAACTCCTTTCTTATCAAACGACTCGTCTCGATTTCCTCAAAAGCTAACTCCGGATTTTCATGGATCTTCCTCCGAACACTTTTCAACCACTCAACCGTCTCCGGCAACCGTGCTACGCTTAATACCGCTTCCGAACATGATTCGTTCCAAACTTCGCAGTTCGTCGCTGTCTTCCCCCTCCGTGTCACGTTTTTGCACGGTGACAGAGTTAACTCGTTGTTCTCTTTATCGCAGCATCTCCGATCGGAGAACAAAACACGGTCGTAAGCGGCGGAAGGTATTTTCACGGCGGTTGAAACCGCAAAGTGTTCGAGAATTATAACGGTTGATGAAAATATGATCAAAAAGTAAAATAGAGAGTTTCGGAATTTCATTCTGTGTTATTTTTCAGTTGAAAGAAAGTACAGAAAACAAGGAAAGGAAAGGATGGGAGTTATGAAGAAGGTGAGATTGAAAAAAGAAGAAAGATGGAGAATTCGAACACGTGCGGATAAAAGAACTTTAAAAAATTTGGACGGAGAGAGAGAAAGAGAATTTACTTTACTTTTTTCTTTTCCTGTTTTTTGATTTGATGATTGAGAATACTACTACAATTGGAGCACGTTGTACGACACGGAAGTAAATGCACTGCAGGAACCGCGGTAGATGGGTCCCCCCATTTTCAGCAGCATTTCCACTGTAATCAAAAGGATGCATCAGTGTTTTAAAATGGGGACCGATCGGTCCGGTCGAACCGGTCAGACTGAAAATTGAAGGGTGTAGCGATTCGGTCATGATACTGGACTGGATATACAATTAGTTCATTGAAATCTGGTGTGCTTCGGTCGGGTCAATGGACGGACTGATGAATCAGCTTAACCCATTCAACCCGACCGGTTTTTTGTTTTATTTATTTTTTAAAATAAAAAGGTAAAGCATATATAAAGATAAAAATATTTTTTGTTGACTATGTTTCGAACTTACTTGGGTTTGTAAGTTTAGAAATACTATGTTTTAACTTTTAAAGATATAATTTGAATTAGAACTTATTTGTGAGGTTTTTTTATATAGTAATGTTGTTTAATGTATGAGTTCATTTGAATTTTGATTGGAATTAGCTTGAAATTGAATTGTGCTGCAGTTAAGAAATTAACTTGCAAACTTGCAGATGTGAATATAAGAAGAAAAAAATGACAGGATTTTTTATCAAAATTTCAATCATAATGTAATTTTTGGTCATAACTATTTTTATATAGACCGGGTCAATAGTCATGCGGTTTAACCAGTGACCCAATAACCCAGTGCCTTGACCGGATCGATCATCGATCCGGGTTTTAAAACATATGCATACGCCATCTATTTTTAAATTTTAAAATATTAGAAATATTCTTTTTTTACTTAAATAAAATAAAATATTCATTCAAATTGTTAACACTTACAAATATAGCTATTATTTTCGTTAAAAATCATTTTGTTAATGAAAGTATGACAATAAATAATATGCTAGATTGCTTAAATACAAGATGATGCTTTTTTCAATTCATAGCATGTAATATGGATTATAACATACAAATACGACTTCAACGCCATTTGAATTGAAGATAAAAAATTTACAAACAGATTTGCATGATCGAAGTTAGTCTATAAAACTGCACACTATCTACAAATAATGTGACAAAATTGAAGTGACAATATCTATGTCTTTAGATTTACAACTATAAGTGTGTTTTTCACATTCCATTGTACTAAAGGGACAAACTTATATTTACCACTATAAGTGAGTTTTCACGTTCAATTGTACTAAAGGGACAAACAAATGATGTTGGATTGATTCCCAACCTACTACAGGCCATTTTCGATTGTTCTCATCCTTGTATAAATAACCCAAAATGGGGATTTTGATTTAGGAATGGTGAAGGGTATTCTATGGTGATGTTTGATCATAACGGGAGTCATAATAGTCCTTCTTCCACTAAAGGTTTTGATCGCAAAAAATTAGTCGAATTCGATAAAAGATTATTTAATTTTTTTTAGAGATTGTTGCAGTAATCCCATGTAAAGATATATTTAGAAAACAATTAGATAATATCAAACTTCTACATTTTCTTCGTAATTATCTCGTCTTTTGTGAACAATTGTGCATGAGTTATTATTATTTTATAACAATATGTTTTTATAAGAATGAGGTCGATCAATGGCAAATAGTGAAAAGATATTCTGATTAATGCTCGTGAGAAAAAGGCTACATATCAAAAGGTCGGTGCTTCTATGAATAAGTTGGATGTCAGAGGTTGAGGTTCGGTTTTTAAAAAGAAAGAACTTTAATCATGAAGAACCTATGAGTCTTTCAAAAAGGAATAACTTTAATCGTGAATAACTACGTATCACAAGAACCTATGAAGAACTTTAATTATAAAACATGTATTCTTTATAAGATGTAATAGTTGTTTGTGAGTGTAGTTAATGTTGTAGCTTGTGATTGAAATGCATGACTCATATATTCAAATTTATCATATGAAACAATGAGGGTGATATTTATTCTTTTTAAAATATATTGGTGGTTCATACGTATAGCCGGAGTTGTTTTGTGTGTGTGTGTGTTTTTTATAGAGGTGTTTTGTGTGTGATTGAAGTTCATGACTTGCTTTTTAATTTAAAACTAATCATATATTAATTGTATTTTAATTTATTCTTTAATTAATTAATCATGGTTTCACAAAGGTTCAATAAGTTTTTAAAACTCTTACTTTTGTTAATTGATTCATGCAAGGTTTTAATCAATTCACAATAATATTAAATGTTATAATTAATAATTTCTTTGGATAATTTTAATTATTTACTTTTTTGATCATTCAATATCAACAAAAAGAACAAGTTTGATTGTTCATTGGGACAATGACTTGTTCACTTTTTAGCAAATTTGTTGGTAGTGTAATCTTGCGTTGTTCGTTGTGATGTTTATTAGATTTATTTGTATCATCTACGGTTTAGTGTTTTTCTTTATTTTGTCTGGTTGAACATATAACCATTTGAATGCAAGTATAAATTAGTGAATTTGCCTTTTTTATATATTTATTGTTTGTTTTTCTAAATTTGTGACATAAATTTCTCATATTTACTTTGACACCTCAAAGTTTATTGTTCAACCTCAATCATTGTGCACATTCAAGTTTTTTTTAATAATACGATTAAGAGAGACATCACTTTTTAAGCTCACCTAGATAACCAACAATCTCATGATCGACCATGCCAAGTGTGAGTTGTAGTTAACCGAGAGCAACCAAAACATGCACCACTTGTACGATGTATGGTCAATGACAACGACACAACTTTTCTTTTTACCCATACCTCACACTCAGACATGTTAATTTCACTAGACCTCTAAGTTTAAGCCTCAACCTATATTGTAAGGAGGCCAAAAAAAACCCACATGATTAAGAGGCTCTCCACTCATGTAATTCCCCAAGTAAAAAAAACTAAAGAACCCTAAATTAATTAAAGTTGATCCTCAAGGCCCAAATTTTTGTTAATTTTTTCTCCAATTATTTGATTTGATTTTTTTTCTAGAAGTGATCAACGCTAGAACACCAAATTTTGCATGCGGTTCGACAACACCATGTCGGTTCTGCAGTGACACGACAACAGCACACAGGGTCCAGGACGGCGCTAAGATGGTGGTGTGTTATATTTTTAATTAATAAAAAAATATTTGTAAATTATCAATTATTATATTTTTTTGTTTTTTTAATAAATGTTTCTGATTTTTTTATTTTTTTTTGCAAAAATAATACAATTGGTATATGAGTTTCGGAATATTTCACACTAGACCCACGAATAAATAAAAATATGGTGGGCTGAATCAAAGTAATCTAACTCAATAAATGACCTACAATATAGTGGCTTTAATTTATCGAGGGTTTACTAGGTAGTGCTTTGTGATTTAAGGCTTTATTTCTACTGGCGGTTGCAATCTATTGGAGAAATGTATATATTTTTGAAATGGAAAATAGGTCTAAGTTAGATGTTCCTTCAAAAAAAAATAAAAGGTCTAAGTTAGATGCGATACACCTCGCATTAGTCAGACTACATCTAGTCTAGTCCAGTTCTATGACTTTCAGATGATTTGAATGGGTTAATTGATAGGACCAGTGGGTTTAGTGGAACTCGAATCTACCAATATTATCTAGAGAAATATTTATTTGGTCACAAATATAAAATTGAATCATTTTTTTATGATAGTTGGGGTTCGAACCCCAAACCTAGTATATTTTATACATTATTCATATCAGTTGAAATAAGTTCATGATGACATACTCATTTAGACATACCTATAATGAAAAAAATATGAAAGAAAAAAGAATTAAATAATTTATATTTTTAAATAATTAAATGATAGATATTTTAATAAATATATGACTAAATAATTTTAATTTAGTGTTGCGTCTATACAAGTATTTCTCTACCGTCCAATACCATGCTTCACTTTCTACCACTAGATTCACTGCAATATGCCAAAAGAAAAGCATTCATGGCAGTTAAGGAAATTATCAACGCAAGAAGGGTGTGATACTTGCAAGTCTTTTGGCCATAAGTTAGTTACTTGGTCAAGAAACAGTGAGTGAAATTCTGCATTCTTCGCCGTGCGTCGTGATGCTCTTGTGTTAACTGAGTTGCACTGAAAAATTAAGTTAGCTGGAAGAAACAAATACCGATTAATTTAACATGAAGTGGGGTTTCTATTTTTATTTTATGTTCAATTTCAAAAGGTTAATAGGAGAAAAATTGTTCTTCTCCAATAAAAAAACAGTCACTCCAAACTGAATGGACGAACGTACTCATGCATGATTTAAGTTATACTAAATACTGATCGTACATGATCAGAAGGTGATTGTCGGTGCATTGAATGCAGTGGTTGAATGCGTCAAAAATGCTTCTTGGAACAGCGGGGTTGTGTACCTGCAGGCGCTTCGACACTCTTGTCAGCAGAGATAAGAGAGTGAGGGTTTAGAGGAAGAAATATACTCAACCTTGGGGACTGTTAAGAGTCCCCTATATATAGAGGTGGAGGGTTGCAGATCCGTTGTAATGACACACCTGGTTATGGCGGTTACGAAATTGTAGGAAGTGTAACTGCCGAAGAGTTTATTGCGGGAACGTGCAAAGAGCCGTTGTGATTCGTTTTGAACCAATCTTGCTCGCTCCGTACACCCTCTCGCGGGGAAGGAGTGTGTTGCAAGTAATGTTGTCAAACATGGTGTTTGGGCTTTGGATTGTATTGGGCCTAAGTAAATGGGCCAAAGATCCCTTTGAACGGTCCAGAACAGATACTTTCAGCGTAAATTAACTAACGCAGGTGGTAAACTCAACGTACTCATGTGTGTTGTTATAGAATAGCAACTCATAAATATAACCATTCATTTTCAAAACTTCCCAAAATGCGATTTTTCCCCTATACGATTTTGCTCATTCCTGCGTCATTCAAAGTCATTTTCTTCCACAAAATCAAGTAAGTGTTTGCATTGGATTTTTTTGGTTTAAATTTTAGTATTTTTGGAGAAATTTTACATTTTTAGGTTATTAGAAATTTGGTTTGCATGTTAGTTTTTAGGATTGTCAGTGATGAATTAAGTTAAGAATTGTAGTTTATATGTTGTTTAGAGTCCAATGTGGTAGTTTAGAGCTTAGAAATTATTAGATTTTATGTTGATTGAAAGTTGAACTCTAGGTGTTTCATAAAATGTCTCAATGAAAATTTGTTTTTTTTTTTGCATTGTTAATGATGAAATTAGTTTGAAATTGGATTGCTATTGTTGACTATCGTGAGTTTGAGTGCAATATGGTAGTTTACACATTAAAATTAATGTGTCAAAATTTAACTTCTTGTTGAATAATTAAAAATGACACATTGTCCGTATAAAAAAAATCATTAATTTTTTGCTTTTTGAAATGTTGTGTAGATATGTCTTAAAGGGCTAACAAACTTAGGTTATGGAGGGATACCGCTACAGGGAGTGCACCGAAAAGGTCGCTTTGCGCCCTCCTCATGCAGAGCCTAATAGATGGAGACAGGGGACGACACAAGGATTAGCAGGGGTGATGATGTAGAGAGGATGACATCACAAGCGGTGCGTCCCAGATAGTGGATCCGGCGCAATATCAGCATCAACATCAGTATGAGTAGGCTCACCAGCAGGAGGGTGAGGCCCATGGTGAGCTCAGGAGGAGCAGGCTTAGGTGGAGCAGGCCGGATCGCCAGAATGAATGAATGATGATAAAATGGATGAATGAATATATATATATATGATTGAATGAATGATGAAAACATGGATGAAAATGAATAAATGGATATATGGAAGTATGAATGAATAAAGGAAATTAGGAAAACAAAGCAAAAACAACTCTTATAGGACTGGACACAGGCCCCACGTGACTTAACTCATATTAGACTATAATCAACGCGAGTTAAGTCACGTTGATGTGTAATGAGAGTGACTTAACTCACGCTGATTTTCAACGCGACTTAAGTCATATTGAATTTAAACTTGCGTGATTTAAATCACTTCAAAGAATTTTCGTTGAGAATTTTTTTAGGAGGAGAGCAATTACCTAATAAGAGGGAGCATGTGTAAGATCTGGGCCATTGAATCTAAAAAAATATTAAGTCTATGGTTGTAACACAAACCGTAGCTTCATGGGAAAGTCTTCCTTAATGCCACCATAAGTAGATGTAAATAATAATTTGTTTTTAGATATGAATTACTAGTAAGCGTGTATTCGATAACTTTACCTTAGACAAAAAGACAACTTGGTACGCAATTGTTGCACGCGATAAAATATAATTAGTGGGTAAACATAAAGAAAGTAAGCAGGATATAAAAAAAATGGGTAAATTTCTTTTTAAAAAAAATGGTAAATTTCATTTCGTAATTAAAACAAAAATATAATCTAACAGTTATAGTTCAATCGACAAATATTGAAATTGTAAAGTTATACATAATGATCGGATTTGAATTCTAGATAGTCATGTGTGAGTTTTTTTGTTTTTGTTTTTTGTCAAATAGCCTAGTGACTGTAACTCACATATTTTTAAATATGAAATAGTGGGATGTCAGGGGGTTCGAACCCCTACCCCTACATATATAATGTAATGTTCCTACCAACAATTAAGTTATGTTCACGAAGACTATATGAGTTTAACGACCGTGGTTTACTAATTCACTTAAAACAAAAAAAATATTATTGTGAAGGACTATACCAAAATAAAAATATTATTGAATCCATTAATGTAATGTATCTGGACGTAATTAGCGAACTTTGTTTTTTATTTTTACTTATGCTACATTTTAAAGTAAAAAAAGTAGTACGGTACCCAATGTTTTCGGATTACAACCGTGTGGCATGTGCATGTCAGATTTCATAATTCCGCGAAACCAAACCTCTGGTCTCTAACGTTGATACGTCGTCGTTTGAACAGAGTCGGTTCTATTTTTCAATTTTGAATAGATACCGTGATTCTGAATCATTTCATTCCTTTCACCTCAATTTCGTTTCACTTATGGCCTCAGGTTCAGGTATATTTCATTCAATTTCCTCTCACCACTTCGATCCTCACCTTCTTCAATGTTTTAGATTTTCAATTTGCCATCTATTATTGCGCTAATTGTTATTCAAATCTTTAAAATCTTTGGTTTTTGGTATCCATAATATTCAACAATTTGAATCCGGGTTTTAAATTTTTTTCAGCTGAATATGCATTTGAGGTCATTTGATGTTCTGAATCATATTTTTTCTGTGAAGAGTAATTAACTTTGAGCATATTATAAATGAAATTGGAAGGATTATGTTCATAAGCTCTCAGCTCATTGTTAAGAGTACCACCTTGTGACATAGTTCAAATTCTCTCGGAGACGGTTGTAAAATGATGATCTGTGTCATCTTAATTAATAATAATTTTAAATTGGATGGATTACCTGAAGTGTATCATCATTTTATTGTTTGTAGATTTTGCTTTAACGGTCCCTTCTGAGTTGGAATCGGTTTTGACGTTGAAGACTGTTAACTACTTTGTTACAAGGAGGCCATGGCTTGGTATGTACAACGCTGCTACCATGTTTATTTACTATTGTAGTACTATTGTGTTGTATTTTTTGCTCAGTCTAACATGTTTGGTCAAATTCACTTATTATTATGGTTAAAGATCTCTATGGGGTTAATGTGAGACCTGTTGCGCCGTTTGGAAGTGCAAGTAGAAAGCCTCATGTTGATTCTTCTCTTTTACATCGGTGCTTACCAGATGAGCTGCTCTTTGAGGTATTGTATTTCACATGATGTATGTAACTAAACTATTTGGTCATGACTTTTTGATATGGTGTGAGACTAGTTACAATGTGCAGGAGTAGTTAGTTTGTTTGCTTGTTTACGTTGCATACTCCTACTTCAGATAACTCATGTGCGATATTTGATGTGGGTCTGTTTGGTCAATTTTATGAAACTACGGTAGAAGACGTTAACAAATCTTCGTACACTTGAAACTTAAAAGAAGGAATCATTTTTACAATATTAAATTAAAAAAAAAACATCTCTTTCTCTCTCTCTCTTGCACAACTTATTGACTGTATTTGGTGCATTACGTTGGTTCCGACGGCTTTGAGAACATAAACTGTGGAACCAGAATATGGATAAACTATTATTTAGGCCTTTAAATAGTTTTTTTGGACAAGTTGGATGTGTGAAAATTTATGCACAGAAAGGTTTATAGTTTATACTAGAATAAACTCTCGGAGGGAGATTAATTGAAAACATTTTGCAGGTCTTTGCTCGAATGACTCCATACGATATGGGAAAAGCATCGTGCGTATGTAGAAAATGGCGGTATACAATTCGTAACCCTGTATTTTGGCGCAATGCATGCTTGAAGGGTTGGCAGGTAAGGTCATTGGAGGTTTTGAATATGGATCTTTTACTGCTTATAAGTCTAATTTCTGATCATGGAGCCTTTTTATGAAGCTCTCTGGAGCGGTTGAAAACTATAAGATACTTCAATCAAAATACGATAGCTCATGGCGGAAAATGTGGCTCTTACGGCCAAGGTTGCGATTTGATGGTAAGCACAGCTATCTCTTATTTCATAGCCTTATTTGCTGCTCCTCATATTCATTGGTGACCCGTGATGGTTAAGTTTTTTATTCTAGTTGAAACAAATGCTGTATGGAAATTATCGTATTTAGAGGTGTGATTCTCTTCTAGATTATATAATCATCCCTCTCCACAACACAAGACTAAAAATAATATTCTTAAAGTGGCTGCAATATCATGCTTACAAGAGATTTACATGATTTTACTCTTCCTTTTCTGTTCTACTATTTTGTCTATGCCAATTTGTCTTATTAGTCCTGCATCATAGGTCTTTATGCAAGTAGAAATACCTACATTCGGGTTGGAGTTGCAGAGTGGAAAATCACCAATCCAGTTCACGTGGTATGAATTCATATCTCTACATGTACTATCCTACTACGAAATAGACATCCTTTTTTAAGTTCTGTTAGTCTTTGTTCATTGTTAGATCTGCATTCGGTAGCGTGATTAACTAGCTCAATGTCAACTATTTATCAATTTAATATCTTAGAAATAAGATATATAAAGAGATAGTCTCTACTAAGATCAGAAACTAGTTTTATGAGGCAATTTAAGATATTCGATGGTATGAAATTGTTACCTCAAAAAAAAAAAAAGAAGCTTTAAAACTGTTTTCATGCAAACACTAGGGCACAAAGAAAAAAATAATGCACTTGAATGAAAATCTCATGAATTAGAAGGATCTGAACTAAGAATATCATGCTGAAAATGAATTTAAGGTATGAACTTGTGACGATGAATTCCATGAAACTCTAGAGAAATGGAAGAATGTGAATCAATTGATTTTCTCTTCCCCACAGAGTATAGGAAAATAAGTTTTGTCGAAACCTCTATAAAGTGTGTAACACCCAAGAGTGTTTGGGCATGTCAGAATATTGGACATGATCTCTTGCGCTCCCTGCTAAAGTAGTCATAGAGAATTGTAGTATTTGAATAGAGGGCTTCTCCTTGTTAACCATTATAATTGTTGAGGGGCACCGGTAAGTATATTGTATTGTCCTTGGTATAGTGGAATGCTTTTGTAGTTTGTCTTGTGTTTTTCATCCTCATAGATGGAGGAATTCCATGTAAAAATTGGTTTTCCAGCCATCCCCTTCATCAGAAGTTGTGTTTTACTCATCTATTCCATGTGTGTGCTGTTGGTTGGTTGATCTGGATAGTGGTATACCATATGCTATCTGGTTCCTCTTTGCCATCAGTAAACATAAATTTTCAAGGAGAAATAAATCATATTTTTTTTTCTTTTCATCTAAGCATTGCATTTAGGAGGTTTCTTTTAACCTATTTAAAATTATATATGAATGTGATTTTACACATTTCTCCAATCTTTAGCATATGAATAATGACATAGTAATAGCAAACCATGAGTAAATCTTGTGAAGTATTTAATTTTTTTCAAGTATTTTCTTTATATATAATTTCCCCCCATATTCTGCAGGTCTGTTACTACCGGTACCTGAGATTTTTTCCATCTGGGAAATTTCTTTACAAGGTTATAATTTGGTGCAGTTTGAGTTCATTTTAAAAATATATGTTTTTCCTGTATGTTTGTGGTTGTATGAGAAGTTGATTGTTTTGTACAGAATTCTTCTCAAAAGATCAAAGATGTGGTGAAGAGCATGAACTTTCGATCATCTAAAACAGACTCTGTCTTTAGTGGACACTACACATTGACAGACGACAAGGTATGTTCTTTTTCTCTTTAATCTTCATTACTTGTATTTCATTCTATTAGGCATTTCTTTCTAAAAAAAAATATTGGGCATTATTTAAATCTATATACGGATCTTGAGGCATTTGCTATTGATATCATCATTGCAGGTTGAAGCTGCTGTCCTGTATCCAGGCATGCGACCTACTGTTTTGAGGATACGCATGAGGTAATGGACAAATTTTCCTTGATAGCATATCCTGTTAAAAGGTTAAGTTAACATCAAGCACCAGAAAAGAAACTTTGTATTCCCTATCTGGTTAGGTTGGATTTGATGTGCCAATATGTCCTCTGCTAAGAGAATAGATCAAAATTTATTTAAAGTATCTTTAATAGATGGAGGATTATGTATTATTAGTGAGGCTTCTTCTAATGCTTTAACAGGAACAATTACCATTTTGTTGTTCGAATGCTTTAACATCTATACCAAGTATGAAAATTAGGACATTTGTAATGTGGCATGTGTAGTAATAAAAAAGAACAGTAAGTAAATAGTTAATAGAGATAAAACTCAGAAGATTAAAGCGGAACATCAAAATCCTCAGAGTAAGTAAATAGTAAATAAAATTTTGTTAGATGAGTTGCCTAGATGTGTTATACATCTTAAATAAACCACAAACACCCTAGATCGTTGCAAGGTTACATGCTAGTGTGATTCACATTACATTTTAAACGATTCTTGAACAATATAGCTGACCCAGTAAAACATGAAACTTGAAATGAAACTACATAGAACAACTAGGGTATTAAAACAGAATCAACTGCAAACCAGACTTAGGTTGATCCAAATCACAGAGATTGGAGGAGTTAGTTGAACTCTATCTAGCAAGGAAATTAGATTCCCTTCACAAAGAACATAAATTAGATAAACAATTCAATTTGAATGGGAAGGTAGGAGAATTCCCCTACTTACAATGTTACCATATAGATGGCAAGAAGGAACCGCTTTCCTGACAAGATGAAATACAACACTTCCGAAGAGAATACAGAAGAATTTTCAATAAAGAAATGCATTTCCACAATTCAGCCTGCATATTATCTATCAAGTGAGCACCAACTATCAAAGGAAGCACGGTGACAAGGAAGGATGTGTTTGACCATGGTAGAACCCAAATTAAAGAGAAATAGTGTAGTATTATAGTAAACAACATTACAAAAGAAAACCCCAGTAATCCCAGAGCTAAACTCCTCTTATAGAGGAGATAATTCTCTTTGCCCAAACCTCTAAGGTCCTAACTGAAAATTACAGGTTCTAACTATGATTTATCCCCTCAACTAACTGGCATATCATCATTTTTTTCTCGAACTTCCTTAGTCAGCTTAGTTGTTGGGCCTAGGAGTTAGGTCCAAAGTCGGTGTCATGTCAGACCACTACAAATAAAACATAAGAATAATATATATGAAATGGGTGGGGATTTAATTATCACAAACATATAATATATATATTTTTTGAAGTGTATAGTAAATGTTTATAAGCTTATTTAACATTTGGTATGCATGATAATCCAAATAATATCACATGTAAATTCATTAATCCACATCTACAATGGTTATATTATATCACAACCACCTTAACAAGTCTACAAAATCACTTAATATAAGTTAGAATGGAATCATCGTATTCCAAAATGTAATTGTGATTGACCCGTCTCTATCTTACATCACTTACACTGGCTTTTGCATAGCCGTGAAAAAGTTTTGATTGCATGAATTTGAACAGTTGTGTACTTAAAAATGGAATGCATAATCAAACAAACATAAGAGTTTATTAGCCTCTGAATGTGGGTAGCCTTTGAACAAGGAAAGTATGCAGTGGATTTTGCATCTTTGTCTGTTATATTTACTCTTTGAACCTAAACCTTTTCTGTAAGCTAAAAAAATACAGAAACCAATGTTTAGCACAAGTGGTGCCAAATCTTAGACAAGAGAATTACAAACGCGTAAAAAAAGAGTTGGACTTCCTTTTTGCACTATGCTTATATGGATCTCCATGTGGTATAGGTTAAGAGGAACAACTACAGGGGCTAACAATAGGATGGATTTGATCTCACTTGTCACTAGTGGTGTGGACACTAATGAGGCAAGTACATCTGAAGAGGACATTCTTGGAGTCGTTGAAGGATGGCAGGATGATGAAACACACAACCCCGATGTGCCAGCAGTCTCACATAAGAGGGGCATGACTCCCTTTGTCTTTGTTCCATTTGAGGAGGTACAGTTTTATCTTACTCATTAGCTTTCTAAATTAGAATCATCGAATCTCAGTTTTTGTTTGCCTAAATATTGTCTTAATTTGTTTTAGATTATGTACTCTACTTTATGTTATGCTATAATATTTTCTATTTGAGTCAATCAAGTACATTATTTATGCAAATGTTATGGAAAAAATGATTTTTGTTTTTGTTTCATTGTTCAGAAAAGAGCATCCATTAGTAGGTGATCCTGGATAATATTTTTATAAGTGTTACTAATTACTAAATTATTAAATATGACTATACCCCTTACATTTTTGCCTTTTTGTATAGGTGGAGACATCTCTTTTGAATTTGCCCGTGGAGAAAATGGATTATTATGTTCCTGGCTGAATGATGCTCCTGGCTTATGTCTGGTTCAATTGTAAATATCCCATAACTTTCAATATTTATAATAATTTGTGTGCTTGCATGTGTGGAAAAAGTGTTGGTACCGTGATTGATTCTCGTTCATGTTACGGAATTTATCTTTTGTTCTGCTTTGTGCACCTATGTAACTATAGAAACGGTTTGTACATAAGGGAATAATTGTATTTGTAATTTGTTGCATACAAATCATGTGTTTAACTGTCTCGTGTTTAAATGTCAAGTTGTATTTTGGATCATATATCCTTTATTTTCGGAATTTGAAAAAGTTTAGACTATAAATAGGCAGCTTTAATCTGCACGAAGATAGTGCTATTGATGCGTATGTCCAGAAGACTAAAACAGTAAAACTATTCATGTCTCCGAAGTAGTGTGTTTACTACTTAGGGAGTGGTTCAAGTAGTAGCTAACTGGCACTCAACAGTCCTTAAATGGTTGACACTCGACAGAACAGATGTGGATATATAGCAAGGTTTGTGCATCACTGATCATTTGACTAACCTCAAATATGAAAAATAGTTTTTAGGGGATACTAGTCCCTCAACCATGTGTGGAAATATCGAAGTCAAACAATGGTATTTTATCCCTAAGCAATAATCAAGACCTTACGACAGAAACCCTATGACGTTTGGTTCAAAACTTCAAAATTGACGACAGAAACCCTTACGACAAACGAAGGCTAAGAAGATATTTAGTTCAAACTATCAGTCACTACAATATGGGAATCTCAATCAGTATATAAAGATCAGATGATGTACATTTCGATTTTATTCTTTAAAAAATAAATTTGCTGGGGGTTATCCAATTGTCTATTTTCATGCATTACTTATTAGCAATCATGAACTGCCAAGAATAATTTGTCTTGTTTCATGTCAACCTATGGGTTCTTGTAACTTTTCTAAAAAGCAAGGACAAAACTTAGCTATATATGTTGGTGTTCTTCCTCATTGAAGACTGACAGAATGATAATATCCAGAATGATAATATCATTCGTAGTGAGTGACAATCAGCAAACCACTCTGACTTCACACACGAGGCTTCCCATGTTGTTGACTTCTTTGTCAACTGCAGGTTGTGATGTGCATTGGCAAAGGCCGACCCCTGGTCGTCTCAAGTGCAATGCTTTCTTTTTACAGTCTATGAATTATATAGGTATTGGTATGTGTGTGCAACGATGATGGAGCTTTTGTTCTAGTCAAAACCATGAGTTTCTCTCCTTTATGTTTTGTTCTTGTTGGTGAAGCTTTGGGTTCATTTAATGCTATATAATGGTTAAGTGACATGCAAATGGACAGTGTCAATTTTGTTGTGGATTCTAAGACAACCAATGATGTTTTTCACTCAAACAGACATGATGTTTTAGAATTTGGTCATATCGTATCAGGGTGCCAAAGACTCATTTATTTAGAGTTCACAAACTCTCGGATGGAGTTCAACATGCGACCAACAAATAAGGTAACTCATACTTTAGTTAAAGAAACCGTGTTATTAGCTAGTCTCACTATTTATTTTCATATCCTCATCGTATTATTGATATTATTATTAATGAAAGTTTATAAGTATCTTTTCTTTAAAAAATAATGTTGGTGTTCTTCACCTGAATTTTATCCAAAACGCAATGGCATATACTTTTAAGGATTATTTTCTCCAGAAAAACATAGTTATATTTTGGTCATTAGTATTTTTTAAAGAAAAATAGATAAGCAAGTCATCAATAGACATGGCAACGGGGCGGGGGCGGGCTTTAACACACCCGGCCCCGACCCCGTTTAATGGTATCCAACCCCGCCCCGCTCCCAGACCCGTCGGGGATAGAAAGTTCACCCCCAGACCTGCCCCCAACGGAGACGGGTTTCCCCGGCCCCGCACCTACCCCCACCCGCGAAAAGTGTAATTTTTTTATTTTTACAGTAAACTTGTTTTTCAGTGGCAAACCTGTTTAAACCTATTTCAGTGACAAGATAATTAAAACAAAAGCTTCTAACAAGCTTAGAAGCTTTGCAAATTTGTCTAAATATTACAATTCATAATCAATCCATATTCAAAACCAACAAAAGCTTCTCTATATACCCTTGCTAACTTAAGTAAAATAAAGGTAATAAAGTAAATTCACATATACGGGTGCGGTGCGGAGGTGGGTGCGGGGCGGATGCGTATATCCCCCGGCCCTGGTCCCAGACCCGCATTAAACCTACATGTTTTCCCCGCACTCGCACCCGGACCCAGTAAATCCGGTTTTCCCCGTTACTATCAGGGCGGAGACGGGTGGGACCCGATGGGTGCGGGTTGTGTTGCCATGTCTAGTCATCAAGTCTCGGGCCAAAGCTTCATTTGCATTATTGTGTGCCACACCCTCAAAAACAAAGTATTCCGTGTATGTTTTTTTTACAGTGGTCGGGATTTGAATCACGAACCTTGCATATATTATACATTATCCCTATCAACTGAACTAAACTCACGAGAACATTCCGTGTATGCCTGTTGTATTCGTATCTTATATTAGAATAAATATGAGGGGATTATGTGCCTTAGTTACTACTTAAATTCATTTGGTGGTACAACTTATAATTTATAAAAGGCTTAAATATGTCTTTCGTCCCTGCAAATATAAGACATTTGAATTTTCGTCTCTGAAGTTACTAATCCTTCCATTTTACCATTGCAAATATTAATCATTTGAAAAATGGTCATAATTACATCTGATTGGTAACTTCAGGGACGAAAATTCAAATAGCCTATATTTACAGGGACGAAAGACCTATTTAAGTCAACCACCTAACCCAATCATCACTTGTCACATGGGCACCACGTCGCTAATAACAGCCCAACTCAGCAAAAAAACCTAATTAGGACCAAAAGTCAAATGATTAAATTTTGCAGTGGCAGATAAGAAGAATTAGTAACTTCAAGGATGAAAGTTCAAATGACCTATATATGCAAGGACGAAAAACTTATTTAACCCTCTCATATTGAATTTCAACATGAGAGAATCCAAATCTAAGAACATTCCACATGTAATTTCTAATGAACTTGATTTTGTGATAATATTTTAGTCAAAATTCAGTTAAAGTGACATAGTTTTTATTCAAATAATGCACTCTAAATACAAGTTTGATTTGATATAAAATCAACCGTAAATTATTCAATCTTATAGAAAAACTATTTTATCACTTCCAATTAAATTAAGAATTGAAGGCAAAAACTAATTACCAAACATCTATGTTTTTATAAAGTTGAGCTTTAAGCAAAATGGTTTACGTTTAAATCTTTTTATTCTAAAAATAAGTTTAATATAAACTTGCTGTAAGATTTTCAATCTCATACCATAACTATTTTCCCCATCTATTCCCGTTAAATTAAGGATTCAAGGCAGAAATCAATTACCAAACAACTGTGTTATTAAGATCACTTTTGATAAAAGAGAAAATCAAATTAGGTATCCTGTGCCATAAATCTAAGCACAATTATTCTGAGTAGCAGAACCACTTAACCACATACGGCTGCATTTTGATGAAAACATACAAGCATTTAGAAGCACACCAAGGTACTTAGTTAAGTTTAGATATGAGATTGACCACTCTCTTTGTACACCACAGAATGCCAAGATGGGTTCTTCGGAAGAAACGTTTGCTGTCAACAACAGAAATCATTACATGAGTGAAAGTAAAACAAAAACTCTATCAGAGTAAATCCTCGAAGAAGGTCAACTGCAAAATTGATTAAGTTGCTGATAACAAAGTTAAAATGGGGATTTGTCGGAAATTTTTGAACTGTAGTATGTGAGTAAAAGCTTAAAGGGATTTATAAATCAGTTAGACGATAACAAATCTTTGTAAGTGATGTTTCTTTGAAATTATGTCAATAGACTAAGCATAAAAGGTGGTTAACACCCAGAGACAATAGTCAACAATCAAGAAAACTGAGCAAATGAACCATTGTACTCTTATTTCAGCTCAAGCATTTCACTTCTATTTCTACCACTATATTTTCCATTCTATAAGTAAATACTTTGCAAAATCCAGACACACTCAAGCTTCATTTGCATTTGTTGCTTGATATAATAAGCATCTAAATTTCACAGCTAACCTTAAGATACTAGGTAACATCCAAATAAGCTAAACCTACATTCTTTTATACACGTTGGGAAAAAAAATTCCGTTATATTGCCTCCCTGGTGAACTATCTCTAGTCTAGGTGACTTAAAGCAAATCAACTATGTTGAGATATGTGGTATTACAAAACTGTAGGTTCTGATATGAGCACTTCATAGGCCACAAATTTAGTTCAAAAAATCTATATTACAAGAATTAAACTTGTGGTCTCAGGGTAATGAGCTCATATCGATATTTTTCTATTACGGCCTACATCGAAATACTAAAAACCACAATGTTCATTCAAGTTTGAAAATGAAATTGGGGGTGACTACTCACTACTCCTTGGATTATCTGTTATAGTGTATGTTTCTAATAATTGACGGCCGGAAAATTGTATCATTCACATTAGCAAAATGCTAAAGTAGCTATCTATTAGCAAAAAAAATCCAATAATAGTTGTCAATTTTAGGTTTGGACCGCTAGTATGTGACAAAATAGAGCGAAATGAAATGCAATCATAAATATTCTATTGTTTGATATGTTTAAAATAGGACGAAAACGACCTGACGGAGGATGGGTCTAGTGGAGAGGGCTAGACTCTCATCTCTCATGCAATGAACTAAAGTTCAAATCCCTACCGGAAGAAGTACTCTCAATTAGTGTACGACAGGTCTTGAATAAGGTTACATCCCGCATAGAGAACCTAATCCTATGGTAACTAAAAAAAAGGACGGAAATGAATGAATTTCACATCCAAATCCAATACTACCTATTTTTCCTTCCCCTCCAATTTGCAGAAAAAGGCATGAAACAAATCAATCATTTTTTATTGATAAAACATTCAAATAATGTATAAAAATGATAATTTTATTCCACTTGGTTCCATTTCATCTACTATTTTCCATCCCATTCTAGTTCCTTCACTTATCAGAAATTCAAACAAACATTTCACATCATTCTAATTAAATAATATATCCAAATAAAATCAAAATAGTGAAAATGAACTCACAGAGATGTAAGAGCAGGTGGGGATGACAGATAAGGAGTGAGAGGTGGCGTGATTAAAGGCAGCGAGAGTGAGGTGAGAAGCTAAACCCAAACCTCTCTTGGAAGGAGGAACAAAAGTGTGTACCAAATCCAACACTTTTCCGTTGTCTCTAAGGACATACTCCAAGTACGCTTTCTTGTCTTCTGTCTCAAACCTCTTTGTTCCTTCGTTCCACACGATCATTGGACTTCCACTTCCAACAGTATTCGCCATTTTTCTCAACTCACCGAAAAACCAAAGACAAAGAGTGAAATAACGACCGTAGTATTACATTAGTTATACACCGTCGGTGCAAGAACGTTTTAGACATAACCATTATTTTCATGAAGCCACTTTGGTGACACTATGATGTCAAAGTCATATGATCCAACCACAATGTGACAAGTGTTACACTTCACTTAACAAAAAACAAAAAATACCTAGAAAGATAAAGAAGAAAGTTACCTGCTACACAGTGGTTGGCGACATTTGTAGCATATTGTCACATAAATACTACATGTATTATCCCTCACTCCTTTTAGTCAATATTTTTGAGTTAATTTTTGTATTTTTTTTAATGAAAATGTGCATAAATGTCAAAGAAAAAGGTAGAATTTTCTAACAAAACATAAATTGAATATGAATTTTTAACCATAAAATTTATATTTAATTCATGTTTTGTTAAAAAATTCTATTTTTATTTTGGAAGAAATTTTTGTAATATCATAAATATTTTGCAAAGTTTTATTCAAAAATATGAATTCTACATATGAGTTTACATTAAAAAATGAATTAAAAGTGAAGATGAAAAACTTTAAAAAAACCTATTTTTATTTTGGGAGAAATTCTTGTAATATTGTAAATTTTCTGCAAAATTTTATTCAAAAATATGAATTCTACATATGAGTTTACATTAAAGAATGAATTAAATGTGATGATGAAAAACTTTTGAAAGGCTAAAAATTGAAGAAATTTATCAGAGAGAATAAAATACAAAGTTGACTTATTTATATAATAACAAAAAACACATTAAACCCAAAGAAACTAATAGTCAAATGTGTTATATTACAGTCACATCATTTAATACTTTTTACCCTCGCAATATATATTAAACTTTTATATAAAATAATAAGAGTTTAATTGTGGTTGATTGACAGACCAAAACAATTTCGCACACACGATCAATTGAAACATTTTAAATTATCACGTCAGTTAAAAACAGATAATTTAATTGACGTGGCAATTTAAAATTGTTGATTGGTCATGTGCGCCAAATTATTTTAGTCTGTTAACCCACCACCATTAAACTCAAATAATAATCTAATGCACTCTTAGATGTCTTAAGAGAAGTTTTGTCAACATTTACAAAAAAGATATCCCATAAAAAAAGTGAAAGATATTTTGTGTAAATTTATTAAAAAAAAGCATTCAAGCTTAATTATTCAAATAGGCCTTAAATATACTGAAGTTTTAAAATGTGTCTATAAAAAAGAAACATATATTTTAACATTGTAATTTGATATTCTTCCTATTTTTTACCTTTTATTTTTTCATGTAGACGTACACTTTAGAATAGTGACTTAAAGATTTAAATCTTCATGAATTTTTACATTCGTGATTAGGACATTAAAACATGACTTTCGACGTAAAATTATAATGTTTTGACAAGGGAGAAATTAATTATATACTTTTTAAAACATCAAAAAACAATGAAAATCTCGGCATAGAGATTGAATTTTGAGTTGATTTTTTTTCGTAGAGACATATATAAAAATATATAGAAAAAAAATATGTAAAGTCTTATTGCATCTCGAATAAGCCTCGATTTATTTTTATTTTTTGAGATAAACGTATAAAATTGTAATTTTGTTTTTAGCAAGCATATACTCACGTGTCAAATTTTATTCCTTAATGTAGCTTGCTTGTTTGTAACATCACAATAACCTCCACCATGAAATTTTAAAGTTTTTAAACGAGGAACAAATTAATTATGAATTGTCTATGAAAATCATAATAATTATGATGTTTGGTCTTGGGTCCCTAATCCAGCTGGTGGGTATTCTGGTGCATACCACATCCTCAACAGTAGGATTCCCACCCATGATGTCGTTTCCTCGGATCTTTTGTGGTGGCAGGAAGTTATGTTGAAGGTGTTAGTGTTTGTTTGACGACTTTTTCGTGATAAATTACCAACTAAGGTGAATTTGTTCCAAAGAGGTGTTGCAACACATTAGTCTCAGTTGTGTGTCGGTGGTTGTGGATTGCTAGAAACAGATAATCATTTATCTTTGGAGTGCAACGTGTTTGGTACAATTTGGCAACTTGTTCAAAATTGGTCGGGAGTTCATTTTGCGGATCAGTTATTACATATCATTTTTTACAGTTCGGCAACTCTTCAAGTTATTCAAAATCATGGAGCTCTTTCATGTAATTGATCTGGTTTGCGAGTTCTTGGATGATTTGAAAGGAAATAAATGACATGATTTTTCGTGGCAAAGAAAGTACTCTTGTTGAGCTTTTGGAGAATACTAAGCTTCTTTTCTTTTGATGGATTAAAGATAAATTTGTTGTTTTTTTATATCCGTTTCATAATTGGTGCCAAAACCCTTTTGCTTGAGAATCGGCTAATGGCAATATATCTCATTTTTTTCTCCTAAAAAAAATTAAAATCAAATGTGCAAATATATTTCAATTACATTAGAATTCTTTTATAAAAAAAAAAAAAAAAAAAAAGGAAAAGGAGAATGCGTTCACGTTTCTCTTTCTTTTGTTTTCTTACTTGACTTGGAGAAATGAACACGAGTCGGGATGAGAATGGTTTAGTCACAGTTTAGAAAAACACACTCCAACTCTCCGAAAACCATGGCAGATAGGGTTGACACTGTTGCAAGACTAGCACAATGGAAAATCGAAAACTTCGGTCCTTGTTCCTACAAAAAATCCGATCCTTTCAAGCTCGGAATCTGGAACTGGTATAAGCAGTATCAATTTCTTTCTCTATCTCTCTGTGTTTGAATCAAACTTGAAATTTTCAATTCATTTATTTTTCAGGTGCTTTTCAATAGTAAGGAACAGGTTCTTCTCCATTCATCTGTTTCCAGAACCTTCTAAAGTTTCTAAGGAACACCCACCTGTTGCTCGTTTCATTCTTCGTGTCTCCGTTGCTGGTTCTTCCCGCAAGTTTATTGTTTCTCCTGGTAAACTAAATATGCACCAACACTTTTTAGTTCGTTGTTTATGTTGCTGTTTTCATTGTATGACATTTTATTTGTATAAATGTGATAAAACGGTATAGTTTGTGTATGGTGATTTATTTTCATATAGATGGTGTCCAGAATTGTGAATTTCTAACTCTGCATTTTCATACACGGAATTGTAATATTCTATTGAAATGATTTAAGTGATTTACAAAGTAGTCTTTATACAGGCTAACAAACTAGTAACTAACTTATTACTAGAACACCTTTCACGCCGCCCTACGAACCACCACAAGCGCTGCCGTTGACTGTTGAAGATGATTGGTTTCACTCCGTTTCACTTTCATTGAATCATTGCAGTGCAGTGTTTCTGTTATGGTCCATATGGATCAGCCATATGGGCTATTGGAAAAGAACACATGGAAGAGTCAACTCCTCAAGTTAGGGTCAAAGAACACTACAAGACTCAAACACCTTAAGGATTATGTGCAGCCTAAGAGCAAGCGGTGTGTCCGCAAGAATTGAGAATATCTAAAAGGTTGTAGATATCTTACTAGCTATTGTACTCGGTTTGTTAGGGCGAGTCACCTGTCAGGCTGTCACCCGATTCTGTTAGAGGGAATCCCGTGTGGAGTGCCCAAGATATCAAATAGTACTGTTGAGATTATAGCACTGGTTTAGTATAGTTGCACTGCAATTCTATGCTACTATCTTTATTTGCTTACTTGACTCTTACAGTTTTGTTTTTCATAAGGGGAAAAGAAAAACGGGCATTTTAGAAACACTGAGTTTTGGGTTTAGTAGATGGAAACACTGCGTTTTGGAATTGTGCTTCAGAAATTGGGCCGAAATTTGAAATTAGGGTAAAAACGCAAAAGCATACGATTTTACCGTAAATTATCGAATTTATCCAAATTAGAATGGTTTTGAAACCGAGTTTACCAGATTTCGAATATATAAGCGAATTGATTTGTTTTTTTCCATCTGTATGTTTTTACGTATTAATACGTGAATTTGATAACCTTGAGTAGGTCTCTAATAGAAATTGACTCGGCAGATAATTTAGATCAGATAGCTGATATTTTGAGTTCCCTAATTACTAAAGTGTCGTTTGATCTCTATCCAATGTCTTGGACGGATCGACTGTAGTGATCTTAGGAAATTCCGCCTAAAATGGTATTCTATGCTGGTGTCCCCTGTCTTCCTTGATCATTGCATCTTTATGTGCTATGAGGAAATATAGATAATTTCATACTGCATCCTCAATTTGGCAGCAAATGAGGAATTTGCCATTGCAATTACCTATGGCAGTTTGAAGAGTATATAATGAAATACTGATGCAGGTCATTGTTGTTTGCTTGTATGCAGTTTATGAAAGGCTGCTTAGGACACAAGATGACTTTGTCTGGCCTATTGATACTGCTTTCGTGGGCCGCTTCATCATTGATGTTGAATTTCTTGACCTGAAGATATGCCATATGAGTGTGAGTTTCTAATACCTATACTTGTTTTCTCAAATACCAATATTGAAGTAGGTGGCTTAATAAACAAAATACAGCACAAAGTGATTGAGCCACCATGTAACTTTTTAGTGATCTTAGCTGTTTGATTATCAATACACAGGACTTGCATTTTATGTATCTGCTAATTGATGTGCGGCAAAATTTACTGGATTATCTTGTGTATTGTGGATTGTGTTTTGCATGCAATATAACTGGGAAAATGAAAGAAAAGGGTTGTTGGTATTTTTTGTGTGCTGTGTGCAAAATGATGTCGATTGGAATCGTAGGTAGCAAAAATTTACAGTTTTGTGCTATCCCTTGAACTTCCTATTATCCAGCCCTTAGACTAATTTAAATATCAAATGAAGTACCTTTTTTATATCAAAATTATAGCAATTATTCCGGAGGATGATCTTTTGAATAGCTACAAATGTAGTCGATATGACTTGTCCCTGTATACAGAACTGACACTGAACCTCTGCACTGGTATCATATTTTTTCTGCTCATGCATTGATCTATTCTTTTGAACTCAGGGTGGTGAACCTAGTTCTATATGGTCATCTGATGGAACTTCGCAATGCAATGAAGCTCAAAGAAGTACTCTCCATTGCCTCTCCCGCATGCTCGATGAGGCTATACATGCTGACCTAACCATTGTCACTGCTGATGGTACATTGAGAGCTCACAAGGCAATTTTGTCTGCGAGTTCTCCTGTGTTTCAAAGCATGTTTCATCACAACCTGAAGGAAAAAGAGTCGTCAACAATCCATATTGAAGACATGTCACTTGAATCCTGCACTGCTCTTCTAAGTTACTTGTATGGAGCAATTAAGCAAGTAGATTTCAGGAAACACTGTCTTGCATTGCTTGGAGCAGCTAATAAGTATGATATTGGTGGTCTGAAAGATTTATGTGAGGAAAACCTTCTTGAAGATATTAACTCCGACAATGTTCTTGAGATGCTAAATGAGGCTTGGCTTTATCAGTTACCCAAGTTAAAGAAAGGATGTTTAACATTCTTATTTGAATTTGGTAAAATATATGATGTTAAAACTGATGAAATAAATAGCCTTTTCCAGCACGCAGATAGGGAGCTAGTTATGGAGATGTTTCATGTGATGCTTACTATTTCCAACCCAGAATAGTTTAGTTAATTGTATGGGAAAATTATTGTGCCCTTGGACCATGTAAATGGTATATCAATGCGACAATGTCAAGAATCCTACTCTCCCCCCTGCACAATACACTCCCGCCCTGCAGGCAAGACAATTTTATCCCTGCGCATGTTAACTAACGCACGTGTAAAACTGTGCGTTAGTTAACATGCGCTGCGTGACTTAAGTCACGCATGTGTTAACGCTGCGTGACTTAAGCCAGACACTATGCAAGTTAACTCACGCACAGATTTAACATGTGCGTGAGTTAACTTGTGCAGTGTCTGTGCAGCAGATGTAACTTGCGCAGGGGCATTTTAGTCAGTTCAACTGGGCGGGAGTGTATTTTGCTGGGTGAAAAGCAGGATTCCAATGTCAATGTGTATATTTGCACTTACTCAACTTTTACTTTCCCATCTACAACGTCAACAATTTCAATACATCAAGACTGGACTGACCTTTTCTTTTAGCAAACCTATTGTGGATGGGAGACTTTTAACCATGAAGCCCATACACGGATGCCACTTCAGTAATCATTTAAGAAAATAAATAAATTAGATATAATCATGTGTGTTGATATCGTGTTAGACAACAGACACGTCTTCAATCGACGTTAGATGAACTATAACGCTTCCAAAACAATTTTGTAGTCTTGGGATTCATAACTTTTTAATACGAATTTGGGTTCCTTCAACAAAAATATGAATCTGGGTTGAACTTTGAGTGACTACGTGTTTTCCAAACTTTCTAGTCCAGCCATAATTTTCTAATTTTTCCAAACCATCAAGAATTTGTTGTTTTTCAAACTTTCAAGAACTTGTTGAAGTTTGAGTTTAAAGTGCTGAGATTATTATTGTTTTTATTGTATATGATTGATTTTGATGAGAATATGTTGGTTTTGGAATTTGAACGTGACTTTAAAAGTTTGTTTTGAAATTCGAAAATACCTAGAACACCACCGAAGAGATTATTAGGTTGAGTCACGACTAAGTCATTGTCTTTAAAACGAAAATACCTTGTAAACAATACCTAGAACACCACCGAAGAGATTACTGAGTTGAGTACGTTTCACGACACTAAACTAAATTGTGCAAGATAGACTATCAATTATACCACATCCAGGATAAATCAACTCACTTCACTATTGTGATTTACTATTGCCATGTAGAAAACCGTTTTAGAATTACACCTCTAATATGCACTCAAATTTAATATTGAAACAACTCAATTGTGGTACTATGACCACTCTAATATGGTAGAACGATCACACAAATACGGTGTTGCCACTATTCTAACCTTTAACATCTACAAAATATGGGTATGGTACTACGCAGTGGCGGAGCCAGAAAATTTATGGAGTCCGGGCAAAAAATTTATTGCAAATTCACATGTGACATAATATATAAACAATCATAAATCGAAATAAAAGAGGTTCCTCATTTTGTCAACAAAAGTACAATTTAAAATAGGGTTATTAATTGAAATTGACCATGTAACATACATACGTGAAGTCTGAAAAATTGACTCTGTAGTTAAATAACATGTATTATGAACATGTAATTCGAGATTTTTATTATTTGTAACTCTGTAATATACGCGAAGTCCAAAAAAGCAACCAAGAGATTGAATTTTTTTATGATTTCTTAGAGGCGAGTTAAGAACGTTAAAATATGACTTTACACAAAATAATTATAAATTTTCAACAAACGACAAATAAATTATGAATTTTTAAAGTGTCAAAAACTCAAAAAATAAAACAACGGAAATCTCGACCTATAAATCGAATTTTGAGCTCATTATTCGCAGAGACATCTATAAAAATACATAAAAAGGATCTGTAAAGTTTCATAGCATTTCGAAGTCGTTTAAATTTATTTTGATTTTTCAATCAAAACGTGCTAAATAGAAATTTTGTTCCGCGTAAGCGTATACTCACAAGTTAAATTTAGTTCCCTAATTTATAGGCATGACTAGAACATGATAAGAACCTTCACAATAAAATTTTATAGTTTTTAAACGAGATGCCAATTAATTATCAATTGTTTAAGAAATTCTTAATTATGAGGGAATAAAAATTCATAATTAATTTATTCCTGGTCGAAGAAATTTAATTTTTTGTGTAAAACTATATTTTAACGCGCTAAACATGTATGAAAAAAATAGTGAAAAAATTCAATACGTAGGTCACATTTTTAGACTAAGCGTATATTATAGGGTGGTCAAAATTTTAGACTAAGCGTATGTTATAGAGTGGTCAAAAATAAGAAGAAATTCAAGTTACAATGCTAATATATACGTTTTGTATCTTACAGGGTCATTTTTCAGACATAATGTATATTACAGGGTCAATTTGAACAGTTAGCCTGTTAAAATAAGAGAGATGAACCCGTCAATAGTGTGCTAAATAAAATTAGGAGGTAAATGTCTTTTCCGAGCCTATTTGCGTGTGAGAATTTTCAGATTTTGCCCAAATTTTCTTTTTGTAAGTGTCTTAATGGACTTTTGGGTTGGGTCTAATGTGTAAAAATTATCGATCGAGCCCGGGCGACCGCCCGGGGTCGCTAGACGGTGAAACCGTCCCTGGTACTACGACCACTCAAATATGGTGTTACCACCATTTTAACATCTAACTTCTCCAAAAATCAAAGGAGAATATACTATTATCATTCTTAATTTTGAACGGACAATGATCTTAATAATATTCTTTATTTTGGAAGGGACATTATACCTCAAAATGGACTATGATCATGATAGTACTCATTTTTTTGAAGGGGCGTAAAATGTCAAAGAGATTATGCTATTAAGATCATTCTTAATTCTGAAGGCACATTATATCTACAAAGGGTTTATGGTCTTAAGAGTACTCTTAATTTTGAAGGGCTATAAAAAGGAGATGAATAAAAGAACAATTTAGAAAAAAAGATTGATATCTCAAAAGCTTTTTTCAGTGTGTCAAACGAACCTTGTGACCATTCTATTTATAGAGAAATTCACAATTAATCTATGACAAACATTAGAAACAAGTAGCCCGCATATTAGCTCACAAGTAGCTCGAAAGAGTAGTTATACTTGCTTTTGTTTTTCGTAGGAAGTTGTCGGCTCTTGGATTTGTACCGTGTTGGTGGTCTTCCATACGCCATGTGTCAGATTAGACGTTTTCCTCTCCGACGGTCAAGGATCAACTCAGATTTTAACTTACCGTCGTCGTCATCCTTAAGGTTGTCGTCATTCTTCAAGGTCTGATAAGGGTCGAACTGTTGTGTTGATCTAGATAATTTTGGATGGTGGTTGCGATTCTGGTCTAAAGTTTCTAGTATTCCTCCCCGCGTCGGAAGGAGAGTGTTATTTGGTATTTGCTTTCAGACCTCTACTTAAGAGGCTGTTATGATCCATTTGTATTGTTTTTATTTTCATATTACTCGTTTGGGTATACCTACATTTTGTGGATAAACTGGTTAGGTTTATGTCCCCCAATTTTTTTTATGTATTTTTTTCCTTTTTTAATAATATATATGAGCATTTGACAAAAGATTAGAGTTGGGTACCAATCTAGTTGGGAGCCACTCTTTTTGATGTCATTTGCTCTGACCTTATAAAAAAAACAAAAAAATTAAATAAAAGATTTTTCTTTGAAAAAAAAAGTTTATTTGATTTTTATAGGGGCCTATTTTTACTAAAAGAGTCGGACCTCCAATATCACAGGAAGGCCCTGTTTGGTACAACTATGCATATGGATTCTTTCGATTTATTTGGTACAACTATGCATGTGGATTCTTTCGATTTCTTGCAATTTATATATTATTTTTACTTTTATATTTTATATATTATATTTAAGTATTTATTTAAGGAAAAGATATGTTTTTTTTTTTTTAAGAATGAAAAGTTATGTTTTAACATGCAACATATTTTCACGTAAAATATTTGAATATTTTATACTATTTTCAAAGTTTTAAAAATATTTCTTAAATGTAGTCAATCATTGATTTTCTTTGCCATAAAATAATCCTAGTATCTCTTAAATATATATTTTTTTGACAAAATCTCTTAAATATGTTTCTTATTTTAATTTATAACCTAAATTTTTATTTTTTTTTGACAAAGTAAAATTAAAAAATATTGTTCCTAGTTTTATTATCAAATGTAACAGCATGGTGCTGTAACCCATATAAGCTGTCCGATCAATACTGTACGGTTGAGATCATTTTAATCAAAAAGACACGATTTTAAATCTTACCTGTTCGATCTTAGATGAATGGTCGAGATAAAAAACTGCATGAAACTATGACATTTTGCTACAGTAGCAAAACCACATTCCTATACCACCAACTCAATATAAAAAGGCTGTTTGCAATCATAATTCACAAACACAATACTGAGGGAGAGTGAGTAATCTCTCTCTAGCAATAGGAAACAAGTTTCAGAAACATTCTTTACTTTTGTTGGTGAAATCAAAACCATGGGAGAGTGGTGGCATTTTTTATTACATGCACTAATTTTAACAGTGTTTCTTTGCTCCGTCGTCCAAGGGGGCAATGTTACCTATGACAGAACATCGTTGGTCATTAACGGCCATCATAAAATCCTCTTCTCTGGTTCAATTCACTATCCTCGTAGCACTCCTCAGGTAACTTCAAGTCATGTATATCTTGTGTTTTTTGGTACTTAAGTTTGTACTCTTGTTCAATGCTGCATGTTTCATCTGTGTTATTAGTTTGTAATATTAAGTTTTTTTTTTTTTTGAGGTAATGTTAAGTTTCACTTCAAAAACCACTTTACTCTTTTCTAAAAGATCCATATATGTTTTTAGCTAGGGGTTAAGAACAAAGCTGGCATAAATGTTATAATTAAACATATGTAAGAAAAAGAGAGACAGAGACGAGGGAGAGAATCATCTTATTCTTATTGTCCTTGTTAGGTAGAAAATATGACTTGCACTCCACCTTGAATGAATTGCAAAACAAAAATTCATCAAATTTATATTAAAAGAAGTAATTGATCATTTAAATTTTGTTATCTCAATTAAAAAAATCACTCTATTGTCTAAATTATCATATATGATTAATTAATTTGGTCATTAAAAAATTTAAAAAGTTAAAATAAAGAAAAAAGAATTGTTAAAATTTAATTAAAGTTAGTCTACTGTCTAAATTATCATATATGATTAAAAATTTGGTCCTTAAAAAATTAAAAAAAGTTAAATAAAGAAAAAATAATTGTTAAAATTTGCTTAAAGTCAGTCTACTGTCTAAAATTTATTCAAAAAAAAAAGTCTATTGTCTAAATTATCATATATGGTTAATAAATTTGGTCATTAGAAAATTAAAAAAAGTTAAAATTAAGAAAAAAGAATTGTTAAAATTTCCTTATATTCATCCAAAAATATGACTTAACTTTAATTGTATTTCATTCGAGAGGGAGTATTACTGGATAAAAAAAGGAAAATCTGAGCGCGTAGTCAAGCTTGACACTATTATTAATTCTAATTGTAAGCTGAAACTTAAAGCACTTAAGGCACAAACTGACATGACAAGCTGTGTTTCTTTACAATAATGTGTGTAACGTGGGGTTCTAATTTTATTTATGAAGTATACTTATACTTATACTTATACTAACTAATTTAATATATTTGTACAAAAAAAAAACTAATTTAATATATACTTCGTCCTTATGTTTTATCATTGATGGCAACTGCCACAGTGGCATCACTTGTGTGTACTCAATTGTTATTGCTATCTCATGTGTGTGTTTATGTTTCACATGGTGAGGCCCTTGAGAATGAGTTTTTAATTATATTTTGTTTGACCATTATGTGAGTATGATATTCCTTTTTCTGAAATTATGTGAATGTGATTAGTATGATATTAGTTAAACTATATTATCGGGGTCTACTTTCTATCCAATTGTCAGTTATATATATCATGAGATTTGACTTGATCGATCTTGTTTGGAGTTAAGCTATTAGTAGAGTGGATGGCATGCATCAAACTTAATTATCTAAGTAAGTTCAAAGGTTAAATCATCTTTATCTATAAAAAAAAGGAAAAGTTAAATCATCTTTAAATTATATGCACCGATCGAATATTGCTTAAAAAATGCACGTAACCAAAAAAGATTCGAAGATGACGTCTACATAATTTGTGTAAATTTGTTTTCATTCTCAAGCTATCTTGTTCTATGTACGTACAGAAATAATTCTTCAAAGATGACGTCTTGCATTATTTGTATGAATTTGGTTTCATTCTCAGATTGTCTTGGTCTATGGGTTCTAGGATGACAATTGAACTCAGGTTCGACGGGCATCCATAAAAAATATCCGTAATAAGTAGGGTAAAATCCCATTTTTATGGGTATGAGTTTGGGTCTGGGTAATTATCTGCAAATTTAGATGTGTATGGGTGCGGGTAATGACACTATATTATCCAGTCTCGCAACCCGCATATACATATTTATATAATATAATAAATATTTATTTATTTTTGGTGTACAATTATTTAATTTATTTAGTCATTTAAGCAAAAACCTCAAAACTAATACGGTAATAGTTTCATCCTTACCTTCATAAGCTCACGAGCTACAAATTTATGATTTAAATCAATTTGATGTTTATTTTAACATCCACTTTTTATATGTATTTTGAATGTTTTTATTTTAATTTTTGAGGAATATTTTAGATGTTTTTTTATTTAGTTAAATACTACGATTTCTACTATTTTATGAGTTGCTTTAAAGAAAATTGGATCATAGTTTTATTTCAATTGTGAGGTTTTTTATTGTCTTTTTATAATTAAAGTGCGGGTAATAGGTACGGGTATGAGCACTTAAGTGTCCATAGGATATAGGGAATGACACTAAAGTTGTTACCCACGAAGGTACGGACTCAAGTTCGTGCATTTTTTACAAACATGGAAAATGGTACTATAGTACCCTACCCATTGGATACCCATATGGGTTCCAATATTTATGTCATTATACATAATAAGAGCATTATTTTCTCTTTATAATTGAAGTTCATAATTTTAACAGATGTGGCCTAACCTAATTTCCAAAGCCAAAGAAGGAGGATTAGATGTCATACAAACTTACGTGTTTTGGAATCTTCACGAGCCTCAACAAGGCCAGGTAACCTCATTTGTGCATAAATATAATTCTTCTTGTTTTATCATCTATTTTATTTTTGAGCTCATTACCTACAATAGTGCTAGCAATATACTATTTATTGGTTGAAATTTCAATGGCACGGACTAAATCACACGAGTCCCACATAAATTTGATAGGATACATAAATTTCAACTAATAGATAAAAATGTGTTGAAAAATATATGTTAGAGAATGTAATGTCAAAAAATTTTATTTTTGCAAACAAAATGCATGGTTGTGATTTTTGACTTGCTTCTGCAGTATGAGTTTAGTGGAAGGTTTGATTTAGTGGGATTCATTAAAGAAATTCAAGCTCAAGGTTTATATGTGACCCTTCGAATTGGACCTTACATTGAAAGTGAATGCACTTACGGGTAAGACCTCCAACAAATTTAATTTTCAGCACAAGAAATAGTTTAAATAAAACATTATCTACTCAAATATTTCCCATTGCTACATTTTAGAAGAAATTAACTCTCAATTTTTTGTTGCAGGGGTCTACCATTATGGTTACATGATGTTCCTGGAATTGTATTTAGAACTGATAATGATCAATTTAAGGTACCAATAACTTGTGTTTTCCTTCCATCCATTCAATTTTTGGTACTACTTAATAGATTATTCATAAACTAACCTTTTCTTAATGACAGCTTCACATGCAAAGATTCACTACCAAAATAGTCAACATGATGAAATCAGCCAATCTTTTTGCTTCACAAGGAGGACCTATCATACTATCCCAGGTTTAAACTTCAAGGCAACATCAAGAGTTGCCAGTACATATATTTGGAATTGTTTTTGTTGGTACTTACGAATTGCTTGTGATCCATGTAGATTGAGAATGAATATAGCAGCATTCAAAGTAAGTTTCAAGCGAATGGGTTGCCCTATATTCGTTGGGCTGCCCAAATGGCCGTGGGACTTCAAACCGGTGTGCCTTGGTTAATGTGTAAACAAGATGATGCTCCTGATCCAGTGGTCAGTCTCTCAAGTATTATTTATCATGGATGGATTTAACACACTCCCTCTATTTTATATTTCGATCGTTTAATCAAGTGGTTTGACTTAAATACTTCATGAGTTTTAGCTAATGTCGAATCGTTTAGAAGAACTCATGAATAATTTATGTATATAATATGCAGATCAACGCATGCAATGGCATGCAATGTGGAAAAACATTTAAGGGGCCAAACTCACCTAACAAGCCTTCACTATGGACAGAGAATTGGACTAGTTTGTATGTTATTGTGCAACTTTACATTACAATTTCCAAAATCACAGTTTTTCTTTAAGTTTGAGTTTTAGTTAGCAAATTATCTTATCTTGCCAGACTAATGTCATTTACTTAATGTTTGAATTAATAGTTTACAAGCTTTTGGTGGAAGGCCGTACTTGAGATCAGCTTCAGACATTGCCTATAATGTTGCCTTGTTCATAGCAAAGAAAGGAAGTTATGTCAATTATTACATGGTATCATCACTGTCTATAATTGCTCCTCCCTCTTTTTCAACTTAGCCGAATATCTGCTTATTTTTCTTGGTAACTCACTTGACGGATTTGATGCAGTACCATGGAGGGACCAATTTTGATAGATTGGCCTCCGCTTTCATAATAACAGCTTATTATGATGAGGCTCCACTGGATGAATATGGTATGGTTTTTTTATTTTCTCTATCTGATAAAATTGCAAATGTTGAACCATTGTTATGTGATTGACTATGCTATAATGTAACCAGGTTTGGTTAGACAACCAAAATGGGGACATCTTAAGGAGCTACATGCTGCAATCAAGTCATGTTCACAACCTCTACTTGATGGAACTCAAACCACCTCCAGCATAGGCTCTGAGCAACAAGTAATTAAGAATGAATCTTCCTTGACATATTTTCCTTTTTTTTTTTTAACTAGTACTACTTAAATAAAAGGAAACAGAAAAAAATCTATAATATGAGTCATATGGTTCTAATCAGATAATAATTTTTCTCACCTTTTTTCTGCAGGCTTATGTTTTCAGAAGTTCCACAGAATGTGCTGCCTTCTTGGAAAATAGTGGACCAGGGGATGTCACAATCCAATTTCAAAATATTTCGTATCAATTGCCCGGGAAATCAATCAGTATCCTACCAGGCTGCAAGAATGTGGTCTTCAACACCGGCAAGGTAAAATCGAATGTTCAATGCCTACTCTATCATTGATTTTAAAGAAACAACAAGTTTCTCTTCTTTATTGCCTGCTTTACTTAATTTGACCATTACTTTTAAAATCGACGAGTTACACAAATAAAATTTAGTTAGTGAAACTGAAAGGTGTTTCATATTTTTTATGTTCGTGTAGGTCAGTATACAGAATAATGCCAGAGCAATGAAACCACGGTTACAGTTCAATTCAGCTGAAAAATGGAAAGTGTATACAGAAGCCATCCCTAATTTCGCTGATACTTTGATAAGAAAAGACACATTATTAGATCAAATCAGCACAGCAAAAGATACATCTGACTATATGTGGTACACTTTAAGGTAATAACAACACAATTTCTTAATGCCAGCTGCATTAAAGAATGTTTACTGTAAGTGTAACCATAAATACTTCATTCAATACTAAGATGCTTGTTGACATGTTGATGATGCAGGTTTAATAACAAATCTCCTGATGCACAATCTGTTCTTAGTATATACAGTCAAGGACATGTTTTGCATTCTTTCATCAATGGAGTTTTAACAGGCATGCACTAAATCTCATTTCTGAGGATCATGTTTCTTAGGATAGGAGGAAAACATCTTTGGGCAAAAGACTTGGCTATGACTCAAACATTGCTTCAGAATTAACACATATTTTTCATTTCTATTGTACATCAATTGTTTACTTTATATTTCATTGTACAATTTGATATGTCAATATTTGGGATCTATACATGTTTCTAACTGTAGGTTCTGCACATGGAAGTCGCGACAATATGCAAGTTACAATGGAGAAAAATGTCAATCTGATAAACGGGATGAACAACATCTCCATACTTAGTGCAACAGTGGGATTGCCGGTAATTGTCTTAATTGTTGAGCTTTCCTTTTTACTCATCATCAGCAAGCAAAGAAAACCACTAATAAGTTAAAAAAATTACATATTGAACCATCTTCATAAAAGTTTCTTCTACCTAGATTTGAGATCACAAGACTATGGACTATTAGTGAAGTATAGTTTGAGCATGCTCTTGCAGAATCATACAAATAGACATTAGAAAATATGATAGCCAAAATAAGATTATAGATTACATGAAATGTGTATTTCTTTTTACATGAAGAACTCAGGAGCATTTCTAGAGAGCAGAGTTGCTGGTTTGCGTAAAGTGGAAGTCCAAGGAAGAGATTTCAGTAATTACTCATGGGGATATCAGGTGATTATCTCTGCATAATGAGATATTGATTTAGTAGACTCAAATGATATCACAATTATCAATCATATTTCTTTAGCATTGCTTTTCTACAAGCTTACTCTTTGAGCACAAATCTTCATATTCAATCCCTTTAAACTATCATTATCCACTGCTTAAAATGTATAAGAACTATAAGTGTGTTTAATTTGAACCATCAGCTCTGATTGCTAATCATTTAAACAAAATTGTGTCCACTACATACTGATGTTGAATTTTTGAATGAAGGTTGGGTTGTTGGGAGAAAAATTACAAATCTTTACAGTCAGTGGATCAAGTAAAGTTCAGTGGAAAAGTTTTCAAAGCTCTACTAAACCACTCACATGGTATCAGGTAATTTATTATCATTGAACTTTTGTTGGTCCATTATCTTTCCTAAAAAATTCATGGATAATCTTGGAGGGAGTCCAACCCAATCTCTTAAAGACCTTGGTTTTTTGCTTCTCCTACTACTTTGTGCTAGATTCTACTATCTCAATCTTTCTAAGGATTGGGCAGAAGATGAAGGTGCAAACTATTTCACCATCATAACTGCTAAGCATCTGCAGTGCACTGATATTTATTTACCTGTTGGGCGACAGACCACATTCGATGCACCAGCTGGCAACGATCCTGTAGTGCTTAACCTTGGTTCTATGGGAAAGGGACTTGCTTGGGTTAATGGCCAAGGTATTGGACGATATTGGGTGTCTTTCCAAAAACCAGATGGAAATCCTTCACAACAATGGTATGTTTCTATGCCAGAGTAAAATACGACCATGAAATATGTAGAATGTTTCTAAACCATGGAAAAGGTGTTATATAATTAAACAGAAGATAAGTACAGTTACTTGATAATTTTATAGCTCCTTTTCTAATGAGTAACCATAGTTGCGAAAAATAAAAGATTTTTTTTCTCAACATTATTTCTTAAAAGTACATAGCTTTTCAAACACAAATAACAGATATTTATAAAGTATATTGCATTTGAATAATTTTCTGTTTTTCTTCACGGTTTGAAATTCAGATTTTACATTAGTACATAAATCATTATGCCAACCATTTATTCACTTGCAACTGATGTTTTTATTCAGGTATCACATACCACGTTCCTTCCTAAAATCGACCGGGAACTTACTTGTTATACTTGAAGAAGAAACTGGGAACCCCTTAGGAATCACTCTAGACACAGTATACATCAAGAATTGATATATCATTATTTGGCTTCAGGGTCACTGTAAAAGGGTTATCTTACAAGCGAAGAGTCGTCGATATAGCTAAAGGAAATATATATGTTTGCATAGTCTTTGTAAGCCTCAATATATTGTTATTGATTGCGAGGAATCTTTAATGTCCTTTTTTTCCAAGAGGAATCTTCAATATATGTCAACTGCTAACAAGAACAGGCAAATACTAAATTGAATGAATCCATGAACTGCTAATTGTTAGACAAAATAACATGTATAGTGAAGTAACACGTTTACACATATAAGATCAAAAAGGGTAAAGGCGAAGTTTTTTAATCTGGGGGAGCTAATGTCAGAGTTCATAATCAAGTGTGAAGTGTTTATTTAAATGAAAAGAACAATCTTGTAATATAACAAGAAATGCGAAAATAAATCTTTCTCCCTGTGAAGAAGAAAGATGCGGAATGTCAATTACAACAAATCAATCTGAAACCAAGAAAATGCAAGGAATGTCTGATCGACTAGAAGGTGGACAGTGAACTATTGGTGGAAGACATGGTTGATGCATAACAGACACGGTGTTGCTCATGCTCTATCCCCAGATGATTCAAGTTATTATTATTAACCAACTATGGCCTACACGTCCATATCCACTATTTACTCTGCCGCCAACAGTTCATCTTCCATGTCCGCAATGACAATGTCATCCGCCAGTAGTTCACTGTCCAGTCCACCTCTGCTTCCACCATGCTTTCTGTTGATAGTTCATTATCCACCTCTGTGTCAACTAAAGATTGAAGGTTAGGGAAAGAGCTGTTAACAATATGCATAGTAGAAGAACCTACACCCCTCATTCATCACTCAGCAGTATTATGATATAGAATCCGAAATTCAAACTCTAACCCTTACGCACTACAATATCAATATCAAACGAGATATATGAGTCAATTTAAATTAATTTACCTACATGTGTCACGAGTATTGTGATACCCACCAAAACTTTAAAATACTAAACAAATCTTCTCTAATATTATATACTAAAATAATTTGTAGCTAGCCACTATACGGCGGAAATAAGATTCCTGCTGTTACACTAGGGTGTTGTAACCAATATTAGCCGTTAGATCAATATTTTATAGTTGAGATCGTTTTAATTAAAAAGACACAATTTTAAATCTTTACCGTTCGATCTTAGATGAATGGTCGAGATCAAAAACTACGTGAAACTATGACATTTTGCTACAGTAGCAAAACCACATCCCTATACCGCCAACTCAGTATAAAAAGGCTGTTTACAATCATAATTCACAAACACAATACTGAGGGAGAGTGAGTAATCTCTCTCTAGCAATAGGAAACAAGTTTCAGAAACATTCTTTACTTTTGTTGGTGAAATCAAAACCATGGGAGAGTGGTGGCATTTTTTATTACATGCACTAACTTTAACGGTGTTTCTTTGCTCCGTCGTCCAAGGTGGCAATGTTACCTATGACAGAACATCGTTGGTCATTAACGGCCATCATAAAATCCTCTTCTCTGGTTCAATTCACTATCCTCGTAGCACTCCTCAGGTAACTTCAAGTCATGTATATCTTGTGTTTTTTGGTACTTAAGTTTGTACTCTTGTTCAATGCTGCATGTTTCATCTGTGTTATTAGTTTGTAATATTAAGTTTTTTTTTTTTTAAGGTAATGTTAAGTTTCACTTCAAAAGCCACTTTACTCTTTTCTAAAAGATCCATATATGTTTTTAGCTAGGGGTTAAGAACAAAGCTGGCATAAATGTTATAATTAAACATATGTAAGAAAAAGAGAGACAGAGACGAGGGAGGGAATCATCTTATTCTTATTGTCCTTATTAGATAGGAAATATAACTTGCATTCCATCTTGAATGAATTATAAAACAAAAAAAAATCAGTCCACTGCCTAAATTATCATATATGCTTGTTCAATAAATTATCATATATGATTAATAAATTTGGTCGTTAAAAAATTAAAAAAAGTTAAATAAAGAAAAAAGAATTATTGAAATTTGCTTAAAGTCAGTCTAGTGTCTAAATTATCAAATATGGTTAATAAATTTGGTCATTAGAAAATTAAAAAAAGTTAAAATAAAGAAAAAATATTTGTTTGTTTTTTTTTTAAGAAAAAGAAAAAAGAATTGTTAAAATTTGCTTATATTCATCCAAAAACTATGACTTAATTCTGCTTGTATTTCATTCAATTCGAGAGGGAGTATTACTGGATAAAAAAAAATTGAGCACGTAATCAATCTTGACACAATTATTAATTCTAATTGTAAGCTGAAACTTAAATCACTTAAGGCACAAACTGACATGACAAGCTGTGTTTCTTTACAATAATGGGTGTAACGTGGTGCTCTAATTTTATTTATGAAGTATACTACTTATACTAACTAGTTTAATATATTTGTACCCAAAAAAAAAAACTAATTTAATATATACTTCGTTCTTATGTTTTGTCATTGATGGCAACTGCCACAGTGGCATCACTTGTGTGTACTCAATTGTTATTGCTATCTCATGTGTGTGTATATGTTTCACATGGTGAGGCCCTTGAGAATGAGTTTTTAATTATATTTTGTTTGACCATTATGTGAGTATAATATTAGGTAAACTATATTATATGAATGTGATTAGTATGATATTAGGTAAACTATATCATCGGGGTCTACTTTCTCTTCAATTGTTAGTTATAAATATCAGGAGATTTGACTTGATCGATCTTGTTTGGAGTTGAGTATTAATTAAGATTAGGATTGATGAGTTTTTAATTCCTCAGTGAATCTAGGTTGTCCTCCAATATTATTTAATTATTTTTTTTACTGGCCTTGCCGTCTTGGCAAAACTAATGGTTTAACAGGGAAAAATAATACTTTATAAAGGCTGTAAAAATAACGTGTAGCATATTTTTGGTCTTACGTCCTTAATTGCACTAGTTATCATAGACCTTGTTACAACCATGTTAGATTAGAAAGTTTGATTTGACGATAGAGTGGGTGGCAAGCATCAAATTTAATCATCTAAGGTTAAATAATCTTCTTTTTTTATAAAAAAAGAAAAAGTTAAATCATTTTTAAACTATACGCACCGATCCAGTATTGCTTAAAAAATATACGTTACCCAAAAAGGATTCAAAGATGACGTCTACATAATTTGTGTAAATTTGTTTTCATTCTCAAATTATCTTGTTCTACCGATATAATTCTTCAAAATGACATCTTACATAATTTGCATTAATTTGGTTTCATTCTCAAATTGCCTTGGTCTATGTGGGTTCCAATTATTTGTCATTATACATAATAACAGCATTATTTTCTCTTTATAATTTAGTTCATTATTTTAACAGATGTGGCCTAACTTAATTTCCAAAGCCAAAGAAGGAGGATTAGATGTCATACAAACTTACGTGTTTTGGAATCTTCACGAGCCTAAACAAGGCCAGGTAACCTCATTTGTGCATAAATCCAATCCTTCTTCTTGTTTTTATCATCTCTTTTATTTTTGAGCTCATTACCTATAATAGTACTAGCAATAAATACACTACTTATTGGTTGAAATTTCAATGGTGCCGATTAAATCACGTGAGTCCCACATAAATTTGGCAGGACACATAAATCTCAACTAGATAAAAATGTGTTGAAAAATATATGTTAGAGTGTGACGTCAACATTTTTCTTACTTATAAACAAAATGCATGGTTGTAATTTTTGACTTGCTTCTGCAGTACGAGTTTAGTCGAAGGTTTGATTTAGTGGGATTCATTAAAGAAATTCAAGCTCAAGGTTTATATGTGACCCTTCGAATTGGACCATACATTGAGAGTGAATGCACTTATGGGTAAGACCTCCAACAAATTTAATTTTCAGCACAAGAAATAGTTTTAAATAAAACATTATCTACTCAATATTCGTACCAAATATTTTCCATTGCTACATTTTAGAAGAAATTAACTCTCAATTTTTTGGTGTAGGGGTCTACCATTATGGTTACATGATGTTCCTGGAATTGTATTTAGAACTGATAATGACCAATTCAAGGTACCAATGACTTTTGTTTTCCTTTCATCCATTCAATTTTTAGTACTACGTACTTAATAGATTATCCATAAACTTGACCTTTTCTTAATGGCAGTTTCACATGCAAAGATTCACTACCAAAATAGTCAACATGATGAAATCAGCCAATCTTTATGCTTCACAAGGAGGGCCTATCATACTATCCCAGGTTTAAACTTCAAGGCAAAAACAAAAAGTTGCCAATGACTAAGTACCTTGTTTGAAAACCCTAAACCCTAAAATAATTTTCAATGACTAAGACACTTTGTTAGCAATACTTTTTCATTTGTACTTATCACGGATTTGTGGTTCATGTAGATTGAGAATGAATATGGCAACATCCAAAGGGCATTTCAAGAGAATGGATTGAGCTATATTCGTTGGGCTGCCCAAATGGCTGTGGGACTCCAAACGGGTGTGCCTTGGATAATGTGTAAACAAGATAATGCCCCTGATCCGGTGGTTAGTCTCAATTATATTCCCAGTTGTTTAAAATTTTTGCAGAAAAAATAAGAAAAGTAATTTTTCTGATCTTAAATATAAGCAAAAAAAAAAAAGTACGAAACATGTATTTGATTCAAATTTAAACAAAATACATGCATCTTTTTGCCTTATATTTAAAACCAGAGGAAGTAATAAAAAACCGATGCGTATAATTTGCAGATCAACACATGCAATAGCATGCAATGTGGAAGTGGAACAGCATTTAAAGGGCCAAACTCACCAAACAAGCCTTCACTATGGACAGAGAATTGGACTACTTAGTATGTTCTTGTGCAATTTTTTATTACAAATTTACAAACCACCATTTTTTTTATAGTTTGAATTTCAGTTAGCAATGTGTCTTTCTAGACTAATGCCATTTATTTGATGTTTAAATTAATTTATAGTTATCAACCCTTTGGTGGAGTGCCATACTTGAGATCAGCTTCAGACATTGCATATAATGTTGCATTGTTCATTGCCAAGAAAGGAAGCTATGTCAATTACTACATGGTACTCCTCTTTTTCTTCCTCTTTTATTTTTTTTCAAGTAAGCTGAGTTTGTGAATATTTTTTCATGGTAACCCACTTCATGGATTTGATGCAGTACCATGGAGGAACCAATTTTGATAGATTAGCCTCTGCGTTCGTAACAACAGCTTATTATGATGAAGCTCCACTGGATGAATATGGTATGGTTCTTTCTTTTCTCCAGCTGAGTAACATTGCAAATATTGAATAATAATGCGATTGACTGTCCTTAACCAGGCTTGGTTAGGCAACCAAAATGGGGACATCTTAAGGACCTACATGCTGCAATCAAGTCATGTTCACAACCTCTACTTCATGGAACTCAAACCACCTTCAGCTTAGGTTCACAACAACAAGTAATTAATAATGAATATTCCTGAACATATTTTCCTTAATTTTTAACTAGTACTAGATAAATAAAAGGAAGCAAAAAGATCTATAATATAAGGTTCTGTTTCTAATCAGTTAATCATTTTCTCACCTCTTTTCTTCAGGCTTATGTTTTCAAAAGCTCGAAAGAATGTGGTGCCTTCTTGGAAAATAGTGGACCTAGGGATGTCACAATCAAATTTCAAAATATTTTGTATCAATTGTCACCAAAATCAATCAGTATTCTGCCAGGCTGCAAGAATGTAGCATTCGATACCGGCAAGGTAAAGTCGGATGTCCAATACATACTTTATCGTTTATTACTTTATTTTAAAGAATGAGTTTCTCTTCTTTCTTCTGTCTTACTTTGACTGTTATTTTTTGCATTAAATTTGCTATACAAATATGATGTAGTTGGTGAAAGGTGTTTCATATTTTTATGTTCTCATAGGTGAGTATACAGAACAATGCCAGAGCAATGAAAACACAATTACAGTTCAATTCAGCTCAAAATTGGAAAGTTTATACAGAGTCCATTCCCAATTTTGATGAAACTTCAATAAGAGCAAACAGATTATTAGATCAAATCAGCACCGCAAAAGATACATCTGACTATATGTGGTACACTTTCAGGTAAAGTCACAACATAATTTCTAAATGCCAGTTGCACTTAATTAAGAACATTTGATGTGCCATAAATAACTTGTTCCTTACTAAGATGCTTTTTGACATCTTTTGATGGTGCAGGCTTAATGTTAACTCTCCTAATTCTCAATCTGCTCTTAGTATATACAGCCAAGGACATGTTTTGCATTCTTTCATCAATGGAGTTTTAATAGGCAAGCTCTAAATCTCATTTCTGAGAAACTTATTTTTTAGGATAGGAAGAAAACCATCACTTCAGATTATAGCACACATTTTTCTTTCATCTTCAATGCATTCAACATCACTTGTTTACTTTATATTTCAGTGTACAATTTGAGATGTTAATATTTAGGATCTTTACATGCTTTAACTCTAGGTTCTGCACATGGAAGTCACAAAAATATGTCTTTTGCAACAGAGAATAATGTCAATCTGATAAACGGGATGAACAACATCTCCATACTTAGTGCCACAGTTGGTTTGCCGGTAATTTTCTCATTGTTAAGTCTTTTATTTCACTCATCATCAACAAACAAAGAAAACCACATTTTTTTTTTTTACAAATGGTACATATTGAACTGATCTTCATAGTATTTGTCAATTTGAAAGATGAAGTACCAGGTAATACGCAGGCTTATTCCATTTGAGACGTTTCTTTTTACCTATATTTGAGATCACAGGACTTATAATGAAGCGTCCTTTGGGCATACCATTTCAGAATCATACAAAGATTTTTTTAAATCATACAAATAAATATTACAAAATAAGATTCTGGATTACATGAAATGTGTATTTCTTTTTACATGAAGAACTCGGGAGCATTTCTAGAGACCAAAGTTGCTGGTTTGCGTAAAGTGAAAGTTCAAGGAAAAGATTTCACTAGTTACCCGTGGGGATATCAGGTGATTACCTCTGCATAATGAGATATTGATTTAGTAGACTTCAGTTAAATGAGATGACAGTTATCAATCATGTTTCTTTAATCATTATAACCATCTTGACATACTATTCGCAATGTAGTTCTCAGAACTCAGTGAATATGGCCTTTCCTACAACTTTACTCTTTGAGCTATTTTCTTCTTAATCTATCCCTGTAAACTATCACTATCCAATGCTTAAAATGTATAAGAATTAGAAGTGTGTTTGAATCATCAGCTCTGATTGCTAATTATTTAAACAAAATGTTGTCCACTGCATGCTGATGTGGAATTTTAAATGAAGGTTGGGTTGTTGGGAGAAAAATTACAAATCTTTACAGTCAGTGGATCAAGTAAAGTTCAGTGGAAAAGTTTTCAAAGCTCTACTAAACCACTCACATGGTATCAGGTAATTTATTATCATTAAACTTATGTTGTTCCATTATCTTTCCTAAAAAATTCATGGATAATCTTGGAGGGAGTCCAACCAATATCTTAAAGACCTTGGTTTTTTGTTTCTCCTACTACTTTGTGCTAGATTTTATCTCAATCTTTCTAACATTGGACAAGGGATGAAGGTGTAAACTATTTCACCATCATAACTGCTAAGCATTTATATACAATACTATTTAACAATTAATTACTAACATTTTTCATTAAAAGAAATATTTACAGTACACTGATATTTATTTACCTGTTGGGCAACAGACCACATTCGATGCACCAGCTGGCAACGACCCTGTAGTTCTTAACCTTGGTTCTATGGGCAAGGGACTTGCTTGGGTTAATGGCCAAGGTATTGGACGATATTGGGTATCTTTCCACAAACCAGATGGAAATCCTTCACAACAATGGTATGTTTCTATCATTCTATTCCAGAGTAAAGTATTTATGACAAAAAACACTAAGATGTGATGCATTCATTTTATTTAAAAAGTAAAATATGACCATGAAAGATGTAGAATGTTTCTAAACCATGGAAAAGGTATTATACAATTAAACACAGAAGATAAGAACAGTTGCTTGTTAATTGCATAGCTCCTTTTCATAATGAGTAACCATAGTTGTGAAAAATAAAAGATTTTTTTTCTCTCAACATTTTCTTTTCCATTTAGGTGTTCCCAATAGTCATTTTCTTAAAAGTACATAGCTTTTCAAACACAAATAACAGATATTTATAAAGTATATTGCATTTGACTAATTTTCTATTTTTCTTCACGGTTTGAAATACAGATTTTACACTAGTATATACATAATTATGCCAAGCATTTATTTACTTTCAACTGATACTTTTATTCAGGTATCACGTACCACGTTCCTTCCTAAAATCGACCGGGAACCTACTTGTTATACTTGAAGAAGAAACTGGGAACCCCTTAGGAATCACTCTAGACACAGTATACATCAAGAATTGATATATCATTATTTGTAGCATTATTTTGCTTCAGGGTCACTGTAAAAGGGTTATCTTACAAGCAAAGAGTCATCGCTATAGCTAAAGGAAATATATATGTTTGCATAGTCTTTGTAAGCCTCAACATTAAAATTTAGACAATGTACTGTTATTGATAGCGAGGAATCTTCAATATCCTTGTTAACTGCTAATGTTAACTGGAACTTGTCATCCTTAGACTGCTAATAGAAATTAATTATGCAACATAAATGACAACAGACAAATACTAAATTATAATATATTTAGTATTAGTACTTGGTCATAATCAAGGTAATATAGTTAGGGATGCATGGGAGAGAGTCTATTTATCTATGACTATCGATTTTTAAAGATAAAGCATGAGGTTTTCAAAGGAGAAAAAGGGAACAAATAAAAAGGGCTTTGAGGTGGTTTCTGTGATGATTGACGTAAAATGAAGCTAGTCAAGGCATGTGTGTGGTAAAGGATGTTGAATCATATCGATGATGAGTGTGTATAGGGGATCAGGTTGTTAAATCCTCTAAAATAAGTATTACCCGAAAATAAACAATTAGGTTGCTAGCATTCTTTTGGAAATTTTGACTTGTAAACTATTGTTCCTTGAAGGAATAGTCTGCCATAGACTTTGTTTTGGAATGTGTTTTGAATTTAAACATAAACATGTACATGCAGATTTAAACATAAACATGTACATACATATAGGCGTCCTTTCAAAAAAAAATGTACATATAGGCGTGACTGCTTGAGGATGAGTATATATAGACTTTGTCGTTAGACAAAAGAACATGTATAGTGAAATAACATGTTTACACATAAGATAAAAAAGAGCAAAGGCGAAGTTTTTTAATCCGGGGGAGCTATTAGCAGAGTTCATACTCTAGTGTGAAGTATTTTTTAAATGAAAAGAACAACGTTGTAATATAACAAGAAATGCGAAAATAAATTTTTCTCCCAATGAAGAAGAAAGATGCGGAATATCATCGATTACAACAAATCAATCTGAAACCAATAAAATGCAAGGAATGTCTGGTCGACTAGGAGGTGGACAGTGAACTATTGGTGGAAACATGGTTGATGCAAACAATGAAATTGTTGGAGGATAAAGCAATGGACATGGACATGATCTCTTGCCCTCTGTCTCTATTTGCATCTTCACTCTGTCATCCAAGAATCCCTATTAGTCTCAGATATAAAAGAAATGAAAATAGAGAATCATAGTAAGGGAAGAAGAGAAAGGCATAACAGACACGGTGTTGCTCATGCTCTATCCACAAATGATTCAAGTTATTATTAACCAACTATGACCTACACGTCCATATCCACTATTTACTCTGCCGCCAACAGATCATCTTCCATGTCCACAATGACAATGTCATCCGCCAATAGTTCACTGTCCATTCCACCTCTGCTTCCACTATGTTTTCAATTGATAGTTAATTATCCACGTCTGTGTTGTGTTGACTAAAGATTGAAGGATAGGGAAAGAGCTTTTAACACTATGCATAGTAGAAGAACCTGCACCCCTCATTCATCACTCCGCAGTGATATCACCGTGTTTTATCTCAAAATCTTGATTGTAGTGTGTCACGCCTGATTCTCCAGCATGTAACGCCTTAGACTCACAACCCGTGGATCTCACTCTAATTGAAAGAAAAAAAAAGAGTAAAATAGTAAATATTAGACGCATAGTCAAACGCCTACGTTATAACATTATAACATCAAGTTCAAACGACTAGAAATATTTTCTTACCAACTTCCTCTTCACTGTTTTCTATCTTTGCGGAATTCTTCTGCTTGGTATCCCTCAAATGTAGAGGTAGGAGGGCCTTCTGTGAAGGCAACTCAGCAATGAATAAAACAGCTTGAGCCCAGCCGGCATATTTACCGTATTTTGTTACAAAAGCCTCTGCAACACGACTGTGAAGCTTCTGTGTCAGCTTGGAACCTGCAAGCTCGGGTAAGATATACTTTTGGGCAATCTTACCCAAATTTGAAAATGATAAAAGCAAATTAACTCTCACGAAAACAACAATCCAATCATAAAATTCTATACAATAACCATTAATGCATAAATGATAGCAAAACAACATATAATATGACTTAATTAACAAAGGAGATTTAAAAACTGCAAGGAAATCCCCGCAGAAATGATAACACATATTAACCATTTTGCTATCAACTTTGTCTTCTTAAACATTCAAAATTTGCCATCATCAATAAGCATCTTCAAACCCCATTCTATTACAAGTTACGAAAATAGAACTTGACATGCTTATTGAAGGTGACAAATTTGAACTTGAATCACTTGGTAATGAACAGAAAGTAGGTTACCCGCCAAACATGAACATCAACAGGAATCGCATGGTGCTGATCAAGTGAGTATAGAGCTATACAAGCTGCCACTTTAGGACCCACTCCAGGTAACTTGGAAAGTTCAGATATAACATCTTCAAGCTCCAATTTGCGAAGAGAATGAAGCCATTCTTCCCCACCTTCTGGCTTTGATTGCAAAGTATTTACGGTGCCAGTTATATACTTAGCCCTATCAAGAAAAAAGCAATCACATTAACATTCGCACGAAACTAATAACAGTTATTATAGTTATTGAATGAACTTTAATAACCTAACCTGTAACCAAAACCAGCACTTCTGAGTTGTTGTTCAGAAACCAACGAAAGCTGGTTCAGAGTAGGGAAAGCATGAAAATCAAACCCTTCAACTTCACCTAAATAAGTCCCAAGAGACGAAACGTAATCAACCATTTTAGTAATTCTGCTAATATGGTTATTAGAAGAACACATAAACTGAATCAAGCATTCAAAAGGATCTTGTCTCAAAACCCTAGCACCACTCAAATGTTGCGCTAGTTCCGCAAATCTTTCATCGGAATCCGAAAACACCTTCCACGTGTCAGCAAGAGATACGTCTGCGTTTAAGAAATCGAGCAATGCCGTTCTGCAATCATCGTTGGAGGGAGATTGCGAGTGGAGGGTGTAGCAAACGTCGCCGTTTTGAAGGTGTTTGAGGGAAATGAGGTGGGACCCAACGACGCCGGTGAATTGAGAAGGAGCGGTGTTTTTCCAGCGGAAGGTTTGACCGGTGGGGAAGGTGAGAGGTAAGGAGAGTTCTTGTCGGGTTATGTTGAGAGGGACCCATACCCGGGATTTTGAGAGGTTGGTGGAGTGGCGGGTTTGGGTATGGGGTGTTGGTGGTGTTGAAGGTGGAAGAGGAGGAGGTGGTGATTTTATGGGTGATCTTTTTCTCTTCGTCATTGCTCTTATCTGGATCTGGATGGAACACAAAATCAATGAATTCATGTGAGAAAAGAGCCGTTAACTGCTTTATGGTATAAATGCGAGAGAAAGTGAGTCATATAATCATGGGTCGGGTCGGATTTGTTGCAGTTTTTTAATTTTATTTATTAGTTTAATAATAAAATATAAATATTTTGAAGTGTGTTCCATCTAAGATAATTTTATTCTAGATAAGTCAGATACTAAATGTAGATAATTCTTTTAAGCGAGAGACAGACTTTGATAACAACATCATGCATAAGTTGTTTAAGTTGTACTAGAATGGCGAAACATAATTTTTGTCCAATGAATTCTAGCAGCACTCTCTTCTCGACACTCTTTCTAACATCACTATCACGTGAGTTCCACCACTTTATGTTGAACTCGTTTTCAAAGGGTAAGATCCATGTTATTCCACCTAATAAGAGAGCGAGTGATATAGAGAGTGTTGATAAAAAAAACGTGCTGATAACACTCATATTTTTGTCCATAGTAGGATAACAAAATCTTGGTATAGCTGCCCAAAAACTATTCAACCAAATTTTATCTTCATCCATATGCAATGATGTTACCACCTTCATCCCCACCTTCCCATTTTCGCATTGCATTCTCTCTCATCTGTCATAACGAGTGGCTCATCAGAAGGATAGAGAAAATGGCCACAATGCAATAATTTCAAGGAGAACAAGCAACGAAAAAGGGTGCACAATGAGAGAAAGCTCAAACACGAACATGATTAATATTAGGTAATTGACACATAAGTATGAGAAATCTTTATGGATCCATGAGTTTCTAATTGTGACATGGAGGAACGGTCAACAAACTCATAATACGAGTGGGATTGTGAGAAGACTTAGCAAAAGGAGGATGAGCAAATAAGATATGAAGGTAAGGAAGTTAAACGTCGTGATAGGATGTTAAAGGTAGAAGGAAATTTTGTAACTGGTGGTTGTGTTGGATTGGGAAGAGGAATCATGGAGTGTCAATGGAGAAGACATGGTGGCACTTGAATCTTTTACTGCTGCACTTGACTATGATTGAACAAAGAAAAAGAAAGAGGAAGGGAGGGAGAGAGAGAGAGAAGAAGATTGCGAGGGAGAATGAGTGTGTGTGAGAGTGGAGACTTTTGTGAATTTACACATTTTAATGCTTATTTATTTTTGTTTAAACTTAAAAATATTCAAAGTTGTTATTCAATAACAATATAACATCCTACAACCAGATTAAGAATGAGTCGAAAGTGTGACGAGTCGAAGCAAGAAGAATCAAAATTGGTTTAGCCTGACCTTTTCCAGTTTCAAAAAGTCTCAACTCTTTGTGACGTATTACAAATGTCAATATTTGTCATAGCCAATAAAAATTGATAACTCTACCTCGAGAATAATGCATGATGTGAATCTGATAAATCGACGTTTATTGTTTCATGCTAAAAAATAACTAATACAACTAGAATTTAGGATGCATGATCGCATGGAGAAGGTGTCTGGATGGAGTACAAAGCGTTATAAGTTGGAAGAGTACTGCATGGTATGGAGCGTCTTGTATACAGGGCTACAATCACTTTTTCACACACATTCGCGCGAGTTTAGCCGAATAACGACAATTAGGGCAGAATCTTTGTACCCACGTTCATGGCTAATATGATTTTAGGCTTTAGACATTTTCCTGGATCGATTTAAAGAGCATTTGTATCCATTATGATATATTCTTTCAAATTATTATTTGCTAGATTTTAGTATTTTAATAATTCATACTGCAGGGTTGGGTAGATCAACCAGTTTGAGCTAAAGGTTAAAGACATTGGAGGTTATGGATCCAAACATGGACAAAGGAGAAAATTTTAATCTAACAACTAATTACTAACATTTGTTATTAAAAAATGGCTTAAATATGATTTTCGACCCTGTAATTTGGGCGAGTTTTGATTTTCGTTCCTGCAAAAAAAAAATTGAAAAAGGTCCCTCACAACACTTTTTGGCTGATATGGCATGATTTTTGCCACGTGGCAGTTGCTAACTATGCAACTTTTGCCACGTGGCAGTCCATGTCATTAAAATTTTAAATTTAAAAAAATCGAAAATTGTTTTTTAAAAATAAAAAAAACTTAATTTTTTTTAAATAATATAATTTTTTATTTTTTAAAATATGAAGAAAAAATTGAAAATTAGTTTTATTTTTAAATCTCAAAATAAATGTTCGAAAATTAAAATATGAAAAGAAAAAAGAGTATATAATCTCAAAATTTATAACTTTTGAAAATATAATTTTTAGTATTTTTGAAAAAAAGTTTAATGTATAATTTTCAAATTAAAAAGTAATAATTTTCGAAACTTTAATTTTTAAAAAAATTAATTTTAATAGGTTTTTTTTTCTAAATTTTTTTTTAGATTTTTTTCCCGTAAATGTCTTTTTATATTTTTTTTATGATTTTTTATTTTTTTTAATTTAAAAAAAGAATTTTCAGCATTTAAAAAATATTTTTTATTTTTAATTACGTGGACAGCCATGTCAGCGCCACGTGGCAAAAGTTGCACAATCAGCAACCACCACGTAGCGAAAAGTATGCCAAATCAGCTTGGATGTGGGGCCAGGGACCTTTTTCAAACAAAAAAAAAATTACAAGGACGTTTTTCAATTTTATTTACAAGGACGAAAATCACATTTAAGCCTTAAAAAATAATTTAATAAGGTTAAGATGAGCACTTTCACTTTTATCCATTTGATTCATTCAATAACAACTACTATTTAAATTTGAGGACTAACAAAAAAGAGTTAACAAAGATATAAGGGTTAATAGGTCTTTACCCCATGTAATATAGGTCATTTCTGGTTTTTCCCCATGTAAAATTATTTTTTTGATTTACCTCCCGAAAAATATTTTTGTTTTGATTTACCCCCCTAATAGACCAAACAAAAACCAATTTTATATTTTTTAAAAATAAAAAAACTTTAAAATTTCTTTTTTTTTAAATATGAAGAAAAAATTGGAAATTAGTTTTTTTTTAAAATCTGGAAATAAATGTTCGAAAATTAAAAGGCTAAAATGCTTTTTTGGTCCCTTAACAACATTTATAGAATCGCTTTGGTCCTATAAATAATAAAAACTCCGTTTAGGTCCTTTAACTTGATTTAAAGTATCAGTTTGGTTCTTTCTTTTATTTTAATTCAAAAAACGTTAAATTTAGGGACCAAACTAATACTAATTAAATAAGCTAAAAGACCAAACTAATACTAATTAAATAAGTTAAGGGACCAAAATTTAACGTTTTTTTGAATTAAATTAACAGAAAGGACCAAATTGATACTTTAAATAAAGTTACGGGACCTAAACGGAGTTTTTATTACTTATGGGACCAAAACGATACTAAAAATGTTGTTAAAGGACCAAAAGAGTATTTTAGCCAAATTAAAATACGAAAAGAAAAAAAATTTCTCCTTGAAAAATAACTAATTCAACCAACGTTTATTGCACAATCGAACTAAAGTACAACTAATATCATATCATTTGGCAAATTGATCGGTTCTACCGGCCAATTTTATCAAATTTTAATTTTTAAATAATTTTCTCAGTGATTTTTTAAACACTTATCTAGACAAGGAAAAAGAAAAAGCGGGAGAAATTATCAAATAAATACATAATATTTATTTTTTTACTTTTATATATTTTATTTTTTATTACATAAAAAAATTATTTTTGATAAAAATTTAAAAATAATGGGATTCTAGAAAAAGGAAAAAAGAATGATAAAGTAAAAAATAAATATATGAAAATTCGCGTACATTGCACCGGCTAATAGGAAAGTCGCGTTTCTATCATGCGCTCAAAAAGGGTATCTAGACGTTTTCCTGGATCGATTCATAGAGTATTTAAATCTATTATGATATATTCTATCAAATTATTATTTGCTGGATTTTAGTATTTTAATAATTCATACTACGGGTGTCGGACAGATCAACTAGTCCGAGCCAAACGTTAAAGACGCTGGAGGTTATGGGTCCAAACATGGATAAAGGAGAAAAACCTTAATCTAACAACTAATTATTAACAATTGTTATTAAAAAAAACGTAATAGGATCAAGATGAGCACTTTCAATTTTATCAATTTGATTCATTCGACAGTAGCTACCATTTAAATTTGGGAACTAACAAAGAGGAGTTAACAAAGAACCAAATCATAATTAACAGAATTTATGATAATTTTGGTATATTAAAAATAAACTTCACAATTTTTTATAAAGATACACAAAAAAGTTATGTATCCCCTTTATTAGAAGCACAATAGAGATTATTTTTTAATAAACTAAGCGAGTTATATTAAATGAATAACTAACAGTCCCTCAAACACAAGATGTGCCAGAGATAACTGTTACAAATTTACTTACAGACAGTCAGGCTATTACCAGCCAAAGAACCAAAAAAAACAAAATTACATCACAGTTTGAAAACAACATAAAGGATTAATCCTCCAAAAGGGATAGTCAAAATCGAACGTAATGTAGTTCGCTTTCAAATACCAATAGGTTTTGGAGTTTAACCTTTCCAACAAGTCGTGTAAGCTGATCAAAATGATTATTAAAAATTCTATTGTTACGGTCTTTCCATATAACAAATAAGACCGAAATCCAAATAATAGAGAATGATGTCCTTTATTTATTTATTTGAGAACCCTCCAAGAGCACAAAACTGATTTGAACGAGCATATAAGTCACCATGAATAACTGTATCGATACCAAGCCAGTGAGATATCAGAAGCCACATCCGGGCGTAATGGCACACTTAAAAAACAAATGGTCTTTATCCTCCACAGCCCCACATGAAGCCGCACAATATACCTGTGAAACATCCAAAACATTTCTCTTCCGCAAATTTTTCTCTGTAGCAAGTCTATTTAGAAAGAGACGCCGGACAAAGATATTAACCTTTAACGGGACCACTTTATGCCACAGAAAATGATGAAAATCCTCAGTAATATTATTCTCTACCGTTGTTAAGTAAGAATAAGCATATTGAACGGTGTATTTGTTGGAGGGGTGAAGTTTCCACACCTACCTATCAGCCACACCAACCTGCAAAACAAAAACAGACAACCGCTCCACACACTCTCCCACCAAGACCTCCTCCCACGCGAATAATCTCCTTCTCCACTTCCACGCTTCACCACCCACCCCCAACCTAACACAAACATCTTTGACACTGTAACTAGTTTATTTTCCGATAACTCAAAAAGCCTTGCATAAGACGTTGCTAAAGGAATATCACCTAGCCACAAATCCACCCAAAACAACGATGTGCTACCACTCCGACCTACCTAACTATGTTATCAACCAACCATGTAGCATCCACCAAACCTACACCCACACGAATTTGATTTAAATGGCGCCACCAAATTGACCCTACACCCTCAGCAAACCGCACCCTCTCAAAACTGAACTCATCAGTCGGCACCCATTAACCAACACCAATGTCGTTGCATCGAAATACACTCCATGATCCACGAACGCCACAAAGGTGGAAAGTTCATTTTACCCATCACCTCATCAAGATACCCCCAATCGACAAAGTTGTAGGCTTTATCAAAATCCACCTTAAATAATTAATCGTTAGATTAATATTTTTTTCTCCTTCATCCAAGTTAAACCCGACCTCCAACTCCTTTAAGTTTAGTTTAAATCAATTGAGTTACCAACCATCTACTTTAACAAACTACAATTTAACTCATTCAAACAACGTTTATTGCGCAACCAAACTAAATTACAACTAATATCAAATCATTTGGCAAATTGATTGGTTTTAGGTTCAACGAACTAATATTATCAATTTTTTTATTTTTTTTACTAATTTTTTTGGTGATTTTTAAATATTGATTCAAACAAGGAAAAAGACAAAGGAGGAGAAACTACGAAATAAATACATGATATTTCTTTTTTGACTTTTATATATTTTATTTTTGAAAATAAAGTGATTGTAAAAAAAAGAAAAAAGAATATAAAGTCAAAAAAATCGCGTGCATAGCACTGCCTAATAGGAAAGTCGCGTTTGATTCACGCGCTGAAAAAGAATGGTTACCATAAATTTCACGGTACACCCCCGTTATGATTCTGGTATCACCCCCACCCCACCCCACCAGCACCGCACCACCAAACAAAGCACATCAACAAACAAACTCACAACACAAGTTTTTGGTTCAAACCAGCCAGCTATGCTTTTTACATCCATCACACATCACACAAACGGCTGAGACAACAACACCCTTCGATCTGATCCTTCAATTTCCAAATCCCAATTATCATCCCCTCTTTGCGCCAATCAACGACCCCACACACTATTTCTCTCTCTTAAACCCTCTTCTATCTTTCTCTCTCATTTCTTGCCATGCCAGCTTCTCCTTCAGGTACTCTCTTCCTCTCATAAACCCTCACTCTCTCTCTCTCTGCAATGCTAACCCTAGGGTTTCAATTTCTCCTTTGATTTTCATTTTTATTATTCTTGATTTTCACAGATAACCGAGCCAAATGGAGGAAACGGAAGAGAGAATCACGAATCAACCAGCGTCAACAGAAGCTTCAAGAGGAAGAAGAAGACGACGACGAAGAAAATCCCAATGCCGAAGAAGACCACGACCGCGACTACGATTCCGACGACCAACACCACCCTAATTCTCAACCTCAACAAGAAATCGAAGTTCTCTCTGATCATGCTGTTCAGATTTCGCAGTTTCCTATGGTAATTAAGCGTGCTGTCAATCGTCCACACTCTTCTGTAACGGCAATTGTTGCTCTTGAACGAGCTATGGAGTTGGGAGATAGTAAAGCTCAGCTTCAGAACCCTCCGTTTCTCGAGAATGTTTCACATGGACAGCTTCAAGCGCTTTCGGCTGTTCCTTCTGATAGTCTTGCTTTGGATCAGGATCGTGCTGAGTCTTCTTATGTTATTACCCCGCCTCCGATTTTGGAAGGACGTGGTGTTGTTAAACGGTTTGGAAGTAGGGTTCTTGTGCTTCCAATGCATTCAGGTTCTCTCTATTTCTACTTTCACTTTGTTGCATGGTTTTTGTGCTTGATTGACTTTGTTGCATGGTTTGGTTTTATTTATAAATTTAGGTTGGATAATTCTATAAATATATATGGAAAGAAAAATATATCAATAGAAATTTGTATCTACTATGTTTTTTCTGAACAGTAGTTTCTCAATTATTCCATAAATGTAACTTAAAAAGATAAGGACTTAAATTTAATTGAGAAGCTCTCATGAATAGGTAGGGTATCTTATCCAAGTTGGACCTAATTTAATGTTATTTTTGGAGTTTCTATGAGCAGATTGGTTTTCACCTGGAACAGTACACCGGCTAGAGAGACAAGCCGTGCCACATTTCTTTTCAGGGAAATCACACGATCTTACTCCTGAGAAGTATATGGAATGTAGGAATTATATTGTTGCACTATATATGGAGGAACTGGGTAAGAGGATTACCGCGTCTGATTGTCAGGGATTACAGGTTGGGGTTGGTCATGAAGATTTGACTCGAATTGTTAGGTTTCTTGATCATTGGGGAATTATAAATTACTGTGCTCGGACACCAAGTCATGAGCCTCCAAATGCTGTGTCTTGCTTGAAGGAGGATACTAGTGGAGAGATTCGTGTGCCATCGGAGGCCTTGAAGTCTATAGATAGTTTGATTAAATTTGATAAGACAAACTGTAAGCTCAAAGCAGAAGAAATTTATTCACCGCTGACAACGCATAGTGGTGATGTCCCTGATCTGGACAGCCGAATAAGAGAGCACCTGTCTGAAAATCATTGCAATTATTGTTCTTGTCCTCTTCCTGCTGTGTACTATCAGTCTCAAAAAGAGGTACACTGCATTTTCATTTTAAATTTAGTAATATATCATGGCCATATGGCTTTCCATTGCTTTTGTCATTTATGTAACTTGGTGGAGGAAAAGACGAACAAGATTTATGAATTGCTTCAGTTATTGAATGTCCCTCAATAACCTTGCATGATTATGGTCAATGGACAGTTAACATTGCATTAAATGATCAGTGCATATTATTACTGCTGAGAATAAGCCTCATGTTGTTGAAAGCTGCACCTAGCAGTTCATGATTTCTATTAATAGCAACCAAGTCCCTTGCTTTTAAAACCAGTTACTAAAATAAAAAATCCAAAAAAAGGGTTACTACTTACTATTGCATGCCAGTGCTTGTGGAAATGTTCTATTCTTCCTGGAATTCTGAATAATTTCTCCCCATGCTCTGGGTCAATACACGAACAAAATAATAGATAAAATAAATAGGGTTTGGCTTGTCATCTCAGGGTGGTTCTAGATCCAGTACTGTATTGTTGCTCATCGTTAATCCGGGTGTGTGTGTATTATACTCACGTATTATTTCGACAACAATCCCCAAGTAGTCAGTTAGCTGTTACTGAATTGCTTTAATTACTGTGTTTGCAGTATCTAATAGTTTAGTAGCCAGTTTACGGGATAAACACTGGAATGAAAGTGCTTTTTTTGATAAAGCCAAGGCATCATATTGGGTTCTTATTGTTGTTGGAGTCGTATTTAGTAGGGTTCTTTTTGTACTATTCTTATATCAGATATGTGCAGTTGTAGGACAGTAGGAGTCATATTCTTATATCTGAAATGGGGAAGATATGTGCAGTTAAAAGTAGAAGAGATTATAATTTACCAATATCTCTACCTGTCAGGTTCGTGCAAAAGTCAAAAGTCCTAGGAAACACACGACCCTGAGAGGAATATTCGTCGTTGAGTTTTGTATAGTTGAGACTTGAGCGAGAATTTAAATGTGGGAAAAGCCTCCAGAAAGGAATTTATCCTACCCATGCTCTAGTTTTACGCAAGAGCCATCACCCAACCCTGAATAGACTGAAAATAAATTTCTTTACTGGCTTTTAGTTTTTCTTAGGCTTCTGTTTTTGGCAAGGTTTTATAAAATTTAGAAGTTGAACTTAAATTACATCAATATTTCATGTTTGAAGTAACTTTGTTGTCACACTCTTAGAACAAACGTGATATAAGTGCTGAAGCATAAAACAGATTTAAAGTTGTCAATAAAGAAATACTCCCTCCGTTTCAAAATGAGTGTCGCTTTAGCCAATTGCACACATATTAAGGAATGGAATAAAATAGTCAAATGTCATAGCAATTTTACCAAATTATCCTAATCAACTATTGGTTTGTTTTTCATTAAAGAAAAATAATCCTTTGGAAGTAGTGTAACATAGTATTAATTGAAGGGTACAATTGAAAAGAAAAAGTTAATATTGCATTGGAAACTGAAAATGACATTCATTTTGAAACAATTTTTTTTTGGCTAAAACGACACTCATTTTGAAACGGAGGGAGTATATGTATCCCTTTTGCCATAGATCTGTCAGCTCAAAGATTGATTGCAGGAGCGTTCAATTATCGGTTTTTTGGGGTCCACTTCTGAGTAATTAGTCAATAATAGCATTTAAGTGCATAGGTGTGGAACTAACAAAATGAAAGTTTGTTTAAGAAAGAATAGCAACTAGAAATTGACTTTGGCAGCTTTAGTTATCAACTCTTTTAGGAATCTGCTTAATTCATATTTTGCCAGTTTTATGCAAAAAGAAAACTCCTTTGTTCTATTTTGGATTCTCTCCTATTTTGCCATATTTTGCTCTGTTTGTAATCCTACTCACAAATAACTATACACATATTAGTTTATATTTAATCTTAATACATCTGTGACACGGTTGATTGAATGACAAAGTGGAAAAAGAGAACTCTCTTTCCAATGGTTTCCTCTTTTATATCGAGCCAGCACCCAGTTCTCCAATATTAACAATTCAGACTGAATTATCTTCTACTCCCTTCCCATTATTTAAGCTAACTGCCTGACCCCCTTCTAGCTCATGACTCAAAATTTCTGTTGGTCAAGTCACTTCTTCTCCCAGTGAGTCTCGGTACCCCGATTCTTCTCCCTGGTCATTTGGGCACAGTGCCAAATCGTTGGCCAATAGCCACACAAAACATCTACCACCCTTTCCTTGAAGCTCAAAGCTGTCCTCGATGTGAAATCAAGGATTCCTCCTGCATGAGAATTCCTGTAGGCCACATTCCCACGTTTCTTCTCCGTCCTTAGTGTAAACCATATCCCAGTCCTTATCTGCTTGTTTATATTCTTCCAAGACTAAAGCTAATGTTATGCTTCTTCGTTCACTTACCAAATAGTTGATGAATTCCTTCTTTACCATCTCAACCCTATCATGTCACATTCAAAGAGGGTAATCACTCTCCGTGTTCTGAAATTTTCTTAAAAAATTCCTCCAAAAACTCTATCACTGACACCCCCTGTTCTATTTCTTTTCCAGTAAGAGATCCGGAACAAAATAATTTCACAACCAAAAGCAGGATGTGATATTTTAGAGAAAGAGCTGAGAAAACAGATAAGGCATAAGATTTTTTTTTTTTAATAAGCTGGTGGTAATGTATGGCAAACAGAAAAAAGAAAATTTTCCTTTTAAGTGTTTCCCCTTCAACAGAGGTTTGCCACTTTTACAATTGATCCGTGTTCGCTTTTCCAATATTCTACCCCTCCTATTATTTAAGCCAACCACCGAGCTAGTCATAGCTACTCTTCACTGTAACTACATTTCCTTGACTCTTTTTTTCTTCGTACACTAGTATATTTTCTCCTCTTAGTGCTTGAGTAGTAAAATTTGGATCTTATTCAGACTTCTGAATAGAAAACATTTGTCTTATAACCACAATAATGATTAATCTGGCCAGTGCGAATGTTCACTATTTTGTGTGTGCGTGCGCGCGTGTGTGTGTGTGTGAGAGAGAGAGAGAGAGAGAGAGAGAGAGAGAGAGAGAGAGAGAGAGAGAGATGTGGTTGTTTGGTGCAGACTATTTTATCAACAACAACCAAGCGTCCAAGCCTTATCCCGCTGAGCGAGGTCGGCTACATGAATCAAATTACGCCATAATGTTCTATCATAAACCATATTTCGGTCCAACTCATTAATCTCTAAATCTTCCTAATAGTTTCTCTTATAGTTTTTCTAGGTCTTCCTTTGCCTCCAGTGATCTGACTATCCTTCATATGATCTACTCTCCTTACTACAGAATCTATAGGTCTTCTCTCTACATGGCCAAACCACCTAAGCTTATATTCCACCATCTTTATTATACCTCAAGTGTCCCTCTACATCTATACCTGATGCATGGTACTATAATTGTAAATCATAGGTTCATTATGATGACTTTACTGCAGATTAACTTTGAACATGATAGGCCCTTTAAGCATTTATGTAGAAGGGGTAAAATAGGAATGGAATGAGAGGGAGTGGAGGGGCAGGAAGGACAGATGTCAGTTAAGGAGGTAGGAAAGAAAATGCATGAAGCAGAAATAATTAATGGGGCAGGTGGCAGCGTGGGATTGGGAGAGGGAAATAGAGAATCAGGTGTAATGATGCATAAAAGAGGGGAACAACAGAATGGGATTGCGTGTTATGCGTGAAGTAATAAAATAGGGACTGAGAAGTGGGATTATTCTCACATCTGTAGAAGAAGGGACATTTCTACTCTAGGAGTGCCATAATATCTTTTCTGTTATTTTTCCATTTCCTCCAAGGAGATTACTCCATCCATAGCTTACTACTGCTGCATTGCTTGTATTGAGGAATTCATCCTCTATTTCCCATATTAATACAAATACTATTCCCTCTCCCTCTTATCTAGCTACTCTGCTGTGTTCTAATCCTTTTCCATCATATGTAATCAGTATCTCATTCTCATGTTACAGGTTGATATTTTACTCTGCACTGATTGCTTTCATGATGGAAAATTTGTCATTGGTCATTCAAGTATAGATTTTTTAAGGGTGGACTCATCAAGGGATTATGGTGAACTAGATGGGGAAAGTTGGACTGATCAAGAAACTTTGTTGCTGCTTGAAGCAATGGAGATTTACCATGAGAATTGGAATGAAATTGCTGAGCATGTTGGTACCAAGTCAAAAGCACAATGCATTCTTCATTTTCTTCGTCTACCCATGGAAGATGGAAAATTGGAAAATATCAATGTTCCAAGCATGTCTGTGTCATCCAATGTGATGAATAAAGCTGATAATGGAAGACCACACCATTACTCAAACGGAGATTCTGCAGGTCTGTCCTGTATTTTTAAATTAAACATAAGGAGTGCTAGGAACACCACTTTCCATCACCTTTTCTTTTATTGGTGAAAAATTCACGCGTCCCACTAAATCATGTGGGTCCCACATAAATTTGGCAGGACCCATTTGAATTTTAACCAATGAAAGAGAGTGTGTTGAAAAGTGTGTTAACAAAAATTGTGTTTTTAGCATTATTCTTAAACCAAATTGTTGTGATATGGTTTTGATTTAATTTCCATGCTCTCACAGGACCTGCCCATCAAATCAGGGATTCCGACAGCCGCCTGCCTTTTGCTAATTCTGGAAATCCTGTTATGGCTCTGGTGGGTGACTACAAACGATATTCTTAAGTTATTATTTTATTAAGAAATGTGATTATAAACAAATTTATAGACAAGACTAGCATGTGGTTATCAGTACTGCACTTCGCATCTTGTTCTAAACTTATTTACCGAGTTTTTATGTAACTTTTAAAACTAAAACTTATGTCTTAAAGTATTGCTTATCTGTGAAGGAGCAAATGACCACCATGCTTGCTTATCATAAGCTTTAAAAGGGTGATATGCTGACAAGAAAATGTATTTAGAACAAATTAAAATGTCTCGTATATTATACAGTTGTTTTGATGAGATTCTTACACATGTGGCTTTGGTTGATGTTTTCTAAAGGTTGCCTTTTTAGCCTCTGCGGTTGGACCAAGAGTAGCAGCTTCTTGTGCTCACGCAGCATTATCAGTAATGTCGGAGGATAATACTGGCTCCCAGACTGAAGCATCAGGACATGATAATAGGTAAGATTGCCAAATCACATGCAGTTTTATTGGGCAAAGAATTTTTCCTGGGCTGTTCCTCCTTTTTTGTACATATCCTATCTTCTACTTTATTACTCCTCTCTTTCTCTTTCGTATTAGATTTGTTTTCTATTAAAAGAAATTTCATACCGTATGATTAAACCTTACCTGGTAGACCCCCTAAAGAGATAAAGGAAGAAAACATATATTAGGTTGTGTCTGCCCTATCCCTTTAGTAGAGTGCGAAAATTAAACACTAGTTGAACTGTTGCATTTGTGGTTGCTAGCTTATGAATTTAGTACTCAACATTAATGACTCTTACCCATACAGGACAAATCCAGAAAACACACATTCTAGAGATGGTGGCTCTCGAGGAGAAACTGCAATTTCAAATAATCATAATGGTCAGTTATGGTTGCTGCTTTTTAATATAGCTGATATACTATCATTCCCCAACATCCAATGTGACACAGTATGTTATTTTCTTCCTGAAAAGTGCTGCTTTTGATTTCAGAGGATAAGGCAAAAGCACCTTGTTCGCGGGATCAAAGTGAGGGTAGGACAACCCCACTCTCTGCTGAAAAAGTTAAAGATGCAGCTAAAGCAGGCCTCTCTGCTGCAGCAATGAAAGCTAAATTGTTTGCCGATCACGAAGAACGAGAAATCCAGAGATTATGTGCTAATATAATTAACCATCAGGTACAACTGTTATTTCTTGACTTCTTCAGTTTCAGTTGACATATACTTCATCTCTTTTCTTTCTACTTCTATCTGTTGTATGCATGTATGTATAGGCAGCAGTTGAACATTTTTTTTGCAGAATTCGGTAAATTAAAACAATTGGAGAAAACTCAAAACCAGGTGCAGAGCTAGTATTTTGACGTTTAACTTGTTTTTGTGGCTTGCTGTTGTTGACAGTTGAAAAGATTGGAATTGAAGCTGAAGCAGTTTGCAGAAATTGAAACATTGTTGATGAAGGAATGCGAGCAAGTGGAAAGGGCAAAACAGAGGTTTGCTGCTGAACGCACCCGTGTTATATCAGCACGTTTTGGAACTGCAGGAACTACACCTGCAATGAATGCATCTGGTGTTGGTCCTTCAATGGCTAGTAATGGCAATAATAGGCAACAAATGATCTCTGCTTCTCCCTCACAGCCTAGCATCTCAGGGTATGGTAACAACCAGCCAGTTCATCCACACATGTCCTTTGCCCAAAGACCTTCAATGTTTGGGTTGGGGCAAAGGTTGCCCCTATCTATGATACAACAATCACAATCAGCTTCTTCAGCTCCCATGTTCAATGCCCCTAGTAATGTGCAGCCTGGTACCAATCATCCATTGTTGAGGCCTGTGTCAGGAACTAATTCTGGTTTAGGATAATTAGGGGGAGTAGATGTAAGTTTTGGAACTTCAATGGTGCAGTTTTATTTGGTCATTGATTTCAGAAGTGAAGCGGAGATTGGGTGGATGTGCCGAGAAAGTTTTAGCTTATTGAGCCTGTAATTGTTTGCAGTTGATTGTGAAACTGTTGTTTTTAAAAGGAAATAATTAGCATTTGATGTTCTATAGTTTTAGTTTCTTTCATGTTGACTATAGGAACGATAAAAATTTATTGTTTTAAGTGTCACAAATCTTGTTTAGTTAGATTGCATACAAATCCAAGTGCTTGGATGAAAAATGAAAAGGCTATGGGGACATCTCCGCTACCTGTGCTGTTGTATAGTATTGTCAATGCTTGGTTATTATGCTTTTATGTTGCGGTTTCTCTCGTGGACAGTTTTCTGATTCTAGTGAGGGTATATGTTTTAATACAACAAAGTATAAAGCAAATTAATCAAGCGATTTGGTTCAAATGGTTAATGAGCTTTGGTCAAGGATAATTGTTTGGAAAAATCTGAGTTTAAATCTTGATTGGATCAATCTTTAACCAGATTTTACTTACTTTTCGATTGAATTTTGGATGACTAGAGTTTCATTTTTTTTTTTGTGGAGAACTAGTCAGGGTAGATGTAATCATCTCTTCAATGAAGTTAATCTCAACTATATATATATATATTGTCAAGATCTCAACTTTATCTTTAATGCTGTGTGCGTATGCAATAACTTTTTTTGAGTTGTACTTTTCCATTACATTACATAGCACATAAAAAATAAATTCTATTCCATCCCCTTTGTTTGGATTGGTTCATGTTTGTATCTCTTCATAACTTAGCATGATAGATTCAAGGTACTTAAATTGTGAAACTCTGATCTCTATCATGGAATTTGTTTGTTCTAGTTAGGTGGAAATCATGGTGCAATCTAACATAATTGAATGATGTATGTTTGCTTAATAGGTGAATGAACTTTGCATAATGATACCAAAACACCTCCATCTCAGACCATATATTCAAAAATACAATAGTTCGAAAAAGTTATAATGATATTTGTTAAAAGAGTCATGTTAACTAATGTTATGGGATACTTATTAAAAAATAAAATAAATAAATTTTGTATTAAAAATAACATCTTTTACACTTTTAAAAAGTTGATTATATAAATTTTAAGATGGTTTTACTATATTTTATTTTTAAGCAATGATTCCTAATCATACCTATTAGCATTTTGGTTTGTTGAATTAGTTTGGTTGATTTGGGAGAACTCTTGTAATGATTTATTTGTTTAGTTTGTTTAACAGTATTGTCTAATTAAAAATATATTTCATTAACAAATTAGAATAAATTGCTACTTTTTTAAAATACTAATGAAAAGGAAACCCCTAATATGGTCCTTAATATTAGAATACTGCTTTTCCCTTGCACATTTCGCTCTCATCCAGCTGAAAAGACAATAATGATCATCCGTTAGTTAAGTCACACTGTGTGACTTAACTAACGTACGTTGTAATTTGTGCGCAACTTAAATCACGTAGCGTGACTTAAGTCATTTAACAGCAAAACAGACGTCCATTTCCCTCATTTTCCAAACTTCCCAACTTCAAATTTTTTCACCCCAAATCCGAATTTCATCATTCTTGCGCCATTCAAAGCAAATTTCCTCCACAATATCAAGTAAGTGATTATTATCCTACTTCTTTGCATTATTTTGGTTGAAATTCAAATTTTTGAAGAAAATTAACATTTTCAGGTTTTTATAAAATTGTCTTGCATGTTAAAGATTATGATTGTTAGTGATGATTTAACTTAGGAATTGTTGTTTAGACGTTGTTTAGGGTGCAATGTGGTAGTTTAGGGTTTAGAAATTGTTAGATTTCTTAGTTGTTTAAAAATTGCACTCAATGTGTTTGGTAATATGTCGCAATGATTATTTTTATTTTTTGGATTGCTAATGATGAAATTAGTTAGAATATAGTTTGTTAATGTTGGTTATAGTATGTTTCAGGACAATGTGGTAATTTACGGATTGAATTGTTAATGTTGGAATTGTTGTGTAGGTATGCCTCGGAGTAATACGTCACAGAGACCGCCTGAGCCGCCTCAGGTTAGGAGTGACAGACTTAGGGCAGGGAGGCCTGCCCCCACTAGTAGTGCACGGAGGGAGAAGCAAGTGGTAGTCCCTCCTTTAGCTAGCCGAGGTCGAGGGAGAGTGGGGGGCACGAGACTTGCCAATGTTGATGCTGCTGGGCCTTCATCGTCACATACTGGTCCATCCCAGACGGTGGACCCGACATAGTATCAGCAGGATTATCAGGATCCTCAGCCTCAGGCGTATCATTTTGAGGAGCCTCAACCTAACCAATATCAATTTGAGGCGTATCAGCAGCATCATCATGAGCAACCCGTTGTTGAGCAGGAGGTGCAACATGATATTGAGGAGCCTGAGCAGCAAGAAGATATTGAGGAGCCTCAGCCTCAGCAGGATGATGCTGGTGGGGGTCGTTTTCGGGGGGGGGGGGGGTGCCGAGGGTGGTGTATGAGGCCAGACCGGACGGCTATGCAGGGGGCCTTCTAACCTCTCGCTTTGGTGAACATGTGGCATGCAGGATATGAATCGATGCCGATGTAAGTATATTTTAATGTTTATTTTACTTCTTTTACTATTTATACAACTTATTCTAATTATTATTTGACTTATTTAATGTTAGAATATATTTAATGTTTGTTTTACTTATTATTTATTTAACGACGTTGTTTGTTGTTTTTTGTTTTTGTATTTTAGTTTTGGAAAAAATATAGGGTGAAAGGTATCTCACACGGGAAGAAGCTGAGCTTTAAAAACTTGATGGTGCCTCAGCCGGGAAGGGAAAGTGACTGATTTTGGGAGGAAGTGAATATGTTCGGTCTTACTCCCCTCCTAACTAGTGGGTACGAGAACATCTCTCACAGGTTCGTTTGTACGATGTCAGAGAGATGGCATGAGGAGATCAGCAGCTTACATCTACCTGTTGGGGAGATGACCATCACACTAGATGATGTGGCGTGTCTCCTAGGCATCCCCATCACCGGGAGGCTCCTTCCTGATAGAGAGTTAACCCGTGACGAGGGGATGAAGATGATGCAAGTGGACCTACTTTTTACAGCGGAGGTTGCCGCTAAGGAGATGACAAAACAAGGTGGTCCTTATATCAGTTTTGGTGTACTGAAGAGGCGCTACGAGGAGCTCTTGAGTAGGTGTAATCAGCTGGTTGAGATTCACACAGAGGAGGAGCAAGTCGAGCAAGCTCAAGTTAGGCTGGTCTGCGTTAAGGCGTTTTTGTTGCTCTTGCTTGGCTGGACCATTTTTCCCCCCAAGAACAACAAAAACATTAATCTGATGTGGCTGCTTGCGCTGCAAGATATGGACGAGTTGGACAGCTGGTCATGGGGTGAGATGAGACTTGCTTTCCTGTACGAGCAACTATCTCTTACCTCCGACTTATCTGTGGCCTCCTGTGGTGGTTACATGACCTTGCTTGTGGTAATATTTGTTTTTCTTCTTTTTTACTTATTGGATCGTAAATGTATAGTTGTTTGTATAATACTTGTGCTGATATACATTTGTTTCTTTGTGTTTGTAGAGATGGACTTTGGCGCACTTCACGAACCTCATTCCGAGGGTTCTTAATGATGTGTACGACCCGACTATTGCCCCGCTTGTGAGTCGGTGGAAACCTCCTAGAGGCTTTACGGATCCTGGATACTACAGAGATGTCATTGATTCGTTGGACCTTCTCATGTCAGTTGGACGCCGTACGAGAGACGACGACACATCACACACTTTTAGGACATATGCTGGTACTCTGGATGGATCATGGCCGACAGCGACATGATGGTCTGTCACTTGCCAGAGTGGATTCTTAGGCAGTACGAGTATGTCCAGACACGACCCAGGCCTCCTACTGATGTTGAGCTTATTGTGGCAGATGACGTGACCCAGACCTTCATGGAGTTTGCTCTACATGTCGTTAACCATTACTAGAGGGGTCAACCGGTTCCGGATAACGAGCCGTGGGCTCATACTAGGGGTACATGAGATGGTTCATTAGAGTATCACATCCTATCATGAACCTCCCGTGGCCATTCCTGACTACGCAGCTTAGACCCCTCCTCGTCCTGTCCCTCCTTACGAGGAGGTTCTTGTTGACCAGCAGTGGACCAGACATCCTTCTCACCTATACTAGATCATCAGCAACATCAGAGCCATAGTGGATAGTGCAATGGGGCATCCTGATGTGTTTGGTAATCCAGAGGTTCTTCGCATGATGCAAGGTTTACGGCCTGAGTGGAGCATGCTGGAGCAGATGCCGGTTCCACGGATGAGGAGTAGGAGTCCACAACAGTAGGGTTTAGGCAGTATGACTTTTGTGTAGTGTTTTTTTATGACACTTTGTTGGATTTTGTTGTAATCCTATTACATTTGCGTTTTTTGGCGTTTTTATGACATTTTCTGTTATTTTATTCTGTTATATTTCGTAATTGGATTACGAGTTAATGCTTGCTTGAATGAATGATGAAAAATGTATGCAAATGAGTGAATGAATGAATGTATGAAAGGATGACCGAAAAAATTAGAGAAAAAAGATGTTTCTGTCAGTTCTGGTTTTTTGCACAAACTGGACGTGAGTTAACTCACGCATGTGTTAATTTGTGCGTGAGTTAATTCACGCAGTGTTTTACACACTTGCGTGACTTAACTCACGCAACGTTAATTAACTAACGCCCAATTTTACACTTGCGTTAGTTAACTAGCGCAGAAGCATTTTGGTCCTCTGCAGTGCGGGAGTATTTTGTGTAGGAAGAGCAGTAACCTTAATATTAAGGGCTAAGCTTGCTATGAATCAATTTTGGAAGTATTTACATACACAAAAAAGCAAATAGAATAGAACAGTTTGCAGAGTACACTGTACTGCAAGTGCAAATCAACGCGAGGCTGTGAAAGCGATACTGTAGCGAGTTCCATTGAAATTTGAAAAGAAGCAATGAACATAGACGACGATAACGTCGCTTCTTTAACCCCAAAATTCCCCGTTTCCCAACTCAATTTCTCTCTTGAAATCAAGGTATGTACGCGCGCCTCTCACTCTTTTCTTCGTCATTCTTAGGATTAGGTTTCTGTTAATACTGATATTCAAAACTATTGTCATTGATGTTGGTTAATTTGCTTTACTTCTCAGGGAAACAAAACTGAAATCATCATTTCAAGTTATGAAGATCATTTTATGGTGAGTGCTGATGGATATGTGCATACAAACATCTATGTTTTTATGGCAACAATTCTTAAGTTTCTCACTGCTTTCAGGTTGTTGCTACTCAAATAGGAGCTATGGGGACAATACTGCATGCCAGGTTTGCTTCTATTTGGAATAGTCTATGACATCTCTATAAGTTGTTTTTAGCTTATTTACATGAGCTTTTTAGGATAGCTTATAAAAACAACTTATAGCTTATATGAAAACAGTTTGACTTTATTTTATCTTGTGATAACTTATAACTTATAGCTTATATAAAAACAACTTATAGCTTATACATAAGTACTGATATGATGAACGACTATATTAAGCTTTTTATCCCAACATGTCTTGAGTAAAAGTATTCTTTACATCATGCTCAAATATCGACATGAGTTATTGGGTATACATTCAATCCCAATGGTTTCACACTAACTTCCAACCCAAGCTATGAAATTATAGCTCTTTATTGGGACTACTTCCCCATATAGCCATGATTGAATGTGAGACCTAGGCATGGAAAAGCTGTTGTGAGTTGTGAGAACTAGGACTTTAGAGAGTTTGAAATTCCACATCACAATTTACTTTGAAACTAATGATGCTTCATGGAGGAATGATTGCTTATATTGTCACAAGTTTGTCTTTTCAATGCCAGGAAGGAGGAAGGGATGTCAATTAGCCCAACATTCAACGTTTCTGTTTTATTTGGCAAACGGGATGAGGTAAACTTGCCTATGCTTGCATTCATATGTTTTCTTTGATCATTTCCTTGGAATTTTTGGGTTTTTGTTTACGAAATGCATTGTTGCAGCCGATGTTAGTAGCATGTGCACGCCAGCTGATTGAACATATGACGTAGGTATTCTTTCTTGTTAAGAAAAACTATCCAATCAGAAATATTTCCGGAGTTTTCAATTTCTTCATTGTATCTTTTGGTCTAAATTAATAATATATATTTCAAAGATCCCTTAAAAGCAATACTAAATCAGCTATGAACCTTGTGGTTGTATGATATAGCAAATCGTTTTCGGAAACCATGTTGACCATCCAATTTCTGATTTGCAGTTTGTCTGGCGTCTCCAGGCCATTGGTGCTCTCACTTGGCCTTAAAGACCATTCTGTGGTACATTTTAACTGATTTGTTCTTCTTTACTGGTAACGAAAAGGAAAAAATAGTTAAGAAGTCTTACCCATATAACAATGTTATGCAGGAGACATTGAAAGGCATTGTTTCTGCTGTGATCGACAAGAGGCTGTGGTAATGAATCGATGATGAAAGTTAAAAATTCAGATTTTAGTATACCGGAATTCGCATAGCTTAACCTGGTGGAGTTGGGAAGTAATATTTGATTACCATATGCTGATTATTTTTCTACTTAATATTGTTTGTTCGGCAGTAAATCTAATTATATTGACCTGTGGCACTTTCAGATTATAGTAACCAATTTACTTTTGTTACTGCAACTTATCTCATTTTCTACTTTAGCTGTGACAGATTGAAGTATTTAATTATTGTTATCATGTTAATTAAACTTAAGTTCATATCTTATTTTTAACTACTCATTAATTTATTGTGATTGCATGACGACTCAAAGCAGTGATTGGACTTTGATGTCACTTGGTCATATTTATAACAATTTCTTAATATTAAGTGTTGCTTGTCAAAAACATGTATGCAGAAAAAAATTAACTGAATTCTTTGCTAATTAACATAGAAACAGTGAGGATTTTATCAATGCAGTGTCCTGCATTTTATCATCCTGATTACAAGGTAGAAAAAACAGAAGAAAAGGAACAAAAGTAACATTCTCTGAAATAATGTCGAATATACACCGAGTACAGGATATAAGATCTTCTCTTCACTTGTGCCTTCGACTTCAACGGAAACACTGACAGCTGTCTATTATTTGGGGACTGGATTATTGTAGAAATTTGAAAACCATTTTGGGGCTTATGCCAATCTAGTTTTCTTTTAAACTTATGCAGTAACATAGAAACAATGAAACTTAACAAAATTTTACAGTAGCACACATTCATTTTGAGAGTTAGCCATCCTTAGATTCTCATTGCTCACTAAAATGACTTGAAAGCAATGTGAAGTTGGTGCTGCATTTGACTCACAACCTAGGTCCCTCTGGTAGTGTGATGTTAGCTAAATCTTCTCTATAAGGAGTATAACTCAACTCTAACTGACCATCGTTTACAAACCCCTTTTCCAGGTGGGTTTGCATTGACGGGTCATCCTTAACCTCCACAAACGTTACAACAGTGTCTTTTCTGAATGTTAGATAGATAACTGAGACGATATACAGTGCCATTAGAGGAAACACTATGAGCCCAATGAACACATTTGCCACCTTTGGTAGACTGTTATGAATTATCCAACCCACAAAAGCAGTAATGAGGTAGTACACATTGATTCCAATGATTCCCAAACCCAGTATCCATGAGATGATAATGATCTGCACCAAAATTATGTCACATTTTTTGTTTCAGTTTTAATCAATAATTAACAATATTTCACAGGCTTTAGCTTAATGGACAGCGACCACTTTATAGTACAAGGAAATAGGATAACTTACAATGATAGAATTCTTGTGAGGTCCCATCTTGGTCCTGCTGCTGCTAAACTTAAGGAGTGGAATTAAAGCGAATGGAAGCTCAAAAGAAAGTATCATCTGCAAAAACAATTTTAATTAGGTTATCTGTATAATGTTCAATATGTACACATACGCAGAAGGAAGAGAGAATGGCAAATTCTAGAATATACAAACCGATGCAATGATAATGAGTCTTCCAGCTCCAGAAGAACCACCAATGATAGAGACAACAAGACTTGGTGCTATGGCAACAATCCTAGTCACCAAGTTCCTTATCCATTTTTTCATCTTTAAGTCCAAGAAACCCTATAGCAACAACCAAACAAAAACCCAAGTTTAGGAACACCTTATACAAAAACTTTTAAGTTTTTTGTTATTGTTGTGGCTTATGTTGTTTGTTATATTAATTTTAAATTAGTGTTTAGTGATATTATGAAATAACCTGCATGATAAACTGGCCTGCATAGGTTCCAGTGATGGCAGAACTTTGTCCTGAGGCTAGCAATGCTATGGCATAAATAGTTGAGCTTGAACGTCCTAACACATTCTAATGGACATCAAAATTAAACACGTAAGATGTAAATACTTGCTTAATTAGGAATAAGCTTAATATCATGCTTTGACCATAATAGTTGCAAAGTGAACTAAATTAGGAACCTGGAGAAGGAAAGAAGCTGAGTTAAGGGTAATATCATTGCAACGATCAGCATTCTCTCCAGAAATATCATCAGCTTTGCAAACAGTGCCAGTCACAGAAATCATTGCAACATTGATCAGAAATGCAACGAACAGAGCGAAACCACTCTCAATGAGAAAGTATCTGCATGCATCCTGCATAAATATATGTCAGATAGTATTAGTACGTACTGAATTAATCAGATACTCCATTTGATATATTTTAAGTTTAGCGCTTATGGATTTCATATGAGTTTATTTCACTTGGGGCTTACATTGATGCCGCGCTTAGTACCGGGTATTTTTCGAGATAGCACTAGAGCAGAGTGGAGGAAAAGATTGTGACTGCATAATTTTGTCAGGGAAAAAAATCAGCAAGGGTAACATTTGAATCGAATTTAATGTAAAATTAGGTTAATTGTAACAAAATAATATGTTATTAATTGGAAACCTTACGAAAAGTGTATGGTAAATTTATTGAAGTAAAAGAAAAGAGGAGGAAGAATATATATACGGCATGATAAGGGCACCCAAAAGGGCAATAGCATCGCCTACAGCACCATTTCCGCTGAGTTTCGGAACAAACATTCCCTCAATTACTCCTTTAGCAGGGGGTTTTACATAGCTCAATTCACCAAAGAAACATGCAGCCATTACGAATACTAGAATTGAAATCAGCAGTTCCAACTTCCTCACCTGTATGACCAATAATCCCAAACAGTAGAAGTTAAGAGATCACTAACAATTGCAATTAAGTGCATTTGTATTCTCTGTTCAACTATTTTGTAAAAAGAAAGAAACGATTAATTTTGATATACTTTCAAAGTAAATATGGACGAGAGGGTAGATACCAGGTATTTGACATTTTTTAAGAGTAATTTATTGATTTAGAATACTTAAATAGTGTCCCAACACTCGTTAACTAGTTTATTGATTTGCAATCGATGAATACACATATTTGACATTTTTTTACTATGAATGGTTGTGTGTATCATTTTGGAGTTCCAAAATGTATAAGCTATAGTTTGGCCATGACCTATATGACCTATCATCAAGGGTGCATGCAAGTGGACATTAAAGACAGGAAAGATACATTACATCAAAATAGTGGAAGTGGGAACGAAAGCTAGAAACCATGAAAAGGAAAAATCGAAAGAAGAGATATGTTATTTTATCTAATTCACATTTCATATAGTTATTGCAAAAAGATAAATTAATTACCCCAAATCTTTGTAGACCCAAAAACAAGAGAGTGCTGCACCCAGTCAACAGAACCCCTCCCCATACAGGGACGTGGAATAGTATGTTTAGTGCAAAGGCCGTCCCAATCACTGCCACGATCGATTTTGGAACATTAGTGTATATATAGAAGATAAATAGGAATATCAAAAAAAGAAAAAATTATATACAATCATTCATAGTAAAAAGTTTTAGAGTGTCAAATAATTACAATCATATGTGTTTTATGAACACAGTCATATATTGTTGGGGAGACCCACAAAGTATCAAGACATCCAATATTTTAATATGTGTGCATGCATGTGGGCTAAATGTTCAAAACCAAATCTTGACATCCAATATTTCTATTTGATATGAGGCTAACCATTCACGTTTGAATTATTTTAATATGTCTGTATGTGCGCGCGCGCGTCCACATGGATTTCTAGCCGATATAAAACTAACCGCTCAAACTTATATTTCAATGTACGTGATGCGCGTGCATGTGTGTTTGATGGTGTAAATATTTTTAGAATTGACCATTTAAATGACTAAAATACATATAAAAAACGTATTGTATATATTAAAAATGGTTTTTGTTTTGTTGAGTATATGTATAAAAATGCATTGTATTTTAATGTTGAATTTAAATTTAATGGTTTTGATTGTAAAGGAAGAAACAAGGTGATAAACAACAGAAAAAGGAATTAGCACCTTCAGGTATGTCTGCAGCAATGACAGCAAGTTCTGCTAATATCCATAAGCAGTATTTCACAAACCATGGGTACTCAGCTTTACAAATTTCTGAAAGGTGCTTTCCTGTCAAAATTTGAACAACAAACAAATATCAAATAATGGTAATATCATAGAGAATTTCTTACATAGATGCCCCACTTTTCCTATTTGAGCTTTTGTTCTTGTGAAAACTTCTTTAGATAGGAAAAGTGTTTTTTCAGACATAATCCAAAATTATTATTTGGTTAACTAATTAGCTAGGATAGGAACTTGGATATATGAATATATTATGATATGGCATGATATCCCCCAAACTTTGGAAGGTTTCATATTTATTTGTTTATTTATTGCATGATTCTAATAGAATAAATTTAATTTTCAAATATTTAATAAAATATATCACTAAAGAAGTTTAAGAATGTAATCTAGACTGTGACATCAAAATTTTATATGCTTATGCAACTGCAACACAATACAATTGAGGTCTTACCAGCAGGGACGGCCCTACGTCTAGCACATATGAGTATTTATAAGAATTGGATGCAAAATTGCATGAAAAATGAATGGTTAAATATTTGTTTACTTATATTTATGTGGCCTATACTATTTAAAATTCTTGGGTCTGTCACGGCTTACCCGTGCATACTCCAAGATTGGCAGCCAATGACTGAATTATGCAGGCAAATATGAGTCCAATAAGTATGATCCACAGCAGCTGAATACATCAAAAACATTGTATTTCAAATAATTTTGTTTTATGGAATTCAATTAATATTATTTCACTTAAATACATCATTATAATTATTTTTGGCGTAGTTTGTTGTATAATTGGTTTACCTCATATCCGTGGTTAGCTCCAGCTTGCAAATCAGTTTCCACTGCAAAAATGGCAAATATATTTAGCACACACACTCACACATATGTAAGTAAAAAGTATTAAAATAACAACAAAATTTAAAGACAAAAATCTTAAGTCTGTCTCTAATTCTGTACTAAACATAGGGATAAAAGAATTAAAGACTAATTTAATTTTCTGATGGAAAAATGTATATAATATGACACACATAGAGATAGAGAAATTTACTATTTCCGGGATCAAGGTAGGCCAAGGAGACAAGAAAACCAGGACCTACATATGCCAAGAACTTCTTCCATCCTGGTTTCTGTTTCATCAATGGATTAAAGTTTATCAAATACATAAAGTTAGCAAAGAGTCAATGTACAATATTAGTGATTAATAATTTGTTAGAGCTGAAAAATGCATTCTATAGTACCTGATCTTGCTTTGAGGAATCATCATGGTTATAAGAAGGTGTGCTAGAAGGGGTCACATTGACGGCTACTATACGGTTGTTGCTACCATTATTCAGTTCTTGATGATGTTGCATTGAGCTTGCCATGTTTACTATTCACTCGTAATTTCTTTCTTACTCTTCCACTTGATGATCACTATGTGAATGATGAATGAATGAATGAGTTATAGCTATAGTATATATAGCTATAGTGTACACACGCAAGTTTTATTTTTTATTTTTTTAATATTGAAGACCTCTTAATTGTATAACTTGTTAGTTAAATTAAGTTGGCATTTGGACACAAAAGAGTTCCATTTTCATGCCTATTAAGGGATGGGGCACGTCGCATGTCACACTATCTTCAATAAAACCAAATTATATATCGTATGTATGTAGACATTTATTTTTTTTAATTACTATAGTAGTCTTCTTCGGAAAATAAAAATACCTACCCTACATAGAACCATTCCTGTTATATATTAATAAATCTCCACGGCAATTCCATTAGTCATTTAACATATATCGCTATTAGCAAAAAAGAAAAAAAGAAAAAGATATATAACTATATTTCTGTTTTTTATTTTATTTTAATAAAGATCTCAATGTTTTATTTTATTTGAGTTAATTACAATTTGGTCCTTGTGTATTACGGTTGTGCAATTTTGGCTACCGTCTTTTGATTGTGTGAGTTGGCTTCAGATGTTCCAATTGTTACAATTGTATATTTTGCTATTAACCGTATAATTTATACTTTCAGCATAGTCTATATGGTCAACATGCATGGATGAGAGTTGGTTTTGGCATGCAGATTAGCTTTCACGAATAGCTTCAATTAACGACCTTTCTTGGCCGCATCATTTTGCTAAGGTAGTTTGATTCAGTGTCAGACTAAGTTCAATATATTTTTTTTTTTAAAGGAATGTTGGCAACATATGCTTTTGTGGCTAAAAATTAAATGTTTTGATAGTAATTATTTGATACTTGGAGGACCGAATGGATACAATTGGAACCTAAGGACTTGCATAATTGTGACACTAAAAAGTACAAATAAGCATTTTTTTTTTAATTCGATATCCTTTCAATAATTAAGAAATTGATTAAAAAAAGAAATCGATTATAAAATTAGGAATATTCTTTTTAGACCATTTTTTTCAGGATTATTTGTTTTAATTAGATACTTAAATACATTGCTTTACCTACTTAAATATTACTTCATCTGTTTCTATATATTTATTTCTTAAGTTTTTTTGCACAAACCAAAAAATAGTTTTGATTAATAAAGGTTTTAACTTAAGTGTAAAATAATTCATAAGATAGTAGTATATATATAACGGACAAAAGAAAGTAGTTAGTGTATTTTTTAAAGAGTTTAAGTTTTCAGTGATGCTATATATAACGAATACCATCGTTCTCAACATGTCCCGAACAATTTCTATTTTAGATGTCAAAAATACGGGTGGAGTAAAAATGAGAAAGAGGTTACAAATCACTCTCATGATCTTTTCGTGGAGATTTTTTTCGCTAGAAGTAGCATTAGTCTTAAGTTTTATACATTATCGGTTTTAAAAAAAAAATGACAAAGTCAATAAATCACATCACAATTTATATGTGTGATTTTTTTTGTTTGAGAGAATTTATATGTGTGACTTTAAATTTTGTTTGAGAGAATCTATACGTGTGAATTTAAAAGTAGATATAATTAAAGTTAAATGGTTTTATGATTTGACAAATATAATTAGTTGATGGTGTATTTTTTTATCCTAACATGAATCAAATCATTGTTTAAGTGTTAAAGAACTAGTTAGGAATGAAATTAAAAAAAAAAAATAGATAAATAGTCTATTTGAATGATAAATAGTCTATTTAAGTTAAAGAACTACTTGATTTAAAGAGTAGTACTTTGCTTATAATATCTCTGTTCATAAATATAAATCTCTTTTAATAAATTTCTTTGTACTTATTTTTACTAAGAACCCTCCAAATTTTCCTTAATTATTTTATTAACAAAATATCCTTGATATTTTCACTTCGAGTACTAAAAGAAATAAATGTTATAAGGGATAAAATAAGCTCTTTTTAAGGATAAATTGATAAAATACATCGAGGAGTAGCAAACTTTCAAGCCAATATCACCAGGTCAATCTAATATTGTTATCAAATTAATAACATTAATAAATAAAACAACTGTATAATATTTATATAAAAATATTTTACTAATAATGAAAGTATACATATTTGAACTTTGCATTTTTGGCAATACTAAATTTTGGTTTAGTTGATCGCGTATGATTTTAATGTGATTTATAATTCTAATATAAATCGATAAAGAAATTTTTGTAAAAATTGAAAGAATTAACAAAGATCAAATTTTTATTTATTAAATAGTACTTTATTCCTAGTATCCAAGTATTTTCTTTTGAAACAGCCAAAAAATATATTCACAGTACAAGATGTCCTGATAAGAATCACAATGAAAGTTGTTGCAAACATCGAGTATTCATCCGACGAAAAACAACACACAAAAAGAAAACACCAAAGGCTAAATTACCTACATCACCCATTGAAAAATACATTGTCCACCTCCAACCTACACCACCCACTTTCATAACTATATCAATAGCCAACACATATTGTCAAAAGCTAACTAAATAATCTACTAAAATACTAACACAACATCAAGAATAAGTATCTCGACCATCTTTGACCACCCTAGTAAAATTATTACTTGATTAATTTTCCTAACCAACCCTTCACCATCAACAAACATTTAATTGTCCCTCCACCACACATAATCACTATTTGACCCGTTGATCAACCTACCATGAACTTACCCATGTTTTAAACGATTGAAATTTAAATCACATACCCTTGATTAACCTTCAACCTCCAACAATATTTTAATGATGTGGAAAATGGAGTTTAACAAAATATTACCACATCATCAATTTATATGTAAAGTCATTAAAATTGCCACATTATCATTTTTGGGGCCAAAATGGGGTCCGGGCAAAATCGCAACAAAAGTAAAAACTAGAGGTAAACAAATGCTCAATTTGGAAATATGGGATCATTTTCATAAGAAAGACAAAATAGGAAGACCAAAAGTGCAATTAATCCAATGTTTTTTTTAGTTATATGGTATGGTATATATTGATTTATTAATAGAGTTATCATCAATGAAAACTATTTTCTTATTATATATAGTATAAATTAGCAATAATAGATTTAGGAAAACAATAATGTAATCTTATTTGATACATTCTAAAACATTAAATTAGATATCTCTCAAATTAAAATTTGAACATCGATTTGTCGTGTTGACGTTCAAAAAGTGACCCTTCTCTTGTTAGATCAAATCATTGTTGGTTTGTTTATTAAATTTTTTCATTTTGGGTTAAATATATATGCGCCTAAAAGTTTTCTTCGACTTTTAGTTCTTTAAAAGTTTTGAAGCACCACTTTAGATCTCCGCTTCTAAGTCAAACATGTGTATCATTTATAAATTTCGATGATTTTCTTTTAGAAATATTTAGAATATTATAAGAATTTCTCCAAAATAATAATTTGTTTTTACAAAAGATAAATTAAATATGAATTTTTAAGCGTCAAAAATATTTTAAAAAAAATCATATTTAATTTATCCATTGTTAAAACAAATTGAAATTTTGAAAGAGAGAATTACATGATTGCGAAATAAATTGACAATTTTAAATGATACACATGACTTGACTTAAAAGTAAAGATTAAAAGTGATGATGTTTTTAAAAAATAATGAAAATGTAAAAAAAAAAATTAAATTAAATTAAACCTGCATCATCTTTGGCAAGCATTTCATCTTCTCTTTATCATAATGGTCCACTTTAAGAGTCTAAGTTTTAATTATCAAGTTAAAATAAACGCACATTCTAAAAAAATTAAACCTCCATTTTTTAGTGAACTCTCAAGTTCATTATCAATTTTTTTTTTTGAAGGAACTATCAAATTATTCATAAGTAGTAGAATCAGACAATATCAATATGTGATTAATTATCCTTTTTTTTAGCAAATGATTAATTATCTTTAGAAAAAGAAAAAAAAAGGCATTTGATTATGATCACAACGTTTAACTAAGAGTCGTTTTCATGAACAAAAACAAAGCGATTAATCGCCTCTTAGATTCCATTCATTGCAAAGTTGGTGTCATTTTTCATAATCATGATTGATAGTATATATATCAATCCAATTGTTTTGGAAAGGTGTATTGGATCTATTGATAAGTAAATATGAAAACAAAACAATATAAAATAATTATCTAGGTTGATGATTCAAGCCATAAAATTATTGTTGAATTATATAATTGAGGCAGCGGCCTGCAAAGTGCATGTTTCTATGGTGCAGTTTGTCATTTATAATTTTAATAAAGGTGCTGGTACTATCACAACAAAAACAAAAACAAAAACAAAAACAAAAAGTTGAAGGGAAGAATTTGTTCGTTCAGTCCCAAAATAATTTATATACTTGATCATTTCAGTAAATCATATAAATGAAAGAGAGAATAGATTTTTACCCAAGTCTTTGTGAAATTTATCAATTTGTTTTGATTTATATTACAATGTAAATTATATTACTGAATTTCATGTAATTCAGTATCAAAATTTTTATTATTTTTAAATCTATTTATGTGATTCAATGAAGAATGACATCAAATCATAAGATATTTTCTATAAAATAAAATAGATGTTGAATCAGAAGTGATGCAAACAATCTTAATTCGAGGGTACAATTGAAAAAATAATAATTAATATTGTGTTAAAAATTAAAATTGAGGTGAAGTATAACATTAGTAGTACTCCCTCCGTTCAAAAATAATACATGGTTAAAGTTTTTTAGGCGTGAGCCATAGCCAGTAAGTTTGTGATTAAAACTGATAAGAAGCGTTTGAAAAGCCTCTTGCATAAGTCATTATAAAAAGGGAATTCCAGAAAATAGTAGCCAGAAGTTGAAAATTATCTGTTGATAGTTGAATACTAAGTCATAACACAAAGTCACCAACTTTCTTCATAATTTATCTTTCATGGGAAAACTAAGCATTTAAACATCAAGATATTCTTCTTATAGGAAGTACAAAAAGGTAGAGGTACTTCTGTTCTTCTTTCAATCATTCTTCTATGTTCTTTTAAACTTTCTACAATGAAACCTTTACTAGCTTGTGTCAACTAATGTAAGTATTTGGTAGCCATGAAGAGATTAGATGAGAAAATATTTTAAAAAAACAAAGATTTAGAATCTAATTTCAACTAATAGGGGAGCTATTATTAAGAAGACAGTCTAACTGTAAGGTCATTTCAACTTGTCTTTTTCTATAAATGTTTTCTACAACCGAAACTACAACCACTTTCTATCATTAGAAAGATTTGAAAGATATATGAATTTTCCAGCTTCAATACAGAATCCCTCCTTGGTGTGAAATGCGTTTGATTCATAGCCTTGGATTCTTCATTCTGGTAGTGGGATATCAGCTAAATCTTCTCTGTAAGGAACATGGCTCAACTCCAACTGACCATTATCCACAATTCCTTTTTCCACTTGGTTTTGCATTGCTGTATCATTTCTTGTCTCGATGAACGTCTCAACAGTGTCTTTTCTGAAGGTAAGGTAGATAACTGAGGCGATATAAATTGCCATTAGAGGAAACACTATAACCCCAATGAACACATTTGCCACCTTTGGTAGACTACTATGTATTATCCACTTCACAAAGGCAGTACTGAGGTAGTACACATTGATACTAATGATTCCAAAACCTAGTATCCATGAGATTGTAATGATCTGCACATAAATCGTGTCACATTTTTTTCGATCTTTAATTAAGAATATTTCTAATCCTATCTTAGCATACATATGGAGGAGGGAAAAGGAAAACTCACAATTATAGAATTCTTGTGAGGTCCCATTTTGGTACTGCTGCTGCTAAATTTAAGAAGTGGAATTAAAGCGAATGGAAGCTCAAAAGAAAGTATCATCTGAAAAAACAATTTTTCTTAGTATGCGTGTAAAATGTAATTCATGTGTGTTTGTACTAAAGAAGCAAAAAATGACAACATCGGAGTATACAAACCGATGCGATGATGATAAGGCGACTAGAGCCAGAAGAACCGCCAATGATGGCAACAGCAAGACTAGGTGCTATGGCAATGCATCTAGTCATCAAGTTTCTTTTCCATCTTTTCATCCTTATGTCTAAGAAACCCTATGTCTCCATCCAAACAACAATCTAAATTCAGTAAAAATCCTTCAACAAAGTCATTAAATAGTTTTATGATACTTCTAATTTACCTGCATGATGTACTGTCCTGCATAAGTTCCTGTGATGGTAGAACTTTGTCCTGAGGCAAGCAGTGCTATTGCATAAATGGTTGAGCTAGATCGTCCCAACACATTCTACATGCAAGTTTAATGAGCATCACAATTAATGCATGTGAGATATAACTCGGCGCTTACTGCTTAGTTAGGATTAAACTTAAATATCATGCTTTGACCATAGCAACTTATTATATACTAGTAGTGAATTAAATTAGGAACCTTGAGAAGGAAAGAAGCGGAGTTAAGGGTGAGATCATTGCAGTGTTCAACATTGTCTCTAGATAGGTCATTGGCAGAGCAGACAGTGCCCGACACAGAAATCATTGCAACATTGATTAAAAACGCCACAAACAAAGCAAATCCACTCTCATAGAGGAAATATCTACATGCGTCCTGCACAATATAGCAGATAGCTTTCTATGTGATGTATAAATAAGCAAAGCAAACCCGAAGATCTATCAATGCCTACATAGAAGTTAAATGTGCAATTAGGCACAGTTTTGAATATAGTTTAAGCTGTCTCATTTTATAGCCATAGCTAAATTTATTAATTTCCTGAGTGGCTTACATTGATGCCTCTCACAGAATTAGGTACTTTTCTAGATAGCACAAGAGCAGAGTGGAGGAAAAGATTGTGCCTGCATTTTTTCCAAAGAAGAATCTTAGACGCAAACATCTAAGAGATTACTGTATAATATAAAGTTTTGGTTCAACATGTTATTAAATTACTTAACAATATTTATTATTTTATAAAAATTAATGATGGACAAGTTGTATAGGAAAAGAAAGAATACGGCATGATAAGGGCCCCCAAAAGGGCAATAGCATCGGCTACGGCTCCTTCACCAGCCAGTTTGGGCACAAACATTCCCTTAAGTACACCAGAAGCTGGGGGATTTACATAGCTCATTTCAGCAAAGAAACATGCAGCCATTACAAATACTAGGATTGTTATCAGTAGTTCCAACTTCCTCACCTGTACAAAAAAGGTACATATGTAATCTTAAGTGTAAGGAGAATATTTATCAAGAGAATTTTCAGTTTCTAGAGTTCAACTAAAATGCTGTTGAGAAAATATAGAAACTAGATAAAAACAAGTAAAACATAATTTTAAAAACCATGAAATCCACATTTTCTTCTCGTTGTTCAAAATTACATAAATCGTAGGGGATAGGTAATCAGAGAACATCATCCATTTTCAGTAGTTCATGGACTAACAATAATATTTATCATAGATATATTGAAATTCAAAATATAATTCGGTAGGAGGCCATGATATCTAATTGAGGGGCATACAAGCAGGGTTTTGAATAAAGATCACATCGCCCGTGACTGCGTTTTAGGTCACATCGCTCGCATTTGACCTCAATATCAAGGATCGTGGGGGTAGCTCACTTGGTTGAGCTAAGGGATTAAAGAAGTAACAGGGTTCAAATCCTGATAAGGGAGAAAACGCGGATATTTGCCATTCAAATAAAAATCAAGGATCGTGACTGCAAACTGTCATTTTGACCACTACTCAAAACTCAGGATGCATGTGCTCATTAATAAAAATACTAACTGCATGAAGATAGTAATAGTGGGAGTGGTAGCCGTGAACTAGAGGAGTCAATTTCTTTTTTTACTCTTAATCCTTCGGTTCTTAGGGGAAAAAGGTCCTAGAAAGTTGTGATCCGTGATTCCACCGAGAGGTAATTAAAGTCGGGTTGAGAGTCAAATCTAATTTGAGGACAAGTTCAAATTCTTTTCAGTTTAAAACTTGCAAACCATGACAAATAAAACCTAAGAGAAAAATGGGAGAAAATTCAAACATCTATCATTTGATTTTATAATTGTTCATATTTCATAATTACTGCAAAAAGCTACATTACCCCAAACCTCTGCAGACTCAAAAGCAAGAGAGTGCTGAAGCCAGTCAACAGAACTCCTGCCCATAATGGGATGTTGAATAGTATGTTGAGAGCAAAGGCTGTCCCAATCACTGTCACAATCAAGTTTACACAAAATTAGTAACTATACTACAAAGTCTATCATTTTGTTAGTTGTTAAATTGAATTAGTTTGATTGAAAAGGACAAAAAAACAAGACGGTCGGTTAAAAGAAATATAAATTAGCACCTTCAGGTATGTCAGCAGCTATGACAGCAACCTCTGCTAATAACCATAAGCAATACTTCACAAATAATGGATATTCAACTTTACATACTTCTGAAAGGTGTTTGCCTGCCAAATTTAAATATTAAAAGTTAGTATTCTCAGAGAAAAGTATCTTACTGTCTCATTTCTTGTCCTTTCGTTTATAACTTAAATTTCTTATTATAAGGTTTTATTTTCTAAGCAACTTCTTCATTTAAACACTGTTACATATAAACATACTAATATCCATAGCAACTATTAGATCAAACTGATTACACAGGCATAATACATAGGGCTAGTAAGTTGATGATTGACTCGGGCCTTATGAATTCTATTTAGGTCGTATCTCGGACAACCATGAGACTTGAATTTTTCTAAATACTCACCAGTGGTTACACCAAGATTTGCAGCCAGTGACTGAATTATAAGCGCGAATATGAGTCCAATAAGTACCAACCACAGCAACTGAATACAGCAACAAGATATCAATTTCAAAGCTTATCTCATTTTTATAACAAAATGTTACGAGAAGGAGGAATATTTTAGAAGCAGGGCTCGAACCCTGGACTTCCTTCTTATTACTCCTTCAGACTTGTTAAGGTGGTTGAGATTGTTTTACCTCGTATCCGTGGTTAGCTCCAGCTTGCAAATCAGTTTCCACTATGAATTGTGAAATAACAAACAAACAATAAGCACAAACATATAGAAGTGAATAAAAAAGAGATGAAAAAAAATATATAAGTTTAGTCCCTAAACTATGTAAATATAACAAGTAGTCCCTAAAGCATATAACATTAATCAATTCAGTCCCTGCTTATTGTATATGATATACTTTAGGGACAAATTTGAAGGATTTCATATACTTTAAGAACTGCTTATTGTATTTAAATAGTTTACCAGATAAATTGGAGAGAGCGATTCTTTATGGACTAAATTGATGATCTATCAAAGAAAGAAATGTGAAACCAAAAGGGAGAGTTACTTACTGTTTCCTGGATCAAGGTAAGCCAAGGAAACAAGAAAACCAGGGCCTATATATGGCAAGAACTTTCTCCATCCAGATTTTTGTGTCTATCAGTGCATCAAGCACACAAAGAATTAATCTATGTAATGTACTATTGTTAAAAGAAACTAGGCTTGAAAATTCTATGTGCACCAAAACATGTATATATACAAGAATTGAAAACTTGAATGAAAAACAATAAATTAGAAGGAATTCACAGAGAGAAAAAAGAAGTACCTCATCATGATTTGAGGATGTTTCCATAATTTGATGTTGCTGCTGCTGCTGCTGTATCAAGTCTGCCATTACTCTTTCTGTGATCTACTTGTCACATTTTTCGCTTTGTGACTTTTGTTTTTTTAGTCCAAGGGAGACTCAATTGGATTCATTCAGTAATAAACAATGGAATAAAATAAATGTCTGTGTTTGTTTATTCACATAATTACAACTTGTTTTGTATTGGCATTTAAGACGGGTCAAAGATGAAAGGGTCATAAATGAGTATGACTCAATCATATTTATTAGTGAAGTTGTTGAGGAATAAAATCACATGCAGTTATATCATAAGAGTTTGACTTTGTAAATAAAGGATACAAATTTTAATATGCGATAATTATATAGTTGTATAACTACATGGAATTGGCACGGCATGTGTTTAAGTAACTTCATTTTAGTTTCCTATATACTTACGAGTTTTTTAAAATTAAACATAAACTCCACATCATGCAGAAATCTCCGGTAGCGATGATCCTTTTTTACCTCCTGCCACCAACATCTAGACACTAAGCCACAACCACCTATAACCACTAAAACTCATCCTTGCCATGATGTTTTTATATTCGTTACTGAATTTATCATCGCTGCCATCCACTCCACGTTGCCGTTGTTGTCGCAGCCATATAAATATAGTTGGTTGCTACCACATCGTAGTTATTGTCATCGATGGTCGGCGTGGATGTTGTCACCGTCATTAGGGTGGGCATGGTTCGGTTAACCATAAAAACCAAACTGAACTAAACCAAATTGTTGAAATGGATCAGAAAAACTGAACTGAACCGTTTAAAATTTGAAAGTAACCAAACTGAACTAAAATTATAGTTCGGTTAACTATTTGCTTACGTATTAACCAAACCGAACCGAACCAAAATAAATATTTTTTATCCAATGAATAAAACCACTTTTATTAAAAAAAATAACAAATTAAAATTAAAAACAAAAATAGTTTATTTCTTCAAAAACAATTTATTACGATCTTATTTTATAAAAAAAAAACAACTTATTCAAAACAGCTTATATTAAAACAACTTATTTTATGCAAAACAACTTATTTTAGAATCTCTTTTTTCAAAAAAACTTATTCAAAACAACTTATTTATGCAAAACAACTTTATGATTTCTTTTCAAAATAACTTATTTGAAACAGCTTATTTATGCAAAACAGTTTATTAGGATCTCTTTTTTCAAAATAACTTATTCAAAACAACTTATTTATGCAAAACAGCTTATTAGGATCTCTTTTTTCAAAACAACTTATTCAAAATAGCTTATTTATGCAAAACAACTTATTTGGATCTTTGTTTTCAAAATATCTTATTCAAATTAGCTTATTTATTCAAAACAACTTATTAGAATCTCTTTTTTCAAAACAACTTAGTCAAACAACTTATTTATGCAAAACAACTTATTTGATCTTTTTTTTCAAAACAACTTATTCAAAACAGCTTATTTATGCAAAACAGCTTATTAGGATCTCTTTTTTCAAAACAACTTATTCAAAACAGCTTATTTATGCAAAACAGCTTATTAGGATCTCTTTTTTCAAAATAACTTATTCAAAATAGCTTATTTAAGCAAAACAGCTTATTAGGATCTCTTTTTTAAAAAACAACTTATTCAAAACAGCTTATTAGAATCTCTTTTTTCAAAACAACTTATTCAAAACAGCTTATTTAAGCAAACCAGCTTATTAGGATCTCTTTTTTCAAAACAACTTATTCAAAGCAGCTTATTTACGCAAAACAGCTTATTATGATCTCTTTTTTCAAAATAACTTATTCAAAACAGCATATTTAAGCAAAACAGCTTATTAGGATCTCTTTTGTAAAAAATAACTTATTCAAAACAGCTTATTAGAATCTCTTTTTTCAAAACAACTTATTTATGCAAAACAGCTTATTTGGATCTCTTTTTTAAAAAACAACTTATTCAAAACAACTTATTTATGCAAAAACAACTTATTAGGATCTCTTTTTTCAAAACAACTTATTCAAAGCAGCTTATTTATGCAAAACAGCTTATTAGGATCTCTTTTTTCAAAATAACTTATTCAAAACAGCTTATTTATGCAAAACAGCTTATTAGGATCTCTTTTTTAAAAAACAACTTATTCAAAACAGCTTATTAGGATCTCTTTTTTCAAAATAACTTATTCAAAACAGTTTATTTATGCAAAAAAAAAAAAAAAAAAGCTTATTAGGATTTCTTTTTAAAAAACAACTTATTCAAAACAGCTTGTTAGGATCTCTTTTTTCAAAATAACTTATTCAAAACAGTTTATTTATGCAAACCATCTTATTAGGATCTCTTTTTTCAAAACAACTTATTCAAAGCAGCTTATTTACGCAAAACAGTTTATTATGATCTCTTTTTTCAAAATAACTTATTCAAAACATCATATTTAAGCAAAACAGCTTGTTAGGATCTCTTTTGTAAAAAATTAACTTATTCAAAACAGCTTATTAGAATCTCTTTTTTCAAAACAACTTATTCAAAACAGCTTATTTATGCAAAACAACTTATTTGGATCTCTTTTTTAAAAAACAACTTATTCAAAACAACTTATATATGCAAAAAACAACTTATTAGGATCTTTTTTTTCAAAACAACTTATTCAAAGCAACTTATTTATGCAAAACAACTTATTAGAATCTCTTTTTTCAAAATAACTTATTCAAAACAGCTTATTTATGCAAAACAGCTTATTAGGATCTCTTTTTTAAAAAACAACTTATTCAAAACAGCTTATTAGGATCTCTTTTTTCAAAATAACTTATTCAAAACAGTTTATTTATGCAAAAAAAAAAAAAGCTTATTAGGATTTCATTTTAAAAAACAACTTATTCAAAACAGCTTGTTAGGATCTCTTTTTTCAAAATAACTTATTCAAAACAGTTTATTTATGCAAAAAAAAAAGCTTATTAGGATCTCTTTTTAAAAAACAACTTATTCAAAACAGCTTATTAGGATCTCTTTTTTCAAAATAACTTATTTAAAACAGCTTATTCAGATCTCTTTTTACAAAATAACTTATTCAAAACAGCTTATTTATGCAAAAAAAAGTTTATTAGGATCTCTTTTTTAAAAAAACTCATTCAAAACAGCTTATTTATGCAAAACAGCTTATCAAGATATCTTTTTTTCAAAACAACTTATCCAGAATAACTTATTTATGCAAAACAGCTCGTTAGAATCTCTTTTTTCAAAATAACTTATTCAAAACAGCTTATTTATGCAAAAAAAAAGCTTATTAGGATCTCTTTTTAAAAAACAATTTATTCAAAACAGCTTATTAGGATCTCTTTTTTAAAAAACAACTTATTCAAAACAGCTTATTAGGATCTCTTTTTTCAAAATAACTTATTCAAAACAGCTTATTTATGCAAAAAAAAAAAAAAAAGTTTATTAGGATCTCTTCTTAAAAACAACTTATTCAAAACAACTTATCAAGATATCTTTTTTTCAAAACAACTTATCCAGAATAACTTATTTATGCAAAACAGCTTATTAGGATCCCTTTTTTCAAAATAACTTATTTGAAACAGCTTATTTATGCAAAACAGCTTATTAGGATATTTTTTTTCAAAACAACTTATTCAAAATAGCTTATTTATGCAAAACAACTTATTTGGATCTCTTTTTTCAAAATATCTTATTAAAATTAGCTTATTTATGCAAAACAGCTTATTAGGATCTCTTTTTTCAAAACAACTTAGTCAAACAACTTATTTGGATCTCTTTTTTCAAAACAGCTTATTTAAGCAAAACATCTTAATAAGATCTCTTTTTTAAAAAACAACTTATTCAAAACAACTTATTTGGATCTCTTTTTTAAAAACAACTTATTCAAAACAACATATTTATGCAAAACAACTTATTAGAATCTCTTTTTTCAAAACAACTTATTCAAAACAGCTTATTTATGCAAAACAGCTTATTAGGATCCCTTTTTTCAAAATAACTTATTTGAAACAGCTTATTTATGCAAAACAGCTTATTAGGATCTTTTTTTTTCAAAACAACTTATTCAAAATAGCTTATTTATGCAAAACAACTTATTTGGATCTCTTTTTTCAAAATATCTTATTAAAATTAGCTTATTTATGCAAAACAACTTATAAGAATCTCTTTTTTCAAAACAACTTAGTCAAACAACTTATTTGGATCTCTTTTTTCAAAACAACTTATTTAAGCAAAACATCTTAATAAGATCTCTTTTTTAAAAAACAACTTATTCAAAACAACATATTTATGCAAAACAACTTATTAGAATCTCTTTTTTCAAAACAACTTATTCAAAACAGCTTATTTATGCAAAACAGCTTATTAGGATCTCTTTTTTAAAAAACAACTTATTCAAAAAAGCTTATTAGGATCTAATAAGCTGTTTTGAATAAGTTCTTTTGAAAAAAGAGATCCTAATAAGCTCATTTGGCCCCGTTGTATAATGATGGTTAGCTTCGCCTTGCCCAAAATAAACATGTCAACCATTGATGACACCTCCTTTCCGATAAGCCAGACAACCACATAAACCTCTTACACAGCAGTATCTCCCCAGTCCACCTATCTGTCAAAAAGAAACTGTCTACACCATTACCTATTTTACAGTGCACATTACCATCATATCAAGCCCCCCCAAACCATCACCATCTTGAATCCTCACTATATCATTCCACCAACTCGACCTCCCCATACCACCCTCCAAAACACGCCCACCCTTCACACCATAGCGCGCACCCAACACCCGAAACCACAATCTACTTCGACCCACCAACATCCTCCAACACCATTTACCTAACAGGGCCACATTAAACTCCCTCAACCGTCTAACCCCTAAACCTCCGTCCTCCTTCCTCCGACATTTTATATCCCAGTCAACCCAAGATATTTTCCTATTGCCCTCACCCCCACCCCAAAGAAAAATGACATAAAATAGAATCAATAGAAGAAATGATATATGACAGGCTTTTGAAGAAGGTAAGAGCATAAACAGGAAGAGAGGACATGACATACTTGAGAAGAATTAATTAGTCAACCAATGATATATTTTGGCTTCGCCACCTAAATAGTCTAGATTTGATTCGATTGACCACCAACTCCCAAAAACTACACCGACACACATTTCCACCAATCGGCATACCCAAGTACACAAAAGGAAGTTTTCCAACTTTACACTTCAACACTGAAGCCACCTCATTTAACCAAGAAGCACCGACATTCACCCTAAACATTGCTTCAAACAAAAACAAAATTGTCCGCATGACTTTAACATTAGACCAATATTTACATCCAATCAATAGTGTATCATCCGCAAACTGCAAGTGAGAAACAACCACAATGGATTCCAACTATACCCAGTAAAAACATTATTAGTGACAAATATTTATCTCATATTTTTGTATATATCAATGACAAATATTTACCATGTGTTTTTTATATATCAATTACTAATATTTTTCTTTTATATATATATATATATATATATATGTATGTATGTATGTATGTATGTATGTATGTATTTGTATATAAGTGATAAGTATGTGTCCCGTGTTTTTTTTTATATTTATCAATGATGAATGTTTGTCCCATATTATTTTTTGTGCGTCAGTGACAAATATACGACCCTTATTTATTTTTATGTATCAGAGGTAAACATGTGTCTTGTGCTTTTAAATTTTTATTAGCGAAAAATATTTGTCTCGTATTTTTTAATATTTATTAGCTACAAATATTTGTTTCAGAAAATGGTACTAAATACTATATTAAAGTAAAAGATGAGAGGAAAAACTATGTGTAATTATTAAATTACATAAATTCCTTAAATAATAATTAGACATGTTCCCTCAAAAAAATATACTAATAAGCATTTCAATTCATTCAATCAACTAAATATAAGAAGAAAAATAAAAAGAAATTGTAACAATCAAAGACAAAAAGAATTACAAAATTTTACAACTACATTTATATTAATAAAATACAAAAGAAAAATATAAATTTTCTTAAGAATTTACATATCATGTGTAATGAATTGTAGGCTTAAATGTACATTTGGTTCTTAAATTTGATTTTTTTTTACTCAATGTATACAAATTAAATACTCAATTTTAATTACGGGTCTTATACATTGTTTCCATTCTTTCATGGTCAAATGTGTGGGTTCCATAGTAAACAAAAATAAAGAAAAAAATGGTTGTACAATACTATATTATATTACTCAATAATTGCAATCTACTAAGGAGATAACAACAATGTTAATATTATATTATGTTACTCAATAATTGCAATATCAATGTAACCACCGGTCACTATTATAAGCAAAAATTTATATTTTGCATTTATTCAATTAATGATGTATACAATCTTTATTATAGACCATATACATTATTTAATGAATAAATCTAAAAATCAAATCTTTGCTTATATTAATGATCGGATGATGTATTACTCAAGCAATCTACCGTCAATATGACAACAATATTATTTATTTTTTTGAAAGAAGATAACAGCAATATTAAAATATAAATTCAGGAACTCACGCATACCGCAAGATTCTCAATATATATTTCATTAATGATCGGTTTAATTAATTTCTTATTGTTGGTCAAGTATGAGTTTAATTTGGGTTAATGAAGCTTAGCAAAGTATATAGTCGCTCTATGAGTTCAGTTACGCCCCATATGTCCAAAGCATCGAGGAGGGAACATATATAACCAGATATAAATACTACATGGCTGCATTCCAAGTCCTATCTACCCATACAATCAAGTCACCAAATTCGAGTGATCAAAAAATTGATTTAACTCCATGGGATCTCCGGTACCTACTAATTGCACCCACCAAAAAGGGTCTTCTTTATCACCATCCTGTAGTGCCAAACCAAATTCAACATCTGAAACACTCTCTATCTTCTGCCCTTGCCTTTTTCCCACCACTTGCAGGCCGTCTAGAAATGACAGACCACAAAGATAACACCACTTCGTGTTCCGTCACATGCAACAATTCTGGTGCGCTCTTTGTCCATGCCGCGGCAGAGAACACTTGTGTAGGTGACATACTTGGATGCACCTACGTTCCTCCCATCGTGGATTCATTTTTTCCATCAATCGGAGTTCAAAATTACGAAGGCACATCACAACCATTGTTAGCTGTGCAAGTAACTGAGTTAGTTGACGGCATCTTTATTGGTTTTACATTTAACCATGCGGTTGTTGACGGAGAGTCCACATGGCTTTTCATTAATTCGTGGGCTAAAATTTCACGTGGTTGTTGCAATCAAGTATCCAAACTCATACCGCTAGAACGTTGGTTTCCAAGTGGTACTCAACATCTCATACGATTTCCTTTCACTATAGAGCCACAAAAGAACAACTCTGATGATAACGAAAAATTCAATCCATCAGAGAGGTTATTCCATTTCACAAAGGAGAAAATTGCTCAACTGAAATTGAAAGCCAACATGGAGATTGGTACCAACAAAATATCATCCCTCCAAGCACTTTTTACACACCTTTGGCGCTCTGTGATCCGTTCCAAACAATTTGACCCACACGAAGAAGTTTATTACATGGTCGCAGTAGGAGCTAGATCAAGGTTTGTTCCACCATTGCCTGAAGATTATTTTGGAAATGCTGTTGAAGTTTGTAGGGTTACAATGAAAGCGGGGGAGTTGTTGGAAGATGGTGGGCTTGGTAAAGGTGCTTGGGCGATGCACAAAATGATTTCTTTGCAGTCAAATGAGAAGTTGAAGAATCACTACGAGTCTTGGTTGGGAAATCCAAACATTGTTAGATTTTTTAGCGCGACCAATAATAATACATTAGCCAGTAGCAATTCCCCGTGGTTTGATGTTTATGGTAATGATTTTGGATGGGGAAAACCAGTGGCAATTCGCAGTGGAAATAAAATAAGTGGAATGATTACTGTATTTGCTGGAAAAGAAGAAGGTAGTATGGACTTTCAAGTGTGTCTTCCTTACAAGATTTTGGAGGCAATGGGAAATGACCATGACTTCATGGGTGTTGTGTCTATTTAAAGTGACTTTAAGGTTTGCAAAATCAGTTTGGTACTATGCTATTTCATGCTATGTTGATGTATATATGTATATTTATGTGTGTTTATCTTCTTGATCCGGTTATTTCTTCATTTGAAAGTATAAGTGTGTGTTTTGTTCTATGTTGTCAAAAATTGATTTTGAGTATCGATTCTGTAAAGGTGTTGTCGTGGAGGTGGTTGCTAAGTAGATTTAATATCTCGCCGTGTATGTTTTATGAGTGGAGTTGGTGCCCTGGGAGTGTTTAATGAGTTAATTGGGTGTTGTTGGTAGCCGGTTTTTGGTTCCGTGGTTGTCATTGTTTTTCGGCGGGTTTAGTGCTATGGCAGGAGCTGTTTTTTCCTGCTATATTATGCAGGTTTTTCTTTTGCTTTGCGGCTGCTCTTATGCAGTTCGGCTGCCAGCAGGATTTTTGGGTGTTTTTTCGGCCTTAATGTTTGGTCCTATGTATCTGCTGTTGTTTGTTTGTTCCGTCCCTGGCTTGTTAGAGCTTCTTGCACGCGTTGGTGTTTAATAATATTGTGTTGATTAAACATTCTTTGATTGCTTCAATTAGTAATTTTGTTGGTGTTAATCTTCTAATTATAGAGGAAAGAATCATCGTAATTTGGAGTTCGACTGAGAAGTAAATAAAGTCAAATCAAGAATTAATTTTAAAATCGAACTTGAGTTCTTTCAAATGATTCATCATAGAAAGACGACACTTAAATTCAATCATTTCGTTTTCATTCAATTGGCAGTTGATTCTTGCCTTCGTGTAATTCAAATAATCAAATCAATTAGGAGTTGTCTACAATCTACATGTATCCTTATTTATTAATTTTGTGTTAGGTCTGCAGCAATTTTAACCTAATCTTTTCCTGCTCATTTGTTTTATTAGGTTTGCAATTATTTAAAAATATTTTCTACACACTTATTTGATGTTGTACATTTGTTTTAGAAACTATGAGCATATCTTTATCCTTATTTATTAATTTTGTGTTAGGTCTGCAGCAATTTAACCTAATTTTTTCCCGCTCATTTGTTTTATTAGGTTTGCAATTATTTAACCTAACAAATTTCATATCGCACCAATTTCATTCTTATCCTCTTGTCTTTTTGTCTTTTTTTTTTTTTTGAAGAAAATATTTATAACACTTATTTGATGCTGCATGTTTGTTCTAAAAACTATGAGCATATCAATGATCACGTTTGATGCCTTTTATTTTATACTTTTTATTTATTTATTTTTGTTTTGACAATTTATTGTACACTTTCTTATTTAAGGAAATATTTTGTACACTTATTTAATACTAAAAAAATGGATCGCACCAATTTCATTCCTATCCTCTTGTTTTTTTTTTTCTATTCTTGTTATATTTTTTGACAATATTTTGTACACGATACTAGAAAAATTCATCGCACTAATTTCATGCTTTTTTTTGACAATATTTTGTACACTTTTTTTTTGAACCAATTTCATGCCTTTATTTCATTCCTATCTTGTTGCTTTTTTTTTTTGACAATATTTTCTACACTTATTTAATACGTTTACAAACAGAATACCCTAATTTTCATGCAAACTTGGCTACCCTAATTTCCATGTAAACTTGGTTATATATACCAAGACCTAAACGTGTTTCTCTCAACAAAACAAAAAAACCCTTAAATCATGTAAAAATTTCACACACAACACAAAAATCATATATTTTGATATTTAGAGCTTTGCAAATGGAAATTGCATTTTATTATTCGTATGTCAATCCATTTACAATAAACCCGAGCAGAGCACGGGTCAATCACGGGTCAAGCAATAATGTAATAATAATGTAATGCTTGTTTAATTGAAAAGTAAAGTATACATACAATTTAATCAAGAGAGATCTATGATCCAGCCTACATCAGGTTAAATTTAGACTGACTGACTTTTTTTAATAGAGAACCTTAAGGCTTTTCTTCAAGGCTTAAAAAAACCTGTTTTTAGGTATCGTACCATTTAAAAAGCCTCCTAGGCATCACAAGAATTTGTATCCTCTAAAAATGACTAGAGAAGATTAAGTATTTTTATTTTAACAAACTCATAAGAATCATAAACATATTTAAAATCCTAAAAATTTAAGCATACTGGTCGATATGTAAAACTTACTCTATAAAATTATGGGTTAAATTTACTTTTAATCACATAGAAGATCTCACATTCAAGTTTTTTTATTTTCAAGTTTGGTCACCCTCTTTGGTTTTTCATTAACTAGATAAACAAAAATCTACATCAACACTTATCCATGTAGATGCCACATCATGTGATCAGAACTCAGAAGACTGGTATAACTCGCCAAAGTTTCATATTACAAGCTAATTAGAACCATAAACTTTAGTTTCCTATGAAGAAACCAGAGCACCACTAAGTTCAATTAGTGCCTCTGCTTCATTAATAGCATCCATCACTTCAAGTTTGCCCCTAGTCACAGCTTCATCCATTGGAGTCCTCTCATAACTGTTCAAGACACTAACATTAGCTCCAGCAATGATTAATTTCTTCACAACTTCAACATGCCCGTTGAGGCACGCCCAATGAAGAGGAGTATTCTTTTCCACATTTTCTGAATTAAGATCCGCTCCTTTACTGATTAAATACTCCACAATATTAATATGTCCATTTGCTGCAGCCATATGAAGAGCAGTTCTTCCTTGATCATCCTTGGAATTAAGAGGAACACCATTGGATGTTAAGCTCACAACATCATCCATGTCATCATATCTTGCTGCCTCAAGCAAGGCTTCAATATTCTCTGTCATCGTCTCAGTTGGCTCCTGCAGATTAATGTTATCTTCAACAGCTCCCATATTAAGATGGTACCTGACCTCACTCACTGCTCAGGTTGCAGAAGAGAAACCAAAGAACCTGCAACTAAAAGTCAAGACAATTCATTAAGAAAGATGGTTCGACAAAAATAAAATAACAATAACCACTATAAAGTACATTAATACAACTCTTTTAAAATAAATATGAATCCTACTAATATAAAACTAATAGAAAGGACTAATATGACAAACGGAAATGAAATTAAGGACCAAAACGGAACAAAAAATAGTTGAGCCCACCACAAAATAAGTGAATAAGTGAAGGGATCAAATGACGAACTTTGCCAAACTATTAACGGTAAGGTGTTGGGAGCGAGGTTTGATATACAAGCAACAACTCATCCAAGACCAACCAACTTGGGAATGGAAAATAAAACTTCAATATGGTGGAGGGATTTGTGCAAGATAAGTTAGGAGGAGGCGAGCGTGTAGATTGGTTCCACCAACTAGTAAGGAGAAAAGTAGGAAGCAATGAGAATACACGATTTTGGCATGATGCTTGGATAGGTGTAACTCCTCTCCGAGAAATGTTCCCAAGATTATACTCATTATCGGAACAAAGAGAGGACTTGGTAGCGGATATGGGAGAATGGGTTGAAGGGGTATGGTTGTTTGTTCGGGAAGAAGAGAGATATAAGTTGCTTAAGGATTTAATTTTCCTGTGAACTTAACACGGGAACAAGATGAATGGTGTTGTTAGGTTTATGCCCAAGTTACTTTCACAGCTAACGCTATTTATAATTTTCTGATAATAACTTCACTTCTATGAATCCTTCTTTGCCGGAAAGGGTTAATTGTTGGCTAAGTTATGGGAGAGTTACGCACCATCCAAAGTGGTAGTACTCTCTTGGCAAATGTTATTAGGCCATCAACATACGAGAGCATATCTCTATAAGAGAGGAGTTTGGCAGAGGTGAAGAGCCATCATGTGTGTGGTCTCCGAGACAAAGGGAATCGGAAGAACATCTGTTTGTTTAGTGTCAATTTGTTGGGGAAATTTGGAATGGGATTTTCAGGTGGCTTGGAGTGATTTCAGTGGTCCTGCGAGACCTTTCATGCTATTAGGAAGTTTTTGCTTCTTCTATTAAAAAGGAAAGGTGCCGAAAGGGTTGTTGTTAATTTGGCATACAGTCTTGTAGTCCTTATGGAAGGCTAGGAATGACGGCATTTTCTGCTCAAAAGTGGCGAGGTAGTAGAAAGGATAAAATACTTGTCGTGGCAATGGTTTTTGGGAAAATAATTAAATAATTAGGATATCCTAGTTTATTTTATGAATGGTATGTAAACCCAATAGCATGTATTGGGAGTTAATTGGATACTAGGATTATTTTGGTGGGTATAGTACTACTTGTACTTATAACTTATTCCCTGATTTAACTACTTGTACTTACTTAAACCTTATCGTATTGAATAAAAGTATATTGTTTTGCTGTTCAAAAAAATTCTGCAAGTATCCTACAGATTCAATACATTATCTGTGGATAAATAATTTTCACAAGTCTTAGAACTGTGACTATCTACAGTTTCGGCCTTTACAAGACACTGAAACAACGAAGGTAAACAAAAACTGCTCAAAATATACGGATTATAAACTACAAAAATTCTATATCAACGAAGCACAGACACTCCTCAGATTAGGTGCGTCGACGCGTTTCAGAAATCGACCTATATGATTACACTACATTATGTCATTTTCTCAAATTATTATTGTTGTTGGCTTATCGGAGTCCAAGTCGTGTCTGTGCTTCATAGGTTGATATATATTATCTAGTACGCACAAAAGTGAACTGTAATTATAATTAGGCAATGTAAAAGGTAAAGCAGATGGAAGAGCTTGATAGGCACAATTCATATCCGAAATGAAACTTGAATTTTCATCATCTTCAAAAGAAAGAGATACAGATATCAAATTTTGAAGCTAAAAGAACAATTATAGATTACTCTTCAATATAGTAGACAGACAGTAACTAATTACTCTTCAATATAATCAAAGTGAAACAAGAAAAAACAGAGACAAACTTTGATTTCAATCGCTTGATAAAAATGCATAGAACATTATTAATGAAAAAGGAAAAGGAACATTGAAATAATCGAAGAAGAAGAAGAAGGGTGAAGGAGCATAGAAAACCTGTCAAGCAATTCGACGGCGACAGAGGAAGGCAAATGGACAGTTACGAACGAAAGCAAGGAGGGCGAAGGCGGCGGACGAAAGCAGGGAAACGGCGGCGACAACGTAGAGATTAGGGTTCAGCTGTCACAGTTTCATTTGTGAAATGTCTTGGCTCTTTTAGTTTGGGCTGCGTTAGTTTTTTTTTTTGTTTTTTTTTGTTAAATTGAACAATTTTTTTTTGTGGGTTCTAGGGTGATGGATCAATTAAGTCTTCACCGGTGATCCACCTAGCAAATGAAGTTGGATTTAATCAAGAGACCATGTTAATTAGAAATAACAATAAGAGCATGTATATTTTTATCAGACACAATCCGTCCCACCTATTCCTCTCTTCTTCCTCCGGTTACATTTCATCACCCACGCCCTTCATTATTTTCCGTCTCAAAATAGGATCTCTTGGTAATACTAGTAACTAAGAAAATCAACAGTAAAAACCACAATTTCTTGTAAGAAAAGACAATCACACTTATTGCAGGTATGATTCAAGGGAACAAAATCCACCTTAACCAAAACCTTTCCAATCTCTAAAATGTATCATAAATTAGATTAATCGAATGAAACATGCTTAGATTCTAATGTTTTGCCTTGTTTCATAGTTTATTTTGTTAGACCATGTTTACTCACTCAAAAGTGTTGGTAGTTGGTTCAACGTTGCTATGAATTTCAATCCTATAATTTTAAGATAGAGGAAAAATTGGATTGAGAGGGAGAGGAAAAGGGAAATAGGCAGTAGAACTAATGGTGGCGAGAGAACACAGATTGATAAAATTGAAGGATGGGGTGATGGAACCTAGCAAGAGGGAGAGAAAGAGGTGAGATAAGATTGTGTGTGGAAAGGTGCATATGTTTTCATTTGTATTTCTAATAAATCTCATCCATTCTTTAAATCTAACCGTAATTTCTTCGTGCTTCACCGGTGAGGGACTTAATTGATCCTTCACCCTAGAATCCACCTGCATTATTATGTATTGTCTTTATCATTTTTACAGAGACTAATTCCTCGAACATTGAGAACTTAAATGAACGGGAAACTCTACCTAAAATTTTTAACATTGTTGCATGCTCAAGCTGGATTCGAATACAGGGCATTGGTTAAGTTAGAAGAGATCTCTTTCATCTCATCTAAACGCTTTTTGGTACTTTGTCCTTACCAATTGAGTTAAGCTCACGGGGACTAAAAAATCATATGTTTCATTTTAATCTTTTAATTTTTAAATCGTTTTCTAGTATTTTGAATATGTTTCTCCCGATCAATTTAATGATCCATTTCTATTAACTTTGACATCCCAAATCACAATTTTTTTTACACAATTTGTGAATGTTTCAGATATATAACTGAAAACATTTCAGAATTTAGAATGTGACGTTAAAGGTGCGTTTGATGGTCATGATAAAAAGTGAGGATAGGAAAGATATATCGTATCCTGCTTTAATCTTTCGTTTGATGCATCAATAAGATATGATAAATTATTCCTTTAATTTATCTTATCCTATCACTCATTTGTATTTTCCATCCTGAGTTTAGGCTGGGTTAAAATTAACCTATCACATATGATAAAAAAAAATTCTAATTTTACCCTCACCCCTAACCTCTTTACCTGATCAATCTCTTCCTCTCATCTTCTTATTCCTCTTTCATGCCATATAAACTCTATTCTCTATCTTTTTCTTAAATTTCACTTTTTTATTTATTATCGATTTCAAAAAAAAAATTGTACAGATTCTTTTTTTTTCCTTATGGATCCCATCGATTTCACTTCCTCTATTCTCTATCTTTTTCTTAAATTTCACTTTTTTTTATTACCAATTTAAAAAAAAATTGTATAGATTCACTTTTTTTTTCTTATGGATCCCATCGATTTCACTTCGTGTTTTTGAATCCCCCTTCAATTCATTTTTCTGAAACCATTTCAATTCGTTTGAATTCATTTTTGTTTTGTATAAAATTCAATTCAATTCCTCTTTTTTTTTTTTTTTTTAATTCTTCTTTTTGACTTGATTTCTCATCCGTTTTTTTTCATAAAGATTCCATTTGATTGTTTTTCTTCTTATCGATTTCAATTATTTTTCATTGATTTATTCAAAAAAATATATATTTTTCATTGATGATCCTTTATTATTTTCCATTGGTGATGTTGTATTATGAAAGTTTGTTACAAAATGTAATTGATTGGAAGGGTAATTACGTCATTTAATATGATAAATTAATGTATGTACGTATCAAACACATGACAGGATAAGTGTTATCGAGTCTATATCATATTCTGTCTCTATCCATTTTCATATCATATTCTGTCTTTATCCTATCTTGACCATCAAACGGACCCTGATGGTAATGTCTGAACGGATTGTGCGTGTTTAGTATATTTTTGGTAAGTTTGTGTCATTTTAAATGTCTTTTTATAAGTAGTTATAATCTAAGATAATGTTGTTGCTATAAATAGCCTTGCATTCTTTTTTTTTTCATTGTAAATCCCCTCTTCATTGTTTTATTCACTTTTTTTATAGTTTTCATTTGGGAGTGAATATAATACCATGATCACCACTAAACATTCATACAATCTCCAGAATTGTTGTGCGTTTTTCGTTGGCGTATATCGTGGGATAAGTCTGTTTTGAAAACCATACTTTGCATATCTTTTTGACAAGTTTGTTTATCTTTAAAACATGTAATGTTTTTTGCACTTGGAATGTTAGCCTTGTGACAAGAGTTTAGTTTTTTTGTACGCATTATTAGTATCATCTTAATTAATAAAACATTTTACATATGAACAAGATGGTGGCTTTAAGAATTCACAGAGGTAGTAGCTCTATTACAAGGTGACGCTTTGTGGATGGATAAGTTATCCAACATCAAAGAAAATTACTTTAGTAGTACATAGTTCACAAACACTTTTAAGATATTTGTTTTTGAAAGCATGTATGATATTTGTTATTCATTTTTTTTATATATAAATGAAATTGTAAAGGTTTTAGAAGCACGCGCATAAAAGTGGAGAAATCGAAATTCAAATTCCGACAACGACGATCAACTTAACAATTTTGGTATTTTTATCAATTGTGTTAAGACTTGTGAACTAAGATATTTATTATTACTCGTAATATAATTTATAATTCACTTACAAATTTAATTATGTGGATAATTTGCATAAGATGAACGATAAATTACCCACAATTACCTTTAAAGGGAAACCTAAAAAAAAACCCTATTTTTAAACTATATCTGTTTTCTTCATCCTTTACCCACAGACTCTAACCCAAAAACAAGATAACTTGAAAACCAAACTATTGACTCAGAAAAGACCGAACCCAGCCCATTCAACATCACCAACGGGTTGTGGTTGTGGCGACGACGCAACCGAAGAGGACACTGTTGAAGGCCGTCGGAACGGCGATAAGGACTTAGTAGTAGATGACGAAAATGACCACCGACCAATTGTCTCCAGTTCCGATGTATAATCAGGTTCGACAACTTTCTTCACATTCCTCTTCATCCGTAGCCGCTTCAGAAAAGGCGAAAAGAAACAAGCTGACGAAGTGACGCACTCTGGTTGAGCAAGAAGAGGTCGTTCAAACCGCCATCTTTCAGACCGTACCTTAGGACTTGACCGGAAGGAGCGTGTACGTGGCTCCACCGGAGATAACTTGTAGGAGCCGAGTTGTGGCGGTGGTTTGAGCTTGAATGAGGGAGATTCTGGGTTTTGATGAGGAATAGGGAGTCCTGGTTTGATTTCCCATTTGAATGGAACTGATCCTGGTTTCTTAAATGAATCATCTTCCGCCACAACCATTGTTTTGAATTTGATTGTCATGTGAGTTTGAGTTGCACTAAGAATGGATGCATTTATTAATATCGTAGATGAATGCGAAATCAAAGGCATGGATTAGTGGGGACTTTTCAGTTTTATTGGCCCACACTCGTGGAACTTGATATGAGTTGAGTGGATGACTTTGTTTCTCTTTTTGTCTTCACCAGTGCTATTTCCTTACTACAAATTAGAATAGGCCACACAAGAACACTAACTTTGACATGTGTTTTCAAGAAAAAAAAAATCTTTTAACTATTCCTTAAATATTGCATTCAGTCAAGACACTTGTTATCATGAATCATTTTTTTATTGGATAAAATCAACGCCGGTCTCATTCTTCTAAAATAAATTTCACATAAAATAGTAGAATCTACATGAATTTTAACGAATAAAAGAGTGAGAGTTAAAAGAACTATAAAAATGCGGCTGCTTCAAAGTTTGCATTTTTTTTTATCTTCGAAGTAGCCACATGTTTATATTTTTGTAATTTCGTGAAACATTTTTTTTATTTCAATGCTATGGTAACTTAAATAAACTACGGTCATGAAAATTTATATCGGTCAATTTGTCATCTCGGGTTCTTTCAATGATAGAAAAATAAAGAACAAGTTCATTTTCCTACAAAATTCCGTTGGATTGGATACCTCATTAGAGATGAAGATAGTGGAAAAAAAATGGAGATACTCTAAGGTATACTTAAAAAATTAAATACATCAATGGACACTTGTTTATACTTGCCTTCAAATTTTGATATTTTAAATTTCTTTTGAGAATTTAAATACTGACCTACTCTGTTAGCTTCATCCTTCTCGTCAGGATTTGAATGGAAATAAATAACACAAGAGTCAACATCTCTCCTACATCAGTGGACGTAATGTCGATTATTTCTAGTTTGTTTTTTTGTCACAAATGTTAATTGAACGTTCAATTGTTAATATTAATAAATTCTTTAAGAAGCCAACACCACCATCTCAAATCAGGTGGGTTAATCTTATATTTTTTTTTTTGAGGGAATATTTCTTTTATTTTTAAAATGCATAAAATATTATTATACAAATTAGTATTAGTTTAATATACGACGCAGAGTTAGTCTATATGATTATCTTCCATTGTGAAACCTGTGAAGAGGTACAAAAAAAATAGCTATCTATCTAATAGTGCATTCTCACATCAACAAGATGGAGCACGTGTAATCATTAAGGTGGGAACCTAACGGTGTTTAGGATAGAAGAAGAGGCACTACTCTTTTGAAAGGGAAAAAGGAAGATCTTAATTGCTTGTTATGAGTAGTGCTAGTTTACTATTTGAGGGTCAATGACTCACAACAGTATTACGCAAGAACAGCGTTAATCTAATACATTATTTTTTCCATGTGGTAAAAGTGCTGGTACTTATCACTTTGACTAATCGTAGTTTCCTGGGCATAATAATATTCAGCGTGCTTATTAGTTCCTCAGTACTGACCCTACAAAACAATTTTCCCCCGATGTGGCACCAAACATAGACTAACCGCTACACATGTTTGGGTGCAAAAGCAAAAAACTTGTTTCATTGTATATTCAAGGCTTAAATATGTAAAAGGTCCCTGTAAGTTCGCGTGTTTTTGGTTTTTGTCCCTGTAACTTTTTTTGTTCTAAAACAAACCCTGTAAGTTGTTAATTTTTCGGTTTTAGTCCCTAACGTCAATTTATGTTAAAAAAACGCGTTGCTGGCAAACGGAAACACGCGTGACGAAGGCTGAGTTGGCGTTAGTGGCTTACGTGGCCTCACAGATGATAAGTGACTAGTTTTTAGGAACCAAAACCAAAAACGCAAATTTGCAGAGGGACGAAATTGAAAAAACGTAAACACCAAATTTTGAAATTTAAAAATTAGATCTTCTTCATCCATTTGTTTTCTCTTGTTCTTCTACCTACCAATTTCTTCATCTCCTTGGAATGTTCTCATCAATCATGTCTGATTCTATAGTTGCATTGTTCTCATCAATAAGATCTCATTTCTTCAACATGTTCATTCACATATGATTAAGATGGACCATTTCACTTTCATGCTTTGAAACAACAAGATAAAATGATGAAAATGGCAGGCTGATCCTCTTTTTCAAAGCATGTTACTGTAACAATTTATCAATAAGAAATTATAGACCATTATTGTATGGGAAATGGAACATTGCAATCTTGCATTCATTGATAAAAATGAAAAGATCCAACTAAAAATGAAAATGATAAAACTCACAAAGACACCTCGGGAGAAATTATCAGATGCTTTGCAAAGATAAGGTATGCCCAAAAATACATGTGTGTAGATGTACATGTTTTTGAAGGTGATATTGCTATGGAACTGTCACTGCCATATGGCAGACATATTGCAATACTTATGATTTGTTCTGTATCTTTCTGTTTCTCTTGTGCTGATTTTCCCATTCTATGTCAATCATACAATAACTTTTTACGAAGATTTCCTAAAGCCACCCAACTGCAGCGCCTTGTAAGATCTGGTATACACATGCAACCATTCTAGTTTGTGATATTAGTCATAAAGGTAAGACTTATAATACCTGTTATAAAACGAAATAGACAACTCATAAGTTGACACCAAGGCCTCTCCAAAAAGTCTAAATTGAGATTCACATGAATGCTTTGAAGACAACACTAAAGAAGTGATAAGGTTAGTACGCAAGTTGGAACAACAACAAACGGACAACTCTGATTTACACACCAATAAACACCACAATGATGGCAAAGTTAGCTGTGGCAAATGATATGAAAACGTATAGAAGTGTCACAAAATTTTGATGAAGAACAAAACTGAGATATCTGAGGAAGAACGCCGAGATCATGAAACATATTTTGACCTTATTAGAGGAAAACTAGCTAATATATTGAACAAAACTAGCGGTCGAAAATGCTAAGCTAGGTTAATATGATGTTTTATGTCCTATCAAATCAAATTATCATTGCATAGATTTGGAATAAAATTGCATAGTTTACGTAACATGAGTTAATAGCAATGTAATGAGAAGACAATCCAGGGAGATGAAGAAATTGGCAGGGAGAAGAACAAGAGAAATCAAATGGATGAAGAAGATCTAATTTTTTTAAATTTGGTGTTTACGTTTTTTCAATTTCGTTCCTCTGCAAATTTTCGTTTTTAGTTTTAGTCCCTAAAAACTAGTCATTTATCATCTGTCAGGCCACGTAAGCCATTAACGCCAACTCAGCCTTCGCCACACATGTTTCCGTTTGCCAGCAACGCGTTTTTTTAACATAAATTAACGTTAGGGACGAAAACCAAAAACACGCGAACTTACAAGGACCTTTTACATATTTAACCCTACATTCAATTAACCCACTTATTTTTTACTCCTGACTATAGGTTCTATGCTAGTAGTAGAATACTTGCTTGGTACAAGAGCAATAACAGAGTGTAAAAACTTCCAGGGGTAATTTCTTCAAAAGTGAATTCTACACGGGTAAATTCTACACATAGCAAATTAGCAACGGGCTCCAACATCGTTCAAAAAAAAAAGGGGGGGGGGGGGGCTCCAACATGCTGACTATCTATTAGTTAACTCTCGTAAGCAAATCCTTCTGGCATGTTACATAAAGCTTGTATTGTATTGCTGACCACATCAAGAAGCTGCAAGTATTCATCAGCACCATCAACTAGGCACTGCAATTCCAAAAGCAACGAGAATTGTAACCAACTTAATTAGAGATATGCTTGCAGACAAACTTTCGAAGCTCCTACAGAGATAAACAAAAGAAGGAAACCCAATATAATAAAAACTAATCCTAATTCTTGAAAGTGACAAGTGATTTCACCCATATATAGGGCCATTTATGTTGAAATTTATTTTCTTTCCAAACATTAGTCTCTTATAACCTCAAATCTGAACTATTCACACCTATATATTAAACTGAAGTACATTATCTCAGTGTCATTTGTAATTTCTCTAAATAGGTTTCAAATTCAAATTTTAACTTTTTTTCAATCAACAATTTAATATTTAACATGAATTAATTATGCCTACATCTATAACTATTTGTAACAATTTCCTTTTACATATTTTAAATTTTATGCGCAACTTTAAATACTTGAACAATGCACGATAATCTTGCTAGTTATGCAAAACCATGTGTATATTAATTCCTAAAGGATCATAAGTAACCTTATCTGCTTCACCCAGCTTCTTGGATATTCTTGCCTTCTGCTCATCTGATATGTCGTTTTCTTCAACAATAGCCTCAAACAACTGAAGGAAAAGACATCAGTTACATTGTAAAAACCTTAATTTGGTAAGCACGATTATCAACAAAAGAAGCGCCAGATGAAACTGGCAAAACAAGACCTGAGTTAGCATCTGAGAGACTGGATACCCCTCTGCAATGAAATTGTTGACTTCCTTGTTTGCTAAATCAAAATTACCACTTCTGCATGCTTTAAGAAGTGCCTCAACAACCTCCGCTGGAACAATCTGGTTTCAATATTTTAGAATGTCAGGACAAGCAGGAAGGGAGAACAATGTGGTTTTGTAACACAACCAAATGCACTAAAAATCAGCTAAATGTGCAAGAATATGGTACTGAGCAAGAATAGATAACACATAGGAAGCATAAGGTAATTGACAACATCCGACATTTCATGAAATGGCATACATGCTGCAATTTTGTACACTTGTATATCAAAGTAGAACACTATAATGAACAGCAAAATAACTTTTAATCCATGTATTTAGTATTTAAAAAAATCAGGAAAGAAATCATTTCCAATAATGATAAGCCAAACAGGTAACCCAGACCTTCCACACAGCTAATAATTATGCCAATCAGCAAGTCTGAGTGCAATGTGCTTTATCAGACATGCAAACACCATACAGGAAAATGGACATAAACAACTCCAAAATGCATATCATTGTTTTCTTTGATACAAAACCAGAACAAGCCAGAGGAACTAGTCTGACAACCTACCCCAGACACAGAAATCAGATCCTTGGAAGAAATGGAAGATCCAAATAAGCGAGCAGCAGACTGAAAATGTTAATACTGGGTTAGTGAGGATAATAAATAAAAATGAGATACATAAATCGGTACACAATTCGTGAAGGTAAGCCAAAGAACAAATATATAATCAATCCCTTTATAATCACCACTAGGACTGCCTTGATTTAATTTAGTAGTGGCAATATTTGTTTGAACTTTAGTGCGTAAAAGAGTTCTACTTATGCCAACAAATTAGTTATTGATGTAAGGTGAAAGCAAAATCTACATGGAATCAGTTGGATATTTCTTTTATAATATTATCGAAAGGAAGGAGCAGGTTGCAAATAAGTGCCTATATTACAGATCTATTCTATCAAGTGTTAACAGAAAAAGATGATTGTTAAGGCAGAAACAGCAAGAGTCCCATATCGGCTGAGTGTGAACCAACTCCCATTTTAAGCATAGGCAGCCCCTCTTATCAGTCCAATATGTATGTATGAACTCTCCCATTCACCATCTTTCCATTGGCTTTAATTATTGAACCGGCATTACTATAATTGAACTCTCCCATTTATAGCACATATGAAATCTCCACGGCATCAACTTTCCATTGGCTTTAATTATTGAACCAGCATTCAAAAACAAAAACAAAAAAAGCGAGCATACTGGCTACAATTAATCAATTGTCAACACCAGAAAAATATTTTTAGTAGTTTTGCAATAAATAATAGTTTGTCTATTTCCTAATATGTAGCATTATCAACAAAATTGCTAGTTGCCTAGTTGGTAGTTAGTTTAGCAGGGTCAGGCAGAATAAGCATGGCCATTTAAGACATGCACACATACATTATTCAAAGTGAAATGGCTCGTTTATACAACAATAAAAAATAGAATAGAAGACAAACAAACACCGTGTAATAATATCATTAAAACAGAAGTAACACATTTTTTAATAGGAAGTAACATAAGTTACATGTCTGAAGAAATACTATGTTGATAAGGAAATGTGCTCACCTGCAAGTATGTTATAGCCCGACGAAGATCTCCTTGAGAAATATTACTTAAAGTTGAAAGACCCTACAGATGCAAAGATACTAAAACATAAGCCGCTATGATGTCAACAATACCTCTACAGACAATGGATACCATTAAAAATAGCACAGCCGCCATCTAAGCTCTAAGGCTCCTACCTCAGCATCAAGGTAGATTCCTTCTTCTTTGCAGATGTATACTATTCGGCTGCTCATGATTTCTTCTGTCAGTGGCTTGAACCTGAATTTTGCACACCTTGAAGCAAGTGGTTCTATAATCCTACAAAAAACAACAATCTTGTATAAAACCAAAGTGTCCCCTATCCTCAATAAAGCACAGACAAGAACAGTAGGAAAAGAGACCATGCAAAGTATTGTTTTAGCTTTGTAATTTTCCTTGGTATTGATCATGATATTTCATATTTGTGCATACATTTTAATTTTCTTGCTGATATGAGAAAAACAAAGTACGTAGTAATCAAACTAGAATAAAAACTTAATTTATTTAAACAATGATAAAAAAAGTATATCAATCAGAATTTTATCTTAAACATATCAAAGCGTCGGGCCAAAACCAAAATTTATGAAAACCATGGTCATCAAGGTGACTATAACTGTCTTTAAGTTCTTAAAGATATGAAATTGAAAATGCCAAAGGAAAAAGAAAAAAAACCAGTAAATGGTTTCATAGAAAACTATGTACCTGCTAATGTAGTTGCATATAAAGAAGAACCTAGTAACTTTAGAGTAAGTTTCCATCGTTCGCCTCAGTGCATTCTGTAACCAAATTGCAGGTGGCATGAAATCATATCACTTTATTAATTAAATTAAACAAGCAGAACTGTGAATGAAAAACGGAGAAAACATACCTGAGCATCTTCTGTCATTGAATCAGCCTCGTCAAGAACAATTATCTTATACGGTGGACAAGGATAACCACTGAAATATCAGAAACCCAAAACATAAGTTACACAAATCTTATATAAAAGGGAGAGAAAAAAAAAATCAAAAATATATTGGATTTCACAATTCACATACTTCTTAGGCTTATTGGTACCAACAGCGACAGCAGCAAAATCTTTGATCTTAGTCCTCACAACATTAATACCACGATCATCACTAGCATTTAGTTCCAAAACCCTAGATTTATAGAGCTCGGGTCCGAAGAGCTGATGAGCGATAGCGAGGGCAGTAGTGGTTTTTCCAGTGCCAGGAGGACCATAGAAGAGCATGTGTGGGCACTGTGAGACAAATTGCAGAGAATCAATGAGTGTGTGTGTGTTGAGGAATGGATTAAGAAGAAAAGAGGGTTTAGGGTTTAAAAATGGTGAATTAATCAATTACTTACGCTTCCGGTTTCGAGGGTGTTGGTGAGTACTCGAACTACTTCTTCTTGGTGAGCTACGTCTTTCACTTGCTTTGGACGGCTGGAACAAATTGGGGAGAAATTAGATTAGATATGTGAAAAAGATAAATTAGAGAAACAGAGAATTGAAATGGAGATAAAGTGGTTACTATTTCTCAACCCATGGTTGAGTGCTCTGAATGATTGGCGCCATATTAGTGATTTTTCTCTTCACACACAGTTCTCTGCTACTATACTAGTTGCTGCTGGTGGTGGTGGTATTTGTATAGGGCACCATTTTATCTTTGCCCTGCAACGCATATTACACTGAATTATGTCTTTTTCTCAAATTATTATCGCTTATCAGAGTCGGTGTCTTGTCCGTACATCATAAGTTGATATATTTTATATATATTATCTAGTATGCAAAAAAAAAGTGAACTGTAAGTATAATTAGGCAATGTAAAAGTTAAAGTAGATGAAAGAGCTTGAAAGGCACAATTCATATCCCAAATGAAACTTGAATTTTCATCATTTTCAAAAGAAAGAGTTGACAGATGTCAAAATTTGAAACTAATATAACAATTATATATTACTCTTCAATATAGCAGACAGACAGTAACTAGTTACTCTTAAATATAATCAAATGTAACAAGAAAAGTTAGTAAAAAACAACAGAGACTAGCTATGATTTCAATCGCTTGATAAAAATGCATGTAAGGATAGGCACATCGAGAAATTATAAATGAAAAAAAAAAAAAAAGGAAAATTGAAAAAAAAAATCGAAGGATGAAGGAGCATAGAAAACCTGCCAAGCAATTCGATGAAAACAGAGGAAGGCAAGTGGACAGCTAAGGACGAAGGCAATGAAGACGGCAGTGACAGAGTTGCAATATAGAAGAGGATTAGGGTTCAGATGTCACAGTTTCACGTGTGAAATGTCTTGGAAAGAGAAATTAAACCAAATTCGTGAAATGTATCGGCTCTTTTTATTTTGGACTGGGTTAAATCAATTTTTCTTTTTATTCTTTGAGGAATGATATTTTGACATCAAATTTTTAACAACTTTTAGGGACAACATTTTTCCTCTATTCCTTCAAAAATAAAAATAATTTTTTTTCCCTCTATTCTTATTGGACAAACAATAACAATAGAGAGAATAAAAGTATAATGAGAATATGAAAAATAGCTATCACAAAAGTTGTTGAAAATTGGTTGTCAAAATATCATTCCTCTAACTTAAACTACATTCGTCATATTAAAAGCACACGTTCTAATTGATCAACAATTACCTAAAAAACTTTATAATTCACAATCATAGTAAATAATTTTCAAATACCCAAACATATAACAACCAATTTTAAAAACCCAAATATATGAAAGTCACATCGTGTTATTTACGAGATTTTGAATACTTGTTGTTTGATTTTGATTAATTGCTTGGGGTTGAATAAATTTGATCGTGTTGGATTTGTAATTTCCATTCAATAGCAAATGGTCTGTAACTTCTGTTCATCGACGAATAGTTCGTATCTTCTGATGAGTTGTTTTTGGAAGTCTGATATGCTCGTGAGCAATCCAAGATGTCTAAAAAGCAACTTTCACTTACGTGTTGGTTGAAAAGTAAAAGGTTGGATTTAAACTTTGATCCGACCCTTATAAAATTGAGTTTGATATTTGCACCGATTGTTATTTACAAAACACTCCCTCCACTCTATCTTAATTTATTAGTCACAATACACTCGTCAAAAGTTGATTTCCGAAACTCATCTTCATCCTTCTTTAAGGAAACCAAAATTCACGTGAAAATAACTTATTTGATTTAAAAGAGGGGTGAAAGATGAAAAAGGTGATTCCATATAAAGAAATAACAAAAAAATCGTCCTTTAACGAAAACATTGAAATAGATTTTATTTTTTTGTAGATAAATGGAAAGAACTTAGATAGAATAAATTAGAACCGACTAATATTATTGAGTTCTTATAGTTGAACGTATTTTATCAGAACTATCCCTCAAGATAATTTAACATATTGCATTGAGAACGTAAATTTAAACCCATTACCCATGATTAACCTGAAAAATATCTCTTACCATATCATTAAGTGTTATTGAGTTGCATGTTTTATATTTAAGCAATTGACAATGTTAACTAGTGTTCTGATGTAATAATTGTTTGATCAAAAGTCAAAACTCATATTTTCAAAACAAAACTTATATTTATGGTTTCAACCATTGCTCCTGGACACGATTACGACATGACCCTTAAACAATTATTACAAGTCATTATTTTTACCACTTTTAAATTCGACGAAAGTCAATCACTATTTTATTTTGAAAGGGGAAGTCAAACACCATTTAATGATTGAACAATTAAGATTGACTACAATATAAATTTATGGAATTTTGTTTAAATTTTTTGATAGGAGAAATTTTGTTTAAATTGTTATTGCATAATATTATTTATGGAAATTTGTTGAAGTTTTTTTTTTAAAGGAAATTGTTGAATTTTTTTTTTGAAAGAGGAAATCTGTTGAAGTTGTTTACATACATAGGTTGACAATTTATGCAAAAAATGGACGGTGAGATATCCGATTGACTCCAATCCAACGGTGATAATTACCCAGCTAAACGCCCCTTCGCGTTCTAGCTCCTCTCTCTTCTACCCGTGTTATTGTATCTGCGGAAGAATAACAAATATGATCATCTGCTTCTAAAATTCCTTTCCAATCATTTACTTCATTTTTTTCAATCATCAATCACACTCTCAAGTAAGTTCATGTTTTCCCTCAAATTCAACCACATTACTGATTTTCTTACTCTCTCTATGCGCTTATTTTCTACGTTTTTTTTCTTACAAACAAAACTATAACTGATTCCATTTTCCGCTTTTCACATCAATTAGGGTTTCGTAATTTCCCTCTCCATAAAAGCAAAATGTTTACCCGAAGCCGACGCTTCGCTTCTTCTTCTTCTTCTTCATCGGAGAAGCCTTCTGTTTCAGAGAATTCAACTTCAAACAAGAATATTGCCGCCGTGAAGACTCGCTTGACGAAGAAACGTCCCGCTCTCGCCGACGTTACCAATAACAGAAATGCCTCTCTCGTCAAAACCTCCCTTGCTGCTCCATCTAAGCCCATGGTAATCATTTACTACTATCACTCAATTTTAGTTTCTGTTTTGATTGGTTTTTTTTTTTTTATTAATACTGAACAATCTTAGTGAATTTGCATATGAATAGTTAAAGATTGTTCGAATTATTATGAAGATGGGATAGTTTTGCGTAAGAATGAAAATTTATCTTGAAATTGTGCTGATGAAGCACGAGAATGATATATAATAACATGCATGGTTTAATTTAACATATAACGTGTTCACCTTTTTTAGGATTATTTTATCAAAATCATTAGGACCCACCATATATGCTATGCATGTGGAACTTTTGCAAATAAAGTCGAATAATGCAAAACAATGGACAAGTGTTTGGTTTTAAGTGGGAAAGTATATAATGAGTTTAATTGATATGCATTATTGGCTTAAAAAAGTTTTACATATGCATTCAGTCACATTTTATGGCGCTCAGATATTTGAGGATATATTGCAAGAATGCAGTTAATAAAGTAGTAGAATGATTGAATATAATCAGATGTATGTGTAAATTTTATTTACACCATCGGGATTTACTACTTAAATCCTAATTTGTGCATGTATGTGAAAATTTTATGTACTTTAATAGGACTGTTTTTGTTACTTGAAGGTTCCATGTGTGTCCAAAACTGCAAAGACAAAGAAGGATTCTATTGCGAGTTCGCAGAAAAATGTTATGTCCGAGAACATTTTGGAACCCTCATCGGGAGTAAAATCAAGTGGATTTCTGCTCTCCAATGAGGCATGTTCCACCAAAGCTAGTCAAAATAAGACTGGAGTTAAAGCATTCATTTCTCCAAGCAATGATGTTGCTGTTTGTCCGGATTTTAAGAGTGTGGTCTGTAGTCCGAGATGGATGGACATTTACCCAAGTAATTCCTTCAGCGGTTCGGCTTCACTGGATGAGAGCATGTCAACCAGCGATTCTTTGATGACCCCGGAATTTGAATATATTTGCAATGATGAAATTGTATCAATCAAATCAATTAAGAATAAAACATGCAACATTCTCAATATTTCAGACTCTTCCAAAATGGCAGGTTCGTTTATTAAAGGCTTAATCTTATACTTGCCTTTTCTTATGCTTTGGCTAATTTGGACAATACTTTTCTCAATAATTACAATTTGTAATCTGGAATACTCATGCATCATCCCTTTATTTTAGGGAGAATACATGATATTGACACCATACTGAAGTCAAGAGCAAATGAATTTGTAGACATTGACTGCAATATCAAAGACCCTCAATTTTGTGCATCGTTTGCCCATGAAATCTATGAAAATTTGCGTGTATCAGAGGTTTGTCGTATTCATTTATTTTAATGTTTTAGTCACTTGTTGTAATTGTCAAAGTGATTGCTAGCAGAGTAGCATTTTGGTTTCTCCTGATGCTTTTATAGTTTATGCATTTCTTGTTTGTGTTTGGTACCATAAATTAACTAATGCAATGTTCATCTCTAAGAGTATGTTGGTTTAGCAGTATAGAGTGGAATGGAGTGAAATAAATGGAATGGAATGAGATATCATTTTTAAAAAAAAATCTAAACTCAGAAATGTTAGCCCATTCCGCTCTATTACACTTTATACCACCAATTCAAATTCCAAACACACCTTAAGCAATGAGACCTGGGATATATATGAATGTTGATCAGGAGTTATATCCCATTTAATGTAATTAAATAGAGTAATTTGAAGTGACCTGAAGATGTGATGTATCAGTTCGATCTATATTTACGAAATAGAACGTTTTTATTTAAAAAAATATCTGATGTATCATTTCAATCTCTATTTGAATATCAGATGAATTGCTTCTCCAACTAAGTTTGTCTAATGACTATCTATATCAACTGTATGGATAATTTCTTTTGCAACCTTGGTCTTAATGTCTGTGAGAAAGATTTGGAGTAAATGTAAAAGTCATGTTATCATTTGTATTTTCCTCTCAATTTATTTCTAGAAATTTGACTTTGACATGAGGAGTGTGAAATAGTTGATGAAATTCAGAATTGATTTCTCTTAAGCAACTTGTTATTAATGTGATTTGGTCCCTCTTAAAGGGCTAATGTCTTCTATTTTGACACAATATGAAAAGATAAATTACTAAATTGGTATGAGATATAGCTTTTCAAACTTCCAAACTCAGGTTTTTCTATCATATCATTTATGCAGTTATGCTTGTGGTTTAGAACTTAAACTTGTATCATTTCTCTCATATTTCTTTTTTATCTTCTTTCTACTTTTTCATCTTCTGTTTTCTTCTAATTTATGGTTTCAGAAAATTAAAAGGCCATCTATGGACTACATGGAGAAGATACAGAAAAACATCAATGCTAGCATGCGGGCAATGCTTATTGATTGGCTTGTGGAGGTAAACTATGGTGGGTGATGGATTGTCGGGGTGATAGATTTATCGCAGGGGATTTGTTCTTCTCAATGTGCTATTTTTTTTAGAATAACTTATGATATATATTGTTATATCCTGATTAGTGGGACCTTACGTTTCATTAGAAAATTTATTTTTACAATGTTATTCTAATTATTTTGTCGTGTCAGTTATTGAGAGATTGAAATCCTCATGTTAAGAGAGGTAGAGATGCCAAAGCAACGGCACTAGGATTCATTGTTAATTGTATAGGATTCATTGAACTTGCTATTTTGCCTCTTTTCCTCATGAGGGAACACGAGAAGAACTATATCCTTCATTGAGTTTCTTTTCAAATGGTTTTCACTTAATTTCTCTCTCCATTGTAGGTTGCTGACGAGTACAGACTTCTACCTGATACACTATTTTTGGCAGTCAACTATCTCGATCGCTATCTTTCAGGCAAAGCAATGAACACACAGCAGTTACAACTACTTGGTGTTACCTGCATGATGATTGCTGCGTAGGGTTCTTAACTCTTAATTATCGTTTGTTAAGTAATACCTTCTTAATTTGTTTCACTATACGGTGCTTGTTTCAGTTACTTGTTTCCTTGTGTTTGTCCTGCATTTGTATTCCATAAGGCTATAAATTGGTTTAAATTTGGCAGTAAATATGAGGAGATCTGTGCCCCTAAGGTGGAAGAGTTCTGTTATGTAACTGATAATACATACTCTAAGAAGCAGGTATGGGTTTTGTTATTTATCTATTGTTTTGATTCATAACTGCAGCTTTGGATACCTTTTTATTTGGTTTTGGTATATCCTAAAACTATAGATGTATGATATTATTGCAGGTGTTGGAGATGGAGTCCTCTGTTCTGAATTTCTTGAAGTTTGAAATGACAGCTCCTACAACTAGATGTTTTTTGAGGTAATGACTGATTTTCTTCATATTATTGACAACTGCTAGTGGATTATTGAAAAGTGCTAGTTGATTTTGTATTAACTTGCGAACATGCCAATGCAGACGCTTCATTATTGTTGCCCAACGAACATGCGAGGTATGCATCTCAATTGAGACTCTTTTTACTCTCTCTAAGTTAGGATAATCAGGACAATTTATGATGTTTACCTTGTACCCTTTTCAGATTCCATCGATGCAGTTGGAGTATTTGGCCGACTATGTAGCGGATTTATCGCTTCTAGAGTATGATATGCTTAAGTACACCCCATCATTAATAGCTGCATCAGCCACTTTCTTGGCTAAATATATACTACTTTCAACAAAGAATCCATGGGTATGTATTGCAGGAAACCTATTTTACCGAATATTTTTCTTTTGATAGACATATATACTGATGTTGCGCAACTATGCATATGCTTTCGTATAGAACCCTATGCTAAGGCATTACACAGGTTACCCAGCATCAGAATTGCGGGAATGTGTCGAGGGATTGCATTTGTTGTACTGCAATGGCTATCATAGTTCACCTTCCATTACTGCTATCAGAGAGAAATACAGTCAGCATAAGGTGAGAATACCCGGCTCTTGCTCTCTTGTGTACGAGTTTAGTAAAATTGGGTGACTAAAAGCTGTCTACAATCACAATCCTTAGTTCTAAGCATTTTTCTGCATCCTGTTCATCGGTTTTGGAGTTCCAACAATATGGATTCCAATAATTTGTTTTAAACAAATAGTTGATTGAGCGATAATCATATTGAGAATTGACGGAAATGCATTATATTGTATTAATCATTTGGATTATATTAAATATATTTTCTCTCCGGTTAGAAGGGTAGATCAAATGGAGGATAGTCTAGTAATTAGAGAAAGTGGACTACACCATCTAAGAATATCTATGTATAGAGTATAGATATGATTCATGATAAAAAAAATAATAGTTCAATACATGTGAGAGTTGAGGGTGGGAACTATTCAGTTAACAAAAAAGGTTTTGATTGTTGCGTTATTAATTTGGAATTTGTAGGATTTGTAATGCCAGAAACTAACTTCACGTAATTAAGGTTGCAATGCATGCAAATAAGTGGGGTATCAGGGGCTAGATTGAAAGGTGTAAAGGGGTTGTCCATTTAGAATTCTAGTCATCTATTAGACTATTAATTTGCACACGCCATCTATTTATGGCTGCATATGGCTTGAATATCTGTTTCTTATTGCATATCTCTGCAGCTCTAAAAATGATGGATTAGCTTTTTTTTAGTTTTTGACTAACTGAACTGTTTCCATTTGGGGTTAATGTTCTTGTTTATTATTAAGTATTTCTTTTATCCTGTTATGTCCTGATGTTCATCTTTATCACCACTTACAAATGACTGACTGATTTCATATCGTTTCATGTTAATATATGGATTCAGTTCAAGTTTGCGGCAAAGAAGTGTTGTCCTCCATCAATACCAGTAGAAGTATTTCACAACTGAACTCACATACTATTACAAGAAATGCTAGCAAAACACTGATTGGACATTATTGAATACAATCTTTATGATTGACATATTTTTCAAAGAAAGATCTATTCGCCAGACAACTAAATTGACTTTTTGAGAAAATATCAAGTGTTTAAAAATGTATCAAAAAGTGTTTCTACTATTCAAATATTTGTGGTGTCCATTCTGGAAGATCTGGATCATTGTGAGCAAAGGGATGTAATGTTGCTTGCTCATCTTGCCTTGTGGAATTTTACATATGCCAATTTTGTGCCAATCATTTTGATTTTCAAGCTATTGTATGTACTATGTCCATTTAGACACATTCATTCTCCATTGTCTTTACACATGTCATGTACAGACCTTGTTGAATTAAATAAATTTACAAGTTAAAATTCTCCGTCCAAACAAAGTCATAATCATTTTTTTTCTTCTTTCTTTACTTTAAACTTACTCTTTATGAATGTAAGTTAGCAGCAGAGGTTTGGCAGCATATTTTAAATTGGTTGAATATATCTAATGCTTTTCAAAACTCAGCTTTGCATAATTTCATGTAATTTAAGGGTCTGATTGCGAATGGCAGAGTGAGGATTGAAAGGTTCATAGTCATATGGTATGCTTGCATTTGGGTATTGTGGAAAGGCCGTAATGAGAAAACATTCAAAGACAAAAATGGATCGTCAGATACTTGGTTCGAATATATAAAATTATTGTCATGGAAATGGTTGGTTAGCAAGCTGCAGGGGCTCAACTACACTTTCAATCAACGGTCTTTAAACCCTCTGGGATGTTTGGGAATAAAGATTGCATAATGGAGTAATCTTGATATTGGAAAAGGTTTAGTTCTTGGCTTGGAAATATGTTAGGGGTGACTGATTTTTGAGCAGTATTACTTCACTATCTCAGTCTTCAATTCATTTGTGCTGCTTCTATCCAAGTTTTATCATCTTTATATCTTAATTTGCCTTTGGAGTATCAGCTGCTGTGAGTATTGTGATGGTGCAGTTTGATCTATTTGCAGCAGGTGTGGGCGAATTTTGAACAGTATTGGATCACTGTCATTTACGTTATGCTATCCTTGTTATGTATGTTTAACTTTGGAGGTAGCTAGTCTCATTATTTAGGTTGTTGGTGTGACTGTTAGTGGAGTTTGATTGTTTTGTCTCAGATGCTTCATTCAGCTGTGTATTTCTTGTTGTTGGTACCACTGGTACCTTGTATTTCTAATAAAAAATTTGTTTTGGCTTTTAAAAATAAAATAAATTAAATTGCTTTAGAGGCTAAATCCAAAGCTTGTGTATTTATAATGAAAAGATTACAATCAAATCCTTAAATTACAGGGATACGAGCGAGAGCTTCAGGTAGTCCCGTATGGTCATCTAATAACAATGTTGTCCACATACAACAACTTATAACAACAATTAAGTCTTATTCCACCGAGTGAAATCGGCTACATGAACCAATAACAATATAACGTTTTATCATATGTTATATTTCTGCCCAACTCATTAATATCATTTTTTTTGGCTAAATTGTCTTTTTGGTCCCTTAACTATTTAATTAGTATCGGTTTGGTCATCTAACTAAAATTTGATTTATTTTAGTCCTTTAAGTTTCTCTCTGTTACTACTTTTAGTCATTTTCTGTTAGTTTTATTAAAAAAACGTTAGGTTTGTTAGATCACCCCTTCTTCACAAAAATCCAGAAAAACTCAAATAAAAAAACACAAAAATTACCCCCTTCTTCACTATTCATGTTCTTTGTTCCTCATCTTCTTCTTCTCCAATCTCTATTTCTTTTCTCTTCCCACAACTCATATCTCAAAATTATGTTATACAACACACAGCTTAAATTTTGAGTTTTTTTTTTGTTTTTTTCCTTCATAACCTTTTCTCTTTCTCCCGTCCCTCTCTTCTCCCTTCTCTCTTTTCTCTTTCTCTGCTCTCGTCCCCCTTTCTTCTCCTTTCTCTCTTCTCTTTTTCAAATCCATAACTTAAAATTGAAACTCAAATAATTTCTTAATGAATTTTGGTTGTTAAATTTTCGGTTACTATTGTTGTTGAAGTTTGATTATGAAATCAGTGAAGAGATTTTTCTATTTTAGAAGAAGATAAGGAACACAAAGAGATGATGAATTTTGGTTGTGTTGTTGTTTGTCTGGATTGTGCTATTGTTGTTCTTGAGAAGAGATGGAACACGTGGAGGTGGTGGTGTTGTTGTGTTTGAGTTGTTTGAAAGTGATGTTTTTTGAGTGAAAAAATTGGTTATTGATTGAGTTACGCCATTGAAATAGAATTGGGAATTGAGAAGCTAACAAAGGAAGATTTAGCAGATAAATTTTTGTAATGAAAGAATGAAAGAAGATGAAGGGAAGGTTAGTGATAGTGAACCACAAAGCAAGGACATTGTTGTTCTTGATGGTGTTGTTCCTATTTTCCAGAAATTGTTTAATACAAATTTCAGCCAATGACAAAATGACACTTGTATAAACCCTAACGTTTTTTTTAATAAAACTAACTGGAAATGACTAAAAGTAATAACAGAGAGAGATTTAAGGGACCAAAATAAATCAAATTTTAGTTAGGGGACCAAACCGATACTAATTAAATAGTTAAGGGACCAAAAAGACAATTTAGCCATTTTTTTTTAATAGTTTATCTTATTGCTCATTTTTTAATAGTTTATCTTATTGTTCGTTTAGGTCTATCTCTAGTCATTTGAGTATCTTCCATCAAACATACTTTGCTTACTACAAAATCTACAAATTTTCTTTCGACATGCTCAAACCACCTAAGTCGAGTTTCCACTATCTTTTCTACGACAGTGCTACCCCAACACCCTCTCTAGTGTTGTCATTTCTAATCCTACAATGTCTAGTCTTATCACAAATCAAATGACAACTACATAAACAAGAAAATTTCCTTGGTTATTAGAGGAATGTTTATAAAACACAGAATGACCAACTTCGATATAAACCAAGCCAAATTCCTAAAGAACTGAACTTAATCTACCAAACCAAGCTGCAAGACACTGCTTCATGTCATAACACACACAAAACAAAATTGGAATGTGATATACGGTGGTAACCCAGGAAAATATAAATGGAACGATGGTTAAGATTAGAACGATCATCATTGCTAAGAGCTATAAGTAGGCCCGCGTGCAATGAGTTCAACTTGGATTGTAATAGGTCAAGGGTTTGAATCTGGAGATGAATCATCAGTCTCTTCAATGTCAATTCCTCCACCAGTCATTGATGAGAAATACTTGGTTAGATACGGCACCAAATTTTACATGTTAGGCACACACACATAAAATTAAAAAAGAAAAGAATTGTAGTGATATTAATTGACGTGACTATTTTGTTTATCTTTAATTTTTTTTGATTTATGTGTGTACCTAAATTCTGTGCCTAAATACTTGTGTTTATGCAAAACTATCATGTCATTGATAAAGAAGGAATAAAGTCAAAGGGATGGGAACTCTGGTTTATTGGTAATACCTCATAGACAGATCCATGTGATATTGACTATGTGAAGAATGAAGTATCTTCAAATAATGTAGATGCATCTACATATATGCAGAACGATGAGTTAAAGGTAAAACAATATTTGTATTATTTCTATACTTGAGAATAATCAAGAACGATGTATTTAATTAAATGAGTCTCAAGTTATTAAGACCTGAAGTTAGATCACGAAAAGAATACGTAGAATAAAAAATACAAGGAGGAACTTTAAATAGAGGTTAGAGTTCAACGAAGCACAATCAAGACCTTTTTATTAGTCAAATTACCAGCTTTAAGAACTGCATCGTTGTGCATTGACATGAATCAACCAGCTTTAATAACCAGCTTTAAGAGCTGCAATACCATTATGTTGAGGATACAAGGACAAGATCTCTGATGAATCATATAATAGACGCCATAAAATTATTGAAAGAAGCATGGAAAATACTCTTTAGCATATTGCCCACTTCGCAAGATGCGAATAAAATGCCCAAATTCATTGCAAAAAATCTAAAATATATTAAATAGCTCTGAACATTCTTTTATCATAGAAATCCATGGGCATATCGAAATATGATTGATGAAAGTGCAAAGTACACGAACCACACAGTAAAAAGGGAGAGTTTGGGTGGTCAAGACTTTGACTTGAAAGGGTTGAAAACACATTTCTTCAAAACAAAAAACAAAAATTGAAAACACATGCATGCCCAACTAATTATTCACTCCAAAAATCGAAGACCGAATATAGAGCTGTCAAAACGGGCCGGTCCGTTTAGCCCGATAAACTATAAGGTTTGAGCCTTAAATATTGAGCTCAAATTTTAATAGGTTTTTTAGCCCGACCCCATACCCGTTAGGGCTATCTGAATGGGCTGCGGGTAGCCTGTTAGCCTGCATAACAAAAAAAATCATATAAATTATATATATTTTTCAAATTATTCTTTACTTAGTTGATTATCAAAGTAAAAAATAAAAGTGAAAATTCAATGAATTAACAGAAATATAAATGTAATATAAAATTATATTCAATCGTTTCGTTATTTATAATTTTAAAGATCGAATATATAAATATCTATAACCATAACATATCTAATTTATTTAAAATTGCTTTCCTCGCCGTTTTAGTTTACGACGTTTGTACGAAAATGTTTACAATTTATTTTTGTGCTAGACATTATTTAAACATATTAAAAATATTATTTATAAAAAAATTTATAGGAGTATTTTATAGTACTCTTTTAAGAAAAAAAATATAATTTTTAATACCGGTCCGTTTTTCAACCAGACTTTTTGGCCCGACCTGATAAAGCCTGAAGCCCGTTAAGGCTGGACCGCCTGTTTTGACAACTCTAACCGGAGAGACTGAAAATCATTTTCTATAAATTATTCGGTGCAATCTAGTAAGTATAAAATGCTAGTAAGATTTTGTGATTTGATTATGAGAATCTCAGAGACAGGATGTCCGTTTGATAATGATGGAGTAACATTTCTTCTTAGACCCGAACCAAGGAATCCCATAAATATGATTCAAAATGGATCTCGTTCTATCCTTGATCATAGATTTCTCTATGAAAAATATGACTCGAAGTTAAAACATATTGAATAACTTGTACCAAAAAAATTAAAATTAAATAACATCATGTACATCATTTTGTTTTCGTTTGATGTTTATTTAGATTGCAAAGTATTAAAGAATCATTAAAGTATAGGAATAGTTGTAAGGTTTGGACTAAAATGTTTTCAGGGGAACAACGTTTGGCCAGTGTGCATGCCTTTACGCACGAGTCAGATTAGTCGCCCAAGCAACAAAAAAAATGTCCATATTTAATTGTGATAAGTCAAAAGTCACAACTTATTTAATTAACTTATTGTGTGTTTTTCAACAAGGATAAAATTGGATAAAAAATATTAAATATCCTAAAACATCAAATATTTTGAAATAAAGTTGAAGTCCTAAAACATCAAAAGAAAAGAAATGGAGGGAATATGACTTAAATGACCAATTTAAAACTTAAAAAATTTAAAGGACTACTTCCTCCGGTCACTATTATAAGCAAATTTCTACTTTTTAGATTCATTCAATAAATGATGTATGTGGTATACAATATAAACCACATACATCGTTTATTGAATGAACCTAAAAAATCAAAATTTGTTTATAATAGTGATCGGAGGGAGTAACTGACATAAAGGATCCCGATGGGTATTTGACCTTTTAATTTTTAATCATCTATATCTTTATCAAATATATATTATCATGCGTTTGACAAGAGTAAAAAAAAAAATCATTCACATTAGTAGAAAGACTACTAAATTGAACATTAGTAGAAAGACTACTAAATTGAAGAAAGTATTGGATCCATTTTTAATCCTTTCTTTATACAATATTTTTTCGAATGCCTGATCTTAAATATACAAACAAAAATCAAAATACACTTGATTTAAATTTAGAATAAATACATTTGACCATTGTTTATATTTAAAGATTAGATTGAGTAAATAGAAATATGATGAGAAGTTTACCAGAAAAAAAAGTTAATTGGAGAATGTTAATGAGTAAATAGGTAAATGTTCATAATAATATATTCTGTAGAAGAACAATAAAATTTCAAACAAAATCCCCTAAATCACGAAGACTTGTTATGCAATGACAAAACATTTTTGGAATGTGACCGTGACTTAAATTTAAGTTATTGAATTGGCCACTGCACCCAGCTGTTTACGTAATGACAAAATAAAAATTTCATGTACCATTTACATTGAAGATTTTCTTCCATGAAATACCTTAGGTTATAATTTAAGTCACTCTCTCGCATCTCCATGCATAAATTTGAATTCTAGAATTTTTTCAAAAGTGACATTAGAAATAGAAAATGGACAAGTAGGCAGAAAATATGGTTGGGAATTGGGATACCCCTCTCTTCCTCACTCACAATAAAAGACAGAATTCAGTGACCGTTTGATATTTGAATTCAAATTCAAAATACATACACATAGCTCCCTTCAGATCCCTCAACTTCAGGGTACTACACCTTAATGGGCCCCACCCCGCTCCTAAGCTAACGAATACCAAAACCTAATCAACGGTCAAGATCTTTCCCCCATTTTAAACCTTCACTTTCCCCCCTCAAAAGCACAATTCCTTCATAAATAACAAAATTTATTGCACTCACGTACAAACACAAACACAAACACAAACACACTCTCTTTTCTTTCTTTCTTTTCTCTGAAAAAGTTTCAAACCAAAGCAAAAGAAACGTTCTGTTTCAATTTTCAAACCATAGCAAAAGAAAAAGAAGTTCAAATCACTCTTCTTGCTTCTTCTTTCTTTTATTTCGTTCATTGAATCATAATTTGAAAATGTCGAGTCATAATAATCGTCGTTCATCGTTTTCTTCTTCAACAACGTCGTCAATGGCGAAAAGACACCCACCTGTTACCGCTTTAACATCAGAAAACAACGCCGGAAAAGTTTTAGCCGCCTCTGCCAAGAAACGTCCTCCTCTCACTAATCTCACCAATCAAAATTCTTCCCGCAACAACTCATCCACTTTGGTATTTTTTTTTCACCCTTCTTTAAAGATTCGTTCTTTTTCAATTTCATCACAAAATAAGAAGACCCGTTTGAATTTTATGCGTGATTATAACGATTTTGTAATTGGGTTGTTGTTAATTTTGTAGGTAACTAAAGTTGCAAAGACGAAGAAAGAACCTTCACCATGCAATTCTTCTTCAAGCTCTGTGATTTCTGTTAACAAAAAACCTACTTTGTCAAATGTTAAATCCGCTTCTGTTGTTTTTCCTAAGGCCATTACTACCGTTAGTATTACTTCTTCATTTTCTGGAAGGAATGAAGCTGTTCCTCCTCCTCCATTGGTTGCTCCTCCTACTACCTTCAATGTTCCGGTTTCGAGTAGTATGGATTTATCGTCTCCTGGTAAATCGGATGGAATGTCGGTTTCTATGGACGAGACAATGTCGTCGTGTGATTCTTTCAAGAGTCCTGATATTGAATATGTCGATAACAGTGATGTTCCAGCTGTTGATTCTATTGAGAGGAAGACTTTTTGTAGTCTCAACATTTCTGATTCTAATTACCCATCAGGTTACATTTTGTTGCTGTTTTCATATTCATAGTCTCATAAATTAAGATTATTTGGTTACCCTTTTGGTTTTACTGGTCCATTTTGAGATGATACTAATGATTGATTTGTTTTCAGGTAACATTTGTAGTAGAGACATTCTTGTTGAGTTGGAAAAGGGAGAGAAAATTGTTAATATTGATAATGATTACATGGATCCTCAGCTCTGTGCTACCTTTGCCTGTGATATCTACAAGCATCTACGTGCATCTGAGGTATACCTTCATTTTCCCTGTTGACAATGATCTATATTGTGTTTGTACATTTTATTCTATGCCAAATGCATTAATTTTGAATTTAATAACTGTTCTGGTACATGGTATATACATAAGATATAATGTATATAAAACCACATTTTGTCAAAGTGTAAGCAGTTTACACTAATTTTGCACTAGTGAAAAAAAAATTGGTGTAACCCTCGTTTCTCGAGGGAAATTGGGTAAGTTAAGTCTGATTGTTCTAGCTAGGACTCAAACTGGTACTCCGGGTTGATTTGACCTTCATTGAAGCTCATTAATTGCATAAGACTGCACGGTTGATTACACTATTTAGTTAAAATGATAAGATTGATTTATTATGAGTGCTGCTATATGCAGCGAACAAAATTTCCCCGAAATGCTCACGATGGCATATATACGAGTTAAAATGGCAAAACAGTTTTAATATTTTAACTACTAAATTCACGGCAAACATCATGGGGGTGAGTTATTTAACCAAATACACTATTCAGGATGATTCTTGAAAATTGTTTTCGCTTGATTTAGCATTATTCATTTATTATTGTTTATACTGTCAGGACAGTAATGTAACAAATTTGTCTATCAAATTATTAATTATTTATTCTTAAGTTTATTCTTATCATTTCCAATTTTTCTGGAATCTCAGACAAAGAAAAGGCCTTCAACAGACTTCATGGAGAAAATTCAGAAGGACATTAATCCCAGCATGCGTGCTATATTGATTGATTGGCTAGTGGAGGTAATGTTTCTAGTTGTCAACTAGTCATTTGGGTTTTGCCAATTCCTACATTTTGATTCAATTAGACATGTGGTCAATTTGGATTTGTAGTATAGTGCAATTTGCCATTTGCCAATTAGAATATAGAGTTCACTGTGAAACCTCTTTGCATTTGCTAATTATCTATATCTATTTCCAATCGCAGGTGGCTGAAGAGTATAGACTTGTACCCGATACATTGTATTTGACAGTAAACTACATCGATCGATATCTTTCTGGGAATCCGATGAACAGACAACAATTACAATTACTTGGAGTTGCTTCTATGATGATTGCCTCGTAAGGAAGCGTACAACTCTGTTTTTCTGATGATGTTTTATCTCTAGGCATGAAGTAATAAGAATTCATTTTTATTATTGTTGGCAGTAAATATGAGGAGATTTGTGCACCTCAGGTGGAGGAATTTTGTTATATAACTGACAACACATACTTCAAGGATGAGGTTTGTGTTGAATTCTTTGGTTAAATACTTGTATTGATTGTACTACAATTTGAAGTTTACAAGTCTCAAGCAAATCATTTCATGCAGGTTTTGCAGATGGAATCTACTGTCTTGAATTTCCTAAAATTTGAAATGACTGCCCCAACAATTAAATGCTTCTTGAGAAGATTTGTACGTGCAGCTCAAGGAATTGATGAGGTATCTTCTGCTTTTAATTGGTGATTTATAAGGCTCATGCACTTGTGTCATATGATGTTCAAACCCGAGCACTTAATTTTCACACTTTTTTTGCACAAACCTGTAAGAACACATGTTATAAGCTAAGAAGTAATTGGAGAAGCAAGTAAGAACACATTACACACTCACTTCTGATGATAAATTATAGAGAAACTCAAACTTATGATTATTTCCATTTCTCACATTTGATGAGAGAGCACTGATTTGTATGTTATGGCACATGACTCTAATTAGTAGGATTCCATTTCTAAATTCTTGGTTTCATTTGCATTGCTCAGGTCCCTTCACTACAGCTAGAGTGCTTGACAAATTTTATCGCCGAATTATCTCTGTTGGAGTACAGTATGCTTTGCTATGCTCCATCACTTATAGCAGCTTCTTCAATATTCCTGGCCAAATATATGCTTTTCCCTTCATTGAAACCATGGGTATGCTGCTAATGATGAAGATTCATGTGTACCATTATAATTAAGGAATCATAAATTTTGCTTTGCTTAACTCACTTGGTTGTGTCTTTTGCAACAGAATCCGACATTGCAGCATTACACTCAATACCAGCCTTCTGATTTGTGTGCTTGTGTAAAGGATCTCCACCGTCTGTGTTGCAACAGCCCTAATTCTAATTTGCCTGCAATTAAGGAGAAATACAATCAGCACAAGGTAACATATTCATCTTAACTTTTAACCATACAGGCACTTTCTAAGATGGTCTATACAATCTGTTTTGTTAATAATCTTCTCATAATTTTATTTGTTTTGCAGTATAAATATGTTGCCAAGAAGTACTGCCCTCCTTCAATACCTCAAGAATTTTTCCAGAACTGAGCAGAGATTTGATATGTTGATCGAATGTCCAATTCCCAGTTGGAAAGCGTTAGATCGACACAAAGGAGGGCTTCTTCTTGCATCTGCTTTGATTGATGCCGCCCACAAAATCTACGCTTCAAGAAGCAACCTGTATCATTAGCTACTGCTTCTTCTTCACCATTAATGGATGGCTAGATAGATAGATGTAACCAATTTCTAAACATCTTTTCCCAAATAATTGCTAGGTAGATGTAATGGAAAAGATGAGAAATTTAGTGGTAGTGAGTAAGCATGACAGACTCGGGGTTCTAGATTTAGTGGTTCACCATTGTGCTAGTTCATGTAATCTTCCTAACCTTCTCAAGGTTTGAAAAACAACTCAACATTTAAGTCAAATTAAATATCATGTGTTTAATGATAATAAGGTGCATGATATTCTATAATTGCTGCTTCTGTTTATAAAACATATCCACCAAAAAAGTTTACACAATACAAAAGCAGAATACAAGGCCAGGCCAAATCCACATTAACACAATAAACGCTCATCCTACAATTTTTACATCCCACCTTAATTATTTACTATGCATTACTGTTATGTTTAATATGCCATCACCATTTACAGACCACATTGTGCATGTAGTCCTGTACTAACAATGTAATTTGGCATGTTGTTGAGCCAATGACAATCATCAAAGGCGCAATAAGGTCCACCCTTAGGCCTCTCAACATTCACTGGCTTGATATATTTGGGCGACCAAGCAGGAGTTCCATCTTCATATGAATTATGCGTCAATCTTGTTAAGCCCGAACCATCCAGCCTCACGGTGAATATTTCACCGTAAGGTTGGTAATGATGCGGGTTAGAGATCGGCTCTGCTGATATACCTGCATAATCTGACGTAAACACAAGACTCTTCCCATCAGGGCTAAAATATGGATGATTCGTCCTCCCGCCTAAACCACTCTGAATCAGTTTCCTCAACCCAGTTCCATTCGGGCGGATCAAATAAATTTCAAAGCTTCCACTTCCCGGGTCATGACGATCCGATGCAAAAGCAATCCATTCTCCATCAGGGGACCAGTTGCACATTGTATCCGACCATGGACCCTCCGTTAAACGTCTAAGACCATTTTTCTCTCCGTCAACGGCATCCATTATGTAAAGATTCTTATGACCAGATCGACCCGAACGAAAAACAATCCATTTTCCGTCTGGTGATGGTGATGGAAAGGCATTGTTCTTTCCGTCCAGGGTCAACTTCTTGACGAAATTTCGGTCAACATCGATGGATATGATATCAACCTCAGTGCTTTCTGAAGCAAAGGTTTCTCCAACTGCTGTGTAGATAACACCGGGTCGAACCCGGTCCCATGCGGTTGAGAAAGCCATTGCATCAGAAACCTTTTTTCGGGTCGAACCGTCCCGGTTCACGACGTAAACCCCAGGCATCTCAACGTAAGCAATTCTATCTCCAGAGGGTGAGAAAACCGGAAACGAACCAGTGAACCGGAAGAGAGTTAGATTTGGAACGGGGCTCCGAACATTCTCTAGCATAAACTGAGGACTGGTGTTACTTTCTTTTCCTCTGCACTTGTGATACCCGACCCGCGTTGAATCGGGTGATATAAACGGGTTGAGATGGTGAGCATTGGGAGAGACAAAACGAGTTAGCTCCTTGAACTCGCTGTTAACCAGGTCGAATAATTCGATGTGGCGGAAGCTGGAGCCAGGTCTTCTCGTTGCGACGGCGATGAATTTGTTGTTTCCCGGTGAAGTTGCCGGTGTAAAGGCGTGTAAACCCGGTGGTGTAACTCGTTCGATGAAAACAGAGTTAGAAGAATCAGTAGTGAGAATTGCTCTGTAAATACTGAACCAACCGTCGTCTCCTCTCCGGTGGAAGTAAATAGTCCGATCATCCACCCAACTTGGCCAGCCACCGTGCTCAACTACTTTGTATCGGTGAGTTCCGTCGTGAGTGAGGAAAACGTAGATGTCTGTAGTGAGATCCTCTACTTCGCCGGACCAACCTTTACCGCCGTAAGAAGCGACTGCTGTCCATTTTCCGGTAGGAGATACTGCGGGGCTGAAATCAGCGACGCCGTATGGAGTGAGTCTTCGGGTGTTACTCGATTTGAGATGGGTGGAATAAACAGCGGTCCAGCTGACACGTGGCACACCAGGATCCTCATGTGTTGAGACGTAGATTAAATATTCACCGTCGCTGGTGACACTTGGCTTATCTTTGATTGAAAGTTGAGACTGAGTTTCTGTGAGATGATTTGATAACAGAGGAAGTTGAATTCTATCGTTGGTGGTTGTGTAAACGGCGTCGTAGTATATGGTGGGATAACCGTTTCTCTCAGTGACGTAAACGAGTTGCAGAGGAGGTGGGTCTTGGTCAGTGAGGAGATTGGGAAGGAATTGACCGTTAAAATTGACGGAGTGTCCGTCAGTGAGTTGCAATTCTTGGTGGTGATGATGAATTGGAAGAGAATAGATATCAAAAGCGTAGTCAGCTCTGCCAAGTGTTGTGAAGATGATGCTGGAAGCTTCCACTTCAGCTGCCCTTAGCCTTAGCAAGGGCAACGCCGCCAGCAGCAACACTATCACTATGCATAAGATAAAGTGGCGTGTAATCATTGTTACTAATTTTGAGTGTGTGTGTGTGTGGATGGAGAGGTGCAGATCACAGTTTATTAGTACTATTGATAAGATAAAGTGAGACGTGGAGCCAAGCCATTGATTGTCCCTGTCTTTTTTTCAGATTTTTGTGCACGCCCTAATTCAGGTGGCTAAGGTTTTTTTCTTGTCATTCTTTCTTCATTACATTTCTTATCAAAAATCAAAATGTTATGTTTTCGTGTGCGCTGACGTCTGCTGCAGATATTTCTCTCTTTCTGAGACATAAATCAACCCACATTTTTGTCATTTTTCTTGCTCTTGGGCTGTTATGTTAACAAATTTTAAAAGCCCAATAATACTAACACCTCCCTCCACCAATGTATTGCTTCTTCACAGTGGTACATAAAATTTATGATTGCATCTAGTAGAAATTACTGCTGCATTTGTGTTATGGAAAAGAAATCATATTTATCCTTTTGGTTGGTTAATCCTTTACTTGTGTTGAATTGAAAGTGTATAATTGGGACATAAACGAAAGACAAAAAAGTTGGTACTGTATGTAAGTGTAAGAGTCAAACCGCGTAGGCATAGAAAAAGGTACATCTCCTTTTTGTTTTTGTTTTTGAGGAAACTTAACCACCAAGTCTGACCAACAAACTCCACAGTTCTGTTTAACTAGTCAGAAAGTGAAAATTCATTTCACATTCTGCAACACTTTGAATTAAAGACTCATCACATATAATTGTTCCTTCTTCTTTCTCCCATAATCAGCTGAGTTAAGTTTGAGTTTTGAGTAATGAGCTTCTTGAGGCCATCTGCGATGTACAATTTTTTGATTACTTATCCTTCGTCACGATGGATGCCATGTCAGAGTTGGGGGTTCCTTCGATGGCCGGGTCTTGAAGGTTTCTTAAGACTTCTTGTAGTTTTTCTTCTTTGGTCTACCTTCTCCCATCTCTGCTATATACCTTCTTCTTCTATGTACCCTACCCTTCGTGTTGGTGATCGAATCATTGTGGAAAAGGTACATGATGATGTCTCCACATAAATTAACATTCCATTTCTACTTCTGTAATATATACCAACATGCAATTTTATCGTTTTTTATGTCCCATTTTGGCCTAAAATTGTACTCATATCTGCCATCCATCCTATATTCAATTAGGGGCTGGTTGGAATGTTATTTCATTCCCTTTTTAGGTGTATGTCCTCAGATTCTAATTGATAGGTTATATCTAGACTTTTTATATTAAAATACATTTTGACTTTTCAACCTACTTTACCAATTCCAAACATATGGTTTTTAAAAAATTAGCATTGTGAAGATGATAATTTACAATGGATAAATGATCATAAAAGACATACAGGAATATGAAGGAAATTGTTAGAGAGAAATTCAGTGCAGGTTCCATTGTTTAAAATGGTGAAGTCTTACTTTATATCGTTTGGACTTTGGAGATGACTTATAGAAGCTCCATAAACAGGGTAGATAAGATGAGGACAGTACAATAGTGAGAGGGAGATCAACAAAAACTATAGATCAAACCATTAAGATAGATGTATTTAAATGGTTTATTAATAAACCTGACCCATTATAGGATTTTGTGACATCATTTGATTCATGTAGCTTTTTGTAGTGTTTAATATTGTCTGTTGCTCTAATAGCTGGGTTCAACAATTAATGTATTTGCTTCTGTTAGCTTCATGGTACTGCTTAATAGTGATCAGGTCTTCACACATCTACTAGAAAAACTATGCTAAAACTTTGATTCTTGTGTGGCATGCTGAAATGGCACTATGCATTCTCTTAATTCTGGCACTATGCTGAAACGGTATTATGCATTCTCTTAATCACCAAGTCTAGCCAACTAACTCCACGATTCTGTTTAAGTAAGAAAGGGAAAACTCATTTCACACTCTGCAAGTCTTTGAATTGCTGCTATCTAGGAACTACCAAGTGTGTGTGATGGATATATGGACAGACTCATGATATATATAATTATTCTTTCTCCCATAATTAATTGAGTTAAGTTTGAGTTTTGAATAATGAGCTTCACGAGGCCGTTTGCAACATACAACTTTGTGTTTACATATCCTTAGTCACGAAGGATGCCGTGTCAGAGTTGGGGGTTCCTTCAATGACCAGGTCTTGACGAGTTCTCAAGACTTCTGGTGGTTTTCCTTCTTTGGTCTACCTTCTCCCAACTCTGTTACATACCTTCTTCCTTCGTGTTGGCTATTGAATTATCGCCAAAAAGTTACATGGTTTACACATAACATTCTGCTTTCCATTTTTATTATATCTACCTTTATGTATGATCTTATGATTGAAGAATATTCCATAATCGTAAATTACAGGTCAATGACATGCAATTTTATACTTTCCAATTTCCCTTGGCATAATGATAGGTTGTGTCTAGACTTTTTATATTACAGGTCATTGACTGTTGTTCTGTGTTGCTGCTGCTGTATACAAGTTGTTCCTGAAGGAGTTTTGAAAATTTGAATGACGATTTCAACAATTAATGTATTTGCTTCTGTTAGCTTGATTGTACTGCTTAAAATAAGAAAATAGTGATCAGGTCTTCGTACATTTTCCCAGGTAAACTAGGTAAAAAGTTTTGATTCTTGAATGACATGCAGAATTGGCATTTTGCATTGTCTTAAGTATGACATTGAGTATAACCCTTTACCAATTTTTTGAATGGACTTAAGTTCAAGTTCATTGTAGGATAATCATGCTAAATATATTTTTCTTTTATTTCTAAAAGTAATAATCCTAATTTAATGTATGATAGTTTAGTTTTTCCTTTATTTTTTACTGGGAATCGGTTTTTCTGTATATGTTGATATCTAATATCAGCAATCATTGTACGGGGTTATATTATATACCCCAAAAATATACTATGCCTTGTAACTAACTAGCTTTGTGAATTATGAGAATAAGCTTCTTGGTTTACTTTAGTTGTAATAACATTTGTACTTTCTGTTACATTGGTGAGTCCAACTTGTCTGAGTTATAAGATTGAGAGTATTACAGTAACTAATGCAAAATATGTTTAGCTATATGGATTTGAAATGAGCAACTGCTTAATGTATCCAATTCATTGCAATTATCTGCTCAAGAATGTGATCCCGTGCAAATTAACTAAAATTCTATGGGATATTGTGTTATAATAAATTAGTTATACTTATACCTATGGCATTAAAGTGTCAATTCTTAAGAAAAATGTTGAGACCTTGCATTGATGGGTGATATGGCCAAAGTAGTCCTTACTCCTTTCAAGGGTTGGACAATTTGAGCCAACTTTTGGGATTGAGTTAGACCGAGCTTAAATTCTAAGAGAAAAACTTTTGTGATTGAGCTATAGACTGAGCTCAAAGTCTAAGAGAAAAAAGATCCATCATGCATTTCATGTATTCCAAAAGAATGAAATACACAAAATTTAGGTGATAGAAACCAGGACTACTGGGACAAAAGCTTAAAAATGTAGATTGGTGACATAAAAAACTGATTTCTTTGAATGTTACTTACATATTTCTGTAAAGAAACAGATGATTTTTATCAAAAAAAAAAGAAGAAAAAAATAGGAGAGGGGGAATATTATTATTTATTTAGGGGGAGGCATAGGCCACGCATTCGCTAGTGAGGATTTGAATTCTGTTCCTTTAGGTTACAAAATAAGACAGTCACCATTGCGCTAACACCCACAGGTTTAAAAAGAGGTCCAAATGGAATATTGTAACTTGCTTTGTCAGGGATTTGCATAATTAACATAAATTGTTTGGTTAAGGCTTACTGTTGTTGTTGTTGTTCTTGCTCATTTATCTAAGTAGCTATGGCGATTTAGCTATTGGGACTTGGAAAATTTTCCGTGAAACAACTTTTTGCATTGAAACAATTTTGAAACCTGATGTGCCACAATCATATGTTGGTATTTGTTACCTTACCTTTTACATGCTTATTCAATTTACCATATATCCAATTGCGTTCTGGTAAGAAACACTTTCAGGAATAAGGTCAATGGATATTTTCGGGCCTTGTGTGTATTTTTTCTACTTGTTGCATCTCTTTTTATGCTTTACTTGTTTACATCCTCAGGCTTCATATTATATCAGGAGTCCTTCTATACATGATATTATAACATTTCGGGATCCAACACAGGTATGCTGCGCTCGTATACTATACTGGTATGGAATATGTAGCAAGCATACTTACAGTTACATGATTGGTTTTTTTATGTAGCACTCTGGAGATAACACAGATGTAATTTTTATTAAGAGAGTTGTTGCAAAAGAAGGAGACACTGTTGAGGTAGTAAATAAATGTCAGCTGAATTTTACATTATACTCAAATTTAAGTATCTACTTGGTAATTTGATAAGCCATCACTGCTATGAACACATGTGAATATGGTCTATCAATGGGTTTGGAGATATAGTTCCTAATTACACCATTCACTTTTTCTCTTCTATTTTTAACATTTTGCAGGTTCATCATGGAGGGCTCTATGTCAATGGTGTTGCTCAAGAGGAGGATTTTGTGGTAGAGAAACCAACATACACAACGAAATTAACCGTGAGACCAATGTTATTAATTCTGATAAATTCTATCCTTATCTGTTTATTCAATATTTGGGATTTTTCCTTTCCTCATTACTTCTATGATCCTTGCAGTATGTGCCGAAAGGCCATGTTTATGTGTTGGGGGATAATCGCAACAATAGCTATGATTCCCATATATGGCAAGCAACTATTTCTTACTCTACTTTCATTTTTCCTTCTCCATTAATTTTAAACTTTTTGAGATGTGATTCTGAATTTGTTGATGTACTTATAACACAATTAGGCTGTTTTCTCTTCTATTTGGATATCTATTCATCTTTCTTTCTCTTGGTCAATGTTGAAACAATTTTTCTATTATTTTCTTTTATACCTCTTGATCTTCTTTGTCTTATATATGATGAACAGGGGACCACTTCCTATGAAAAACATAGTTGGAAGATATGCCATATGCTGTCACAGACCAACAAATTGATTGTATTATACTATATGATGGTTGAGATATGGTGGAGGAACCAACCAGAGTTCTTTTTTATTTCATCTGCCACGTCTTCATGGGAATTGGATTCTCATATGCTTGCTCATAGTGATCACAGAATCTTCCTTCCCCCAGAGTATGCAACAAACCGAAAGAGAAAAAATGTCATGTCATTTCCAAAGGGCTTATGGTAATTTGATAAATGAAGCATGTGATTTGCTAAGTGATATGTTTTACTAAGTGATATATCATCATCATAGGAATCTGAGTTTTATGTGTTTGTATCTGCTATATCATGTTTAAGCTGATTTAAAAGAAATGTGTGAAAGACAAATGTGTCGTTCGTCGTTTGAATTTGTGGTCATTCTAAGTCTTGTTTCTCACATTTCTGAAATATTCATGTAAGATTTGCTTTGCAGAGTAACTATTCTTTCTAATCATAAAACATGAGATAGATATATGCCAATACCATTCTTTTCGTGGGCGATGATTGATGACTTTAGGATATTATTATATTACCTTATTTTTAAGTTCAAGTAGCTTTAATTCTTTTGGCATGTCCCTCCCTTTTCCTTGTAAGACTTTACTATAGAAACCAGAGGATAACTTTTTGATGATAAAAGTAGGGATGGAAGGTGTTGTTTTTTTCTTATATTAAAATAGAAAGGCAGGCAAGCAGGGAATTTGGATGGATGATTGATGGTTCAATTGACCAAAACTTTATCAAATGTCTGATTTTTATATATGTAATTTTGTATATATGGACATCTAATTTTTATGACTTTTCTAGAAGGGGTGTCGTTTTCATCTACTGGCTCTTTACAAATTTTTTGGAAGATTAAATATGCCATTTGGATGGTGCCTACTTAACAGGATGGAGGGAAATTTTGAAATATATATTGGTTCTCCACCGTCCATTGTTTTTAAACTTCTCTAATTAATTGAGAAGTACACTTAATTTCATAATAAAATATGTAGGCTTTTTTGGGTTAACTTTGACAAAATATATTCTTACATTGCAGATAATGTTCGTATGGAATCTGAGTCTATTTTTACTTGATTAGCCATTGCTGGTGCTGAATAAATAAAATGTGGAGTTTAAAATTTTATTTCTTGGTACTGGGAAAGTGTTTGTTTGCGTTTTTTGTGTTACAGATGACAAGTGAATGTAAATAGTTACTGTATTTATCAGTGTATACGCGGACAATAAAGAATGCAAATAGTTATTTTTTGTGTTGGATTACTTATTAAGGATTGTCTCCAAGACAGTGATGCATGTTGCTCTATAATTAAAACAACTTCACCAAGGACTACGACAATAATGTATTTCTGGTTCAAGATTTGGTCAAAAATCAAAACTCTATATCATATTAACTCTTCTCTCTTATACGCAAATCGGAGCTAGGGGACTCTTGTTCTCATGGAATGATATGCTTGATATGAATTATATTAGTAAGACACTCTCTGACACATTTGGTTTGAATATAAATAGGTCATATTAAATTCTAAGGTTTGGTCTAGTGGTAAAAAGATAAGTCTTGAATTTGAGAGATTTTGAGTTCGAGTCTCGCTAATGTCTTTAAAGATAAAGAGATAAATGTAAATACATTTATAAGTGTTCTTTGAGCTTGAATGTCTTATCTGTCTTGAATTGAGACAACATCCCTTTACCCTAAATTATTTTAGTCTTAGAATTTAATAGCAACCTATCAATTTAGTCCCTCAAATTTGTAAAATAGCAATTTAGTCCCTTAAATTGAAAAATATAACTAATAATCAATTTAGTCCATCCATAAAAAAATTCTTTAATAAACATGGATCAAAATCAATAAGAGATCTACTGTTAACTTAAGGGGTCATGATATTTGTTAAAGAAAAAAAAAAGTGAATTTTATATTGAAAATATTTTTTTACATTTTTAAGAGGTTCACTACATAAGTTTTAAAATATTTTTACTATATCTAATTCTTTAGTAGGTCGCAGGGAGACTTTAGTAGTTTCCTAAATTAAATTTTCCTTTGGTGCATCAAAACCAACATAAAACCTTTAAAATTTATGAACCGAAATATGAGAAAATGATTAAATTGAATGATATTTTTCAATTTAAGGGACCAAATTAATTATTATTTCGCATATTTAATAGACTAAATTGGTGACCATTACAATTTCAATGACTAAAATTCCTACTCAAATTTGTGTAGGGTCTGCATGATTTAGTGAGATCCTCATTTAAATAAATTTCAACAAATTAAATAATGTCTTAAAAATAGCATATTATAAAGTGGTTTGATAGCCCTCTTCACTTGATAATGGTTTTGGAATCCGTATTAAGGAACAAATTCGGATAAAAATCTCTTGCGCTTCTCATCATCTAGCTAACACTTTCATTTCATTTTCCATAGTATGGAAACGGACAGCAAAAGCAATACTTGGCAATTTGTCAGCAACATAAAACATTGTATCTTGTCATCAAAACGTAGTGTCTTAATTTTGAGGAATGGTTTATGACAGAAATATGGCATTAACAAAGCAGGATAACAATTCGCCCACCCATCCATCCTATGCATCTTGGAATCTAGTGCATGGGAAATGCTAATAGCATATAGATGTTATTATAAAGTAGAAATGTTCTTTTTGTTATTTTATATTTATCGGGTTAATTGGATAGATAATTTTATCAAACACTTTAATTAATTTATGTGTTATACATAAACTATCACCTCTAAACTATCAGCCATAAGTTATTAGTTATTCATTATTTTTACCAAAAAAATCCCTAGACATGTTTAAATTTTCAACCCTTCATTATCTCGGTCTTTTTTTGTTTTCTTTTTTATCACATTCTTAGCTATCAGGTCTATTAATTTAATCTTTTCTCTCTCTCAAGGTGTAGATTAATTTTAGGTGTCTACAACAATATCGGCCCAATGCATTTGTTGGTCTAAAGTAAAATAAAAATAGAGGTCTTTTAAGCACGTAGATGAAAAATAACACAAAAAACAAGTTTCTTTTTTATTTAACACGTTGTGAGAGTCTAACCTTTTTCTCAAAATCAACCTTGTTATCGTTAGTTAAATAACTTTTTTAAAAGGAATAATTTAATCACTAATATATGTTGAAAATAACATTTAACATAGACGTTATTTACCGATCATTAGATATTAAAATATCAAAATAATATTGAACTTTAACACAAATATTAAATTACTTTTTACTTTTGCAAACATAGATTACTCACCTGCATATCTTAATATATTTCTAACAAGCAACAACTAACTAAGTTGATAGAAATATGAAGGAAACCATAATTCCCCGCGAACAGAACACCAGAGCAAACATTCTTTCAAAGCTCGCCAGCATTTGCGGACAAGGTTGAAACGAAGGCTGAAACGAAGGGGAACTCCTTTCCGATCCACACGAGAAGACAAGGCTGGAACGAAGGGCTTGCTCATTCACTTTAGTGGAAGGAACCTTATACAAAAGTGGTCTTATCACGCCACTTATCAAGTGTTTAGGACCTAACGAGACCCAAGAAGTCCTCACGGACGTCCACCATGGCATTTGCGAACAACACCTTGGTGCTAAAGCTCTCGCGAAAAAGGTCTTACGAGCAGGGTACTGCTGGCCTACTATGTTGAAAGACGCCCAAGATTACGTAAACCTTTGTGACAAATGCCAACAACACAGGGACATGCACCTCGCACCCCCCGTTGAGTTAACATCACTGGTTTTCGCTTGGCCATTGGCATGGTGGGGCATCGACCTTCTGGGGCCATTCCCTAAAGCCAGCGGACATCTCAAATATCTCATAGTGGCCATCAACTACTCAACAAAATGGATCAAGGCTGAGCCATTAGCGAAGATCACTGCCAAAAACGTAATTCGTTTCTTCAAAAGAAACATACTAGCAAGGTTCGGAGTACCGGCCTTAGTGATATCCGACAATGGAACTCAATTCACTGACCAAAAATTCCAGGACTACTTAAGGAAGATTGGAATCAAACAAAGCTTTACCTCCGTCGAACACCCTCAAGCGACCTTGCGGGAAACAGCGCTAAAACAAAAAATAGTTGCCAGCCACAACAAAAAGGTCGTAAAGAGAGAGTTCGAAGTAGGCGACCTCGTCCTCCAAAGAAACCAAAAGGACTCTGAAGAAGGGAAACTCGCCGCCAATTGGGAGGGACCCTACAGAGTCCGAATGAAGACCGGAACGAGGGCTTACAGACTCGAAGATCTCCACAAGGGCACAATTCCAAGAACTTGGAATGCCGAAAAACTCAAAAAGTATTACACTTAGATGGCAAACAACGCCAAATTACTCTAGTGTACATACTAAGTTCAACACAACGAACTCCTCGCTCTCCGAGCGATCAATTAAATGGAAGAGGAAAGTCATGCCACTTCGAATCCAAAAAATAAAAGGATAAGAGAAATCTACACAACAGATTCCACTACTCCTCAGTATGTACGCTTACTGCTGCGACATCACTGCTCGACATGTTAGGTAGAACCCCAGCTCGTGATGGGTGATTCACGCCTCAGTGCGTTGAACCTAGATTGAGTTCTTCGTTCATCTGTTGTTTTATGTCCGAAAAACAACTTTGGACACACATTCAAATAAACGATCTCTTGAATGTGAAGCACTCCTGACAAATACTCCGTGTAACAGTCAGAGCACTTGAGCCCGAACTCTTCCTTGCAGAACAATGCAAAAGGTAAAACGATCCAAACAGGATAAACTAATTACCTAGGAAGAGAAAGGCAAAACTTTGATTTCAAACAACAAGTCAAAGTAACAAGGCCGCAGGCGGGCATGCAAAACTCTCCAACAAATAATTCACTATGTCGAAATAATGACTGTCGGGGGGCAGGCCATCCCACCTCAGCGAACTTGCATCAATTCAAGCCTCGTTTCCCGAAAATCGAGCAACACTAAGAGCATACGAATTGTCACATTTTGTAAAATATGCAAGATAAACAGTTCGCTCTCAACAAATACTTCAAAACAGTATAAGAAAATTCAAAACATTATGCTTGAAAATAAATCATGCATTTTCAAACAAGTATAATTGAGAAACAAACTGAATTATATTGCAAAGGTGCTAAAACCACAAAGGGCGCACAATGTCATTACAAGCTTGGTTGTTAAAGAGATTAATTACAAGGCCTCATCGGCCTGGGTGTCGTCAACATGCCCATTGTCTTCCTCAAGATCGGGAGGAGGAAGGATCACTCCATCCTTTATATCACTAAGGGGATGGATTCCTTCGACGACCTCCAAAGCGTTCATAGTAGCAATAACCCCGTCAGTTATCGCCTTACTCCGGCCAGCTGGACCCAAGTCGTGGATAATCTTCAGCTCGGGATCGTCTAAGAAAAGGGTTGATTGAGGACCGCACAACTTCAGCTCATACCACACTTTGGGAAGTTGAGGGAAGTCCCCCCTTTCGAAGCGAACAGGGACTGCCCTGACCGGCGTGATCGACTCCTTAGAGGGAGTGCCCATCTTCTGCTTCTTTACAGGCTCTTCTCCCAGCTCTTTACCTTCCAAGTCCACTACATGACTAGAGGTAGAGTCGGGGCCAGAACCGGCTATAAGGTGCTCCAAGGAGTGGACGTTCTTGCCCACTTCTTGGCAGAGATTTTCTTGCTGCGCTCACAAGAGCCCCCAAATCTCTCATTTTTCCTGCAAAACATAGAAAGGGAAATCCGTCAGATAAAGGGAACAAGACAAGAAAGCAAACAGATAAAAGGCAAAAGGAGAAGTGCAAACTACCAAGGCAATCCTTATGATCCTGTGATGTCAACAACTCGTGGCTATTGATGAGGCGGGGCTCTGTTTCCTGTGTCCTGTCCACGTTCATCAATGGGTTCCCCCGTTTGTCAATTTTTACCCTCCGTGGGAGAGATTGAACAAACGCCCAAAGTTGTTGGCGCACGTCCTTCTCCTCATCCGTGAGACCGGAGAGGGTGCGGCCAAAATCCCTCGGCTCGTAACTAAAGTGGTTTTAAGACCAGCAAAGAGGGAAGAGGGGACAACGCTCCTGAGTGCTGCCATTCACCGCCTCTAGAAGGGTAGCCAAAGCCGCCTCACTTTTTGGCCTTACCAGGAAGAAGCGTTCTTTGAAACTCCTTGCTTTCCCAGCAAAGATTTCAAACATCTTTTGGGTCTGACGGAAAGAAACCCAGTCTGAATCCCGTTGTATGGTGTATGGTGAAGAAGGAGAAGAAAACGTTCTTAGAGGCAGGAAGGTGGAGATAGTCACACACCAACTCGAAGGCATGCATAAAAGCATGGGAGTTAGGATGGAGTTGAGAGGGCGACAACTTGGTCCATCGGAAAACCTCCCTTTGAAAGCCAGAGAAAGGAAACCGAAAACCCATATCTTTGAAAACCACTTCATACATGGGAAAGACATAGTTCCCGTACACCGAACACACTCTATCAGAAGTGCTCGGAAGAACCAACTCCCAATCCTCAGTGTTTCCAATCTGACCAAAGGGAACCTCTCCCACGCCAGTTGGGGCATACGACAACACCGTCTCCAGGGGTTCTTCCCCCAACCAAGAAAAGACCGACGCAGCAGCTTCCTTATTTGCCATGGGACCTGAAAAAGCAAAGGGAAAAGTGAATCCAACATTCAGATCCACCCTTCCTTCACCCATCAGGTCGACCATGGCGAGGAAGGGATCAAACATCACTCCTAGAGGTCAAGCGCCCTAACGAAACGGCATATCTACTCCAATCCACATCGAGGCGAACAAGGTTGTAGCCTATGGATTAAACTAAAGCCTGTCGCCAATGTCTCTCTACCATATACAAAAAACAAACATCAAATCATCCTAAATTACTCGTCACACACGGTGGAAACCACTGTAACCAACGGTGGAAACCACCAAGTCAGGAATAACTTAGCCCTAAAAAGCATGCATTCCTACAGTTTCTAAAACTAAGGAAATCAAAAAGCACAAAAAGGAAAGGAGTCATTTGAGCGTTACCTGTTATGATGGATGAACTAAACTTGAAATGAGAAGTTGAAAGTTCGGAAAGACTTCGCCTTTGAAAGAAATCTGGGAAGAAACTCTCTAAGTTTGAAAGAAATTTGGGAAAAATTCTCTAAGCTTCTGAGAAAATGAAATGCAGTGATGTTCCAAACAACATTTGAACTATTTATACTTGTTTCATAAAACCTCTCAAAGGTCATGAGGCTATATCCAACACAGCCCTTCACGTACAACTCTCCCTTCAAGTGACACCTCTACGGTCCAGATTAAATCAGACCATCCATCCAAGGGCTCTAATCACTCGTAGCGGTTCTCCAAACGACAGGATAAAATCAACGATGATGATGACATCTTGGAAACATCAACCAAGAGCACCCTGCAGACTATAGGTACTCAAGTACTACAATAGCCTTCGCACGTGTCATAGAGAAACCAAAGGCCATGTCTCCTCAATTTTTCCCTCGAGACGTGGGCATTAATTACGGAATGACATTCGACCAAACTTCTTGACGAGGGAATCTTTCAACCTGATCCTGTTTCGCCGAATACTCGAAGACCAAACACGACTCATCTCATGAGCGAACTACACGACTAAAGAATAAAGGGAGTTCCGAGGAGGGCGAACACGTTCGCACATCTGCACGCCCAAACCTCGAAGACTCTCTCGACCATCCATACAAAAAGTTCCCTACTTCGGTAACACCTTAATGTCTGGCGAACAAGATCCACCCTACTCTCGGACAAGAGAGCACATCCCCTTCCAAGGCCGACCATGAATGCTCAAAACGCCCACCCTTAAGTCATCACTCTTCGTCAAGAGTAACGACTTGGGGGGCTACTGTTCTAGACCGGCCAAAAGGATCTTTGGCCCATTTACTTAGGCCCAATACAATCTAAAGCCCAAACTCCACGTTTGGCCATATTACTTGCGACACACCCCCTCTCCGCGAGGGGGTGCACGGAGCGAGCGAGACCGGTTCAAACGAACCACAACGTCTCTCTGCACGTTCCCGCAATAAACTTTTTGGCGGTTACACTTCCCACGATTTCGTAACCGCCAGAGCCAGGTGTGCCATTACAACAGCTATGCAGCCCTCCACCTCTATAAATAGAGGACTCCATGCAGTCCCCAAGGTAGAATCGATCTCATCATCTAAACCCTCACTCTCTGATCTCTACTTACTTGAGCGTCCGAGCGCCTGCAGGTACACACCACCCCTCTGTCCAAGGAGGCGTTTGACGTACTCCACCACCACTCAAACCACCGCATTCAAAGCACCGGCAGTCACATTTTGATCAGGTACGATCAGTAACCAATATAATATCTAACATTAGGATCAAACTTGCAACATAAACTATCAACTAAGACTTAACTACCACCTGAGTTTGGTGTAAACATGATTTACAAAATTTGACTCACAAATATAATCAAAACTAAAAAGTTTTAAGACCTAATACGAAATTTAAAAAAAATTAAAATTGAGAGCTTAAAATATTTATATGGTTTAAGAGTTTAAAATATTTATTTTGGATACATAGAAAATTGTATAAAATTCAAAATAGAGGATAATTAGAATTAGAATTATACGTTGTTACTGCATTTTATTTTGAGCATAGAGGATTCGGTTCCTGATTTCGCGAAGAATAGCATGGTCTTAGTCTTACTAAAGCTAAAGGAATATTAAGCACTTTTTTGATAAATCGATTGTCAATTAAATTATAAACTAATCCTATAAAATAAGTATTTTCTTTCATTGGAGCCAGCAATACTACTTCTACTTAAAAAAATTGATAAGTTATTTTAGGTTGAGAATATATACATGCACACTTCTTGATAGCCTTTCATTTAGGAATGACCAAAAAAAAAAAAAAATTGTCCCCGCGAATATGTGCAGATAAAATCCGTCATAGAAATGGGGAGATATTTTAATGGATATCTATGGATAGGACCATCCTAATCCAGAAGACAATCTTCGATGGCAGATACATCACACATAATACATCATCCGACGTCACTTTCATTTCATTAATTGGAAGATGAAAGCTCAAAGTTAGCTTGTGTCACTTTGCTAAAAATACAGAGAACATGCCGTGGTCAAATATGTCATATCTAACACACGTCAGCCAATTAAGATCATTGTTTGTCCCTGATGACATGTTTGAACCATGACTCTTCCAACCTCCCCTATTTATTATGCAAATTCTTCTTTTTCTTCTCGTTGTTCAAACACTTTAAATTGGAACTAAATTGCAACAAATAAAAATATTGGTTTACATAAATAATAAAACGCAGTACAAAAAATACACATATAAATATTAGCACAAAAATAACAACAATATATAAGTGGAAGTATCTTACATTTCCCTCTCACATATGTATGGTCACATAATGTGCATACTGAGTGAGGACACACACATCTGATGGTCCATCAAGATATGAATCCAGCTCAAGTTCCTCATCGTCCTCAACATCTGGCTAGACATTATCGTGAGAATCTTCAGCCTCATCATGCTCTTGATATTGTTGATGATGTGGTCTCTCCTCAACCAGATGTTCAAGTTCATCCACCTGAGACGGTACTCTTGCCGCCCCTTCTTGCCTGACCATCCACTTGGGCTTGTTCTAACTGATACCGCCTTACAAATGTTGTCATTTTAGGTGTGTCGCCTATAACATAATTCACACATTGGGCCATATATGAAACAATAAAAAAAGCACATAAAAATCAACAAAAGTCCGTTTTTAGCACATCATGAACATGTTCAGATAGTATGATCTAAAACGATGAACAATCTGGTTCGAATTATATAATTTGAACAAGTTCAACACCTAGGAAAAAAATCAAACTATGGAACAAAATATCGAAGAAATATACCTTATATTTGATGGTTGAAAATGCTTGAAATGTGATTTAGAAAGAAAAAAAACTTGAATAATTACAAAATGTGTGGTGGTTTAGAGTTTGGAAGGTGTGAGTAGTTTAAGCCTTTAGGGAAAAAATCAGAAATTACTGGGGAGGGTTTCTGATTTTGCTTATATATAGTTAAGAAAAAAATTAATTAATTTTGTAATAAAGCATTGAAAACAAAAGTAAATATGCAATTATCTCATCATTCAGGTTATATGTATAGTAGTTCTATTAATTAAAGATTACGATGAACAGTCTAGAGTTAATTTCCCTTTGGAGCTCTTCAAGAGCTAGACTGTGCCTAATAACCGAACTTTCTTTCTTTAAATATTGAATTTTTTTTTGGTCAACTTTAAATATTGAATTGAATAAGAATAATTCTAAGATCCAATCTTCCCTATAAAAAAAAAAATCCAATCTTGTCCGCCAATTTTAAGAGTGCGAATTCATTTTCCAATAAGAACAACTAATCGTCTCAAACCATTACTGGTATAACTTTAAAGACTTGATCTAGTGGTAAAAAAATAAATCTTAAATCCAAAAGATCCTAGGTTCGAGCCCCGCTAGTATCTTTGGGAGGAGGTAAATGTAAATACTTTTGTAAGTGTTCGTTGAACCTGAAGGTCTTCCCTATCTTAAACTGGAGCACCATTACTTATATAATAATAATTGATAAATAAATTATGATTGTTTTGCAGACTTGCAATGTGGCATTTTGATTATTGTTCACTTTTTCATGTAAGTAGTAATTAATGTGAGAAAAGGAACCTTATTCCCTTTAAGCGTGGATGGATGAGAAACACATGAATGTTAGATTTTAACTTTGGGTTATGGGGGGTGGTCCTTTAAAGTGATAAACTGTAGTTGTAGCAACAGTTACTTTTTTATTATTTTATTTTTATAGAAATTGGTAGTTTTTTTTTTGGTTCAAAGGTGAAGTTTGAATTTTCTCTCAATCGAATTTTTTTCACACGCAATAGTCAGAATCGATTTCATATCGAACTCAAAATCACAAGCTTAAAAACACTAGAGGAGCATACTGTGGATCATAGGCCATCCCCACTTTTTTTATATTTTTGTATATTAGAGAAATACAAAATTACCACGGTCTTAAACAAAAAATTGAGGTGATTGAATTCTGATGAGTTTAAAATATTTTTCCATTGTTCTCAAGAACTTCCTCCGTCTCATAATTATCATCTCTTTATCATTTTTTCCTTTTCTCAAAATAATTGTCACTTTACGGTACCAATGCAACATTTATTATTTTCTTCCACTATTATACCCTTATTTATTGAATTTCATCTAACTTGACTACTCCAATCACTACAATTAATAAGGATATTTTAGTAAATGCTACTAATTTTTCCATTGAAATCAACACAATTAATCATTTCCTTAATAATCGTGCACAAACCTTAAACGGCTAATATTGTGAGACGGAGGGAGTATATAGAATCAATTAGCAATGTCCCCGTGAGCATAGCTCAGTTGGTATGGACATGCATTGTTATATGCAGGAGTTGGGGACACCACACTTATTCACCTTAAAAAATATGAATTCTAACCACTAGACTACTTGAAAAAGAAAATCAATTAACAATATAAGGTAGAGAACAAGAACAAAGGAAATAAGGTACATGCATTGTTTTATACCGATTCACTCCAACCTTGACAACTACCTCCAATCCTCCCCTTACAATGATAGTTTGTCTCAAACCTTTGAGGATTTAATTCACTATAATTCGAACCGATTTTAAGTACTAGGATATATATCTTTGTCTATCCGACGATACCTTTAGATTTCAATATATAAGAATCCGATAATATGTTCCTCTTACATAGAGGAATTTACCATTTCTAGCTTACAACAAGAACAATCTATCAAAGTGAAAGTATATAGCAATTTGTTTCACCTTGTTGATCTTGTTTTGTATTTTTTTTTCTTGACAACAAATTTGAATGAGTTTTTTCCTATTCTCTTATCGTTATTTTTTGTTTAGTGCTTTATGATATGCTTTTATGTTCTACTTTTTCACGAGGTCAAACATTAAGACACATATTTCTTTGGTCTTGGATCTGTTGCAGAGTGTTGTCTCTTTTACTCGTATTTGAATCTATATAAGTCATTTTTGTTAGATAATATAGTTGTTATTTATTAGTAAGGGTATTTTAGACTTTTATATTCTCTAGTATATATTTTTATTGTAAGACTATGCATACTAGTTTTGCTCAATATGTTTATGAAACCCTAGCCTCTATGAGTTTTCTCTTCTCTCTCTTCAAATGTTCATGGCATATTATTTGTGTTAACAATTTCTACTATGTTAGCCAGATTCAAAACATTTGTCCTCATGTGTGTACGGATTCTGGCGTTCTGAATCATAGTCTGTTACCTCGTACCTTATATCCTTGAATTTTGACCGTTGGAGGGAAAGTTTCATCAAGAATTAGGTACATTAATTTTTCAGAGGATGAACTTCAAGAGGACCGATAACTTGGTACAGAGCTTGTTGATTAGAGGCAAGACTTCAAGTGTATCTTCTAACCATATGCTTGTCTGAATAAATGCTTCAGAGCTAAAGCATGCCTTATCGTCTATTGTGCATAACTTGTATACTAGATGCTCTTCACATTTCTTTGAGTATGAGAAGAGAATATATCCTTTTAGTAATTTTCTACACATGAAACAAACATTAGAGAAGAAATTATTCTTCTATACTTAAGTATCATCTAAACTGAGATATAGGGTTATTGTTCTTCAAACCCTCTTGGTTCAACCCCCTTTTTAATGTAAACGTGTGTGTGAGAAAAATTAGTTATATTGTGGAAAATACTGAAATATTACGTATTAAACACAATAAAAGGATCTTCGGTGGAATTTTGTTTACCTTTCAACCAAATAAGTATAAAGAGAATTTCATCACCTAAATATTATTGCAACAAGTTATGATTATGAATAACTTTGAATGTGCGTGATAGTGTTCATAAAAGACCATTTTTAATGTAAGACTCTTTCTAGTGAATACAACAACCAACTAGTTTTTGGATAAGATCTGACATTTGCTTATCAAAACAATGTTAACACATATAGGACTTTTGAGAGCAAAGAACGTTCTTTTTTTTTTTTAATTTTAATTTATTCTATATTTAATATATAAAAAGAGAAACAAAATATAATTAAAGAGAAAAGGTTAAAGCAAATAATAAAATACGAAATTGTAAAATTTTCTATTAATAATAAAATAAGATCTGAGTGAATTTAGACCAGATTATAGTGCAAGTGAGTTACACCATGACCATATAACGTTATTAACGTATAATTTGAGTCATATGTATAAATCGATATCTTTCTCGGTTAAACCTATTATATATAGAGCTGCTGCAGTATAGTGAGTGAAAGAAAAGTCTTCAAGATCGACCAAGGTAAGAGATGAAAGTTTTAATCTATTTATTTTGAGTTAGATCTTGGCTTTCAAATGTCATTTTAAGCTTGCATCTTTAAGAAACTTTTCTTAACCACATAAATCAATCAAAGTTTTTTGTTTTGAGGGAATAAATGAATCAAAATTAAAGCGCATAAAATTGTTGTTTTTGTTTCTGTCTAAAAAGCTTAGCAACAAAATTGCGAATTTAAACTCATATTCCTGTCTTTTATCATTTGAATTGTATTTAAACGACATAACATGTTGACTTATGTGTCGGTATGTATTATCATAATGTTCTATTTTTTGCTTTATTGTTTTTAATTCCTCTCATTGATATATTTTATTTCGACTCTTTTTGGTTTTATTTCACAACTCCCCATTTATGTTTTTAAAATTTTGTTTTTGTATGTCTAACTTGATGATTTTTCTTCACTCATCATCCACATTTGTAAGGCTATTTTAAAATTAGTGGTATACCATAATATTATTTTTTTTATAAACTACGAATTTAGTTAAGAAAAAAGAAAATGAAAAAATTGGGAGTACATAAACTTATATGTTTATTTTATAATTAAGTGATATTTACAAATCACAAATTATTTAGTACTTTATATACATGATTTAACAGATGGTATGGTTAATTCCATACCATACTTTCTTTTTGACCAAAATTTTATACCGTACTTTTTTGAAGAATTTTTTTAATCAATAATCTGAATTTATTAAATGACATAAGTATTAAGTCAACTAAAAGGGTATTATAAACTTATAAGTAGTTTATTCAAATGCTTGACAAACTTTAATTAAGGTCAAATCATTTGAAAGAGTCTAAATTTAAATTTGGATGGAACCATATTTTTCTTAGAATGAGTCAAATAGTATAAATTAATACTCCATAGAGCCTTATTTATAGGAAATAATTGACTATTTTTATTCATTGAATAATTTATGGATTCGGTCTAGAATATAGACCAGATGCATCAATTGTTCAATAAATCTAAAAGTCAATTGTTTATTATAAATAAGACCGGAGAAAGTACCATTAAATATCGAACAAAGAAAGTAATAAAGTACTACAATGATATGATCTAATAGTGAAAAGTCATGTTTTAAATATGAAACTTCGAGTTCAAGCTCCAGCAAAGACTTTGAAAACCGGTAAAAAAAAACGGTTTTTAAAAGGTAAACTCGCAAACTCGGATGAGTTTACCCGATTTTACCGATTTTAAGTCATGTTAACTCGGTCAAACTTGATCAACTTTCCAATTTTATCAAAAAAAAATGAGTTTACACGATTTTGGCATCTAAAAACGTAAACTCGGACGAGTTTACGTTTTAACATTCGATTTGCAAAACCTTGCAATAGCATGTGAATAATTTTTCATAACTTTTTCCTTGAAAACATTTTCATAATTTTTTTATCAAGTTTTCTGTAGCTTCTTGTCAATAACCCTAATATATCAAATATTCATGTAATGTTCTAACATTTGAATTGTAATTACCACATTTAAAATATAAAAGCTTCCCATTGTTCACCAACATCATTGTTTTTGCCTCTACTCCTTCTGGTCATTATTATAAGCAAATTTTGACTTTTTAGATTCATTCAATAAATGATATATGTAGTCTACAATATAAACCACATATATCATTTATTGAACGAATCTAAAAGGTAGAAATTTGCTTATAATAATGAGAGGAGGGAGTACTTCATGACTCTTATAGTTAAACACACTCCCCATTGTTCACTAAATTCAAGAAATCAATTATTTTTTCTTCACGTTAATTTTAAGTATAATTTACTCTCTCAGGCCTAACCTGGGTTAATTAGTCCTTTGTCATAACAAAGATGGTTGAAAAGAACGGAAGCAAGAATCATCACCAAACATTTGATGTCTCCATTGACCAACAAAGGGATTCCAAGTACTTCGACGATGATGGTCGCATCAAAAGAACCGGTAATTAAGTATTGTCTTTTATTTTGCTTGCTCCCTGAGTTAGACTCAACCCAAATTCTAATATGTTTTATGAAAAACACAGGAACTGCTTGGACTGCAAGTGCACATGTAATAACAGCTGTGGTAGGGTCTGGAGTTCTGTCTCTATCTTGGGCTATTGCTCAACTTGGATGGATTGCTGGTCCTATTGTCATGATTCTCTTTGCTTGGGTTACTTACTACACTTCCATTCTTCTGTGTGAATGTTATCGTAATGGTGATCCTATCAATGGCAAGAGAAACTACACTTACATGGATGCTGTTCATTCCAATCTAGGTAAATTCAAATTCACACACCTGGCTAATATATATAAGAAGAAAAGCAAATTTTAAATTTTTCAGAATGAAATATGACATTCTTGTTCACGCACACGCATGACAGATGTTAGACACAATGTCCAAGATAACGTGAATAATGTACAAGTAAAGAAATCAACATATAACAATAAATAATTGTAAAGCAGTCAAGGAGGACACATAGAATTGGTCGTCCAGTTCGGTGCAACGTCACCTACTCTGGAGGGCTTTCACTCAAGAAATGAAATTCACTCTCAGTAGTATTAGTTCGTCTAGTCTTGTATAAACAAACCTTGTTCAAAGCCTTCTCACCTAATACTACCCGTGTCGTTCTATTTAGGTCTCCCCCTAAATATGTGAATCACTCTCACTTTCTCTCAACCACTCACCATAGTGATCGATGCAATCACAGTATGAAAAGATGAATTACAACTCAACTAAAACAAACCAACTCTAAGCCTTTGGAAGATCAAAGGCGGCGCTAGAGTGGTATACAAATAAAACAAAGACTCAAAAACGAAACCCTACAAACTCTGATCTTCGATATTGATTTCATACCTTGTTATTAGGGTTGAGCCTCCTTCAATAGTCATTAGTTGTCCACAAAATATATTTGAACCAAATCTTTCTGAAAATAACTTGAAGCCCACGATATACATTAACCGACAACAAACAATCTTCTAGAAGCACACAATAACTTGTAGCACACGAACAAACTAAGATTCTAGAAACACAGAAAATGTCACAACATCTTGAGTCCAGATGATGCACTCATGATAGAGCATCTTGTCTCACATCTTTCCTAAACATATTGTTTTTAACTAAATACAGCCAATTAACAATCAAAAGAACAACAAAATATTTACTTTTGTTCTTGTGTTTATGTTTGTTCAGGTGGTTTTCAAGTCACGTTATGTGGGATAGTTCAGTATCTCAATCTTGTGGGGGCTGCCATTGGATACACTATAGCTTCTGCAATAAGCATGATGTAAGTTTAATTGAGATCTTATTTATATGTTAAAGTTAATTTTTTTCAAGAAAATATCTAAGGAATATGGTGGTATAATTGACTTTGGGTAATTCTGTATGAAACAGGGCAATTGAAAGGTCAAATTGTTTCCACAGAAGTGGGGGGAAAGATCCATGTCACATGAATAGCAATATTTACATGATTTCATTTGGTGTAGTGCAAATTATATTCTCTCAAATTCCAGATTTTGATCAATTATGGTGGCTCTCCAGTTTAGCTGCTGTTATGTCCTTTACATACTCCACAATTGGTCTTGGCCTTGGTATTGGGAAAGTAATAGGAAATAAAAAGATTGATGGAACCATGGCTGGGGTAACTGATGTGACAAAAGCACAGAAAGTTTGGGGGAGTTTGCAAGCTCTTGGTGACATAGCTTTTGCATACGCATACTCCATGATCCTTATAGAAATTCAGGTATTAATTCATTTTGTTGTATTTCTTTTTTATAGGACTTGTTTTGTTCCATAACTTCATAAAAATATTTCAACAAACATAAAATCCAAGTCCCGTATTGAAAATAGATAAGGTTTGAAAAGAAAATATAATGAATGACATTTATCACCTTATAAATTAGTTTTATATAGCGTTGAGTTAAGCTCAATCAAAGTTTAAAAATTACATTATATTATGAATTAGGACACGGTAAAAGCACCACCTCCGTCTGAGGCAAAAACAATGAAGAAGGCTACAATCATCAGCATTGCAGCGACAACATTTTTCTACATGCTTTGCGGCTGTTTTGGATATGCCGCTTTTGGAAATTCAAGTCCTGGAAACCTTTTAACCGGTTTTGGTTTCTATAACCCATTTTGGCTCCTTGACATAGCCAATGCTGCCATAGTTATCCACCTTATTGGTTCATACCAAGTTTACTGCCAACCCCTTTATGCATTCGTTGAAAGTCACACGGCGAAAAGATTCCCTCACAGTGATTTTGTGAATAAGAACATAAAAATTCCAATCCCTGGCATACAAATGTACAACCTCAACCTATTTAGATTGGTTTGGAGGACAATTTTTGTAATATTATCAACTTTGGTAGCAATGCTCCTTCCATTCTTCAATGATATTGTTGGACTTCTTGGTGCAATCGGATTTTGGCCACTCACCGTTTATTTTCCGGTGGAGATGTATATAGTTCAAAAGAGAATACCAAAGTGGAGCTCAAAATGGATCTGTCTTCAATTGCTTAGTGTTGCTTGTCTTATAATCTCTATAGCTGCTGCTGTTGGTTCTATTGCTGGGATTATTCTTGATCTTAAAGTTTTTAAGCCATTCAAAACCGTCTATTGATTCAATATTGTGACTACATTAATTTGTGTATGATCAGTTGTAGTTTAAGACTTCTTGAGATACATACTTTATATTGCAGCTTGTGTGAAGGGATTAATATTGGAAGGGGAAAATATTGTACACAACTGTGTGAGACTATTTTATTACAAGGAAAAATATTTATGTCGAATGGTTCACTACTTGAATAATTATACTTGTTAAAGTTTATTTTAAGTTGAACCTTGAACATGAACATAGACTGAAGTGTTTTCTTTTTGTTTTTCCTTCCTTCGATCCAATGCAATATGAAAGAAATAAAACAGCTTATGGACAAATCTTCTTGAGTTGGCTATTGTAATTAAAATTTTGAAAACTAATCTTCACTGAAAAATTATTTCATGAATAATATAAGGTGGTCAATGTATCATTACTCTAAGAAAAAAGTAGAAGAATTTCATATTCAATTTCAATTTATTGGGTTTGCGTGCAGAGAGAGAATGAAAGTAAAATTAAATACTTTGGATAATAATTACTTTAGTCCTTAGATGTGTAGTAGTCATAATGGTCTTTCAATGTATAAAAATTTCAAAATAGTCCTTGATGTTAATATAACACATTTGTCTCGTATATACTACATTGAGGGGCCTAAATACGAGTCATTCAGAGAACAAAGTAACAAAGTAACTATTATCCCTATTCTCCCCCAAATTAATATTATATTCATTATACTCAATATTAGCAATTGTAATTATGTTATTTGTTTTACTTTTAATCTATTTTCAATTTTCTTAAAATGCGTAAAATAGTATAAAATAATACCATTAATATCCAACAATGAAAGTAATAAAGAACTGCGGTGATATGATCTAGTAGTAAAAAAATTATATTTTAAATTTAAAACTTCAAGTTCAAACTTCGATAAAAGCTTTGAAGGGAGATAAATATAAGTAAACGTTCTTTAAAGTTGAAATATTTTTCTACTTTAAAATATGGTATCAGCCCTCGCCATAAATTTCTTTTCACAAAGAAAAAGACTAATAAAGAGAAAAGGACTAATGAAGAGAATATAAAACACAGTTCAAATTTTCATATTTTCATTATCAACGATGACATGTGATTAATTTTTCATAACTTTTTCCTTTAAAACTTTTATTATTTTTTTTATCAAGTTTTCTATAGCTTCTTGTCAATAAATAAATAACCTTTTTCATTATTTAATGTTAAAAATTACTTGTTTTTTGTTTCTTCTTCTAAAAAGTTTAGCCATAAAACTCACACATTAGAATAGTAGAGTTGTTATTTGAACCTGCACCTCATTATATCAAATGTTTATAGAATCTTTTATCATTTGAATTGTAATTACGACATTTAAAATATATTAGTTTTTTGTTTTACGATTAAATATAGTACTTGCAGGATTTAAAATGTAGTGGTTATTATTAACAATTAAATTTTAATCTTTAATGATTTTTTGAATAGAATAAGGAATTTATCTTAGCTTGTCACAAATCTTATTTCTTACACCATTCTCATTCTGTTCTCTAACCATCACTAAATTACATGGCTGTAGAAGATGCTACAACAGAGAGGATCCACATACCAAATTGAGTGTATGGAATCTCATTCTCCCTTATATATACCCCACGTTCAACACCATTTTCCTTCATTGCATAAACTAGTTACACGTTTATTCAACTCATCTAATAGTATTATAAGCAAGAGTGTCCAAAAGGGTAACAGACACACACATACAGCACCCTCTTTGTGTCTCTTCCTTTCCTCTTTGACTTCCAACATCACTGTTTTTGCTGTACTTCCTAACTCTTATAGTTAAATTAGTTTTTGTTGACTTTTTTCGAGTTTTTGCATGAATTAAACGTTCTTGCAAATTTCTGCCTTATAATAAATCATTAATAATTAACCACCCTTAACTACATCGCTGAGCTGTACCCTTCTTTACCATTTTTCCAAATATTTAAATTAGAACCTTCCTTCTAAATACATATTTCCCATTGTTCACTTAAAGTCAAGAATCAAGATTATTTTTTCATCACAATAATTAGCTGCAAGTTTTTATAAACCTATCTTGGGTTCATTAGTCTTTTATCATAACAAAGATGGTTGACAAGAATGGTAGCACGAATCATCTCCAAACATTTGATGTCTCCATTGATCAACAAAAAGATTCTAAGTACTTTGACGATGATGGTCGCGTCAAAAGAACCGGTAATTAAGTGTTGTCTTTTATTTTGCTTGCGCCCGAGTTAGACTCGACCCAAATTCTAATATGTTTCTTGAAAAATACAGGAACTGCTTGGACTGCAAGTGCACATGTAATAACAGCTGTGATAGGGTCTGGAGTGCTATCTCTAGCTTGGGCTATTGCTCAACTTGGATGGATTGCTGGTCCTATTGTCATGATTCTCTTTGCTTGGGTTACTTACTACACTTCCATTCTTCTGTGTGAATGTTATCGTAATGGTGATCCTATCAATGGCAAGAGAAACTACACTTACATGGATGTTGTTCATTCCAATCTTGGTAAATTCAAATTCACACACCTAGCTAACTATTATATATATATATATATATATTAAAAAAAAAAAAATCAGTTTGAAATATTTACTTTTGTTCTTGTGTTTATGTTTGCTCAGGTGGTTTTCAAGTCACGTTATGTGGGATAGTTCAGTATCTCAATCTTGTTGGAGTTGCTATTGGATACACTATAGCTTCTGCAATAAGCATGATGTAAGTTTAATTGAGATCTTATTTTTATATTAAAGTTAATTTTATTCAAGAAAATATCTAAGGAATGTGGTATAACGACTTTGGTTAATTCTGTATGAAACAGGGCAATTGAAAGGTCAAATTGTTTCCATAGAAGTGGGGGGAAAGATCCATGTCACATGAATAGCAATATTTACATGATTTCATTTGGTGCAGTGCAAATTATATTCTCTCAAATTCCAGATTTTGATCAATTATGGTGGCTCTCCAGTTTAGCTGCTGTTATGTCCTTTACATACTCCACAATTGGTCTTGGCCTTGGTATTGGAAAAGTTATAGGTATATATTATTCTACTTATATATAATTTATTTGCTTTTACTGTCTATAATAAAAGAAAAATGTTTGATTCAAATTTGTCATGTAATAGAAAATAAAAAGATTGATGGAACCATGACTGGGGTAACTGATGTGACAAAAGCTCAGAAAGTTTGGGGAAGTTTGCAAGCTCTTGGTGACATAGCCTTTGCATACTCATACTCTATGATCCTTATAGAAATTCAGGTATTAATTCATTGGGTCTCATTAACAAGTGCCCTTTGAAGCACTTATTAAGCATTTTAAAATAAAAAATTATTCTTTAAGAAAGTTAAATATTTCTATTTCCAATGTCTTGATGACACATATTTTATTTTTATAAAAGTTTACCATTTTAAGCTCTTAAAAATGCCCTCGGAAATTCGTTAACATTTTTCTAATTCATTTTCTTGTATTTCTTTTTTATAAGACTTGTTTTGTTCCAAAATTTTATAGAGGTATTTCCAACAATCATAAAATCCAAGTCCCGTATTCAAATAGATAAGATTCATAGGGCCGAGTTAAGCTTGATCAAAGTTTAAAAATTATATTATGTTATGAACCAGGACACGGTTAAAGCACCACCTCCGACTGAGGCAAAAACAATGAAGAAGGCTACAATCATCAGCGTTGCTGCGACAACATTTTTCTACATGCTTTGCGGCTGTTTTGGATATGCTGCTTTTGGAAATTCAAGCCCGGGAAACCTTTTAACCGGTTTTGGTTTCTATAACCCATTTTGGCTCCTTGACATAGCCAATGCTGCCATAGTTATCCACCTCATTGGTGCATACCAAGTTTACTGCCAACCCCTTTATGCATTCGTCGAAAATTACATGGCGAAAAGATTCCCTCGCAGTGATTTTGTGAAGAAGAACATAAAAATTCCAATCCCTGGCCTACAAATGTACAAGCTCAACCTATTTAGATTGGTATGGAGGACAATTTTTGTAATATTAACAACTTTGATATCAATGCTCCTTCCATTTTTCAATGACATAGTTGGACTTCTTGGTGCACTCGGATTTTGGCCACTTACCGTTTATTTTCCAGTGGAGATGTATATAATTCAAAAGAGAATACCGAAGTGGAGCTCGAAATGGATCTGTCTTCAATTGCTTAGTGTTGCTTGTCTTATAATCTCTATAGCTGCTACTGTTGGTTCTGTTGCTGGGATTATTCTTGATCTTAAAGTTTTTAAGCCATTCAAAACTGTGTATTGATTCAATATTGTGACTACATTAATCTGTGTATGATCAATATATAATTTGAGACTTTATAAGATACATACTTTATATTGCAGCTTGTGTGAAGGGATTAATATTGTACACAACTGTGTGAGACTATTTTATTACAAGGAAAAATATTTATGCTGTATGGTTCACTACTTGTATAATTATACTTGTTATAGTTTATGGTGAGGTGAACATGAACATGGACTGAAATGTTTTCTTTTTGTTTTTCCTTCCTTCGATCCAGTGCAATATGAAAGAACATGAAAAGTCTATTGTAATTAGAATTTGGAAAATTAATCTTCACTGAAAAAATATTACTAGATAACACAAGGTAAAGACAAGCTTGTTATTATTTTGCAAATGAAGAACATGAAAAGAAACAAGCAATATAGAAATGGTCAAAATTATCTGTCCCTTTTATTATTTCCTTCCCTTTGGTAAAATTAAAACAGAGCAGTGAAACAAAAACAAAAACAAAGCAAGTAGAATTGAAAAAAAAATTATGTTGGTTAGTACAATTGTCTAATGTACACAAACAAATTAACACCGCGTCATACAAAAGTTTATTTTTCATTATTTAATCATTAAATTTCATCATATTTCGTTTAATTTAATAACGAGATTTGTGAATCCAATAATAGAAACAACCTTTTATACAAATATTACAAGGAAAAGTTAACTAGTGTCTCTAAGGCATTGGTTAAGTAACTAAAACAAGTAAGATTTCAATAAAAAAAATAGTATAATCATTACTTTGTCAAATGTAACATCTTATATTTCTAAGATAAAACTTCTACTTTTAGATTTCTTAATCACATGTTAACTTGTGTCCTAAGGGCACATGTTAAGGAACCTAAAAAAAAAGTAATTTTGCATTAGAAAATATAATATTTTAACTTTTAAATAATTAGCTACACGACTTTTGATACGTATATTTCTATAATGAGTTCCTTAACATGTACGCACAAGTTAACATTTGTCTATAATGTATAATATCGAGCGAGAGTTAGCTCTAGGGGAAACAGTAAGTCTTCTACAATGTGGCAAATCAAAATCAAGAATCAAATTCTGATTGAGAAATTCCACACATTTAACGTCTGACGATACTTTGAATAAGAGTAACTCAAAAGAATCAACATAAGTAAAAAACAAACTCAGAATCTAGTTATACTTTCAAAGTCAGTAGAGTTAAAAACTTGTTTGAGTGGTCCTAGTTGTTGCTTGGCATCAGTTGTAGTTCTGTTTCAGCTTTAATTGAAAATAAATAAATCAAATGCATGGCGTCAAAAACAATGTTGTTGGGTTGACGGTTCCTTAGTGTCGTGTCAATGAAAGCTATGGAGGAAGGGGTGGTGTTCGGCTTGGTAGTTGTGAAATGAAATAATCTCAACAAACCAACCTGCTACAGAGCCAAATTCAATACCAAATTTAACACACTGAACCAAAATTTAAAACAAAATGACAAAGTGTGAGTTGGAGAAACCCCTGGTAATTATGGCAAATCTATAACACATTTAAAGATCTCATAATACAAATTTCATCTTAAAAGTCTCATTCAATTCTTTTAAGGTAAAAAATTGTTTCTTTTAATACAAAATTACTACTCCGTAGTTAAAAGGTCAATGTAGGAATACATATGTGTCTTAGAAAAGAGTATGGTTTGATACTTGCAAAACAAACTATTGCCACTATACTATCTATCTATATTTATTTATCTATATATTATTATCATCTTTGAATTAGAAACTTGAACTATTCTTATGCTTTCATTGTGATGATGTGACACTCTACAAAGAGTTATATGTCTCTTAAAACCTTACGATACAACTCTCTTCTATTCCAATTAAATGTCTAACATCTTTCTTGAATTTTTTTTGCAACTTTCCACTTTATCAATTTAATACATCCTTTAAAAAGGTCTCACACTCTCTCTTATCTAAACATATAAAACATTAATCCCACTTTTCATTTTCTATGTCTGATTATATTTTTTATTCATACATTGAGAAAGTTGTGTAATTATAGATTAATTGTATAATAATAATCTATTAATGTAAGTTAGTCGTCAGTTTAACTAAGAATTGTTATAGGTATATTCCTATTTCATTGTTGTTATGATGCTATATATTGTCTATCAGTTAATAGATGGAATATTTTTTTGGTTACAGATGGAATATTTCATTAAGCATAGCTAATCATTTTTTAATTTTTTATTATTTTTTTAAGGATAATTTTGTATTCATCTTTGCTACAATTAATTTTAGTTAAATAATATAATTTAAAATAAGCAACCCACAGGTAGTAAAATAATATATATGAGTTAATAAATTAAATAATTACAGTTTTTCTTAATTTGTATGTCATATTATTTTTTAAAAATAATTGTTCACTTCAACCTTTAAACTACAATTTGATTCATATTCTATAACTTATATCCTTAAATATGAACATTCATTCATTGTATTATTAGTTACTTATAATTTTTATTAATAATAATTGTCATTGTATTTTTCCTATTCATATTCATGATCATTGTGTGCATGTATAAATGTGTTGAGAATTTTGGATCTTTTTGTCTCACCCTCCAACCCAACAAAATGAGTATGAAATTAGAAATAATGGAATAGGAGGAAAGGGTTGAATTGTGAAGTTTTGGATCATCGTTATCTTTTCGAAACAATTGTCGGATGATATACTCTTCAATTTTTTATGATAGTTTTTGTTTCTTTTTCCTACTTTCTACATATTTTTATGATAGTTTTTGTTTCTTTTTCCAACTTTCTACTTATGTCTCGACTATTTATTGATTTTTGTGACAAGCCATAGAGACTCAAGTTTCTCCATTATATAGATTTGCCAAATATTTCACCTTTCATTTTTTTTATTGATATAATGTTCATTCATCTGCTTTTTTTTTATCTTTCTTTCATAATTTTTTTTATCTTTTAATATGTATATGCCTAATTTTTTTGTTCATAGGTCATACCTTCTTTCAAGAAAGAAAGATATAAGCACTACTTTGAAGTTTCATTATCAATTGAGAGGAAATTAATGTTGGAAGTCTTCCTCAAAAGAGAACAATCCGATGAATTTAGAAATATAAATATGTGTCTCATTCTTGATGCTATTGTTATCTATAAGATGTTTATGATCTCATGAGGATAATAGAAACAAAATAAAAATTGTACATAAAGACTTTAAAGTTCACATATAAGAGGAATATTGATGTAACCTAATTTAGAAGTTTTTTAAAATAGATTATCTTATGTACAATGTGCCTAAATGTGGATGTTTGAGTAAAGTTTATATATGAATTTTAAACTATTTACAAACTATTTGATCTAATAAAAAAAATACTACTTACAAATGAGAGTTGATTGGAAACACACTTTGAATATTTAGTTTATTTTGGTTATTGTTAAAGTTATCACACTCTTGCAATTTAAATTGTCAATCAAACATAGTATCTTCTATATTATGTTACTTAATTTATCTTAACAATTGCATTATTTGAATAAAATTATCATTGTGAAAATTGTTTTTTTTCATCATAATAATGGCATTATTATTTTAATGAATAAATAATTGTGAAAATTGTTTCTTTATATAGTTGATGATTGTATAGATGAAATTAATTTTATTTTTCAATTCTTTTAAATTATACTCCACAATTTATTTTTATTGAGTAAGTTTTAACTTTACTGCTATTTGTTTTTATACAAGATTGAATTTTAGCTCATTAGTTTAGAACTATTTTATTTTATTTTTAACTTTTTTTCAAAATCAAAATGTAAGTTAGTTATTATTAAAACTCCAAACAAAAATCAGAAAAATGGAGTGATATATGGTATTATAGGACCAAGAAAAATATGCTAGTTTTCGCTAATATGTTTCATTTAATTAATATAGAGCAATATTAAATATATTTAAATCATCGTATTACATGAACCCAATCACATTTAATCGATAAACTTCATTAGATTATATTTATTAAAATTATTATTTTTTACTAACAAAAAAATCCCAAAAATATATTATATCAAACCTGTGCAACGCACTTATAAGAAATTTTAATCAAACCCGTGCAACACATGGGTTACATACCTGGTTAGATATGATTGGTAATATTTAGGGAAATTGTATATAGATCATACACTCTTATACAATATATCTCCTTAAAGAATTTGAGGGGTGCCACAATAGATTTCTACTCTAAATTAGGTTTGTCCTCGAGTGTTAATTACAATATTTGTTGACGTCGGTTTTTTTTTTCCTTTTCAAAATGGAAGTCGGTCCAACCAAACACATGTTGATTAGTTACATCTTAAGAGAACTCTATCATATTTAACTTTTCTAAATATTTTAAACAACGATGATATGCATATCTTTAAATTTTGTACATTTCATTCAACATTCCAATTGATCTCTATTTATCTTTTTATATCATATCATTAACATATTACATCTATCAAGCCACCTCTCTCCCTCTCTCTCTCTCCCTCCCTCCCTCCCTCCCTCTCTCTCTCATTTTCATATCTCAAAATTGGAGTCAAGCAACAATGTGAGCATATGGTCCATAGAGAATGTTTTCAAAATGGTTGTATATAAATATCAACTTTTTATATTTATTGTTAGACTCTAAACGGACGCCTCACATTCCAAATTAGTATAACTTGAGTGAAGTGGTATCAAGTGGACCAATTGATTAAAGATAAACTTAAAAGTAATCTTAAAATTTAAATTTGGTATAGCATATCATTCAATAATCATGTACACATTTATAAAAGAAAGTTGATCTAATTGTATAAACAAATTCAAACTTAAGAGTTTAGAGTTTAATCGATATGTTCTATCATTCAATTGATTTTATACCAACATCTAATAGGAATCAACTATTTCTCTATGTTTGTATTATTATAGTGGGAGTGTAGTGAGGTACTAAGGTTATTTGATGGAATACACAATTTACTATTGGTTGACAATCTAAAATTATTTTATACTCTAGACGTGTATCCTATTTTCTCTTAAATTTAAATGACTCGTGGCACAGTTTAGCCAAAATAAAATAATCTTAATTAATATTAGTTGGTAGTTATTTTCTCATTTTAAACATTCGTTACACACGAAATCTCATGAATATGACCTATATAATCTTTGAAGAAATGTCCCTACGTGCAAACCATTATTGGACACAACTAAAATTTTCGTCGGCTAAGGAGTAGCAAGTTGAAGGTTGCATAAGAGCATGTGGATATTATAAAATTATTGCTTTTGTTGTTGTTAATTTTAGGGGATCGAGTAGGTACCTGTAAATATTTATGATCTTGATGGAATTCAATGTTTATTCATTTCAAGAATGGTCCTCATCATTGGAACAACCGCGGGTGCACGTAATCAGCCATAACCACGCATATGTGCCCCGCTCAATTATGTTAAAGGTTCTGAAATCAAAGTTGATTAAATGCTATAACTCTATGACAAATCGTCATCCTTTCAGATCCCTTACTTTACTAGCTTGGACATTGGATGCAATGGAACCTGTGAACATGTGGTACTTGTTCCTATTAACGATCTGTGGACATTGGACATTGGATGCAATGGAGTATGTTTTTATAAGTTTATACTATCTGCTACGGTTTCAATTTTGAGAGGCTTTTCTAAAGGAATGATGGAAGCAAATCCACTTATTATTGCAGCTTTTAGTACTCACTCTTGATAATGAATCGCTTAAAGAAATTGTTTCAAAATATATGTCGTTTTTAATTTCTAATATAAAATACTAAAAAAAAATTCTTTTCCTTTTTCTTTACTGATATACTTTTATTTTCCTAATGATATTATGTACATTGGAGTTGAAATGAAAAAGATCTAAAATGACTTCTTTTTTTGTACATTTTTTGTAGAAGTAAAGGTACAAATTGATGTATGGTGAGGTAAACATCTCCCATAACGGATGTCTTGATCTAGACATAGTGATAATATCTTTTTGAGAAGTTAGCTTGACAAAAATCAGGAAAACACAAGCTTAAAATATGACCGGCGCATCTTTCTTTTCTTTTCTTTTTTGCTAACTAAAAGTTTAAGCGAGTTGAGCTCCAAAGATTCGTGGTAGACCTCAAAGTTCAACGAGCGTTTACAGAGGTACTTAAATCATCTATCAAAGAGGTTCTCACATAGGTAGCAAAAATTAAACTCACAACCTTACGAGTGAATCAACTCCTTAGCAACTGAACCAACTTTCATTGGTTCATGACGGACACCACTTGTATACCATTGAGATACCAATGTTATATAATATTGGTCTATGAAGGTGTGCCACGTAGGAAGATCTAAAGAGGAAAGAGAAAATATATGCATGTGAAGTGCTACATGGCACATTTTCATTGGTCAATGTTATATAACATTAGTATTTCAATGATATACAAGTGGTGTCTGATTCATGACATATCTTTTGAAAACTTTGTCATATTTATAAAAAGAAAAAGAAAAATGAATGGTGAATTGAACAAGTTTTACTTTTGATTTGAAAAATGATCACGTGTTTATCAAGTAAACAGAGATTGTTAACTTAAACCAACCTAAAAACATTAAGATCTAAGTTAACAAATGTGCACATTTTTATTTGGATAAAAAATACCACTTGTTACTATTCAAACAAATTTTAAATAGAAGCTTATTTTTGTAAATTTAGGAAACAATTTTAGAATGCTCTATTGAGAAATAAAAATTGAATGCAATTTACTAAATTGGTTTGAATTGGGACAAATGGATTTTCTTTTTCAAATGAAAATGTGCACACTTTCTAACTTAGAACTTAATGTTTTTAGGTTGGTGTAAAAACATTAAGGTCTATATTAACAAACATGCCTATTTTCATTTGGACAAAAATACTCACTTGTTACTATTGAAACAAATTTTAAACCGAATGCAATGCTATTTTTGTTAATTTAGGAGACAATTATTGAAATGTTTTATTATAAAATTAAAATTGAGTGCAATTTACAAATGTTTTATGGTCTCCTTTTTGCAAATAGATTATTAAAAAAAGTAGGAAAATGTTAACAGATACCCAGGGGCACTTGTTAAAGCAATATAAAAGAAAAAACAAATTTCTCTACAATTTTACCACACATATTTTACAAAATAAAATAACATAATTAATGAAAGCAACTTATAAACAACTATAAACTCTCTTGATATATCCCTCAAAACAAAAACAAAAAAACTCTCTTGATATAGATGTTTAAGAAAGCTAATCTAGATACAACTCAATGAAATATCAACTGCTTTCAGATGCACTTGAATATATATATATATATATATATATATATATATATATATATATATATGTCTGATATAAATTTCGAAATGAACATTTCTAAAAGGAAATTTTGGGTTCGTCTAAGAAATTAGTCCAAGACACAAATTATATTTACAAAATAAAAATATTAATCTCACAAATTAAATATCAACAACCAAACAAATTACGTATGCAAACTTTGCATATATCTGATCTAATGATGTAAATATACCCCGTCAAAAAAAAAATCTAAATATACAAGTCTTTGTCTTCACAATTTGAAGAGCCGGGTGAATTTTAGGCACGGGCTATAAACTGTTAAGGAGCATTTTAGAATTATATATTAATTAATCTCAATCAACGATACTTATGATATATGATAACTTACACTAGAGCATTCAATATCAGTAGGACAAAGAATCTGCAGCCAAATGACACCATGTAACATATATGTAGAGTGATAACCTTCGACTGCACAAAAACGATATATCAAACATCAGCTAGGCAAGTAAAAAGCCCCAAACCGTAACCATGCCAGCCGTTGATCCATTGACTCGTGAAAACCTCAAGAGATGGATCTACCGGAGCTCTTCCGCATTGAACTTGGTCCAAGCTTCCTGTTTCAAGATCAGAAGAATAAACATGTGTAAAAGAACCACCAAGTTATTATATTTCAATACCAGAGGATTATATGTTAAGGTTAACAGTATTGATTAGTGTAATCTAGCAAGCAGTACAATAGAATTATGTATATTACAATACATAGGTGTGGCAGAATTGTGACATTTAATAGAACGGATAAAAAAAGGGTATGGATTTATAGTTATAAGCAAAGCAACTCTACAAAATTATTTGACATGGTACCTTAAGGATGTCAAAAACCTTCTCTGCGGTATATTTCTGTTCAAGATTAGCACCTTTTTGTTGGACTTTATCTGGGTGAATACATAATGTGGCTTTCCTATACACTTTTTTCACTGAAGCTGAAGTGATCATATCCGTCAGAGACACTGGTTGCCACCCATAATCCGGCGAAAGAACCTGCATATATATTCAAAGATAAGAAGCATTGTATAAAACAAATGTTTCAGAATAAATTATTATTTATCAGAGGAAATAAAGGACCAGTAAAAAGGTACACCATCTTCCTCTTAAATGAGATATTAGTAATAGTAATGACTGAGTTTTATCAAGGAAAAAGCATCCAGTTAACCATAAATAAATTGCAAAGACGCACAATCAATGCTACGTTTGTTTTCAAGTAGTTATTTATAAATCTAGCCCCCCCTTAACAAAAGAAATGTATGGTTGGAATTGACGGGCATGGATAAAACTTTATGTAGCTTTCAGTCAACAAATCAATCAACATTATATTCTACCAAGTTCTTTCACACAATTGCATACAAATTAAACACAAATACGAGTAACAACTAACGCAACACATTATTGAAAATAAAGTTTCTTCTAAATAATTCCATTTAGATATGGTATATTATTTCTTCATTTTTCCATTTCTTTAATGTTTTATACTGAATTTAATTTAATCCTTGTGCCCAAGCATTAAAAGTGAGAGCTATTCCGAACCTAGGTTTCAAATGCCTATCTGACACATAGATAGCCAAACAACATGATGTTTCCATTTCCTTTTCAATGAAACCTTATAACAATATGATAGTAAGAATCCTAATCAAACGACAGAGTTAAATCGGTCAATTCAAGAGCCTAAATTGAAATTAAGCATTAAAAATTAACAACAATAATGGCAAGAAACCTTACATTTTGCAATGATGACAGCAATGCCCGCATATTTCCCTCTTTCCCTGCAGCCCACCTCTTTATCTGAACATCCACAGTGTCAGCTATTCGCTGCCAAATTAAAATCAAACGCCGCACTAAGATAATTTGACAAATACAAAGAAGAAAAAAAAGAACTGGGGAGAACTATAGCAGGATTATCCTTAGAAATAAATCACAATCCAAACAAAAACTTACTCGTCTCTCTTCTTGCTCCAGCTTAGATTGAAGGTCCCGCTGGTTCATATCAGCCACCGCTTTCAACTGAAATCGTGGCAGTCAAAAGAACATAATTGTCCCATGAGAAATAATGTAAATATAAATCTGTAATGCCAGTGTCCAGAATAAACTATTAAAATATAATATGTGCTTTTGAGTTCAAGATTAAAGATGAATTTGCAAAAATATCCTAAGCCAAGTCTTTGTATAGATCATTAATTAAGCTTAAAATTTGTCAATCAAATCTTTTAGAAAATTAAATATCATAAAAAATGTTGAGATATAAAAATATGACATTCAATTTGCAATGATGAGCCCATCCCTTATTAATAAACATTCAGAAAAACGAGCAAGAAAAAATAATACACACCGCTCTCTCTTGTGTTCTCTGATGACGTCCCAATCTCGCTTTTCTTCTTTCTTCAGTTTCACCTTCCACTTCCTCGAATTCAGATGACTGGGAACCTTTTGCAACAAAAAGAAAACAAAATGATAGGTTGACAATAAAATAACTTCACCGTGATAGAAATCAATAAATTTAAACACTTACCGCCAAAAATCAACGACAAGTCATCAAAAGATGACGTGAATGAAGGTTTCTTCGGATTGGCTGGGGATCCTGATGGTCCTCTTTGTGACCCTTCATGTTTTACTTTACTGTTTACTTGGCGATCAAACATGGGATCCTACGAAATGCATCAGAAAAAAATTCTGAATATAGTCTTTCAGTGTAGCAATAGCGTTTGATATCATCATATAGAGAATGCTAACAAGTGCCCTTATGGAATTGTTTAAAGAATCAAAAGAGGTCAGTTTATATGGGAAAATGGTGTATTTATTACATTGATAAATGTTCAATTTGTATTTTCAAGTTAAAACTTTCCTTTTATTGACTTCCTAACCAATGTTCTTAAGGCACACGTTAGCAAGACTTTATTATATTAATAATTTCTACCACAGGTGTAGTCCTTGACTTCGGTACACTGCTCGATCGAGAGCCCATGCTGAAAAAGGATTCAAGATCATCTGCACCATTTAATTGATTCACTCTTGCAGCTGGAGCTCCTCTATCTTTGACTGGCTTAGCTGCTGAGTTTTGCTTAATCTCACCAGTGTTGGCATTTGCCTTTCTACTAGGATTACTCTGCACTCGGCCCTTGGCAAAGTTCTCGAGCTCGTCTATTGATGATGATAAACTTGAGTTGTTAACTGTATCAAAAAATGATATCAGAAACCAGAATCAATGATAAAAAATGGATATTCATGTCTTCTAGCTCAAGTATTTGAATGAATCTTTACTTGAGTTTGAAGCATTCACTGGCTTGGGAGGAGGCCTCAATAATGGGGAGGTGCTTGAGCTGCCACTTGTATGTTTAGAACTATTCCTAGTGATTTGCTCTAATGAGTCCAGGAATGATTCTGAAGATGCTGTGCTTGAAGAAGTTTCAAATACTAAAAATGGATCATCATGGGGTGTGGCAGTTGGTTTCCGAGGATTATTCTTCTCGATGCTAGCTTTCCTGAGAGAGAGAGAAAAAAAACATATTAAGATACATGAGACAATACCAAAGGATGACGACGATCAATAAAAAGGTCAGAGAAAACGTAGGCTGCTATTTTTAATTCAAGCGATAAACAACAAAACACATGTAAATAGAAAAAAAATGTCTTACGTCCACTTAAAAATTAAGTAGAAAGAATAGTCAAAGATACTCCCAAATAATATTGACATCAAGAAGCATGTATTTGAAGTAGCTTCAACCAATGCATATGCCAAAAAATGTAGTTCATGCATCCAAATTTCTACACATACTCAGAACGAGGACACAGGTTGTGTGTTCAAACAAAGTATGGCTGGAAACATGAAGAAAAAGAACACTAAAACCAAATTCATAATTAACCTAACAAAGTATAGCTATCCCAAAAATATGAGCCACGCAAAATGAATCTAAATTTATCCGCACAAGATCATGCACACGAACAGTATCGTGCCCCTCATCAAAGTTGCCAAAAACACGAGATAAACTTATTACTTAAATATGATGTAAACTCGTAATAGGTCAAGTTTACAATTCAATTCCACCTAGACAAAAACGAGTTTACTTAAACTCTCAAGTTTGACAACCTTGCATGTCATCAATCTCAAATATTTCCTTCCAAAACATGAGAATATAGTCAAGGCCAAAATATTTACGGCATCTATGATGCATCTTCAATACTTATATTGATAAGCTTTACTATGAGTGTAAAGCTCGTATCCTACTTACACAATGGTTTTATTTCTTTCTAAACAACATCCAGGGCTTACTAGGAGCAATGGAGCATGTACATGGTACTTTGTATTTATCTATATCTACATGCAGATAAATTAACAGCTAAAAATTTATCATCATAATCACTTGCTTTTCTGTCATAGTCCTTGAATCCATAAAACAGATATAATACTTTAACCTAGTCAACGAACGATACATTCCAGAAAGACTGATATCATGTGAATTACCATAGACTTTAGAATAAATTCTGTGTAACATCGATTCAATTCTTCATATAAAAATAAAAAAATAAAAGAACCATACCCATTATTGGAAACGCTGCTTCCACCACCAAACCCAGACATGAAATCATCAAAATCATGAGATTTTTTGATCGAACTTTTAGTGTTTGTTGCATGCAATCCACCAAAGTTATCTAGTAAATCATCAACACCGACAGTTTTTTGATTGAGTCCACCGAATATATCATCTACATAAACCTGTGACGATGAAGAAGATGTTGAAACCGATCCGAAAAACGGATCATCGTCAAACGAAACTCCGTTGCCGGCCTTTGATTTGGTGTTTCCACCGAAGATCTCATCAATGGCATCGCCAAAACCCCCTGACCGCGGCGGTTTAACGCCGAAATCAAAATCGAAAGATGAATGTTGAGGAGATCTGGATCCGTTTTGGGATTGGAAGTGAGAATTGGTGGGAGGTTTGGGTGTGGATCGCTTTATGGAAGCCATTGGAGCTGATTTACCTTGGGGTTTCAATCCATATCGTTCGGTCAATACACCAAACTCGTCCATGGTTGAAACAGACAAAAGAAATGGATAGAACGGAAAATTGGAAGGTGAAAGGAAAGAAGAATTGTGAGATGAAAAGTGTTGTGGCGGGAATAGAAAGTTAGTTAGGGAAATAGATAGATAGAGATAGGTGTAAGGTTAATAATTAAGGATTCTATTTGTGAGGGTTTCTTCTTTTCCTATTCTCTTTCTCTCTTTCTTCACTTCGCTGGCTGCAGCAATGCCTTTCTGGTACGCACTCCAATAGTTGTAGCTGTAGTTGTAGTTGTCACCAAGCACGCACAATCCCACGCGGTTATTGCTTTGCTTCCCAATAATTTCAACCTGTGCTTCTTTCTTTTTTTTTGTGTAAAAATACTTCTACATTAAGGCACGTGTTAAAGGATCGTAAATAAATAAATTAAAATAGTATAAGTTTTATTTTAATTTCTAAGATATTTAGTGTATCTATGTTGTCACAATATGTATTGTTCTAACATATTTACCATGATATCAATCATATTGAATACACAATTTTAAAATTAATTTTACATTAATAAGTGAAATTAATCTTTATAAAATAAATAGGTGTCTAGTTTCAAAGGGAGATCATGTGGTACCTTACCTGTATACGACACAAATGTATTTGTCAAGGACTGCTCTTGTAATCTGAATAACACATTGTTTATATATGTGACTTAATTGTACATAGTATTTAACTATCTGCAATGTATATGCTCTAAAAAAGACTACATGTAATGTTTTTTTTTTATTTAAAAAAGGGTATGTGCAATGTATATATATGTTCCTTATGATCTAGAGGGAAACAAGAGTTTTATGATAAAAATTAGGCTAAAATATGGTTTTGGTCCCTGCAAATATGTCTAGTTTTGGTTTTAGTCCCTGTAAAAAAAATGTTTTTGGTCCCTGCAAATATGTCTCGTTTTGGTTTTGGTCCCTGGCTCCACTTTTTTGATGATTTGCACACGTGACACATGATGACTGAATCCATTTATTAGATAAATAGTCCCTGCAAAATCTTTTGATTTTGAAAAAGGTCCCTGCATGATTTTTTTAGTGATTCTGAGAAATGAGTGATTCTGAGAGAGGGAGAGAAAGCCGGCGGCAGCAGCTGCCTCACTGGCGCTCTGTTTCGCCGGCAGAGAGGAAACACAGGGTGGGGTGGGTCTCCGGCTGGGTGCCACAAAAAGGGGGGGTTTATGGGGATGATTGGCAGGTTGTGAGTCCGAGGAGACGGAAATCGCGGCGACAGGCAGATCGAGGGAAGAGCAGGCAGCGAGAGGACGGTCGTTACTGGGAGAGAGTTTCTACTGACAGTCGTCGTCTCAGATTTAGGGAGCCACGAACAGGGACTGAAATTGGTCAGGTGGGTCGCGATTACGATATGGCGGCTGAAAGGTACTTTCGGGAATCAGATGGAGGGTGGCGCAAAACTGGTTCCAGGCGAAGTGAGAGTGGGCTGAGGAGGCGTGTGGCAGGTTCGTACGCGGAACATCACCAGCTACGTCGGCGGGTTGGTTCCAGCAGGTGTTCGTTTGGCAGAATGACAGCTGCGGTGGACCATAGGAGTCCAGATCAGTTTCGGCATAGCAGGTGGGTGGCGGCAGGAGGTGTCAGAGCACCGAACACGGCTGAGGCGGTTGGTTTGGATGAGGACAAGGTTGCTAGTGGGGATGATATTCTTGGACGCGCTTCGGATTGTCGTGAAACAGGAAGGGCCTCTCATTTTCGTAAGTTCGTTACCTTTTATTTTACCAATTTTCCACCGTACCTATCGAATTTTCTTTTGCGTAAAGGTCTGGAGGTGTGTGGCATGTTAGAGGAGGTGGTTGTGCCGACGAGGCGTAACGTGGTTGGGGATGTTTACGGTTTTGCGAGATTTTCTAACGTTCGTGACGTCGGTAAACTTTTGAAAGCTGTTAACTCGGTCTGTTTTGGAAATTTTAAAATTGTGGCTAAGGTAGCTAGGTTCGATAAGGCGGCGGAGAGAGAGGTTGAGAGGTGTGGCGAAGGTGGGGGAGAGGCCGTTGAGGCTAGGAAGGAGGACGTGAGGGTTGGTAATAGAACGGTTGTGTCAAAGGGTGGCAAGGTTGACAATTTAGGGGGCGTTAGAACAAGAGTTTCAGGTGCTGGTATAGGAACTGGTGGTGTCGTGGCAGGTTTAGAGAATAAGGGTACGTCGGCTAAGGTTTCGACTGCTGGAAAACAGGCAGAAGGTGTTAAGATTGGTGATGTTGTGGTTAATGTGTCCAAGAGCATGTCCGATCATATGGAGCGGATCGGAGGTAAGAAGGTAGCTTTTGCGAGGGTTGGTGGTTCATCGACGGATCCTAAAGGGCAACCTTCAATCCAAAAGTTGGTTCGCAAGTATACGTCGCGGGAGGAGGATATCAACTGGGCGAGTAAAGGGTTGGTGGCTTCTGTGATTGACGGCGAGTCTATCCCGGATGTGCAGCATAGAATTGCGGACGCGGGTTTTGGGGATATCGAGATTACACCGATGGGAGCAGAGAGAGTGTTGATCCGTAGTTCCTCTGAGGTTGATGTTAACATTATTATTCAGGAAGCTAAGGAATTCTTCGATCACTTTTTCTTAAATGCGACCCGGTGGGAAAAGAAGATCTTCCCGTTTCAGAGAGGCGCGTGGTTGAGGATTTACGGGGTTCCGCTTCAGGCGTGGAATGTTGGCTTCTTTCAATTATGTATTCTAGATTGCGGACGATTCTTGCGTTTGGATGCTGGTACGATCGATAAGGAGAGGTTCGATTACGCTCGTGTTTTAGTTTCAACAACGTCTTTCGAGATTATCAATTGCAGTGAGGAGGTTATGGTTGATGGGGAGCTGGTTAGGGTGAAGATCATCGAGGAATGGGGCTTTAACCTTGGCGATGACGCGTGCCTTTATGAAGAGGGCGATGATGTAAGTGTAGCTCAGTCTGAACAGGAAGACTTGATGGCGGGTCAGGGTGGTTTGGATTTAAAAACGGATAACTTGGTGGACAAGCTTGTTCAGGACCTGGCAGGGTTAGAGGGTCGGGGTCTTTTGAGTCAAGAGGTGGGTGTCGTGGACGGCACAGAGTCGATCTCTGATGCTTGTGGAGATAGATTCCCTGGGTCTAAAGCTTTAGGCGAGGATGCCCTCATCGAGTTGGAGCAACCGGTTTCACCGGTGTCAGTGGTTAACGCTCCGATTGAATGCGCCTCGTCGAACAAGGTGGGCAACGTTAATGGAGTGGATGGTTTTGGTCTTGATGTTGTGGCGGCTTCACCAGGGTCTGGAGCGGAGAAGGATACAGCTCACTGTGGTTGGGGGCCATAGACGTGCGAGGACGGTGTCGTGTCCTTCACGGGTAGTTCAGACAGCTGCTTGTGGTCCTTGGAGTTTAGAATGGTTGGGAGAACAACATAGTAGCGCAGTAGGGGTGGCTTCTTCGTCTCAGAATGTCATTGGGACTGGCACGGAGTCTCTAGGTGAAGCTTTTCAGGGAGAAGTGAACTCTCAGAAACGTAAGAAAGTGAATGGGGTGTTGCGGCATTCGATGCATAGTTTGAAGAAGGTGGCAAGGCTGCCCCCAAAGGATAGAACTACGGTCGTGCATATCCTGAAGAAAAGTGCGCGTAAGTTTCGAGGATCAGCTAAATTGAAAAAAGCGGTGTCGTTGGTCTCTAAGGAGGCGTCTGTTGATTCTGGTTCGTCTGCCTCGGTAACTAATGATTGGAAAAATTGGGTGATTCTGCATGGCAATGAGAATGTGGGGCAAAAGGACATTAGTAATATAGGTGCTTCTATTGGTGTGCAGTTTAAGGGGTCTCATAATAAGTTTGGTGTCTTGACTAAGCGAGGCAGTGTTAAGAAGAAAGTTGTAGTGGATAGGGGCGCTGGTAAGGATGCCGAGTAGTCGGTGTGCGTGGTGGGGTTTGGGGGGAGGGTGTGAGAGATGAAGCTCATATCCTGGAATGTTAGGGGGTTTGGGGGCCTTGAAAAGAGAAAGGAAGTTCGTTCTCTGGTGCAGGAAAAACGCCCGTGGATTTTGTGTATACAGGAGACTAAACTCCAAAGGTGTGACGAGGGCACGCGTATGTCGATGTGGGATGGGAGTTCGGTGGGTTTTTCTTTTCGCCCGTCTTCTGGGGCTTCCGGTGGGTTATTAACTTTATGGGACTCGTCAGAGGTGGAGGTTTGGTCGTCTAGCAGCTTTGAGCATGTTCTGAGTATTCATGGTCGGTTTTTATCCTCAGATGAGGAGTTTCATGTGTTTAACGTTTATGCCCCGTGTAATGGTATCGAGCGTCAGGGGCTCTGGGAATTCTTGTCGGCTAGGCTGCATGCATTGAGGGGTAAGAAGGTGTGTGTGTGTGGTGATTTTAATGCGGTTAGATGCAGGGAAGAAAGACGCTCTGTGAGTGCTTCGGGAGGGGTGATGGATTTTGGTCCCTTTAATCAATTTATTGTTGAGAATGAGTTGTGTGATTTACCGTTATGCGGTCGTAATTTCACTTGGTTTAAGGGGGACGGCAAGTCTATGAGCCGTATTGATCGGTTTCTTCTGATAGAGGATTGGTGCCTTGTGTGGCCGAATTGTGTTCAAGTCGCCCATCTTCGAGGTTTATCGGATCATTGTCCTTTGTTTCTTACGGTGGATGAAGAAAATTGGGGTCCGCGTCCTTCTCGATTTCTTAAAGTTTGGTCGGATTTACCGGGATACAAGCAATTTGTGAAGACTACCTGGAGTTCTCTTCAGGTGGATGGGTGGGGTGGTTATGTGCTCAAGGAAAAGTTCAAATTGATTAAGGCGGCGTTGAAAAATTGGCATATGGACCACTCGCAAAATATTTCTGCGCAGATTGGGGTGTTGAAGGAGAAGATGGCGATGTTGGATGGTAGAGGAGAATCTCTTGATTTGTCAGCATATGAATGTGATGAGCTGCATGATGTTTCGGCTAATCTGCATTCTTTAGCACGGATCCGATCTAGTATTTGTTGGCAACAGTCAAGGAATTTGTGGCTCCGTGATGGTGATGCTAATACCAAATATTTTCACTCAATCATGTCGACGCGTCGCCGACGCAATGCCATCTGTTCGGTTTTGGTGGATGGGGTGAGAATTGAGGGAGTTCATTCGGTTCGAGATGCGGTGTTTAAGCACTTTGAACAGCATTATAAGGCGCTCGATGTGGAAAGACCTGACATTTCTAATCTTCAGTTTCGGACTCTGTCACTGGGGGAGGGAGGGAGCCTTATTAAACCTTTTTCTGAGAGTGAAGTTAAGGAGGCCATTTGGGATTGTGACAGCTTTAAGAGCCTTGGCCCTGACGGGGTCAATTTTGGTTTCATTAAAGAGTTTTGGCCTGAGATGAAAGCGGACGTTATGAGGTTTATTTCCGAGTTTCACAGAAATGGTAAGTTGGTGAAGGGCATCAATGCTACGTTCATCGCTCTTATTCCGAAGGTGGACAATCTTCAGAGGCTTAACGATTTTCGACCAATCTCTTTGGTGGGTAGTTTGTATAAAATTCTAGCAAAAGTGCTAGCCAACAGATTGAGGCAGGTGATGAGTAATGTGGTGGCTGAGACTCAGTCGGCTTTTGTTAAAAATCGGCAAATTTTAGATGGCATTCTTATCGCTAATGAGGTTGTCAACGAGGCTCGCCAGCTTAAGAAGGAGCTTCTGCTTTTCAAAGTGGATTTTGAAAAAGCCTACGACTCTGTGGATTGGGGTTATTTGGATGAGGTGATGAAAGGGATGTCTTTTCCGGTTCTGTGGCGGAAGTAGATTCGAGAATGTGTGAGTTCTGCCACGGCTGCTGTTCTTGTCAATGGCAGTCCTACTGAGGAGTTCCGTTTACAGAGAGGGTTACGTCAAGGGGACCCCCTCTCCCCTTTTTTGTTTTTACTTGCTGCTGAAGGTCTTCATATTGTGATGAAAGCTATGGTTGAGAATAATTTATTCGCAGGGTATGCAGTGGGCACGGGTAACCAGGTTGTGGTTTCTCACCTTCAGTTTGCAGATGATACTCTGCTGGTAGGGAATAAAAGCTGGGCTAATGTGCGGGCTATGCGAGCAGCGCTGGTGATCTTCGAATCTATGTCTGGTCTGAAAGTGAACTTTAATAAAAGCTTATTGGTGGGTAGTAATATTTCCGAGTCTTGGTTAAATGAGGCGGCAATGGTTTTGCGTTGTAAAGTGGGAAAAATTCCTTTTATGTATCTAGGCTTGCCTATTGGTGGTGATCCACGGAGACTTAAGTTTTGGGAACCTATTGTGAATCGTGTTAAATCTAGATTGACGGGTTGGAACAGTAGATTTCTCTCTTTCGGTGGTCGCTTGATTCTTCTCAAATCTGTTCTGACTTCTCTGCCTGTCTATGCTCTTTCCTTCTTCAAAGCTCCAACAGGTATAATCTCTTCCATTGAATCTTTATTGAATAATTTTTTTTGGGGTGGGAGTGAGGATTGTAGAAAAATTACTTGGATAGGTTGGAAGACCTTATGTTCCAAAAAGGAGCATGGAGGTTTGGGGGTGAGGAGGTTGAAGGAGTTTAATGTGGCCTTACTGGGCAAATGGTGCTGGAGGATGTTAGTGGATAGGGATGGTCTGTGGTATCGTGTTTTAGTCGCCCGTTATGGCGAAGCTGGTGGGAGGTTGGAGGTGGGGGGCCGGAGTGTCTCTTCGTGGTGGCGGGAGGTAGGTAGGATTCGTGATGGGGTGGGTGACGTTGGTGGTGGGTGGTTTGGTGATAGTGTTAGGCGGAGGGTGGGTGATGGGACCGCGACGCTCTTTTGGTCGCACAGGTGGTTTGGAGGGATCCCGCTTTGTGAGCGTTTTCCGCGTTTATTTGACCTGGCTGAGAACAAAACCATTTCGGTTGCAGCTATGTTCTCTCGGGGGCTGGAGGTGGATGGGGAGGGTTGGAGGTGGAGGCGTAGGTTGTGGGTGTGGGAGGAGGCTCTGTTAGAGGAGTGTAGGGCGTTTCTATCTGATTTCTTTTTGATTCCTAACATTTCAGATTCTTGGGAGTGGCTTCCTGATGTTGCAGAGGGTTACTCCGTGAGGGGAGCCTATGATTTGTTGACTGATGGTGTTAAGGCTCAGTTGGATTTACCTGTCGAGTTGGTGTGGCATCATCAGGTCCCTGTGAAGGTCTTGGTTTTTGCGTGGCGGCTGATTCAGGATCGTCTTCCAACAAAAGCCAACTTAGCTTTCCGTGGTGTCATTCCTGCAGATGATGTCCTTTGTGTGATGGGTTGCGGTCACGTAGAGACGGCCGATCACTTATTTGTATCATGTTCTGTGTTTGTACCTTTATGGCAACAGGTGCGCGGATGGATTGGTTCTGAGGGGGTGGATTCGAATGTTATACGAGATCATATGGTGCAGTTTTCTCAGCATACGGGCGTTGGCAGAGCTAAGAGGTCGTTCATGCAGCTTATTTGCCTTCTGTGTACTTGGGTGATATGGAACGAGCGTAATAATAGATTGTTCAATAATACTGTTACGGTTGTACCTCGCCTGCTAGATAAGGTCAAGGTGTTAGCTTTAGGTTGCCTGATTGCTAAAAAGGCTGTTTTTGTTTATGGTACTCAGAGCTGGTGGTCAAGCCCTTTAATGTGTTTGGGGATTGACTAATTTGTCTATTTTGTTTTTTGTTTTATTGTCCCGGAACCTCTGTAAACTGTTGGTGGTCTTCTGGGCACTCCTTGTGCTCGGGAATTGCTGCTTCTTGATGATATATTAATTCCATTTTGATTTCTTCAAAAAAAAAAAAGGTCCCTGCAAAATATTTTACTTTTGAAGGAACTATTTTCAAAAACAAAATATTTTGCATGGATCAAAAACAAAAAAAAAATTTACAGGGACTAAAACCAAAACTAGGCATATTTGCAGATACCAAAACCATATTTTAGCCTAAAAATTATATGAGAAGGTAGCGAGTGATTCTTGTCCGATTTAGTGTATTTATGGAGGTTTTAATGAACTCAGATCATATATGAAATGCAAGGGAACAATTAATTGTTCTATAGATAGTAATATGAAATTTTCCAACGAATTCATTGGAAATTCTGATTTGATAGACTTTTTATTAAACTATAAAAGGTGTGCCAAGTCTCATTTGGAAGATCATGTTACATGCAGACTTGACATTTTTTTTTTGTATATGACAGTTGGTGTAATGTATGAGATAATTGTTCCCGGTGGAACTTCATACATGTTTATCTGACCATTTAGGAGATTTTGAAGGGTATCTTGCTTTGTGAAAAATAATTGGAATGTTATTCACACGTTTAGGTGGGGGATTTTGTGTTGAAGGAAAAATTCAAAATTTTAAAGAAAAAAATCTTTGTGAGTGGCAGAAGAAGCATTGTTAGAATGTTGAAGAGCATATTTTAGAGTCTAAATTGTCTCTGCTCCTTCTGGAGAATAAAGGGAAGGAGGAAAGCTTGTCGGTAAAAAAAAAAATCAAATTTAAAGAAAGGACCTGGTTCATAAAAAAATATATTTATCAAGGATGAATAGTAGTCTTAAATATAAAAAAATCTTGTGATTATGGTTAAAAGAATGAGTAATAATGCAATTTCAAACATTAATGTTAACGGATAAAGGGTGGAAGGGGTGAATGAAATTAAAATTGAAGTCTTCAATCACTTAAACGATCTTTTAAAAAGAGACATACATGCTGGTCGAGTGTAGAATTGTGAAAGCTTCAAAAGTCTTGATTCGTATGAGATTAATTTTGGGTTCTTAAAAGAATTTTTGAAAGAAATTGAAGAATATTTTACTAAGTTATTTATTGATTTTCAAATCCATCGAAGACTGGTGTGTGGCTTGAATAGTATTGTTACTGATGTAATTCTTAAGAAGACAGATCATCGATCTTTGGTGGATTATAGATTAATTTTTTTGACTGATGTCGTCTAAAATGTATTATTGGGAAGATGGCATATGCGTCTAAACTGACTTTTTATGAAGGATAGACAAATTGTTTATGTTGTCTTGATTGTCAACGAGGTCGTGGATGAAACTAAAAAGAATAAGAGATATTTAATCATGTCCAAAGTTGATTTTGAAAAGACTTATGAATCAAAGGACTAATCTTATCTTCACTATATTTCAAAAAGAAATAGTTTTTCTTTAAAATGAAGGTCTTAAATATCATAATGTGTAAGAACAACATCGATCTCTGCTCTTGTTAACGTTGGTTCCGTTGACGAATTTATTATAAATCACGGGTTAAGGTTGGGATCCTTTGTCACCATTTCTCTTAACAAATTTACTGGAAAATATGATTTGAGAATGACAAATATGATTTTTGACCCTGTGTTTAAACCGGATAACGAGTGAATTTGTGTCCTCTGATCCAAAGGTTATTGGTTGAATGAGAGAGATTAATTGTGTTGCACTGACTGTGTAAGAACTTTACACAGTTAGCCAGTAACATTATGCCACACCATCTTTTTTTTTTTTTTTTAAGTAAATAATGACCTAAATTTCCATCGCACCATTGCCTTCTCTTCCTACTTCATTCACCGTTGTGTTAACGCAGAAAATAACACTCTTTCAAAAGAAAAAACTCACCTTGTCGCGCATTTCGTGAATCTGTTGGTAGCAATTTAGCTCTGGTTTCTTCAGACCCGATCAGCGGCGTTAGGGTTTGTATAGTCGTAATTTCCTCAAACTCACAAATTTTGCAACTTTCAATCCCAATTTCACCATTTCCAATCCACACATCAAAACTTTCCACCAAAATGATTAACATTTCCACCCATCGAAATTTTTCACTCCTCAAACGCGTTTCATTCGCCAAAATGTTAAGCACAACCGAACCAATTCAAGACATTGAAGAACTAACCGAAACAGTATCCAAGGTTATGATGTCTTCTCCTACAATCACACTCGACACTGCTCTTAATCAAACAGGTGTTAGGGTTTCTCCTGAATTAGTCGAAACCGTTCTCAAACGCTTCGAAAATGCCGGTATGTCCGCGTTCCGGTTCTTCGAATGGGCGGAAAAGCAGAGAAATTACTCACATTCCATCAGAGCTTATCACTTGATGATTGAGTCTTTGGCGAAGATTAGACAGTATCAGATTATGTGGGAGCTTGTTAATTCAATGAGGAAGAAGGGTATGGTAAATGTTGAAACTTTTTGTATTATCATGAGAAAATATGCTAGGGCTCATAAAGTTGATGAAGCTGTTTATACTTTTAATGTTATGGATAAATATGATACGCCGCAGAATCTTGCTGCTTTTAATGGTTTGTTGAGTGCTTTGTGTAAGTCTAGGAATGTTAGGAAGGCTCAAGAGATTTTTGATGGTATGAAGGGTAGGTTTGAGCCGGATTCGAAGACTTATAGTATATTGCTTGAAGGGTGGGGGAAGGAACCGAATCTTCCTAAAGCGAGAGAGGTTTTTGGTGAGATGGTTTCTGCGGGGTGTAATCCTGATATTGTTACGTACGGTATAATGGTTGATATTCTTTGTAAGGCTGGTAGGGTTGATGAAGCTGTTGAGGTTGTTAAGGAGATGGACGATAATGATTGCAGGCTGACGTCTTTTATTTATAGTGTACTTGTTCATACTTATGGAGTGGAGAATCGGATTGAGGATGCTATTGATACGTTCATGGAGATGGAAAGGAATGGAATTGCGGCAGATGTTGTGGTGTATAATGCCTTGATTGGTGCTTTTTGTAAGGCGAACAAATTGAAAAATGTGCATCGGGTGTTAAAAGAGATGAAAAGCAATGGGATTGCTCCCAATTCAAGGACATGTAATGTTATCATGAGCAGTTTGATTAGTCAGGGAGAGACTGATAAAGCTTTTAGTGTCTTTCGTCGAATGATCAAGCTGTGTGAACCGGATGCTGACACCTATACAATGCTGATAAAGATGTTCTGCGAGAGAAATGAAGTGGATATGGCTCTGAAAATATGGAAGTATATGAAGTCAAAACAGTTTGTGCCAAGCTTGCACACCTTTTCAGTCCTTATCAATGGTCTGTGTGCAAAGGGAAATGCTATGAAAGCTTGTATTTTATTGGAAGAAATGATAGAGAAGGGAATTCGACCATCACGTATTACTTTTGGGAAGTTAAGACAGTTACTTATAAAGGAAGGGAGAGATGATGTGCTAAAATTTCTGCATGAGAAAATAAATATGCTCGTTAAGGAACCTCTGTATGATTAAAAGCATGGAAGGCAACTAGCAATTAGAAACATCTAAAGAATGATACATGTAGCTTAGACTACTGATTTTGCAGTCAAGACAGTTGCAGCTTCAACTGGTACGATTTTCCTTTATTTCACACCAATGTCTGTTGCTCCTAGTATTTTTGTATTGCTTACTTTGTTAATGTTTAATATTTTCCTTTTTCTCTAAACTTATTCAGTTTTATCGAAATCCTCTGGTGTGCCATATGCTGCTACTCACACATCATTGGTATCTGCATTGATAATCAACATATCATATTTCACGTTACTGCTGATTCCTAATGAGATCACGAACTCATACACATTTAGATTTTACAATATGCTACGACAGTGTTTAGAATGTAAAGTTTCGATGAGTATTATAAAAGCTTATAGTGGTTTAATAGTAATACTACATGCTATATACTAACGGAAAAGCAACAAATTGGCAACCACTAGTGTAAGTAACCTTGCCCTATTTCCCATGCCCTTGACCTTTTGAATGATTTATTTCCCAAGAATTGTGTATTTTCTTTATTTACATCATGAGTAATTAAGTCCTTTTGGAAGTGAGTGGGTTAGAAAAATTTCTCATCTTTGGTGCAGTTGGAAAGGAAAAGCCTGATTATCTTAGAGTGTAGAAGAATCTACAAGCATTAGCTCTGTCTCTCGACCAAGAACTGCATCTTTGGAAGGATATTGGGTTTTTACAGCGGACACTGTCAAAGACATACAGAGGCTATGCACACAGAGGGCTGGTGCGAATTTATAGGAGCTGGTCAGTTTTATTGCACACCCCTAGGTGCATTAGAGGTTGTCGGGGTAGCAACAAGATGTTTGTTTAACTTTTTCCAGGCAACAAAAGAAAAAAAAAAGCCTTGTTGCATTATAAGAGGATCATGTTCTTGATTTTCGGTCAAATTTTTGTGATGCACAGCCACAAGGAAGCCATGATAGCACTCCATAAATGCATGCTCAGATTCCTTTGATATTTATCAACTAGCGTCTGTTTGTTTTCCTATGGGGCGGATATAGTGAGTTGTAATTAGATAGAAAGCAATTGTGCACTTGTAGAGGGTGACATGGCCATTGATAGGCCTAAGGGCATAAGAGAACAAGGGAATAAGGAGGGAAACTATTGTGCTTGAGGCTCATACGTATGTCGGCTGTAGAGGAAGAAGAGGAACAAGTGACCCCCGAATCATAGAAAAGAAAGAGGAGCACACACACCAGATTGGACACATGGTCCAAAGGGATTAGGTGAGGAGATTCAAGAAATAAGTAGTAAGGAAGGGATAATGATTAATTAGGGAAGAAGCAATTACAAGGGTGTGGAGAATTTCCATGTGGTTAAAGGTTAAGAGCTGGATCGAGATGCTGTTCTCTATCAGTTTGCAGTAAATTTTCATCTTTTCACAGTTCTTCTTTCAAGTAGGCAAGCTCCATCCATAACATTGTCATGTTTTTTCTTCTTCTTTTACTTGTATACTTTACATATTGTAAGAGGGAGGAGCATACATTGTATATTGTAAGAAAGGGAATCATCCTGTTTTATAATAAATTCAATTCAATAAAAATAATGCTTCTTTCTCTTTTTAGATTTACAGTTCTCTATTTGTAGAATTGATCCATTCTTCCAGGCTCCCATCCAAATCTGAGAACCGAGAACGTAACATAGTCTTACCACCGCTCTTTTATGCAAAACCACACCGCAGATGCAAATGCCCATGTCCACAAAAAGTACCTTCCTTTGCTTCCTGTGCGCTTTTGTCTTCCGCTGTAGTTAGGGAAGGGAATAGGTCAGGCCCGCCTACAGGGGCCTACGGTCTAGCCTACGACAGGTCAGGCCAGACTTTTTTTCTTAAATAGGCAAGGCCTAGGCTTTTTTAAAAGCCTATTTAGCTTAAAAGGTTAGGCCTCAAGCTATTAGAAAAGTCTTTTAGGTCTATTAGGCTGACCTACTTATATAAATATGATTTTATTGATTATTATATTATATACTCTACTTTGAATTAAATTATAAAATTTTCAACCTTTAAAGTAATTTAAGCTTATTAGTTTACATTATTTTTTAGCATATTTAAATGTATTATTATAAATTAGAATTGAAATATGATATAATATATCATAAAGTTCTCTAAAACTTATGTTAAATATCGAAATAGAGTTTAATATCATTGATCTATTAACTCGCTATTCTATTTAACCTTGGATTACATTACTTATTTAAAGATGTTCATATGAAATAGACTTTTAAACAGGCTAGCAGGCCTAATCAAGCTTTTATAAGGCTAGGCTCATATGGCAGGCCACAGGCCAGGTTTAGGCCTTACAAAATTTTGACAGGCCAGGCTTAGGCCTTGCAAAGCCTAGCTCGACCTAGCCTATTCTCATCCCTAGCTGCAGTGTCACGTTATTAGATCCTTTGTGACTCCGACGTAATCTTGAGCCACCACTTTGCCTCCTGTTCTTTTAATTCCATTACCCTTCCTAAATCAACTTTTTTATTGCATAAACCTCTTATGTTTAGGGTCCTTAGTCTTCTTTTTATTTCTTTATTGTTATTGTGTGGATGTCGTAGGACCCTTGACAATGCTATTTATTAATTAGGTAATTCATTTTTATTTTTATTTTATCAAATCAAGCTTAATTCATATCATTAATCAAAAGGAATTCAATACTAAGATGAAAAAACTCAAAAACAGTGATTATCCCAAGAAATGACCGCTCTTTCAAGGGTATGATCAACCATATTCACTTATAACCTAACAAACGTTATCTCAAAGTTGGGATGTAAAGACAAACTAGCTAAAATACTAGAAATTAAAGACAAACTAAGCTCTGATACTCGTTGCCGGATGATCTTCACAAGGATACGAGAATCTAAAAAATCATGTCTCAGATTGCTCATTAGGTGATTCAGTTAGACTCCACTCTTCTAAATTGGCTTGTTATAACATAACTTTTATCAATAGTACTTTATGTGGAAGTCATTATACAGGTGTTCGAGAGCTAAATGTCAAAGGTTTACCTGGCGAGACCAGAACCCTGAAAAATCATTTTACACGGAAGTTGAATCATTAGTTCAGATCCCTTCTTGCCCATATTAGCATTCAATATTTGATGAAACAAGTTCGCCTGTGATAAAAAATGACTGATTGGATTTTAGTTTTAGTTTAATGTACCTCTTTCAAATCAAACCATTATAATTGTAAAATTAAGTTGTGGTTTGACTTAATTTTTCTGCATGTTCTGGTTTGGTATTAGTTTACAATAGTCGCTATAAGATATTTTCTTCTTTCCTATCGAAGGCCCATAAATTATCGCAATAAGCTGTATGACCAATGATGTGTGTCTGAGTTTGTACTGTCAGAAATTTTGATCTTTTGTTTTATTCTGGCTCTGTATTAGCCTAATCATACAATCTTTTCTTTTTATTAATGAATGAGATTAACAAGGAGTTGTCCCATAAGCTAGATGTCCAGACACAAAGATTAGAGCTTTTGACTGCTCAAAACATGGTTAATAAAAATATTGAAAATATTTCTGCAAAACAACCCGATTCTCGCGCTAGGTATGAGAACAATACATATGCAGATGATGGTATGGAGGTAATACACATGCACAGATTATATTGGTCAAGTGAACTTGTCTGATCGACAAGCATATCATTTTTGCATCCTCATGTTTTGTCAATAAATCCCAGTTTTTTTTTTTTTTTACTGAAAGCTTCACTGCTTGTAAGCAGTGCAAGTGTGTGCGTAGATAAGAATAGAAAACACAGTTGTCTATGCTGGAAAACTTAAGCAGTAGTTGTGAATACCAGGGTTAAAAACTTAATTTGAAAAGGATTTGACAGATTTGCTTTTTGTTCGCTACCTTTTCAGCATAGCGGAGGGTGTGTGTGATCGGTATAGTTGAGATGCAGCAAATTTTTCAAAAGAAATGGAAATGGAACACACTGGAATAAAACATACATAGAAGGTTGGAGGAACAACTGCCCAGTGGAATATTTTTTCAATTAAGTGGATTAGTGATATTTCCATCTTCGAAAGGTGAAAATGAAACTTCCAAACTTTTTCAATACCTAACTTTATGTATAAAACAGTTATTACAAGGAAAACAAGCGACTTTAACCCAATGAAGGTTCCAAATTAAATTCTGATCAACAAAATTAGCAATAACATTTCAACCATTTTTCATCGCTATCTTCCAATGTAAAAACAGAGAAATGATTTTGTAATAGTTTAAAACTTAATAATATTATCCAATGAGGCATAGATAAAAGTAGTCAACATAGTCATGGCGGAAACTGTTCCATAAGAAAGTTATAAAAACACCCTTCATAAAAATATTTTACAAATAAACAAGTTTCAAGTTATAGGAGTACTTTTGCTGCTTGACTCATTCATTCCTAGTAACGTGCACCCTAAGCATTTCTATTGATTTGCCTTCATGCAACACAACTTCACACACAAGCACCTATCATTTTCTTTAATCTTGCTCTTCCTACAAAAACCTGCCCACCCTAGCACAAAGACTTGACCATCTTTCCATTTATGTATTTCTCCTCTCTTTTCGGTATGCGTTGTGTTGATTTGTGGCAATATGTGATGATAGGCTGCTCTTTCATTACTTCTAACATCTTGTGATAACAAAAAAGATGAATGCAACTGGAATATCAAATTCTCAACACAATCAATAAAAGTCGACTTCACTTCATAATGGTAAAAAAAAAAAGGCAAGGTAAATAACAATTATACCTTGCAGTGGCAACATACAAGGGTGATATGCTTTGTAAAGCAAAGGCAGAAATCCTTAACGACATTCTTTAAAATATACTACAAAAGCCAAGAGTAATACCATAAGCACATGAAGGAAGGAGAAAATGTAATAGTTGTAAAAGCTTGTTTAGGGTCACAAAATAGAGATTAGAAATGAGACTAGTTCCTCACCCTAAGCTTAAGAAAATGTCCTAATTACTCATCTAACAATGCTCTGATGTTACAAAAAAAACTGTATATATACACATCAAAGAAATGTCAAAGCACAAAATTGAAACAGAGTATATAAAGAACTAAACCAATTCGTTGGGTCTGTAATGTTTTGCATAGAAGTATGGATTTCCTGGCTGAATATACATTTCAACATCAATTTCATCATCTTCAAGTTTTGAAGCTGCAGAACTGCTTCCAATGCTCCCTAAACCACAATCAATCGTGAGGTAAATGTTACACTCAACTAAATATACAACTAAAAAAACAATTATTCTTCAGTATGATGTCAAAAACATACATGCTTTGCAGGTTCTACAATGTTGATGTTCACAGCTTCTACTGATTCCCTTGTCAACTTCTTCCTTCTTTTTTTCTCATCAGCATCCTCATCCTCATCATTGTCTTCATCATCACCATTACCATCTTCATCTTCTTCCTCTACCATTGTATAATCGTCGTCATCGTCATCATCTTCCTCTTTCTCATCCTCCAACATATTATTATTTCCGTCCTCGTCCATTCCCTTCATCTTTTTACACATCGATAATAGTTCAAGAATTTTGAACTTGAATACATTGTTTTCAATATGTGTGAAAACAAGGAAGTCATTGTCCTCTAAAGAATTTTCTTCCCTGAATAGTTTCCAACCATCATCAAAATAAAGCTTGCCACGAATAGAACGTGCTTTGACATGCCAATCTCTTCCTCTATGATCCCTTAGGATAAAATATTTCAATACCCTTTGTTTCGAAAGCATGAGCTTCACAAAAGCAATTGGGGTAAGCTGCAATAGATTTTAGAAAAAAGATGAAGGTCAATGTTACTTAAGAGTTGATCTATCAGTTTTTTTTTTTTGGGTATGAAATATGTATCATGTAGTTAGTGACTACTTACATCACATATTATGCATAACACTTAATAATAATGATCGGAGGAAGCATGATAAAGAATAAGAAAATACCATTCTCTCATAATGCTTCTCTATGAGGAAAACTTTGAAGAAGTTGGGGAACACCTTGGCAGTGTTAGTCATAATTTGGTTATCTGAAAAAAATGCCAACATTCAAATTATAGCACATCCTAAAAATTCAAATCTTTTCTTGATATTCATAAGTAATAAGTGTCCAAATAAATTGCTAAAGGAATTGAAATCATAGAAAAAAAAACTCATATTATACACAACCATTAAGACAATAAAAACTCAGGGTTAGATAACTCAACTGGTTTGAGTAAAATGTTAAAGGAGTTGAAGATGTCTGATTCAAACTTGAGAGAAAAAACACTATTATAACAATTAACTATTAACATTGGTTGTTTAAAAAAAGAAGAACAAGATATGCAGCAAACAAGAAGAACAAGAAAAAAAGTTTTAGTTGGTGTGTGAGAGAACAGAGTTGTGAAAACAAAGAAACATAGAAAAAGTATCCTTACAGAAATCAAGTAGCCAAGGGCAGGAAAAGAAGAGGTTCAGATCAGTTGTTTCATTTCATTTCATGTGTTGAAGAGATGCTATGACAAAATATGCAGCAAAGTAAGGATGAGAGTTCTTTTACCTTTGGAATGGATGGATGGCATTTGAGAAACAAAGAAAGCAGTGGAGTTTTGATGCTAAGGGGTCTGTTAGAGTAGAAATATTGATGAGCATTGACTGAAAATGCAACATAAAATGAGGGTGCTGATGCTATCTGTGATGCATTGACAACAATATTAATTGCTTTTCTCTATCAAACAATAATAAGTGTTGGCGGCACTCCATTTACATTTCTACTTGTGCAATTTAGTGATTATCATTTTTCCACTTATTCTATAGTAACACTTTTTATTTGTTTGTCTAGTTTTGGAAACTCATTCTGAGTATGAAAATAGACATTATTGTAAGTAATAGGATATGTGCTTCTATCTCAGTGGTCCTTCTCAAAGGCCTGTATTATTTACTCCCAGTTGATTATATATATCACACCTATGTCTGTTGCTCTTAGTATTATGTGTTACTTTTGTTAATGTTTAACATTTTCCTTTTTCTTTTAAACTTATTCAGTTTTATTGAAATCCTCTGGTGTGCCATAGCTGCTAAGCACACATCATTGGTAACTTTCAAATGCATTGATAGTCATTAGTCAACATATCATATTTTACCTTACTGCTGATGCCTAGTGAGATCACAAACTCCTACACATTAAGATTTTAGAATATGCCACGTCAGTGTATAGAACGTAAAGCTACAATGAGTGTTAGAAAAGCTCATTGTGGTAATAGTATTACTACATGCTATATAGCAAGAAATTAGCAACCACTTGTGAACGTAACCTTGCCCTGTTTCCCATGTCTTCGAACTTCTATTTTAAATTCGAATGATTTATTTTCCAAAGGCAAGACTTGGGGTGTTCTCTTTATTTACGTCATGAGTAATTAAATTCTATTGGAAGTGAGTGGGTAAGAAAAATTTCTCATCTTTGGTGCACTTGGAAAGGAAAGGCCTGATTATCTTGGAGTGTAGAAAAATTTACATGTATAAGCTGTCTCTCTCAACTAAGAACTGCATCTTTGGAAGGATAAAGATTAATTAGGGGAGAAGCAACTACAAGGGTGTGGTGAATTTCCATGTGATTGAAGGTTAAGGGCTGAATCGGGATGCTGTTCTCTATCAGTTTGTCTGTCAATTTTCATCTTTTCACAGTTCATCTTGCATGTAGCTAAGCTCCATCCATTACATTGTCATGTTTCTTCTTCTTCTTTTACTTGTATACTTTACATATTGTAAGAGGGGACATATATTACATATTGTAAGAAAGGGAATCATCCTCTTTTTTATGACAAATTAAATACAATTTAGCAGAACCATACCGCATATAAAGCGCCCACGTCCACAGAAAGTGGCCTCTTCTAAATTGGCTTGTTATAACTTTTATCAATAGTATTTTCTTTGGAAATCATGATATATGGATTCGAGACCTAAATGTCAAAGGTTTACTTAGTGAGACCAGAACCTTGAAAAACCAATTTATACGGAAGTTGAATAATTAGTCCAGATCCCTTGTAACCCATTTTAGCATTCAATATTTGATGAAACAAGTTCGCCTGTAATAAAAAAATGACTGATTGGATTTTAGTTTAATGCACATCTTTCAAATCATACCATACCAATATAATTGTAAAATTAAGTCAGATAAATAGTAAAACGCTCATCTTATAAGTTATGATACTAGGGTTGTAAAACTATCGCGACTAGGGAAAATTCTCTATAGATGCTTTAACAGTAAGCATACAAAATGACTAAGCTCTCCCACTTTGCTTTTTGGTTCTGGAATCGCTTGTTGAAACAGCTGATCCAGAGAGCCTGTTAACCTCATAGAGCAACACAGCCGAGAACAGGAAACTGCATTCATGCAACAATCATTAGAAACATCAACAATGGTTTCATAAAAAAAATCATACATTTTTATGTTGTTTAAACAATAAAATATAGTATTCCAAAAACAAAAAAAAAAGACTAGCCATCTTGTTGCGTGCTTTTAACAAGACTTTGTCTTTAAATAACAAACTATGACAAAGGTAATATAATATACTCTGCTAGTTACTATACTTGGCTATTTTACAAAAGCTTTAGGTTGCCTATTATTTTATTTACCTAGAATAAAAGCATGTTATATCATAAACGATGAAATATGATGTTGCCAGTTTTTCCTTTATAATGTAATGTGTTATTGGTTTATATCACCCAACAGAATATCTAGAATTCAATGTTACCATAAAGGATGAATTCTACAATAATTTACTTTATAAGAACATGTTCCAAAGGATGCACAACCCATTCCATGTATTACTAACTATGTCAAATATCAAACTCCACCATTTCTTTTACAAGCCGACGGACATGTAATCAACACATTATATCTGTTTAGGCAGTTGATCCATGCATTTTTTCGATTTAAGAAACTACGACGTGTTATTTAATATAAAAATACAAAATTCAACTATAAGTTGAAGGTGATTTAAAATCAGCCAGGTTTAGAGAAGACTTGACTGGAACACCCCACTTAATTAATTGTCACGTTGGATCACTTAGACCAGAGGGGCGATTGGCATTTGATATGTATTGCTTGTACGTCACACTTTCTCCTTTTTTTTAAAGAAATAGTTCAGAGACTATACTTCCTAGTGAATTACTTCCTATTGTTCATTAATAAGGGGGAGAGAGGAGAATTGCAGGGAGCATACCATGTAGTGATGCATACTCGGTGGACAGTGCTTGCAGCAATCAATGCAACTACTTCTGCTATTATGACTGCAAAATGAAGACACGGTTTTCAATTTTTGAAAATATATAAAACGCAATACTGGAAGCTCAGGCATGCGTGAATTAGTGACACCAGAAAGAATAAAAGAAATGAATGCCTCATCCCATGCTTAATGCGATTCTCATCTCAAGTATAAAAATGTAGATGTTCTTAAAAGTTCCAATTAATATTATTCTGTTTTACTTGAATTTTGAATTCAATTAATAAAAAATTATACAGTCTGTCATCAACATTCATCAGCAACATGTACTTACCAGCACCCCAGCCAGATTTTGCACCGGCTGTCTCCTGAAAATTTCCAATGAACTGCAACCAAAATATAATGTAAATGTGAGTAACTTAAATTACTTTGAATGAAGTATATTACTTTAATAGAGATCCTGGAAGAAATCTATGAGACAGAAGATAACTTAAAGCAAACTATTTAGGTAAAAGTAGCATTCACATATATCTTGTTAACATACAACATTCCACTTTGTACTAATATCATAATATGAATAAAAGATCCTCTGTAATTGTTAAAGTAGGACTATATCGATGAGTGACCAGGAAATCCCTGCATACACATACATCAACCTATGAACTTTGAAGTGATAAACTCTTAAAAGTAGCAACTTTCTTCATCTTCTGACTTCAATTAACAAAATGGAACTGAAAAGAATTATGCAGTACACATTTTGATGACTTTTAGAGGCAGATCATCATAAACGTACAAATAAATTATAATATATAGCGAAAAAAACCAAACACTAACGATAGTATTAAAATAGATGTAATAGAAATGGAGTAACTGATATATATTTCTCATTTCTGATGTTATAAAAATATATTTTCTTTCCTTCTAGTATATGATCTTATTGCCCGAGAAACATAAAAAGAATCATTAGCAAACTACAAGTATAACTTCAAAGATAAGAAAATAGTCATGCAGGATTTGATAGTGATTCATGCAAAAGAGATGGATTCAGAACTCACAGTTAGGAGCACAAGAAATAGGAGAGAGCTGGTGAAGCCTCCAAGTATTGTGAATAATTCTGAGGATGCAAGTTTCCCGCGGTACATTTCTTGAAGTGAGAGGATGACAATGAATAGAAGAAAGGAATACATCATGGAACTCCCAGACCCTGCCATGGCCTTCTCATAGCAAGAATAGCAATGACAAGAAACAATTGTTAGAATAGCCGAAAACCAAAAGTATCCTATCACTCAAGAATGAGTTTTGTAAACAGAAATAGAGCATAAGTATATAAAGTCCCTTGTTAGTTATTACAAAGTAAATTTTTCTATAGAACCCAGCAGCCTGGAATCTCTAGTGTCAAATGTATATACTATAATCTACAAAAACATTTTTTATGAAAGAATCTAGTAAAATTTTATAGTCGAGTTGAAAACTGGCTAGTTGACAACATGGGGCCGTTTGGATTGACTTATTTTGAGCTTATGAAAAATAGCTTATGCAGATAAATAAGCTTTTATCATAATTCATAAGTTCTCACTTACAAAAATTCTATCTTCATGAGCTGTTTTTTCATAAACTACCTTGACAAGTTTATGAATAATACATAAAAGCTTCTTTATTTGAATAAGCTAAAAAATAAGCCAAACCAAACGGGCCCATGGTTTGCAAAAATCCATTTGAAGCTAAACTCTTCACATTGCTGTGGACCTGTTTGGATTGGCTTATTAGAGCTTACATAATAGCATAAACACTTGGGACATGTTCACAAGCTCCTTTCAGCTTATTTTCATAAGCTGTCCAAGTTAGCTAATGAAAACAACTTATAGCTTATACAAAAAATTTTAAACTTAATTTTATCTTTTGTTATAGAAATGACATATACGTAAGCGCTTATCAAAATAAACCAAGGTCAATGAATTTCAAAAATACAGCGAAGCCAGCGAATTTCAGCGACAAAATAAACCAATGAATCTAATAATGTTATAACGATGCATCGATCTGAAGTTCTCAAATGCAAAATAACAGAAAGGAAAAAAAAAACCTAATCACAAATTACGAGATCAGAGTTTCATCAAATCGAAAGCAGAAATAAAATGAAGATCCTTTCATTTCGTAATTCGCTTGGAATCTCGCATTTTCTCAGAAAAACGAAGAAAACAGAAAGATTACGTACCTAACTCAAGATTCACAAGATGCAGTTCAGATCGCGCTCTTACCTTCACACGTTCTAGTTTCTACTGGCGAATACCCAGGGACAATCTCGGTATTTAATTTCAACAGATTAAATCAACAATTTACTCATGAAATTCTAGGTAACACTCTAAAATTTAGGAATAGGGAAAGAAAATGTTATCTCTTTATTTATTTTTTTTAGGAAGAAAAGAATTATATATTATTTCTAGAGTCTAAAATTTGATAACTTATTTAACACCGCATAAAAAAAATTATGGTTAAAAACGTTTTTGGTAACTATAAATATATGTTAATTCTTTGTTTTAATTTCTCTAAAAAAATTATTCAACTTTTAATCTCCTAAAAATTTCATCTTCACTTTTGGATTATTCTTTTAAAGTAAACTCATGTGTAGAATTTATATTTTTGAATAAAAAATTGCAAATTTTTTATAATATTATAAGAATCTCTCCAAAAAAATAGATTTTTTTACCAAAACATGAATTTTTATATTTTTGGCTATAAATAATTCACGTCAAAAGATTTTTTTTTAGTGATGTTTACAATATTATATGTTTCTACAATAAGGTAGTGATACCAGACGTTTCCTCTCATAATTAATATTGTATGTTGTATCAGCCTTAACCTGTGTGGATTGGTTAGACACTGTTTTAACATAAAAGAGGAGGCACCGTAATTTAAGCATCTTTTAGGGAGAAGAGTATAATTTTACTCGATAAAATTTGATGTGTCTAACATGCAAACATGTAAATGCTATGCTCCGTTATTTTTCTTTACATGGGGAAGCCTAGTGGTTGAAATAAGTGTGTTTGGAATGGCGTTATATTTTTCAAAACCGCGGCCACAAATTCTGTTGCCGTGAAAGCTAGGAAAGCAAGCTTAAAACGTGGGTTTGGCTTTCCCACCGCCAAACCAAACAGGTACTAAGTAATCAACTTAACTGGAACAATTTAAAACAAGAGAAATAGAAACAGGGTTCCATTATGGTAAAAAAACAAGTCAGTCATGTGTAAAGTCTTGTTTAATGTGATTAAGACAAGCACTAAAGCAACATCAACAAAGAAAACCCCAGGAGGATAGTTTCTCATAATGAACTAAAAATTCCATGTAAAGCAAAAAGAACAATAAACAACGAAATGTCATTAAACTGGCATTTAGGAGGTTGTTTTTGGGAGGGTGACACATTGAACTCTAATGGCTACATTGATGCAGAAGTACCCATTGAGATTGTTAATAGCATTCCGAGCATGGTCTCTAATGGCAAACCTAACAAAGCCAAAACGGCCGGTACAGCCAAAGTCTTGATCAACAGCAACATCGGCACCAGTGATATTTCCATAAGGACGGCATAATTCAGCCAAATCAGAATTAGTTATGTCATTAGCCTTCACGGTTGCCACCGCTTTTCTTGTCTTCGATTGGAGGATTGACTGAGTTATTTTGGAAACCTAGTTTTTTGTTATTGTGTGTGCGCTTTGTGGAATTGAATGGAATAAATAACCCTAATTTGTTTTGCGAAGGAAGGATATAAACATGATTCGGTATTTGGGCTTCTCAACATTTGCTTGCAGAGGAAGTCAAGTCATAGACCTGATTCAAAGAAGATTAGAGTTTTATTCATCTGATTGTCTTAAAAAGAATACAATTTAGTTGTTAAAATTATACTTTGTGTTTTTTTATAAAAACAAGTTAACTTAATCTTTTTTAAAAATAAACAAACTTAATCTTTCACTAATTATGAAATGTAATCTATACAAAAAAAATACAATCTTACTCATTCTTAATTTTTTGACAAGTCATGTCATCAAAATTATATCGTGTTTTTTTTGTTTCAACCTCCTCTCCTATGTTTCAATTTTAGAAGTCAAAATTGTCGTTTAGTCCTATGTTTGGAATGGTTTTATAAAAACTGTAAACCGTTTTGGTATCTATCAGCTGCATTTGGATGGAGGAGTTACCGGAGTGCCCAGTGTGTCTACAAAACTACGACGATGAAAACGCAATTCCACGTGTACTCTCATGCGGCCACACTATTTGCGAACCTTGTCTTGTACATCTTCCACCGCGTTTTCCAAACACTATTCGTTGCCCTGTTTGTACTCAACTCGTTAAATACTCTCCCAATCAAGGCCCTTCTTCTCTTCCCAAAAACATCGATCTTCTCAGAATCTCCCTTCAACAACCACAACGCTCTTCATCATCTCCAAAATCAAATCAACGGTCCTCAATCAACGATGAATATGCTTACTCCTCTAAATTCTGGTCTGATGAGTTTTACTCTGCTTGGAAGGATTGGATTCTTCCTCACGACGCCGTTTCCTTTACCGAGAACGGTTTTGGTTTGTTTAATTCGAGTTCTAAAGGCAGGGTTTGCTTTGGAGTTAACCGTATGGTGAGTTTAGCTCCGATCATTACTTTGTCTCCGGTTACTGATTCGAAATTTAAGTTTAGTTATGTTGCTTGGGTTATCAAGTGTCTGGAAGGGATGAATGAGGTTTTGAGGGAAGGGTTAGGTTTGATTTTAGAAGCTTCTGTGAGACAGAGAAGGTTTTGTAGGGTTTATGGATTGTGGAGTGAGGTTGTTGGTGGTAGTTTGTATTTGGTTTGTGAGAGGCAATGTAGTAGGGTTTTGGAGAAATTTGGTGGATTGATGAATGGGGGTGGTTTGGAATTGGATAAAGATGGGTTTTTAAGTTTTGCAATGATTGCTAAGGGTGTTATTGAAGCTTTGATTGCTTTGAATTTGGAAGGTTTGGTTGCTGGCTGTTTGGGAATTTCGTGTTTCTGTTTTGACGACCTTGGCGGGGTTTGTATTGATTTGAATGAGGTGTTGGTGATGGGAAGGAAGATTATGGATAAGGTTTCTGGTGGTACGGGTGATGAACCATCACACGAATTAATGTGTACGGAGCGTTTGGATTTAGAGAATGAGCTTTTTGTTAGCCCCGAGGTTTTGTCTAAGTTTTTGAACAAGAGGGCTGTTAATCTAGAGAGTGGGGATTCAAGATATCCAATTGGGTATGGCTCGGATGTATGGTCGTTGGCTTGTGTGTTGCTGCGGCTTCTTATTGGAAACGAACTCCCTCGGATTACCTTTGAAATGAGTGAAGGGAATGGTCTTGATGTTTCGGCTAGATATATTTCTTGGGTGGAGAAAGTTAGTTCTGTTTTGGAAGAAAAGAATGGCTCTGAATACCTATCACTTAAGCAGACTCTTTGCAAGTGTTTGGACATCAATCCAGAAAATCGTCCAGATGTTGTGGATGTAAGGAAATCCATTCAGGATTTGTTTGTCAAACACCAATTTGGTTTTTTGGGTGATTCAGAGCTTATAGTAAATAGGAACAACACAGGTCACCCTGTAATTCTTGCCAAGTTGTGTCAGTTGCTCATGGAAAGTTCTAAGGAGCCGAGAGAACACGAGTTGCAGGCAAAAGAAGATGGTGGTCAACCTGATATTCTTCAAGGTGCGAAAAATATATCTGATGAAGACTTCACTGCTAGCTTATCTCAAGGAATGATTGAGCTTAAAGATCTGCAAGGCCATCTTGGTTGTATCACTGGATTAGCTGTAGGAGGTATGAGTTCCGGATTCATATTCAAACACTGCAATCTCTATCAATCATATTTCATGATATACTTGTTGCATGTTTTGATAACAAGATACTTAACACTATATTTTCAAGGTATAAAATAAATTATATTTCCATTTGTTATCAAAGAGGCGACGTAAGCTTAAGGTCTTCAATTGAGTGATAAATTGACATTTGCCATGGATTTGGATGGCAGATCACCATACAGCTTTTGTGTTGGTTGGTCACAGTTTTTTTTAACTACAAAGAGGGCCTAAGCTCAAAAAAAGAACTGCACGGAAATCACACGAGGGGTAGTGATCCCCAACATGGCTCCGTTTGGATTGAGCTTATTTTGAGCTTATGAAAAATAGCTTATGCAAATAAATAAGCTTTTATGTTAATTTATAAGTTCTCACTAACGAAAATTGTATCTTCCTAAACTATTTTTTCATAAACACATAAAAGCTTATTTATTTACATAAGCTGTTTTGCATAAGCTCTAAAATAAGCCAATCCAAACAGACCCCATATCAGTTAACATCAAATGACTCGATTGAGATGGACAAGTTTCATAATACATCAAAATTTGGTGTCACTAATGTGTAATTTAGTGTGGCACATTTAACTGCAACCTATATACTAGGCTCTTAGTTAGCATATACGTTGAGGTTGCTCCGCCTATTTCATCGGCAGTGTTTCACTTGTGGTGTTGTGATTTGTCAGTATATATGACGATCATGCAATGGAACCAACAACTCTCTCTGAATAACACTCAGGCTGAGCAATGAATGTTCTATCAAATATTTCCCACAAAGTTCCATCACAAGGTGCACATTTGAGTGATTCTCGTAAGCACCTTTGAATTCCACAATATTTGGTTGGCTCGATAAAAGCTACAGAATCCGAACTCTCCTAAAATCTTCTCATCTTCAGACTTAAGATTTCTCTTTAATATCAACGTACAAGCATATTTAGACCAGTGGAAGTCTCGGTGCAAAAATAAGTTATCGCAAGTGTTGTAAATAGTTTATTTTAATTATTATTAGTAATTATTTGTATTGGGCCCATTAGTTTATTAGTCTTGCCCATCAAGTTACATCAGCCTATATAAACACATTAGTGGTTGTAAATTATTTAGAACTTTGAAATATATTCAGTTTTCACAGCAAGTTTCCCTTTACCTAATATTTGACCTAACTTGTCGAACTTGTTTATATCTTGAAAGGGTTTGACTAATATGTGTGTGGCAGTGGATTTTGGATTTGATGGAGTCATTGTTGAAGCGCGCACGCGTGTGACTGTGATTCTGGTGGTGTTCTTGAAATATAAAACTGATTGGAAGATGTGTAAAAGTAATGCATCTGTAACTACCACCTCTGTCACCGCCATTTTATTATTAGTCGTTGTGACATTTTTAAAGGGAATGTAGTTAATTTTGTATTGAAAAAGAAACTATGAGTGATTTTACAAAATTATTCTTTATTAGTGACATCGTAAAAGGAGATTCAAAGAATTGAAGAAGAAAGAGTAGTAAATGGTAAAGGTTATTTTATAAAAAGAAACATTAGTTTTATGTTTTTATGAAAAAAAGAGACATTAATGATACATTGATATTGTAATGTGACATGTAACATAACAAAAATATATATTTTTTCTTTTCTTTCTAACCAAGCAATTGAATCTTCCTTTGCACCATGATTGAATCCGTGATAAATTTTTCATTATGGTCTTTATGAAGCAATTGGCCAGAAAAAGAAATAAATTATTTTCACTCCATTGTTTTCAGCCGCTTGCTTTTCTTCATATACCGGACACACTTTCTAGTCATCCCATTCTTGTTAAATCTTCATAAAATGGGTTGTCTATGTAGCAAGGGAAATAAACCGGTTGCAGAGGTTAGTGCCCACCATGGATCAACCGCCACATATAGTGGTGATGACGGCGGTAGTAGTTAAAAGTACATTACTTTTACACCATCTTCCAATCAGTTTCAAAGTTCAAGAACATCGCCAAAACCACAGCCACACACACGTTTCAACAGTGACCCCACCAAATCCAAAATCCATTGCTAGACACATATTAGGCAAATGCTTTCAAGATATAAGCAAGTTCTACAGTTTAGGTCAAATATTAGGTAAAGGGAAACTTGGGATAACTTATTTTTGCACCGAGAATTCCACTGGTCTAAATTATGCTTGTACGTCGATATTAAAGAGGAATCTTAAGTCTGAAGATGATAGATAAGATTTTAGGAGAGGGATTCTGCAACTTATATTAGGCCAACCAACTATTGTGGAATTCAAAGATGCTCACGAGGATCACTTAAGTGTGCGCCTTGTGAAGGAACTTTGTGCTGGTGGGGAACAATTGGATAGAATAGTCATTGCTCAGCCTGAGTGTTATTCAGAGAGAGCTGTTGTGTCCATTTGCGTGTGATTTGTTAGTATATGTGACGATTTGTTGGTATATTTAATTCTAACAATCATTTGTTTAGTTTCACAGGGGGATATCTGTTTAGCTCCTCTTTTGATAAAACAGTCCGTGTATGGTCCTTGCAGGTAACACTTCTAAATTACAATTACTTGCTAACATTCTATTGGGTGCTTTTCAAATAGCGTAATCTCATTAATAATCTTTGCACGAGGATGATGTCATTAATTTTTCAGTAAATGTAATTAAGTTAGAAATTTCTTTTGATACTTTCCGGTAAATAGTTATTCAGGTTTGTTTTTCCCAACATGACACCAGTTAGCAGATACCTTCTGATAAGTGTTTAGCACCAATACACAAACAGAAATGCTAATAACACACTCGCTAATACTCTCCTTTCAGGACACTTTCCCATTGGTTGAAATTCACACGAATTCTACAAAGTTTAATTGAGTTCCACATAATTTGGTGGGACCTATCCCCAAAATAGTGGGATCCATTTTATTTTAATAAATAGTAGAGTGTATTGCTAGCACTTCTCATATACAAATAATAATTTTTTTTTTAAACCAATAAATAAGAAGTGAGAGGAAAATAGATGAATGGGATAATTTCACATTTCCATTTGTGATACACAATACGCTTGTATCCTTTTTTCTTTTAAAAATTAAGATTTCCTTCAAAAATAAATGTAAACAAGTGTGTTTGCTCTTGAGTGGGTTGTACTGTGGATGATTTTCAAAATTTGAATTCAATGACAAATTGTGATCAGTATATTTCCCTCAAACGCGCATTTACTTTTCCCAACTTCAGCTATGCAGGATTTGTACACTCTTTTCTTTACATAAAACTGGAAATTAGCATCTTGAATGCTAGATTGTTATACAACCTCAAAACGTGATTCTTAACATTTTTTTTTTTGGAGCTTTAGTCTTTTGCTACAGAATAATATGGTTGTTATGATACGAGCTCTTCCTCAGCTATTCTGTTGACGAGTTTCATCCATGCAAATTTTATGTAGGACTTTTCTCATTTACACATGTTTAGAGGTCATGAGAATAAAGTCATGGCTCTAGTTTATGTTGATGACGAAGAACAATTGTGTATAAGTGGTGACAGTGGTGGGGGCATATTTGTCTGGGGGATTGATGCACCTCTTAGTCAAGATCCCTTGAGGAAATGGTACGAGCAGAAGGATTGGCGCTTTAGTGGTATCCATTCCATGACTGCTTTTGGAAATCTTCTCTACACTGGAAGTGGAGATAGAACAATCAAAGCTTGGTCATTGAAGGTGAGTGTCATTTTCTTTGTATGCACATGGTGCTGCTTTAGACACAAGCTTCATTTCAAAGTGCATTCTTTGGGATGCTATACTCACTACATTTTTCCAGGATGGAACTTTGACGTGCACAATGGATGGTCACAAATCTGTAGTTTCCACACTTTCAGTATGTGATGAGGTTCTTTACAGTGGTAGTTGGGATGGAACCGTCCGATTGTGGAGTCTTAATGATCATAGCCCGTTGGCAGTGCTAGGGGAAGATCTTCCCGGAGAGATGAAGTCTATCCTGGCTATTACTGCCAGTAGGGATTTGCTGGTTGCAGCATATGAGAATGGTTGCATAAAGGTTTCTTTCTTTTTTAGAACTGTGTTCCTTCCCTTTAAAAGATTAATGAGTTGTAGCCCATTTGAAATGAAATACACTTGACTCAATCTAATCATCTCCTGGCATTGTTAGGTAACATCTCTTCTATTTTTTGCCTATTTAGGTCTGGAGAAATGACGTGTTCCTGAGTTCCAAAACATTGCATAATGGTGCCATTTTTGCTACGAGTCTGCAGGGAAAATGGCTTTATACAGGAGGTTGGGACAAAAATGTTAATATACAGGTAGAAATGCAAAATCTTGTGCTATATTTTTGGGAATTACATTGACATGAACTTAGTGAAGTCAACTTGCTTCTTGCTATGTTAATCATTTAAATTTGTTAAAACTCAATTATGATTGTTGAAGTTACAGGGTTTTACATTAACCATGTTCACAACCATGTTGATAAACTAATCCTAGGAGATAAACTAAGGTACTCTAAGATGATTTCAAAATATTGCGAGATACTCTCATGTTGTCTAAGACTACGCCTAAAGCTAAAGTAAACTAATAAATGTCCACTTTGAAACTGAAAAACAACCAAATAATATATTTTGATCTTAAGATCGATAAGTTCAAAATCACATCTGGAATATGAGACAATACTAAATTGAGACGATGGAGATGAGATTCTTGACATATTGGAAAATGACACAACAGATGAGAACTTCAAACACAAACATAGAGAAAACTTGAGAGAGAAGAGATAAGACATGAATATGTTTACAGCTGGCAAGAAGAATAAAGTTTCAAATTTTAGTAGAATTTCAGATTTTGGGGAATTTGGTAGGAGAATAGAGGCACAATCTATCAAGGAATGGTTCCACTCCATGTTGGAGTTATCAGGAGTTGCATAAATAGGAAAGAAAAAGATTGAAGACTTATAAATTATGAATGTGGTTTGATATGATTGATGATATGATTTGATACTGTAAGACTAAAATACTAACCCTAACTTACACTAATCCATAATTAAATAGGGAAACCAATCATGATAATAACCAAGAATTATTGAAACCATTCTTGAGAGACTGTATAAGACAATCTTGAATAAGAAACTAATCTTATGAGATAATCTAAGATTTGATACCTCAAGATAATAGATATAATTAGATAACTTTGAACTGCAATGTTTTCTTTGAATTTTTAATACTATTTGTTCAGTTAGCATAGAAATTCATTAAAAAGAGTATTGAATTGTAGGAATTATCAGGAGATGATTTAGAACTGACCGTCAACGCATTTGGATCCATTCCTTCCAGTTCTGTTGTGACAGCTATATTATGCAGCCAAGGAAAACTTTATATTGGATATGGTGACAAGTCTATCAAGGTATCTCACTTCTTTCAATTATAGTAGTTGTTAAACTGTAGCCTCAGCAAGTATTTCCGTATCTCAACATTAGAGAGCATGCTTTGTGTTGCACAAATGAAATATTGACATACTTGAAATCGCATGCTTTGGTTACACAAACTTTCCATGTCTTGGTCAATGGAAATATAACTCAACCTAGAGCAGTGTAGATGTTATTTTCTTTCTCCCCACTCAAGAGAAGAAATGCTTAAATGTACTTTTCACCCCCTATGTTTCAAAAAGTTGCGATTTTGGTCCCTTTTTAAAAAAAATGGATTATTAGACCCCTAACTTTTACCCCTCTTTTGAATGGCTGATTTAGACCAAGTCAAAGCCTAGGTGGCAAGCCGCTTAAGTGACGAGGATTCCAACTGTAATTTTTTAAATTAAAAATAAAACAAATTCCACGCGTGTATTTCTAGAATTTAAAAATAAAAAAAATGAAAGAATGAAAGAGAGAACACGTGAAACCAAACTCATCTTCCCTCTTATTCTTGATCTTCATCATCTTCATTACCATACTCATATGAAGCCAGAAAATCAACAAAAAACCCATCTTCTTCAACTTAACTCCTCACCTCATCATCATCAAAACAAAACCATTTCTAAAACATGACAGCCACAAACTAGGCACACCCTAGGAACACCTCACTAGGAACAAAAATGGTGCAGCCACAAACTGTTGAAGGCTGCACAAGGCCCAGCAAAGAAAAACACAAACAGAAACCTCCCCACCGAAAAACAAACATGAAGTAGCATTTTAAATTGAACAGAAGAGGAATAAGGATATAAAATTGTTCATTAATTCCGGCTGGTGGCAATTAATTCCGTTTATTCATCCAGAAACCTTTAAAACGGTGGCGATGGAGGTTGAACCGAAAAACAAAGTGAAAACATATCCATATCTGCGTGTTGAATTTCATGGATGGAATCACGTCATGATGCGGTGAAGAACGCTTGATGGTTTTCACGATGAACGGAACAAAAGATGAAATTGATTAAGCCGAGAAGGATAAAAGGACAACTTCAAAACGAACTAGAGGTTGGTGGTTTGGAGGAGTGGACACAGGAGATGTGGAGATCAGAGAGAAGAGGGATGAATGAGAGGGAAGATGGAATGGAGAAGGACCACTTACTGTTGGAGAAGAAGAGTAGGTCACGTGATTGTTTTTTTTTTTTTCTCCATCCAATTTATGTTTTTTTTAATTGCAAATTACACGCATGGCATTTCTTTTTATTTTTTAAATGGTAATTACACAATTGTCTTCCAAAACAGTTAAGTGACCTGCCACCTAGGCTTTGACTTGGTCAAAATCAACCATTAAAAGAGGGGAAAAAGTTGGGGGTCTAATAATCCATTTTTTTTAAAAGGGGGCCAAAATTGCAAATTTTTGAAACATAGAGGGTGAAAAGTGCATTTAAGCCTAGAAGAAAATGCATTTTTAAAACAAGACAGATTGGAGGCATCCTAATTCCTATGTGGATGATCAACTAGGAAATATTAACATCTGAGCTATTTGACAACCTGCCTTATTCTCGTGTTTTACAAAGAAAGCCAATGTTTGACAAGCTTCAATTGAGTGCATAATGCTAGTTACTGATGCATGGTTGAATTCTGATTTGATAATTAATTCTCCCATATTGTTGAATGAAAAATCGATGAAAATGTATCAAATGATAAGTTTCTGCTCACTCCCTAAATGTTTACCGAAAAAAAGAAATATTTGAAACTTTATGTTCAGCTTTGTGAGGATACCACAGAAATATTCTACCAATGGTGTAAAGTAAATACTTCTGTTGAAAAATGTTGCTATATTCTTTGCATGCACCAGCAAATTTAAATCTATACACCTGGACAGAGAGTTGATAGAATGCATAATTATTTTTAATGATTTAAAGTTTATTACGCAATGTTATCACTCCTTTTCTGTCTCTTTTGTTTATGCTTATGAAATCTTCAAGGCCCAACATATACTATATATTTGATTCCTGCAGGTTTATCGTGCTAAATAGCACGAGTTTCACCAGCTACAACTGTCATCAACAGTTTTATTGCTCAACTTTCAGTTGAATGTTTTAAATATTTCCGAAATTTTGCTGTATATATATATATATGATGCTCGGCTTCCAGAGTTCTGGTTGATTCACAATTTCCCCTCAGATGTAGATAAACCAAATCCAAATTATGCCTCTACAGGGTGTTCTGTACATGTTCAACAACGGATGTTTTCTTTTTGGGGCATTGGTTCTTGGGGTTTGTATATAACTTGACAGGAAATAATTATATTGTAATGTATTTAGTTAATATAATCAAATTTATATTTGCCTTGTCATGCCAGGTTATCATCCACCATAACAGATATTTTTGGCTTGTTAACCGTTTTATCAGGGTTGAACAATGGGCAGTCGGGATGTAAATGTTACTCAAACCGCTCGGATATCCATTGATAAAACTCGCAATGAGTTGAATATTTATATTTAATAGGTATTGATAAAATAAACATGTATTTTTGCAACACATTGGCTCCTCCGCTGGGTTCAAACTCGACGATGGGGTTGGGCTCAATGTGTTTGACTCAAACTATTTCCAACTTCGAGTTGTTGATGCCGCACAATTGACAAATGACGTGCCAGCAATCTACCACTGTCACAAAAAATGGTAGTGAGCATAAAACAACAATCTCATCTTTGACAATATTTTTCCATAATTTGATATTACGACTCAACCAAATACTCCATAAAATAGAACTCCATATGCTACATTGCAAATTGGGCAATTTATTAACAACTATGAAAACAGTTTAACAATACCATCTACATTTAAAATATGTCGCTCGACTTAATATTACAAACCAACATGTTTCCAAATATTGACAACAAAAAAACTTGTAACACTGTCATTACACCATACACGAGTCTGATCACAAACAATTCCTTTAATTTGAATCCTAGACCACATAGGGATGCCGTCATACACCATTCTCCGAACAAAATTCTTAACAATAAGAATTACTTTCAATCTTCACACTAGTAACTTATCACTATCCACATGTAAGTAAGATGTATCAATGGGATTATTTACGATTAGCTTATAAATAGATTTAACTGTAAATTACCTTGTGAATCTTGCCACCGTGTTAGTGTAACCTCCGTAATAAACGAAAGAAGATGAGTATTCAAAACCTCTCCAGCGTCCTCCTAAATAAACCAACCACAAACAAGATCAACATTACAATTTTACTATGTTGCTGCCATAAATCTTACACAACCATATAGATATTAACCACAAGCATACATATATTCAACAAGGTGTGTTGGTCCACACATTAGTCAACCTACCATCCATCTTAGAGGTTTATGAAGCAACACTCTTGAAGTACAAATACTCCTCCAAATATAAAACTTTTTCTTTTTTAAGGTTAAAAAACTTGAATTATTACCCATGCTAATCTATTACATTTTTATATTAAGTTTAATTCATCCGTACAAAATTGTCTAGTAAGGTGAGATGTGTCATTTTTTATAAACTCTAATTTTAATCGTTGTGAAACTTAGATTTTTCTAATAAAATCCTTTGTTGGAAAAATATTTTTGACTTAGGGGGATGACTATTTTGGTGAAAAAAGTCTTTAAGATTTTAAAAGACTTTGTAGGATTGTATTGATTATGTGAGATTTCAAAAGACTTTTTACACTCAAGATTATCCCAAAGAATTTCATTGGATTTATGAAACAAATCTTTAAGATTTCAATGGTTGGATATATAACTCAAACTTTTAGGATTTCAAATGACTCATTGGCATCAGATAACTCCTTTAACCCATTATTTATAGCTCCACCAAGATGTACAACAATTCAATGATTTCATCCATGGTTCAAGCTACATAACTATTTGGGTTAATATGTCTTTATCCTCTGTAATTTGGGCGAGTTCCGGTTTACCCCATGTAAAAAAAAGTTTAGATTCCAACCCTGCAATTTGAAGATTCTTTCAAAATAGACTGTAATTTAAAGATTCTTTCGTTTTAGACCTTGAGGTCATTTGACTGTGCAAACATGATGACGTGACACGCTGAGTCGGCATTTTTGGATGATGTGGCGTGCTGACTGTATAATTATTTTTGTTTTTAAATTTTTTATTTTCATTTATATTAATTTAAAAATAAAAATAATAAAAAACTGAAAATTAATATAAAAAATAGAAAAAAATTCAGATCACTTTTTTCAAAATTGAAAAAAAAAACACTTTTTTTTCGAAAATTAAAAAATTCGAAATATCAGAATTAAGATTTATTTCCAAAAAATAAAAAAAATTGAAATTAAGATTTTGAAACTTAAAATAAAATCAATTTTTTTTCTTCAAAATATAATTTTCAAATTTTAATCTGAATTATATTCAGATTTTAAAAAATAAAAATAATTCTAGAATTTTTATTTTTGGTAGATAAAATTCAGATTTTTTTTTAAATTTCAAATTTGTTTGTTTTAAAAATTCCAGAATTTTTTTTCAAATTCAATTCTAGATTTTTTTTTTCAAAAATATATTGTTTTTACGATTTTCTTATTTCCGAAAATTAATTTTCAGATTTTTAAATTATTTTTTATTTTTAAATTAATATCATTTCATTTATATTATTTTTTATTTAAAAAAGGCAAAATGCCATGTGTGTCCTTAAAAAAATAAAAAACAAAATTAATTACAGTCAGTGTGCCACATAATCGTATATGCACAGTTAGCGCGTCATTCAGGATGCCACATCAACATTTTGTCCAGTCAGATGGTCTCAAGTGTAACACCCCGAAATCCCAACTTAAAAATTCATTTATATAATCAGAGTATATCGCAATATTCAGGATGTCACATTTCATAAAATCTTTAAACAAAAAGAATAATAATTTATTTCTCATCAATATTCAAAACGTAGCAGCGGAATCATAGCATAAATGTCATAATTGTCATAATTAATTCAAAACGATACATAAAGGAATAGAAACAAATAATAAATCCCCATCCCGTTACGTATCAGAGCTCCTATGACATCACACAGGAAAATCCTCACACGTCGAACCTATACTTGGTCACCTGCACTTGCCCACGAGGCAATTCCAACAGAAGGGGTGAGATTTCACATTCTATAATAATAAGCAACAATTCATGTAAAAGAATCAATCGACATAAAACAGCAACAAATCATATAAGAGAATCAATCGACATAAAACGACAACAAATCATATAAGAGAATCAATCCACAATCAACATAAAACAACAACAAATCATATAAGAGAATCAATCCACATAAAAGAGCAACAAATCATATAAGAGAATCAATCAACATAAAACAACAACAAATCATCATCAACAAGTACTTCATATAACTACAGATATAAATCATTAATATTAATTTCAGGTATCAGGTAACATCATCATCATCTTAATCAACTTCATAACTTCAAAAATTTACTTAACCACTTGACTCGACAATGCAACTTTAACTTGACTATGCAACTTAATAATCTTACTCATGCATGTGGTACCATATTGAGTATAAATATACTCCTAGGGCATAAGCCCTCGTCGCTATTGAGTATAAAAATACTCCTAGAGCATAAGCTCTCGTCGCTATTGAGTATAAAAATACTCCTAAAGCATAAGCTCTCGTCGCTATTGAGCAAAAGCTCCTAGGGCATGAGCCCTCGTCTCTGATGCATATGCATGGACTCAACTTCTTAACTCTTAGACATCTCAAATGAACTCCAATAGTTTGGACCATAACATCAAATAAATATCATATAAATAAATAACATATAAACAACTTTCATATAAATTCATATAAATATCATATAAATAACATAAAAACAACTTTCGTATAAATTTATGAGATTATCTATACTCTTAACAACCTAATTCAATTCAAAATCTAACTTCTACAACAATAACAAAATTAACAACAACAAGATTAAACCTTTTTTAGAATTATATGCTTATGATTAAAGAAGGTTAGTCTCACCCTTACCTTAGATTGATTGCAAAGATTCTACAAACTCCTCTTCTCTGACTCTTCTCTTACTCTACGTCATATTATTTTCTAACTCTAACTCTCCTTTTTATAATAACCATAATTTCTCTTACACCCCAAAACTACTTTTTTCCTCGTAATCTTATTTATTTCTAAATTAAATATATATCTCCCCCACTTAATAATAATAATACACCAAATAACAAATATATCTCTACACAAAATATATTTCTATACTAGATAACATATATATGTCCACAAAAAATAACAAATATATTTCTATACTAGATAATATATATTTCCACATAAAATAACAAATATATCTCTACACAAAATAACAAATATATTTCTATACTAGATAATATATATATTTCCACACAAAATAACAAATATATTTCTATACTAGATAATATATATTTCCACATAAAATAACAAATATATCTATAACAAATAAAAAACATATTTATAACAAATATATTTCTAAACAAAATAACAAACATATTATCACTTATATTTCTAAACAAAATAACAAACATATTATCACTTATCAAATATAAAATCATGTAAAAGTATTCAAATATTAACTAAAAATAATTAAATAAAAAGGGGGCGTTACATCGGGTCTAAAACGAAAGAATCTTAACTTACAGGGTTGGAATCTAATTTTTTTTTTTCACAGGAGGTAAATCGGAACTCGGCCAAATTACAGTGGGTAAAGACATATTAACCCTAACTATTTTTGTCTTTTCCTTTTCCTTTGTTATTTTCTTGTCGTGAATCCCTCATTTGATCGGTAATATATATAAACAACTATTTATTTAACTTGATATTCCTTTTTTTTTTGAACACATTGACTTGATATTCCTCGATCACTCAATATAAGCAAATAAAATAAATGGAAAAATTGTCTGAAAGAAAAAATAACAACAAATCAGTGTTTAAAAAAAACATATCGTTTAATAACAATAACAAAAATTATCGATTAATAAAGATCAACAAAAGAAAAGCCAATTATTGATTAAAAACAGCCAGTGGTAAGAAAAAGAAGCTGATCCGGAAAAAAAAAACAAATTGGAAGTAAAAAATTATCGATTAATAAAAACAAAAATCTGGAAAGAAAAAAAGAAGAAGCAAAAGACAAGAAATCATGTGAAAAGAAAAAAAAACAAAGAAATCACAAATAATTAGAGAAAAAGAAGAAGATGGCATGATCAAATGACGCCGACAAGGGTTTGAGAGAGGATGACAAAATCTTAAAGGCTTGTGTGAGATTGTTGGATGAGAGTAGTATTTATATTTTTAACTAAAAAGTCTTACAAAATTCACTTTATAAAAGAATCCATCAAAATCTATAGATTTTTGAATATCAATAGACAATTCATAAATCTTGAGAAATCCCAATTGAATACCAATATATTTTGTTGCCATGACAAAACGAAATAGTCATGATTGTTTTGATTGAATACCGCTGAACTTTTTATTATAAAAAAGTCTTTTAAAATCCTTTGAAATCTCAATCCAATACCCTTTAAATATTTTTTTTTTGTTGAGTGGACGTTGGGAAGTTTAGAAGCTAAATAATTTTGGGATTAACCGGTAATAATAATAGATGATTAAAATTTGGATTAACAAGTAAATCCAAATTATGGTCAAAATTTGATGTTAGTGTGTTATGATTTCTCTCTTTTTCCTTCCTCACGCAAAATTATCTTAAGCCAACTTCTCTTCCTTCTTCAACTTGGAAGCACAACATAATCACACCTCTTTTTCATGGCCACCCTCTCATACCCATTCTTCACCACTTCAACCCACACCAATGCCTTCTTCATTCGACCTTCTCCTTCCTTCACACGCCTCCCACGACGTCGTCTCGGAGTATTCGCTTCCGTCTCATCCATTAAGGTTCATTCTTTCTCAGTGCCCACCAACTGTTCGACGAAATTCCATAACTAACTCTATTTGACTTGTATATTCTCTTCCTTGCAGGAAAATCTTGGTCGCATTCATAAGACTTTCACCAACTTCACTAGCTTGAACCACTGGGTCGTTAATGACTACTTCCGTCTGGTGGACTCAGTTAATTCCTTCGAGCCGCGGACTCAAGCACTATCTGATGAGCAGTTGGCCGCCAAAACCGAGGAGTTTCGCCTTAGGCTCAAGCAAGGGGAGACGCTTGCGGATATTCAAGCTGGTTCGATATTATTTCATTGCTTGATTCGATTACTATTTGAACCGCAACATGGCTTTTGATGATTTTTTATTTTATTTTATGAATGAATGTTTCAGAGGGGTTTGCTGTTGTTCGTGAGGCTGCAAGAAGAAAACTTGGAATGCGCCATTTTGATGTTCAGGTCTCACTCTATCACTCTCTTGCATCTGTTTTGTTTTGTTTTTTTTAGTAGCTAAAAGGTTAGCAGTTGATTTGTTAAGGTAGGAGGAATTTGTTAGCATCAGTAATCGAGATCATGACTATCTTATAGTTTGTTATACTTTTGCTTAGTTTTTATTACAATTTCAGTTGTTAGAGTGCACTCCTTGTTATAGAAGAGCCAAATCCATTATATTATATGCATATTTAGTTTATAGAAGGCTAGAAGTAGGTAACTGAGTTGTTGATGAAAATTTCATGTTGTTAGATTATCGGTGGAGCTGTGCTGCATGATGGGTCCATTGCTGAGATGAAAACGGGAGAGGGAAAAACCTTAGTTTCCACGCTAGCAGCATATCTTAATGCCCTGACCTCTGAGGGTGTCCATGGTTTGTGTTATTACCAACACTTAAAAAATTTGATGGGTTGTTGAGTAATTTCTTCAGCTGCTGCAGGCATATGGCTTTACAAAAATGACTTGCTCCGACCTTGATTTTTTTGCAGTTGTAACTGTCAACGATTATTTAGCTCAACGTGATGCTGAATGGATGGGGCGTGTTCATCGTTTCTTAGGTCTTTCTGTTGGTCTTATTCAGGTTAATTCTCTCTGCCAGTGGTAAAATTTGTCTTTATCTATAATCGTTTGGTGGTGGGACAGATACGAGCATGTGTTTTCATGGAGTTGAGATCCTCTCCATTTTTAAAAATAAATGGAGATTGCCATTTTGAAAGAGATAAACACATAAATAGGTGGTGGGTCCTATTATTAAATGAGTCACACCATCATTAATTATTTTCAAGATTTTTTGTGTCTTTATCTTTCCAAATGGAAGAAATGGATAATAGTTTAAATGGAGAGGATACTAACTCGTTTTTTTTTCATAATGTACAAATAGAGTTAATGGACCGGATCTTGTTTTCATTAGTTTTTGTAACAGCAAATGCAGAATACAATTTAAAATTCTTGTTGAACTTATTATTTAACATTTGCATGCACAGAAGGGGATGAATTCTGAAGAGCGAAGATTCAACTATAGATGTGATATAACATATACCAATAATTCGGTAAATACAATTTTCAGTTACTATGGTTATCTTCTTAGTTGTACATTTATTTATTATTGATGGCGCATATTTCCTTGTGTTCCTTTTCTTTCCCTTCTTACATTAGGAGCTTGGTTTCGATTACTTGAGAGATAATCTTGCTGGAAATAGTGAACAGCTTGTGATGAGATGGTAATGTGCATTACTTAATGAAAATTAGATGTTGTGTTTTTTCTTCTTTTTGGTATGGAATGTGATTGGATTACTGGCGATTATTCTGCATGAGTACAGGCCAAAGCCGTTTCATTTTGCTATTGTTGATGAGGTGGATTCAGTCCTGATAGATGAGGGAAGAAATCCGTTGTTAATCAGTGGTGAGGTAAGCTCAAGAGTCATTTTTATTACTTTTTCTTGTGGTCCAGTCATTCATCATCTTATTATATTTTTTTTTTCTTTTTGCGGTCCAGTCTGTAATCATTTTGAAGTCTAAAGTCTATCTAGCCTGTGCTTTTTTAACTGATTGAACTTAATGATATTCTGCTTCTTGCTTCTTCTTATAAATCACAGGCTAGTCAAGATGCTGCACGATACCCTGTTGCTGCAAAAGTAGCCGAATTGCTTATACATGACATCGTGAGTACATTTTCTTCCGCTTCATCATATCATTTGCTTCTTTTCTCTCTCTTGAGCCATTCTGTGAACTTTATTTTATTGGACAATTTAAGAAAATAGCTCCATGTACATATTTTATTTTGTTAACAGCATTACAAAGTGGAACTCAAAAATAATTCGGTGGAGTTGACGGAGGAAGGAATTACTCTTGCTGAAATGGCTCTTGAAACAAATGACCTTTGGGATGAAAATGATCCCTGGGCTAGGTGAATTTTCTTCTGCTTTAAATATTTATTGAATGAAAAAGCTTTCATTTCACTTTGGTTGCTGTTTACATGTTTTGAAATCCAATGGTTGCTCAAGAAAAAGTAGCTAGGAATTAACATAAACATATCTTTTATAGATTTTTTCCATTATGTTTTTTTGGACAAATGGCATAACAATAATACCGCAATGCAGGATTACATTTTTCTTTTGTTATTCAATTAAAATAAGAAATAAGATACATACAATTAGAACATTACAAAGAGCAAAGAAAATGAAAATAATACAACTCGACATGTGTAAAGGGATCTCCTTTAAAAGGCCACGTAAGATTCATTTTTCTCTATTTGACACCTCATTTGTAATCACAATTATTATTTTCTTTTTGGTGCATACTTTGATGGAGAATTGCATTAGTTATCATAATCATAATCATTATTATGCTTATACTTACCGAATACTAGCTACTTTATGTGGAATTCGGGCCAACATATTGGAATGTTCATGTTAAACCAATTAAATATGAGTTGTAAGAGTTGAGTTACTGCAGATTTGTGCTGAATGCTTTAAAAGCTAAAGAATTCTATCGCCGAGATGTGCAATACATTGTCAGAGATGGAAAGGCTTTAATTATAAATGAGGTAATATTATCAAGGTTTCTTGAAGTTCTTATTTATCTGAGCATATCATTGACGTGAACATGCAATATGACACTGACACTCAAAAAAAAAAAAAAACTGCAGGATACAGCTCCCTCACGTGCACACAGACTTACACATATACAAATATATAAAATTATAAATAGGGTATACAGAAGGGTTAGATCCACTGTGAATCTATGAAAAAATTCATAATTGATAGTATCATATTATATAAGTTTCAAGGATTACTCTGTTGGGTCATGGAGGAGCCTGTGCACCATTGAGATCATCACATTGGACTTTGGTCAACCACGTAATTGAACTGGATACCACATATTCACCCAATACCTTAATGCATTAGTTATATGAGTCTTCTCACTTATATGTTGCTCAACATTCACTTTTCCATCTAATGTGGGACTTCATACTCACACTTGAGACACCAACAATCTCCCCACAAGTGTGAGTTCATCTATTCATCTGGGTATACTCCCCCTCAAGCAGAAGCTTTTTCGTCCACATACACTTGCACCCCAGTTGGCACAACATCAACAAGACACGCTGCTTGAGTCTTGACCACTACATTGTCAAGAAGACTTTTGATAAAAGAAGTCGGTCACCTTTGATAAACCACCGGCTCCGCAAGTTTCTCCCAAAACCAGACAGCATTGTTAACAAACATCCTACCTAGTAGAACTAACCATATACCAGTGCATGTACAACCAAACAAAGATATCTGGATTAATTATCTAATTATTATTGACAATTTTCTCTCCACCATCTTTTTATCGCCTTCATCGATGAAGAGGACACTCCTACTTCGGTTTAGGTGAGATAAAAATGAAATGACAAAGTTGGGGTAAATGAAATTGATATGTCACTAAAGTACTCTGGTTTATTATTGATAATTTTCTCTCCACCATTTTTTCTCACGCCATCTGCCGTTTTTGGATCTAGGGAAATTAACAATTAGAGGAAAGAGTTGGGGCATCTAATATCTATTTAGACGAGTAATCTACTGACCTTGATATCACTCCCAGAGTTTGATTACATCACACATTGAAGGAAAAAGCAATCTTTGTGACATATTCTCGCTGGTACTGTAGAGCTTATAAGTCATTATACTTTAATAGTTCAATACAGAATCTACGTTCGATTGGGTTAATCAAAGTATAGGAACTAATTGTCTAAAACTCAAGGTTCAAGTTTAATATTAATCAGTAATTAGTAACTAGTAATAAAACCAGTCATCTTGTGGGGCCTCTATACCTAGTGTTTGACATGTATGTTTTCTCAAACCAATTGTTGTGTAAATGTAAGAACGAATGGTGTTGGAAATCTGTATCCAATACGATTGCAAGCACAAATATACCGTCAAGTACACTTAACGTCCACAATGCATTTAAAAGTAAGTATGCTTGATGATATTTTTTAACGACTACATATCCCAAATTCCCAACAGCTTGGTTGGTAGGTGATACACCGAGTTGTTTTTCTATCACTAATACATTCTCATGCAATTAGGTTTGAAATGTGGACAGTCCAGTCTACCCTGTACTATATTTAATTTAATTTACCTATGAAGAATGAGCGTGGCAAGGATTGAACTATTGACAAATTAATTTAAGAGGCTTTGGTACATTGTCAAGGATTAACTTTCCAGGAAGCTATCAGGTTGAACTGCATGAGTGGTTATATCTCTTAAATTACTGTTTTCCAGTAATTCCTGCAGCATTCCATGGCTTTCATTTTCATTTAATAAATACACAAATAACTTTTGCTGATACTTTTAAAAAAATATGATTACATGATAAATAAAACTTCTCAGCTGACAGGAAGAGTTGAAGAGAAAAGGAGATGGTCTGAGGGGATTCACCAAGCTGTGGAGGCAAAGGAATGTTTGAAGATTCAGGTATATATGGAGGTTCTTAAATGCTTTTATTTTGTTGAGGATACTAGTTCGATCTTTATTATTTGATTCTAAGTTTCAATGTTTTAAACATGCACAGGCAGATTCTGTTGTCGTGGCACAAATCACATATCAATCATTATTCAAGCTGTATCCAAAATTGTCTGGAATGACTGGAACTGCAAAAACAGAAGTAAAGATTTAATAGATCTAACAAATTTATGTTGTCATTATTAGTACAAGTTGTGCATTTATGAGTTCTTGATAATCATTTATATCATTGTAGGAGAAAGAGTTCTTAAAAATGTTCCAGACACCAGTCATTGAAGTACCGACAAATCTTCCTAATATTCGTAAAGACTTGCCTATTCAAGCATTTGCTGTAGGACATCTAATATTTATTATTAATTCTTAAATATCATAAGTTGTTACTACCTTGATAGTACATTGTTATTTTTTCCATGTATATGATTCTTCATTAATATATTATTCAAGACTGCTCGAGGGAAATGGGAGCAAGTTCGCCGAGAAGTTGAAGATATGTTTAGACAAGGGCGTCCTGTCTTGGTTGGGACAACTAGGTAATATTGTGGCTGTTTTAATGAATATTTTCTAGTTCTTTATTATGTTTATCATTCCTTTCTCAGAACAAGTAATGGTTACAAATGCTTATTTCTGTGCCTGAAGAACCTATACATATTGCTCACCATTTCCTTTGAGGACAGACATGCATAGGGATTGAAGAGTTTTATTGTGTTTTGGACTTGCTTCTTATGTATTTTATTTAATGCCTTTTAAAATGTATGCATCGTGGGTTGTACTTCTAAATTAATCTTTTTCCAATAGAACTGTTTATTAAAAGCAAGTCATTAAGCACTACAAGTCTACAATCTGTCAGTGTTGCCTATTTCAGGTTATACATTATCTTCACGTTTTTAGTTTCCATATTTTATAGGAGAAACTGTAACCGTAAAAAAAAACCAGTATTTTACTTGAAATTTGTTTTTCAATTGAGGCCGATATCCCATCAATTGGAAGAAAGCTTGGTTGTTGTTGCCGTGTGTCTGTATCTCATTATCTGTTAATAATATTTAGTTGGTTAAAATTTATATTTATATGGTCTATGAGTTTCAAGTTACCGATAATCAATTGAAAGAAAGTTGAATTTTGAAATTATTAATGAGGGATTTGTCTTTCAAGAAATTATTATTTCAGGACTATTAACCATTACTAGGTCCACAGTCTACTGCAGACGCCTTAACCGTTTGAGGGATTTTAGTTGTTGAAACGGTACAGAATTTCAGTAAAAAGTTGAACTTTGACACAAAAGGACTTTTACTTTGAGGAAGCAAGCCTGAAAGGCTTTCATCGTATTTTTAGTGTCCTTATAGGTAAACTTTTGGGATAGTTGGTTTGCGACAATCATCTTGTATTTTCTTACATTTTTATTAATAGAATGTAATTTAATTTTCTAGTCTTTGACGGTTATCTTTCTTAGCATTAATGCTTTGCAGTGTTGAAATCACTGTGTTTAGGGTAAATATGCAATTTGTTAACCACCTTTGTTTACATAAAGACTCCTTTTTGTCATCATTGTAATAATATCTGCTGCGTCTTATGGTATGTGCGTGTGTGTGTATTAAATGTGTTTCATTTGTTGATAGCTTAGACTTCGGAGAATAATTGATTTCACTCTTTTCCTATGCAGTGTAGAAAATTCTGAACTTTTGGCTGGTCTGCTTAGGGAATGGAATATTCCGCATAATGTTCTGAATGCTCGACCCAAGGTTTGTGAGAATTTAACGCTTTGTACTCTGCTTTTCTTACATATAACTTAGATAACCCCTCATTTTCTCCTCCATGTTTTCCCTTCCTCACCAATTCTCATTACTGCCCCTGATTTAACTCAGTATGCTGCGAGAGAAGCTGAAATTGTTGCACAAGCAGGACGGAAACATGCCATTACAATATCTACAAATATGGCAGGCAGGGGCACAGATATAATCCTTGGAGGAAATCCAAAAGTAGGTTTTCCAATATGGATCCTGTGTTTTAGTTTTTTTTTTTTTTTTTTAAATGACATTGAATGTCTGGAAAAGCAATCTTTTGGACCCCTTTTTATAATTATATCGTGTCTTTTTTATTGGACACGTTCCTTCAACATGAGTTGGATCTTAGATACAAATTTATACAGTTTTTCTGGTTATAGATGCTTGCCAGAGGAATTATAGAGGACAGCGTAGTTTCTTTTTTGACACGGGAGGACCCAAATAGTGTACTTGCCGGTGAGGCCATTTCAGAAAAGGTAATTTTTTGGAACTGGTAAATATTTTGAAACTTCTTTGTTTTAATTTTATTTGTTTGAAAAATACAGTTTCTGGATGAATCTTTTGATACAGATGCTTCCAAAGATAAAGGTGGGATCATCATCGTTAGCCTTACTGGCCAGGATAGCCTTAATGGGTATGTGATCTTACTTGAGAATTTTTTTCATTTCAGATCAAAGTCGCTTGTTTTACTTGGTTACAATTACATGCCTTTAACCTGAAGTTGTTATATTCTTTGCAACATGGAAACTTTCAGCAAAATATGTATCGAAAAGTGAGGGTAAACGTTGGACATATCAGAAGGCTATATCTTTTATCTTGAAGTCTGTTGAAATGAGTCTTTCATATAGTTCTGAAGAGCTGGAGAAGCTTGCCAATGAAGAATCTGAGATGTACCCGCTTGGTCCAACAGTAGCACTTGCATATCTGTCAGTTTTAAAGGATTGTGAAGAATACTGTTTGCATGAAGGATCTGAGGTAAAAAGGCTTGGGGGACTTCATGTGATTGGTACATCTTTACATGAGTCCCGGAGAATAGACAACCAGGTGGGTGATTAAGCATTGCTACAGTTAAAGTGATAGTATGTTAGATCTAGCCATTATCTCTTGTTGTACCATTCCCCTTGGATGATTAATAGCTAGGGAAAGATGTCAACTAACATTCATTTAGTTAGGGAAAAAAATATTGAATTTTTATGAAAATAAGGACAGAAAGATGTTTACAAACATTCCAATTATTTAGGGAAGGGAAAAAAAATTAATTTGTTAAAAGATTAGGGAAAAGTTGTTTTCCCTTGATCTCCCCCACTTAAATGTGGGGGAGCAGTTTCAGTCTTCCCGGTCATGAAGTCAAAAATATTAACTTTATACATGTCAATGTGGTTGCAGCTGGTTTTGGATTTAGTTACAAATATACAGACTTTGTATATGTTAATTTGGTATCCACCTTTAAGATGTGACTCTGACTGGTTTTGCCATCTGTCTGCAAGTAATATTTTCATTTTTGTATTCAGTTCTTCTCGAAGTAGAAATGATATGAATTTGATATTAAAATGTTGTTTACTTTTTTATACAAGCAATATGAATTTGATATCAAAATGTTGTTTACTTTTTTATACAAGCATATGGGGTAGTCACATATCAATTCTAACATTTAATAAATCTTTTTCACGTTTCTAATAAGGTTTTATTTTGGCCTATTTGGACTTTGGGGAATAATAACATAATACACTGAAGTTCTACTTTCCTGTTATAATTTTACCACTATCATATAAAGCTTACACTCTTTTCCATGTAGTTGTCAGGTTAAAGCATATAAATGTTATATATCTAATCTAACATCCCCTTCATGCAAGAGCCTTTTGGACTTGAGGCAGACCATGCACCAATCTGCCCAAACATGTGCTGAAATTTAATTCTATTTAGAATAGTAGAAACCAGGATCATGCTCTTTATCACTTATTCATAAAGACTCTACGGTGTTAAGAACCAACTATTCTAAAAGCTTAAATTGTGAGGCGAAAGCACATGAATGGTTTTATATCTAAACAATTATTATCAATATCTGAGACCAATGGTTTGCTCATATTCATTAATTCATTTTTAATATTCTTTTCGTCTAGCTTCGTGGCAGAGCAGGAAGGCAGGGGGATCCGGGGTCAACACGATTTATGGTCAGGTAGAAATAGTATATTGCTGCTGCTGTTACTACTTACATGTTTTTTATATACATAAATCAGAAAGGGTGATGCTCAGTCTTACTCAACGATAGACTATTGATTTATTATTGGGTGCTATCTTTCATCTTTGTATTAGGCTGATGTTTACTTAATATTAAAAATAGAAGACATAATTCAATAATTTTCTTGGTATGCCTTTTCAAAAAAAATAATTTTCTTGGTATTTATGAATCCCTGCTAGGTTTTAGTTTTTATGCTTTTACACTTGCATGCTAACAGACCTTCAACTCATGTATAAGAGAAGAAAAATAGAGAGTGGGTTGGATAGTGCTAGGCCAAGGGAAATAATATGTTACAGGGGCGAAATAATATGTTTGGGAGAATGTAAGTAGCAGCAAGGTATTGCAGAAGAGATTTGTGCAGTGATGAACAAGGAAAGAGAATGTGAGTAAGGGGTGGGAAATAGTGGAGAGGATAATATGCATTTGGAGAATGATCTGATCGTATTGTGAGAATAACCTGATCGTTTACTCACTGCATTTTTTTCTATTCGGTATTTCTATTGTGAGTAGTATTCCCATAACTGTAGCCTATAGATCTACATCAATAGTCAACTTTGAGGCCATATCTTTTAATTTTGGTTTTAGACGAGCTTGCCAAACATATCCAAGAAATGGTCCCACGGATTATGCATTTTTGCAGAGGATATAGCCTACGTTTGTTTGCATGTTGAAAAGCAAGTAAACACGTGTCTAAACAAAAACAACAGATACTTGCTTCTCACGCAATATGGCTTTGGGACACGAGCCCAGCGATGGCAGCACTTGTTCAAACATACATTCTCTTGGTTGTTTAGTTGAGAGAAGATATGAATGAAAAGATGGAGATATGACGATGAGCCTTGGAAGCACGTGGTATCTGTCTAAGGAGTAAGGAGAAGTAAAACAAAGTATATGGAATGCAAAGTTTAGCAAATGACAAACAATTTGTAACATATAAATGAAAGTTATGGGGTATACAATGACACAGGTCTTTTTTTAAGTCTTTGGGACCCACCATAGAAAAGAACGGGAATATAGATGGAGATGTCAACCATAAGATCCAAGTAGAGTGGATGAAATGGAGAATTGCTTAGAGTGTAATATATGAGAGAGAAACACCTCTTAAGTATACAGGAAAATTTTATTGCATAAGTATAAAACTTCTAATATATAGAACTTAATTTCGCTGAGATGAATATATTACGATGGATTAATGGTTAAATAATACTGGGATTAGAATACCGTCGTTAATGAGTTTGTATGCCCGCAGTATACAAAGTGATAAAATCTCATCTGAGTTGTTTGGGTATGTGTGAGGAAGACTTGTCGAAACACTGGTAATGATAGCCCGGTAGTTAGAAGAAGAGGTAGATTAAGGAAAACTATAATCCAGGTCACTAAGAGATATAAAGGTAAATTGATGACCATTTAATGGTCTATCTTGGGATTTAATGCATGAGAGAATGTTGTAGCGTTGACTGATCCATGTAGCCGACCTACCCAATAGAAAAAGGCTTGGTTTTGGTCGTTACATTTGTGATTAATCTACTTTTTCGTTGAAGTTTAAATTTGGGTTGCTCTCCTGTATTTTTCCTTAGAAACTAAAGAATGAGTTTAACGGTTGAATGTTTTTAATACTATTTGCTTCATTGTTATTCTGTTTAGTTCTGTGTTTTCTGAGGTTAGCAAGATGACTGGGTGTGTAGTATATTAGTTAGGGCCGTCAATCGGTTCTCACACTATCCCACGGTATTATAGCTTGCAGGATGAGATGTTTCAAAAGTTCAATTTTGATACTGAATGGGCTGTTAAACTTATATCAAAAATTACAAACGACGAGGATCTGCCAATTGAAAGTGGTGCCATTGTGAAACAGGTTATATTCTACTTATTTACATATGATTGGTGTTAGAATTAAGTAAATCTGTAGTTATTCCTTTAAATCCCTAGATTGATTGTTAATAATATTCCTAGAATATATAACTTCCTAGGTTAGTGCTTATTCATTAAGCATTCAATGTATTTATTGTAACACTATTATAAATACAAGTTGTGTGATCTTAGATAGACACACAGAAATTACTGAATATAATTAATAATTGGTCTGTTGTTTTCATCTGCTTTTCTTCTATTCCCCGTTCTCTTCTGTAACAAATTTCTTCTTTTACACCAAATACAGTAAACTATTTTGGTTTGTATCTGCTTTTCTATTTATATTTATCTTTTCCATGTGGTCCATGTCTTTTCTTAATCTTATTCATTTATAAATATTTCGGATGATTGCTTGAGGAATACCACCTTCCCACTACTAACTGGGATTATCTCATACTTATAGCTCTTGGCATTGCAAATCAATGCTGAAAAGTTCTTCTTCGGTATAAGAAAAAACCTCGTTGAGTTTGATGAAGTATTGGAGGTATGTTTCCTTTATGAATTGATAATATTTCCAAAATAAACTCCATCGTGATTATGTAATTGGTTAGATGTTGTATACGAAAACCACACCATTTCGTAATAACATTATAGATTGATTCAACTTGCAAGTTGCAACAACATACATCCATCTCTATAACCAAAAACAATGCAAAGCCAGTCACACATTTTTTATGAATATTATTATTATTATTAATAAGAAGTCTCACATTTAATCATTGTATATTAAACCAAAATTCTCCTCTATTTTGTCAAAATTTCTTTTAAGCTAGAAATCTGTTCGATGTTTTTGCTTATGTTTTGGTCCTTCATAATCTGAAGTGTGAGCTTAGACACTTGATGTTCTTTGAATGATTCTTTTATCAAAATTGAATCTATAATAACTCATGGAATGCCTACAACAATTTAGAAAAGCTCTTCTCATCCCCTCTTTATTAGTTATTAAATAAATAAAGAGACATAAATACAAAAGGTTGCAAAATACAAAAACCTCAACAAAGACAAACCAAAAGGAGAAGAACAGCTAAAGATAGAGAAATCCTCAAGATTAGTCAGTTTAAGAGATCTATCTAGTTGCTTTCCATGTCTGAAATACTGATTTCCTCAAACTGGCCTTGTGCTGAACTTCAAAGAGGAACCATGTAAACAACTCTATCCAATAATAGAAATAGAGGAGCATCGGTGCTATCTGCCTTGCATCCCCAAGCTACAATGGGAATCACATGCCTCTGCAATTGAGACGCCTCCCTAATGAATTCAGGCAAGGGACTGTGCCATAACCTTGATTTCTGACTATGTCTTGATACATTGCAGGAGTGCATGATAAACGATTGCAGCCAGATCGTTGTCGTATTGTCTCTACTCTCTTCTACCTTTGGCATCTACTTCCATTATACTCCTCTGGTCTCATATATAAGCAAAAAAGAAAGCTATCTCACACCCTTAAGAAAAGTAGTTTACTTCATTTAATTTTCTCAAAGTAATAGAAAAAGTAGTTGTATTCTCTAAAAGGCCCCTCATGGGAACTTGTTCCATGAATATTAAAAGAGTTATTGAAAAACAAACTTTAAATTAATTAAAGGGTTATTTAGTAACGATAGCATTAAATATTATAAAGTTAGTTGAGTTTTGCTTATATTTGAGACCATAAAATATGACATTTTTGTTGCTTATATTCAAGACTCGAGGGAGTATGTGACTGTGTGTTGCTATTGAGTTTTCCTACCTTATTCATTGTTTTTCTGTAAAATCCGAGTCTCTGTAAGTTGAGGAAAACGGTGTCTTAACTCTCACAGTTGGAATCTTTAGAATGTGAGTCGTGTTGGCTTGGAAAGCATGTTCGATTCTTTTTTTTTTGTAGTGGTATTAATAATCGAGCTATTTACTATTGTACTCGTTCATTTTGATGTTTGAAGCCCTAGTCTTGTTCCTTGTCTTATGGTATATGTATTATAACACCTTTTTGAGGATTCCTCAAGATGTACTCAGATATTTTTTAACGGAAATTCGGTTGAAGTTGTTCAACATCTTCTAGAATTTATGTTCAGAAATCAAATATCAATTCGGTGAAACAATTCACCACATTTTGCCAAGTGACTATGCTAAGAATTTTCTTTTTGTTTTAATTCTTCCATGAGTCATGACTTACAATGGCGTTATTTATAACCCACTTGGGTTGGCCTGGTGGTATTGGCTTGGGATCTGGGAGTGTGCTCCTCCTCGAGGTCTCAAGTTCGATTCCCTCTAGTGCCAATTTCGGTGGGCTAGTTTAGCTTCTTCAAAAAAAAAACAATGGCGTTATTTCTCAACCTAGTTGCCTTTGTACATCATAGACAAACGGTATAAGTGAAAGAGAACATAGGCAACGAAAACATAGGCATCATTTCTCAATCTATTTGCCTTTGTACATCATTGAGATGCTTTTAATAATTGAACTCTTGCACTTTATCTTCAATTCTTCAAACAATCTCTATCAACTAATTGGTTGTGTTTTTGTTTTATTTAATCAGGTGCAACGAAAACATGTTTATGATCTAAGGCAGTTAATCTTAACAGGAGATGATGAAAGCTGTTCCCAACACATATTACAGTGAGTGCCTTTGAACTCCTTCATGTTAGAATTAATTGTTAAATTTGGAGTAATAAGGTGCTCATGGGTTCAACTACCTCTAACAAAAATAACTACTAACGTTAGCCATTTTAAAAAAAAAAAAATCTGTTAGTTACTGCTTCACAGGTGATCAGCACCAATTTGCCCTAATTTAAGAGACGTTTCCTCGTAATTTTATTGTGCGGATTGATTAGACAGTGTTTTAACATGAAAGGGGAGGACACCGTAATTTAAGCATCTCTCATGGGAGGAATGTAATTTACTCAATAATATTTGACGTGTCTAACTTGTAGATACATCAATGCTTCATTTCATGCTCAGTCATTTTTCTTTACACAGGGCAGCCTTTAGCGGTTGATATTTAACATGAAAGAATGCACACCCAATATATATATATATATATATATATATATATAGAGAGAGAGAGAGAGAGAGAGAGAGAGAGAACTGTATATAGTATACGCTGAAAACCCTATGTCTTAATCACATCAGAGACTAGACATTTATATAATGAATGTAATACAAAGAAAAATGTTCCTATTATTATACTTACATGATAGAATTATAAGGGGAGCCTTAGCACATCATTTGAAATTTTTGTCATGAGATTAGGAGCTCGTAGGTTCAAACTATGGAACCACTGTTGAAAATGTGTGCAGGACAAGGCTGCCTACAGCATATATCCTGGGTTGCCATTTGTACTATATTTACATTTACATATAACCTAGAGCTAGATGTTTACATTGTAATACAGATTTCGAATATAGTATTTTCCCTTATCTATATGCAATTTTGGTTAGAGTAATTGGTTTTTGTCCAATTGGTTATAGTTATATTTGCTCTTATATATTATAGTTATATATCCTCTTTTACTGATGTTTATTTATTTATCTCTTATATTTACTTGGTACTGCTCATAGGTACATGCAAGCAGTGGTGGATGAGATTGTCTTCAGTAACGTTGATCCATTGAAGGTGGATCATTTCCTCCAGAAATGTTTTTTATTTTATTTCTATCCACCAATTCCTCTTATGTATTGCTTTGTATTGGTTTTGTAGCATCCTCGAAGTTGGGGTTTGAGTAATCTCTTGAAAGAGTTCAAGACAATCGGTGGAAAGCTGTTGCATGGTAAGGCTCATTTGCAACAACTGTGTTTCCTTCAACTCCATCTGCACAAATATTTTGTTCTCTTCATTTTCTCTTTTTGGCCGCTAAGGTTATATTATCGTTAATAATATGGTTAAATGAATTCTAGCAGAATCATTTGGAGGGATTAATGATGACACTTTACTAAATTCACTCGGGCAACTGAATGAAGTGAAACCAGTCGATGTTGTCAACTTTTGCCTTCCAAATTTGCCAGTACCTCCAAATGCTTTCAGGGGAATTCGCAGGAAGAGCTCTTCATTAAGACGATGGCTTGTAATTTGCACCGATGATTTAATTGAGTTAGTTGACCGAGTTCATTGTTTTACTGTATATATTAGAAATTTGATAGTGCTCTAAAACTCATTGACTGTATGTCTAATGTAGGAATGGGAAGTATCGGACAACTTCTAATCTCCTTCGTAAGTATCTTGGAGATTTTCTGATCGCTTCGTATTTAGATGTTGTGGAAGAATCTGGTTATGACGAGAAACATGTAAAAGAGATTGAGGTCAGACATTCTATTCAACTACTTTTATCTTAATGGCTGCCATTTTTTAGATTTACAAAGGTTGAGAATAGCATCGAACCTACAAAAATAGTGCTAGCATCAGATGTGAATAATTTCATTTCACATTATAACTGCATCCAAGAAATTCAAATCACGTACAAACATAAAAATGTGTTTCCATGTCTGGAGTTAAGAGGACCATATTTTATCTGAATCTAAGAGAAAATGAAGTGAGCGTGCTGAAGGTTTTGTACCATTTGTGGCTTCAATATGATGTACCGATTTTCTGGTTCCACAGAATATTCTCACTCAGTACCGTGAAATCTTGCTAGTTGCCAGTCACTAGTAATCTACAAAGTCATGATCCAAAAAATTTACTGTGGAAAAATGATACATTGATGTAATTCTTCCGTCTTACACATTTAATATAATTATCACAATAATTACTGATAGAACAAATTCATGATTCCTCTATTGATTTAAGGGGATTGTGATATGAATACGGTGATCCGTTTTACTGTGGAGAACATTTGATGTATATTGTTCAAATGGTAAACTATGCAATATGCATTGATACCAAGCATGTGCATTGGTTTTTTATGATTTGTTTTTGCTTAATGTGTTCTAATTGCTTCTTGTTTACTCATTTCTCCAGATTTTTCGGTTTCTCTTTCTTTCATTAAATTGAGCGTTTATTACTTTTTATATTTTGTTAACAACAGAGAGCTGTTCTTTTGAAAACTCTTGATTGTTTCTGGAGAGATCATCTTGTAAACATGAATCGGCTCAGCTCTGCGGTAATTTTTCCCTTTGCTCTGATGAACTTTATTTTGGCTTTGTTAACCACTAAAGGCTTATCTGAGTTGTGGCAGGTGAATGTTCGGGCCTTCGGCCACAGAAATCCTCTGGAAGAATACAAAATTGATGGTTGTCGGTTTTTCATCTCAATGCTGAGCGCAACTCGAAGGTTAACTGTAGAAGCACTCTTACGGCATTGGACGTCTCCAATGGAATCCCAAGAGTTATTTTTATAATGAACATTTGAGTGCTTTGTGCATTAAAGGTAGATAATTTACAAAAGAGTTTTCAACTAGACACAGCAATCTATTTTGCCCCCAAGGATTTATATGAAGGTAAATTTGGCAAGGCCGAATTTTTGTACAGCATTATTGATGTTTCACCAAGTCAGTTTGCTTTGTCTAGATAACATAAAAGGGGGTGTGTACTAGAATGGTTTCAAGACTCAGAGTTACTTCATCTCTCAGTAATGTTTATCCTTTTTCTTGGTTTGTCAAAGTTACATAGAAGATACAAAAAGATGCTTGCAAAAATGATTTGTATATTTGTATCCTATTACAGGTAATGCATGTCAAAATTTACACTGTTTCTTTTGATTGAGGCCTGGAGAATGGTTCTAACTAGTGGTTTTTTCTTATAACAGGGCAATCAAAGGAGCTGATCCTATTTATTCCAGGGTTTTGCTCAGATTACATGTTTTTGCTGATTAATTTTTTTTTGGGTTCACATATTGATGGAGCCAAGTGCCTCGAAGAGTTTTAGTAAGACCTACGCCAAACTCGTCCAAGCAAATATCATTTTTGTCCTCTTTGTTCTACTGGAAGAATAAGTAGCCAATTTAGACCTGCATTGGTCTGTCAAGAGAGCTAAGGGCTATAATGAAAGTCACAGTTCATCGCGTTTGTCATGCTTGTATGTAGTTTTTATCCCTTTGTCTGTTGTAACAAACACATGTAAAATATGAAATATGTTTAAATAATGAGATGTGATTGCTGTCTTACTCTATTGCTCTTCTAAGCGGAATAGAGTACATTTGAACTCCTTTGTACATATAATTGTAATTTGTATCCCTATGCCTTTGATCAAACTATCCAAATAATGATTTTCGTTCAAATGATTTGGCTTCAATTATTTTCATTTTTTTAATCCAATCTATAGTTTTATTTTGCTAATTTGGTTTTTCAATTTAAGTGGAGGATTATCAAGTAATGTAGTCTTTCATGGGATGTAAGATTGACTTGGTGGTTGGGGTGGAGAATTAAGAACTGAAGTGATAAGAAAGTTGAAAGTATTATCTTCAACCACAACATAACACTTATATATATACTTTCATACTATCATTTTTCATTTCAAAGAAATGTAGTCTTTTGTGAGAAGTGTCCATGGTATGAATTGCGTCTATGTTTCGTCTATCGTAAATTTTGGTCAAGCTAAATTTTTAGATTTGAAAATCATAAGAGATTCAAAAATACCTGGTAATGTGCAATAATTAAAATTAAATTGTAGTATAATTAATACTTGGTGATATGTATAAGCCAACATATTGATTTAAGGAAAGGATAATCAAATGATACACATGCTTCTACTTATAGTAGAGTTTATTATGGTATCCATCTATATAGCTAAATTCCTAATAAGCCATTCGTAAAGCCTAGCTTGACAATGTTAAAATTGTTAAGTTGGACGTCTTCACATGTCTTTGAATCCAGGACATTAGTGTCTGTAAGTTTCAGTAGTCTTTACCACTTTGTTTATAAACAAAATAAAATATTCCTAATAAACCGAATGCCTCTGTTGTAATCTCCGTTGCTTCATCTCTCATGACTGTCATATTATATTTATATGAGACCTTCTACAGCCATTGGAACGGCAAATGTTCTTAAAAATCCATTTCTCATCAATACCTGTTTTGTTATATTAGTATCTTTTTGCTTGCTTGGTTATGGTTTGCAAAGTCGGTTGTAGAGGAACATGATACGTCCCACTCTTGGCTACTTGACTTTCTAGTTGCTTCCTTTGTTAAAAAAATGAATGGTGTGGGTGGGACTGAGACTCAATCTCTGATGTACTGACCCACCAAATATAACACTTTAGAATTAAATTTCATGCCAAAAGAAACTGAATTGAAGTGAAATATATTTAAAGCAACTTTCATGTTTTGGCTTTTGTGGTGAGAATGAGTTAAAGAATGTTAATGTCATTGTTAACTAGTTGAAGAAGCAATCATAAGCCGTAACCTCTTTTGTCCTAATCTAATCTAATCTACGCACAATCAATATCGTCTTCAAAAACATTAATATGTCACGTCATGCTTAATTGTTTAAGTAAATAAAATTTAAAATATTCACGCGACTTCGTTAAACTATAGATAGCTATCTCTAGTTCTCTACAATAATATTCTCAACTTGAATCATAGTTTCTATTAGTGCTAATGTTGTTGTTTGATACGCTATTGTTGTCACTGTATTGTGATACGTACTATTGATTAATCAGAATGATTGCGCTTGGTTCATGCATGAACAAAGACTTAGAAAAGGTATGTGGATGAAAATCTAATGAATGCAAACTACACTTCAAGTGGTGGAACAAACACTGCTTTAATTGGGAGTTTAGATGGAACAAGCGAAAGTTAAGTTCTGCTTTCAAGTGCCTTGTATTATAAGCAAAACACTTTTAGTCAAACTTAGGTTAGATATGCCACTAAGCAAATTTGGAAGCTTTTGTTGCTCACTGTTATATGTATGGATTTGGCTACGAGAAACGTGTTTCTTTTAATTTTGCTCATCTAAATTCAGAGGAAATAGTGAAAATTATATGGTTTGAAGTTGATTGTGGTCAAGGGCAATTAACCAAAAATGAAATATGTCTTTATAATTGTGGTCAGATCATATTAATTGTGTTGATTCTTATTGCATCTTTTAATTTGAGTGTTGCTTGTTACATAACATTTTTCGGTTGATACAAGAGATAATGAAAACATTATTTGAATGCTTATATCTAATAAATTTGGAGCAATATATTTAGATATAAAAAAATCACTTTGGCATTTCACAAATTCTACTCCATATTAGGTTGAGTAATTTTGTATTGTTTTTCCCATTGAGCTTACATTATCTACTACTGAGGAGTAAAATTCATATATGTGCATTTGGTTCCTGTATTTTGGTTTGGCTGTCTTCGGTATAGTAGGGGGTAATTTGAGATCTTTAACTATGTGGCAAGAAAGTCTATATGATTTTCTATTTTGGTGTCATCAGACTCTATTTGATAAAATTTATAGTTGATAATGAATTGATTGACTGATAATAGATTAGCACTGTAGTTGATGGTTATCGTAAGATAAACTAACTAATTGAGTTTATAGGTTTAATAAAATCAGTTATTTAGTTAGCTGATAAAATATAACTATATAAAAACACATGCTATATTGTTTTTAATAAAATTTAGTTTTATTTTGTCAAAAAAATAAATATAATTTACTTCTATATTTTTTCCGACATACATATTCCTATTAATTGAAAGTCACATAATTTAGTGAAGGACGTGACGATTGTGTTAAAAAAAAAGGTTTGGAAAGTACTTTTCTACCTTATTTCTTAAGAAATAAAATAGAATAACTTAAATAATATAACATGTATCTTTTTTATACAATATTTTCTAGAGGTGAATTTTTGTATACAATATTATTTTAGGAATTAAAAAAGAATTTAAATTTTAAACATATCACCAATGGTATAAAATTGTTCATTCTCAGTTCACCCTTTTTTTTTTATGATCCTCTTGGTTCACTCCTTTACATATGCGTAGGTAAAAAGTAGAAACCTACTTCACAAGGAGTAGTAAAGAATAATAAGTAATTCCTCTTTTATCGAAAATATTTACGAATATTAATTTTTAAAATTATTATAACTTGATAAAAAAAATTATTATAACAAGAGCATCATGACATTAAGAATTGGTACTTTTAAAATTTGTCTTGACTTCTCTGCTTGTCTATGTTCTTTCTTTTTTCAAAGCTCCATCAGGTATAATCTCTTCCCTTGAATCTTTGTTTAATAATTTCCTTTGAGGGTAAGTGAGGATCATAGAAAAATTACTTGGATAGGCTGGAAAACTATTTGTTCAAAAAAGGAGTACCGAGGTTTGGAGGTGAGGCAGTTGAAGGAGTTTAATAGTGTTTTGTTAGGCAAATGGTGTTGGCGGATGTTGGTGAATAGAGGTGGTTTGTGGTATGGGTTTTAGTTGTCAGGTATGACGAATTAGGTGGCAGGTTGGAGGTTGGGGGCCAGAGTGTTTCTTGTTGGTGGAGGGAGGTGAGTCGATTTAGGGACATGGGCGGTGTTGGGGAGAGTGGCTGGTTCGATAGCCACGTGATGCGGAGGGTTGGAGATGGGATTGATACGTCGTTTTGGTATGATAGATGGTTAGGGGACGTTCCTTTATGTGATCGTTTTCGTCGACTGTTTGACTTAACAGAGAATAAGTTCTTGACTGTGGCAAACTTGTTCTCTGTTGATGCGGAGTAGTGGGGAGAGGTGTGGAGGTGGAGGCGTAGGCTGTGGCAGTGGAAGGAGGAGATGTTAGCAGAGTGTAGGGTTTTACTTCTTGATGTTCTCTTGTTTCATAATGTTTCAGATAGATGGGTTTGGCTTCCTACGCCGTCAGATGGATACACAGTTCGTGGTGCATATAATTTGTTAACCTCTCTGCATCATACTGGTGAGGCTTCTGCTTCGGAGCTGGTGTGGCATAAACAGGTTCCCTTGAAGGTTTCAGTTTTTGCGTGGAGACTCCTCCGTGACCGTCTTCCAACAAAGTCTAATTTGATTGCTCGGCAGGTTCTGCCGACTGATATGTCCTTATGTGTCGCTGGTTGCGGTCATCCTGAAACGGCACACCATCTATTTTTATTATGTAACACTTTTGGTTCCCTTTGGCATTTGGTGCGTGATTGGATTGGTTGTTATGTGATGGATGCTGATAATATTTCCGACCATTTTTTTCAGTTTACTTATTTGACAGGTGGTGCTAAATCTAGACGTTTTTTTATGCAACTTATATGGCTTCTTTGTGTCTGGGTTGTATGGGACGAGCGAAATAATCGCTTGTTTAATAATGTAGTTACTCCCATTTCCCGTTTACTAGATAAGGTTAAGATTTTGTCTTTAGAGTGGTTGAAAGCTAAAAAAGCTACATTTGTGTTTGGTACTCAGCAGTGGTGGTCCTACCCTCTTGTTTGTTTGGGTATAGGCTAGTGTTCGGCTGCTGTGTTGTGTTTGTAATTGATGTAACTCTTGATTTCTTTTGTAGTCTTTAGAGTACACCTTATGCTTTTGAGATGCTTTGTTTTTAATTCCATTTTGGCTTGTAAAAAAAAAAAAAAGTTAATTATTTTAAGACTTAGGGAGAGTCATATACAGTGGGCATTAGGTAGTTAGTCACGGAATACAAATACTGTTGTTATCCGGAATATGCCGTTAAGCATCTACTACTGCTTCCGTCACTAAATTGGACGTATTCTAAAAAAAATGTTTGATTATTTTACATAATTTTTTAACTAAAAATTAATATTATTATGATGAAAATTATTCCATGGCTAAAAGTTATTATGACTAAAAAAATATTATCATGACTAAAATTTAAATTTTTACATAGTTTTCTATTTCTTAAATGCAGGGTTGATTTTAGAGGTGACAAATGGGACGGCCGTCTTAGACCCCACATTATTTATTTTATTTTTTTGTCAAATAAGTGGGGTGTTTATGGTTCGAACCCCGGCCCCTGCATTTAACAATGCATATCCTTGTCAATTGAGCTATGCTCACGGGGAGCGCCGACCCCTGAATTTAACAATGCATATCCCCGTCCCCACATTATTTTAGTCATCAAATTTATTACTCCGGTATTTTAGTCCTCAAATTTAATATAGGTCGATCCAAGGAGTATTTTAATGTTTTTTATGTTTATCTCCTGATTCTCAAGTGAAATAACCCCTGATAATTTGAAGTTCAGTTGGGAGATAAATAAAGTCTGAATAAGAATTTTTTATGTTAATTCAAAAATTGTACTCAAATTTTAATTTATCATTTAAATTTAATAAGTATAAATTAAAATAATTTACCAATACGTATGTACGACTAAATAATTTTTCTAATAACAAAAAAGAAATTGATAATACTCCAAATACTACGTGTGTATGATTAAATACTATTCATTTATGTTTGTGTCCATATAAGAATGCCTCCTCCATGAGGTTGTTCTTTTGAGCCGGCTATACGCTTAATATCAGCTATGGTACTTAGCAAGTTAGCAAGCATTTTAAAGTTTCTTTTCCCCTCGTCAAAATATATTCGTCTCATTCTTATACTATATTTCAACTAAATAAATTTTTTTTTTTTGTCAGATAGTCTAGTGGTTAGAAATTCATTTTCTTCATATAAATAAGTGAAGTGCCCAAATTTCAAACCATAGTCCCGAATATATAATGTAATGTATCAATTAACTGAGTTAAACTCACGAGAACAGTTAGATAAATTCTTTAGACCCTAACAAATTTGATATTATATCAAACAATTATACAATTAAATTGACTTACATATAATATCAAATTTAATAATATTATAACAACACTGCTATATATAGCGAAGTGTTTGTTCAGGGAAACATCACAACATACGTTATTAGATGTTAATGTCGACTACTTTAATCTTTGACCGACATAAATACAAAAGATTGTTCTTAATTAGTCAATCATTTTTTCGTGATGTAATCGGGACACTCTCTTTCAAAAAATTTAACATTTTCCATATTATAATGTGATGATCATTTTTTTCCCCTTGATCAAAAAAAATAATTTGATGATCATATTATGACTACAAATTCTCTCAAAAATACAATTGTTACGATTAAAGTTAAAATTGAAAAGTCGAATACTTTTATGAGTTAATATCCTCTTAATTTCTCAAAAGAAATGAAAAGTTTAATCACTAAAACTCTGTATGTGTAAACCACATGACTATAGTTAAACTTTCTATTTCTTCTAAGAATTTGAGAGGATCCGTACTCTATTTTTAGTAGTTTATTATGCATCCAAGCTCAAAAATGACTCTAGTTATAATAACACTTTAATACAAGATCACTAACTAAACAAACATGACTTTCAACTTTGAATATTTTATTTGTAAAAGTCTCGTAACAAACAAATAACATTTAGATGTGAGTATGATAATAGGAATTGGAACGTCTTACACTTGACCGTAACTTGTTCCTAATCCTAAATTTTAATTTGGTCAATTTTCTACATTTTAACTTATTAATATAGCTTTCTGTTAAAACTTAAAAAACTATACACCCTCCGGTCACAAATATAAGCAAAAATCCATATTTTATATTCATTCAATAAATGAATGTATGTGGTCTTTATTGTAAACAACATACATCATTTATTGAATGAATCTAAAATATGAATTTTTGCTTATATTTGTGACCGGAGGGTGTATATATTAATATAACTGTCAATTTATAAAAGTCCATAAGATTTCGTCTCAACTCACATGTTTTGGGCCATAACATCTCAAAAAGTCCTATAAAATTGTTCTCACGCATCTGAAAATTACTTTAATATCCACCAAAGTCACTTTGATATTACCTTAAGTGCATTGTTAGGTTATTTTGGGTGTGTGAGAGCAATTTCAGAAGCTTAAAGAGCAATTTTTTAAGTTCTATAAGCTAAAAACTGACACACATGCCCAAACTTTTTTTAAAGGAATTTTTATAACAATTTTTTACTTTTTAAAAAAATTCCCAATTGAATAAGTTTTACTTTTAGGAAATGCTAACGAGTGTATTTTTTTAAATAGTATTTCGTAGGCATCCGTTAAAAAAATTATTTATTTTTCTTTACAAAGTTACTTCAAAACATCATGGGTTGATAAAACAACTCGGTTATGAAGCCTCCTAATGCGGACCCACAAAAAATAATGACAATGGATTGCAGTAAAAAAAAATTCTCTCAACATAGGATTGAGGCTCAGGTAGGGGACTTTGAGATTTAATGTTTATCTGATATCTTACATTGTAACTCGTTCTTAGATATCAATTAACCCAATTTTCGTGAGTATAATTGTGATGGAGAGTTTGAGAAGCATCAAGAGCAACAATTGATAAATGATCAAGACCGTCAAAAAACTTTGACATCAAATTTCAACCAAAAACTCTATTGATTTCCTTCATCGAGCGAGATTATGCCTATGGTACTAGACAAGGAGCAACATTGAGCTAATGACTAAGTTATCAAGAGACTTTGACACTATAAGGCAAGACATTTCTCAGATTAGGCGTGCTTCGATGTCGGACATGCGTTGATGTCCGACACTGACACTTATAAATACATATTTTTTTTAATCATATATATATATATATATATATATAAATCGGTGTTGGATACACGTGTTGGTATCCGACATCAACACGACACCAACACCTATAAATACATTAAATCATGTCATATTCTTAAATTATTATCGACATAACAATATCTGTGTCTAATTAAGTATCGGTATCGGTGTCTCTGTTTCATAGCTTTGACATCCAATCAACCCAAACATTGACATATTAAATATAGGAATCTCATCCCATATTAATTCATCTAACACCTTAAATAAAGCCATTGACTTGACTACCTCGAACAATATTTAATTATATTGAAGATATGAAGATGAATTCAACTTAGATTTCCAATGAGCATATACCTAAACATATGTTCAGTTAAGAAGTTACTAGTTTATCAACTAATCAAATGACAAGTAGTAACAAATCATTAGTATATAATCATCATCCCTCTGCAATAAAGGTAGGTGACACCGACCAGGCAACCACTTTGCTACCTTAACGTTAAATTGTTTATATAAACAAATTGAAAGACATCAATCACCAATAAAAGTAAGACATACATATTATGAAGATAAGATAATATTTTCTATATATTTGATGGAAGAACTGAACAGTAAACTGTGTGCATAAAAAAGATAAAGTAAATTAATTAATTATTAACGCAAATCTATTTGTATATTCAGGCACCCTAGACCAATTGTTTGTCATTCCTAATCGTCGTTGGTGCCTTGTGAGAGACACCATTACTCAGCACCATGTGTTATATTCACTTCCTCTGCTATCACAAATAGAACAGTATTTTTAAAGTAGTTAGCATGAAATGGACGCATCATGCATGAATATAAACTGAAATAATCACTTATCAAAAAAGAAAGAAAAAAAGAAATAATTACTTTGTCCCTAGACACCATTACCCCCACGTCTTGCTCATAATAATCTCTTATCATACTGTCCCGGGGGAATGTATTGGACAACTTCATTCCATGAATAGTGCCTGACACTGCATTTTTGTATATTTTCTTTTGGAATTTATATAATATATTTTTGCTAACTATATATTAATTAGTTTCCCATCCCTGTTGTTTTAGTTTAATATTAATAAATTATGAGCATCCAATTACATTTAAATGTTTTATTAGATCGTACTATTTACATGTTAAAATATGATTGTACAACGACAATGATCAAATAGTTTTTATTTTATTTAAAACAAAACAGAATATTATTAATGAGATTACAAGAAGTAACATAACTAATATACATATGTATAAATAGCCAAATTAGTCTTTAATATTGTAAACGTCAATCATTTTGGTTACTAAATTTTAGAAATAGATGAAGAGTAATGTTTTTTTTTTTTTTATAAATGCTAGCAACACTCTCTTTTGAGCACTCTCTTTAGCACCAACTTTTTATTGGCTGAAATTAATGTAGGACCTACACTTTGGAAATGGAACCCACATAAAGTGGTGAAATATACATTGTTTTCATCCAATAAAGAATGAGTGCTGGAGAGAGTGTCCAAAAGAAAGTGTTGCTAGCATTCCTTTTTTTTTTTTTTTTACTAAAGATGAAGAGTAATGTTATCAACATTTACTTTAACATCCACTAATTTTTTTTATCAAGTTGTTAAGTGGCTAGAAATTTACCATTTTTTGGATGAATAAGCAGAGTTTTGAGATTCGATCTCCAACCTTCGCCTATATCATCATGCAAAGTCCCTACCAATTGGAATTCAAAATAAGTCTTCAATTTTGTAATAAGTCGTTCATTTAAGTCACTCATGTCATAATGGCCATTTTGTCCGAAAATAGAAAGTGTATAGACTAATTGCTTATAAGGAAGAAATAACTTGAGAAGTGATACTTTCAAATGAGTATCTCCTGTAATCAAACATCCTTCGCCGAAATAAAACAAAATCCATCTAAACCTTTACCAATATTAAACTCATACTTTTCTTCAGATTAAAAAGAAGCAGAATTTTGACCCCATTCTATTCATAAGTTAACAGAACTTTGAAAAATGAGAGATATAGTTCCTTTATCCTAAAGCAGTCACAGTCAGAAGTAACATAGGTATGTTAAAATCAATGGAGAGTTCAAGATTAAGGGCTACACAGGGTTGAGCTTGGATTTAGGAGTGGGACTGAGCACAACATGAACATTTGTAGAAACAAAAAGAATGATGTATTTGAGATATTTGTTTTAAAATTTTCTACTTTCTTATTTATTTTTTGAATAAAGGAGTTTTGTTCTTTTACCCAAGCTTTGTTTAACTTCTATCATACAAGTGTTCTGGTACTAAGGTGTGAAACTAAGTCCTTTTTAGGCACTCTAGAAACAATTTATGCTATAATAAATCATAATTTAATCTCTAAAGTAGTATTACTTTTCACCTAGTCTCTAAAGTATGTAAATTTGTCAACTTACTCTTTGTCAAAAAAAGAAATTGTCAACTTACTCCTCACTATTAAGATATTAGTAACTAAATTGGGCTTTGTCTAATATACACATGTATAAGTTTATTTTACACCATTGAATCATTAAATATCATCATATTTTATTTAATTTAACAGTAAGATTTATTGATCTAATGGTAGAAACAATCATCGACATACGTCCCTCATGTACCATAGACGTGGCCACTTAATTAATTCAAATTTGTATTCTTTAAAGACTAAATTGATAGATTGCATGTATTTTATGGACTATTTAATATTTTAATGCAGTTGTTTCAATTAAGGTCATTGCGGCTGTTGTGGCATGAAATATTATAAGTTTTCACAAATTACATATATATAAAGTGACATTGTCATGTCACGATACTGTTTACCCATCCTAATATGGACCTGGATCTCCTGCTGTAAATGTTTTACACAGTTACACGCAGTAGCAGATCTGAACCGTAGAAAAATGATCCAACAGTTCAGATTTATCTGTCCGGTTTTGACACAGTATGATCTCAGCCACCGATTGAAGATCAGACGGCTGAGATCTGTTACAGCAGGGTGCTGTTACAGCACCAAATCCTGTTCCTCTTAATATAGTCTCAATTGTTCTATAGGTAAATACTGATTGGGAGGTGTTTGACGTATACTCATTAATCTGGAGCAGATTGAGATTTGGGCGTTCTTATATTTTAATTTTTGGAGACAAGATTTGAACGAGCATGATTGTAATTTTTTTTATGCAGTTAACATGCAGCCGTACACGTGTCAAAATTAACTATACATCCCTAGAATCAACGTTATATCCACAAAAAGAAAAGAGAAATGCTATGTAAAGTGAATTATTTTCTCTCAAATAAAAATGTAAAGTGAATTATTTCATCATGTAAACATCACGAGAGTGTAATGCTTTAATTGGTGTTAAATAGCCAATTAATAAGTGCTGCCACATGTTGTCAAAATCCCACAATCTTATTTTGCTGAATTCAGCATTTTCCAAAAGTATTGCTTTAGAAAATGAGTTTGTTTTTTTATTTAGATTGACAAAATGATAAATAAGCATTGAAATTCACACACACAAATGAAAAGGTTGGAGGTTCAAACCCTGATCACCTGATCACGACATACGATCTAACAATTTTGCCTTTTGTCTGGACTGAATTTGTTTATTTTATTAAGTATCATTTTAATTTTTGTTCATGGAAAATTAATTTCACTATGCATTTATGAAAAGGATTAGTTAAAAATATGGTGGTTAATAAAAATATTTTAATAAAATATTTCACTTATTAGTTATCATTTATTATTTTCTTAAGGTTAATTAAGTTTTTGGTCCTTATAAATATCTGCAGTTTCGTTTTTAGTCTCTATAAAATAAAATCACACTTTTTAGTCTCTGTAAAATTTTCCATCAGCATTTTTAGTCCCTATAAAATTTTCCATTAACATTTTTAGTCCGTGTAAAAATTTTACGTCAGCATTTTTAGTCTCGAAAATGCTAAAGGAAAATGTCACAGAGACTAAAAAATATGATTTTATTTTATAGGGACTAAAAACGAAACTACAGGTATTTATAGGGACCAAAAACTTAATTAACCATTTTCTTAATCCTTATGAAAAAGTATTGAAAGCCATTTAATTTCAAATAGAGGAAGTATCACTAAATTTTCATTCGTGGGGCTCGGTTGAGATAGACGGAAATGGGAACTAGAAGCGATATGTTCACCGGAAAATCTCTTTATTTGGCATTATGTTGAAAGTTTCACCATCCTTGTAAGTTGAGTAAGGTTATTCGGAGGGGCTTGAGAGATAATTGTACTAGTTTTGCTCCATCAAAAGTAATAAGTTTCTTTTGGCAATTATTGTGTTGGTTATCCACTCGTGGAAATCTCTCTAGAGAAGGGTTTTTAAGTGAAGGGGATCGGTTTCAGATTGTGTTTGGTGCCCTGACGTTTTAGTGGTGGAAGATCATCTTTTTGCAAGAGAGCTACAGTACCACATCTTCGAATGGATTGGAACAATGACTATTTTGCCAAGAAATCTTCATACCCTTCTTCAATGATTTATGACTTCTCCTTGGAGCAAGAAGTATCGCAAGAGTCTTATGCTTTTTTGTCACACAGTCGTTTGAAAAATTTGAGAGGCTAGAAACGAAGTTATCTTTTTTTTTTTTTCAAAGGATGCAGTGGTTGAAGATACAGTTTAAGCTATTAAATCCACATCTTGAAAATGGTTTCCTTCTAGAAAGAAATGAGGATCTTGTATTTTCTTAGTGATTTTCAAATCCTCTTAATTGTTTAATTAGATAGACTCTTTTCTCATGTTTTGTGTAAGTCGGGTATCCGTTATACTTTTCTTGGATTTGGTGGATTTAGTACTCGTTGTACTTCTCAATTCTCTTAAAATAAAGTTTGATTTTGTTGTTAAAAAGATAAAAAAATCTACTTAATATATGTCATCTTTGAGTAGAATAAATGAAATGAAATGAATATGAGCTTTTATTTTAGAATGCAAAAATAACCTCTCTTCCTTTCAACATATATAGTAATAATATTGCATTTATAGACAGATAGACAAGTGAATAGAGTCGCTTATAACCCTCTTAAGATAGCTTGATCATAGTCTTGCTCGCAAGTTTTCAATCATATTCCTACTTGTATTTTGATGTTTATCGAGAATTTAATGAAATATATACTTTCCTTAAAAAGAAAATTTAGCCCTAAAAAATATCAACCATAGTCAGTCACTGAATTTTGGGGTCCCAATTGTGTTTAGCATTAAACAAATCACTTTCACAGAAAGACAAGTTGATGACCATGATTTTGCTTTTTAAAAAATGACATCTATTTAAGAATTGAACTATATTATTGATTATACTTGAACTTTTCCTTACACATCAGTTTTTGCCTTGAGTTGGTTGACCTTCGAAAATCAAACCCATATGTTACGATCAACATGCATGCATTTGGGACATTTGGAGGGAAGAGTGTCTTTTTTAATAAATAAATAAATGGAGGGAAGAGTGTTGTTACTTTAATCTGTGATATAGTAAAATATATATGTAGAGACTAGAATTCAGTTATGGCTCTCAACGGTTGAAGATTTCCAATCTTTGTCTCTCAAATGTCGACTCACATAACTAGTTCTAACAAAGCTCCTGGATTTTCTCATTTATTAACTTTGCCGGATTTCCAATATTTTTAGCTACAAATAAATTATTGCAAGTGGCTAATTAAGCTAGTAATAATCAACGGAAAAGATGGATCATACAAAGCAAGTATAAATTATTAGTTGAAAACATCGATGATTGTTAATAAAATTGGTTCAGTTGATAAGAAGTTGAAGTCATATTTATAATATAAAAATATCTTTAAATCTTAAAGACTACTTCAACGAACCCTCAACATCCAACTCACATAAACTTCATATTACCATAAAAATACATCAATGGCAAACTCCACCTTTAGACCAAGCTTCAATTCATACACTCCCTCTTTCTTTTCACAATATAGTACGCTTTAACCCTTAATGGTATATTCCGTAGCAACAAAAAAAAAAATACCATTAATGGTATGTTCACTCCTTTCCACACACTAATTAAGAAACATCTTTAATTTTGTTGATTATATCAAATCTATGAGTTACCTTACAAAATTATGTTTTATTAACGGAGATATTTGAAGATGTGTAAGAGTATTGATATTTGTTTTTCAATTTCAAATATGATCTTTTCATTGAAATATAAGAACTTGCAAAACACCTAATGATGAAGTTAATATATTTACGGGTCCAAAAAAGTTTAAGACTATTTATTTGTAAAATAAAATAAAATTATGCAACTCTAATCCGTTGCTGGAATCCATAAAATTAGTCTCCTAATTTTGGCTAAAAACTAATGGCAAAAGTTTTTGTTATGATTTAAATCAATGGTGGTTACATCCTCTTGGAGGTGTAGGTGTGTGTAATATGTGTTGAGAAAAAGTAGTTCCCTGTTGCATAATTGACAAAACTACCCAAATGTAAATGTTAGTTTTTTTTAAAGGAAATGTAATTTTTTTTTTTAAGAGGAAAGGAAACGTAAATATTAGTTGCTAGTATATTATGTTAGAAGACATGATTTAAATCATAAACCTCTCTGATGTATTGGTTCAACCGATCGAATTACTCTTTAGGATAAATCGAATGATATTTAAATATCTTTTATATGGTTAAAAAAGGTGTATGTTCAAGTTCAATGAGGGCAAATATTTAAAATTTTAGGCTAAATTATAGGTTCAAAAATCATAGACCGCAATTACCCTTAAACCTCAAAATAAATAAAAAATAAAAAAAGGGGGGACTCCTTTTGATCTCTCACCTAGGGCTGAGAGTATTCAACACAATTAAATTTTCTTTCTAATCAACTTCTCTCACTTTTCTCCGACCCTCTAACTCGATTCTTCAAAAACATTAAAACCTTATGTCACCTTTGCAATCTAAATTTTCATGTTCTGATTCTGTGAAGGGAACTAAGTTGCTTTGATACTTTGTGATGTTGCGAAATATTCTTGTAATAAAGCTAAAGTTTGTTTTTCCTAAAATGTACAACATATTTACATTGTATGTTTTCTCCTTCTACGAAATTTAAAAAAATAAAAATTAAGACAATATATGGGAGAATATTAACTATTAAATCATTGTCACATACACATTTTTTTGGCATTAACCCTCCGGTTCTCAGGAAAAAGAGGCTCTGGTCATCCGAAGTGCAGTCATGAGGTAAGAATTGTCTGGTGAAGAATTGTTCCACCTAGAAATTAAACTCGGGTTCTTCTGAAGATCCGTCTTTGGTGAAACTCATTAATCATATGAGCTCAATTGATTGGTTTGTCACATACACGTCTAGAAAGTCATGTTTATACGGTTAAAAGTTAAAATTCAAACATGTTGCGATCTACTACGTCATAAAATATACAAAATAATTTTATCAAAAAAATATATATACTAAATAATATTGTTTTGGTTTCTTCCCTGATTATAAACAAATTAGTAATTATTTTACAACCAAAAAATTGTAAGAAATATATTCAAATGATTAACAAAGCATGCTTTTTATTTTCTACAAGACACTAAAAATCTCATGGACGATCTTGTGTTGACTATTGTTTCTATTAGCATTCCTACAAATGGATGATACATGAATAGAAAAATTAGGTTTTGATTTTCATTGTATTAAAAAGATATTTGTTATACTTTTTGGTTATTTTTTATGCAACTTTTTCAAAAATTTCGATCAACTAAAATCATCTCCGTATATTTTAAAATAAAAGGGGAAATAAAGAATCCTACTGACTTTCACCCATAAAATAAGTTGAATGATTGAAGTTTGAGATCATAATTTGAGTGCTGGCACTAAAAAGTTATTTGTCTTGATACAATAATGCTATGTTTGGATTATGGTATAATACATGCCATACGGCCTGAATAGTGGCCCCATATGTTTTGTGTAGAAAAGCCATGCCAGTAATGCAATCTTAATCTCAACCATTTAGAGATGGCTTTGAATTGAAGTACTAAAAGTACAGCAATTTATGAGTTAAGATTGTAAAACTCAAGTCCTTAATCAGACGCTAATGTCATCTGTTTTCTCAGTGATGTATCCTAACATTCAGACATTTGGAATCAAATCAAAGACCAATAATTCATTTAATTAGTATTACTCATTAACAAATAATGCTACTTGATTTAGAATAGCAAATAGATGAGTTACCACCGCAAATGGGAAACTAAATTAAAATTGTATGAATGTGATGTTGCCATGTTAGGCATAGAAATAAAAAATATTATAAATATTAGAATGTCAAAAGGAGAAGTTGACAATGTTAATATTAAATTAGAGGTAAGTTATTGTGTTATTATATATTGAAGACTTGACAATGCCTTCCTTAATCCGAAAACTATGGGTATAAATCTGTGTATTAACGGTATTTGTTATTGGAAATTGTGAGTGTAAAAAGAAGGAGTATATCATGTGTGAAAGTTTTTTATAGTAGTTACTAAGCAATGTGGGGCAGTCAACCTATGATTTAGATAAACAGTCGGCAGAGATTTTAACTATACGCTAAATGGTCATTTTCAAAGTCTACAAAAAGGATTAACTAATAATAGTATCATTAGTGATAGCTAATGACACATTATGTGAGTTAATACCAAAAGAATAAGTAAATTATCCCACACACAATTACTGACAGCTAGGAAATCATGTTAGGATAAACAACTTAATTAAACACTTATAGTATTACGCTTATCATATAACAAAAGATGAATAAGTCAAATTATTTTTATATAAACTATAAGGTGTTTTCAGAAGTTATTATCAAATACCTAATGGAAGTTAAAAACAAATTATAGACAATGTCATATGTACTTGTAGTGAGTACAATATCTGATATTAGAGTTTAATCTGTATTGGTTATGCCTTGAGAATGCTCTCAAGGGTGATATTTATAGCCCTCTATGAGCTTGATTTCTCGTGACTTAATCCCCAAGCAATGAGGGCGTTTAAGTCTTTTTGCCGAGCTCTAGAGGCTTCTAGAAGCTGGCTGAGGCAGCGCCCTTGGAGGGGCGCGCCTTAGGCCTTAGGGCTCTCTAGGAAGGCTCTTAAACCCTTTGGGAGGGCTCATAGGTCCTTAGGCATATATTGACGATTCACCACACATTATTTTCACAAATCATCTCAAACAATCTCAAAAATACTTATGTCAATAAATAAACTCAAATAAGTCAATATAAACATGTCCTTGTATAGGCAGAATATATAATGCTATATATAGTGGTTTAGTTGGTTAAAACATGCATGACTAGGGTTGGCTTTGAAACTAGAAAAGAAGATGAAGTCAAGGGAATGGTTGACAGTGACTTATTCAAGATCTATTCCTAATTAGTAATTACTAATAATAAAAAGAATGTACGAGAGAAGCAAAGTAGCTTGTGTGATTAATCAAATCAAATGATTTAATTAATTAATGTTGGGAAAATTAATGAGATGTAATCTCCTGAAAAGTGAGGTTTTGTGTTGTGGACATGTATGCTACAAACAAGCAGTTAATTTCAAAAGCAAGCATTGACATTGGAAAAAATTAATTAATCAAATGTGTTACCGTCCGTTACCTAATTCTAACGGCTGCTTTCTTCAAAAGGGAACTTGGTTGACATCCAATATGGTGGGATATGTTTTTCTTATAAATAGGCCATTGCTACACCTCTTACAAACCATCCCAAAACAAATCTCAAACAACTTTCATATCTTTCTCTCTCTCACTACACATTTACATACTCCTTTTCTTATCATAACTTTTCTGATCCAATGGCAGTCCCAGTCATTGATTTCTCAAAGCTCAATGGTGAAGAAAGGGCCAAAACTTTGGCACAGATTGCTAATGGCTGTGAAGAATGGGGATTCTTCCAGGTACTTAAATCATTTATGTTTGCAAATAATGTCAATGTGTATTTTAAAAACATGAATGCATTTTTCTTATTTTTTGTGGTTTGGTATTACATTACATATACTAATATGCATGTCAATGCTCATGCTATGCTTTACAGTTGATCAATCATGGCATTTCGGAGGAACTTCTTGAAAGGGTGAAGAAGGTTTCATTTGAGTTCTATAAGCTGGAAAGAGAGGAGAATTTCAAAAACTCCAAAACAGTGAAACTTCTGAATGATATAGCTGAAAAGAAAAGCAGTGAGAAATTGGAGAATGTGGACTGGGAGGATGTTATCACTCTCTTGGATGATAATGAATGGCCACAAAATACACCAAGTTTCAGGTACAAAGCAAATAAAATGTTCTTTCCAAGTAAAAGTTAGTCAAGCATATTGATATCAGAAAGAACACTGCCTGTCATCTCATGCATACTCTCTTCTGTTATACATTATACTTGTTATGGTATTACTCACCAGAAAGAATTTATGTTCTTGTATAACTTCAAGAATATTGTGTCTCATCAGAATTCAAGCTTCCTGGTGAATGAGGAAATAATAACATAACTAATATACTACCATTTTCGTAACCCAAAAAATAATAATAATTAAGTTATCTTACTCTTGTTTACTAAAATAGGTGATTTCAAAATAACATCTAAAATTGAAAAGTTTTGAAGAGTTGAAACCAATATACTTTTTTAGGATTCAAGGACAGCACTTTAAAACATGTAAGTGATAACATGGCATGACATTGCATAATAGGTATAGTTTCAACATGAATGTTTAACTGACTTCTCATATGAATGACAGGGAAACCATGTCAGAATATCGGTCTGAGTTAAAGAAACTGGCAGAGAATCTCACAGAAGTGATGGATGAGAATCTGGGCTTACCAAAAGGATACATCAAGAAGGCACTGAATGATGGAGAAGGAGACAATGCTTTCTTTGGCACCAAGGTCAGCCACTACCCACCCTGCCCTCATCCGGAACTTGTGAATGGTCTCCGAGCTCATACTGATGCAGGAGGTGTCATCCTACTGTTCCAAGATGACAAGGTAGGTGGCCTTCAAATGCTCAAAGATGGGGAATGGCTTGATGTCCAACCTTTGCCAAATGCCATTGTCATCAACACTGGTGATCAGATTGAGGTCCTGAGCAATGGCAGATACAAGAGTTGTTGGCACAGGGTTATGACCTCTACAGAGGGCACCAGGAGATCAATTGCATCCTTCTATAACCCACCCCTGAAGGCCACTATAAGTCCTGCACCCCAATTGGCAGAAAAAGATACCCAGCAAGTCGATGACACTTATCCTAAGTTCGTTTTCGGTGACTACATGTCTGTCTATGCTGAGCAGAAGTTCCTCCCCAAGGAACCAAGGTTTAGAGCTGTTAAAGCCATTTGAGAAAAGCACTTACTTTCATATATAAATCTGGAAAAACAAAAAAATCGTCTTTTTATTTTGTTTGCAGGTCTTTGTTCTGTAAGACATGGTTGACAGTAGCAAAGAATACCACATGGTTGCCATTCTGTTCATAATGGGAACCATAATGGGTATTAGTATTTTCGTTTTATTTTAGAATACTCTGCTTTATCTTCAACTTTAATGGTGGGAAATTGTATGCATCCATCTGGGCTTGCTTTGTATAATAGTAATATTGCATAAATTCTACTCTAAAGTTATCCTTTACGAGTTTCTCTCTTCCTCTTGTATCTTGTTTCCCTGTTCCATTTCAGTTACATTTCACATGAAGTGGAATAAATACATCTATCTTCTGAATTTTAACCATGGAATATTTTCTGAGAATTACCCTCTTTAGGTCCATTACCTTCTTTTTCAACATGATCAAGTTGTAGAAGTTTTAGGACCAGAAACTAGCACAGACTATCAGCAATGTCGGGGAAATATCAAAGTGCAACATTCTCTTTTTCTTTAGAGAGCCATCATAGTTGCTATTATATTTAGTTGAAGGCTACACTCTATTAGGAAAACCCCCTGTAATAAGGTTTGTATCGGTAAAGAACACAGAGATAATCAAGGAGAGCTGAATGATTAATATTGAGACTTGAGAGGTAGTCATGGGATGTTCTAGTAAGGCAATCAAAGGGAATCAGGAGGAAAAATTAACCAGTATTAGAAAGGCAATGAGGAGGGACAAAAGCAGAAAAATAAGTAGAGGTAACAGAGAATGCAGGGTCTGTCAAGTCCCTAGTAGTTATTTTTTTAAAATTTTCCAACTCGAGCCTCGAGTATAAACAAATAAAAAAAATAAGTAATATCAATTCATTTTGTTTAAGTAATGCATCTCCAAATTGCTCTTCATTGAAACTTGTTCCATGAGAATAAAAGGATTATTAAAAATTTCAAATTAAATGAAGGGTATTTAAAGAATGTTATCATTAAATATGATAGATTTAGTTAATATTTGCTTATATATTGTACCACATAACATGATTTTTTTTACTTATATTAGAAACCAGATGGAATAGTCTTTAATATCACATTGGTACTGCTGCACACTAATGCCAGTTTTTTTTTTTTAGGAATATTATATTAGATTTACTAGAGGACGAACCTTGACAGTTGACACAACTGTAATGCTGCTCTCCCATGTGACCAAGGTCATGGGTTTCAATCCTGAAACTGCATCTCCCCTTGCATGGGCACAAGTTGCATACATGTACACCCTAGACCCCACTTAGTACTTAGTGAGAGCCTCGTGCACTAGGCTGCCCATTGGTAGATTTAGTGAATTTAAATAATGCAGTTTCTGATGCACCCTCTTATGTGTTCTAGGACTACAGATGTCTTCAAATAGCCAAACACTAATAAATCACAAAACCCTTCCAAGAAGATAATAAATGCTTAGGTAGGGGTTTTAAGATTCAAGTCAGTTGACACAACCTGTAAGGTGGAATTCCTTTTACCCTGGACAATGCTGCATAAAAATACAGATTTGACTCCTTGAAAGTGAACTTCCCATAAAGAGAGAAAGGTAAGAGATTTCAACTATTGACCAAAAAAAAATGGTTGATGTTACAAGTATATTAAAATTAGAAGATAGATTTATTAAAATCGAAGCATTGATTTTCTCATTAATAGTTGAGATATTTAAATTTGCTCTTTAAAGTGAATTACTCTGGCAAATTCTGAATATATATACTGTTGAATATAAAAGTGTGACATCCGATCATATCTCACTAAATGCTTATGCATGTATTTTAGGAAATAACATAAAATAGTTTTACATACAGCCAGTCATATTTCACCATTTAGATATTTGTGAACAAATTTTAGAAAATAACATTATGATACAACACAACGGTCAAATATGATTGGACGCACATGTAAAAAATAATATCAGCTAACAGTGCTTATTTATTAAACTCATACATTAGATAGCAGTACATACCTTTGACCAAAGAATGCGATGAAATAGAGAGAAAAGATTCGTATTCCAAATAGTAATAGTACTACAAATATCTTAGAAACTACAAAAACTATAACTGCTACTTCTAATGAGATAAGGAAGTCTGCAGTCTGGCAGACTAATAAACTTTGAGATGAGCCAATGAGCTGCTTCTAAGATTAAGTAATTATAGATTTTGATGTCCATTAGTGAACCCTATATTTTCATGGGAAGACGTATAACTATAATATGTACCGAAACTACACAATCAAACCTATACAAGATAATAATGCAGATCTGATCTCCATTTTCATATGCTTTATAGGGCCTTTTGGTCAAGTCTTTCATTCCAATTTAAGCATCGAATCAAGCTATGAAACCAATCGCCTGTTTGGTCAAACTTGTTAACTGTTGGAAGAGGATGCTGACTCATAGATATTCGTACAGAATCTCCTCTTGAAAGTTGCTGCCTTTTCTTCCCATCAAATGAAACCCAGGCATTGCTTCTAGCATCCTGTGGAATCTGCTAACAATAAATTGTATGTTACTCAATACCATATCCTAATTATAAAACCCACAATCATTAAACCATCCTAATTATAAAACCCACAATCATTAAACCATTAGTTAACCTCTAAATTTTAAATCATATGAAATCTAAATTTAGTTGTTTTTGTAACTCTGGTATTAACCATGTAGCTTTTTCCAATACATGTTTGAGAAACAACAAAGTATAGCTATGTAATGTAAACATTTGCAGGCATAGAAGATGCATAATAAACAAATGTGTAATTGTGGAAACAAGAACAGCAATTGTGGAAACAAGAACAGCCAACATGATATGTTTACCACATAGAGAATGATAACTTCACCTTTAATTCAAGTTGAGCAGAATCTGGAAGTATAACTGGTCTAAATGAGAGTGAGTGTGGACAGATTGGGGTAAACAGCATGCATGGAACATTTGGATGGACCTGTAATTTCCATTTGACATTAGAAAGAAAACACCAATGAAATCAGTTATTAATTCGGGACAACTTCACACTGTTAGTGTGCACATATCATGACATTGGGATATAAAAATAGAACTTAAGAAGTTATAATAAAGAAATTAATAATTATACAAGGTGACTTGTACAAAGTTTCTACGACTTTGTCGCTGGCACGGCAATTCCTCAAAAGCTGGCTTGTTCGGTAATCCATGAGTGGAATAAGAGTTTATGGTATGACATTCTGAGTGACTTAACTATTTCTACAGATGTTTGTTATTTCACATTTCTCATGATAGAAGGGATGTTAGAATAAGAAGCATAAAAACTTATATTTCTTTAAGGGATAACATAATGTGAGTATGAATTCTATGAAATATCTTTTAGGGGAAGAAACGAAGTAAAAGATTACTCGATTTAAACATTTTCTTTATTTCACAAAATGGGGAAAACATAAAAGAGGGTGACAAAGATGGATAACTATGTTCAGGAGCAGTTATCTGGAACTCAGTCAGCATCATTGACCAGTGACATTTGCAAAGTAGTAGAGAAATGATTGCTAACCAGTGACTACAACATCACTAGTATAAACCTCCTCAGAACATAATAAAGAATCTCATCAAGTTATCTTGAGCTACCACATGTAGTTCAATGCAGTAAGAGTAGGAAGACACCAACAAAATGTTCAACAACTCTGCAGAAAATGCAGGTGAGGAAGGCTTGAATAAACCATCTCAAATTTATAATCATTGCTTATCAAAGTATTCCAATGCAAAGAGAACTAGCCATTCAATCTAACTAATTCTTATTCAGTAATCGGTATAGGCTCTGGACAAATACAACTCTTGGACAACCTTACCATAGAACCTCCAGCAGCTGTAGAATAGGCAGTGCTTCCAGTAGGCGTGGCTATGATCACTCCATCACCTTGTACCTGAAAGAAATAGCAATCATCATATATAAGGCACAACACTGCCTCAAAAAGCTGTTAAGAGGTGTTAAATTAGAATATTGACCGCTCTTGTTATAGAATATAATATATGTTTACAAATTAGGAGTGCAGACAACAAATACATAGTCAAACTCACCTTTGTTATAAGTCTGTCATGTTCGTAGCATTCAATCTTGGAAAGGTACGGATTTGAACCCCGATCAACAACAACTTCATTGAGAATATCAAATACTTTCCCTGGCATAGCTTTACCCTTACGGAAAATTTCACAACGGAGACGCATTCTGAGAGTGATGTATACACCATCTTGTTTATTATTTCCATGGATGACATGCTGTAGGTCCTGCTTGTAGTCTTCAAACTGAAAATGGAAAATCAGAATGGAAGTCAAACAAATGGACAAAAAGATACTTGCATTTCTTTACAGTGAAATAAATGATGAGGTTGAAAAACGTACACTATGAGAAGCCAGAAAACCGAGGGAACCAAGGTTAAATGATACAACGGGGGGAACAGCACCTATAAATAGATTTGAAGCATGCAATATAACGCCATCTCCTCCCAAACATGCCACAAAATCTACTTTCTCGTGTAGATCACTGAATCAAAAGCATTAGATGTGTTACAAATTCATTTAATTAAGCAAAGGTTTTAAATAAATAGGGAAAAGTAAAGTAATTGACATAATTCATAAACTTCAGTACCAGGCATCTTGAGTATAGAAGGTCTGAATGAATCCAAATCCGGGAATTCTAGCAAATATATCATGCACATCAGGTTCCACGAATACGTTCATTTTCTCTTGGTTATATAGAAACGAAGCAACCTGAGGATTAGATAAAGAAACTCGGCTGATAATGAATTTAGTCAAAATAATTACAAAATTCTGAATAAAGTACTCATATATAGTTTCTATAAGAATCACAAAAGTACGAAGTGGTGTTGGAATACCAGTCAAAGTTCAGAGTTAAATTTGCCCATTCCTGCATTGCCTAACATATTTGATTCCAAATTTTATTTCATATGTTACTGATGGAAAAGACTATATTTTCTTTGTCTCTACAGCATTCTTAATAATGATAGTAATGAAAAATATTTATCCAAGTATTTCCAACACAATGCTCTGCATAAAACCCATTCAATCCATCTTTTATAGTTTCCATCTACAATCCTATAAATGTCATGAACTTGATTCTTTTACTGTTGCGAAAAAACCCAAGCCCCGCATAGAATAATGATAAGATCTGAAATGAGCTTATAAAGAGTGGAATCCCCCGCCTTACAAGCCGGTTTTGTAAGGATGAGTTAAGCCCAGTATAAAAACCTAATATGGTATCAGAATCTACCGATTCAGGCCACCCAGCACCCAGCATTTATATCCACACATTAATCCCAATAGTGTTGGGCATGAGGGAGTGTACTGGAAAAAACCCAAGTCCCACATAGGATAAAGATAAGGCTTGAGATGAGCTTATAAAGAGCGGCATCTCACACCTTACAGGCTGGCTTTATAAGGATGAGTTAGGTCTAATATAAAAATATAATCTTTACTGATTGATATAAAGCTCTCAAACTTTCTTTTTTAGGAAAAATCCTTAAGAGGTTATGAAATGGGCAAACAAGATGCTACAGATCATAAATTAAAATTGCTTTGTAACGTTCTTTCGTGAAGATCATCAAAATATTTGATGTTGGGGATTAAAATAAAAGAATAATAATTTCTTGAATCATAAATAGCTCAGAGAATGACTTTTAGACAAAGGGAATCTAGAACACTGTAATATAACTGTCTTTGTAGTGCTTATAAGGCTTGGGCAGTCCTCACTTTACAGGTCAATTTTTCTTTTTTGAAAAATCGGTATCCGGTCAAAGGACCGACTAATCCGAGGGGTCTAATCCCACCGTTCAATTGTGGGGGGGACATTTAAAGCCAGAGCAAAGCTCTACAAGGACTAGCCCACGGAAATTGGCACCGAGGGGAATCAAACCTGAAACCTTACAGGTCAATTTAGTTGCGTGGGTTAGGTCTTGAGCTCAAATTCTAAGAAGAAGTATGTTTGAATTTATTTATTTTGCATTACAAAAAGAAATCAAAATTTCTTGATTTTAATTAGAAACTTCTCTAAAATAAATTTAAATAATAAGCTACATATCATTGAACTAAAAAGTAAGTTGATTAGTTATAGATATGAAATTTAAAATAATCCCTGCATGGATAAAATAACTAATTTTTTTTTATTAGAATCTAAAATAACTAACGTTATTAGAGCTTAAGTTCAATAAATTTAATATCTCTACATGAAGTGCAATTACGCTAAACAGAGCAAAACAACAGCAAGCTCAAGCTTGTACCAATGGAATTACAATTTGATCAAGCTTCCCTCATTTACTATATTAAGCCCGTATAAACGAGGATTACTATATATATGTTGATCAAAGATATAATTACAAAGCAGAAATAAGTTGCATGGAAAGTAGTGCCAGAGCTCAAAATTCGTTGTTTAATCCATTTTGAAATTTTCTATTTAGCGTCTTTATAGAGCAACTAGCGCCCACCCTGAGCCTCTCCCCTTCGCCGCCATACCAGAACATACCTCCATGTATAACAAAATATAATTGTTTTGCTAAACATTGATGTTAAAAACTTGGGTGCTGATAGGAGTCTAAAAAACATTACCTCTTTAGCTTCTTCCATGAGATGCTCTCCGGGCTTTTTCAACAATAACACAGTCTTTGGGGTAGATTTCCACATTAGCATTTGTTGCTGAGTGCTAGGATGAGTGAAGGCCAAAGAAGATTCGGTCACCTTCTCTCTCACACAAGAAAATCCATCTGTTCGTACTAGGAACATCTCTGCTTTTTTTCTTGACTGCAGCCTTACAACTCCGGTTGAAGATGCACACATGTCTCCTGCAGTGAATCCCAAGTCTTCCCTCACCTTATCGTCATCAGTTAAAATCCTTTGAGAGTTAGTTGTATTATCGATATCATTGACATCAGTCATGCGATACATTTCTCTTTCACTAAAAGCATTAACTGTTGTTCTAACAGAACTGGAAGTATTCATATTTGCTAACTTCCATTTGTTACCAACGGCAATCTGAGCAGACCCATAGGAACTTTCTGTTGGGCCCACAATTTTAGGTTCAGGATTCTGACCACTGTTGATAACCACTTGCCCCTGCAGTCTTCTATTATGCATGCTCCTTGAATCTTGCAAGCATTCCAACCTTTTGACCTGATTACTGAAACAAGAGGGTTTTGAAATCTTTTTACTTCCCAAAAATCTGGACATCTCTTTTTTGGAAAAGGCATCCTGAGGTGGAACTTGAGCATCTAAAGGGTTAGTTTTGCTGGAGAAAGTGGGAAAATATCTTTCCCCGTCATCAGCAGTATCTTGCGATGAAGTCTTATCATTAGGAACAATTCCACTTAAGGCCCCATTACGTTGTGTTTTTTCATTGTTCTTATTTGGAGAGGTACATTGGTCAAATAAGTCAACAGAACTATGTATTGCACCTAAACCCTCTTTCAACAATGCAATATCTTTTTCAAGGGAGGATCTCTCAGCAGGCTTTGAGTCCTGCAGATTCCCAGACCCATTTGTATAATCTGATAATATGTCATAGGAAATAACTGCTTCATTAGAAACATACTGCAATGCAGGCGATGCAGAGTGAGCCATGTATTCCCTCCATCTGGAAACCATGGCAGACGTTCTCCAAACTCCTTCTTTGCTGTGCAGATAGATTGGCCATCTGCTGTTATCTGAAACAAGAGATGCAAACCTCTCAACCTGTTCCATTTTAGGCGCAGTCCCAACTTCAACTGGAATTTTGACCAATTCAATACTTCCAGATGAAATAGCATCATTCAGAGCAGCTTGGTAGAAATTATCTTTTACAGTCTCTTCTCTAAGATCTACAATAGTTTTATATCCTCTATCCAGAAGCCACTTGAGGCCTTCTTCTGTTACCTGCCCACCTGTCCAAAAATTAACTTCCGATTCATTGGACAGTGAGTCCTCTTTGGAACTTGACAAATATACAGGACTCCAGTTTGCAAATAGTGTAGGACACGGATCCTCTTCTCTACAAAGAAAACCGGAATCATAGCATACATTCTTCAATCTTTGAAGTTTCCTCCACACATCCAAACTTCGATCATCACCGGGAATTAAATAGTTCTCAAGAGCAACATGCAAACTCTCGCAACACCTTTTCATCTCGCCTCTGAAAATAGCTAGTGGAGGGAGGCTTTCCTCCACCATGCCAACCCCGGAAGCACGGGAGGGAGACATAACGGAAAATCTTCCAGAAAGAACATCCTCCCTCCCACTCTTAACAAGAGCAACCATACATCCAAGTACAGAAACTATTTTATCTTCTAAAAGAGGTTTCTCATGCGACGGAACATCATCTGAAACACTACATTGACCAGTAAAAGGGTTACATAAAGCATCCAGTAATGCAGAATGAAGGGTCTCAGAATTTCTAAAAATCCTACAGTATGCTTCCACTTCAGCAATATCACCTGGAACTGGACCAATCGAAGGTAAACGTGACGCATCATGGAATTCAATGGACTTGAAGCTCTACAAACAAAAGCATTGAAAAAAGTATTCGATTGTTTGTTACGGATTTAATAAAAAAGTGATTTTGATACTCAATGATATAAAGAAAAAAACTGTAACAAACAGACTGAAATGTATTCGATTGTTTGGTGATTTTGACATGAATTGGGTTCATCTAATCAAACAGTAATAATGATTGAATTGAGGGAAAGGTTAATTACCTGAGAATCCAAAGCGAAATGAAAGGAAGAAGAAGAAGCGGCGGCAACGAGGTGTGTTGTTCTTTGGAGAGTGAGCTGCTGAGGATTCTTCAACCGAGGGAGGATTGTGGAATTGTCGGAGAATGCCACGTGGCAGGCGCAGAGACTATTACATGCCAACATCGGTGGGTGGGACTGGAACCAAATCAAATCTTCTACTTGTTCGTTTCTTTGATTTTAGATTTTGTTTGATGCTATTCTTGTCATGTAATCATGTACTTGTTGTTGGTAACGTCACATTTTGTTTTTTATTTTTTCAAACCATAACAAAAAATACAACCAAATATTTGCCATCATAACTACTAAATAAAAGATCAATATTTTTTTAATCTTGTTAATGAAAAAACCTATGGTTAAGTAAGATAAGTAAAGAATGATACATCAAGAAACATTTGATATACGTTGATATGTTGGGCCGCGCAAAAACACACTTCTTGCACTTCATTCTACTAAACGTGAGTTTTGTCGTTAGATTATTTAAAATGGTTAATAAATGCTACTACATGTCTTTCAAAATGCATCTTAGCATTCAACTATTTACAAAATCTTTGAGTATTGATCGTAGTTACTCGTTCTACACGATATCAATGCTAAATTGTATTTTTGGTCCCGTAACTATTTAGGTAGTATCACTTTGGTCCTTTAACTTCTCTCCGTTACACATTTAGGTCATTTCTGTTAGTTTTAATTCAAAAACGTTAGGTTTTCTTCATTTTCTTCTGGAATTTTTCTAAGATTCTTGTTGTTGAAGGTTGATAGAGATTATATGAAGATGAAAAAGAGGAGAAGAAGATGAAGAAAACCTAACATTTTTGAATTAAAACTAATAGAAATGACCAAAATGTGTAACAGAGAGAAGTTAAATGACCAAAATAAATCGAATTTTAATTAAGGACCAAAGCGATACTACCTAAATAGTTAAGGGACCAAAAATACAATTTAGCCCGATATCAATCTAGTTAGACTAATCAAGAATCACAAAAAAAAAAAAAAAAAAAGTATGTATGTAAACACTAACAATTCATGTTTTTAATATGCATCTTAGGATCCAAGCATTTACCAAATATTAACGTCGAAGGTACATCATATTTGTAAACTTGTCCTAAAATCTCACATGCTCAATACATGACAATATGGTGTGGCCACACCAACCAGGATGTTTTTCAGCTTCGTGTCGTAAAACCGCACAAATATAAATAGTAATGTCAGTCCATTCGTGTTAGGCTTCAAGCTCTGATCGTGTATGTTCTACTTTTGTAGAGCATGACATGACCAATGGAGTTTTGCCATGAGTCATGGCTGCTATAATGGTTTGCAATGTGGCTAGGGCAGTGTGATGGTGCGTGAAAGCCTAAGCAAATGACTATTTTTCTTTATAAATAACCAAATAGAGCATTTAATAATAAGAATAGATCAAAACCAACTTCACATGCGACTTTGTTGATGTTTTTAAATATATATATATATATAAGAAAAAAGATTAAAAAAAATTACTTTACCAGAAAGCATGAAGACAAAGTGCTACATTGACATGAATCAATCTCTAACCACCAACACTGCAAGTTAGCAATAGCCAATAGGTGGTTAGAGAGTCAGTTGGATTATCTGCTAAGGAAATCATAACAAAAACTTCACTGTCACCCAATGTCACAACTCATAAGCACAAGCAAAGGATGACGGGAAACACATAAAGGAAGCAACGAGTTTGTTGATGTGAAACGACAATCGGTTGAATGAGGCCTTGAGATCGAAGGCATAATTTTTATTGGTTATCATGAAATTTGGCAGCTGGGCTAATAAAAAAAAAAAGGAAATTTGGCAAATTTGAACCTTATAACCCATGTTACAGGTGAATGTTCCAGTAAAAAAGAAAGATCATACTCGTACAATTAAGTAACACTATCTAATGGTTGTGATAGATGGTGCCGCCATCCATAGAGAAGCAGCATAAAGACCTTTAATCGTCTGCCAATGCCACTATCACTAATAACAACTAACAAATCTACTTTATCTATACCTAAATCTTAACTAACATTCAGAGGATATCTAATTACAAAATAGTAACAATAAACAGGAAACAATTTGACAGACAAAATAGAGGGGATGGGTAAATTACTATTAAAAAAACCATGACAGACATCCTACTGTGGACATCCCACTCTTGTTAATTAGCTTGACTGTTCAAGACCTGGGGGAGATGTTGGCTGAAGATTTGATTTGGTGGGAAGACCAGAAGACTGTTTTTGGGACCTGGGCCTTTCTTCTCCCTGCAAAGGAACAAGCTTCTCGGGACCACAATTTGCTCCTTCCAACTCAAGTTCTGGTTTTCTCTTTGCCTTCTTTGTTAAGACACCATCAGCAACACGGACATCGTCCATGGAACTGCTTGAACTTCCCTTTGTTTTTTCTTGTTTTACACCATTCGTGGGACTGGGGACCCGGACAGCTGTGCTCGTATTGGATATGGACTTGTTCGTTGAAGTAGAAGCATGGCTGGTAGATTCTGGAGCTAATTTCTCTTGTTGGTTCTGCTGTGATGAAATTGAGCCAGAATCAAGTTGAACGCTATCCTCTTGCCTCGATGCCAACAACTTCTTCCTCTTAATTTTTTCCTGATCCTAGTAACACAAGTAAACCAATGAGATCAACTAAACAATTTTGTCCTGACAAATACCAGATTCTCTGGTTATCACCTGGGCATAAAAAGAATCAAATGGTATTTTTCCATTACTAATTAGGTTATTTAGGTTTTTCAATGTTTTCTCACTATCTTATCGAAAAAACATATTACTAAAACAAAATTTCTACGTTAAAAGCAAGATAATTTAACTCCTTTGTAATAATACATGTTGCTCGGCACAAAGTAGAGTTTGTGAAGCAAGACTAAAAATGAAATCAACAATGTGGCGCCATGGAGGAAGCGTCTATATAACTTTCCCAAACAGAGGGGACGGTCTAACTAAAACCTTCTTTTCCCATCCAAACATTCCCCAATAGGTATGATCTTATGATCCAAGTATCAATCCTAAAATCTACTAACTATACTTGGACCGCCATTTGATTTTAAGTAAGATCTACTACCTTGAATATCATTCCAAGCATGTGTAGTTTCCAACGAGCCAGTGCCATATAGATAAGCATACTCAAGAGCCAAGAAAATTTTCATGTAAAACTCTTCAATTTTTTAAAAAAAATTTAAGAGCAGGGGAATGTTTTTTCTATCAGAAGAAAGAAGGTAAGCTTCACACAATTGTTCGTTAATACTATTAAAAATCTTTATTCACTGCAAAAGGCATACCTTATTTTTTGAGTGCGATGCTCTGCGCCTCTCTTTTGCCCTGCAAATTCCCCGTTTGATTCCATGGTTGTCCATGTAACCAGTTGGCCATAATTCTGCAAGCTGGTAAAGACAGGGAAATGGAAAGGCTAAAAAATATAAATATATGTTTATAGAATGCAAACAGATTAACTTAGACATAACACAAAGTACACATTCAGTACAGACATGCCCATGCATACTATCAAGTGATAAGTAGCATGAATGTTCATTGAACAAGAGAATTGTCCATTGGAAGGAATAGAATTGACACTCCGGGGAAATTCCAGTGGTGAGTACTTCTTACACCAATAAATTCTCAAAACAAATTGTGAACCATTTTGCTTTCAGTAGGGATAGGAGGGGTTTTATAAGTAATAACAGTCAAAAAAAATCTTTTATGTGGAAACAATACGTAAGTTTAGCTTATATGAGAAAGCATTAAGAAAACAAAAACTTTTTTTTAGCAAAGGAGAAAAGAAGAAAAAAAAACTTGCTGAAAGTAAGTGAAGAATTCAAAAAACCAAGTTGATTAACTTTTTGTCCTCAGCCAGAAGACACAAGATGAGCAACCAAATAGAACTTCTAGATCAATAGGATTTAGAAAATTTGAATTACCTCGGCATACAACTTTCTGATTTGTGGACCTGCGTTTTCATCCAAGCCCTACAGCCATTGCAAACATGGTTCAATAATTTTTATCGCACACAACAGAAATTTCACAAAAAGTATCTGTAGCTCTAAGCGTACATCAACAAAAATGTCATAGAGATCACAAATCTTGTCTTCCAATGCAGTGTCCATACTAAAATTCCTTTTAGTTATTGGTTTTCCGTCAGGGCCAAATTCTTGAACATCTCCAGCTTTCTGCTGTTGCTGATGTTCCAAAAAAACACCATACATCCCAGGTTAAATAACCAACACATCCCTTAAGCAAAAATATTTCTGAAAAACTGTTATTAAACAGCGGAAACATTAAAATATGTAGGGAAAAAATGTGATTCAGTATCATAATTACAAGAAGCAATGAAAGTGATTCATCAGTAAGCTTTCCATATTTAGTGTCTGCACTGCAAACACAAAATTGCATTGGACCCATTAAAAGAAGCGCCCAATAGAAAGAATGGCATAAAACATAGAGTATGATTGTACTAGCTTATCTTGAGGAAATAATCACTTTCTTTTCCCTGCTTCCTAAATGAGGTTTACTATTTCCCCTAAAAAGCACTTAGCCAAACATGGTATGAATTATCATTATGATGGGAAGAACAAAATCAATAATGAAGAACCAACATAACTAAACAAAGATGGAAAATGTGAGTGTATCATACTATGCTGACTGATATGATACAACAACCAATTTATATGTGGTATCTCATGCAGTAACTTTGGAGGCATTATGAGCTCATCAGAATTGAACATGAACGAAAAGAAAGTGCGTTGAAGTCTGTCTACCAATCTTTAATAGGAAATGATATAACAAGAGCAGCTAAAATAAACCTTGGACTCCAAAGTTGGGGCCTGCATCTTAATCATATCAACAACTTCCTTTTTTATCCGTTGAAACCTATCATCATCATCCTGCTTTGCTGACAGACCCATACTGATCATTATTTTTAAGTTTCTCTGCCATAGGAAAACATTGTATGAGAAGATAAATAGTTTTAGAAATTAAGAGAACCTAAATATACACCAAACATACAATCAATAGAAACAATGAATAACGGTTGGAGAAACTACTCAAGATAACTATAACATCCAAGATAACCATGGTAAATTACAGATAGGCTTTTTATTCCTCAAAAAATACCATTTTATAATAATGTCATAATCATAGCCACATCATATTGAAGTGTTCAAACAGAAGAAAAATTTAAGCATGCATTTGATTATGTCAAGAATGTATAACTGAAAGAATGTCTCCACTATTCTCAAGTCATATTCTAACAATAAAGTCACTCAATACACAATATAAACTAAGAATGCAAGTGGTTAGCTCAAGAATGTTCTACTCAAATCATATTTCCATTATTCTAAAATCATATTATAACAATTATACTAAAAAAATTATACATATTTGCTGAGCAGGGGATTTCAGAGAAAAACAAGCATACTCAAGTCTCAACACCAATAACTTATGGACTGAAATAGTATATGTCGGCTCAACACCAATAACTTTTGGACTGAAATAGTATATGTCGGCTGCAAGAGGGGCAGGGGGAGACTAAAGTTGGAATCGGGCACAACCAAGACTGAAGAGTTATTTGTGCATATGTAAGAGCTGCAATACCTTTAACGTTCTGAGTTGCATCAAGTGCCCAAGAATACTCATAAGACGGTTAATTAACTCTTTTGATACTTTCCCATGGCTTGCCTGTTGCAACAAAAACATACAGTTAATCTTATAAAGTTCAATCCCTTGATCAAAAAATATTTATAAATCTCATATATATTCTTAGAAGCATGAAATTTAGAAGGCAACATTTGTCCGTACCGCTAGTCTAGCAACTTTAGCAAGCTTTAGCTTTATTTCTCTAGGCAATCTCCTTTTGACTGCCTGGGATGTATTATCAGCCTCTGGGTTTTCCGCTGCAGGGGGCCTTGCTGTAATATTATTCAAAATGAACAACAGAAGAAAAGAAAGGCAAAAAAATAGTGTTAGCATCAAACTTCCCAAACTTATCAGTGTGTGAAATATCAAGTTTGAGACTTACACTCTGCAACCATTTTCTCTAACTCGCCAAGAGCCTTCTCAAGCATTGAAGATTTTGGCCTAACGCTGGACCCATCTTTCTTGTGCACGTATTCAGATTTCTGCATAGCATTCAAATAAACCCATGACTCAGACAGGAGCTAATAAAACAATTATAGTTTCATCTCATGCATAACAATCCATAATCCATATGCACAACTTCATCATCATTGTTCAAATTAGATGGAACAGGTAAATATATAGTTTACCAAGAGAACGACAAGAGTATAGTTTACTTAGCCCTTTCCATTATTTTTAAATATAGCACACCTGCTCCAATGTGTGTCAGATTAGTATCCTTAAAATTAAGTGTCTATCATTTTAAATGAAACATGTGATTGGTTTAAATCCTTTATTAATAACCAGTTGAGGAATTTAATTCAAATCCTCTTGGAGTGAGTAACTCCTCTATGTTGTATATTGCAAATGAATCATGAGGAATATTTCAGTCAAAGGAGGAAGTATACTTTCAATTCAAAGTCATCTTTAAGTTTTGTGTACCCTTTTAATTCCTTGTAAGTGGTATGCATAACGTATCATTGTCCTTGATGCAAATAAAAAAAGGAAATGGAATGAGCAATGCATATTCTTTTTCTTTATTAATTGGCTCATTAATCATTATTGGGGGAATTTGGTTCATTTCATCAGCACACAGCATGTAATCCTTTAGTGTCAAAGTAGAACTTTATCTAAATGACAACGGAAAGTAGTTCTGCAAAGAAAATTTATGATGTGGAAGGCAGTTCCTGAAATCATCATGGGACCCTTATAATATGAGACGCAGTGTAGGAGAACCCTTTTATTTAATACCAAAAGGAATATGAAATAACCACAGTGCAGAGGACCTCCTTTATCGGTATTTTTTTCTTCAAGTATTCATCAAATCAAATAAAAAGCAAAAGAGCCAAAGAAATAAAACTTACCGTTGCTTTGGTAGTACGCTTTCCGACAGACAGGTTAAGATCCGGCAGTTGACGCCTACCATTTTTTTCTTTCGACCGACTGACATTTTCTAAACCATCAATATTCTTTGAGGGTTTTACAGGTTGGGATTTGGATTGTGCATGAGCACCTTTTTCATGGTACTTCTGGTGTGTTGCATCAAATGATCCACTTGTGTTCTTAGATTGAAAAGCTCCTATCTTCTTATCAGCATCTTTTGCTTCTGACGTGGCAGCAGGGAAATCATCACTTGATGTTTTCAAAGAGACAGAAGAGACCGATATTGGCTTAGTATCAGCAGTTTTCTTTTTGGAATTAATTCCATAGATATCCAATTGATTCTGAGGTTTCAAGTCTTCATAATGTTCAACAGGTGCAACCAAATTCTGTGAGGAATTACCCACATTCTTCGCCTGTATGGAAGTTGTTTTCCCAGATGCTACCTTGCCCACTTTTACATGTTTATTTGATCCAAGGACATTATTATTTTCATCTGGATTCTTCACTATATCTTTTTTGCGCCTTTTCTTTGGTTGCTGGTTGGGTAATACAGGAGGTTCATCACTAGTAATATTGAAAGAAACAACAGAAAATCAATAATAATTCAAAATTTTAGGACTCAACTTATTTACTACAATCTTCAACTAAGTAATTCATTAAATATGTACAAAATTTGTAGAAAAGTGTCAAGGAAAGAAGAGCATTTAGCTGTGAACCAAGATGATAATGTCCAAATGTTGTCAAGAAATCACTTGCAATACAATATTGTTTAAGGGTTAAAATGTTTTGCTCTCTAAAAAAATTGGAAGAAAAGAAATAACTGACTTTGGTATGTATGAAAATTTTATTCATTTTCAGTCCCAACATTTAGCAAAAATAGTGTGTTTTAAGCCCCTGTCCTCTTATCAGTGAATAAAAGCAAAAAAAATATGTATTTTTAGGATTAAAAACATATAAAAAATTATAGGGACCGAAATCATATTTCGTTAACTTTATAGGGACCAAGAGTATACCTAACTCATTATTCAATTATCGAACAAAGACGATCACTTCGATAGGAATCTCAAAAATACAAAATGTTATAAAATGATAACAATAGCCAACCTCAGCAATTAAACAATATCAACAATTAAGTAATTTGGAAAGAAACCTTTCTAAGATTTGCTTTAACCATAAGTGGTTAGCAAGGAGATAAAAAGGGAATGCTCAAAACAGATTTTTTCAAACATTATAAACTTACGTGCGCTCCAATTTCCCCCTATTTACAAAGAATCCATCATGTTTGACTTTGGAATTATCAACCTGGAAATATTCATCCTGCAGAATGAACAGTTAAATAATTTATAAAAGTATTGTATAAGCCAAAAAAACGTCACAAGGAAGATTGATATTCCTATATATCAAGGTGAAGGAATACAAACAAAAATACCAACCAGTTCAGCGTCGTCTATAAAAGAATCTTCAGTATCATACTGATCATCATCGGGAACATCAGGCAGATCTTCATCATCACTGCTACCATTACCCTGAAAAAGATTCAGCACTCAATTAGTCAACATTCGTGAAGCTACAAATTAATACTTATTTGAGCGTCTACAATTCAAACCAATGGTTCAAAGAACAAATTCAGGCTTACCCAGTGCATACAATAACAATCTCGGCAAGTAATATAAACATACCATGTAAAGGCGTTCGATCTTCTCTATTACGGCACTGAAACGGTGTGGCTGGGCTGGATCATTTTCGTCAACCTCGACAGGTTGTCCCTAAGAAACATCGGCATAGACTTGTCAAAATAGTGAAACATTACACCACACATAAAGATCACGTGACATACCGGCAAAGTACAGCGTATTTACAAGTATCCACTAAATCCTAAACATTACATCACAATACTAAATCATGATCAAGCTGTATCGACTGATCTACATATAAAACTGAGCTTGGAAAAATTTCAATTTTCAACATCAAGATGCTCACATGCAAATGTGCACTGAAGAGGAATATAATTAGTACTCTTATTAGATCATTTTACTTTGATTCAACGGAAATAACACCAAATTAAATAACAGATATTAAATTAAACAGATAAACTAAAATTCAAAACAACAAAATTGATGTTAGATAAGAAAGTTCAAAGAACAAAAAAAAAAATACTTTTTACCCGAAAACAAAGACAAAAACCCTTAAAAATCCAAAATTCGATCTAAAAATCACACTCCACTACAATGCACACGAAAATTTAATCCAGAACGAAGTAGAGTGAAATTGACTGAAAACAAATTAAAATTCTTACCGGAAAAGGCTCCGGCCGGGATTGTTGAGAGGTGGAAGCCGATCCGTTAGGCTTGGTAGCGTCTTTCAGCAGCTTCTTCCATGATACTATGGTGGTTTCACCCGGCCGGAGCTCCACCGTGAACATTTGCCGGTCACCTTTCTTCACGAACGACGAAGAAGCCTTTTTCTCTTCCTTCATCGGCACCGAATTTATTGAAACCGATAATTCTAGAGAGAATTAGGGTGTTACATAGAAACGCTGAATTGAAAATTGGGAGAAAATTGAGTGTAAGAGCTACATGAAGAACGTGAAGAGAATTGCGCGGGATTTGAAAATTGATTAACGAAAATGAAATAAAATTGAAAAAAAATTGACACTGGGTGTTCTATGGTTGTTTTAACTGAAATTCGAGCTAGCTTGTAAAATTTTCCTGCTTTTTCTTTCCCGAGAAAATACCAGAGGAGAAAGGAAACAGATCGGGTTGTGTCTATGGACCGGGTTGTACCCACCCTGGATTCAAACCAAATTCAACGGGTTTTATGCTTGGTTTAAAATATACAAAAAGAGAAATAATAATGAATAAATTTGGTCAAAAAAGAAATTAATAATAATGAATATATGTAAGAGACACTATAGCAACCAAAAAAAAATGAACATATTTGGTATAGATATGTTTGTGTGGCCAAAATGAACTACTAATAAATAAAATAATATTTATCTATTACTAGTAAATTGATCTTTGTGCCGCTTTATCCTTTTACTCTATAGTGATAATGGTGTACATCGTCTCTCATATAATCTTTCATTGTGTTATAATCGGATCGACATATTTCTTAAATATGTTTACTGTGTCAATTGATGCTTTCAACTTCAAATCACTTTTGGTCCAAAATCGAATTCTCTTATAAATTGCTTTCAACCTCGAATGACTTCCACCTCAAAATTGGATTCCCCTCCAACAAGCTTTTGACCCCACGTAGTTGTGTTGTTTTAAAGATTTCTTTGATTGATCGTCTTCCACCACCTCTGGATCTTGTTGATTGGAATGCCATCTTAATTGCTCATACGGCATACGAGCACAAAATTTGACTTATTGGATTTTGGGGCACAGAATTTGGCTTGATGCCCCTAAGCTCATTAGTCGTTATATGCTTTTTAATATAATTAATTTATTTGGTTTATCTTTTATTTTAGAGTAAATGATCACTTTAATTATTGATTATACACCTCGTGGATTTTGGGGCACAAAATTTGGCTTGATGCCCCTAAGCTCATCACTCATTATATGCTTTTTAATATAGTTAATTATTTGGTTTATCTTTTATCTTAGAGTAAATGATCACTTTAATTATAGATTATACACCTCGTGGATGTTGGGGCACAAAATTTGGCTTGAGGCCCCTAAGCTCAATACTCATTATATGCTTTCTAATATAGTTGATTTATTTGGTTTATTTTTTATTTTAGAGTAAATGATAACTTTAATCATTGATTATACACCTCAATGTCACAAAGATCTATGACTCGGGATTAAATAGAAAGTAGTCCCTGAATGTGCACTTCTGTTATGAGTTTAGTCCCTGACATTAAAAATTTACGTTAACTGATAAGGCGACAAATGTTTTGTGCTAACAGAGTGCATGGAGTGTCACAAATAATGCCTCTTATCAAATATTCATTCATTCAATTAATTCCTCTTTTACAATGTTCTATTTTTGTGTGTGTTCTCAAAACATGCATGAGCTAATTGACAGATTACATCGTTCAACATTGCTAAAAACATAAATGATTAACCTTTAAACAAAGTTACAACATCCAAATTAATAACATACAACAACAAAATACCTACAAATAATATAATAAAATTAAAGGGATTGAAACACATGACTTCAAATATGCAAACTGACACCCAAATTATTGATTGAATGATTGATTTTTAAACAATAATCAAATGAATACCACAACAAAGCGAGAAATAAAATATCATTGTACAATATGACGAACAACACATTGTCGCACTCAATTACAAAGAAATGACAAAAAAAATAATATAAAGATTGGTGATTTAACATTAAAAATTGATTCAAATCCATGATTTAATGAAGAAGATAGAAGAGAGAATTAGGATTTTCAAAAAATAAAATTAAAAAATTCTAATCCAATCTCAATTACTGCGGTATCAAATGTTATCTTCTCGAGTTCCCTCCTCCTACTTCAACTTCAACTGCTTTTCTTTTCTTCACTATATGAAAGCAGCCATGTCCATTTCCACCACCTCCTTCCTCTTCCTCTCACCACCGTCACTACCAACTCTTTCCAGAACTCCACAAACCTCATTCTCCTCTTCTTTCAAACTCAAACCTCTCATCCTCCAAACTACCCCTACCTCTCGGCGCAACCCATTCTTAACCCGCGCCGACGACGTCGACGTCGAATCCGTCGGTCCCGACGATTATGAAATGGACGACGATGAAATGGAGGAGGTTGACAACAAAAAAGACTTCGACATCGAGTACGAAGCCAACGGCGATGTTGACATTGCGACGGCGCAGAGTATGAGTTTCGTTTCTACGCAGGGGTGGGACCCTGATACTCTTGTTGATTATAGAATTAATGAAGACGAGTTTCATAAGATTAGTTTGTTAGATTGTGATTTCTTTATTCGGAAACCTCCTGATCCTGATAATGATGTTTATGATTTCAGAGAGGTTTGTGCTACCCTTGGATTAAAGTTAACCTTTTTTGTTGATGTTGTTGTTGTTATTGTTTTAATTGTTGAATTTTCTTTGGTTGTATTGTAGATGTATGTTACTCCTCCTGATACTGATGTTTATTCAATCCCCAAGGTTCTTGCACCAATGCCTCAAAAGGTAAAATTTATCTTCAAATTATATATTACTTTTTTGAGAAAGCTAAAAAAAACACTTGTGACACTTAGTTATGACATATTTGGATTAATTAATTGAACTTATCTAGTGACAGAAACACTTGTGGCATTGTTTGAGAGAGCTTATGGAAACGGCTTAGGACATGTCCATATGTTGTTTTTAGCTTATATAAACTCTCCAGTTATGAAAACAACTTACAACTTAAATGAAAATAGTTTGACTTTATTATGTCTTTTGTTATTGAAATAGCTCATACATAAGCACTTGTATGATTAACATTTATGCTATTAACACTTGGTTATGTTGTTCATCCGAGCAAGGTCTTATCGTATAATATTGGTATCTTATCATGTATGTTGGGGGGAAGTTTTTGCTTTTAGCTTGTACAAAAGTTTCCCCCCAAATAGTTGTTGCTTTGAATATTTTAGTATTTATATTGATTGTGCTAGGGGGTAGACGTTGTTACTTGTGACATTATATACATATATCAGTTCCAAATTTAATGGCTGCTTTCCTTTTTCTCCGAATCTGTAGTACATTAGATGTGCGCAAAGTGATTTTGGATGCGACAATGTTACAGAGCCACCCGTTGATGCACGTCGGGATCCTCTGTATAAATCTGAGAGGGAAGTCGAGAAGGTATGGGTTGCCTTTGCATTTTAAATTTGAATTCCTGTGTTTCTCTACAACTTTGTCGCGAAACTGGATATAGTCAAAGATGTTAATGTCTTACATGTAATGGATAGTTATCGAAGGACGAGTATACATGTAATGTAACTGCTTCATAGATCACATGATTTAGAGTTTGTCTCAAGACTTATGAAATGTTAGTTACCGAGCAATCTTCTTATGGAATCTTACCAGGCAATGTGCTTTACTTGAGTTGTACATTTCACACTTCTAGGATAAGGAATGTGATGTTTTAGGATTTAGAAATACTCAAAGGAAAATGAGCTTATAATATAACATGCTCATATTCAGTTCAATTTTTCATAGAAAAAGTTACCGGGTATTATTGATTTGCAAGAAAGTAAGAGTCTTTTTGGTCTCATAAAATATTTCATGCTTTCATTAATTAAAAATACAATACCTCATTGTTTTCTCTTTGCTTCTGTTTTGAAAGTTTTATGTGAAACAATAAAACTAACTTTTATTGGTTTTCTGTCACATTACAGGTATTCTTGACAAAACACTACAAAAATCGGAGGCTGGGAGATCCTGAGTTTGTCCTGGATTTTGAGGAGATTTATGTTATTGATTCCAAAACTAAGTCTATAACCAGAGCCAGAGTTCTGGTAAGGAATTGTTAGCTAATTCTCAGTCTGGTTGCGTTTAGAAAATTATCCGCTGTTTCTTTCCTTTCATAGTCATACTTTCAGCCTTGAATTTGCCTTTTGTTATAATGTTTATGCTATATATTTGTAAGTGCTAGACAATGCATTCATGGAAGATGCACCGTTGCTTAAGTTTAACAATCTTGTATTGCTCTAGATTCTAGAATGTTAGTTGAAATCCTGGAAAATACCATTACCTACTGATAATGTTTGAAAGAAACAAAACACTTTGCATGGTTGTCAGACTCTCAAGTTAACTTGTAGAATTTTACAAGTGTACGACTCTGGTGTCAAATTTGAGTTAACTCACTTAGAAAAGAGTTTTTTAAACTAGGGTAGACTTGCAAGTTCGAGGACAATTGAACAAGTCTAACATAATTGCTATTTTCCCATACATGTCTAAAATAACAACGGTTCGATGCTTATTTTAAACCCAAAATACAACAGCTGAATGAAAAGGCGGTGCATAAAACATGAACCTCACAATTTTAGCACTCCACTCCTTAGATGCATCTGAGATCCCAACACGAATCCATCTATCAATGAGGTAAATGATGTTGTAACGAGTCTCGACCACATAGCTCTCAATATAAACGATGTTAAATGAGTCGTGAGTTTTGTGCACTGAGTTGGGGCCCTATCTTGTGATTTGTGATTTCGTCCATCTATTTTGAATCATGATGGTTTGGGCATTAATTTATCAGTTCCTTATAGAATATTCGTTAGAAATTAGAATGTTGAATATTTACTATGCAAACTATGTTTAGATAACATGATATATTTTTAAACATTATTTTTGTATCAAGTAAAAGTGCCGAGTCTGCAAATATTCCACGAGTTCAAGAAGACTCTCGAGTTTAACAACATCACTCTAGTTGACTTTGTTGGAATCATGCATAGAGTTTAACAACATCTGCAAATATTTATGTTTAGATGCATGATGTTCCTCTTCCCATCTGTGTGTGTGTGTGTGTGTGTGTGTGTGTGTGGAGAGATCTGGTTACACCAGTACAAGACTTAAACACTTTCACAATACCTCTGCATGGGAGTTGATATTGTTCTTTTAGATGCAACTTTGTCTGTCGGGTCTTTGATTGGTACATGATTTATACTAATCATCAATGTGCCTTCTATAGGTAACAGCTCCAGGAGGGAGAACTAGAGATAGAAAGAGCGACTTGCTTGTGATAGCTGATAAGGGGAACTCATTCAAAATAATACATATGGTGATTATTTCTTTCCTGAATCACTTGTTATTAATCTTTACATCACACCCCTGATATGCCATTTTATATGCAGAGTGCAAAAGATGATCCAACAACTGTCATAGAAAGACGAGAGTGGGCCCAATCCAGAGAAGAAATGGAGAGACATCTAAGAAAGCTAAGAGACTTCAGCACTTCAAATTGGTTTTGATTGATAAGTATGCATTCAAACTTTGCCTCATGATCGTGCCAGGCATGATAGGTAGTTCCATCTAACACGTCACATGTGTATACTGGCAATTAAATTCAACCTCCCATTTTTGATAGTGTGCAAGTTGCTGGATCTTTGTATATCCTGTTGTAATTTGTTAGAGACGCGGCTTGTTGAAATCCAGCGATCTATTATGATAGTGACCTACAGTTGAATATATTATAAGTCAAGGCATGATCAAATCTATTTGAGCAAAGAATTGAATAATTTTGCATTTTCAACTGTAATCAGTGAAATGCAAAAGTACAACTGAGAACAAATATAATCCGGTTAATTTTCACCGACTAAATTTTAAAGAAAAAGGTTTTATGAACGGAATCAAACCATAAACCGGTTTAGTATATATCTGCTAATGAAGGCATGTAATCACAGTTCACTTGTTCAAACTTCAGACCAATGATTGTAACGGTGTGGTTGTTTGAGATGGCAAACTTCAGACCAATGATTGTAACGTTGGGAATGTGGTAAAAGCATCTACAATGCTAGAACTAAAATTTTTGTTCTTCAATAATTTTTTGTGGGCACATAGATGTCACGTACGATTTAAGAACCATCACTCGTTTTTACTTCAATGCAAGAACCATGTTTGTGTTCTTATGTTATTTTTTAGGGTCCCACAATAGACCCCACAATGCAAAAAAAATGCAACTCAGAATTAAGATGTTGGAATCAATTGTTTTTTTACCCCTTTTTTCTGCTAGAACTTGTTCTCACCGGAGAACTGTTCTCCAACCTGGCCTTCATGTCACTCAACTTCAATGGAACACAAAATTAGAACACGTTCTTGAAGCTGTGGAACATTGTTAAGAACAACGTTGTAGATGCTCTAATTAAGATTTGAGAAGAAAGTTAAAATAGGGGTTTCACCTGGTTGATCGAGTTTTGGTGACTTTGATGACTTAAGCGGATTTAGTTGCTAGCCAACCAATCATTTTCTCTTATGAAAATAGTTTATTTTAATCGTTAGTTTATCATTCTCTCATCAAAATACAACAAACTATTCACATGATATCTATCCATATCCTCAGCTTTACACTTTCAGCAATTTCTCACACATCAAACTCATCTTTAAAAGGAATTTTCACCCAGAGTGTTTGTTTTTTGGACAAGGTATCAAATTAAAAATATATTGAAATAAAAACAAGGTATCAAATTTCCACTACGTTACAAAATAACACTATGATATTTTAGAAATTCAACATCATACTGTTATTTCTATTACTAATAAAGTTTACTTTGAATTGAAAAATTCTTGCCAATTTTATTCTTCTAACAAATAATTTCACTCTTTTAACTCCTTAAAAAAATCACTTTTAAAAAGAAGTTCATTTGAGAATAATTAAAAATCACATCAACAGTACCGGCTGGAAAATTGGTCATAAGATAAATTTATTACAAGGGTATATGACTAGAATTTCCCTACATCAATTCCAATTTAAGATCTGCCTATGTTTCCTGCTCTTACCAATCTAGGTCTACCCATACATACAGAATCATAAATGGAGAGAGGCCAATAATCTAATCTAACAGTAACCTATATAACTATAAGATGCATATGAAATGCATTGAAACTGTGGCATGCAAAAAGAAGCAGGGAACATTTCCTTTATCCTGAGGTCATACTGCGTGGCTACACTCACATTATTCACACATATTCGTGGTAGAAGTCAACTATCTTTGAGTACATACAATGTCTGACCTCCTAGCTAGTCTGCATTAGATACATATATGGTTTTTTGGCTATTAACAATCTTAGGATTGGACTCTATTAAATAAAAAAAATCTTCCCGTACACACACACAACCGGGGGGCTTCTCAGATTTCTGGAACTTGACCTTTGAAAGGTTTACATGTAGCTTCAAGAAGAGAAAAAAGACAATAATAAAAATGGAAATTGTGTTCTATGTAAACATGTTATGTGAAAATAGATTGAAATATACAAATTTCATCCCAAACATATCAATCTCATTGAAAATCTCTTCTTGTGTTTGACCGGTCACTGCTCCAAACCAAACAAAGGCTCATGTGCACGCACGAGTCCTACCGACTATAATAGAAATCGATAAATAATCTTTGATCTGTGAGATATACATGCATCTATCAATAAACACAAATTATATTATTAGAGATCAAATATCGCAATCAAATTCGTCTCAATATATACTTAATGTCATTTGATAGAGAAAACATAATCTATTAAAAACTATTTATTTATTTAATCACAATATAAGTATTGGGGCAATTATTCTCTTTTTTATTTATAATAAAAAAAAAACACTCTCTTCTTTTTTAATTATAAAGAAAAAAGAATATAATATTTGTTAGATTAAATTGCTACTAACCTCTAATGCAGCATTTTAGAGGGAAATTATTAGGTTAAGTTGTTGCAGACCTAATAAAATTAATAAATAAGGAAAAAAAGTTGAGAGAAACAATATATATATAAACACACACATATACAAACGATGACACAACATGATAGGGATTGCTGCATTAATAAATAAGGATATCAAAAACTTTAATTAATTATAGGTTCACCAATCGGTTATAAATTTTTTATAAGAAAAACTTTAATTCTCATATTTTAATACTTTCTTTGATAATTTTTCATGGGAAAAAATGCAACAATTGTTTGTTGTACATGTGTCATGCTTCCTGTTGATTTTGTCAAAAACAAATTGAACTTAATAATCAAGTCCAGGACTAGCTGGATGATGTTCACAAGGGCCTAATGCATTAAAAAACATAGTTAGTATACTTAGGAATACCTCATGTGCATTTCGTCTATTAAAAAAAATATATCAAGTGGAAGAATCTATAGAAAACCCAAAAAAAAATCACATTTCTTAAATGGCAAATCTCTCACACACATATAAAGTGGCACTTTAATGTCCCTAACATTTTATTCTAAACATGTTTACAACGTTATAAAAAGTTATTATGCAAAAAATTATATCAAAATTTGATTTTTTTCTTCTTCAGAATTTTACTACTTTATCTTGAACTTTTCATATTTAAATATTTCATCTATAATTCATGTGTTTCTTTCAAAAAAAAAAAAATCTATAATTCATGTGTTAGAAATTCTAAATATTTTAAAAGAACTTTATATAATGTTCTAACCATACATAACTACAAAAAATCAATCAAAATTTAAAAGATTGAGGATAATTAAACAAATTTTGTTCAAGCATACTAAACCTGCGTACAAGAAATGTTTGTAAGAACGACAAAGTGCCACTTTTATTTTAGCGAAAAAAAAGAAAGTTGTTAACTTATTAGAGAAAACATTTTTAACCCTACTCCAATCTATTTCCAAACAATATTAAACACATAAAAGTATACTTGTTACCCCCTTCACTTAGTCCCTACTCCCTATACCCTAAATTTATCTTAAACCACACTATTGCCCCTCATATTTTTTACTGGAATAAAAAAAATACCAACAATTTCAAAAACTAAAAATATTCAAATATTTATTTATTTTTTCACATTTTAAAAAAACTAGAACAAAAAACTATTTTTTCTTAAAATAAAGTTAGGGTCACCCAAGCCTTATGCTATGTCCGACAATGACTCTAAAACCTAACACACTAGTTATGTGTGGAGGAACAAGTCATCACTAGATGAGTCAATATTCATTTAGAAGAATAAAATCATTTACTTCGGATTTTTATCTTTTTCCATATGACCAACAAGCCATATTCATTCATTTATTCCATCTTGACTTAAGCAAACTTAAAACTCAATCATTGCAATTGCAACTTAAAGAATGCAAGATTTGTTTTTTTCAACAAAAATACATTGATAAGAGAGTACAAGTGAAGTCACAAGATCGAATACAAGCAGTCAAAGACAGTAATCTAAAAGACATGACCACCGATATAAGGGAGAATATCTACCCTCCTTACTAATAAACCAACTCCATGGACTTTTCATGAGAGTCATGTAATTAATTTTTTTTAATATTTATCATAAATTATTAAATGGATCAGCAACTTTACCTAAAATATATGTGTATATGTGCAGTAATAACTTATATTTTTTAGGTGAAGGAGTCTGGGGAGAGGTAATTAATTTGTATAGATGTGACTCTTAATTTGTTTATAGACATAGTGTTTAATTAGTTTGTCATGTCATGCAATTTTCCTGCCATAGGTAGTGAGTGATTTGAGGGTTGTGGTTTCTACCAACCGCAACTTCCGTGCAGACATTTCAAATCAGATCAAGCAATTCACGAATCACGACCACCAACAAAAGCAAAAACAAAACAAGTGCTTGTGCCCAAACTCCAAATAAAAACATACTATATGATAACATGTTTGATGGATAAAACCTTGATGCTAGTAGTCTAGGCAATTTCCGTTGTAATTGGAACATTTGAATTGTTTTTTTCTTATGCCGTTCACTTATTACTTTATACAGCTTTTATTCTTTTCTTTGCTTACAAATGGAAATAATAAATCATTTTTTCCTTTGATTTGATGGTTGAGCGGCTGTGACACCCATACCATATAGTTACCCATCACATTCAAACCCTAGCTAAAAATCACGGACACCAATACAAGTTAAACACCGTTATATCCTTTCTTTCAAACCTTGTTTTACGTATAAATATAAGCATACCCTACTCATCCAAAATAAATCAAGCATACCCTAAAAATCTACACCAACTTTAACTTGCAATGAAAAAACCCTTAAAAAGTTTAACAACTCAAATAAAAAGTTGCCTTGCCTTTTTGTCACTTTCACTACATTGTTTATATGAGTTTGTTTTTTAACCAAAATAAAACATAACATGTTAATCAAATTGACCTCATTTCTATTTTTTTTATGAATAAAATAATAGTTTGTTAAATATATATATTGGACGAACATCAAGACTAAAAGATTATCAACAAAAAAAATATTTTTATATCACTAGTCGGAGTTGAACCCAAATTCTTATTAGATACGTGTCAACGTAACTCCTTATTAACTAAACTAACAATTATTGATAATTCATTTCATTATCAATTTACAACGCACACGTAATCGGGTTTAAAGTTCGTTTATCGACAAATTTATAAACTCCAAATGCATTAGTAGGAAAAAAAACATCTCTTTTATGAAACAAAAATAGTAGGAAAAAGGATCTCAAAACGAAATTAATATATGATCAAACTAACTAACTGAGAGCTAAATTACTATATGAGAGATACATAAAGAAAACCATAGGTTAAGAAAATGGAACACACACACAAGAGCTTAAAATCAAAAGTAATTAATCAAACGTAATAATGAAAAGCACTAGTATTGAATTGGCTTTGTCACAAACCCTTAAACAACCACTTCCTTCCTGTGCCACTCAGAAAGTTACACATCCACAAACCTAAAATAGAATGGTCATCTATTACTTTTCTTTCTTTCTATAATATACCCTCTATACCGAAACATTGTTTAATGAACACATAGAGAGAAAGAAAGAAAAAGAGAAGAAGAAGAAGAAGAAGAAGAAGATGGGAAGAGGTAAGATTGAGATCAAGAGGATTGAAAACTCAAGCAACAGGCAAGTTACTTATTCAAAGAGAAAGAATGGGATCCTTAAGAAAGCAAAGGAAATAAGTGTTCTTTGTGATGCTCAAGTTTCCCTTATTCTCTTTGGTGCTTCTGGAAAGATGCATGAATACATCAGCCCTTCCACCACGTAAGCACTTATGTAGTTATGTTCCTTTCTTTGAAACTTTTTGTTTCTCTTTTGTTAGGGTTTTGACTCATTCATTTTTTTTGTTTTTTTTTGTTAAGGTTGATTGATATTCTGGACAGATACCAGAGAGCCTCTGGGAAAACCCTATGGGATGCTAAGCATGAGGTAGGTTTTCATATTTATTTATTTTTGGTAGATTTGTTTCAAGAAAATATATTTCTATAGTTATATATTTTTGCTAAAAATATGTTGAGGAACAATAACCAAAGACTCTGTGACTAGATCTACATTTGGAATACATATTATATTGTTATTGAGAAAGGAAAGGAAGAAAAAGTGAATATATGTCTCTATATATGAACAGATCTGGAAATAAAACAATATTCACATGCTTCCTTTTCTTTGCTAAGATTATTTCAAAAGCTGAATCCTTAATTTTCACTGACATAGTAACTAGCTTTAGAACCAGATCTACACCAAAATGTTCATTTTTTACTTCTCATTCATTTATTGTTCTTTTTTCTTTTTTGGTGTGTTTTGGATTGAACTCACAGAACCTTAGCAATGAAATTGATAGAATCAAAAAGGAGAATGACAGCATGCAAATTGACCTCAGGTATTATACAAACATTTTTATTTATAATTATATGTATTGCCCTAGCTATAATCAAAATTTATAAATATCATTGATCAAATTTCAGGCACTTGAAGGGAGAGGACATTACCTCACTGAATTACAAAGAGCTGATGGCCCTTGAGGAGTCTCTTGAAAATGGTCTTACTGGTGTCCGTGACAAAAAGGTAATTAAGTTTTTTTAATATTTAATCATATAGTAATAACTTTGTCATTATTACTTGTTTAGAATTTTTTTATTTTTAGTTTTATAAATTTTTTCTTACAGTTTTCTTTTTGTTTGTCCTACAGATGGAAGTGCATAGGATGTTCAAGAGAAATGTATGTATTTTTTTACTATAGTATATATAAATAAGTAAATAAATTCTTTCAAAATAAATAAATAAGGCGGTAATAATATGTCTAACAAAACTTAAATCCCTTGAAAAGTGATCAAAAGGGATGCTAACTCGTCTAATTACTCTCTTAACATGGAAATACTCATGCAATTCCTTTTTTATTTTTGCTCAACTCATGTGATTCCTTTGATATTACTCAGGGAAAGATCTTGGAGGATGAAAATAAGGAACTCAATTTTCTTCTGGTAAGTGGTAATCTATGTATTGATGATGATATATGTTAGCTACTTATATCAATATTTATGTTCTAATATGGTTAATAAGCCCTGATATAGGCTCATGATGGATTCATTATCATAACTGCTGCAAATACTTGATTCTAGTTTTATTTCCCTATTATTTTTCAATAATTAGCAATTAATTGCTAACTAGAAAATGTTAATTAGTAAGTGGAGTTTAACACCAATAAGTTAGCTCTTCAACTCTAATATTTCTCTCCCAATTACCAACTGTTGAAAGCTTTTTGTTAATTCTACCAAGAAAAACTTTTTGTTAATAATGATCTGAAAGCCACTTTTTTTGTTTTTGTAAATGACATTTGCAACTGCTTTTTAAATTACCTTGTCTATGATCATGTTACTTAATAGTTTAATACCAATCAACAATAGCATTAAACAAATTGTTTTCTAATTGTTGACCTTTTCATTTTTATCAACAGCAACAGCATATGGCACTTGAAGGTGTGGGAAACATGCATGGACAATGGATTTAACCAGATCATAAGAACCATCATAAGGGATTTGGTTTGCAGATGCAATTTGATTTCTGTGTGTTTCCTAAATAGACATTGATCATCTAGAAAGAATGTATGTTGCTTTAATATGGCTGCTACTATATGTCTAATTATATACGTGTATTCTAAGTATTGGGATGTTTGGCATTTCTAATTTCGGTAGTATTTGTTAATTAAAGGTCTTTGGAGACCGTAGACTCTAAACTGTCCAAAATATGTTATATGTTATGAAGTGATTGAATTTAGTTTCAATTGGTACTGCCAAATAATCGTGCATATTGAAATGTTACACCATTCATGATTAAAACCAACAACTTTTTTTAGTAATTACATTTCAGAGTCATGTAATTATCTACACAGTAAGCTCTTAGATATTCACAATTAGCATGTTAAATTACCATTTATATGATACTTAACAACATTTTAAGTATTCTCAACCTATATTTTTTTTCAGAGTTCAAACTTCAAACCAATTAAAAATAAAAATTCAACGAACATAATCATCAATCAATATTGCAGTATACGATATACGTATATCACTCACAATATAAGAATGGATTTTTTTTTTAAAGAATATTGGACTTTTTACTTTTGTTTTGACAAATATATAGAAATGGACTTAAAAAGTGAATTAAACAAACATCACAATGAATATAATGGTTCTAGGCTCTTGATATCCTTATTAGTTACCATAAATTTGGTAAATATTAAACACAAATTCGAACTTTAGCAATTGAAATGTCACATACAAATGTGGTACATCATACGTTATCGAAGGCTTAATGCGGTGTCAGCCTGTCAGGGTCGTTTCTAACATTTTATGAGTCTTATGATAAGTTTGAGAAAATGACCCCTTAAACAAATGTTGCTATGAATCACACCCAGCAATTTTCTGGTGTGAGCTTGGGTGGAAGTGTTTTGCGTGAGAAGTTAAATTCTATCTGAATTACATGCATTTGATCTAGTTAAAAATTGAGAAACAACGTATGCATTGACAACAAAAGTATAATGTAAGTAATTGACGTATATTGTTATGTTGGTCCAAGTCAAAGGGGGTGGATTTTAATACAATTTAAATTAGTGGCGTGTTCGACTATTTGAGTGATTAAGTGTTTAATGACATTTGATTGCATATGTGGTCTATTTTGAGGTTGGGTGTCGTTTTTAAGGCATGCGTCATTTGCACATGCTCTTAAAAATATGCTTGCGTCTTATGATCTTTTGTATTCTTGTTGTCGCATATTTTGTGCAGTGTTAAATTATTTTTAACACGTCATGTGGTCGAGTAATACCTTGACATATTATATGATTTTAAAAAGAATCAAATGATGTTATGATGAAATATGAGTGAAATCTCACAAAAAATAATTACGTGTAAGGGGATGTCAGACATTTATTGATATGACTTTTTGAGGCTTAACCGTTGAACTCTTTTAAAAAATTTCCGATAAATACGAGTGAAATATCATAAAAAAATAATTACGTGTAAAGAGGATGTATGACATTTATTGATATGGCTTTTGAGGCTTAACCATTGAACTCTTTTAAAAAATTTCCGATATTAGTTTTATTCAAAGATCTATTTTTGACTGGAATTTAAATTTTATTCAAAAATCGTTTTTGACTAAAATTTAATTCGAGCATTTTTTATCTCAAAAAATCATTCGTATATTAATATAATAAAGTGGATGTGATAATTATAACTAGACCGATCCTTCGAACTAAACCTTGACATGCATGGTCGATCAAGTAAAATATGGTTGATTATGACTTAATTGATCCTTCGAGGTCAACCTTAGTTTGGATGGACACCCAAAGTGACTTGTTCGGTCATATCTAGTTCACTTAGGTAAAACAATTGATAAAAAAGTCGGTAAACAATTGATAAAAAAGTTGAGGATCGAGGATAAAATAACCAACAATGATAGAATTTATATTCATAGTGGATGACAAATAGTTTAATTGATAGCATATAAATCTTTAAATTATCTTAGTTGGTAGGGACATTACATAATATATGCAGGTCCCCTTTAGAATAATTTACAATTATATAATAGGAATATTTTGTAATTTTTTTTATTTTGTTACAAAATTATCTCAATATTTTGACAATTATTATTATTTTCTTTAAATTAAATTAATAATAAAAAATAAAATAAAACACAAGATTGAGGTAGTTTTGATACTATATAGATATGTACTAGCTTTTTGTTTTTGTTTTTCACTCAATTTCATGTTTTTGTTTTATTTTATTTTATTTTTGTTGAAGTCACCAACCATCTTTCTCTCTCTTTCTCTGAAGTAACCCTTTGCGCGCGACGGAGACCCAACTCTCTCTCTCTCTCCTCGCTTAGAGAGAAAAGAATAATTTTTTATCATCAATTTTCGATTTTTATTTTTCACAATTCAATTCTTCAAAACGCCAAATCATAATCATTATCCTCAATCTCCTTCATCATCAGGTATCTGTAATCAATTCACTCTTCAATTTCGTTACTTTCATTTTTTTTATTTTATTCATTTTTATTTTTAATTTTCCCCATTTTATTTATCCAATTTGTTGCTACAAACCCGTGTTTTGTCTACATTATTATGCTGAAATTCTGAAAGTAGGGTTTTTTATTCTTAATTAATTTAAATTTTTGATTTTTAATTTCATTTTTTCTTGCAGAGTGATTCAGGATAATGCCACTTTCTAGGGTTTTGATTTTGGGCTATTTTCATGTAAAGGTAGTGTTTTTAGCTTTGCTTTGATTAATTCTTCAAATTGATGCATTGTGTTAGCAGCTCAGGTTGTGATTATTTTTTTATTTTTTTGAAGTTTTGATTTTGTTAATCAGAGTGAAGAGTTAGTGGAAGTGTGGTAGATTTTTGAAGAATTTGTTTGTGATTGTGATGGGTTCGTGTGGTGAACCTGCAATTGTTGGTGATCCATCTGGTTTGTCTGTGATGGAGCAGCCTTCGAGCTCGGAGTTTCCGGCAGAGTTGGATTCTGTGCAGGAGACATGTTTAGAGGAAGATTGCGATGGTGGGGTTGTTGGTTCTGTGGAAGAGGGTCATGTGGGTTGTTCTGCAAGCTTTGTTGAAAATGAATGTGAAAATGATGATACGTCACAATTGGAGAAAATCGATGAAGATGGTTGTCGGAATAGTTTGGGGGTTTCTCCTGAGGATATTGAAAGTGGTGGGTTGTGCTCAGTAGGAAATTTACAAGATGAAGGCAACGTTGACTTGCCGTTGGAGTCAGTAACCTCAATCTTTGGTGCTCCCTCTGGCTTGTCTGTAATGGAGCAACCTTTGAGCTCGGGGTTTCCGGAACAGTTAGATTCTGTGCAGGAGTCATGTTCAAAAAAGCCTTCCAATGTTTTAGACCAATCTGGTATGATTGATGGTTCCATGGGAGCGGGTCATGTGGGTTGTTCTGCAAGCTTTGTTGACGCTCATGTTACCGCGAGGTCTGAAGATGCTTTGAGAAATGAATGTGAAAATGATGATTTGTCACAATTTGAGGAAACTAATGAAGATGGTTGTCAGAATACTTTGGGGGTTCGTTTCAAGGACGTTGGAGCTTCTGATCTTAAAAGCGGTGGATTGTGCTCAGAAGGAAATTTTCCAGATGAAGGCTATGTTGATCTGCCACTGGAGTCCATAACCTCAAATAATTTGCAGGAGCATTGTGATGAACAAGCTGAGCAGAAAGATGAGAAAAGCATTGTTTTATCCTCGGCAGGAGATGATTTGGAAGTCATGGAGGGCAAAAATGATGATGGTGCTGATTTACTAGCAGGTGCTGTCAACTGTGAGCTTAACATCAGACATTCTGAAGTCTCTTCGGAATCAGATTTTGTTGCAGACTTGCTAGTTGACTGCGACCAGAAATATGAGCCAGAGGAGATTACGAGAAGTGAAGATAGCTTGCCGAAGGTTGTGGAAAGTTGTGATTGTGATGCTTTAGATGGGATCGAAGCCAATTCTTGCAGGCAGATATCTCCTTCGTTGGATGCTGAAGTACCTTCAGGTGCCTTATGTATAGACACAAAGCTAGAGAGCACAAGTGATATGCTACACGATCAGAAAAATGGCCAGGGTTGTGACAGTGTTTTTGAAGAAAAGATAAGAGCCGTTGTTAAGAATGAAATCACACAGTCTCCTTTGTTGGATGTGGAAATGCCATCAGGTGCATTATTTATCGATACAAAACTAGAAAGCACAAGTGATATGCTACACAATCAGAAAACTGGCGAGGATTGTTACAGTACTTGCGAAGAAAAGATGACACCCGTTGTTAAGAATGATATCACACAGTCTCCTTTGTTGGATATGGAAATGTCGTCAGGTGCATTATTTTTAGAGGCCAAACTAGAGAGCACAAGTAATATGCTACACGATCAGAAAACTGACGATGGTTGTGACAGTACTTGTGAAGAAAAGATAAGAGCTGCTGTTGAGAAAGAAATCACTGCCAATTCATATGTACAAGCATTACCCTCGCCATATTTTCATACGACCTTGAGGACTTCACCTGTAATTGATTCACTAAGTCAACCTACCTTGCTGGATCCAGGGAGTGAATTAAAGGATGGCATACTTCAATTAGAAGATAATTTAAAACCATTTTATCCAGAATCAGGTCAGTCCTCTTCTGTTTCAATGACCAATAGCACTCCAAAGGATGTGCCGGATCTCCTTTCCAAGGGTGACGGTGATTCCATCAACAATAATTGTGCTGTAGACGATTCTGGACAGACAAATAATGATGGAAAAGAAGCTGTTGAAGTTGATTGTATCACTGAAAGCATACCGTTACCTTCTCAAAGGAACAGTCGAAGAACCAAATTTGGTCGTAAGACACAAACAAGAAAGGCTTCTAGAAAATCCAAGAACAAAGTCAGTGAGACACATCCAGGCGGGGGTGTGAAGATGAACTTAGAAGCTGCTAGAAAGAAAAGAAGTTGTTTATCCAAACCAGCTCGTTCTTGTGCCTGGGGCTTGCTTGGCAATGTTGAACAGTTTTTCCAGTATGAAAATGAGCTCGGTGTTAGTGAAGCCATGTGCCAGAATGAGGGTAAAGCTAGAAACAAGAGTCAAGGCGGGACAACAATCAAGAATGTTGCAAGTTCTAGCTCATTAAGTTCAATTCAAAAGCATGATGTTTCAACTTCAACTACTCGTTTTCGTCTGAAGATCAAGTATGGAAAAGAAAATGATTTACATTGCTCAAATGTTCCGGAGTCTGTTGGTGGCTTGGCTTCTGCTTCCTACTTGGGATCTGATTCAGGTTCTCAGAACGTAACCGGCAATTCTGCAGATAAATTTTCTGAAGTGTTGGCTGTAAACAATTTAGAATCATTTAGAAATGACCTGGACAAGGATTGTGTTGTTGTAAATGGACAAATTGTAAATAGCCAGCTAGAAAATTCTAAAATAATGGAGAAGTTAGACGTGGTTGCAGAGGAAATGTGTCATGCAGTTCCTCCAGAGAGAGTGGTTGAAGCATTAGTTAAGCCAATTAATAATTCAGTTATAGATCCAGGAACATCACCTGATTCAGAAGTCATTGATTCAATTCCTGAAGTCCAGGTTGGAGAAAGACTTGAAGAAGATGTACATATTGCTGTGTTAGGTTCTTCTGATGAGTTAAATTATAATATGGAGGCTACCTTCAGGAAGAGAGAGAAGAAGAAAGACAATCTTACTCGTTCAGGAAATTGTATCACTCAAGATGAATCACAAGGTCAACCAGGGAATAATATAGCTAAGCATTCGAAGAATCACAGACGTAAGAAGAACTGCAGTGACATGGTTAGCTCTTCAGAATTGCCTACTTCCACTGAGCTAATCAAATCTGTAATGAGTAAAGAGTTGGCTGCAGAATCATTGCCCCGTTCTGGAGAGATTGTACTTGGAGTCTCCACCAAGGCTTTGAAAGTTAAAAGTCAGGAGAAAGTCAAGAGCAAGACAGCTGGTCAAACATCTGGTGATCATGGATTTTCTGAAATCCAGGGTTCTGGGGATTTGCCGTCTTCTAGAAGACCTTTGGGTCGTAAACTACCGAAAAGTCTTGAACCTAAAGTTAGCAAGGCCAAATCCAAAGTTTCTGACTTGACAAGCAGTCAAAAGACTACTACTGGACGCAAGGAGAAACAGAAAGAGCCAATTAACAAAAGTGAAGCCAAGGGTAAAGGTGTCTCTCTCAAAGTTACACACGAAGTGGAAGATCACCCGCATCCAGGTAGCTTTATATGTCAGATACACTGCATCATAATGCGAAATTATTCTTGCATTTGGAATCATCTTTGATGTTCCTTTTTCCTTTTTGACCATCTAAATCTTGCTTTTTTGTGTTATTTCTTAATCTCTTATGTTGCTCACAATAAATGTTTTTGGAGTCTCGTCAGTAGATGCGGTTGGAAATCATAAGTTGGATGCTGTTGGGAAAATTAATCCCAGTGACAACAGAGTATCAGTCAATGTATCTAATTTGGACTTGGCACCTAGTTTTGATTTGGGAGAACAACCTCAGTCGCCGCGTAATGCATGGGTGAGTTGTGATGATTGTCACAAGTGGCGGCGTATTCCAGCTTTGCTTGCTGACCGGATTGATGAAACGAACTGCACCTGGTATACACTTTTTCATTCATACTATTTATTACCCATTACCAATATGAGGCTAACATGTATGATAGGATTAATTTAGGACAAATGTTTTTAATTAATTGACTGTGGTACATCTGGGTTATTAGTTTTATATTGGGCCTAACTCATCCTTACAAAATCGGCTTGTAAGGTGAGGGATGCCGCACTTTATAGACTCATTTCAGGCCTTACTATTCAATGCGGGGCTTGCATTTTTCCCAATATGGGTTTCAATTACAATTTATAATTTTACCTTGCTCGATTCATATTTGTAGTTAACTTTATTTAAAATAGAGGTACATAAGGTAGATACCGTTTCCATATTATTCCCATTTTCTTTTAATAACATGCATCTTTTCATGGATGATTTTCTTTTAAAGGACTTGCAAGGACAGCAGTGATAAAGCCTTTGCTGATTGTGCTATCCCTCAAGAAAAATCAAATGCAGAGATTAATGCAGAGTTAGGATTATCATATGCCTCTGGTGAAGAAGATGTATGTGAAGACTCCAAAAATTATAAGGAATTGGAATATCGACTACCACCGGGTGTGTGGTATTAGCTAGAAAGTGTTATTACTGTTATTTTTATAATTTTTTAACAGAACTAACATTGGAGCTTGACTATTTTAGCCTCATAGCAGTGCCATTTAATCTTTCTTGCTGTCTGATATTCACTTTGCTTTATGATTGCAGTTGCCCAAGAGTCAACTTTTACCCGCATTTTCACCAATGAGTTTCTGCACCGCAGTCCAAAAACTCAGACTATTGATGAGGTCCTAAATTGTTCTAACTTTTTGTTTGTTACATGTAGTCATCATATTATATTATTTTGAATTCAAAATAGGTTTTAGCATACTCATGATTGTTGGATTGATATGTACTCCCTCCAAAATCAAATGTTAGCCAAAAAAAGTCATTTTTGGTCTGAGATTCCTAATTTCATCAGATTTATTGTTATATATCATTCCAAATATCCTTTAATTAATGCTTTCATGAAATGTGTTTCTCTATAAAAATTAAATGTTTCTCTTTAATTAATACAATTGTGTTTTTGATTATATTATTAAAATCAAAAGATGTTAAGTTGTTAACGAAACTAACATTCTTAATTAGTGTGCAATTGGTTACTTTTGCTTATATATGAGTATAGAGGGAGTACATACTTAAATGCCAAAACCGGTCAAGTTGGATTGTTTCAGACAGGATGGTATAGATTATTCGCCCTCCATTATTTATGAGGAGGAGTTGTATGCTTTGTTGCTATGCATAAGTAATCTAATTGCTAGATACTTGGCTTTCTCATTTTGCTCTGACATCAGTTGCTGATAGTTTTTATATTTCACTTTGTCTAAGATTTGTATATACAGTCATGAGGATTGCGCTAAAATCTCAACCAAGCTTTTTGAATTTGCAAATTTGAGCATCAATTTTATATCCATTATTCATTGTACCTCTGAACTTGTAGGTAATGGTTTGCCATTGCAAGCCATCTCCAGAAGGCAAGTTAGGATGTGGGGATGAATGTCTAAATCGGATGCTTAACATTGAATGTGTGCAAGGAACTTGCCCATGTGGGGACCGTTGCTCCAATCAGCAGGTTTATAAACTATACATTTTTCCTCTAAAATATACTAGTATCAGGTCTTGCCAAAGAGCATGATTGTGATTTAAGTGTTCAATTTCAGTTCCAAAAACGCGAGTATTCCAGATTGAAGTGGTTTAAATGTGGGAAAAAAGGTTATGGACTGAAGGCACTTGAGCGTGTAGCTAAAGGCCACTTTATTATTGAATACGTTGGAGAGGTGACATGATTGTTCTTCCTTTTTATTATCTCTATACTGATGCAATAATTTTACATATTATTTTATTATGATATATGAAATATTGACTTTTGAGGCTGAACCTTAAAATCTTGTACTCATATTTGTGGTTTGGTTATTTATTTTAGCTGAAATTTTAGAGGAAGGAAGAATTAACATTACCCTAAACTTTAATGAAGTCATAGGTAAAAGGTCAAGTTAGATTTGTATTACTCCACTTTACTCTTGCTCATTTCTTTCTTCCCCCTAGACATTGTTGTTAATCCTCATCCTTCTGACCTTTTGTTTTTGCTGCTGAAAAGAAAAGTGACTTTATGTTGCTGATCAATTAAAGCAAATTAGCAATAAGTGGGTAATGGACTGATTTAGTTTGAGTTGACCACTACCAATATGCGTTGTTGAGATTAAGGAGGGATAGTATGACCTATTTCTTTGAGCAATTGGATTTTTTATTTAAATAACGGAGAAGAGTAATTACAAAATTTAGGTGAATAGTGATCAAATAATATTGTTTTGATCTCTAATGCAGCCACACATGTGATAGACTTTTTTGCTTCTATTATATACAAAGAAGACCTTTGTATTAAATTTGACACATTACTAATATTAGTAATAGATGTAGCAAAAATGGGTTTGATCGACTTAAAGTCAGTGTAACGTACGGCCAAAGAATAGCTTATGACTAACTGGGCATACTTTTTTTGTTAAGGAAAGACGGAGTATTCTTAGCAGATTGATTCGTATTTATTTATAATGTTATATTCTTATATCTCTTAGAGTTGGCATTTGTACTGCTGGCTATTCTACTCAGGGACATCATGCAATGAATTTATTTATATATGCATTGATGATGCACATCTTGCGCAAATCATCGACCTTTATGCTCACAATGTATGATTTATGTTTCAAACAGGTCCTTGACATGCCTGCATATGAGGCACGTCAAAGAGAGTATGCTTTGAAGGGCCATAGACATTTCTATTTTATGACCTTGAACGGCAGTGAGGTATGACTTTATCCTACATCTGCATATACTTAAATGGAAACAACTTCATTTATTTTTTTATCTTAGAAATCTTCAATTTGTTACTGTTAGTATTGCTGAGTTCTTTGCTGCCTAGTGGAAACATACATGAATTTGTTTGTCTTTGATAGTGTATTATATCATGCAAATATTTGCAACAATAGATAGTATTTGTAGTTTAGCTCTGTCTTTAATGCATCCCATATTCATATGCAGTAAAAATTGTAGGAATTGAAAAATAAAGTGTGTCTAATAGTGCGTTTATTTATTAAGTTTTGATTTTTTGTTGTAGCAACTACAATAGTTGAAAGTATTTTCTCTTCAATAAATTTTATGAAGAATCAAACTCCCAATTGTATAAGAGATAAAATATTGAATGATTGTTTGATCACATACCTATGGAGATAAAGTATTTTCTCATCAGTCACTGATCATCATCATCATCATCTTCATTCTGAATATTCAGTGGAAAATTGTGACTCATCTAGTTGATTCAACACGATATATGTTATTGTGGTCGTTATTATTATTTTTCCGGGTATTCTGTTATTTAGTTTTATTTATTTTTTCATTCTCTCTTTCTTTGCAGGTGATAGATGCAAGTGCAAAAGGAAACTTGGGGCGTTTCATTAATCATAGTTGTGATCCAAATTGTCGGACAGAAAAGGTGAGTATATTATTATCTGCATTTTTTGTTGTTTTCTAAGTAATTTGAATATAATATTATTATCATACTTGAGAAGCTTAATTCTTTTGGCATTTTCATTGGAAACTATATTCATGCTATTTGCGTATAAGTATAAGGCAAATTTTTAATACGTGCATGTTGTACGGTAACTACTGTCATCATCTTGGTTCTTGGCTTCTTGCTTGTCTCATGATAGGCATTATGGATGCATGCTTTTTTAGAACATATCCTTAATGTCATTTTGCACAGTAACTGGACCATGAAATTCAGAATTCTTCTCTTGTTTTCACATCACTTGACCTCATGTTGCATCCTTTTTTCAACAGTGGATGGTAAATGGGGAAATCTGTATTGGACTGTTCGCATTGCGGAATATCAAGCAGGTGTGCTTTCAACCTCCGATTATTACTTTTATGTTTGTTAATTCCATTATATCTCGTAGCTTTGTATTTTGGCGTTTTTTCGCCGTTATGTTTCAAATTTGATTTTGATTTTGAGTCAGTTGAGCCAAACTTATTCCACATAAATGCTTGATTAAATTGAGAAGGCTTTGATCCACGCTTTTTGCACTCTCTTTTTTGCCTGTATACTCTAGGTTTGTGATTATTCCTTTCTAACAAAAAAATTCAGATATATTTTATTTCTGACTTGTCCTGGCTATTGCTAGTCAGTACCCTTGTTATGCTTTGTTGTTTTTACTTTATTTTAATATTTGAAAGAGAGAGAAAAAAAAAATGTTTGCTTCAAGTTCATGCTGAGATTAACCATTTTTGTAGATATATGTAAATTTGTTTCTAATCCATAATCATCTGGGCACATTATTAGATATAAAACATTTCATGCAGTTAATTGAATAGATCAATTTGGTTTCTCTTTTTATAGAATATGATATGATGTCTTTAAACTTTGAAGAGAATAGTGGTGAGGTTTTTTAGGGGAGGGGGTGGGTTGTTTGACGCGTGTTGTTAGTATGGAGGCTCGGGGTATTTCCTCAACTTATGAATTTGGAATATGAAACTTCGCCGTTAATTCCTTTCTATGGCTGTAAGCATGTGAGAATTATTGGTGGCAAGCTGATATGTTTTTGACCACTTCTCCAGGATGAAGAATTGACGTTTGATTACAACTATGTAAGGGTTTTTGGCGCTGCTGCCAAAAAATGTTATTGTGGCTCACCTCATTGTCGAGGTTATATAGGCGGTGGTGATCCACTTAATGCTGAGGTTGTAGTTCACGGTGATTCAGATGATGAATATCCAGAACCCATGATGCTTACGGAAGATGGTGTAGTTAAGGACAGCACACCTGTGCCCAAGTACTTTGATAATGTTGATGCAGAGTCTTCTATTCATTTATTGACGGACAGGGATGTATTGGACAAGTCTACAACTGCTATAGATGAAGATGGTTCTCCTGGGAAACTTAGTTCTCCAGGGAAAGATAGTTCTATGAACCCTGCATCTGCTGTTTCCCTTTTGCACTCAGTTGAAGTGGAAGACTCAAAAAGCAATTTACCATCTTCTGATCAAATAGAAGAAATTTCTCAACAAATGGAGGATACAACAAGCAAACTCATGCCTGCTGCCAGCAAGGTGCTGTCGAATTCTACTGATAGTAGAGAATCCAAGTCTGAAATGGTTGAAGATGGGAATGGTTTTTCACAATCACATCTGCATGTGAAGACTCCTCAACCCAACACTTCTGTTAAAAAGGCTAAAGGCAGTGCTAATGCTGCAAATCGCCTTGCGGCTGAGGTGGCAGCCAATCGATTGCCAGTGTCATCTATCAAACACAAAAAAGTGGTCGAAGGTGCTTCCAATGGACGGTTTGAAGCAGGTTTGTCATCGTTATTTATTCTGGTAACATGGTTATTAAAACTGGTTATAATGGATAAATATTTTCCTCAACTGCAGTTCAGGGGAAACTTAATGAGTTGCTGGATGGAAATGGGGGAATAAGCAAAAGAAAAGTAAGTACTTTAAATATTCCAAATTGATACATTTATTTGGAAGCTTGTCCATACAGGTGGCCTCGTGTTCTTTCCTGCTGTTCAGATCTATGTTCTGTAACATAGCAAGAAACTTCTACCTTACTGCTGCATTATTTGAATTTTATGTTTGCTGTATAATCACTTATGAGAAATAGTTTGTGTCTTCTGTCATATTCCCTTACTTCAATTTTGTTTCTTGATGCCTTGATAGTGGATGTATTATTGGGCTTGCTGCCTGGTCTGTTTTACGGTTTCTCGGTCTGCACCATTTGACTCACCCCGTCCTTTTGTTGTCATAGGATGCCACCAAAGGCTACTTGAAACTTTTGCTTCTCACTGTGGCTTCAGGTGGTGATAGAAGCAACCGTGAAGCAATTCAAAGGTCCTCTCTTCTCTTTTTTCCTCTTTGTTAGTTTACTTTTCCTTCATTAAGCACATGTTATATAGTTATGACACTTGTACTCGACTTGTTCATTGTTCAAGAACCTGTAAATACTTGCTGAAAGAAATTTAATCTTTTGGTTGCAGCAATCGAGATCTTTCCATGATCCTTGACGCTCTTCTGAAAACAAAATCTAGAGCCGTGCTGAATGATATAATTAGTAAAAATGGTAATCTATACTTGCTTTGTATTTAATGAAAATTTTCTCCCATTTATCAGGAATGTGAGACCAATCACACATTTGCCTGTGTCGCAAAGTAATAACTATAGTAATTGCTTTCAGGTTTACAGATGTTGCATAAGATCATGAAGCAGTACAGGCAAGACTTCAAAAAAATTCCAATACTACGAAAGCTTCTTAAGGTACATAGATGGGAGAAACTACTCATATTTTAGTTCTTTGTTAGCTTCATTTTGTCATGTTTTCCATCCTCACATAAGATTGTATAATAGGCACCAGTTGTATCATATGAGGTCACTTTGGTTACATCAATACTGTATTTTTTTATTCATTAATTTTTGTAGAGAGAAGTGCTCTATCTCCTAGTTTTACAAAGGAGTGTGTGCCTTTCCTTATTATACTAAATTGGGGAGGTTTGCGGAGCAGTTGGAAACAATATGGCGACATTGTTAATGTCTTTCTGAAAAACATAATTCCTGCGTTATATTCACCCTTATGATTTTTTTATGATGCTGTTTCAAATGTTCGCTTAAAACTAACGTAAATTTTGTGACTTCTGTTCAATGTTCTTATTTTGATATTGCGTGATGTTTATGCATTTTCTTCCCTTCATTTAGATGTTAGTTTCCCTAGTCATTCATTTTGAATGTTAAAATATGGTAAATATTGATTTGGGGAATATATTTGACCATACTCTTCAATAAGTTGATAACTGGCTGGTAGATCCTAATATTTTCTTTGATTTCCTCTTTTTTACCTCCAAATGGAGTATTAAAAGATTATAGAGCATGTGCCTAAACAACTTTCATTTACAGGTCTTAGAGTACCTGGCAGCAGGCAAGGTTTTGACACCTGAACATATCAACAGCGGTCCTCCTTGTCGTGGAATGGAGAGGTCAGGAATTTTCAAATTTTATCCCTTCTCCCCAAATTTATTAAACCAATTATAAAAAAATTGCTGAACTAGGTAACACTTTTAAATTTGACTTTTTCTCCATCACCTATTTTGTTTGGGCTATTATGATCAACGCAAACTACAAAAATATGTTGAGTGCTTAGAAGCATGATATGTGTTTCTCTAATGTTTCCTATTCTCCATGATATGGCACAATTTCTTATGATTTCTCATTGTGCAAATTCATTACACTATTATCTTTGGTATAAATTGAAATTATTCTGTTTCTCTCCTAGTTTCCATTCTTTTACTAATAATTGGTTTAATATTCAGTTTTAGGCGTTCGATGCTGTCTCTGACAGAGCATGATGACAAACAGGTATTGCCATGATCACCTGTATATTGATTTATTTTACCTTAGTCAAGTCATGTGTATATTCACTTCCCAAAATACGCTGTTAGATAACTTTTTAGCTATGACTTTATGTGTTTTTTTGACCCGGTGAGAAAGGGATACTATTGTTTTTTTTATTCTGTTCTACGGGTAAAGATTTGAATGTTTTCTCTGATGTTTGCACATTTAGGTCCATCAAATTGCTCGAAGCTTCCGAGACAGATGGATTCGAAAACAAGGCAGAAAACGTGGCTATATGGACAAGGGTGATAATATGTTGGAATCTCATAGAAATTTCAACTGCGACGGAATTTCAGTATCACACAATCATAGGCATGAGCAGGGATTAAGACCTAAGGAAGAGGAAATTGATTGTGGTCAGCGGTCAATGCTCGTGACGACTTCAACTTCAGTAGATGTTGGCTCCCATGAGGGCTGTTCTACACCGTCTTTGGATGGAGTTGAGATCAAAGAGGCAAAAAAACGTAAGCGCAAAAGCCGATGGGATCAACCTGCAGAAACAAATTTATATTCTGCTGCTGTTATTGGCTCTACCAATGAAAGCCAGAAGATTAATGAAGAAATTCCACCTGGGTTTTCATGTCCAATACGTTCATTAAACAGTGCACTGAACTCTGGCGGTCCAGCTTTGCAAAATGCAAGCCATTCTGGATGGCCCTCTAGTTTAGTTACTACTGGTCAGCCAAAAGAGAAATTCAATTCTCGTTTGCCTGTCTCATATGGAATGCCATGGTCTGTTGCTCAGCAATATGGAACTCCTCATGCGGAAATCACAGGGTGTTGGGTCACTGCTCCTGGCATGCCTTTCTACCCATTTCCGCCATTACCCCCATATCCACGGGATATCAAAGACTGTCAACCTTCTAATACTAATAGTATGGAAATTGACCAACCTGCTGAAGTTAAGCAAAGGGACGCCAATTGTCTAGTTAATTGCTGCTCAGAATCAGATCATATGACTCCCAGTCCCAGCACAACTGGTGCTAAGTCTGAAGACACGAATGTTGAATGCGAGGATGCTAAACACGACTCTAAGCGATTGAAGACCGACTCTAGTGATTTGGGAGAGAATCACTTTAGACAGCAGAAATGGAACAATTCAAAAATACATCGAACATGGTTCAAGAGGAATGCAAGGAGATGTAATGGGAACAGCTCTAGTGGTGATATGTGCAGTATAGATGTAGGAGATGCATCAAAAGAATCAAAAGTTACTAGTGATTCGGAGGATGTAATCTGTAGAGATGAGAAAGGTGGAAAATAATATTTATTAGTATTCACAACAGCAAAATCATACTGAGAACAGGGGAAAAAAAGAAATTGTTTTTGTTTTCTTTTTCATCCATATACATTAATTTACCGTCAATTCATTTGTTCCTGGATCTATCATTCAATGAAAATTCATTTGTTCCTGGATTCATTATTCAATGAAAATTTCATTCAATTTCAACATTTCTCCTTCATTTTCTAGGATGCACTGTATAGTCCAAATGAGTTTTGCTCCATGACTAGTCAATTTCTGATATGGCTTATAACCACTGACATACGGATTATTCTATTTATAACATATCATTGATTATTAGAAATTTGTCTGTATGTGGATGAAAGCAAACTTATTTGAACCATACTTACTCTCCCCACTTTCTGTACCTGGGAACTCCTACTTTTCTGGAATCTGGATACTGATCTCCCCAAACGTTCAAGAGGAAGGTGTTTCTACGGACTTGCATAATCCTCTTGGAAAATGGAAAATCCGTGACGATCCCACATTGTTGTTCCTTTGCTTTAGTCAGAGTGATAAAGATTTGAATGTGATGCTGGAGTTGTAAGTTGATACTATTAATCATCTATTTGAATATAATGAATGATGCTCTTGCTGTAAATTACTTCTGTCTGGTTTATTAGTTGAACTGAGAGGATCAGTTATTTACCTAATGTCTCATTTATATCATCTATCTATTGATTCATTCATTTACTATTATATATGCAAATGTATGTATGCAAAGTCAGTCCAAAAGCTTCAAAGTTGTATTCCTGTGAAGGTAATTGGGAAATGTTTCAAATTTATGATTGTCAGTCAGATTGTTGACATCTTTTTGGATTTTGCCTTCTCAACTCTTGTTTGGCAGAATTTGATCTGCCCAATTTTATGTCAATGAAGGTTGATCTAGTTGGTGAGTCACAAAGGCGAGAATATTTCTCCTTTTTGATTTTTTTAATTAGCATCCGTTGGATACTTGTTGATAAGACCTTTCTAAAGTTTTTGAAGTCTACTCATTGGTTGGGCAAGCCATGACAATTTTGGTGTCCTGTTGCTGGGACTAGGGATAGAAATAGGTCAGGCCGTTTAACAGAAACCTATGGTCTAGCCTATTTAGGATTTAAAAAAAAAAAACTATTTATTTAGGGTTTGTATGTTACGGATTAATTTTATTTTTTTTGACATTCCATATTATATCAATTTATAAAAAAAAGAGCATAATTAAATATGTTTATCTATACCTATATATAAATGTGCTACGTGATTCTTGTCGGGATTTTTATCTTTCAATCATACCCTTAATAATTTCACTACAATAGAAAAAGTATTTGTTATCTTACAAAAAAGATATAAACAAATATGATAAAATAAACATACAATTAAACACAATAGAAAAAACGGATGGGCATGGCGGAAAAACAAAGTATTTGTTATTATGACTAGCCTTGATGCTAGTCATGATAAAAATGATCTTTTTATAAATAATTTAGTTTGGGTACAACCATATATAAAAGGATATTTTTCTTACAAAACTACATTCATCTTTTCAAACTTATTTTCTCTCTTTTAATTTTTTTTTAGAAACTACTCATAATATTTTTTTTTTATGAAGTTAAATTAACTCATCCAAATTGATATCGGAGGAATCACTCATAACAACTTTTCATTTGAAGTTGTTTCTTGATTTTTTTTATTCTAGTTTTTTTTTTAAAATAGGTAACAAACAGATGCAATATTTTTAAAAGTGATTTTTTTTCTTCTTAAAAAAGCTATAACAAATTGACTCAAAAATGTACTAAGCCTGAGTTTTTTTAAAAAACCTATTAAACTTTTAAAAAGTTGTAACAAACAGATGCAATACTTTTAAAATTAATTATTTTATTTTTAAAGGTAATTTTTAAAAAAAAAAAAGAAGCTATAACAAACGAACTTTAAAAATATACCAAGCTTGACTTTTTTTGGTAAATCTCAACTTGAGATTTTTAAAATATTTATTAAGGTTAATAGGCTGACCTATTTATTATATTTTATATATATAATGTTTTTTTAGAGTGTTTTTTTTGACAGATTTTAGAGGTTGTTATATGTATAATGGTATATGTTACGGTTATTACTATATAATATTATACTATATAACAATATTAAATAAACTATGATATATATATTACCAAAAAATTATAATATAATAAATAAAAAATTAAAATATATATTATCACATATCAATAGAGAGCCTATTTAACAGTGGTAGTAGATTGGTAGACCTCTTGGTCTTTAGCCTGCTTAATTTGGTGAGGAGGAGGTTGCAGCAGTGTATTTTGTCTAACATGTGCAATATTGCACGTGTTAAAGGAACTAAAAGTAGTAATTTTACATTGAAAATAAACAATTATTTATTAAAAATTATATATTTAATATGAAATGCACAAGTTCCGATACAATACTACTATTTTAAATAACATGTGTTGTAACAAAAAAAAAAACTTCTTAACATGTGCAAATTTGCACATGATAGAAAAACTCTTCTTATATTTAACTAGCTTCAAATATTCCCCTATGTAACTCTCTCTGACCAATCAGTTTACAAACTTTCAAGTAGAGTTTATTCAACAACAAGCAAATGAGATAATTCATGCTTTTGGAATGCTTTTGGAATAGAGGCCGCGTTATCAACTAGTCCCACCGTCCATTTTAATATTCCCTTGTATTAACAATCTTATTATTAATGAAATGCTATAAGCAATAGAAAAATATACTCATGTTACATAGTCATGTGAAATTTTAGAAAGACTCCAAATTAATTGAAGATACTTTTGATTGCAATGATCTAAAATGAATTTGGCTAGGTGACATAATTACAGATTATAAAGTTAAAAAATTTCTTGTATCAAAAAACATGTTATGAAATTGTCTTCATCAAACATGATATGCAACGGGGGCTGAGGGACAAATAACTTACGGGTGAAATAAAGTAGCCATGGTTACGTTCTTTGATCTAATTGATTTTTAGCTTTTAATAGTTTTACACATACCAAAACTAGTGTCACACATAACAAGCAACAATCCTTACAAGAAAGCATTGTTCCAATATCAATAATATACACATTGCATAGTGTTTGCTAATTGATTGAATACACACAAATTTGCATCTTCTTTTCTTTTGACAATGAAGGAAGATGGCAACCCTGAACTGTTTCAGTACTTGGTCCAATGAAATTTTCGAGACAAACCACTTACATGCACACCTTGATTTCCCTCCCATCTCAATCTAGGATAAGTAAAATCTTAGTACTAACAACTAACATCACCAAGCAGTAAGGGAGAAATAAAAAAGAATCCCCCTTCTATTTCAACACAAATAAAAAGATAGGGCATGGTTTCTCATAAATCTTTATCTACAACACAAAAATTTCTTTCATGTATTTGCTTATTCAACCATTTCTTGGCAACCATGAGTTACGTACCTCACTAGTACCGCTTAAGCAAACTTCTAATATGAACAAAGCACCAAGTTTTGAACAATGTTTTGTGCTTTCTCCAACCATCAAAATGTTTAGCAATCACCTTTCTATAACTAGGCCTTTGCTGAACCAAAATCCAATACTCAGCAATGTTTGGCCTCACAGTTACGTACTCATTCTCTAAATCCAAAAGTTTTAAACGAGCCAAAATCGGAATGAGCATCACATCAGCCATGCTAAACTCTTCGCCTGCCAAATAAGGTGTTTCACTCAGTTGTCTTTCCGCTTCATCAAGCAATCTAACCAAATGCTCCTCGCTCCTTCTCAAAACATGAGGGTCTTTCAACTTTTCTTCAGTTTGATATGCTTCTCTTAACTTTCTATGGTATGCACCTGCTAATTCAGGGGATTCCGACATACGAGCAATCACCACACGCCTTAAGAACTTGGAAACGTAAACTCGGTGTTTCTCTGGTATATGGGAGAGGTTAAAATATTTAGGATCCCACTCTTGTATCCTCTTCATCCATTCAATCACTTCACTCCTATTGCTACTGATATCCTCAGACCCTGCGGAGACCACAGCAATTCTTTCTATGTACCTGAAAAATCCATAGCACTGTAAGACATCTGTTTGTGACAGAAGTACTTAAAACATACATTCAACTTCAATATTTCATTCTTAGTGGGCCTAACACTCAGTGATTAAGCTTTTATCGAGAATTGATGGAAACCACTTTATATACAATGTAGCATATACACAATAGGCTGCTTCAAGTTCATGGGAATCCGTTTAGAAAGTAAAGTTGAATATACAGAAAGCGGCTTTGATAGCAATCAAATTCTGATAATTTTTTTAAATTTTTTTTATAAAAAACTCTATGGTTAACCTATAATGATGAATAAATCTTCAAAATGAAGTTAATCAAATTATAAATATCTATACAAGCCAGTGATGACAAAATAATGAAGAAGGTTTGAAGGGAGCATACTTACTGAATTATATCAATAGTCTTGAAAATGATGTGAGAGCCATTTTGGAAAACAGGGAGGCTTCCACTCGGATTCATCTGAAAGAATAAGGAATCCAAATTCTTGCCAGTTACAGGATTGATATGGAAAGATGTATAATCAATGCCTTTTTCTTCCAATGCAAGTCTCACCTTCTGGCTGTCCAAATCAAACGGATGATGATATAGCTGCATTTTATTATCACCACCTAGGAAGTTGCTGATAGGTACTTGTTCTAAAAGTTAAATTCTTTATAAACTGAACCAACACCAAAAATCACTCAGAACATTAGGATCTGCAAAACAATGAACAATATCCAAGTTGTCAATAAACAACAACTCTTGCACATAATCTTACAAATACAAAAAACTGTTTTCACATTATTCTGTCATAAAGGAAAGCGCAAGAGAATCGATACGAGACAATGTAAGAAAGATTCAGGAAAAAGATAACCATATTTCACTAGTCACTCTAAATAAATAGGAACTTGATCCAAAATGTGACAGAAGCCTATATAAGTAAGAAGTGACATCATAATTAAACATTGATGTATGAATGAATGGTACAGAAAAAGTGAAAACCACCACATATTGAAAAATCAAATATGTATTAGTACTATGATTTCGAATATCAGAAATTTGACACGCAATCTTGAAATATAGTACTAAAATGAAAGGCCATTATTACTCAGTAATATTTCAACATATATGTGACCTAACATGAAGAGTGAAGACTAAAGAAGCTTCTGAGAACATTGAACAATAAACTACACATCTTTGATTAATTGAATCAATCCAATCGAAAAAGTAATTTCAATTTACAAAAACGAAGACGGTTAATAATAATAGTAAAAAAGAAAATCATATAATTTAATCTGATAAAGGGTTTGTCAAAGTATGTAGAAGATTCACAAGCAAAACAAAAAAACAATTAATTCAGTGTGACAGTGATTGAAAACTATATAATAATATATAAAAAAGTTGGAGAAATCCAATCCGATAAAACACAAATGAAAGCACAAGATAAGAGAGAGAGACATACCCAGAAGAAGAAAAGAAGAAAAGTTTTAGGGATTGAAAGTACAGAGAGTGACAAAAACAAATTTCTTTTGAGTTTTACAGAAAACGATGAAACAAAGACAGACAACGAGGAAATTACCTACGCAACGCAACATGTACGTGTACGAACCATTATAACTGTCACCATCGTGCCATTTTTTTTTTCTTCTTCTTTTAATTACACCTTTGACTCTCAATAACAATTCTAGTCTCTCCTTAAAAATAAAAAAATAAAAATAATCCTTATCTCATTGAATTTATTTAGTTGATAGATATGGCATGAAGGGATTGAAATTGTTCCGTAATCGTAAACACAACTCAGTTGATAGTGGTAAGGATCATATTATGATGGACCGAAGTTTAAACTTTAAATTCTTAATTTCTACATATTTAAAATGTAAGTTCCAATCACTAGGGTTGATTTGTAGCCATAAACTAATCGATTAAAAAGAATATAATCCTCAAAGTTGGTTCCCTAATTTTTAAGGGAGCTTTTCAACAATATCATTAGTTATATTTTGGAAATGAGAAATGATATTTGTACAACCATTCTTTGACAACATTTGTGACAACTTTCTCTCTCATACTCACGTTATGTTTTTACACTCTCTCTCAATTGTTTTGGTTTTCGTGTCAATACCTACTTTTCTTTCTAAATATATGATTGTCAAATAATTTGTCCAACAAATGATTGTTCAAATAACACAACTCTTTGGAAATATATGTTAAAGTGGTACAATTAATTGACGTGGCACGCCGGCATGAGTTCGTTAAAATAAAATGAAAATATACAAAATGTGAATATTGGGGTTGCACTTCTTTTTTTCTTTATATAAATAAAATAAAAATCAACTCATTTAATTAATAATATGACATAAAATCATGAATTTGGAAACTAGTATAAAATAAAGACTCCCTAGTTAATAAGTTGGACAACATTATTTATTTGTCTCATAATAAATTAAAGCAAATGATTATTTAAAAAAAATTCGAAAATGAAGGCAAATGTACAGTGCACATATGAAGAAAAATAAAAGAATGAGGTAGAAGAAAAAATTGAAAATAACAGCGAGTTAAGGAAAATGGATCAATGTTGATAAGGTCGTTGGTGCATAATTAATTTTTCTTATGAATGTAACTGTTTGAACACTAATGCTAACTTTATCTCTAATTATGTTGATATTTTTTTAAAAGTTCTTAAAAGTGTGCAAAAGATGGAGACAACTCATGACTTTCTAGGTTGTGAAGTTGCACAAAAGGATGCTTGCAAATTATTTGCAAATACATTTAGTGTTTTATCTCAATCTTCATTTGACCCTGGAGGAGTTTATTTTATTTTATTAGTACCATCCTTGACTTGCTTTATTTTATTTGAAGATAAATTTCTTTTAAGAGGTAGAAAGTGATATGAACCTCAATTCTTCTAAAGGAATGAAGATTTGTATCAATTTGAGGAAATATAGATTTTTAATATTTCTTTGTTTGTTTAAAATTTGCTAGTAACAAGTGAAAAACTTGTAATTGGTGTTGGTTTATTCATGGAGCTTATATCCTTGACTTTTTAGTCATCTCAAGAGCATAGATGTATTTGTAAGAATCCTTTTATGCAACTTCACAACTTAGAAAGTCATGAATTGTCTCCATCTTTTGCACACCTTTGAGAACCTTTAAAAATGGATCAGCATAATTAGAGAGAAAGCTAGCTAATTTAGTGGTCAAACAATCATATTCATAAGAAAAATTATGCATGAACGACCTTACTAACATTGATCCATTTTCCTTAACCTCACTGTTATTTTCAAAATATTTTTTTACCTCATTCTCTGTTTTTTTCCCCCTTCAAAGGTACTCTCAAATGTGCATTGTACATTTGCTTTCATTTTCCCATTTTTTTCTAAAGATTTGCTTCTTTTGTTCTTTCAAGACTAACTTTTCTATTTTTCTTTTCCTTCACATATTCCGAATCCACCACAAAATCTCTTATATATGTCTCACAAGTGGAATAAAATCGTGATAGGGCTAAATATGAATTTAAGATATTATTTTTTGGTTTAAATGAAAAATCATCCATTGCTCACTTTTCTTTTGTGGGTTATTACGAAGAGAAAAATGTATACATTTGACATTCAATCATAATGCAATACTTTGCGATTATTTTTAAACTATTCTTACAAAAGCGGATTTATGGAGAAATATCTTTACTTTTTATTAAATGTTGATTTAAAATATATATTTATTAACCAATAATAAATTGACTTAAGTGATAAGGTATGTGTACCTTTAAGTAAGTGGTCAGATGTTCAGCTAGGAGGGAAGAAACTACATTGTGTGTTCAATAAGTTCTTCGACGAAGATTAGTTGTTGTTAAACAATAGAGAAAACGGATAACATGCTAAAAAAATATATATATATATATATTTGTTAAACTCTATTAGAAATGAAGGGTCAAGAAAAATAAAAGTTGAACTTTATTATTACTATCCTGACCTATTTTTAAACGTAGAAATATGTAACAACGTCATTTAAAGTTATCAATATAAATGATATAAACATACATCGATGACATGAGAAAATATCCATATCTTGTAGACATTAAACTTTATAATCATCAAAGTGTGTTGATAAATTTGGCACATGCTTTGTCGACATTTAACTTTATAATTATCAAATTATAATAGTCTTATTTAACTGATTACTTTGTGAATATCTTTCAAGGAATAAAGTATGTTAAAAAAAACTAATGGCTACGTAAAAAACAAACCAATGGTGGTGAACTGGTGATATATGATGGTGTGAGGTGCATTGAACGTTTTTCTTTTTGACAAATGAGGTGCATTGAACTTGGAAGTTATTGGGGAGCTGGGGGGAGGGGTGCGCTTAGAGAGATAGAATAAATTTTTCTAAAGAAACCCAATGGTAAGACCAAACGAAAGTAGCATAAGCCCATAATGGGTCCGTAAGAACTTTTCTATGACTCTTCTTTTCCACCTTGTTGATTTCTTGCGCGTTCTATGCAGTTCGGATTATATAATTTGAACGACATAAACATCCCACCTCATAAAAACCTTCAAAATACGTTAAAATATTTCAGATTTTAGAATTTAAATAGGGTGTGCGAGAAACTCATAGGGTGAGAAAAATTAATGACTTTTTTCTATGATCATATAACAAAATTCAAACAGGGAATGCTTTCAACAGTTTACTTCTAAAACTCTCTCTGAGACCTACTCACTCTTACATGTGTATAGAATAAGAGATTAATCTTCATGCATCCACAATGTAAACGTTTTTTGACACATGCATTCAATCAAATCAGATCATATCAAATAAATATTTTTAGAGGTATTTTATGAACTAACACATCATTAAAACATTTAATCTCTAAAATTAACACATTAGCTTGAGACAACAAATGATGAAAAACACGTAAAATATTTGCACCATCTTCAATCATTTTAATGGTAGAAAGAGAATGCACTTGTTCAATGACTTAATAAAATCTGTTGTTTGCCTATCAAAAGATCATATGGTAAATGCTCCATAAAAAGCCTTTTAACTAAACAAAATGCAAAACAATCATCAAGATTAATTTATTAAAAAAATGTTAGTTTTTTTTATTTGTTCGACGATATTAACTTCAATCATATATAAATTTTTGAGTTAAATATGTTTTTGGTCTCTATAAATATAACAAATTTCTGTTTTAGTCCCTCTAAAATTTTCCTTCAACTTTTAGTCCCTCTAAAATTTTCAATCACTATTTTTGGTCCCTCTTTTAAAGTAAACTCATATATAGAATTCATATTTTTGAATAAAATTATGCAGAAAAATTCATATTATAAGAATCTCTCCCAGAAAAATTAGAATTTTTTAACAAAACATGAATTTTTATATTTTTTACGGTTAAAAATTCATATTTTATTTGTGTTTTATTAAAAAATTCTAACTTTTTTGTTTTTTTTTTTTTATAATATTCTACACATTTCTGCACAATTTCATTAAAAAATACAAAAATTAACTTAAAAATAGGGACCAAAAGTAGTGATTGAAAATTTTAGAGGGACAAAAAGTTGAAGGAAAATTTTACGGGGACTAAAATGAAAAGTTGGTATATTTATAGGGACCAAAAACATATTTAACCCTAATTTTTTTTATAACTTTGCATTTGAAAATTTATTTTTTGACCTTTTTTGAACTAAATTTTTTCTTTACTAAATTACATATTTAAGTTTGGTTTCTCTAAAATTTAATTCTTAGACTCCGTCTATGCTATATATATATACACATTAAATCCATAGGATGAGTGGTGAGAAAACTTGTGGAATGCAAATTTATGTCCCATTAAAATGCATATCTAACTTATAACCAAAATGAATGCTCTAAATTAACCACTAGCTACCTTACACGTCTTCTGTTGTTGAAAACAAAAGCTCAAATCAATCACGTTGAATGCATGTCATTTTGTTGGCCCAACAACATTGCCCTTGTGCAGTTTGTTGTGCGTGAGGGTTTGAACTTGCCTTCAAATTCAATTTTAGAGGAACCGATATGTTTGGTGCCGTTGATAGTTGATGCCAATTTTTGAACTTGATTCTACTCAAAATAAATAAATGCTCATATCCTTCAATTTAATCTCTCAAACGGCTTTGTTGGTCCTACAACTATAATGGCATCAACTAGGAAGTGAGGAACTATAAACAAACAATGATGAACTTTTTTCTTTTCATTTTTCTTATGTTTATGTTTTAAACTTTCGAAAAGAATGAACCAATTTTTATATTTTCTTTTCATCTTTTCTCTTTGTTTTGTTGTGTACCCCAAAAAAATATTTATTTTTTAGCGATATGTGATATGTCGTTGGTCATAGTAATAAATGATTCATGCACTTTAAGTAAATATATTAAGGTTCGATCTCTAACCTTTATATAGAGAAACAAGTTGACTTGGGAGAAAAAACTTAGTTTGTCTAATAAATCATCTCCAACGTAGATTAGTTATTACTAAACGGTAGGGTTATCCTCTCGAAGCAGAGGAAATTAGCAACATTTAATTTTTGAAGGTTGATTGGCTAAAGTTGAGAAAGTTTCTATGCGTAGCATTTTAAAATTCTTTTCCACCCCTTTGTTCAAAAAAAATCCTCTTCCACCCTACTTCAATGATACCATATGATGCAAATTGGAATACATTATTTTATGTATAAGTTCTTCATCTTTACACACTTTTCATTTTAAAAAAAGAAGAAGCTCATATAAGAGAATCTGTACCTAAAATTGAAGTTCTTGTTTAATGATCCTCTACGAGACTACGACCTTCTGTTAAGAAACACGGAAATTGAATAATTTGAAGTGAGCATAGACTGAGCTATTGTTTAAAAGAAGTATTAAATTATTTAAATTTTAAGTGTGGGTTTACAATTACAAACTTCTTGATAGAATTATATCCAAATGATCAATAGAATCGGTCAGAAAAAGAAAATAAATAGATGATCAATAATCTATGTAGTATGTGGGAGTATTCTTCATTGTTTTGGATTATTTTTTGTTGATAATAATCATTGATTTGGATACTGTAGATGCCTTTACGGTTTTACCTTTTTCTCTATACATATAATTTATATTTATTTTTTGACAAGATATAATTATATGTATGTTGACCAAAAGTTTTGGATTGATCATGAACATGAATTATACGCCGTCCATGCGATCAAGTTGAATTTGTTAACAAAATTGCTATATTATTTTTTCATGGTTACAACAAGATTGTTATATTATAATAAAAAAAAGTCACCAACATCATGCGACATAGATGATTGAGTCTTTTAACTATGAATGGTCGCATAGAATATACTACTACATATATATTTATAAGAGATGTCAACTTTTTAAATAGATACTGTACGAAATTAATTTGTAGAGTTTAATCTTTGGCCTAATACATGTAAAAAAAACATATATATTTTGAGAGATGTCGAACTCTTTAGATCTCTGAAGCCCTGATACTTCAAATTGGATGACGTACTGTATCCCTTGCGTATCATGCACCGATACCTGCCCGATACTTCCCGATACGTATCAAAAGAGTATCCGAAGATTAAATTATTTTTTTTAAAATAATTATCCGATACTTCCCAATATGTATCTAGAGAGTATCCGAAAATTATCCTGCATCGATACCTGCTCTGATATTTCCCAATTAATGTTAATTAAAATAACTTAACTCTTGAGTACTGATGTGTTCTTTTTTGGATTGATATAGTATAGCATTAACAATATTCCTTTTGGATATAAGATCGTACTGATGGTGCTCTTTTTGGGATATATTATGTATGTAATTGACTAATACCACTCTTTTAATCGTCAATATTATTTATATTTATGTTGATGTGCTACGAGCCTATGACTGGTTTCTTTTGTTTGTTAATATATTTGCATATTAAAAAAAATAGTTATAATTATATTGTACATTTAATTATATAATTTTTTTTATTAACGTATCTCAACCGTATCGTATCTTGATTTTTGAAATTTTTCTCGTATCGACGTATCCGTGCAGTATCGTATCCGTATCGTATATTGTATCCGGACTTCACAATATGAAGAAATTAGTCTCAAGATAACTTTACATTGTGTCAACATCATGGAAAGTAAACACACCAACTGACAAGCTAAGTTTCACTGTCATTAAGAATTTGCAAATTACTTTATAAAATTGAGTGTGAGGTTTCGATGGGACTTTGGTTTGCAATTCCTGTTATCACCCGTTTCCCTTTTTGGTTGATATGTCGTTTTGGTTTTCCTTCTTAACAGCCATTTCATTGCCTGGAACTACTCATCTAGATATCTATCATTGCATGTAACTGCCTTCACAGCAGTAAATTCTAAGCTTATATTGCCTTCAATTAGGTATGATATACTTGAGCAACATTCAAGTACTGTTTGTTTGTTCCGCAAGTTACCTAGAATTGTCTTTGCATTTTGGTAGTGTTGAGAGTGATCTATGTCCAAATTAACCATGTTTAAAAGACTTAATTAATTAAGCTATAAAAGAAATCAATTGTGTCTTATTAATGTTCTAATTCTTTTGTCTTAACCTACTGATCAACTGAAAAGTAGATAAAGTCTAATAAATAATTGTTTCAGTCGAGATTTAGACTCGAGTTGTTCCTAACAATTTATCATAAAAAAAAATCATTAATGGATTGTTATTTTTTTTTTTTGTTCAAGTGGTTTTATTAAAGTTTTAATTAGTATTTATTGAAAGATAGATAAACCCTTTTATTTTGTGTTCATGTTTGAATGAATGGATTGATTTGTTTAGCAAGCAATGCTATATTAATGTCTAATCCTCTCCATGTGTTGCTTGTAATTGCATATTTAGGTAGTAGTACCAATAACATCCTAATAATTAGCCCCTCATCAATAATATTATAGCATCGAAGACTATATGTGCAAGGGACCATGTCTTGATGTGAGTCAAGTATACAAGTAAAATAGCCATATGGTTTGTTTTTAGAGATGGGGCATGATCTTCTAGATTATTAATTACTTGAATTCTTTATGCAAAAAGAATGGTTTTCAAGAAAAATGTTATTAATTAGAAAATAAAAAACAACAAACTCATTAGAAATAAAATTAGTATTTTGCATAAACCTAAATTTATGGTAAAACAAGTGGTGGGTGCAAACTTCCCAAGGAAAATGGAATCTAAGAGCTTACACAGCCTCCCCTCTCCATGTTAGAGCACATGGGCATTAACCCCACAAATTCACCTCCAATGGATTCCATCTCCACCATCATAATTCGATTATAGACTAAATGGCTCTTTTTCTGTGTTATTTTTTTATTTTTATCGAATATACATAATTAGAGTTCACTATTAAGGAGATGCTAACTTTCTTATAGTACACGAGTTAAGAAATCAAATTAAAAATAAAATATTGGAAAACTTGAATTTAATGTTTTGAAAATTCGAGATTTTTTTTTTCAATATTTTTTTTTCCAATTCCATATTTAACTCTTTGACTTACGCCCTTATGACATACGTTAATATGACTTTAAAAATTAAAATAAGGACCAAAAACTAATAAGGTTATATACGTGAAGTAGGTATTTAAACCAAATGCTTTGATGATATTATGATTTGATTAATTAACCGCGTAAAAATATTTACATTTGTGGTATGCATATATAAAAGAAATCCTTGATACAACTTGGTGTTGTTATCCTATCCAAAAGATTCTATTAGGAGACCAACATATGATGATTAAAAGCAATTAGGATTGTTGGAATCCTCTCTTAGCAAAATAGAGCAAGACCAATCTTGTAGCTTAAGGTCCCTTTTATCTATACCACATTATCCTAATCCCTAAGGTGAAAACATATATCATCAAACGCATGAACGAACCCTAAATTCTTTAAAACAACTGGATAATTCAACATCCCTGAAACAAGTATCTAGTGAACAGATATTATTATAGGTCTGTAGGGCGAAAAATGTGATCACTCACTTATTATTTGATATCGTATGGCTCTTATACCGTAATTGATAGTTTTCACAGAAACTTGTATTACAAGCAAACTGCTAATAAGGACTAATTACTAGTCTAATACAAAGAGTCCTAATAAAATCCTCCCCTAAACCGGAAAAACTGCACAACTTCGGTGGTAGAGTTTCACTCAAATGATCAACCTAATTCATTCAATAAATAAAAAAAGTGACCTTGTAAAATGAAAAACATGTGTTCTAATACGGTTAGAAAAACGACAAACGACCTTGTAAAATAAAAAACACGTATTATAACTTTGTAATTTAAGATTCTTCTCATTTTTTACCCTATAATATACGTATAGTCTAAAAAGGTGATTTAGAGGTTGAATTTTTCATGATTTTTTCTATGCATGTTTAAGACATTAAAATGACAAATTATTTGGTTGCTCTTTATATATAGGTGATCTAACTCTTTGATATATAAAAAGACACCTTTATTATATTCAACACCTTATAATTTTAAAAATTGATTTTTTCGCCATTTTTGTTGTTGTTGTTGATATTTTAATAAGTGTTATAGTGGCGAGTACTTATTTATTTACTAAAAGTGAAATGGAACATGAGAATTGGTCCGTGAAATGAAGCACGGGGCATATAGTATTAGTTGCGGTGGACATTTATTTATTAATGATTTTTTGAGCTGAAGGCTACTGGTGGATCACGCACAAACACAAATAAGGATGGATGATACCAACGGTCGTTTATGTTCTTCTGTGTGATCTGATTCTGAATGTGATTGATATTTGTGTGAGTAATAAGTATTGCTAGACCCACACGAGTAGATGTGATCACAATTGCCCACTTTAATCACAAATGCCCATCACGTGCATTAAAGCTCCATAAGTATGATTAACACTCCTGAATTCTCATATGGTCCATTTCAGTTGACATAACATAGCATTTATCAACCAATCAATGGTGTGACATGGGCATTTCAATACTTCAATTGTCATTTTTTTCCAAATAGTTTTGCCGTGAAAATCACTCACATTAAACTAAGCTAGGTTTGTACAAGATCTAATGGTTAAAGTTGATTAGAGATTGTACTTCTCACCAATGGACTTGTATAGGTGAGGTGGAGGAGATTGGGTTTTATGACTTTAATTCTATTGCTTGGATCCTGATCTCGTTTGGAAACTACCGTCTAATTAATATCAGACGATGATTTGATCATGGGGATTTATTTGATGTGTTTTTGAAACACGAGATTGCTTGTTTAGTTAGATGGAGGGTCTTCACTTTGAGTCTTGACCTAGTCCAAAACAAATTGTTTTAATGTTCCTTTATGCATTTGTCCTTTATCTATTAGATTAGATGCTTACCTATTGAGTGAGGTGAAGAGATGGGCAAGACACATCTTTGGTATATACTTTAATCAAAGAATGATTTATTTGTTTTTTTGCAAGTGTGTAAATGCTAAAAGCTATTTAGTTGAAGTAAATTTAGCATGTGGTACTCCTCTTTACTTTACTATTTGTTGTTGTAATTGACCCAATGGTAAATGTTAATCGATATGAATCATAAAATAGTTGATATTGAGACTGTAAAATATATCTTGTCATTCTCGTTTTTAATATGCGTTACTTTTGGTCCAATAATACTTCAAGTTTATGAATAAATATTTTGTCGTTTAATCGGTTCATTATTCTTGTATAAAACCTTATCATCGCCGAATACTATTATATTTTTGTTTTTGTGTTATTATGTGCATATCATGAAAGGTTATACAAGAAATGAAAGTTGGATACAAAATATTTATGTTAGATTATTTATCTAGTGACATAAAGGAACAAGCACAACACATGAATGTATGTAAAAGACTATCAACAATAACACTGGTTTACAAAAAGAATTTCCTGCATCTCCATATGTTGTGTCTTTTCACATCAAAAGAAGAAAAACATGATTAAAATTCTCAAGTTTATTTATGGTATGCTCGGCCTTATTTCCCTATTTTTTCTTGCAAGGGTTGAAAACTCCGGTATGCCATTTTCCTAATCCTTTTCAAATGTTCTACTCTACCTTATGAATAATTTTTCGTTCATTTTTAATACCTCCTTACTTCTTGTTATACATTACAGGAATAATTGCATACTGTAATAATGATGAAGAATGTTTATTCATTTGTCCTCTATCTCTATTAGACATTTGTAGTAATAATCGATGCACTTGTTTGAAGCGTTTCAAGTTAAGTTGGAAATAACCTACATTTTACTTCTATGTCTACAACTTTATTTACCCATCTAATGTTTTCGCTTTTATGATAGCTTTCACATTTTGATTTATATTACTTAAACCTTTCAGTTTTGCAGACTGACTTGCCACCACATGTTAATGAACATCTACATCGATAAATAAATGCGGTAACAACGAACGTTGAAAGACTAAGGAGTATGATTTATGGGTTGAAGTTCATTTCTAAATTGTAAAAAGTTTTATTTGATTAATTATGAAACCTTTTAACTTGCATAGATAGGTGATGCTTGAGCCCTTTACAATGCTTGGGCATCGTCTAATGGTTTTTTGTTTTGCCACTGTGTGTATATTTAGTAATTCCTTTGGCCCAACTTGTGCTATTGAGGTTGCTTGTTGTTGTGGTTATTATATTCCATTTTTGATTGTTAAAAAAAAAATTAAACCTTTTAACTTAAAAGGAAACTCTAAAAAAAATTCATGTATTATAAAATCCCAGTTCTCAAATTTAGGGGTTACATTTTGGTGAAGACCTAAAACAAGCAAAGGAAGGAAAGTATGGATAACTTATTAGTGAAAATTCGTCTGCGTAATTGCATAGTAAAAACCCTAAAATTAACTGGTAAAAAAGAATTAGGGCTTTATGAGGTTTTTTTTTTTCTTTTCTAAGATTTATGAGTGGTTTAATTGAAAAATTAGAAAGGAAAAAAAAAAAAACATCTTCCCCTCGCTCTTCCAGCCATTCATTCACCCCCTCCATTTTAAATATCTAAGTCACCTCCCTTTCCCTCATTTTTCATAAAAACTTAAGAATGTATAATAAGATAAAATTTGACAAAAACACTAACACAACATATGATTGATAAACAACTCACTTATGTTGGTCGGATGATATTGGTTTGGGACCTTGAAGTGTGCTTCTCTCAAGGTTTCAGGTTCAATTCTCCTTATTGTCAATTTCAATGGGCTAGTTTAGCATCTTAAACAAAACATTTGATTTATGATCGTGTGGTTGTAACATACAAAGGCGGTGGTCGTATTTGTGGTTAGAGTGGTATTCGATTGTGGTTAGAGATAGCTAGAGTGACGTTCGGCATTGATCAACACTAATTTCAATTTAAGTAAAAAAACATTTCAACTTCATTTAATCTGAACATATTTTATTTTAAAATTTAACTATTCAAACAAAAAACCAAAAACTTAAATTCATCTGAAACGATCACTTAGTTATTTTTGGGCGGAGTTAAATAAGTTTTTGGTCTCTATAAATATAGTCAACTTCGTTTTTAGTCCTCATAAAAAAAATGACATGTTTTGCTCCCTATACAAAATTTCAACACATATTTTTTGTCCTTCTTAATTTAAAATTTATCAAATTATGCCTAAAATTTTAATTTTCTAAATGATTTTCCACGTACTTGTTTAAAAGCATCATACAAATTCCTCCTTAAAGAATTAGCTCAAAAATTGATTTTTAGGTCCAAATTTTCATCTATTTCATCTTGAAATTTTGAAGTTTTAAAAAATAATCATATGTAATTCATATCATGCTAAAAAGTTCTAATTTTTTATAGAAGAGTTTCTTATAGTGTTCTTAAGACGTCTGTAAAAAATCATTCAAAAGTTTAATTTAAAAGACTAAAACTACGTGCTGGAATTTTTTATAAGGATCAAAACTTGTCATTTTTTTATGAGAACTAAAAACGAAATGCACTATATTTATAGGAACTAAAAATTTATTTAAGCTTTGGTGTATCCTCTTGCTCAAACAACTTATAAAATGTATCCAAAGCTTTCGTAGATAAGATTCATCAACCAAAAAACATTGTATGTAGATGGATGTTAACACAACACATTGAAAACGATCCAAATTAAAGCATGATGTTATTAAAATGAGAATGACATTGCAAGATTATTTCTTACACAAATAAAATAGTTGCAAGTAGTAATTTCTTATGTACACACGAAACATTCCATCATCTGAAATTTTTCCTAAATATCTCGTTTTAACAAAAAAATAAATTGCCCACCCACCCATAAAATTAATTATTACCATAATTTCACTCTCATAAATAATCCTTTTTTATATAAAGTTGACCACCACTAACCCATTCAGACTGCATAATCTAATACAAATATCCCTTAATTATACAATTAACTAATGTTTTTAGCTCAAAATATAGAAAAATAAACAAGCAAGGAAAATCAATGAATGGAATATATATTTCTTACATTCTTCAACTAATAATGTTTACATTTTATTATTATATGAAAAGTGGGTCCAATGGTCAAATTGAAAAAAAAAGCATGAAATGAAACATTGTTATAGCAAAATCTTGTTAAAAAAGTCACATGTTTAATGATGCTTTTAACCGAAAAGTTATGGTTGAAGCGTGTCACTCCTCTTCTTTCCTCCTCCTAACTATTGTTGTTGTAGTAGTAGCATAGGGTGGTAGCTTCTTAACCAAACCTTAGTTCATGACACAAACCTTTGTGTTTTGTACGCTATATCACATAGTTCACTCACACACCAAAAAAAAAAAAACATCATCGTACTTTGTCTCTGATTGTGATCATCTGAAAAAAATATGCAAAAAACGTGTGATGAGGGTGGCTCCGGTGGAAGGACGGTGGTGGTGGGAGTGAAAATGGATTCTCCAAGCAAAGAGCTTCTTACGTGGGCTTTGGTTAAAGTTGCTCAACCTGGTGATCTTGTTGTTGCTCTGCATGTTCTTGGGACTAATGGTGAGTGATGATTTTCATTTCTTTTTATTTTGTTGAGGTTTTTGTGTTGTGATGATTGATATGTGAAATGGGTTTGTGTAGAAATTGTGAATGGAGATGGGAAATCATCGTTGCTTTCTCTTGTTAAGGCTTTTGACTCTGTTCTTAATGTTTATGAAGGATTCTGTAATTTGAAGCAGGTTCAATTTCTTATTCCTCTTTTGAATTTTTTAATTTGTGAAGATGAATATGAAATTTCATTTTCTGTCATCAAATTGATTACAAATGGTTAATGCATAAAATTTAATATTCTCATCTCCAGTTATGATCCTAATAAACAAAAAAATTCAGTTACATTATTTCATGTTTAAGTTTTTGTTTTTAATTTTCAATTTTGTAGGTGGATCTTAAGCTAAAAATTTGCCGTGGATCATCGGTGAAGAAAATTTTGGTACGAGAAGCAAATGCTTATTCTGCAACTCATGTTATTGTTGGAAGTGTTCATGGTTTTCATAGAATTCGGTCATCTAGCTCTGTAGCTAAGTATTGTGCTAAAAAGTTATCCAAGGACTGTTGTGTTCTTGCTGTGAATAATGGAAAGGTTGTGTACAAGCGTGACAGCTCGGCAGCATCAACTGTTGCTGATGCACAAGGTTTTGGATTTTTCTTAGTTTTTGTTAATGTGGATCTCATGATTCATGAACTCTATTTAATTTACAGTTATTGATTTTGTTTTTTTGCTTTTGAAAGGGTTTGATCGTCAACGCGGAAATGGTTTGCTTGGTTCAATTCAATTGACACATGGTTTGCTTGGTTCGATTCAATTGACACTCAGTAAGAATACAAAAGTACTTAATGCTGATACTGATGAGGGAACTCGACGGATTTCGGATCACAGTTTAGCTAAGGTTTTATTGGATTCAACAGAAAATGTTAGACATCAGAGTTGCTCAATTTGTGGCGCATTGCAAGACACTTGCCATAAATCTGCAGAAGAGCCTTCAGAAGGATCTGAAGTCTCATCCGGTGATGGTGGCAATGAGAATTCTTTGGCAATAGTCCCTGTACAGACAACTGATGTGGGACAGCTTGAATTGAAACCCGGTTGGCCGCTACTACGTCAGAAGATTTTACCAGACCGGCAATTACCTGATAAACTGTTCACCCGCGACCAGATCTCTGTGGTCCAGTGGGCAATGAGGTTGCCGCGTAGAAATCTTTCATACCATGTTGATCATGATAAACAAGTTAGTATTTGTGATAAAGCTCAGGGTCAACCTGTGGCTTTAGATAGTGAAAGTGGTGCTCTTATTCCAGTAGATTCGGAAATAGGGAAAACTTATTCGTCGCCTGAATGCAATTTAAAAAGTATTCCGAAAGAATTGGAGGGACTTAATGAGAAATACTCATCAACTTGCATATTGTTTGAGTACCAAGAACTTGTATCAGCAACATCAAATTTTTTGCCTGGTTTGTTTCTTAGTATTAATTAAGTTTGACTTTGTTCGATTTTAACAAAACCATTTTATTTTTAACAAGATTATTACAAATATGATTTCAGAAAACTTGATCGGGAAAGGAGGAAGTAGTAAGGTTTACCGAGGCTGCCTTCGTGATGGCAAAGAACTTGCTGTCAAGATCCTAAAGCCTTCATATGATGTTTTGAAAGAGTTTCTTTTGGAAATAGAAATCATCACTACATTGCATCACAAAAACATTATTTCTCTCATCGGGTTCTGCTTTGAGAATGGCAATCTACTCTTGGTCTATGATTTCTTATCAAGAGGAAGCCTTGAAGAGAACATTCACGGTAGACAAATATACCTTGTAACACTCCTTTTAGTTTTTCTATGTGATCAAAATTCAAATAACATCATGCTTATTTCTATTCCATGCTAAATTAGGGACTAAGAAAAACCCTCGCAAGTTTGGTTGGACACAGAGATATAAGGTTGCAACAGGCGTTGCTGAAGCTTTGGAATATCTGCATTGTAAAGATGATCATCCCGTGATTCATCGGGATGTAAAATCATCCAATGTATTACTATCTGAAGATTTTGAACCTCGGGTATTTGTCTATCTTTCGATCAATTGGCTTTTAATATTGTGAATTATTTGTATTAATCAATCCTTATGTTGGTCTGCTTTGATTTTATATAGCTCTCTGATTTTGGATTGGCTACGTGGGCATCAACTTCATCATCTCATATAACGTGCACAGATGTTGCTGGAACCTTTGGGTTAGTACTTTCAAATCCATCAAAAACTTATCATCCGTTCTTATCCATACATGCTACAGAAAACGTTTTTAGAGCGATCCTGAATCATGTATTGCACCCGTTTATGCAGTTATATGGCTCCTGAATACTTCATGTACGGCAAAGTAAATGATAAGATCGACGTCTATGCATTTGGTGTTGTGCTTCTTGAGCTTCTTTCAGGGAGAAAACCCATAAGTGTTGATTATCCAAAAGGTCAACAGAATCTTGTTATGTGGGTATGTGTCAGCAATTATATACTTACTTCCTAATCATTATTTATTATGGAAAAAAATAATCGAAAAGATATTTTGCAGGCAAGTCCACTTATAAATAGTGGAAAGGTGTCACAATTGTTAGATCCTAGTTTAGGTGATAACTATGATCATGATGAGATGGAAAGAATGGTATTAGCAGCCACTCTTTGTATCAAACGTGCTCCAAAAGCTAGGCCACAAATGAGCATTGTAAGTGGCCCACTATCATTTTATTCTTTATAGCAAATTGAGCCCTTCATGTCATGTACAATGGACAGGAAAAATTCCTTTTTTGTTTAGCTTTTCCTGAATAATGTGGTACTTGAATTCTATAGCATACTTATTAACTTTATTTTCTTGTTCTAGTAATGGATTCTCTGCAGTCAGAAGTGACTGCAGAATTGATCTCAGCCCTTTAAAAAATTTGAAGGTCCATATGATTTTGTTTTAACTGTCAACTGTTTGATTATTTTCAATGGCCGTGATTTACTTGCTTGTGTGAATTTACGATTCCCTGACTGCAGGGAATTGTGTCCTTCGAGCACCATCAAAAGTATTCTTATTCCCTTCATTAGTCCATTGTCCGTTGCAATTCTCATGTATTCTATTGGACCACAGGTTTCAAAGCTACTTCAAGGCGATATTGATGCAATCAAGTGGGCAAGGCTAGAAGTCAATGCTTTGGAAGCACACGAAATGCTCGATGATGAAGCATGTCCACCAAGTAATCTACAGTCACATCTTAATCTTGCACTGCTTGACGTGGATGATGACTCACTCTCCATGTACAGTGTTGAGCAAAGTGTTTCATTAGAGGACTACTTGAGAGGCAGGTGGAGCCGAGCATCAAGTTTTGACTGAGCAAATTACAAGCATATATTGCTTGCTACAAGATATTCTATTCTTCTATAATTTTTATTTTAATAACTTGTAGATATTGTTTTCCTTTGCATCTTCCATAAGCTTTGGCATCTTCATGATTTTTATTAAATGGGGGGTTTAGGATGAGAGGTTGTTTGTGTGTGCCCTCCTCCTTACCTTAATAATTAGGAAACTAAGCCTCCTTGATTTGTTGGGCTAGTACCCCCTTTTTCATTATACTTCAGATGTAGTCTAGTTTTGGTCCATTGAGTTTTGTATAGGATGGAGAAGTTGTATTTTAGAGTATTAGGATCATTGCTCTTAATCCAAATAATACGACAACAATTTTGTCGCTTGGATTCTTTCATTATACTTAATGCATGTTTTGATTGACAGACAGTTTAACGGAATTAGGGTGTGCGTCACCATGATTTTAGCAAAAATAATACTTCGAGGCTTTTATAAAATCACGGTAGCCGCTGTTGTGATTTCATCAGATTCACTGTGAATTCAAACATGTACTATTCATGGGTATTCTCTGCAGATATGTTTGTATCAGGTACGATTATACAATTATGTATGCATCCTTGTTGGCTGAAGCTGAAATATGCTAGGCACCAAATGGGTGAGAAATGACCAATTGGTAAATAATACAAAACTATAAGGGAAACTTTGTGTAGTTTTCAAAATAAAGAATTACATGGTTTTATAGTTTTTTGTTACATAATTTTTTAGTAATTTGATAGTAAAGAAATCTAAAAAAAATCATGTAATAATGCAATGGTGGGATTCAAGGATATATACGGTATATATTTCAAAACTCATAATAAAACCATATGCATGGGTAAAATTGGAAATTGCTCTTTTTTATTTTCTGTATTTCTTCTGTGACCACAAACATTTCCCTCCGGTTATTATGTAAGAAATCTTATCCATAGGAGAAGGAGTGAAGCTAAGCAATATGCAAACTAATAAGTCCCTCTTGTAAGTACTTGTTGGCCATTAAAGGAAAAAAAAACACCACTAAATTAAACCAAATTTAACATGGCCACAAGTTGTTCCTACATGGTTTCTACCAAATTATCCATACAAAATTGGACAGGAGGAAGAAGAAAAGAAGTAAGAAACAGAACTCCATTTTTCATATCAGCTCAACAACAATCTGATGTTAAGGAAACAGATGGTGTGAAAGTAGGAGAAGAGAAAGAAATACCACAAAATCAACAAATTAATCCAAAAGGAACAAAACCAAGACCAGTTGAACCTCAGGTGATTGTAAAAGATCAAGGCATGACCAGGGAATATGGAGGACAGTGGTTGAGCTGTGCCACGCGACATGTGAGGATTTATGCAGCTTATATTGATCCAGAAACTAGTGCTTTTGATCAAACTCAGACGGATAAACTCTCCCTTATTCTTGATCCTACTGATGAGTTTGTGTGGAATCCTGATACTTGCAACTTGGTGTATTCTTACTTTCAGGAGCTTGTGGATCACTATGAGGTAGTTTCCTTAAACTTAATCAAATATACAATAGTTTTTGTCTTAGAATACTGTCACATATACTGAATTCACATATCCTATAATTCAAGACTAGCATGTAGGCCTCTGCTTAGCAAAATATGTAGAAAAAACATGAAAAGTGATGCAAAAATAAAATATCAATACAAGGATAGATAATAGTATATGCTTAAATTTAAGGAAACGAAATGATTAAGAGATCAAGTGGTTGATAAATTCTAGTTAAAGGTGAATTGTTTGGAAGTATTCGAGTTTAAATCCTGACGAGAACAATTCTTAGTCAGACCACTTTATTTACCTTCTAGGTAAACTCCGAATTGTCAAGGATCCATTCCCTGAAAATGGATGGTTACGATAAAAATAAATTCTACACTTGGCGACCATAATTAAAGACAAAATACAAAATTTATTTATAATTCCGTTGCTAAGTGTTGGAAATATTAACAAGAGAACAATTTTATTTTTTCTGTATCTGATTTATTAATAATTTAAATTTTGTATCAGTGCTAGTTGTTAATCCAAAAAGCTTGAAGAAGGAAAAATATAATTAGATTTTAGTTATGTGCTAATTTTGAGCCAATTAAGTGTTAGAATTATATATTAACCTTTTTGATAATTGAAAACAGGGTGCTCCATTGAATGAATACACACTTCGCTTGATTGGTTCAGACATAGAGCATTACATAAGAAAGTTGTTATATGATGGGGTAATCAAGTATAATATGAATGCAAGGGTTCTGAATTTCAGCATGGGGAAGCCACGGATCATGTTCAACAACAATGATATCCAACCTGAAGATGCTAGTACTTGAGAAATTATTTGTGAAACAAACCAAGTAAAGTGAGCAAATCATTGATGTTTTTATGTATGATGAATCAGTCAGATATGTTATTACAATTACTAGTTCTTTAATTTGTAAATTATCAAAGATAGAAATAAAAATCTCGTCCAAGATAACATGTTTTTTGGGGTTGAGTAAAGCCAATGTAAGTGCTCAATATAAGCAGGAACATCAATAAAAAGTTATGAACATTGAAAATAGTCCTCTTAGCAAGCTAGGTAAGGGGTGGGATGGTTGACGTCGGGATAAAAATTGAATCGACCTGTTTGCTAAATTCAAAATAACTAAATTGAACCGAACTGTTTGTATTTTCAACCAACCCAAATTGTTTTGAACCGGACCGAATTTTTTTTCAAGTCAAACCGAATTGTTATTGTTGATATGGATGAAAAAAAATATAAAAATCAAACGAAATCAAATTTTAGAACTTTTAAAAACGAACAAACTGAACTGAAGGGAATTATTTTGATTCAACCATTTTCTTATTTGACTTTCATTTCCTTTTCTATTTTGAATACCTACTAATTACAAAATATTTATTTTTGCACAATTCTGTTTCAGTTCAGTTCCAGAACTATTAGTAATAGTTCGTTTTTTTTCTTTTTTCGGTTCAACAACTTGGTTCAGTTTTTTTTTCCACCCCTATTTGCTAACTTGTCTCTTAGTGGACTCAACCTAATAGTTTAAAAATTGTAAAGAGATCTCCACTCAATAATCAGAAAATCAAACTCGGTGATATGTTCTTGAGAATTCTTAAAGTCATCAACCACAAACTTGACATCCATATGAAAAATGGCATTTTTCAAGCTAAGCCTGCCCATCCATTGAATGTCATGAAGGACCATAGTGGAACATCACATTGGATCAAGAGGAAGTTGGACACCAATTTAATTTAAAACCTCGAAGTGTTATACATATGCGTCCTCTCACATTTGTATATTAAGTGTGAGTCGATCGATTACACTCCCTTCAAGTGGAAGCTTTTCATTTGCATATATTTGCACCGTTGTTATCGCAACATCAACGAAATACACATATGATCATTAGAAGTGAGATCTTTAGTAACCATCAATTTTGATATCATTGTTGGGTTATGAGAACATCACTTTAGACCAATAAGAATCCTAAAGATGTTAGGGATGACAATATATATATAACTAGTTATTTATAAAAATTCCACAACGAAAAAGAAAAACTTAGTATTGGGGGTGCCACGTGGTGTTAAGAAACTGAAGGTAAACCGTGGCTTGAGGTGAGATATAGTAGAAAGAAAGTAAAAACGACGAGATCGAACTACGTTGTTGTCTTGTCTCTTTTGATTATTCTGTCTGATCTGTTTCTTCTTTTCTTCCGCCATGGCTTCCACCCTCGGCGACAATCCCAAACAGGTTCCTCTCTAAACTTTTCATATTTCAATTAACACTTCTGTTTCTGATTATTGTTACTCAATTCAGCAAGAGTTGGTAAATATGCTATTGAACAATGGCCAAGACCATCTCTTCCGCGATTGGCCGGCACCCGGCGTCGAAGACGATGAGAAGAAAGCCTTCTTCGATCAGGTTTCTCTTCCATTGCATATATAGATCTGTTTCTTTTGTTATATTCTATCTATCTAAACGACACTGCGTTTTTTTGTTTGTTAGCTTGTTCTACTTGATTCCAGCTACCCCGGTGGTTTGGAATCTTATATCAATAACGCCAAACGACTCTTGGCTGATTCCAAAGCTGGAAATAACCCTTTTCATGGCTTCACCCCTTCCGTAAGTCACAATCTTTCATTTCTTTCTTTCTTCTTTTTTATTATATATGTACATTCATTCATGCTGTTCAATTTCAATTTCTATGCAATGTTGGTGTAAAACTTTTTACACATGCATCCAGTCAAATTACACCATAGTGTCACTTTTCTTAAAATATCTCCAAAATTATCTGTATGGCGTGATTTGTTTTGAAGCATGCATGCGTCAAAAAAAGTTTTACACTATCGGTGTATAGAAAATTAATCCTTGCATTTTGCAGGGAATGGAATAATGTGTAAGACTGTTTAGTAATGATTTTGCAGGTTCCTACTGGTGAGACATTGAAGTTTGGTGATGAGAATTTCATCAAATTTGAGGAAGCAGGTGTGCGTGAAGCTCGCAGAGCTGCTTTTGTTCTTGTTGCTGGCGGTCTTGGTGAGCGTCTAGGATACAATGGGATTAAGGTATACTACCTTTATCAATTTTTTTGCTCTATCATTCTCTGTGATGATGACATCTTGTATATATATAAGGTTGTTGCTGTTTTGTCAAAATCAATCAACATAATTTTATGGTGTTTGGTGATCATTGTAACTTGTGAGCTTATCAACTCAAATTTCTGAGTACTATAAAAACAAAAAAATTCAAGTAGCTATAGAGTTTAAACTGAATTATTGAGGGAGCCAAATTAAATGCTATGTACATTAGGAATTTTTTTGGTGGATTTTTGTTAAATGAAGATTTTGATGGGGAATCTGATTCCCAAACACATTATTACATTATCCGAAGAAGAAGCCATGCCTTTTGATTAGGACAACTCTGTTAATAAATCAAATATCTAATCTTGTTGTATGGTTTACTCATTGAAAGTACCATTGATTAGCTTTCCTTTAACTCATACATGATTAAACATTTCACTTTTATTTCCTTGATGGGGTGTACTCTCTCATCTGCCACTATGAGCGACTCTTCTTTAGGATTGGAGGGTTATTTTTTCTCAAATAAATAATTTTTCCAAAAGAATTTTAAAAAACTTGTGACTCCCTCCATTGCAACAAAGCTGTGCTGTGTTTACAAGGATGACTTAATATTGATTTTAATGCATCCTTGGTCTGCATTAAGTTGGGTGTTGTTATCTTGCTCTTCAAATCTGTGTTTTTTCATTTTTTATTTGGAGGACTGTTTATTCTGTCACTTATAATATTTATCTTATTTCTGCAATAAAATCGTCTCCTTTCCCCTGCTCCCAAAACATAGTGGTAAATATGCTTGTAGATAAATGTATGTCTAATAAACTTAGTTTGAAGTTCACACTCTAATACCGTAATATAAGGACTTTTGCTTTTACATAGCTTTAGCTCTAGTTCTCATACCTTACAAATGAATTTTTGTGCCATGTGTTTGTTCGTGGACAATTCCAGCATGTTAACTCAATAAGGGATTAATTACTACTTCCTCACTCTCATTTGAGTTGTGCGTGGTTTTTAAGAAAATGATTAATTGTGTTGGTTTCAATGGTAAAATGAGTTTAATTTCATTTACTAAAATACACTTAGTAATTGTAGTTAGTGGATTAATTAGTTGCTTTGAGATGCCATAAATAAGGGTGTATTAGTAAAAAATAATAATTAATGTTTCATTGGTATTCTAAAGTGACAATTAATTTGAGAAAGAAATATATTGCAAATAAGACACTTATAATGAGAGGGAGGGAGTAGTTCTTAACCATAGCTTCTTCTCTTCTTTTAGGTTGCTCTTCCGGCGGAAACAACGACGGGAACACGTTTCTTACAACATTACATTGAATCCATATTGGCACTTCAAGAAGCAAGCTCAGAAGGTCAGTACTAATTTTCTTTTCAATTCAGAGTCATATTTTACCATCCGATTTTGTTACACATCTGGTAAAACAAAAGACTTTAAGAAACTTGTGTAGATGGCCTTTCTATATTGTACCTAACTTCCATGACTTAGGGTCCATTCATTCTGACAGAAAATAACTTTTTATATGCCATTATTTTTAGAAAATGACTTGATATTGGAAGAAACAAAATTCAGTAGAAAATAGCCCCTTAGAAAACATTTCTGGTGAATTATTTTTTCTTAAAAAGCATTTTTTACCGAAATTTATGTATTATGCGAAAACATTTTTTAAATGACATGACATATAATCGTTCTCTCCTAAAATGAGTTGTAATAGTCGACTGTTACAACAAACATAGGAGTGTAATCAAAATGCCTTTTTTTTTTCCTCTCATAAAATGGTTTCCATAAAATATTTTCCACACTAGAGAAAGAAAGTCTACTTTTAGAGTTTCGTTTTCTTTCTCTCTTTCAAACAATAGCCTATCCTCTTGTGGTAATTAATATCAGCTATGGTATTAATTAATAATTACCTATAATATTTCAAAGTACTTTCTAGTAATGGGTATGCTTTTCAACTTTCAGGCGAAGGCAAGACACAAATTCCTTTTGTTATTATGACCTCTGATGACACTCATGGGCGTACCTTAGAGCTATTAGAATCAAATGCTTACTTTGGCATGCAACCCACTCAAGTAACACTCTTAAAGCAGGTATGTCTTTTATGTCTTGTGTAAAGTTCAATCTGGCATTGAGTTTTTTAAATTATTAATTTTGAACATGAATCAGGAAAAAGTTGCATGCTTAGACGATAATGATGCCAGGCTTGCATTGGATCCAAAAAATAGATACAGAATTCAGGTATTGTTGGATACAAGTCTGATTGCGTTATTTTAACAAAAGACAGAGAAAAAAAAATGTGTTCTATTAACATAAAATATTGGATTTTGAAACAAAGTGTGTTTTATTAACCGTTTCTCTTTGGGTAGACAAAACCTCATGGGCATGGTGATGTGCATTCACTTCTTCATTCCAGCGGTATTCTGAAAGTATGGTATGACTCGAGCAGCTTATAGATATTTAAGACCTAGATATATCTCTTCAATTTCATTTTTCTGATATATAAAGACATTTGATAGAACTTTTAATTACATGTTTCTACGTAACTTAAGAATGTTCCGAATATATTTGGGCACAAATAAAACCCGCCATGTCACACTAAATATCGGGGTCAATTCTATGGTGCACAAGTGTAACAAGTTTTGCATCATGCACAAGCCAGTTTCCACCATTGGATCAATAAATCTCACTATTAAATTAAATGAAAATTAATGTGACTTTTGATCCAATGGTGGAAAATACACTTGTGCATGGTGCAAGACCTTTTTGTTTTTGCATGTTAGACAAAGCCTAAATATCGATTGCCAATTCTATAAGTTGATGGGATTGTATTCTAATAATCCAAGAAATAAATATAGCAAACGGCTCTTTGTATTTCGTGATATGCTTTGATCGTAAATTTGATGTGATGAATGTATACTTGTTAGGTATAATGCTGGGTTGAAATGGGTTCTCTTTTTCCAAGATACAAATGGACTTCTGTTCAAGGTAAGTTGCTTTAGCATTTTATACTTTCAACTTATCTTCTCTTATTTCCCCATCGGTATATTTTAAGTATTAATTCGTGGATGCAGGCAATTCCATCAGCACTGGGTGTCAGTTCTACTAAGCAGTACCATGTTAATTCTCTTGCAGTACCTCGGAAAGCAAAAGAAGCTATTGGTGGAATTACCAGGCTCACCCACTCAGATGGTAAGTTGATTGTTTCATCCCTCATAGACAAAGACGATAGTCCTGAATGCTGATTCTGGAGTCGCGTATGTTATAGTTATATTAACGTGGATGAGAATAATAAACTTGCATCATAACACATAGGTATGATGCTGAAACAATTTTGATGCTGATCTTCAAACTATTCACTTGAGCTAATACAATTCATAACTGTAAGCCTGTGAAATCTCAACGAACCAAGTAGCTTTTTCATACCCTCCAATTGTGTGTATAGTGTATACTGCTCTATTTTCTTATTTTCTTGAGGATTGAAATGCTACCAAGTTCAAGTAAATAGTTGCTAGGATAGATCCTTTTCTTTGATAATGTTAGATCACTGTTTGAAATCCATAACATTTGATTGTACTTATACTTTTACATGCTTGGAGGTTTTATTCAAATTTATTAGTATTATATAAATAAAATGTATCATGACTTCATTATGTCAATGAGATTTTTTATGGATTTTCTAGAATTCATATGTTTAGCACATGACCATTAAAATGACAGGAAGGTCTATGGTGATAAATGTGGAGTACAATCAGCTAGATCCTCTTCTGAGAGCAAGTGGATACCCTGACGGTGACGTCAACAGCGAGACCGGCTACTCCCCATTTCCAGGAAATATAAACCAAGTAATCTTTTTTCATACTTATTTCAAAGTTCGCACTCTAATACTGTAATATATGAACTGCATCATGATTATGCCACGATTGCATAGTGACAATCTCTTTCTTTTCTTCCAGTTGATTTTAGAACTTGGTCCTTACATTGAAGAGCTCACAAAAACAGGAGGTGCCATACAGGAGTTTGTTAACCCAAAGTAATTCTTCTTTCCAATACTCACTATACTATATTATTACTTCATCAATTCGGTGTAGCATGCTTCAATTTTCTTTGATTACATTCCATGCTTTGTTGTTGCATCCGACTTTGATTTACCATTTTCTTTTCTCTCGTCTTTCTTTTTTCTGGATAGATGATTGATGTTATTCTGTACAGTATGAACTATTCCAATCGGTTTGTAGTTGAAGTAGCATTATTTTATGAGAAAGTTTTCATGAAAAATTTGAGGAAAAATCTATGCTGACTTAAATTTATCTCACTGTGGTTTTTCTCTCCTGATATATCACATCTACAATGTTGTATTTACTCGCTGCAGGTATAAAGATTCCAGCAAAACTGCATTTAAATCGTCAACTCGACTTGAATGTATGATGCAAGACTATCCAAAAACATTGCCCCCATCTGCCAGGGTTGGCTTCACGGTAAATTATCTATTTGAGAGCAGTATATAATTTTAGCGAATCTTATCAAGTTTGATCCTTTGAGATTATCTTGAATTATAAATGGAGTCCTGTGATGTCACTTTATGGGTATGGCTGTTCAATTGTTATGCTTGGTGCTACCTAACTGGTCCTATGTAACTGTGCAGGTGATGGAAACATGGTTTGCTTATGCACCTGTGAAGAATAATGCTGAGGATGCTGCTAAGGTACTGCTTAAATTTTAAATTTCATACATGCAGAAACAAAAGTACAAAAAAAAATAGTGGAAGTGTTTGATTTCCTAGTTAAGTGTATGTATTCAATTGAAGTAGATTGGAAAGGTCTTGCCATAAGTTTGTGAAATTAAGAAATTTGGATTCAAATTGAAATTTTTGTGGTATAAAAGTTGAGTAATGGTGTCTTAGGTCCCGCTTAGTTTTTTTTTCTTCAACTTTTCATTTTTTTTAATTTAAATTTGCAAAAATCAATTTCCCAATATACAACATTTTGTTAAAGAAATATTGGAAACAATCTTTAATTGTTTTCTGTGTTTTATGTACAGAACTTCGAAAATAGAAAATGCACTAAAAAAGTGACATTTTTGTAACTAAAGGTGAAAATAAGAAATGAAATCATATAATGGAAACAAAAACAAACAAGCCCTTAACTTTCTAACAGGTTTTCAAGATGGATAATTTCATGTACTTTTTTTTTATCTGAAGGTGCCAAAAGGAAATCCATACCATAGTGCTACCTCTGGAGAAATGGCCATCTATCGTGCAAATAGCATTATTCTCAAAAAGGTAATTAAGTGATTTTACCCTTGTAACCTGCAAGTCTTGAATGCTGTGACACGGGTGTTTTCATTTCTTTTAATCATTTTATGTTCTTTCCATTTGAATTAGTTTTGTGAAAATATTTGCAATAGAATTTCAATTCATGTTTTAAGTACCTTGAGTCCGTCGTACAGAATAAAGAAGAAAGAGAGAGATGCTGACCATAAGATCTAAATTGAGTGGATTGGATTGCTTTGGGTGTAATGTGATAAAAAGATAACACTCAAAGCTCAAAGGAAAATTTCATTGCACAACTATAAAACCTTCAATGTTGCATACTGCTGCTGCTGCTGCTGCCTGTTGCATATAAAAACTAACTAGAAATTGAACTTAATGTCACAAAGATGAACGAGCTGATAAAATTATCGGAGAAATTTCAGATAACCCTCTTTGCAGCGAATATGCTAGAATTTCGTATTAGGTGATTTGAGCATGTTCGGACCTTAGAAACAATAGTAAGGAGAATAGATCTGGTTTCCAATTGCTAAAACTATGTCTATTTTGTGCTTTTGTCCTGACTGCTAAGATACCAATTGCTAAAACTATAATCGTTACTATAAATTTTCTGCATTCTTTTTGCCCTTCCAGGCTGGTTTCCAAGTAGCAGATCCAGTATTGCAGAATTTCAATGGTCAAGAGGTTGAAGTTTGGCCCCGTATCACATGGAAGCCAAAATGGGGTCTGACTTTCTCTTCAATCAAGAGCAAAGTCAGTGGAAATTGCTCCATTTCTCATAAGTCTACACTCGCAATCAAGGGTCAAAATATTTTCATTGAAAATCTTTCCGTAGATGGGGCTCTTATCATAGATGCCGTCGACGATGCAGAGGTATGCCAATACAATTTATCGGTATTTAACCATGATGAGTGTTTTGCTGCATTTGCATACTAACTATTTGGTAGGAATAGTTACAACTTGATGTAAGAAAGCACAATAGTGTAGCCTTTTTTCCTACACCACCCCCTACTCCTCAGCGTTGTTATCAACTTTTCTGCATAGGTTATCATCCAAACTAGGTATGGTTTTCGCCTATAGGTGCTAATAAATGGTTTGGACATAACATATGTTGAATTATCAATAACAACTGTGGAACCTAACTTCTAATAAATACATCCACACTTGATAAACCAGTTATCCAAATTTATATAGAAAGTCTTGTTTTATTTTTCTTTTACTCTTTATATACTAAATTCTCAATAACGACTGCACATGCTATAGATATTCCATTCTTATTTTTAATTACTTTTATTACCATAAATTATCCCCACCACTATCTCTTCCAAAACTAAATGAAGCTTGAAACTTATTCTATTCACTTGAATGCACATGCCCGTGTTTGATTGAATCTTTTAAATTAATGCGCTTTTTTTTTTCTATGAATTATATAGGTAAAGGTAGGTGGTTCAGTTCAGAACAAGGGTTGGACTATCGAACCAATTGACTACAAAGATTCCTCAGAACCTGAGGTATTGAGAATCAGAGGTTTTAAATTTAACAAAGTTGAACAAGTGGAGGAGAAATATTCTAAGCCAGGCCAATTTCAGTTCAAGGCTTGAAGATGCATTTGTGCAAAGAATGTTTAGCCCTTGTGCTTCATTATCTATTCTTTATTCTCTTGTAATGTGAGCTAGGCAATGCCCTTTTATTAGTAGTAATAATAATGTTCTAAGTAGTGACGTTAAAGTTTTGAAGGGTTTTTCGCACAATGGCACCCTCCCACCTAGGTTTCTGTGAGGACTAACTGTATTATTATTTTGTTTATAAGATTAGCTCCACCTTGATTAGGGGGAATTTTGTGCATTCGTAGTCTGCAAGGTGTAAATGATACGATCCCCTTTTTATATTGGCACGCTTGAAATTTAATAGCATACACACACTTGAACTTAAGGAGTTTCTTTTTTTATTGGTCTAGTGGGGAATGGGATTTTCTGCAGTTGCACAACATGACGTTGTAGTTGATGTTAGTTGTCTGATCGAAAATTTACGGCCAAGATCTTTTTAACTAAAAAGACAATTTTAAATCTAAAACGTTTGACCTTAGATTAACCATCGAGATAAAAATAACTGCATGTATTTATTTATTACAATAGCAAATTTGGGTCGGCTTATTGGTCAACACATATTCAAAAAAAACACATTCGAACCTTCCACTTCAATGTAACAACGACAAAAAAGAGAAGTTATTTGGTTAGTGCAAAAATAATTTTGAAACATATGTATAATGGAAAGTGATGGGATAATTAATAAGGATGTTATTTTCAAGTTTGCGTGAAATACTAACGAATATTCCCAAATTCCGAGCACAAGGCCATGAAGGTCCCATGCAAAATACGCAATAGTAAGAGCAAGAAACTTGTCCCATGAGCAACCTTGTAGGACGTTTGAAAAGAAAATGCTAAACGGATAAAAACATATCAAGAAAGAAGCAATTAACCAAAGACTTCAAATCAAATTCTTCAATGTTTTTTTTGTCCTTTTTTTAATTATTTTATATATTTATTTTTATCTATATGTTTATTTCATATCCACCACCGGTGGATATAATGATATCCATGTAATTTGGTTGGATATGTACCCTTCATCCAATCAATCAATGTTATATCATATTTTTATATTAATTTATTTTAATATAAACTCAATTGTTAAACAAATTTTGCGTAGAGGATATTACCATTGATGATTTTTCAACAATAATTGATTCAAATGGTAAGAGATTTGAACTCCTTTATACAAGTGGTCAGAGGTTTATGACTCTTGTATATTGAAAAAATTTGGTTGAGAAGATAGAACACGGTTTTTTTTTATAAAGACTGGTTATTGCTAAACAGTAGAGGGAGGAATTTCATAATTGTACATGGTGACTCAATTTTTTTGATAACTCGAATTTCGCTTATGGTTTGATCACCAGTTTAGTCGTGAAGAAGAATAACGTTAGTTGTTAGAGTTTCAAATGATTTTAAAGTAACGTGGATTAAGCTTGTGCATCTAATCTAAGCACAAGGAATATGCTACTAGCTCTTTACACGTGCTCTCTCTACAATAAAGGTCTCCCTCCCTACCTACTAACAGAATGGTAGAGACACGATTCACGCACCAAACACGCATTTGAATGCACTTTAGTACTTTACTCACAATGAATACGATATGAGTGAATTGCCAATATTGTGCATTGCAGAGAAAGGACGAGGCATGTGTGGATCTAGTTTCATTCCAAATCCATTATTACCAAGCAAACAACAAACTTTTATTTTTCATTCACTCTATTAACTAAATTGTCAATTACACATGTTTTTTTTCTAGTAAATATGTTTAGATCTATATTATTGCATCTGATTATAATTTTTTTATTATATACGACATTCAAATAATTTTGTTAAATAAATCAAAATAAACTCTCTTTAGCCACAATCAAGTTCCATGTTGAAGAATTATAAGATGTAAAAATAATCTAAATAAAAAATACAGATTTCACTTTACAATTGATTGTGTATCTATTAGTTTAAAGAGAGCATCAATTTGTAACCTAAGAAAGGGATAGTAAAGAGATAGGAAGACTTGCTTGAACAAAATTACTAATAAAAAAGGTTTGCACAAAAGTAAAAGTAAAGAAAAATAAATGAAAAAGAATTTAGTCATATCATTTAATTATTATTTTCTTTAATTTTGTTCAATTATGTGTGTGTCTAAATATTTTTTCTCGTGTTTGTGACTAAGAAAGAATTTCTAATAAAGACAAATATTTATGTACCTATCAATACAGTTGATTAGAGTTGTAAAAAAAATTGAATAGAATTTCTCATGTTTACGAAGTTAACACCAATACCAATCAAAATTATTCATTTATCTTTTATTATTAGTCTATATACAACATAATTAGTTGAAGACAGATAAATAATTTTGATTAACGTGAACTTAACATGGATAACATTAATCGTCTTTTATTGATGAGTAATATTAGTTTTTTTTTTTTAAGATGATAGGTAATATAGTTGTCATCAATACTAAATTATAACTAGAAGACCGTAGAAATAGTTGTCCTTAAATTCTTAAATAAATTAGACAGCCACAGTTTTTTCTTTTTTACACGACTTTCAGTTTCGATGTGCTAATATTCAATGTGCCGATTTTGAAACACATTTTAAGATTTTATTTATAATAAAGTGAAGCTTTCAAGCGCATGCTACGAAACTTCCTGCAAATTGCATTTGCATCACCCTTCGACCATTCTCGTCCATATCATTTCAGCAATCAATCAACAAATTTTTTTCCTATGCTTTCGTACAAATGGTAACTTCTCATTGCATATATTTGTTATTTGAACATCAAAATACAAATATTTTATGTAGTATTATACGTGTTTACTTTCATATATCTTCTATTTTTATCTTCTACACTTTACACATATTTTAAAAATACACACAGATAATAAATTACATCGTATTTTAGATCAGTTCAAACATCATTTTCTAATATCCCATACTACATCTTGTTTTATTTAATTTAATATAAAATTATTCATGTGCATCCGTTTAATAAAAAAATAGAAATTAAAAAAGTCTAACAAAGTCTTTGCAAGTATGTCTATATAAATAAACATCATGTGATTTGATGACTTATTAAAATAATAAGCACCAAAGTATATAAGAGGAGAGAATAACATACACACTTTTCACCAACAAAAAGAAAACAGTGCATCAAAAATTCATAACATACCCTTGTCTGCTTTTAATAATTATCATTACATGTTGTTTGTGAATATGTCTATTCTATCTAGCACTGATTTGCATCGTATTTTTGAGAAGCTAGATACAAATTGTGACGGTTTTGTGAGCCTTGAGGAGCTAAACTCTGTGCTCCAAAGAATGTGCAATAATAGCTCACAAATTAGCTTAGAAGAACTTGAATCTCTAGTGGAAAAGAAGAGCTTAGACTTCAATGAATTCTTGTTCTTTTACAACTCTATATCAAAGGAGAAGAATGAAGAGAATAGAGGAGGTGATGAAGATGAGAATGATGAGTTGGAGAGGGATCTTGTGAAGACTTTCAAAGTGTTTGATTTGGATGGAGATGGATTCATTACAAGCCAAGAGCTTGAGTGTGTGTTGAAGAGACTTGGATTCTTGGATGAAACTAGTGGGAGGGATTGTAGAAGTATGATTAGGTTTTATGATACCAATTTGGATGGTAGGCTTGATTTTCAGGAATTCAAGAACATGATGTTGCTTACAAGTGTATGATTAAAGGTATATTATTTCATGTATGTTATTGAAAATCAATATTCAGTGCATATGAAAGTCTAAGATTGTTCATTCAAAAAAAATAAAAACAAGCCATCGCGGGCAAAAAGATTGATTTTTTTTCTTTCAGGACATCCGATGAAATTAAAACGATACAGAAAAGATTGATATTTTTTTCTTCTTTTGAATCCTTGGGCAGTGTATTATGTATACGTGGCATATATGTTATTGTTGTTCTTCAAAAGAAAAATGTTATTGTTGTGAAAAACTCCCTTAACTATTTTTTGTCAGTCTATAATTGTACGACAAAAATTGAAAATTTATGAGGAAATTTCATTTGATGACATTATTTACTTCGACAAACTCGACGTCATCCAGCTCACAGAACATGTATATATTCCATGTTATGTGTGATCTAGAATCAGTTTGAATAGTTGTATATTTTTCTTGAGCTACTTGTTTAAGTTAGCATCATTTGATTTTTGTGGTGTAAATAATGCTAGCATCAAATTAAGTTGGTTGATTAAGTGTCATAAGTATGTAAATATAAGAGTTAAATTTTTTATATTAATACTATTTTACTACTGAAACAAGCCTAATTGATATCATTATCAATAACAATATAACGTTGCACCAACTTAAAAATTTAAACATTAACTTTATATCCAACCGCCCGCGCTAACTTCTTTTGACACAAAATTAAGTTGCTTTATAAATTCGAGTCATCAAAGAGTTTGGCTTTGACAACAATCACCTTACTTGCTTGCCTAGCGATGCCAAATTAAATATATAAAGATTCTTAAACCTCATTGTGTCATCCTTCTTTTGTATATATAAAGTTTGTTCCATGATAATCACTTGATTCTTTATTGCGACCTTCTCTATTACTCCACCAAAAAGAATTCACGATTTTATCAATTGCATCCCCTATTCAAAAAGGGATTAAAAAGTTGTTCATGAAATAATTTGGAATAGCTTGAAGAACAAACTTTACCATCACTTTTTTCCCGCTTTAGATAGAGTAACTACTCCATGAATTAATTTTCTTCCACACCCGGTCATTGATAAATTTGAACAAGTCTCTTTTGTTTCTGCCTATCATTGATGGCAACCCCAAGTATTTTTCACTACCCATCATAATCAACCCCACCCCCTTCTCACCAAAACTCAACCTCAACATAACACCTCTAAGATAGTCCTAATTAATTCGACCATATACCTTGCACATGTCTAATTTTAAGGACAACATCTCCCATATTTCCAATATACTTACTCTTTAAGCAATGAATAATTTCAATGGCAATCATAGCGTCGTCAAGTATAGACCGCCTCGAAAGTCTGAACAAACACGGACAAAACATCATAAGTACATTTATGCAAACTTCTTTTAACTCTGTTGGCAATGACTTTTGATATTACCTACTCCCTCCGGTCACATATATAAGCAAAAAGTGATTTTTTAGGTTCTTTGAATGGCTAATGTACATGGTATATAAATGTGAGTAGATGCAATAATAATTCAATGAACCTAAAAAATTGATTTTTGCTTATAAATGTGACCGGATGAAGTAATACAGAACATTGAACAATGAAACGAGATGCCGATCTTGCATAAAGGCAGGAATATTAGCTTCAGAAATCAGAGCATTATTTGTATTATTCAACTCTATATTGAAGAGGAAAAAAAAAGATGCTCAAGCCAACAATACCATGCTTAATACCATCCTTCCATAATTGTATTGGATCATACATCATAAACATTTTCCAACTTTGGAAAATTCATGGATATAGACTTCACTTGTGTGCCATTAAGGTTGGAATGTTACTGATATTAGCTAATCAAGTTGTGATACGTAAGCCAATTCAACTATTTTCTTTCTCTTTTTCACATATTTTTATATTTAAAAAAATTGTATAATCACGTGTCACATTTGAATTGGCCAATGTCATATGACATTGTCACACAAATGCAATCGGAAATAATCATGTGTCACTTTCCGAGTTAACTTGTATAGGATCCTCCGATACAATGTCATTTTCATCGTGAATTTTCTCAATTTTACTTCTCTTCTTCCTGCAAGTAGCTGATGCATGAAAAACGTGAATGACATCTCCATTTTGAGTCAAAAACTTCTTTGCCATTTACCTCCGAAAAATCTCTCCTTATGACACCAACTTGCTCATACGTGTTTAAACGGATGATTTTATAAAAATTAGTGTGAACCAAACATGCACTTATTAAGATTTGTTTGTAAACCAAAGTTGTACGGCAAAGTCTTCCATTACATTGTTTTTTAATTGAATTTAACAAATCCCGGTCTACTACGAAAGCCAAAACCGTGCAACTCGTTGTTGGTTAAATTGAATATTTATGATTACGACTTTTTTTTTTTTTGAGCGGATTGCATTTATGATCACGACTTGTGTATTTAGAAAATAGATAGATATAGATTTTTTTTTTTTTTTTAAAGAGATAGATATTTGTGCATACGAGTATAATTTTTTGTTTGACTTGATTGTGGACGGTGTAACATGATATATTTATTTTTAAAAATCTACCTGCAAATACTTATAAAAATTGATTGGCTAAGTTGTTATTTGGAATTTATTAATTTTTACACAATAATTTTATGAAATACTATGAATATATAGAAAGATTATTCGATTTCTTTTATACTGTCAAAAAAAAACAAATGGGATACATGTGGGAAATCGACTGCAACACCGTAGGTATATCATTATAACGAAAATAAAAGAGAATACAAAATACTGATAAAACATAGACCTAACCAAACATATTAAAAAAAAAAGACTTAACCAAGCAAAACCACGTATTCAGTCCAAACGGGCATACAGATAAGTCAAATACAATAAAAATGGTCTAAAAAAAGCGAAGTAAACACACACAAACCACATGCACTACCTAGCGAACCCACACATGGAGGTGAAACTAGATAACAAAAAAGATGTTGTGTGAACCTCCATATCTCAAGACGATGAATTATGAGATCGTCAATACATACCGATTCACGTACCAACAACTCCCTACAGTAAAGACAACGAGCAATAACAATTCTTTTGAGCCCAACCGTCATGTGTCAAACATATAGAATGATTAGGATATCACATCAGTATGAATTCGAGCACAAGGGTTCAGACGAATATTAAAATGGTATCGACACTGAATATAAAACCTTGAAACATGCATATCCCAACAAATCTAGGGATAATCAGATAAACATAGGTGAGAACACGCAACAGACGCCGATATCACGAGACATACGTGGCAGTGAGGATACGGCGGTGCATAGAATAATGACACAAACACACGGTGTTGCCACCGAAGATCAGCAATGTTGTCGTTTTAATAGAACTAGTCACCAACGCCGGTGTCTAAAAATCCAGAAGCCAAAGAAACACAACCCCTGCCCTTCAGTAGGGAAGATTTTGCAGTACTATGACAAACCATCTCAGCAGCAACAGAGAAAAAATGAAGAAACATAAAACTCATCCTTACAAACCTTTAACAACTACGAACAACGATGGACGATGAAGGGCGAACGTCGGAGGAAGAAGGGTGTGACGTTGGTGCAGAGAATAATTGTTGTCACACCACCACACCTTTGATCTACATTGTAGTTGTGAGGTTTATATTTGATATAGCAATGGATACTTTAAACTCAGTTGGTGTGAAGAATATCTCTCGTTGTACCACCATGAGGATTAGGCCGACTAAGGAACCATGTGGCCTCCCTATAAGAAGGGGGGACCCCGTCCACGTGGCCAAGACACCTCATACTTTAACGGAAGTCTTTCCACATGAAACGTATGGGGCTTTGATTAAGTCTATGAAAGGTGGAGTAGTGGAACACCTCATGATCTCCACTAACTTGCCCACTACTCTCCGCCAACTCCCCCATTCCTTCACACACCACCTCATATGACCATACTATATATAAACAAGAGGTTGCACGCCTCCCTCGTGAATGGACTTCTTCCCCACACCACAAAATCTCAAGAAAACCATGTAGCTCTAATTTCCTAACCACGTAGGGATGCATAGGATCGCATCCCTCTCAAGAGAACTACATAGTTGATCTGATTCCCTAACCACTTAGGGATACGTAGGACCACAACCCTATCGAGCTATAATCAAAATATTCAACCTTATGGCTCGCCGACGACGAGGTACTCCTCTCGTCGATATCAGAGAGGAGGTCGGTACTCTCGTAATTAGAACAAGTACACTCATCACTCCACCACACCTTAGATTACATCGCAGTTGTGAGGTTTGGATTTGATATAACAATGGATACTTTAAGTTCAATTTTTTGACGTTTTGATATCTTTCTCCATACGATCTATAAAAATAGGTTACATATTATCTCAACTTAGGTAAACTTGTCAACTTCCCTTTAGTCAGGTGACCACTAATGTTATGTTTATATAGTATTAGTAAAACAAAGGTATGCAAATTGGCTGAAAATGTCTTTTACTCCATCACAGATGATTGTTTCACACATGACAATTACACCAGTTTAACTTTTAATATCTTCAATTACTTATTAAAAATTTGATATTTTAAAAATATTTATGAAGACAAATAAAAAATCTTATATTAGCCCATTTATCTGTTTATATTAATAAAAAAATATGGTAAAAATAGGCTATATGTGTGCATGATCAAACTAGATCACTTAATATGTGACAGGGGGAGTAATCGAAACAATTTTGATATTGAATATTTAAATTTGAAGTACATAAAGACAGGTTAAGGTCTGTCAAAAAAAAAAAAAAGGTTTAGGAATGTTTACCATCTCTGCGTATTTTTTACAAGAAGCTACGTAGGAGTATTTCTCCATTTTCTTCTTTGACGTGGGCTGCTTCGGAAATTCCATGTCAAGTTCACTTACTTTGAAAAGTCCTTTAGCATGACCCTTCAAGTTCACTTACATTAAAGCGACTCTTCTATAATATTTATTTCTTTCTAGTTATGGAATGAACTTGTGACATGAATGCACCTATTGTCTGATCTCATCTACAAATTAGTTTTATCCAGAAAATAAAACTGGTGTATACCTTTTAAGCCAATGTTCATACTTTCTTTATCAACACTAGAACCAAAGTGCTGTGGTATTAGAACGTAGAAATCAAAAGGTGATCCATAAGGTACAATGCCTTAGCGAGGCAACTGCTCTAGATGCATCTTAAACTGTAGTAGTAACAGAGGTATATGGAATGTACAATTTAATACTACCACAGAGGAATCACCCACTAAGAATATAATCCAAACTTAAGTTTCTACCATGCTTAAAGCTGACTACAATAACTTCCTACGCCGCATTCCTATAGCCCGATCGTGGCTGCAGTATTAACCTGTTTAGCAAGATAAGCTTCATATATTTCCACAACTAAACGAGGATTAGTTTCCACCAACTCCGTATAATCTTCATTTTTAGTGAGGTTGTCCATATTCTCCATGATCACTGCCAAAGCTGCATCTTGCAATTGGTTGGCATTGTGTTGATGTGCAAAGGCAAAGTTCACAATAGCCTTCTCCCAATTCAGTTTGGAAATCAAATACTTCTCACAATATGCCTTAAGATGCTTCACCTGATACTTTTCTGCTAAAACTAATAGGTTACAAGCCATTTGGTTATCAAGGCATGCTTCAGCAGTGTACAAGTAGTTAACAAAAGCACGAAGAGAATCGTACGATACATCAGCAATCTTGATGGTACCACTCCGGCTTTCCTCCATATCATTCTCAAGCATGGCTCTAAAAACTGGTGAGCGACTAACCTATTCAATCATTGCGTCATGCGATATTATTAGTTTCATCATCAAAAGCTAACAGCTTTAAAAAAGGAAGATATAAAGATAAAAACATAACAACAGTAACATATAGTAAATCACATCAAGGATTAACCAAAAGACATGCCGTAATTCACCAATGATTGTCAATAAAAACATTTTTCTAAAACCAGTTTCCTGGATTAGGAAACTAAAAGTGCAAATGAGTTGTTGCATTAATTTATTTCAATGTTAAGCCATCTTAGGTAGTTGGGGTTAATCAACTAAATAAGTGTACTGTTAAATCATCAGTGGATTAAGTCTTAAACACATCCATTATACAGCATTATACTCTCGTTACTATCATCAGATTCTTCTCAACAATTCGTCCTTAACTCTTAACCGAAATTCATTAACCACTTCAACCTAACCACATGGTTATTATTACTTTAACATCTTTATAATTTACAGCATCACTATAAAAAAAATTAAAGAATAAAAGATAAATTTAAAAAAAAAAAAAAAAAAGTAAGAGAGAGAAGGTACTGACGAGAACGGCCTTGTGAGCGGGAATGGAAGGAGAGAAACTATCACCGGACGGAAGAAGGACAAGATCGGTGGTGGAAGGAGCATCAAGAGGAGAAGCGAGAGTGAGGAAGGAGACTTTGGATTTGAGGTCTTGGATCTGACGTTTGAACTCCTCTTCGGTTTCGTTGGCTTCGTCGTAGCATTCTTTGCAGGTACCGGCGTCGTCGGGGTCGTAATCGTCCTCGCAAGAGAGACATCTCATGGTGACGTTATCGTCGTCGTCGTCGTAATCGCTCTCGGAGTACACTGTGCAACGGTGCCGTGGCATTCTACCTGATTGATTGATCGACCGATGCGATTGTTGGATGGAAAGGGTTTTCTGTCTTTCGGCGTCACACGGTCCCTCACATTTCACATATATACATCTTTCCTTTTTATCGATTTTTCTTTTCATTTCAGAAATAATATCGGGTTCCTTCAAAAAATAAAAAATAAAATAAATATTATATTAAATAAGGGTACCTTCGTTTCAGCTTTAAACAAATTTTTTTGTTTATTTACTATCCTAAAAATCATTTTTTAAAAATTTGAAATTATTACAGTTGAGTTCTTTATGTTTAGAATAAAAAATAGATTTTAGAAAAACTACTTGAAATAGTTTTTCAGAGCCCATTTGTTTCGGATTTTTTTCAAAAAAAATCTATTTTTCCTTTATAAAAATAACTTTTTCATTCTTAAGTGTTTGTAAAATCTATTTTGACCTTAAAATGAAAAACTATTAGGATTAGCTTTTCTCAAAAAAAAAAAAAATTCAACAACAAGGAGATAACACATGTGCATGTTAGAACTCATTTTAAAAATAAAAAAAAATGGATTTTTATGGATAGTAGGCATAGTTTTGAAATTCGGCTCGGACCGGTCGGACCAGGACCCGGTGGTCAGACCGGTTCGAGCCAACATTTGGATCGGTCATGCAGTTAACTCGGCGAGAACCGGTCAAACCCGGTGACTCGGCCGAGTTGATGGTCAGACTCAGTTTAAACATTTAATACCGATTAATGCTTCAAGTTTGGACTTTTGTAAAAAAATCTGAAATATGAAAAAGTTAGCGACAAGAGGAATCGAACCGTGAACATTAAAATGAATGTTTGGAAGCTTAAGCACTACAACAACTTCTAATCGTTGGTACAAATTGAAATATATTATATATGTAAATATAATACATTTAAATTTTATAAGAGGAAAGAACACATCATTTTTGTTTTAGAAAATCTACATATTATATTAATTTAATATATTTCTTATCAACAAAATATAGTTGTACAAAGATTAAAATACATATTACATGTCAGTTTTTTTAGTTTTTAAGTGAACAAGTCATCGATTAAATCCGATTTAATCCGGTTAAATAGTTATATAAATTTAATCTCAAGACCGAGTTATCTAACCGAGTCATCCGAGTTGATCCGGTTCAGTCATGCGGTTCGACCAATGACTCAGTGGTTCGACCATTGACCCAGTGACCCAGTACCCCTGCCGAGTCGATGACCGAGCCGAGTTTTAAAACTATGATAGTAGGCAAACACAAATAACTTAAGTTTTTTTTTTTTTAAGTCGAAACAAACGCACCCTCATTTTAAGGCTAAAAATGATATTTTTTTAACAAAATGGATTTTTTTTTAAAATTTAAAACAAACGCTACAAAAATCAAAAAGTGATTTTTTTTATCAAAAAATAGATTTTTTTCCGAAAAAAAAGCCCCTAATTTTCACCCCTATAAAGTTGTCAAATAAATATTCAAGTTCGTCATTGAATTTATAAGTATTAGTCAAATTCGTCCTTAAATTTTTTTAAATGTCTATTTCATCCTTGAATTACATTCGTCCATCCGTTAAGTTGGCATGTAAATGGAGGTGACATGTACTATTAACCTCTTACAAAGCTTGTTATGTCAGATGACATGCAAGCAGAGACTAATTTGATTGAAAATGACAAAATTTCCAATGACCAAATTGATTGATTCACACAAAATTCGAACTCACTTTTGCAGAAAAATAATTGTTACCCAACGTCTCTTTCTTCCCCAAATCTATAAAATTGGAACCCTAATTTTATAATTTGTCACCTAGAGTTCAAAATCCCCAAAATTTCTTCCATTAATTGATGACAATGTTCTTCCGAATTCAAAAAGCTTCAAAACCTAATTTTTTTATTGAATCTGAAAATTGAAAATCCCCAAAATTTCTTCAAGATTTGGTGTTCATGTTGAACCTGAAATGTTGGGTGGTAGACGTACGGGAAAAAACAGTTATCAAAGTCGGTATTCATCTTCAAAACGGTGATGTGAGAGTACTTGAATGTTGGTGTCTCAGAATTTGAGCTTAGGTTGATTAAGTATTAAGTATTTGATAGTCATAATTTGTTTGTTTGAGTTGTTTAACATGTTCCTGTATGGTACTAGGTGTGTAATGTTATAATGAAATGTGGTTGAAGATGAATGAATGCAACTTTTCTGTCAAAATATTTTCATCAAATCAATCCTTAAATTATTTATTATGTATCAAATTGATCCCTACACTATATAAAAATACCATCAAATAAGTCCTTTAATTTGTTAAACATATGTCAATGTGATCCTTGATCCATATATGTGCAGAACAAAGTAAAAAAGTAAAGAGAGACAATTTGATTCTTGAAAATACCATCAAATAAGCCATAGTTAAGTCATTGCACTACCAATGCATGAATATTACATATGCAAAAAGCAATCCAACTATGGGGAATCAACAAGTTATAAGTCATACATTCCATTCCATGTTCTTAAATATTACATATCAAAAAAGAAACCCAACTAGGGGCATAATTTAAACAAATCCAAAAGCATAATTTAAGCTCGCATCATTGCATCACTTCTTTGGAAATCATGGGGTTGGGGTAAACTCCATGAATTGAGATTGGGTAGAAATGGATTGCCCGTAACTTGGATATGGTACACTAATAACTCCAGGAGCAGTTGGATTTTGTGGAGCAGGACCTCTCACTGATGTTTGCTTAGGCCTCTTAGTTGAAATAACCATTCCTCTCATGTCATATCTCCTTATACCCACTCCCTACAATAAAGTCAACCAAATCAGCCCCTAAATTTTAAAATTTTCAATCAACTCAGTCCATAAATTATTACACTTACTAGCACATTGGAAAAACAGAAGAAAAAACATTGAAAGTTAAAAGTAAAAACTTAAATTTGTTGTGTTTCCATCAAATTGGTCCTTGTACACGTAGCTGACTGTATGACACGTGTACAACACATCACAACATGCAAGATGACACATCAACATCACTAACAGAGATATTGGACGGAGGGATGAATTTAATGAACGTCTGTTAAATTCAGGAACGAATTAGATATTTTGTAAAATTGGGGGACGAAATTGGGGGACGAATCGTGGCATGTAGTCGTGCTTCTTTGAAATCCAATTTAGGACAATCCTTTATAGTTTTGTAGAAAGTTCATAATGGACACATACAAATAACTTCAACCACCATTAGTTGTCGTGTCTGATGTACATGCATGTACCTGTGTTTCGTAGTCAACAACAAATTCAGCCTTCACTATCAACAATATACCACTTTTGGCATTGTTCTGACACATACGTATTATGATACCGGGACACGCCAAATCTGAGGAGTGTATGCTTAATGTTGAATCCAATTATAGTAAACTATAAATCAATGTGAAACACGTATTAGGCTTCAAATTTTCATATTTCAATTTGCGAGAAACAACCAAGGAAAAAACAATATCTAAAATCTAGTATCTGAAAATTCACCTCCACAAAGAAATTGGAAAGTTCGAGAAAATTCACACATACAAATTCAAAACAAAAAGAAAGATTAAAAACGCATAGATTGAATGAATCATTAACGAACATGAGTATAGAGAAATCACTTCCACAAAATTAGGTTTTCCTCTTTTCTATTCCTGCGAACAACACATTCATCAATGCAATTAATCACCTAAATTTTCCGAGGATTAGGATTTTTCAAAGGATTAGGGTTTTGAAGAAATGCTCTGAAGCTACATCAATGAGGTAAACATGCAAATTGAAAATTCAGAAAACGTACGCACAAAAACAATTCAAATAAAAAATTAGAAAAGGGAAAATGAAGAGTAAACGAACACAAAACACAGAGTGAACGGAAATCAAACTATGTAAAGCGAAATAAACTATCCCGAAATCATCCCGATCTGTGTATATAACTACATATCACCCTTCCACCTTTTTTGCCGCTATTTCCGCTTTTTCTATTTGACCAAATTATAACTAAAAACAAGTGTCATGAGAAATTCGTGATCTATTCTCTCGGGAAGAATAGCACCGCTCTATTCATTTTGATCCAATGTGAGACTCTAAACAATTTATCCTACAGGAAACCAACTTTATTATCTCTAAATGAACAAGCATAACCAGACTTTTCCAAATCAAAAATTAAATTTCGTCCATGCAACAAAAGTCTCAACTGTCTGTCTAACAGTCAAATGACAGTTGTAACTAAGTGACTAACAAATGGCAGTCACTAGCAACCGGTTAGGGATCAACTCTCTATATAGATTGATCAAGCTTGCAACTAACTCCTTCAATACTCATTCAGTTAATTAAAATCAAAGTTCAAGCATTTTGGATTCTCTCAATGTCTCTAACTTACTCTAGCATAGATTCTAGAACCTTAACCAAAGCCTCCGTAATGTTCTTCATTCTCTGCAATTTCCGAGAAATTCAACTCAGAAAAATTATCTACTCTGGTTTCAGCAAGTTGAGTCAATCATAAAGGCTCACAAACTACACCATTTACTCGTTAATACTATAATTCCGGCGAAATTCATCACTGTCGCTGATGCAGAATCAAAGAATATCTCCAAGGAGATAGCAACCTGGGAACAACAAAATCGGATATTGCTTGCATGGTTGCAATCCACAATTCTGAAAGAAATGCTACGAAGAATAAATCTTATTAGTTTTAAAAAAAATTGTAGGTAACAAAGACGTATACCTGCATTTATAAGGATCATTTACAATTAAGTTAACCGATTTCATATAAAGGTACTAAGGTGCTAAACTGCATAATAACTGTAACTAGGTAATCGTTTGTGCCTATTACCTAATTAGGGTTATCTCTTATGAATTGGAACCGACATCTAACCCTCTAACCAGTATCCTTTAAATATTGAGTCCCCTTTGGTTAAACTATCACTCTTTTCATTTCACACCTTAATTAATACCCTTCACCCATGTAAATGGATAAGCAACCAGCGGGATATGATAGCTATGATATAACATCAGTCTATGTTACCTCGTATGGTGTTGTTCCTTCCATCACACAAATGCAAAAACTACTAGGACCTGCTTCATATACAAACTACAACAAGCCTAGCTTCGGATGACAGCAAAAATGAAAAGTTCCTTGGCACGGACTCAAATCCCTCTAACTCCCAGCCTTCCTACCTTTGATGATAGCAATGTAAGAACAAGGATCTAATGCACTTGTCACAACCCACCTTTGAGCCACGACCGACGCGCAGGCTAACACTAAACTCATGATAAATTTAGCCTGGCAAGCTTAGTAAACTATAACACTTACACCTTTCTAAAATACCTAAATTTTGGTAATGACTCACACACTTCCAGGACATTTCAACACAACTAATATCATTTATCTCTTTTCACTATTTGTACATAAACCACATTGTCTCTTCGTTGTGGCGAACGGAGATATACCAGATTATCTCTTCGTTGTGGCGAACGAATATCTACCACATTATCTCTTCGTTGTGGCGAACGGATATTTACCACATTATCTCTTCGTTGTGGTGAACGGTGTTTTTGCATTTGTTACTATGAGCCGTACCTCATAGGCTACATTATCTCTTCGTTGTAGCAAACGGATATTTTCGCATTTGTTACTATGAGCCGTACCTCATAGGCTATATTATCTTTTCGTTGTAGCAAACGGAGATTTTCGCAATTTTTCTTAAGTTGAATCTTTACTTTTAAACATAAAATTTATAGTTAAATTACTAAGGAAAGTAGTAGGAGCATTTTTAAAGAAGATTGAAAATGGAGAAAAATTATTAAATTTCTGATGAGAGAATCATAATTCTCTTTGTATATGTGCCTCTTCATTTCCCTAACTAAAAATATTCTCCTAATTTACATATAGCTAGTCTATATAGCTCCGCCTAACCGCCCACCGCCCACTACCTCGAACCATTAACTTTACCAAATGGTTAAACATGTTCTTCTTTTTTTTAATTTCATATCGTACTTTCATTTTTCTTTTTAGCCGTAGATAACATAGTAGAGTTGCAGAGATTCACCCAAAAGAGTTCTTTTTGTCTTGCTTTGTTCTCATTCGTAAACCATTGAACAATTTTGCTATTTTATTATTCTTTCCATATACTACCTAGCCGCTTGATTACAGACTAGTAATTAACATTATCTTTTATTCTTGTACTACCTAGAAGCATAGTTATGCTTCTAGTAATCTTTGATGTCTTTGCATATATGTAACCATATATCATCATTCATACTCAAAATATCATAATACATCATACATAGTATAATTACAATTTAAACTAACAGGGACTAACTAGCGATGCATAAAAACAACCACACAACATGAATTTCTTACTCTATCCTCATCATACATAATTGGTTGTAATTACTCAAAACATCATACAACAACATCAATTTCTTATATCTAACATGCATGCTTCATGAATTCATTATGAATTAACTCACATCTATTAAAATTCCAATTCTGTAACTCTTTAACCAAATGAATAAGGGATGAAGGGAAGGGAACCCACCTCTTGATTCTATGAGATGATGATACCAATCCTCAAGTTCTTCTTTTTGCTTCTAGTTTTCCCAATTCCAAACTTTGTCCCACAAATTCCTCTTTACCTCAAGAACCCTAATTTCTTTAACACTCTTGATCAACTCTCTTTTGCCTTATACTAAGCTATAATTTAAGACTTATATGAAGGATTCCATAGATTAATTTTACCCAAATTCCAAATATTCCTAATTTCAAACCCTGACCTAAAAATTCCAATGAACAAGAAGAAGAGATAGTTTAATTACCTCCAGTTGTAATTTCATTCCTCTCCATTTGCTCGGTTCTCCTATCCCCTGTTCTCCCCCATACTTTTTGTTCCTTTAGTAATGGCTTTTACAAGAAGCCTCTAGATCATTTACTTCCTTTTACGGTATAAATTCTAATTCTAATAATAATTAAATGTATAGCTAGCTATTCTAAAATTAGAGATTTAGAGCCTATTAAAATTAAATTATATCATAATTCTATGACCTTAAATTGATAGATAAGTTATTTTAATTGAGTTCCTAAATCAATTAATTTATTTATTTGTCACCATTTATTTTTTATTCAAAAATAAAAATAATTTTTTTGAGGGTATTACAGCATTAGCCACCTAGTACTATATTATTTTATTTTTATTTTTTTCAAAAAAAAAAAAAAATCAGTAGCATACACACAAGGGAAAGAAGAAAAAAACACTGAAAATATGTAGAAAACTCATTTTTGCTATCAATTCAACACACCACCAAAAATATTGTTTAACTAGTAATACATTCAACTTCTGGAACGAGTAATCAATTCAATACACCACCAAAAACATTGTTTAACTAGTAATACATTCAACTTCTGGAACCAGTAATACATTCAACTTTTGGAACTCTAAGAAAAACAACTAGTGTTTAACAAACCTCCCTTATATCTCTCTCTAGGTTCAATATAATGCAATCCAAGTCAAAATCTTTTATCACCTGGCTCCAAGTTCTGAAGTATGCAGACATATGAAGAAAAAAAAAATGAAAACATGAATTTCAAGTTAGAATCGACAAAATCAATACAACGTTGCAACAAAACAAAACTCAAAATCTAATATTACCTCAATGAGGAAGTCTTCAAATGACCCTGTGAATGTTTTGGTTGAATACTAATTGACCGTGCTTTGAAGGAGGATATGATTGTTGGTCCTACGGTTGAGATAATCAGTTGAGGAAGCTAACATATCATATAGCACGACTTGGCCCTCGACGGCAAAGTAAAAATCACGAAGACACAAGAGTAAAGTGTTGTTGTGAAAGTGCAGAGGAAGAGACACTACATAATCACCACGGCCAAGAAAACGAGGTGAACAACAGACATAGGTTCCCAAGAACCATCGTCTCCCAAATCTCTTAAACGATAAACACGGATTTCACCGACATGATGGTTGTAGTAAGAGCAGGAGAGCTTGTCCTGCAAGCTACATATAATTGGATCTGGATGTCGGGCTGGAAAATTGACATGTGTAGCCGATTCGGTTCTAACATTGAAAGAAAAAATAGCCTCAAACGCATCATCATCGGAGTAAGGTGTGGTGGCTAGGTAATTCATATAAGTAGTGTGATCCACCGTGACATTTACTCCTATATTAGGAATGATGGATTAAATTGAAAGCTCCAATGGAAAATCAGGGTTGTCAAACACCCTAATTTCATACGTAAGTCCTAGTGTTACTTATATTCCAAACACCTTTTAGAAAATTGGAGATACAAAAGTGTTAATTATAGTCAATTATGGTCCGATATCAATGCTAATTCTAACTCTTGCACAACTATCTATACATGTAAAACAGAACAAAGCAAAAAAAAATAAAAAATAGTACCATTACCAGTAGGATTAATCAATTTAGAATCAATCTAGAGGCAAAGTGGATTCAAATTGGGAACCCAAAACATAACAAAAATCAAATTTTAAGTCTTGAAAATCACATTTGGCACTTCAAAAAGTGATCTCAAACAAATATTATACAAATTTAGCACAATATGATTGTAAATAGTCTTCAAATCAAATCATACCTCGTCAATTTCCAATGCGCAAGCATCCTCCTTTAACTTGCTCTCTTCCTCTTGAGTGTATTCCTTTTGAATTCCAAAATATGTGTGCATATAAGCTGTGCTCTGATTGTCTAATCTATCAGCAATGACCTGACACAAGGAAGTTTGAAGCTCACTGAAGCCGAGGTGATAAACCGCTATGACAAGTTCTCTGAGTTGATCATTTGTAAACTCTTTCACGTCGATCTTCTGAAATGCTTGGACTTGTTTTAGAAGTGTAATGACACTCTTTAGGACATCGCTTCCCACATTGGGAAGTTCAAATTCAGTTTCGGATGCTGCAAGGCCATACTCTGTCCAGATCTACCCCGCGAAGACTCGTGCAACATTGTGAGCAACACTGTCATTTGTTTTGATAACAACAGTATCGCCATCAGCTGAATTTTCAGAGTTTTCGGTCCCAGAGACAATTTCCTGTGAGTGTTTTTTGGCATAAATTATAACAAAATTATCAAACATCTAAAAAGCACAAAATTGTGAATGAGAAAATAACAGATAAACATCCTAAAATCTACACAGACACACACACACATAGATAGATAGATAGAGATAAATAGATAGATAGTTAGATAGATAGAGCACTTCATGTGTGTTAATCTAAGTCGGAGCTAACTATAACTAAATTATCGAAAATCTAAAAAGCACAAAAACAGTGTATCAAAAGCAACCATAGTGACATCGACTCATAAATAGTATAACATCTTTGACAACCTCATCAAGACACATTAACTAAGTTTAACTCACTACAGGGAAAATAATAATTTCGTTTGAAGCAAAGCAGTAAAACATATGTTAAAAACATTGAATATAAGTGGCTTAACATATCAAAATAACATTTAAACAGCCTCCGTTTGGACAAGAGAGAAGGAGATAAACCTTATGTTCTACTGGCATAAAGCGACACTGCTGCTTCAGTGTGTCCAGAAGTTCGGGAGATACATCAATCTATATAGAATAAAAAATTATGAATAACATCAGTGTGCATACGGGTAAAATACGGCTCTTTACCATGAAAAACGCTTAAAATAATACACTTCCCTCCAGACGTAATATGTTACACTACAATCCACTTTAATGTATATAAACCAACTGGTGAGCAAATCATCAAGAACATCTCACTTTAAACACCATATTATTATTTTATATTATTTTGGGAATGGGGTTGGTTGGGTTACCCAACTAGTTTGAGCTAAGGATTAAAGAAGTTGGAAGTCCCAGATACAATCACGTGCAAAAGAGAAAAATATTAACCTAACAACCAATTATTGGCATTTTAAATTAAAAAAAAAAATTAAGACTTCAATAGATTAAATAAAATATAAATTATCTGCTTTGGGATTTCACCCAAAACAATCATTTCATTTTCTACATCCCCAACTTAATGTTCAAAACTAACTGCCATTTATTATACTAATAAAAATTGTCACCGTTGGTCTTTTCCTAATAGTCCCTAAGAAGACATTAAAACCAACTAAAGAGTAACAATTATTAATCTGTTAGGGGAGAGTGTTATTTACTTATTTTCCATATGAAAGTGATATTTGTAAATATTATGGTTTTACCTCCACATGATGCCTTGAATACACACTCTCGATCTTACAAACATGAAATCAAAAGAGTGCAATTTTCCCTATTATTACAACCGTAAATTTATAGATAAATAATTCCATGTAATTACAACGGTTAATTTATAGATAAATAAATTACAAAATGCATCTGTATATAACATGCACATACAAAATGTCTCGGTGGGATGCAAGATTTTACAAGGATATTTATTCAAATTGATATATTACATCGATACAATATAAATTCGATGTCACTAAAAATAAAAATAATGGATATATGAACAAACTCACATAATCTATGTTAATCGCATGAAACAACAAAGTACATATCTCTACAAATATGACATATCTAAGTCTCCACACTACTCATGTCTCCATATCTGCAACGTTGACAACACCAAATTTATTGATTAGATTTACATTGCTCAACGCTAATATTTCAACCTGAAAATAAACACTTACTAAGACGGAAAATAAAAACACATCATACAAAGACGGGAAATTAAATCAAACAAAGCCGTCTAAATCACTCTCTTCGGTATACAAAAATAAGGAAGCGGTGACAGCCAATGTATTGGAAGGAGAGAAGATAGAAAACACGAGACAACTATTTATAACTAATAAATATAGAAAAACAAGGGATAAATACAATTATCGATAAATGTTAGATGATTCTTGTAAGCTTAACTCAGTTGACATAAACAATGTATAATGCAAGATTCAAGATTCCGGAAAGGAAAAAAAGAAAAGAAAAAAAAATGTTAGGTGGAATCAATGCACAATGGAGTAGGGGTAAACAAAAAGGGGTAAATGCATTTACCTCTTTACGAGTAAAAAATTGTTCCAAGAAAATATTAAGCCTGCTTGAGTAATAACAGTCAGAACCCCGAAATATGAATAAGTTGAAAATAAGTTGAAATAGGCAGTGAAGCGTCGGCATCGGTTCCAAAACAACAACTCAGATAAGACTAACGTTGGCTTAGCAGCGCCACCACACTCAGGCAAGTCCACCATTTTTCTCACACTCCCATTTTTCACTTCTCACCTATTTCATCTTCTACTTCGCTTTTCTCACTCTTTCTCTTTCTCTTTCAAAAATTTCCACTCTTTCACGCACCATAACTATACGCAACCCTTTGTTCATTAATTTCTTCATTTTATTCAGGAGTGAAACTGTGCTGTGTTTTAACTTCAATTGTTTTCTTGAGTGATTTTGACTCTGCAACGTTATTGGGTCAGTAAATCTGGTGAAAATCTTGGATCTTGGAAGGTTTTTTTGGTTTTAATCTCAAACCCTAATTTTGTTCTTTTTCGAATTAGGGTTTTGTATTTTTGTTGTTTTGATATGGAAACTGATGAAGGAATGGAAAATTCTGGTAACACTGAATGTGCTGAAGGTGTTCAGTGTTTGAAACGGAAAGCCATTGATGATGGGTTGCCAATTTCCAATGGAAATGGTGTTGTTGAAGAGAGTAGGCATTCGGAAAGTGAAGCTTTGAATGACTTGGCGGTGTTTGCGAATGGAAGTAGTGTTGCTGATGTGGTTGAGGTTTTGAAAAGTTTGAAAAATGGGGTGAATGGAAATTGTGTTGCTGAAGAGGCTCAAGAATCGGTAAGTGAAGCTGTGAATGATGGGGCAGTATTTTCGGATGGAAATAGTGTTGCTGATGTAGCTGAGGTTTTGAAAAATTTGAATAATGGGGTGAATGGAAATTGTGTTGTTGAAGAGGCTCGAGAATCGATAAGTGAAGCTGTGAATGATAGAACGGTGGTTGCAAATGGAAATTGTGTTGCTGAAGAGGCTCAAGAATCGACAAGTGAAGCTGTGAATGACGGGGTGGTGGTCATGAATGGAAGTTGTGTTGCTAAAGAGGCTCGAGAATTGATAAGTGAAGCTGTGAATGATGGGGCAGTATTTTTGAATGGAAATGGTGTTAATGAAGAGGTTGGAGTCTTGAAAAGTGAAGCTGTGAATGTTGGGGTGGTGTTTTCGAATGGAAATGGGGTTGCTGAAGTGCCTGTGGTTTTAAAAAGTGATGTTTTGAATAATGGGGTGAATGGAAATGGTGTTCCTGAAGAGTCTGGAGTCTTGAAAAGTGAAGGCGTTAGCAATGGGGTGGCAAGTTCAGGTGGGTTTGATTCTGGTGATGGGGGCTCTGGTGGAGTGACGTGTCTTCGAACTTATAAGAGGCGAAAGTATGATAAGTCGAGTTCAAAAGGCAAAGCGCAGGAGGATTGTGGAAAACGCGTGGAAACTGTGAGTCATATAGCAGACCAGGTTTGCTTTCCTGCTTTGTTTGTTTTTTTCAATATCTGTACACTGTACATATGATTCCAAAATGGGTGATTGGAAGGAGGAAATATCAACCAGAAAAATGCTAATGTTTATTTAGAATTGAACACGATTTATGCGTCAATTTGTTCTTCAACGTTCTTGATTTCTGGATGGTTTATAGAGTTGCTTATATTTATAAAGTTTCTTAATAAGCCCATTGTTTCTGCTCTGAAGAGTAAGCTAGCTACATTTTGGTAACTTTAGGATCCTGCAAATTAAATTTGTGAACTTAGACAAAAATATTGTGAGAACTTCCACACACAAAAATTAGGTTCATCAGTCTTTTATGTTATGTTTAATGTTTTCTGTAACATTGATTCGGTGATGCACCTATGTCATTCTAGTTAACATGCAAATCCAGACCAAAGTACCTCGGATTTCAGATGCTAAGGAAATGAAATGATATACTTGATCTTATTGATCAGGGGCTATCTGTTGAAACTTCAATTGCAAGCTGGCACTAGTTTATTCCTTTTGCTTTATTTATGTTGGGCAATGCCATGATAATATGCTCCAGCATCTATTCTGTTTTGATGGAAATTTATTCTGTGCTTAAATAGAGGCTAGTTCCAACTTGTAACCTATGTCCTGCATATTTAGAATGGTGGGAATGCAATTTACCTGGAAAAATTGATATTCCAATATGTAGAAATTTGGCTTTACGAGGGGCTATTTCTTTGTATTGTATAGGAAGCACTGCATTTCTCTATGATTTTAATGATAATGACATGATATAACATTCAGGTTAAATCTTAAGCCATATTGATATGCATTGGGTGTTTAGTTTGAGCGTTGAGACACTTAAACTATGGGGGGAGAAGGGGGGATTACATTTTTCTCCCTTTTCATCATAAGTACAATATTACTTCTTTTAATTTCATAAAAGTCCTGCTGATGGGGTTCAACTATATCACAAGACATTAAGATTCTGTCTCTGGCAGATAGATGTTTTGCAGAACAATAAATAATTTTCCTAGTTATTTCTTAAGATCTGTATTTTTAAAAAAAAATTAATTCCAGGTTGTGAAGGAACCCTTAGATGCAACTTTAGGCAATACTGCAGATGATTGCGCCCATAGACATTGGGGAAATGTGGCACTAAAACAGTTATACCAGTCATTAGGCAATAGCAATGGTGGCATAAAGGGGTGCATAGGGGAAGCACTAATTCGACATCAAAGTTGTGCCACTACAGTTATGGTTGGTTCTTCTTCTAGAACTACTTGACTTATCGTAAGCACTTTTGATTCCTTCAATTTTAAGTTCCAACTTACTTTGACAGCAGGGAACTTCTAAAATTGGCAAAGATGGACAAGAATTCTCTTCACAATTTGATCGTTTATCTCATAGAACACGAACTGAAGCTAATGGGCATGCAAATGTCATGCAAAATGGATCTTCTAGTGAACCACATGGCCATGGTGTGACTGAGATGTGTCAGCGCGTGCTCTGCAATTTATTAACCTCAGAAAAATTCAATTCATTATGCAAGATTTTATTTGATAATGTCCAAGCAACGAAGCTGGAAAGAATATTTGATTTTAGTGTCATAAACTTAAGGATGAAGCAGAAAGTCTATGAACAATCACCTGCACTATTCTTGTCAGATATTCAACAGGTAGTTTTTAGCAGTCTCTTTATAATTAGACACTTTATTTATTCATATATGGTGGTTTGACACAAGTCAGATATCGCAGATGACTAAATCACAAAATTTGATTTCACTTTGAAGATACTCTTAAGAGTTAAGAGTTAAGACTATTCTCCATAGTTTGTTTGATGATTTTGAGCATAAAATGTTTATTTCTTTTGACTATCTCTTCCTCAATGTTTAATGCTATTTATACAAATCTGTTGATTTATTGTGTATCACTGCTAGTAGAAATTGTAATATGGTTCTCTGGGTTATTATAGTATTGTTTGAGGGTACTTCATAGCATGTTAGTTGCTGGTTCTTATTTTGTACGGCTATTCCTGATTTGTAATTTAGGTCTTTGGAAAGCTTCAAGATACATTTAAGGAAATTCTTGTTCTTTCTAATAGCCTTTCCAATTTATCAAAAGATTCCTACTCTAAGCTGGTAAACAAATTCTCTGTCAAAACACTTAAGTTTCACAGTTTGTTCTCTGCTCCTATTTGCTTACCTTTGTCTAAACAACAATCTGCCATACCTTCAGGTTGGAATTTCAGCGCAGAGCACATCTGAAGATGAAAAACAAGTGGTAAGAGTTTTAGAATTTTGTTTTGATATTTCACGAGCTGATCTATGCAGGTATGAGATATGTTAAAATTTAGCATCAATAGCAGCAGTCAGACACTGTTGTTTTGGTTGGGATATCGTGAGATAAAGTTTGTGTAGCTATGCATACTGTATGTATTGGATATACATGCGCGTCCTTTGATTGAGATATTTACTAAAATGAAAATGGGAATTGTTTTGGTTGTCTTTGTTAATCAGTTCTTTTTACCAGGAATTGGACTTTCACATGAAACCGGAGCAAACGGAAGAATGCGCTGGTTGCAGTAGTTGTGGAGAAAGAGCAGATGGCACAGACTGTTTGGTCTGTGATTCATGTGAGAAGGTCTACCATTTGTCCTGTATTGAGCTTGCAGTTAATGAAATACCTCACAAAAGCTGGTATTGTGCTGATTGCACCACAAGTGGCTTTGGTTCTCCGCATGAAAATTGTGCAGTATGTGCGAGGTTGAATGACACAAAGACTCCCAAGAAAATTATTGGTGATGAAAGCCTCCCTACAAATGAGGAAACACTTGATGAATTTGATGATAATTCAAATGACAGCTATGACGGGATTCAAATATGTACAGGTGGAAAAGAAACACTCAGTTGCAAAGTGTGTGGAAATGAAGTCATCAAAGATGAAAAAATAAGAATATGCGGTCACCCTTTTTGTCCAAGTAAATACTACCATGCAAGGTGTTTGACAAGCAAGCAATCAAATTCATATGGCTATTGGTGGTACTGCCCTTCTTGTATATGCCAAGTTTGCCTCACCGATCAAGATGATTCACAGATTGTCCTCTGTGATGGCTGTGATCATGCATATCACATCTATTGCATGAAACCTCCACGGGATTCTATTCCACAAGGGAAATGGTTCTGCAGAAAATGTGATGCTGGAATCAAGGCAATATCCCAAGCAAAAAAAGCATATGAGAGTAACAAGCTGAGAACTGGTGAAAATGTTTCAAAGCCAAATGCTAATAACAACTGCAACAATAAATTTGTAGAAGAATTGGAAAGCTGTGGTGGAATGGACATGCTTTTAACTGCAGCCAATTCTCTGAATTTTGAAGAGAATTTGGCCGAAAACCAGTTTGAGTAGAAGAGGACATGGGTTTTCTTGAAGGATTTGAGAGCATCCTGGTTATTGTTAGTAATGACTTTAACTTCGTTAACTGTTGACACCCAACTATTTTTTTACATTTTGTGCATTTTTGGATGACTGACATTTTGGTAGGTTGTATAACTTTGATAGATTTCCTGACTTTTGGATACATCACATAGAAAGACCGAACTATAGAGGGTAAAAAGCAAAAGGCATAATCAGTAATTGTTGTAAGTGCTATCTGCAAGAGCAAGTAGGTCAGATACTGTAGTATAATGTGGTTGATATGAAATTTAATTGGCTGCTTTGCTTGTTTAATGCAGTGTGTAGTATTTTGGTTTGGGATGTTATAGGCTAACATTTCTCTAAACTTGTACAATTAATTTCATCTAATGCTGAAAAAACAAAATATTGAGGAGTTTAAAAATCAATCTTTCATTACCATTACAATTTCTGCATACAGACTGTTCTGCATTGCTGCCCTCCTCTTTATTTATGTGCTGTGTTTGGTTCGACAAGAGGAAGGAGGATTTTAATAGAGAGGAAAGGAAGTGTATATTTTTCCTTTTCTTTTTTCACTTTAGTTATTTGATGTTTTTCTCTTCAAATTTTTTTCTATTTTTAGAGGGGAACTGAAATTGGGTTAGGAGGGATTTCAAAACAATTAAATTTAAAAGAACTCCTTCCCTCGAACCAAATGGATTCTAAGTAATTTGTTTGTGATCATGTTTTTGAACTCTTTGTCATTGTATAAAAACCTTGAACTCAATTGATGATGCATTAATAATAATCTTAGATAGGGTAGAAATTTCATGCTAACTTTTCTTTAGCAATTTTTCCTCCCTTGGACTGCATCATTGTCGCTGTCACATCCTGTTGCATAAGAGAAAACACTCAGGAACCTAAAATGTTAAAAGAGAAATGCTAATGAGTAAATCATAACCAGATAAGGGTGTAATTAGTATCAAATGCAATGAAAGTTTCATAACATCTTCCAACTTCAATTCTACCAAACGTTCTGAAAATTCGTTAAGAAAATGCATCTCTTAACCATCAGCGATGTCAATTAAGGTCCTCCCCACGATCTTATGAATACAAATTTAGTAAAACAAATATCAATATGAAGGTTGAAAATATAGGGGAAGGAATAAACCTAAGGGAAGGGGCATCAAACTCCCTCCCCACTGACAAGATCCACTGCCGCACCATGCAGCTTTGCTCACTGTCAGCTGCGAACGAGAATTTCCTCACACCGTCAGTGTTTCACATCCACGTCAGCATGTCGACGCAAACGTCACATGCTGCTGCAATCACACAACCATAATGTATTGAGATCTAGCTATTTGGGTGTTGACTGTGTCGTTGTGGAGGAAAGATCATTGTGGAAAAAGAGGGAATGTTCGAAAATGAGAAAATAATTCAGGTGCTTTTGTCAAAACAAAAAAAGTCAAATGCTAAAACGACTAACTATTGTTGTTTTTGTTTTTTACCCTTTATTTGCCATTAAAAGAAATGGACAGCTGAGATTTCTCCACATTATTTGGTCATGCTCTTTTTTCACATGAGATAATATGGTCCCTTTAATACAATATATCGATGCAATCTATGGCATCAACAACGTGAGGCTTGTATCAGGAACACAAATTGGCTTAATTGAAACCCTTATATTTTGACACCCATAACTTCCAACATGAATTCGATCACATTTTCTCTATCACAACTTTCTCTTTATTTCTACCTATCTCATAGTGTTAAATATGTGTATGGGTGTACACATAATTTTCCTGATCATTGCATTTGCATGAGTAAAACATGAGTATACTATTAAGATAACAACAATATTAAAAAATAAACTCAGGAAGATTATGTTTTTTTGGACTCATTCCGCAAGATAACTGCCTCAAAAAAAAAAAATGATCAGTTTAATATATCAAGTTCTTAATATACAGTCGCTCTATGAATAAATATATGGCTGCCATCCAAGTCCTCTCTACCGATACAATAAAGGCACCAAATTCAACAAATCAAAATATTCATTTGACTCCGTGTGATCTCCAGTTCCTACTAGTTGCACGCACCAAAAAGGGTCTTCTTTATTACCATCCTGTAGTGCCAAACCAAATTCAACATTTGAAACACTCTCTATCCTCTGCCCTTGCCTTTTTCCCACCACTTGCAGGCCGTCTAGACCATAAAGACAACACCATTCCGTGTTCTGTGCTCTTTGTCCATGCCCAAAAAACATGTATAACCATGGAAATTTAACAAACATTCATAAACTACAAGATTTAACCAACATAGACATAGACAAGTTTTGATACACATTTCAACTAATCTTGTGGGGCCGCAGTCGACCCAATAATCTTAAAAAAATAAACGATGTCTAAAACAAGTTTTGATACACATTTCGACTAATCTTGTGGGGCCGTAGCCGATAATCTTAAAAAAATAAGCGAGGTCTAAAACAAGTTTTGTTACATGTGGTCTTTTTTTTTGTCTTCATCTCATGCCTTTTTGCTAATAAAATTTAATGAAAAATAATTTTTTTTCTTGGGGGCCTTAAGAAACGGCTTTAGTGGCCTTACTCTTAGGTCGATCTTGTGGGCGGGGTCTATGCTACCCCAATCATTTACTCAATCTACAATATGCTTATCATTTACAATCTTCTTATCACATTCATCCTTGTCAAGGTTTTCAATTATCTCTACATCATCATCTCCAATTATCTCATTACCCGCAAAACGATCGAGCTCATTATACCCAACCATTGTATGGATATATCTGGGCTCCGAAAAGCCCTACATCATGGAAGGAATTGGACACCCCTTTTTCAGATATACTCGTAATATAAACTAAAAACATAGAAAAAAGTTTACCATCATAAAATGATAGTCACTCACATGTTCAAGACACATGATTTAGTCTCTTTTAAATTATGCACCGTGTAAAGATAAAAAAGTTTCTGCCATATTTTAACAGATAATAGAACCACAATAAATCCCTTACTCAAAATGAGTCTCTTTTACATTTCATCAAATGGAGTACAATATAGGGCTGTTAGCCGAGATAAAGGTTTTATTGAGGGGTTGGCCATGAAGAGAGCTTCTAGGGCTGCTGAGTTAATGCGTCTTCTTCCTAAGTTACGAGATCCTCAAAATGAGCTTCTTCTACTTCGATCGTGCATGGGTATTGCCAAACTTTTCTTTGGCTTAAGGACGTGCCAACCGATTCACATGGAGGAGGCGGCTATGTTGTTTGATAAAGAGTTGCGTGAAGCGGTTGAGGGCATTGTAGTTGGTGGAGGTCCTTTTTTTGGGGACCTTCAATGGAGGTTGGCTTCTTTATCTATTAGGTTTGGAGGTTGGGTTTATACTCAGCATTAGAGGCTTCCTCGTACGCTTTTGTGGCTTCTAGGGCACAGTCTTGGGTGCTACAAGATCATATTTTGAGAGACAGTGGGTTATGTGGCATGGACTCAGATTTTGATATTGCTTTGGATGGTCTTCGTGGTACGATTCCAGATTTTGATGTTAGCAGTTTTACTAGCAAAAACACCGTCCCTCCTAAAGCACAACATGTTTTGGCGAGTGCTCTTTTTAGTAAAAGTGTTTAGGATATGGAAGTTAAGTTTGACATGACCATTAGACAGAAGGCAGTTTTTGGATGTTTGCAAGCAACACATGCTCAAGATTTTCTTCTAGCTATCCCGATTGATGGGTTAGGTCAGCATATGTCACCAGTGGAGTATCGTACTATCCTTAGATATTGCCTTATGATTCCACTATTTCCTATTGATGAGGTGTGCCTTGTTTGTCGTAAGGCGTGTCTGGATACTTTTGGGGAGCATGTTGTTCATTGTAAGGAACTTCCCGGCTTTAAGTACAGACACGACTTTGTTAGGGATGTACTTTTTGATATATTCAGACGGGCAGGAGTATCGGCGAAGAAGGAGGCGCCTGTGAACTTCCTGACCGATCCGTTAGAAAGAAGATCAACACTCAGACCTGCGGATGTTATGGTGTATGGATGGGTAAGAGGTAAACATGCACGTGTAGACTTGACTGGGGTTTCACCACTTGTGGGATTAGGTGTCAGGCCTTTTACCGTAGGACAGACAGTCTTAAAAGCTGCGTCAAGTAAAGTGGCCAAACACGAGAAAGCGTGTTCTGACAATCAACATGCTTTTATACCATTTGCTTTTGACACTTTCGGTTTCATAGCACCAGAGGCTGTTGGACTTCTACATAGAGTTCAAAAGGTCATGCATAGCAATGTCATGTCTCCTAGGTCCATGAATGTTGTGTTTACGAGGATTTGTTTTACCATCCAAAAAGGTCTAGCGGCGCAGCTTGTTGCCCGCTTACCTTCTATACAAGTGTAAATAACGGTTAATAAATATTACAAACTTAAAATTAAAAATAACAATAAAACATAAACAAACCATAAAAATTCCAAAACACAGTTCCTATGATGGCTTCCTTAGATTGGAAAGTTATTACTATATATTTACTGCAAACACCAAATATTACAGAGCAATGTTCAACAACTTATTGAAATAACAAACCGAACGGGTATTATTAGCAGTAGCCTCCTCTATTTATCTATTGATTAAACGAGGAATACTAGCAACACTCATTTTCAACACATGCCACACTGCGCAATACCACACAGTCTCAATAACCATACCAGGACCAAACCCTAACAAAACACCCCACTCCAACCCTTCACCAGTGGTTCCCTTCCCTTCAATCTTAGACCTCTTCCTCACCTCATTCAATATAAAAATCACTGTTGAGCTCCACATGTTTCCATACTCTCTCAATACATGCCAACTTTCCTTCAACTTCCCTTCACTCAATCCAAGTTTCTCTTCAACCTTACTCAACACATGTGGTCCACCTGGATGAACCGCATAAAACAATTTGTTCAAATCAATATCTTCATCAAAACCAATCGAACAAAGTGCACCAATCAAACAATTCTTAACATTATTAGACACAATATTTGGAATCTCTTTGTCGAAATGATAAACAAGTCTACCATTTTCAACAGGAATTTGCGCTCTGATTGAGTTCTGGGTATCAGGAACAGTTGTTTGTGAAGCTGAAACAATTTCAAAGAGTGGACGTTCAACAGAAGGATTAGGATCAGCGGCAATGATCACAGCGGCAGCACCATCTGCGAAAAGAGCATGTCCTATAAGAACATCGATAGCAGGAGCAAAATTATCGGTGGGTGTTTGAAACGAAGCTAACATGGTTTCCGAACAAACAGCAAGAACACGTGAACCGACATTATTCTCAGCCATGTCTGGCAATACGGAGGATGGTGCCACCGGCGTGGCAACCGTGACCAAATACCATGCGTCTGTTAACAGTTGGTTTGAGATTGAGAAGTCTGGCGAGGTGAGTATCTGGACTGGGAATGCTGCCGAAGCAAGAAGTTGTGCATAAGATGAGGTGTGTGATCTGTGATATGGATTGTCCCCATTCTTTTATGGCTTTCAATGATGCTTCTTTGGCTAGTTTTACTACCTCTTATGTTGGTAGTTTTTCTAAGGGAAGAGATTCATACTTGCCATCTTCTGTGTTTTGTTTCAGAAACTCTTCTGCCAGGACAACATGTCGTTCCGCTATCTTTGTATTCTCACCTGCACACCAAGTGTAAAAGATTGGTTAGTTTGAATGAATATAAAAGAGTCCACAATGTTGCTATAAGAAATGTTCACTATTAAAATTGAATATAAGAAATGCATGCTCCATGGGCGTAAAACAAAAGGAAAATGTTTGATGGACGGTGTATATACATATTAAAAGAGAGAGATAGAAAGAGTGATATGTTAAGAAGATGATTGTAGATATAAAATTAGAGGGAAATATTGAATGAATGTTCATGTACCCTAGAGTGTATACCCGTGCGCACTTTTTAAAGTACATAAAAAATGAAAAAAAAATTAAGACGTAACATCTCAGAATATTTTAATTATACCTAATATCTCAAAATGTTTTGAATTTGGCATAAATTTTTGGGATTTTTAAGTTGTTATATCTAGAATAAATTTCAATAACCATAACATTTTTTTTTGGATTTGGGATAAATTTTTGGGATTTTTAAGTTGTAATATCTAGAATAAATTTAAATAACCATAACATAATTAGTTCAAATAATTGGACTTAACACCACAATCCAACCAACCAAGACAATTTGAGGCATCCGCCTTTGTATTATTGTAAAAAGAAAGCGTTTTATAGCAGCTTCACCTACGCTGCACACATTCTTCTGAACTTTCACTCTTTAATACTCCTTCCATCTTAAAATATAAGCAAACAAAAAAAAAACAAACATTTATTCTATTTAATATTGTTTTTAAAAAAAAATATATTTTTTAAGAAAAACTTTTGTTTATTCACATGAAATTAAATGCAAATTAAATTCAGTTTTCTATCTCTTCATTTTCTCCATAACCGACAGCCAATAAAAATTGTTTTTACATCTTTCTATAAAACTTATTTCAAAGAAAACACAAAAAACTATACTCTAAATTTTATTTTATTTTGAAAGAGTATACTCTAAATCCTTATGTTTTAGTTATTTTAATAAATGTGATTTTTATTTTTTTTCTTACAATTTTGGACAGAGGGAGTACATAATAGTAATAATAATCTAAGAGACACCAAGAAAATATTCGATTTAACTCTTCAATGCATTATTTGAAAGATTGCATCTTTCTCCACTATATTGTCTTTCATTGCACATATAACAAAGGTTGATCTGCACCCAACACCACATTACCGATCAGTTGAACATCACACATTACTTGATCGTTAAAGAGGAACATATAAGAAAGTAAAAAAAGGGGAGAATCATAGATTGAGTTATGACCTAGGATATGTCAAATAAAAGAAAAACCAAGCAATAAAAAAACAGTCCAACTTTTCAACTAAACAAATGTAGTATATTACTTTGAACTTGTCATATAATTTATTTAACATCATCCTTCCTTCATGTATATGATTTATCTCTTAAACAAAAGCTAGCAGTATATCACTACCTTATAAAGTCACTTGGAATAATAATTATATAGATTTAGCTTGACATCATAGAATAAGAACTTTCAGCAAACAAATCTTGTCAAACAAAATCACACGCACAAAATAAGATTTGAGGAAAAAAATTGCCTTGAGATTATAATGATATTATAAGGCTTATTATTCTTACCTCTATACTAACCTATGCACTGAAGAAATAAATGAGTTTTGGAATATTGATAACCTTTATTACAAAGGTGGAAAAACTTAATTCCCATAACTTGTGACATAACTCAAAAGTGGAGAGGAAACTATTTAAACTGCAACTGAAATATTCATTGAAATTGTCATACAAAGATTCAAATACCTAATTGTGACATGACATAACTCAACAGCCTAATGTAAGTATTTGAAGATATCACAAAACCAGCAAAAACCCCTTGCAAAATCTCTTCATATGTTACCTATTCAACAAAACCGTAAATGGCAGATTTTTTATGATCTGAACATCATTCCAAAAATCCAGCTACATATGCTTAGAAGAGATCGTTGATGTAAAGTTCTAATAGGATCACAGTCATCAGAAGAGAGAAATGAAAATCTCCATTTATTAAATCCCAACATAAGGAAACATGTCTTAGTCTAGGAAAACAAACATGATTGGTCTATTTACAAACAGAAATGTAGAACAACTAAGTTATGCATTTACAAAATTTAGGAAGGACGAACAAAGAGCAATTAAAAAAAGGTATATATGAAAGGGAAATTTATTGAGAAGAAGAAATGAAGCATACCAGGTGTGCAATGAGGCATTGGAAGATTAAAAAGAAGAGAAATCAATACGCTGAAGAGTGCTTCCTTGGGAAATTAAAATTGAATGTGGACAAATTTCAACCTTGAATAAACGCATGTCAGATAAATTAGAAATGGGTGTGTACTGATTAAATAGACCAATCATGTGCCAAAATGAGAGAGAAGATAAAGTTTGAAATTTTTTTGAAAATTGAAAACGTTTAACAACCTAGAAAATGATGGAAGAGAAAATAGCAAATTCAAATCAAATTCAAACTTAAAATGGTTGGAGGGAAATATTTTAGGGTTTAGGGATTAGCATTAAATGACATGGAATTAGAGGGAAATAATTAGGTTTAGATGTAGCTAGACCTAATAAGCTTTAAGAATAAGTGATTAGGTGTCTAAATATGTTCTAAACAAAATTTGTCACGTACTAATGTCTTTAGGATAAGGACGTTATACAACCTATAAGATCAGTCGATCCAACTTAAAAAATTATTGAACCGATTTTAAAAATCATCAATAACAGTTAACTGCAGCTGAAAATGCCAAGCGATAATTAATTGTTGCTGGTGAAGTGAATAAGCAATTTCATAAGTGAGAAGAGTAACTTTGAAAGTTGGTAGCAATCAAAGATCGTTCCATCTAAAAATCGAACTCAAATTCTCTTGAATAGTTCGACATTTGATGGAGCTTATTAATAACTTGATATCAATTTATTGGTTAAAATTTTCTCTCTTAACTTGAAATCACATTAAACTTATTCACTACGTGGTATAAATATCTTAAAAAGTGGTCAATAATATGATCTATAATATATGAGAAGATCAAATGAGATCAACATATCACAATTAGTTTTACTCCAAATCTAATCAATTTGTTTCATTTAATCCAAATGCTTAAAACTATCAACAAAAAATTTCACTAAATTAAGAAAAATCTTCATGATTGTTCGCGTGACTTTAATTCCGTTGTTAGGGACATTACATCAGAGTCCAGAGTTTGAACCGCGGATTCTCCACTTACTTACCTTAAACAATGTAAATTTCTACCCACTACACTTCTTGATAATAAATTTCTTTATGATCATAAATTTATAATCAATCATTCCTTTTTTGTTTTCCATAATTTATTTGTTTTTTTTGTGTGTTAACCTTCCGGTTTCTAGGAGAAAACCCTAATAACCCAGAGTTTAACATAGAAATAAGTAAAGTTTGATCAATAATTGTTACATCCATAAATCAAATTCAGGTTCTCTCCAACAATTTGTCATTGAAAAGTTTCATTAACCACTTGAGTCCTGTTAATTGGTTTTCTTTGCCTTTCTTTCATGCTCATTTTTTGATATAATTAATAAATGCATTTTTGGTAATCCTATTTTCAAATATAGGCACCAAGACGCAGAATTTTAAAATAGGGATACAAAAATTTTATAAAATTAAAATTAAAGATATCAAAAGTGTATTTAAACTAAAAATAAATTGTATTAAAAGTCCACAAGTTCTATCAAAACATCCAAATGATTATAGCGTTGTTGTTGCTAATTGGAAAAATTTCCCTTAGTCTATCTCAAACAGCCATAAGTATGATTTTTTTTACGAACCAGTGGTTTATCATGCTTATCATGGTGATCAGTGAATAAAATACGGGAAAATGTATATATAGATGTAAGAAAAGAAACATACATATGCGTTGGAACTTTAGCTTCAAGCGTTGTAGATGCTCATCATCACTATCAATGTTGACATCCTTGAAGTAGAAGTCTGGATAATCTGCCTGAAGGATGACATTGGGTGGGTTCGATGTGCCAATGGCTAGAATTGTGGCCACACCTTTGCCTGGTGGTGCCATTTGGATACTAATATTCTTGTTAAGAAGTTTAAAAAGGAAATTTTATCTTGAGAACGATGCATTCAACATATTGAAAGTTTAAAAAGTAACTTTATCTACATAAAACTTGTAAATTATTTCTATATTTGAATCCTTAACTAATGTCCTAAGAGCATTGGTTAACAAGACCCTTATATATATACAAGGAAAAAATCACCAACTAACCTCAAGGGTTCTTTATAATTTCAATATGATATGTATTCCATTATGTTTACTTGATTGTTCGTGTGAGATTAACTCGATTGTTAGAGATATTGTATCAGAGTCCGGAGTTTGAACCGATAATTCTCCATTTACTTACCTTAAAAAATGTGAATTTCTACGCACTACACTTCTTGATAAAAACAATTCTTTATGATCATAAATTTATAATTAATCATTCCTTTTTTGTTTTCCATAATTTATTTCTTTGTTTTTTTCTGTGTTAACCTCCTGATCCTAGGGGAAAACCCTAGTAACCCGAAGTTCGACATGAAGTTAAGTAAAGTCTGATCAATAATTGTTACATCCATAATAAATGCACTTTTGGTAATCCTATTTTCAAATATGGGTACCAAAACGCTGAATTTAAAAATAGGGGTCCTATAATTTCATAAAATTAAAAATAAAGGTATCAAAAAGTGCATTTAGTTAGACTAAAAATAAAGGTATTAAAAAAGTCCACACATTCTATCAAAACGCCCAAATAAATTGTATTAAAAGTCCACACATTCCCTTTGTCTATCTCAAACAGCCATAGGTATGAGTTTTTTTTACGAATTTTTGTTTTGACAAACCGGTGGTTTATCATGCTTATCATGGTGTTCGGTGAATAAAATAATTTACGGGAAAATGTATATAGATATAAGAAAATAAACATACAAATGCGTTTGAACTTTAGCTTCAAGCGTTGTAGATGCTCATCATCACTATCAATGTTGACATCCTTGAAGTAGAAGTCTGGATAATCTGCCTGAAGGATGACATTGGGTGGATTTGCTGTGCCAATGGCTAGAATTGTGGCCACACCTTTGCCTCGTGGTGCCATTTGGATACTAATATTCTCGTTGAAGAATTTTACTTTGAGTCCAAACTCCAAATTCAATTCTATACATGTATAAGGGTAAAATCACCAACCTACCCCAACTAAGGGTGTGCAAAAATGTGGTTAACTGAATTGTATCCATAAACTAAACCAAGCTGAACCACAAAAAAACTGCACCATTAATAGTGATCCTAATAAGCTGTTTTCCATTAATAAGCTGGTTTGAATAAGTTGTTTTGCATAAATAAGCTGTTTCGAATAAGTTGTTTTTGAAAAATCCTAATAAGTTGTTTTGCATAAATAAGCTGTTTCGAATAAATTCTTTTTTAAAAAGAGTTCCTAACAAGTTGTTTTGCATAAATAAGTTGTTTTGAATAAGAAATTGCTCATAAATTTATGTAGGGTCATTATTTTCAAAACGTGAACTAAAACCTTATTGTCAAAAGATTCTCAGATATCATTCATAAAAAATAGGGTCCACCATGTGTTTTTTTTAATAAAGGGTCCATCCTTTGTTAATATCGGATCAGAGACGTTTCGGAGATTTTGGTGGCCTAAGGCGAATCTATAATCTATCTCGAGATGTTAATGCGTCAAATGTGAATTAACGACGTTCTAAATTGGATGCAAGAGTAGATACTGAACAATATATAAGTGATATGATCCATATACCTAATTCCTTAGGCTTTAGGGTAAAAACTTGGTGTCAAACTCACTTGTGTTAATTCACTTTGTCCATTGTGATGATCAAACTCAAGGTATGATTTTTCAAAAGTCACAACATTAAGATTTTTTTTTAGTTTTTAGATGTTTGTTTAGATTTTATCTTAAAATTTAGTTTATATGTCATTTTGAAATTTTTTCCATTCAACCTCTTTTATTTAAAATTCATTCAATTCTGAATTTGGTATCAAGCGATAATGGAAAATTGCATATAATCCTATGCTATGCCGTATTGCCGACAAAATACATTTACTAGATATTTTAAATTATGTTACATTTTTTTAATGGAATCTATTTATTTGGTAAAGGAGAGCTTGACTCTTCCAATTGTTTTCAATTGATTTTTCCTCATGATTAGATTTATGATGGAGACAGGGAGCTTGTTTTGCAGTTGTAAGAACTGATGCAATAATGACTACTAAGGTTTTGTAGGGCAATTTAATCTTATGGTTAAATTTAATGGTTCATTGAAGAGATTTAATTGAACTCTCACTCTAAAATCTATCACTTATATGTATTAGCATAATAAAATAAACAATCTGTGTCCATGTAAACGCTAGTAATGTAATAATGCTTATACAAGTTTATGGCAAAAATGAATAATGATATCTACCATTACCACAACCTAACTATGGCATAATATAGCACAACCTTTGCAGCTATTTCACATGAACCATACGAAAGCATGTAAAAACTGCTAAATCATATACCAACTGGAAATTTTTGGCATAATATTATACACCATTAGGATTTGAGTTTGAGTGAAAAGAATAGATTTACCAAACTGCTAAATCAAAATTAGATAGTATGCACTATAGCCGACATGATCAAATGCAAAATTGATTTCAACCACCGCAAAAGCTACAAAATACTGCTTCAATCAAAATCTATTTTAAGGAAGCAAAAATGCTTCTTCTTTCATATTCCAAACAACTATAAAACATAATAGAACCACATTTAATGGTGGAAACATATATTCGAGTGTTTTCACCAGGAAACCAAAGCTACATGAGAATTACTTTTCTAACGTTCATTGTTTTCTAGAAATACATGGAAATGATTAAAAACACTTCAGCGGTAGTTAACTATCGTTGATTTATGACTAAAAAATTGACGGTAGTTAACTACCGTTGGTTTTTGTGTGTGTCATTTTCATGTATTTCTAGAAAACAATGGTTGTGAAAACAACAACTCCCAAAATATATTAAGATTGAACAGTAGCACTAGCAACCCAAAAGGTTAACCTTAGAATGATGATGTGTGGGGTTCGTTACTATTAAGGCGTGGGGCAGTATTTAGTTCTAAGGTTCTGCAACTACCATTTAGAATGAAGTGTGGGGTTCCTTACTATTATGCATTTAAAATTATTTTTGATTGAAACAAGTGGAGTGATATTTGTACAATCAATTGCAAACAACTTTTGTGATAACCACTTTTTCTTTATTCTTATTGGATAAAAATAATAGAGAGAGAAAGAATAAGAGAGAGAATAAAAACATATGTGAGTATTATTTCATAAGTTGTCAAAATATGGTTGTACAAATATCATTTCTCTTGAAACAATTCAAACAAAGTTAACTTATAAGAATAATTTTTAAGTAATTCGCAAGTCTTATCTCAACTAGCAATATGCCGAAATTGTTAGGCCGGATGTCATGAATTGTCAGGCCGGATGCCGAAATTTATAATGGCTTTGCCATTTCCTCTATCTACAAAAAAAAAAAAAGAATAATTTTTAAGTAGATATATCTAAACATAAATTAATTCACTTTCAACTCATTTTTAATTAAAATCGATTTTTTTAAACTTAATTCTATCAAAATCAATTTTCTTCACCTACAAACCAAAAACATGCTAAGATTCAATCGTATCACTGGCGACCCAAAAGGTTTAACCTTAGAAAGAAGTGGGTCCGTTGCTATTAAGGCATGGGGCAGTATTTAATTTTAAGGTTCAACATCTACCATTTCGGCATGTGGAAATATCAATAGTATAATATAAAGTAAAGTTTTTTATGTCACGTGTCACTTCCACGTTTATCTTCAATATTTTATTTGACATAAGTATCTCAGTAAACTTTTAATCTTATCCACTAAATATCTCAACAAACTACATATAATATTTTCAATCGTCCTTTCGATTTAAAAAAAATATAGAATACATTCAATTATATCCTTTAAATATTTCACTGTATTTAAGGAATTAAATACTTCACTTTATTTTTTAAATATTTTTTGGTCTAATTAATTAATGTCTATTTCAATTTTAGCATTATTTGTTTCAAAAAATGTAGTTTTTTTTGTTTAAAACTGGTTTTTTCTTCGAATTTTCAAATATTTCTTTGAATTTTCATCATATTCACTAAAAAATTCATTCTACCAAAAACTATTATATTTAGTTAAAATTTTAAATTTCATACATACTACATTTAATTTTAAAATATTATACCACATTTTTAACATAACTTGATTATTTAAATTAATTTTGTAATTATTTTATGCATGTGTGTTGCCGATACATTTTTAATTAATTTTGTAATTTTTTTTTATGCATGTGTGCTATTGATATATTAAGAATTTTTTTAAGTAAAAATAATAATTTTTTATATGTTTCACAAATATCTCAACAAATTTATATAGATGGTCTTATTTTTGTGAAGAAGATTTCCTTCTTAGACTTGGCTGGGTTTTGATGACAACAAACTCACATCACAAAAGAAGAAAAATTATATGGAGGCACAAGATGAAGATTATGAATAAAGATTAATGTCTAGGCTTCTTGGTTATACTCTTTGTAAGTATGACATTTATCTTTTCATTTATCATTCTTTAATTATGGAACAACTTAGAATGCTCAGAAAATAATTACAAATATTTTTCTAAGTCTGCATATGAAGCAATGCCTAAAGCTCTCTTAAAAATAAATCACACACTCACAATGATTATAATATAAATGTGATTTTGCATGAAAATATTTTTTACCAGAAAAACCATATTTATTATGAAAATTGCATTATTAAATGTACCATTAAAAATATGGTTTTTGCATGAATAATTTCAGCATGGTCTAACTATGCATTATGATTGGAATTTAAATTGTACCTGCCATGTCTTTTCATTCAAATTGTTTATGAATATGTGTCATTTTAAATATGTGTCTATTCATTGACAAAACTTTTTGAAAAGTAGTGTTGCTTCATAAACATCTTTTTAGCCTCTATAAATTCAATTGAGAATCAAAACATTTTACACACAACAACTTTCATTATCTCAATTGACATTTTCAATATCACTTGCTTTCAAACTTTTATTCAAATTGTTTAAGAGTGATATTGATAAGATTATACAGCCATACACATTTGATATTCTTCAATTACATTGTTGTAAAGTTTATCATCATTTGTTGGTGGGAATTGTTGTAAAAGATAGTGGAGTGCTATCTTGTTTCTTTGTGAGAATTTCATCATAGGTTTGGTGAAGATTCTTGTTGTAAAAGATAGTGGGGTGCTATCTTGGTGTGTAGAGAAATATTGTTAGGGGGCCTTTGGGATTAAGGTTGCTTTGTAACAAAGATTCTTTACATAGTGAAATCCTTCGCGGGGTGTGAAGGGAGTGGAGTACCCTAAGGTTTAGAGGGGAACCACTATAACTCTCTTGTGTTATTTCTTCTTCCCTTACTCTTTTATTTTTCCGCATTCATACCTTCATCATTATTTACCGGAAAAATTATCAACAACGCTAAACTAAGAAAAATTAACCAATATTGCTAGAAACCTAATTCACCCCCCTCTTAGGTTACAATCTGAACTTACAATTGGCATTAGAGCAAGAGTAAAGATAACTTGCTTCTTTGATCCAGAAAATGGCTTCCGCTAAACCGTTTCTAGCAGAAGGTCCTAATTCAAACCGACCACCATGTTTCACCGGAGATCATTATGATTTCTGGAAAATTAGGATGACAACGTATCTAGAAGCCCAAGGTGAAGAAATTTGGGATGCTGTCCAGAATGGTCCTTATGTTCCCACTACAAATGTGAATGGTGTGATAGGTATCAAACCACAAACATCATGGGATGATGATGATCGAAAAAAAAGGTTATTTGACAAAAAGGCAAAAAACATTCTTCAATCCTCTCTTGGGATGGATGAGTTTTTCAGAATTTCTAACTGCACAACGGCCAAAGAAATCTGGGACACTTTGGAAACAACACATGAAGGAACGGAAGAAGTAAAACGTTCCAGATTGAATACCCTCTCTCAAGAGTACGAGATGTTTAGAATGCAACCAGGAGAAAAGATTCTAGACATGCAGAAGAGATTTTCACATCTTATCAATCATCTTGCAGCCCTTGGAAAAACCTTGTCCAACAATAAAATAAACTTGAAGATTCTCAGGTCACTAACAAGGGAATGGCAACCAAAAGTAACAGCCATATCTGAAAAGAAAAGTCTTTCAAACATGTCGTTGGCAGCACTTTTTGGAAAATTACAAGAGCATGAAATTGAACTTGCAAGACTAGAACAACATGAAGAAGAAGTAAAGAAACATAAGAATATTTCATTGAAGGCAGAATCCAGCGTTCTCCAACAAGATGATAGCACCGATGATGATGAAAACATCAATGTTCTTGTGAAGAAATTGGGTAAATTCCTTCAAAAGGATAAAAACTTTAAATTTGGAAATAAAAGAAAGTTTCACAAGAAGAAGGATGTTTCTACATCAAGTCAAAGTTTCACATGCTTTGAATGTGGAAAAGAGGGACATGTGAAGGCAGACTGTCCAACCCTTGCAAAGAAGAGTAGTCAGAAAGGCAAGAAAGATTTCAATCCAAGGAGGGCGTATATTGCTTGGGAGGACAACGATATAAGTTCATCTTCAGAATCAGAGGATGACGAATATGCAAATTTAACATTAATGGCGTCACACCACTCTGATGATGAACAAGAGGTAAGTGATTCTGAATTAAATTTTAAACCTTCTTATGAAGAATTACAAAATGCATTTGATGAATTATTTGAAGAATTCGTTAATCTTTCTAAAACTTGTGCAAAGCAAAAGAAACAAAATGTATCTCTAGAAAGAAAAGTTTTTGATGCACAAGAAGAATTAGAAAAGGTTAAAGGTTCTTCATGTAATAAATGTAAAGAACATCAAACAACAATTGCTCAATTAAATCAAGTAATCAAAAATTTTGAAAAAGGTCACAACAGTTTGGAAGATGTGCTCAGCCGACAAAGATATTCAAACAACAAAACCGGGCTTGGTTTTTCTAAATTTGATAAACCAAACACCAATAAAACGGTATTTGTTAAAGCAAGCACAAATCCCAACAACATAGAAACCAAGAAAATGCATGTTGTTAATTCTTCCAAGAATGTGAATCAAAGAATTAATTCTAAAAGGAGAAATTATTCTAACAATTCTTTTAAGAAAAATAATTCAAATGTTAAGAATAATTTCTCTAAAGGAAATAATTTTGGTCCACGTCAAGTTCTTGATTTAACATGTTTTTATTGCAACATAAAAGGGCATACTCCAAATACTTGCTACATAAGAAACTTTGGTGTTCCTTATGGTAAATTTATTTGGATAAAGAAAGGTATTAACCCGCAAGGACCCAAAGAAAAATGGGTACCTAGAAAGTACTATTAATTGTTTTGTAGGTACTTGAAGATCATATGCTAAAATTGTCATATTTAGATTGGTTTCTTCAAGATACAAGACCACATGATATAGTTCGATTTATGATTATTTATGATCATGGTGAAAGGTACACATTTTTATTGTATTATTCTATAATATGGTTATGATATCTGTTGTATATTCATGAGTATCGATTATTGTAAAGTGCTTGGTTTCTAGTGAATTGGTTGCATTGTCATTATCATGCGCACTTACAAAATATGTTTGAATACAAGTATTGGTGAAAGTTTTATTCTGATACATGAATTATTCCTTATAAGTGGTGCAAGATCTGCATTCATTTTGATCTAGGACATAATTAACTTTAAACTGTGGATATTATATGAATAGAAGCATTATCTTCATCGTAAAAGAGATGTCTTTTTTGGTACAAATTTATTTATTAGACAATGCTACTATTTACTTTTACTAACTGTTGTGCATGATGGAATTCATATACATATATATGAATAATTTTAACGTGAAACTCATTTGTAGAAATGAATAAAAATATATGTTTTTGATTTATACCTAATCATTTTCTAGTTGAATTTCTGTATGTTTTGGTAAAAATGTGCATGTTATTTTGTGTGAGAAATTTTTGTATTTAAAATTATGATCTCATATCATATGTGCAAAATAATGTGGATGATTAAATACTCATTGTGAAGAAGATAAATTATTTTTATATAACATTTATTATTTCCCTTATATTACGACCCTTTGAATTTTACTATTTTTCTTCTTTTTGATGATGTCAAAAGGGGGAGAAAGTGTATGTTTGTGTTTTGTGCTTAAATTGTTTCAGGTTATCTAATTGCAAAACAAAGGGGGAGACATACAAGATAGGGGAAGTTTCATTGAGCAAACATTGTCAAAAGGATATGATTTGTCATCATCAAAAAGGGGGAGATTGTGAAGAAGATTTCCTTCTTAGACTTGGCTGAGTTTTGATGACAACAAACTTACATCACAAAAGAAGAAAAATTATATGGAGGCACAAGATGAAGATTATGAATAAAGATTAATGCCTAGGCTTCTTGGTTATACTCTTTGTAAGTATGACATTTATCTTTTCATTTATCATTCTTTAATTATGGAACAACTTAGAATGCTCAGAAAATAATTACAAACATTTTTCTAAGTCTGCATATGAAGCAATGCCTAAAGCTCTCTTAAAAATAAATCACACACTCACAATGATTATAATATAAAAGTGATTTTGCATGAAAATATTTTTTACCAGGAAAACCATATTTATTATGAAAATTGCATTATTAAATGTACCATTAAAAATATGGTTTTTGCATGAATAATTTCAGCATGGTCTAACTATGCATTATGATTGGAATTTAAATTGTACCTGCCATGTCTTTTCATTCAAATTGTTTATGAATAGGTGTCATTTTAAATATGTGTCTATTCATTGACAAAACTTTTTGAAAAGTAGTGTTGCTTCATAAACATCTTTTTAGCCTCTATAAATTCAATTGAGAATCAAAACATTTTACACACAACAACTTTCATTATCTCAATTGACATTTTCAATATCACTTGCTTTCAAACTTTTATTCAAATTGTTTGGAAAACTTTGCCCACACTTTAACATTCATTAAAAGGTTTTCTGAGCACTAAGTCCATTTGTTTAAGAGTGATATTGATAAGATTATACAGCCATACACATTTGATATTCTTCAATTACATTGTTGTAAAGTTTCTCATCATTTGTTGGTGGGAATTGTTGTAAAAGATAGTGGAGTGCTATCTTGTTTCTTTGTGAGAATTTCATCATAGGTTTGGTGAAGATTCTTGTTGTAAAAGATAGTGGGGTGCTATCTTGGTGTGTAGAGAAATATTGTTAGGGGGCCTTTGGGATTAAGGTTGCTTTGTAACAAAGATTCTTTACATAGTGAAATCCTTCGCGGGGTGTGAAGGGAGTGGAGTACCCTAAGGTTTAGAGGGGAACCACTATAACTCTCTTGTGTTATTTCTTCTTCCCTTACTCTTTTATTTTTCCGCATTCATACCTTCATCATTATTTACCGGAAAAATTATCAACAACGCTAAACTAAGAAAAATTAACCAATATTGCTAGAAACCTAATTCACCCCCCTCTTAGGTTACAATCTGAACTTACAATTTTATGATAAAAAGGCCCCAATTAGCTTGTTTTTTTAGGAAAAGAAGAAATTTATATAGATTGTCTTATTTGATGATAAAAAGGCCTCAATTAGTTTATTTTTGTTAGGAAAAGAAGTTTCAACTAGTTACTATGTAATCTTTTAGCACCATATTATTCAATTAATTTTTCTTTTTGAGTAAAAAAAAGGCTTCATTTAGTTATTATATTATCTTTTAGAAGCACATTCTAATGGGAATTTTAACTAAAAATAAAGAAGTTTTTGTCAATCAGATATTCACATATTTTGAGCACAAACGACAATTCAAATTTTCTTTTGATCTAACCTTTTTCTTTCTTCAGGCCTGACAAACACCAATTCTATTATACTTTTTACTATATATATATATAGTTTTGTTGGAAGACATTTTTTATGAAGGCGTCTTTTAGCAAGATATAACTAAAAAGTGGATAATCACACCTTGAGGTGTGCATTGCTAAAAGACACCTTCATGGATGTCTTCTAGCAAAACCCATATATATATATATATATATATATATATATAAACCACTTTCTAATGCTACTTTTTAATATAACATGTTTTCATCTTTTTTTTTATTGTTGAAGACAACTTTTCAAACAACATCTTAAAAATTTATAATGATATTCACACACACACACTCATAATACCTTCATTCAATTTTGATTTCTAAATAATCAAATCATAAATTTCATCATTCTGTTATTTTGTTTTTTTCTTTTTTTTTTCCAGAAATTATGGCTACAAAATCTGACTTCATTGATAACATAACCATCAATAATAAATACAAAACATGGAGATTCAAGATTAAAATGATTAGAATGTGGAGAATGCCTGACTTCAAAGATTGAGACCAACTTGATTTAATCAATATCGATGGTATTATGAAAGACACATACTCTGAATCACAACGGTCATGTCGTGGATGTCCATTAAATAATTGTTTCGTTGGAGATTAGAGAGAAAGATGATTGATATCACTGTTGGAGATGTGAGGATGACTATGCGTCATTTGTTTTAGGTGCTTACGACTTCCTTTCTCTTTTCTTCTTCTTTTTTCTTTTTGAAAATCGAACTTCTTTCATTTTATGCTAATTTTAATTATAGTTACTGATGTAAGATTTTTACATGTCATATAACTAATTACACGTGAATATAATAGGTTCGTGTCCGCAGGGATTGGTGTGTCTCATAAGCATTTTAACGTCAAATATCATCTTAAGTGTTTGGGTATAAATTGTTTGTTTGTGTAAAACTATTTGAACTATTCGACATAAAAGTAAAACGAGTAGAGACATGGCTATTTCGCTTGGGGTCAGAGATATCAACCAAGCGTAATAGCTGCAATCTCTCGATCAAATAACAGATTCTAGCTTTTTAAACGATATTATCACAATCACTCGACAATATCATTCGTGTCCAAATGATATCGTTATTTCTAAGGGATTATTTAAATGTCGATTTCCCGCACGTTTAAACAATCACAAATTCGTTTGGATCGTTTAATCGACGATTTCCCGCCCGATTAAATGACCCAAAAGCATTAAGTTCTAGATTAAAAGTGATTATCAAATATTAACATCTATGTCTAGCATGATAACTTAAGATAGATTGTTATTATATTTTTTAGATCCAAAAGTATTTGTCAATATCATCTTGAATCTCAATAAAATATTAAATACAAGAATAACAACAATATTGAATAAATAAGCTAGAACCATATATTAAATGATCAAAAGATTACAAAATAGCCTGTTTGAATACCTCAAAACCCACAATGGTAGATGTAGCTACATATGTCTATGAAAGCTTTGCAAAGGAAGAAGAAGAGATGAAGATTCAATGCCTAGATCCATGATGTCTCAACAAATCTTAGTTGAATCTACTCATAACTACCTTGCTTTGTGTTTCTCTATCTAGAAAATGTCCTATTCTCTCTCTAAAACTAGAAAAATCTATAAAACAGTAGTTATGTTTAGAAAGAAAAGAGAAAACTATTTATATTGCAGAATTCGTGAAATCTCGCTTAAGCGAGGTACATCTCGCTTAAGCGAGATGCCAAAGAATCACATTCTGCCAAATGAAATCATGCCACATGGACCTTATCCTCTGAAACTGTTGAATCTCGCGCAAGCGAGCTGGAAGCGAAATGGGGAGCGAGATTGAAGTTGTGCTCGACACACATCTTGCTTAAGCGAGTTGGCTTCGTTTTTTACATCTTGCTTGAGCAAACTGGGAAGCGAGTATGAGACTTGCTCTCGACACGAATCTCGCGCAAGCGAGATGCCTTTTTGTCACAAGCTTGAGAAAAGCGAGCTGGCTGCGAGATGCTAGTGTTGCTCCTGGAAGAATCTCGCTTAAGCGAATTGATCTCGCTTAAGCGAATTCTGATTGGCTTGGAAAGTGATCTCTTGGTCCTTGCTTGTCATTTCCTGCAAAAGTTGATTGAAGTAAGGCATACAAAGCATAAGTGGTAAAGTTACAACAAATGATTACTTTTCCTTAGATATCTTGCAAAACAAGTCACTAAAATGCCTAGATTAACACATAAAATATGGTACATTTGAGCACTTATCAGTTACCAAGGCTTACATTCATGTCGATGTTGGTGTGATTTAAATAGGTATAACCTTTAAATTAAGGTGATTGATCACACCTATTCAACTATTTTTGTTATATTAGACGGTGAAAGTATAATTTTTTTAAAAAAGAAGTGTTGCTGACCTTCAAGAGTCTTATGTTGCAAGGGTAAAATATTAAATTTACACTTTTATTTCATTTCATTTAAATTTCATTCATCTCATTTAGTTCTTCAACAATATGGAGTAGAAAAATTTCAGAGTATCAAGATTGTGTTATGATGATTCATTAATAAGCAACGTTATTGGGAATTACAAATTGGAACACGTCAGATTAAACTGGTGAATATTTTTTGTACAATAATTAATTATGATCGTTTTTCATTATTTTAAGGACCCATTGCAAATTAAATGATCTAAATTATCCGCTAACAACGACCATTTGACCAATACAATGAAGGTCGATTATCTTAAAATTGTTTTAACATTGTTTTTTTTTACGAAATCATTTTTTAATTTTTTTTATATGATTATAACAGGCTACTTTCCCTCTTCAAAGTGAGATGAATTCTTCAAATCTATATATATGCATGTGCATAAAACTTTGTTTATGATAATTAATCTGGGCAACGCCGGGTATCTAAACTAGTATTTCGTTTGTATGATTGTTTTGAGTAGTATCAGGAACATTCATTTTTAAATATTCTTTTTAACACTCATTTTTTAATCTGTTTTTTTTTATGCATTCTCTAATCTGGTTAAATCAATGAAGATCCTACATTTAATAAATGGAACTCATATAAAATAATAAAATGGTGAGACTTATATTGATTTTATCAAATAAGAGAGTAAATATTTAAAAGAGAGTGTTGTTAGCATTCCTCATTTGTTTTTAGTCTAATATGATGATCTCAGAAAGTCTTAGATGGACATAACCCCAAATCAAATTGATTTGGGCACACTCATAAAACATTGAAAAATTTAAATGAGAATAAAATGAAATGATACTAATTGATGTGATTGATTTAATTTTTTCATTTTATATGAGTGGGCCTAATTTTTTTGATTTGGGGTTGTGACTATATTAGACTTTCTCTGATGATTTCCTTTGTCGTCCCAACATAATGATGAAGTATTTTATTAGTGTTTAAATGTTATTTATTTAATTTTTTTGACTTAAAGATTATTATTTTTTGGATATCATTCGCTTTTATGCTTCTTTTTTTTTATTCAGCCTCTACTATTTTAAATTCTTTTATATTTGCTCTTTGGTGGGATGAGAGAATGAAAAATGAAGATATATGTTATAATGAGTTGACAAAATATATGTTTATTAGACATTTTAAAATGATTTGACAGTTTTTTAATAAATCTAATTTTTTGATAAAATAATTACCAAAAATATTAACTCCTTCAACAAACTCATTTAATTACCGACAACTTTTTTTATTCCTTTCTGTCAAAATAAATAAATAACTTTGTTTATTCCTTATACTCTAACAGACAAAACATGCATGCACTTCATATATTTTTCCTTTATCATTTATTCCATTTTAAAAGTCCTTTTTTTTATAATCGTTTTTTTTTGTTTTAAATTATTTTCTCTCTTTTCATTAAAAAATGAACATAAACCTCCTTCCATGAAACCATTTTCAACCAACCTTTTTGAACATGTTATCCCTTTGTTGCCTTATTTTACTATGACACATAATTACCGAGACAAAAGTCACAATTTGATTAAGAGATGTTAATGTGTCAAGTACGTATGAGTTGACGTTCTACATTGGATGAAAGAGTAAACTTTGAACAATATTTAAGTGAGATGATCCATTTACCTAATATCTTAAGGTTTTGTGTGAAGATGTGATGCATATTGACCTAATATGATGATCCAACCCAGTACAAACTCACTTAGAAAAAAAAAATTAGTCTTTGGTTGTCATTAGCTTCCATTCTATTTTTTTCAACCTCTATCATATTAAATCCCTACATATTTAATACTTGGTTGAATGTGTCAGTGGAAAAATGCAGATGTGTTATGCTGAGTTGACGAAATACATGTTTATTAGACATTTGAAAAGAACTTGACCTTTTTTAATTCAATTAAATTTTTCGGTAAAATAATTACCCAAAAATTTCTAACTCCTGAGCAAACCCATAAAATTACCGGTAACTCACTATATCTCCTATACTTTCACGGATAAACCACACACTCCTAATTTTCCCCTATTTATATCAAGTTCAAATTATTTTTTCGTTTTCTATTTCCAGTTCTCTTATTTGTGAAAGAAATGAAGAAAAACATCCTTGCAAGAAACCACCACCAACCCACAGTTTTTAACATGTTGTGCATCCGTCTGACTTTATTTAACTATATCTCTATATCTCAAACGTAAAGAATCTGACACATAAGAGAAAGATGTTATTGTGTAAAGTGTGAGTTAAAGTTCTACATTGAATGTAAAATTAGATGTTGAATAACATATATAAGATGATCAATATATCCAATACCTTAATGTTTTGATCGAATATGTGGTGTCAATCTAACTTATGTGGTCAATATTAGCCTAACCTAATTACCTAACACATTGTATGCTTTCTCAAAAGTTTGAATATTATTATGAATTGTTTTCTAAGTTTGAATTATTTAATACTAATTAAATTTAAGTTTTTTTATGGTTCGCCATATGATTTATATTTAAAAAATAATAACAAAAATCATATAGAAAGATTAGTTTCTAAATGCATTAACATTTTGGAATCTATGTAATATTTTATTTATTTATTGATGTTAAAATAACTGGACATCTAGGAACAAGGTAGCACTTGGGCGACATAGAATTGGTGACATTGGTCAATCACAATGTCACATGTGGCCTCTCTCTCTCTCTCTCTCTCACACACACACACACAAAGATTGTGACATTGTGATTGACCAATGTCACTCAATTCTATGTCACTCAAGTGCTATCCGTCCGAGTACAATGTTGATGACATGTGTTTCTTAGTATCTTGAATTATATTTGTGTATTTTAATTTTTAAACATTGACTATAATGTTGTGCATAATAAAACTTAACAATGTCATCAACATTGTACTCGGACAATTCAAAATTATCACCAACATGATCCTTTTGCAAATATTACAAATTAGTGTAGCATTGCTCCTTCATACATTATAAAGATGACATTGAAACAACAGGAACACTCACCAGTCTTAACTAGATTGATGACCTGTGCGGCGCACGGGTCCTACCGACTAAAATAGTTACCAATGAGTTATACTGTAATAACAAATTATAATGAAATTTATTAAATGATAAAAATTTATTATATTAGTGATATCACGACGACATTTATATAATTCGAAAATCGTACTTTTTACAAATTCTTTTTTTTTTTTGTCTAGTATCTTTAGGGATTATGAATAGTATCTGTCAGAAACGGTTGATTCAACTTCTATCATTGTTAATATGTAATATAAGTGGCTCTTTCTTTGACTATCAAAATTGTACCAGTCATTGTTCATGCTCCTTCTTACCCTGCCCTATGCATAACTTAAGATGTCAAGGATATAAATACATCATCATATATATAACCTAGCACCCAAACATCAATAAAGTATATCAATTCATGTAATAATCTAAATCATCAGAGTAGTCTAAAAGATCCTTACAAACTCTGCTTTTAAACCAGTGTTTTTATGTAATTTAATGAAATTAGTAACTACCACAACCTATGACCAAACATAAAAGTCAATCATGACTCAATCTTTCAACTATTAGTTAAACGGTAACCATACAAAAAGTAAAGACTTGTGTATTGCAAATAAAAAAAAGTTAGATATTCTAAAGTATATCTATGACACAAAAACATCAAGAACAATATTGAAGATACATTTTATGTATTTTTTTAGAGTAGAAACATGATTCTCTGCTCTAAATATACAGATGCTTAAGGAAATATGAGAAAATATTTTTTGAAATTGAACATTCTGTCTCTATTCTTCCAACTACAACAATATGCCACATTCCATAAACTTTAGGGAAAATATATCAATTGCCATTACAGTTAAAAGGATCATTCCATATTCCATAAACCCATAAAACAATTGAGAAATTATCACCATAAAAATAACAACGTAATACTATAGAGAATTGGCATCTGAAAATTTAAATCCCAATGCCAAATCCAGAAGTTCAAAACCCAAATATGAAAACTATTTCACCAGCATCATCAGTGAGATACAAACTATTTCTTCTTAATATGAGACAAAAATTTATGGATAATACATATACATATCTAAAGTCAATAAGGGTAGACTAAACCAATTTTTTTTTCTCTCTAGGGATGCATCTTGTTATGAATTTGCAAGCAAAAATTGTCCTAAGGCATGGCATAAAAAACCAAAGTAATTACTATTAAAAAGAAAGAATTTTGCAAATTCTAATTTTTTTTTTTGTATCGGCTAAATTTATTCTCGACAGGATTTTGCAGTTACATGCTTAATTTCTAGCATCAGCAATGGCATAAAAGAAATTAAAAGATGTTACAAAATATGAAAGTAAATTAAACAGCTAGCATGTGCGAACACCGACGCAAGATACCTTCATTGCTGCCCTTACACCGTTCTTCTCAAAATCAACATAGGCATAAGAGAAAAACAAAAAACAAAAAAAAATATTAATGATAGTTTCAATGAAATTGAGAATTAGTTTTTTTTTGAAGCAGTAAATATTATTCACGTCGAGTTTGTGCAAGATGCACAATCAAAACTCACGGACAAAACCAACAGAACAATATACAAAGAGGCGCCGTAATAGGCGGATCGCCATAAAAGCAAAATTATCCAAAAACCTCTCTAAAAACACCAAAAGCCCCCCCTAAACAAACTACAACTTAGCTAAAACAAATTTAGAGGTTGTAGTATACAAAATCAATAGCTCGCATACCACAGCCTCACTACCAGCACTGAAGCAAAAAGAAGGAGTGTATAATCTAACCCAAACGCACAAAACCAAAGACACCCAAACAACATAGAAGCTCCCAAGAAAAAACAGACCAGTACCATGAATATTTGATAGCCACTACCAAAACAAAACTGCAGTTGCGGCCATAACAGCAAAAACTGCAACAACAGCTGATAAAAACTCCCTGCAGCTTCAGAAGTAAACCTGCGCATCCCCCTGCCAGCATCACCTCATTGTTAACCCTACCGCAATAGGCACTCCCTCATATTCCAACATCAATCGTAGTACATGCGAGATGATCTATTCAATCGACTCATACTCAATTTCCACGACAAAACTTTGATATCCTCCATTACCCCATCAACCTCTTTCACCTCATTTCTAAAAATTCTATGATTTATAGCATTCCAAATTGCTGAGTGCCAAATTAGCTGGAATCCCTTCCGCATCCTCTTATTTGTTGATGCCAAAACTCCAGCATTCCCAATGTATATACAAATCCGGTGGCATTAAGAATAAGTTCCCCATCCAAATCATCAACTTGGATCAAATTGCCATCGCTGAATGACAGTGAAGAAACAGACGAATAACCGATTCTGCCGCATTATCACACATTAGACACACCACTTCAGCGTCAATAGGAAGGATCCGCCTCCTCCGGAGATTAAATCTTGTTGGAATACGATCCAAAAGCGCTTTCCATGAAGAAAAAAAGAAGAAAAAAATTGATCCAAGTGTGCTTCAATGAAATAGAAAATTGAAGATTTGTTGATTGTATAACATGGAATTGGGTGTTTGAAAGGATAAAAGTATAAGAGCCTATAAGTATAGACATAAGTTTATTAACAGGAAATAGAAATATTTTTCTGCAGTTTCCTTGTTTTCAATTAAAAATTGTACCTTCGTATTGAAACTTGAAACTGAGCATACATAGGTAACTCCCTTGAAATCCAAAATGAAATAAATATAGCAAATATGAGTTTCAGGAAATTAGATGTGATAAACAGGGAGAAATAAACAAAGTGAACACCAACATCCAAACAAATACACAAAGAGATAAGGAATAGAAAATCACAGAACCTGGAAATAAGAAACGATAGCTTTTTGAATCGGTGGAGGGAGAGATAGAGAGACTGAATTCTGCACAACTTCTTATATCAAATACACAAACAATGGTTTTTTCTAATCGATGGCTTCTTAATTATATTTTGCACAAAACTGAATAGTTGAAAAATGTGGGATTAAAAAATTGAATACGACGATTGGGAGAAGTTAACCTTTTGTCACAAAGAAGAGGAGAAGTTCAAAATCCCTTTGATTTCTATTCTCAATCAAACACATTCAAAAAACAGTCACCTTATTTGCATCCTCTGACTCAACGTTCGAAAAATTTCATCAACCACATTTGATCCCTTAAGTATACATGAACGATGGTGAAGAGCAAATTTCGGCACGGTGAAGGCGAATTTCGACGCGGTGGTCAAGGATGGTGGTGCAACTCCGGCATGGTGGAAAGCAAGTGGGTTTTGTAGAGTACGAAGAGATGAAGATGATGATGCTTTTACTTTAGTGGAAGAAGGCTTAAAATTGATGGAAATGAGGGCAGAAGAAGAAGGTTTTTGTGTGTTTTTGAAGAAGAAGAAGAAGATGAAAAGGGTCTTTGTTGTTGTTACGTGAGAAATAGAGAGAGAGTGAGGAAAGGAGGGAGTGATAGTATGTTTTAGTGGCTTGGTGAAAACTTAGGGGGTGTATTAGATCATGATTTTAAGGGATTTTAAAAGACTTTTTAATCATCAAAAAGTCTTTTGGTATTCAATGAAGACTCTTTCCAATTTAAAAAAAGTCTTGTGTTATTCAATCAAGATTCTTTGTCATTTAAAAAAAGTCTTGTGGTATTCAATCAAGACTCTTAATCACTTAAAAAAGTCTAGTGGTATTCAAAATCATTCAAATTTCGAAGGATTGTTTAATAAATCAGATTTTGATGGATTTTGTGGGATTTTATAGTGAAATTTTATTATGAAAAAGTCTTTCATGAAAAGATGAGATTTCTTAGGATTGTTTTTTTAAAGATTTTACAATCTCTCTCCTCCATTCTCTCTTTTCCTCTTTCCTATCTCTCTCTCTCTCTCTCTCTCTCTCTTCCTCTCTTCCTGTCTCTCTCATTCCTTATCTTTCTCTCTCACTCTCTCTCTAGCTTTCCTCCGTAAAAAAATAAAGTAAAATAAATAAAAGAGTCTTTATTGAGATTCTGTGAATAAGAGTGTGTTATGATCATTTTTTTCAATTATTTCTTAAAATTCATAAAATCTGTTGAAATCTCTTGAAATCCATAAAATCATTTCAAATCCTTTAAAATTTTATGAATTAAATCCGTTGAAATCCTTAAAAGTCTTTTAAAATCATCAAAGTCATCAAAATCCTGCAAAGTCTTTTAAAATCCTCAAGACTTTTTTAAACAAAAATTGTCCTTTAAAATCCTAATCCAATACACCCTCCTTAAAATTCCAATAACAATCAGAATTCATATGAAATGGTAGATCTTAAATTTTTGCTTTGAAAATATCACTCTTATTAATAACATATATTGGTAAATGACACTGCAATTAGTAGGTTTATTCCAATAAAATACTTTGAAATTCAAATTGCCAAAGACTTAGGAGGGAATTTTTTAGGGTTAACACTAACATCAATTAATGCATCAGATTTAGAGGGAAATTTCCAGGGTTAACAAATATACTCTGAAGATTTCTGAACCTTTAATTTTTAACCATGATGTTCTTTTGAACTTTATTGTCATGGTGACATGGTGTTAAACATAAGTAACAAAAAATTAGCCGATAAATTACAACATAAGACCATCTACAATGGGGTCCTTCCCCTATTTTGCACCATGTTAAATAGGTACCTCCATTGTGACATCAATCAATATGGTGCTTATAAAGATTGGTGCTTTTATATGCACATCTCTCTCCTATTACTCATGGATCCTATATGTACAATTAATTCTATTTTTTCTCTCTATTCAATTATTGTATTATTTGAAAATTTAAAAATAAATTATATTATAGTTGAATTTGAATTTGCTTGATTGTAGCATATAGCCTTTGGAAATTTTACACAATTAGCAGTTGACAATTATTGAATTTGGCAACGCTTTAGGATTGATAGTCAACAAGATTAGTTGTTATTTAGATTATGTAATTTATCATCATTCATTTTATATTGTTTCTCAAGTTTTAACTTTTTCTTGAATTATTAATAAAAATAAAAAAATGTTCGCTTTTTTTTTTAATATAATTTATATTTAAATTACTTCAATATTTTAAAATTATATAATTATGAATGAGTATATAAATTATTGTTAAAATTTAATGATATAGAGTTATTGTTGGGACCCAATTAATATTTTTTTTGAGGTGCTGGGTTGGAGAGATTGGATGCTTATTAAGTATTCCCTTTGTCCTTTAATATAAGGAAAAAAACTTATTTTCTTTGTCCCAAAATATAACCAAAAAAGACAAACCTTTATCCTATTTAATCTTGTTTTTTTTAAATCTCTTTTCCAAGAAAAACTTTTGTTTATTCTCATAAAATTAAATACAAATTACATTCAATTTTCTTTCTCTTTCATTTTTTCCATAACCAATAGCCAATGAAAATTGTTTTTACATCTTTCTATAAAACTTTTTCCAAAGAAAACACAAAAAACTATACTCCAAATTCTTATGTTTTAGTTTTCTTAATAAGTGTTTTTTTGGGACAGAAGAAGTATTAATTATAAAACGAATGACGCGTACAAACGGAACCCATTTAAGCATCCAAATAGGGTGCTGCATTGTAGATGGTCTAAGTGTGATCCTATTACATAAAATGTCTAGATCTAGAATGTGCAGCGAAATGAATACCATACCATATAGGCTCCTGAAACATTCATAAGAAAATCATCATCAAACACTAAAAAACACAATAAAAAAATCATAATTTTTTTTTAGGGGTAAACACAGCACAAATGTTTCTATTGCTACTTGTTCTACCATTGTGAGAAAAGGAAAATTAATCTAAATTTGCATGAAATCTGTGCTTCATCGATGACGCTTACAACTTTGGGAGCCAATCTTAAACAATCAAATAACCAAATAAAACATTGGGTTAAATATATTTCTAGTCCATATAAATATACCAACTTTTAATTTTAGTCACTCTAAAAATTTCTTAGATTTTTGATCCCTCTAAATATCGTGTTTTCAATTTTAAGAATAAGATTAAGATTAAAAATTAAGAATAAGAATTAATATTAAGATTAAAATACGATTAAGAATAAAATAAGATTAACATTTGTTTATTGTTAAGATTAAGATTAAGATTGATGTGAGTTTATTTCCTCATTTGAAAGTTTGTTTGTTTGGTTCTATGTTGTGAAAAATCAATTTTAAGTGAATAGGTTTTGTAAAATTGATTCTTGCTAAAGATGAATTGAAAGTGAATTAATTTACTCGAATACGTTCTGAGTTGAATAATATATTATATATCTAATCTAAGTGTCAAAATGAATTATAGAATACAAAACTTCAATTTTTATCAATTCTAAAGGCAAAAACGGAACAACCAAACATATCATAATCTATTCTACAATTTTAGAATAAATTTTGGCTTTCTCAAAGTAAAACCAAACATATGCTAAACAATTCCATAAAAATGCACGTTAGAGGTTTGACCATCATAATTGGAACATTGAGGGTGTCTCAAATAGCAATTCTGTTATTGTCCATTAAAAAGAAAAACATTCTCTATCTTTATCTTAGTATAAAAACAACAAAAGAAAAGTAGGTAGAAATAGAAAACTTTCTTTATTATACCACACACAAAAGCAGACACTACACAGATGCATGCATCCAAATTAAGCAATACAATTAGACAGTAATGAAAACTTAGGCAAACAATCAGTTATACATGATTTTGTTTTATTCTTTAAATTACTCAATAGTATAAATATATATGATGAGTGTGTACTCCACTCCATGCATCAAAGTAAACGTTCTAGTAACCATGGTCTATGTTGGCGCTATGCAAAGCAATGGTTTCCATGGTCAAGCCAGGACCAAATCCAAACAAAACACCCCATTTAAGTCCTTCACCAGTAGTTGTTTTCCCCTCTTCCATAGACCTTCTTCTCATCTCATCCAAAATAAATATAACACAAGCACTTGACATGTTTCCATACTCACTCAAAACATGTTTAGTTGCATTTAGTTTATCTGAATTCAACCCAACCGTTTCTTCAATCCTCTTAATTATTGCAGGACCACCAGGGTGTGTTACCCAAAACAAAGAATTCCAATCAGTAATTCCCAATGGGTGAAAAGTTTCTTCTAAACTTTTCTCAATATTCTCACCAATCAAACTTGGCACATTATCTTTCAAATGAAAAGTGAGTCCCACTTCACGCAAGTGTCCTTCAATAGCACCTTCAAAAGAAAAGAAAAGAAAAAATTTAACAATTTTTTTTTTGGTAGCCGAGGTTTGAACCTGAACCTTATATATATTATGCATTGTCCCTGCCAACTGAGATGAGCTCACGAAGACAAAAAAATTAACAATTACTAACAATATGAATATTTTCCGTTTTAACAAATAAAATAAAATTGCACCTTCAGAGTTTGGTAGAATCGTTTCAGAAGCCGAAACAAGATGAAATAATGGACGTTCAAGTGTTGTGTCTGGGTTTGATCCAACAATCACAGATGAAGCACCGTCACCAAAAAGTGCTTGTCCAACTAACGAATCCAAGTGTTTTTCATTGGGCCCACGAAAAGTAACAACAGTTATTTCAGAACACACAACGAGGACACGTGCACCAACATTATTCTCAGCAAGATCTTTGGCAAGACGAAGAACGGTTCCACCAGCATAACAACCTTGGTGGTATAACATGAACCTTTTTGTGGATGGATTTAGATTCAGGAGTTTGATGAGTTGATAATCAGCACCAGGCATGTCAACACCAGAAGTTGAACAAAATATGAGATGGGTTATCTCTGATTTTGGTCTTCCCCATTCTTTTAGGGCTTTTAAGGCTGCTTTTTCGCCTAGCTTTGGCACTTCTTCAACTAATATGTCTTGGCGTACGTTGAGGGATGGTTCTTCGTAAGTTGATATGTTAGGGTGTTCTTTCAAAATTTCTTCAGTTAGGTGTATGTAACGTTTCTTTATCATTGACTTCTCACCTATTCATAACCAATAAAGAAAATTATGTATTAGTCAACTAATTAAAGAATAACCTTTACTTTTTTTTTTTACAATAGGAATTAGGTTTACTTTGTGTAAAAAAAAAAGGAATTAGGTTTACTAGAAACCATAAAATCAGTGACAAAAGTTAATGTAAGAAACAAATACAACAAATTTATTGATGAATTCATGAAGGTTTTCACATTCTTTTTCTTCTGCACAATTGTTCACATAGTAGTTTCACATCTTCTTATCATCTAGTTGAAGTTAAAATTTATACGTGTTTTATAAAATAAAAGTTGAGAATATTTTCTCATAATAAACAATGCCTCCTGTTGCAGCCCAAATCAAATTGGCATGTCTTAGTTTAAAATATTGGCATTGAGTAAAATAAAATAAAATTCTGTTACGGTGTAATATAAAAAAATAATGGACATGACAAATAAATGGAAATCATATTCCATACAACTTTTGACTTTTAAGCAAATGCATGAAAGAATGAATTGGTAAGTACATATTTCATATATGTGCACTTTTAGTGGATTTGTATTATTATTCTTATATAATATATTGGCAAAGAGTGTATATAGATAGAATAATAATAATAATAATCCCAAAGAGCTTACATATACGCTTCAATTTGGCCTTGAGTTGAGTCATGTGTTCGCTTTTGGTAACTCGAAAGTAATAATCAGTAAAATCAGATTGGTAAATGCAATTGACTGGAGTTGCAGTACCAATGGCTAGTATTGTGGCTGGACCACGAGCCCTTTGGGACTCTCTGATTCCCTCTAAGTATGCCATTTTACTGAGGAGTGGGGGTTTGAAAAATCAACAACACAAACAAAGAAATATTGATAGAGTGGATAATGTATGTATGGGAAATGCAATATTGAAGATGTTACGATGAATATCTATTTATAGAGACATAATTTGGCTTAAGGGGTTGTTGGCCACCACGTGCTCCATGAGGTCGTTGATGTTCTATAATATATATCTTCATCGTATATGGTTTCAACAAAATGTTTACTTATAAAATTTATCAACAAAAAAATATCAGAAAGAAATGAAGTTTAATTAAACTAAAAATGACATATAACTGCACTTCATGTATGTCATTGGCTCAATATGTATGTGTTGGATTGTTGGCTTTTGGGAGGGTTTACCTACGTAAAATAGACACTCTTTCATCATACGAGTATAGATTAAGGGTGTCATTGGATTGAGGGTTTATGAGGGAAAGGGATGAGAGAGTTTATTTTTTATTTTTAAATTGCGGACATTATAAAATATTTTTTTATGCGAGTATAGATTAAGGGTGTGTTTGGATTGAGGGTTTAGGAGGGGAGAGTTTATCTTTTATTTTTAAATTGCAGACATTATAAAATAATTTTTTAAAAGATAACGTATTAACATGATAAACAATCATATAATATTTCAATCACGCTTAATTTATTTAAAAAAAAGTTCTTAAATGAAAAAAGAAAAAGAAGCCCTCTACTCCCTTTCCCTCCTAAACTCAGGGGCGGATCTAGACATGAAGGTTTGGTGTGGCAAAATTATAAAAGAAACTGTAAAATGTATATTTGATTTATAATATGATATATATATATATATATATATATATATATATTAGTAATGCAAAACTTAAACAGAAAAAAACACTACAACAAAATGGCCAAAGCAAGTTCATTTTATCTCAACCACTGGACCGCGCGTTGAATTGTGAAACAATATCCAACTATTTGATCTATATTATAATTTCGGTCAACTAAATTAAAAAAATATATATATTGGGCAATAATCTGGTGTGGCAAGTGTCACACCATGTTTCACTGTGGATCCGCCTCTGCCTAAACCTTCAATCCAAATACACCCTAAAGGTTGCTGTATTGAAGTTTGAACAATAAATTTCTTACTTATTTATCAAGAGTAAATTTTTAGCCATCAAATTACATGACAAAAAAAATTGAGTAGGCACTCTACATATCTATTATTGTATAACTGTTTTACCTAATAAGTACTTTTAAAAAAACAAATCAATGTAACTATAAGGTCAAGGGATTATATCAAAATTCAATAATTAATACATTAATTTGTCAAAAAATCATTAATACGTTAAATTTAAATTAGTTGAGGTCTATCCAGTTTGAAACGACAAGACACTTGTTTACACAGCAGTGGAAATCAGTCGGTCATGTTACTTGTACTACTTAACATAACATTGATAACAGATATTATTTTCTCAAATATCCCTTTTCTCTAAAAATACAAGAACACCTACAGAAGTCAACTATATTATGTTAGCATTTGTGCAATTAATTAATTATATGATATTAAACTCTTCAAACATATTCATTTAGGCCAGGGCGGTTTCCATGCATTTTCCAACCTTGCAATTTCCATGCATTTTTCATAGGGGGGAGTGGGTAAGGGATGGTAATAGCCTAATTTAAAAAATAAAAGAGCATAATCGAATATATGTTAAAGTCTTTATTTTAAGCTTGAAATGATCTTTTTGAAAGTATTGTCCGTTTAATTAGCATTTTTGAAAAGATTATTTTGTGTTATAGTTTTTAAAAAAACATTTGGCCCACTTCATAAATGACAAATAGGCCAGGAAATAGTCTGAATTTTGTTTTAATACTTTTTTTGTCAAGTAGTCTGGTGACTAGATTCACACACAATAAGTGTGGAGAAGTGGGGAATCTGGGGTTCGAACCCCGGCCCCTGCACAAATTATCCTTGATAGCTGAGCTACACTTAATACTTTATTTATTTATATTATTATCTTATGGAATTATTATTATTAAATATAATACTTCAAACATTTTTTTGGGTTCAATTACAAGTTTTTTAGTGGTATATTTCAATTTACATACATGTCCATTTGACATGCCTAATATACCATTTAGATTAGGGGTGTTTAGAACCGAACCAATCCAAAAACCGCAAACCGAACCAATTCAAACCAAAACCGTAAAAAACCGCATTTGGTTCGGATGTATTCGGATCATTTTTTTACTCAATCGCATGGTTTGATTCGGTTTGCGGTTGTGATTTTACCAACCAAACCAAACCAAACCAAACCGCAAGATAACAAAAACAATAATTTGTTATATATCACATAGAGTAATACTCGTAGAAACTCAATGAAAACTTTAATAAAATGACATATTTTTTTCTCTTGTTAAGTTTCTTCTTTGCTTTTTCTTTTAAAAATGTATTTATTTGCCTACTTGAGCTCTTAGAGAATGATAAAATTTTAGTCTTTTGTATTTCTTACAAGGTTGGATTATTTATTGTCCACGTTTTAATTTGGACTACGTAGTTGGGAACATTGTTGGATTAGAATAAAATCTTAATGTTAGATGAAAATTAATTTTTTTTAAATGTGTTGTGTTTTAGTTTTTTAAATTGATTTTAACGTTGGAAACCCAAAACATTATTGTCTAAAAAAAACCGCACCAACCAATCCAATCCAAACCGCATTGGTTTGGATTGGTTTGGTTCAGATTTTTTTTTCAAAGTCAACCAAACCAAACCAAACCGCATACTTTTTTATCTTGCGGTTCGGATGACTTTTAACCTCAAAATCGATCCAAACCGCACCGCGAACACCCCTAATTTAGATAATATACGTTTGATATGTTTACGTAAAGGCAAATTCTACTGTACACCAACATATTTGATCGGTACACCAAATTCTTAAATTTATAGTTAAATGAGTTTTATTTTTATTTTATTTTAAGAAAAGTATTATTTTTTATCATTTATAATTATAATGATTAAATCTTATTCATCAAAAGCGTCAACGAAATAAAATAGATTTTTTTTTTAATTTTTATCGCTCATAATAAGGAACTTTGATTATTTTATATGATAATATGTAAAAAAATTATTATGATTCTTATAAACAATGAATGGTGTATTTTTCTTATGAAATAGTATTTTCTAAAATATAAATGCCGATATATAACTATTTATTTCATAAAATTGATCGTTAATTTATAACTTTAGGAAGCAAGAGTACCAATACACCTCAATTTACGAAAAGTTTAAAAAGTTTGAAAAGTAAATACGTATTTTAAAAAGTTTGAACCCATCTTTTTTATCGAATGAGTCGAGTTGAGCCAAATTGAAATGATATTTGTACAACCACTTTTTGACAACTTTGAAACAACTCTTTCTCTCATACTCACATGTGATTTTATTCTCTCTCTTCTTCTTTCTATCTCCATTGTTTTTGTCCAATCACAAGAGAAGAAAAATGGTTATCATCAAGGTTGTCTAATTTAAGTTGTACGAATATCACTCCTCATTTTAAATAGGTCAAATCATATGCCCCTATCAAGCACTATGATATATATAAACCCCAGTGTGGGGACAAGAGAGGCAAAACTCATACCCAATGCCATATCTATTTCAAACCCATGACGCCATCAAATCAAATATTCATAAATTTGAAGTAAGAAACTTTTTATTTATTTATTTTTAGTTTTCACTTAATAAGGGCTGAGTTGTCCCATGAGTGAAAACCGTGTGACCTGTGGAGTGTGGAGGCTGCATTTAATTAAGCTAAAGATGGCATAGCTGCACTTCATGTATTTCATTGGCTTAATATGTATGTGTTGGCTTTCTTAGGGTTAATTACGTACATATAACTGTATAAGTAGCACACTCTATCTATTGTATATCTGTGTTACCTAATACTTAAACAGAAAACCAATTTCTTTAGCATAGCTGTACTTCATGTATTGCATTGGCTTAATATGTTTTTGAGGGTTAATTACGTACGTATAACTGTATAAGTGGCACACACTATCTAATGTATATCTGTGTTACCTAATACTTATACAAAAAACCAATCTAAGTAAAAAAGTCAGGTGATTATATTCAAATCCAAGAACTAATACGCTAATTTTAATTAGTCGAGGTCTATCCAGTTTGAAACGAAAAGACACTTGTTTACACTGATAATACTCTTATTTACTAACCCTCTTATTTTTTTTTTAAATACAGGATAAAAGAAACGGTCTTGCTAACTAGTGTTCTAAGAGCACTAGTTAAGGATTCAAAAAATAGAAATAATTTACAAATTTTATGTAGACAAAGTCACTTTTTAAACTTTCAATATGTTGAATACATCATTCCCAAAATAAAATTTCTTCTTTAAACTTCTTAACAAAGTGCCTCAAGGACACTTGTTAGCATTTTCTTAAAAGAAAACCATGCAAAAGTGAACTATAATGTTAACATTTGTACAATTAATTATATTTCCAATTCCAGAGTACACCTGTAAGATATCACTGAAGTAATTATTTTGAATTGAGTAAAAGATTTTATGTAAATCACATGTCCAAATTGTACGCTTCGTCTATTCGTATGCTTGTGCTCACACGTTTCCATGTAATGACATCATACGGATACATGATTGTTTAGGTATGTCTCATAGGTTTGTTTTATAATTTGTTCGATTTACATCCTCTAATCTTGACACTATGAATCATATTTTTTTTAGAGGACTATGAATCATATATGGAATCCCTCAACGTCCACCATTAATAGAGTAGTTGCTCTTGAATCATATATTTTTTTGGTAATCTTCTCGTCTTCATCGACACTAGTTTGACTATTTAAGTCAGGCCAACTCAACTCATCTTCACTTAATACCACATGTTACAGATGATCAACGCGTCTCAACTCCACGCGTTCGGTACAAATGAGTTGCATCCTAATCCATGCACGACCGTACTCAAAACAGTGAGAGGCTCTGGATTACAACTTCATGGGTTTTGAATGATCAGAGAAAGACTCATTAAACCAACACTTTGATGGTTATAAAATGGTGACACTTAGATGTTTGATAGAATAAATTCTAAACAGTCAAAAACAATGTATTCTTCATTTACTTCTTTGAGTGCGCTTGAAACTCCACCTATGACATTTTCACTCAGCAGCTCACATGTTGTAATTAGGTTACTGCTCTCCCCCTGCACAAAACACTCCCACCCTGCAGCCATGCCTATTTTACACCTGCGCTAGTTAACTAACGCAAGTGTAAAACTGTGCGTTAGTTAACTTGCGCTGCGTGACTTAAGCTACACAGCATCTAACGCTTGCGCACCTTGCCCTATTGCCTACGAAACCAGATGAACTAAGCACAAAAACCAGCAAAATGAGATGAGTTTTGATGATACAATACCTGATATTTGGTGCTTGATGAACGTAGAAACTTTCTTCCATACGATTTGCAATGATTTGGGATGAGGATTTTGACCTCAAAAATCTCACTTTTTGGGTTTTTGAAGGTGGAGGGAAAGAAAATGGTGCTTGGATTATGGACTGATGGATTTTGTACGAAAACAATAACTCTGCGCAACTTAACTCGCGTTGCGAGAGTTAAATTGTGCAGCGTTACTTAACTTGCGTTGCGCTACTTAACATGCGCAGGGGTAAAATTGGAAAGCATGCAGAGTGCGAGTGTTTTGTACAGGGGGAGAGCAATATTCTTGTAATTAACTTGTGTTTACATACGTGAACATGATCCATCAAATAAATGCTAATATTAAAAAATCAACAAATAGACGCTAATATTTAAAAATTGTAAATGAGTTATTTTTTAGGCACCTTCAATTGCTCAAAAACATCTAAAAATATCAAAAATACTTTCACCGGCTCCTAATTCTCGTTCGCTTATGATCAAGGGATAAATCCCGATCGCTACTTTTTAGATTGGTTTTCGGTTCAACCAATTTAACAACGTATTTCATGTCTTTTAGATTAGTTGTTTCAAATAGTGAAGTGTAACTTTTTAGAACAGTTAAACGCCTAAAGCGCCTCTGTTATTCTGTTTAATCACCCATTCATATTACTATTGTGGGAACACAATAATTCTTGGTAAAAGTTAATTAGCTCCCTATGAAATGTATCACTAAAATAACTCTAGGTGTATATACGACAATAAAAAAAATCACGGCCAAGAAAAATTATTGAATATTATAATTTTGAAAGGTTATTTTAAATAAATCCTTCAGGAAAAAAAAAAAACTCCACAACCGTATCATTGAATGTTTATTGCCATTTTTACAAAGAAAATTGTTCTCTAAGCATGGAGTGTTTTTTTTTTTTTTGGACAAAACTAAGCATGTAATGTTGATTGCTCGTTAAGTAAATTATAACTTACTAAAAATAAAATGAATTTATGTGTTTACAAAATAATAATATGAATAGATGTATGAAATAAATCAATGAAGGCTTGATAGACCGGTTACACGTTTAATCTCTCTAAAAAGTCACACTTCGTTATTTGAAATATTATTGGTGGCGGAATCTCCTCTATTCTCAACTCCTTCAAGACCGACATAACTACATTGTCAAAATTTTCCCTAGACTCTCTGGTGGATGACACCACAACAGGCACCTTAAGACCCTCCTCCATAGCATCATCCAACATTGGCACTCTAGGCACAAATGATCCTCCTATCTCTGGCTCACCACAGGTTAAGTCATTCCCTCCGGTACCCAGAGCCACTACTTCAATGGTAGCAACCTCTAGCTCGTCTTCCTCAAATACAACACCAAATGTCCTCTCACGCATAATGGAACGCACCAACGCTTCCTATCGCTACTAAGACTCCACTACCCGACCCACATACAATAATGTGCTTGAGGCCTGGTCAAACATCCAATCACTGGCTAATTTGGATACGTTGCATTGCAAACCGAGAGGGGTATTTTGAGTTTTAGAGAGGTTTGTGAGCAACTTAATTGGTCTATTGAGCAAATTTCTAGAAAGAAAAGGGAAAATTATGGGCTAGGCCCATTTGAACGCCATTTAAGAAAAGAATATTGTTCTTCACCCAGCACAGTTCGCTTCCACCCAGCTGAAATACCTAAACTACCCATGCGCTACTTAACTAATGCAAATGCAAAACAGTGCGCATGTTAAGTAGCGTTGCGTATAGCGTAGGAATCGATTTATTCTAATTTAATTATTTTCTAAACTTTATTAAAATTAAGTTATTTAGGTTATTCTAAATTATTTATTTGCTAATTCTAATTCAATATTATTCTAATTTATTTATTCGTTAAATACAAAATTACAAAATAAATTCGATTTTATTTATTCAATATTTATTTATTCAAGACATAATCATAAACATAAAACAAATGCAAGATATAAATACAAATAAAAAACAAAATTAATAAATATAACTCTCATTTTATTAATATCATTCAAACATTACAATAATAAATACATATATTTTTATTGAATTCACTAATCTACTTAATAACTCTTTACCCTCTTGGGGTAAAAAGAAACTTTTTACCCACTTGGGGTAAATGGTGATCAGTCCTGGGAAGATAGTGAGCAGCCTTCTTGGGGGAAATACATCATCAACCCTTGAGCTAAATCTAAATCTGGTTCTTTTTATACCCCTAGAAGATTATTTTTACCCACGGTAAAAAGATTTTGGGGTAAAAAGAAGCAAATTTAATTTGATCTCAACGGTCGATCACTTCCCCAAGTCGGCTACTTACCATTTTCCTCAAAACTGATCACCATTTACCCTAAGTGACTAGAGACTATTGAGAAGAAAAAAAAAGAGAAATAGATGGAGAGAGTGAGGAGGGAGAGAAAGAGATATGGTATGAGAAAATATGGAAGTATGGAGGGGTATTTATAGGTGGGAATGATAGTATAAGTTACAACAACCATAAATGTGGTCAAAAAACGTGTAAATTTGGTATAAAAAAAAACGTGTAGATTGAATGTTGAACAATTGACCACCGTCCAAAAAACGTTTGTTCTTCAGTTCTGACCACCGGCCAATATGCGTGAGTTAACTTGCGCATAGGCCTGTGGTGCGTGGTTTAAGTCACGCTAGGGTTATAACGTGCGTGAGTTAAGTCACGCAACGTGACTTAACTCAAGCAGAGGCATTTTTGACAATCATGCAGGACGTGAGTGTTTTGTGCAGAGGGGAGAGCAGTAACTTTAAGAAAAATAACAAGTGGGTTGGGTTAAACCCACTGCACAATTTTGGAAGAAAATTGTTCTTCTTCCATACAAATTTGCTGACTCCCACGTGAACTGACTAAAATACCTTAAACGTGAATTAACTTTCGTCGGTAACTACTCATTCCTTTATTTGAACTTATTGACATTGCAAGACACTTCAAAAAATCACCAAGTCCATTTTCTTTATCCTTTGTATTACTTTAATAAATCTTGTATGTCGAACTAAACAAAAATATCCTAATTTTATTCTTCCAAAGAACCTTTGTTTAACTAATCAGAAGCCCTATTCCCTTGAAATACTACACAACATATTTATAAATTGATATTATTAAAAGAAACTACCTTAGTCACTCAATGGAATCATAAATTTCAATAATTATTCAGTTCATGAAAGATACTATTATTGAAAATCTCCAAAATGAATAACAACAAAAGTAGCATAAATGAGAGACGGATAATCAAGAAATCAAGTCACCACAAGCAGAACCTACAAGCAACAACAAATATCAAACAAAAACTTAACTGAAACATACAAAGTACGTAGGCAGTTGAAATATATCTACAGAATCCATTAGTCAAATAATTAGTTCAATTCCGGGGATTCAATCTCATGCATATCCACACTATGAATGTTAGGTAGGTTATACACCAACATGAATTAATCACGTTGATTATACCGAATATGAGTTAACTTACGTTAAGGGTATTTTGATCGGTTGACGTGAGCAAATTTTTACGGAAGAAGAGCAATTTTCATTTTGGAACATGCACATTAAGACTATGTTGGTAAAAAAAAGCTATAATTTAGTTGATTGTTAATAAATTATCTGATAGCTAAAAAATTAGTTTATAACTGATAGTTGATAGCCTATAGCTTAAAAACCAGTAATTTAAAATTGAAGCGTTTAGTAAATTTTGCTATAAATATAAAATAACCTAAAAGTACATAAAAGTTTAATTTACATAAAATCAAAATTCTGCAAAAAAAATAAAAATGAAAAACAGAAATTAATCTTGTATACTCGAGTATCCCTTGTTTCATCTTTACTTCTACTTTTATTTTTTGTTTCTCATAGAGCCCTACTTCAAGATTTATTTTTAACATCTTCATTAATCCATTTTCTTTAGCAAACTTTTTAACCCACTTCAAGTTGTCGTGTCTGGTAAATAGTATTTAAGCATGAATCTTCAATTTTTTGTCAAAGAGTAAAATAATAGTGGATGAACATTAGCAATGAAACAATATAGAGAAGAGGAAAACGTATCGGAAAACGGAGGTGGGATGGTTGTTTTGTTTACAAAAGGATAAAAATAAAATAATAAAGTTATTATTGGAAGAAACTATACAAAGTTCTAAACTATACAAAGTTCTAGACTATACAAAAGTTACTTGAAATAGTATCTTAAATTTTTTGATCAAGGAGACGAGTTTACCATTATTTCTAACTTTTTGTAGCCACTATGATAACATTTATGCTCTTAATTTTTGGTAATCTTTCTAGTTTGCTTTTAAAGATAAAAAGTATTGCATCATTCCATCAAAATAAATTTTGCATCAAAACTTTTGGATGGGATAAGGGCATGTATATATTCTTTTACAAAAATAGTAATTCATTGGATCTTAATCTTTGACTGCAGGAATATTGTATTCAGCTTAAGAAAAGAATACCGTTCATGTAAATTGTTTTGCATGAGTTTCCTTTTTCTTTTCTAATAAAAAATTTGGTTGAAAGTTTCTAATATAATGCATGTGGTGTGAAATGAAATATTATTCTGTCATCAGTAAAAGTGGTCAAGATTTTGTTTGATTGCATTGGATCATAGGTGTGAACAAAACAAATTGGTCTAATTTCAGTGGTCAATGAGACTAAGGACGATAAAAAACAAAAAGACATGACACAGTTTCTTCTCCTTCTTTATCAATATAATTCCGGTCAATTAATTATGACCCAAATCTAATAAGTGGAATCTTACGTGAACTTATCAAAATCTCAATTAATTTACTGTCCCAGTGAGCATGACCAGGATCCAGTGGCCAGATCGGTTCGAGCCAACATTTAGATCGGTCATGCAGTTAACTCGGCGAGAACCGGTCAAAACCCGGTGACTCGGTCGAGTTGATGGTCAGACCGGTTCTTCCTTTTATTTTTTTTGCTTTTTACTTAACTAAAACAACATCGTGCGCGGATTAATACTAATTAATACTCGGTTTAATACATTTAATACCGATTAATGCTTCAAGTTTGGACTTTTGTAGAAAAATCTGAAATATGAAAAAGTTAGCGACAAGAGGAATCGAACCGTGAACATTAAAATAAATATTTGGAAGCTTAAGCACTACAACAACTTCTAATCGTTGTTACAAATTGAAATATATTATATATGTAAATATAATACATTTAAATTTTATAAGAGGAAAGAACACATCATTTTTGTTTTAGAAAATCTACATATTATATTAATTTAATATATTTCCTATCAACAAAATATAGTTGTACAAAGATTAAAATACATATCACATGTCAGTTTTTTTAGTTTTTAAGTGAACAAGTCATCGATTAAATCCGATTTAATCCGGTTAAATAGTTATATAAATTTAATCTCAAGACCGAGTTATCTAACCGAGTCATCCGAGTTGATCCGGTTCAGTCATGCGGTTCGACCAATGACTCAGTGGTTTGACCATTGACCCAGTGACCCAGTACCTCTGCCGAGTCGATGACCGAGTCGAGTTTTAAAACTATGTCAGTGAGTCTTTTATAGAGGGCATTAGCATTTAATAATCCATTGCTTACATCACTTTGTTCAAAATGGATTCAAATTCAATGAAGAAAATGAATTTTAGTAAAGGTGATAATGAATAACCCTTGTGAGGGTATTAGATTTTGGACACTGATTTTATGTCCTCATCATCACTGAGATTAAGTACTAGTAGGGTTGTCTTCTAGAAACAATGTAAATTTAGATTAGATAATAGGGTTACCTTCTAGAAGCAAATATATGGGAGAATTATTCTTCATTAATCAAACAGATTGAGACCACATAAAATAAAATTACCCTATATTAGCAGCACATTGCAAAAATCTTATTCATTATCATAAGAAAAAAAGTCCCACCATTCCAAACCTTACTCAAAGCACCCCAAAAGTCCAATAACGGGACCCACAGACAAGGGAATGGAAGTGAGGTAACTAGGTAATGTGGTCCAGAAACTGTTACAAAGCATGAATTGTTGGATGGTAAAAGCCAAAGAGATCAGAGAAGAATTGTGTTAAGATTATAGTAGTATTAGCTTTCATATGGCTGTCTTCACAATGACTAATGAGATGAAGTGTATAACTGCCATGTGTCATAAATCATATCTATATAAGATTAAGATTAATGATACCAATCTTAGTCACCAAGTATCATTTTTACTGAACATTCTTTTTATAAATTTATTTTAAATTTTAAATATTTCAAATATTTTCATTATAAAACCCCCCACACTCCTCTCCAAGCTAGCCATAGAAACTAGTTGAGTCCACAGAGAGAGTGAGGCTATAGTAGTATACAAAGTGATATGGAGAGAATGGTGAAAACAGAGGAAACAGAGCCATGGCACAAACCAAAGAAAGGGAGTGTCTTCCCTGCAAAAAAACGTTCTGTGAAGAAGATGATGTGGGATCAGATTAATAATCCCAAGGATTCCAGTTCCAACACGGTTTCGCCGCCACCTCCTCCATCCTCAAAGTCCAACAGTACTGTACATCCCAACTAGCTCTACATGCTTCTCTATTCATGACTATGTTGTGTCTTTCTCTTATTGTTGTTCAGTTCAGTAAATGTAGTCGAGGACCTTATGAACACGAGTTGTTTTTGCTGTAATCTTTTTACATCAGTGAAAAATTCCCCATTTTCCTTTGGATTGGGAGGTTTGTATTGTGTTTGTTTTCTATGGTGACGTGTGAACCATTTATATGATCATTGTATACTACTACTAGTTAATGAATGTGAGTGTGTCTTGCAATATGGAAAACTTGGCTTACACTTAATTACACTACTGTAAAAAATTCCCCTTTGAGGTAGGAAAATTGATTATTATCCGTTAACAGATGCTTAAGGTTCTGCTATAAATGGTAAAATGGAATTGTTCTTGTTTAATGAGTTGAATAAAATGAAGAGTTTGCTATTCTTACAATTTGGTATATGTAATGGAACATTATGTTTTGTTTCTTGTGAACATTCTGAAACATAATCTATTAATAAATGACAGAAATATAATCCCACAAAAATGGTCTAAAAGTCCAATTAAAAAAATTGAGTGAATTAGCAACTGAACGATTGAGTTAAGATGATTAATGAGTTTCACAAAATAATTGTTCAAGAGAATTTAAGTTCAATTTTTACGTAGAACAATTATAAGTTTGGTTGGTGGGTATTTTAACAGAAACAGAGGCGCCAGCTACACTAGTCTTTTTGTACCTTATTTGTTCAACCCGAAATTGTCTATCATCCTACAAACCCAAATACTGCAACTTGAATGTCTTGTTCTCCTACGTGTCACCATTTGCCCAAAATTAGAGAATTAACGGAAAATATGCAAAAACCTAACACTTTATAAATCTTTCAATACAAACTTCATTTTCAAAAGGCATAATTCCTTTGAAACAAAAAGGGCATCTCTAATTTGGGGTTGGGTATATTAGTGCAACATAGGTTTCTTATTTTGCAAGCAATCACATTAATGAATGGATGATAGATAAAATATAATGAATAAATAGAGGATGAAGAGGCTAGAGAGAAAAAATAGTTTGTTGTAACCTAGGGATCAAGTGAGGAGCAATTTGCCATGTCATCTTCGATATTTTCTTTTCCATGCTCGTCAGTCATCAACTTTGAAATTTTTTATCAACTATTTAAGAATTACGCTCATGAACTTTGCGTAAAATTTTTATAATAATGTAAGAATCTCTCCCAAAAAATTAGAATTTTTTAAACAAATCGGAACTTAAATATGAATTTGTATCTATTAAAAAATCATATTTAATTCATGATTAGTTAAAAAAATTATTTTTCTGGAAGATATTTTTATAATATTCTACACATTTTTGCATAATATTATTCAAAAATATGATGTGAGTTGATTAAAAATTAGGGACTAAAAATGATGATTGAAAATTTTACAGGATTTAAAAGTAAAAAGAAAATTTTAGGGGATTAAAGCAAAAACTTAATATATTTAATTTATCCCTATTTTATTTTACAATAATTGATTGTAAAAAGATGATAATAGCATATGTTGCGGCATGCATCCGTAACTACGCTGACATCATAAATATCTTGAGCATGACGCCCATTTCTACCCCACCGTGACGTTTCCTCATAGCTAGATTTTCAGAATAAACATTACTAATTAAGTATCATTGTTTGCTTAATTTAGGTAATTCTAAAATCTTGGTGTGGAGGCGGGGGCATTTTGACATTCCTTTCTTTATTTTAAAGTTTAAATATTAACAGTATAAAACCCCCACCCTACTCTCCTCTCCAAGCTAGCCATCAAAACTACATATTTTAAATCTTGTCTGCTGATTAATGAATGTTTCATCTTTTTCAGTGAATGTGAAACAATCAAACAAAATGACAAAAGGTATATCTGTCACAACTAAAAATTACGAGTCACAAGGTTTTTGAATTGCAATGGGAGGATAATTCGATGATTGATATGCTATTCCTTTCAAAACAAAAAAACCATGTGCTGTGTGCATGGACGTGAGGGTGATTGTGTCTAGCAGGAGTGTATATATTCATGGACACTCTTACACCTAAGTGACATTTTAAGAGGAAAAGAAACAGAAATTGTAATATGATGACAGGTAAAATATATTGATGTTGTTTGAAAATAATGTTGGATGTTCAAACAATCAAAGTTGATAACACTATTGTTATTATTTTCAATCAATGATCAAAATTGATTGATGTGTCATGTCATGCATGTTATGATTACATCTTACATATGAGAAAGTATAAGTTGGTCACAAACACAAATAAAGATGACTTAGACACACATATATATAAGAAATATTAAAAGATAAAAGTAGAAAATGATGTGATTGATATATTTTTCTTTTAATTTTCTCCATTTATGTCCATGTGTCCAAATATTTTTGATTTAGGGTTGTAACTAGGTAAGAATTGCTCCTCACATATGCACATCTAATTATCAATCACCTTAACAATTGACATTCTTGTGACGTGTGGTTAAGATTATGTTTGGATTAACTAAAATGATGGAATGGAATTGTAGTTGCTTAATAGTTAATAAAATGAAGAGATTCCTAAAATCTTTTTTATTACAATTTGGCATGTGCAATGAACATTACTTTTGTTACATTGCGTTGTACATTGAAACATAATCGGTTAAAAGATGACAGAAATATATTGTCCCCAAAAAGGGTCAAAAAGTCCAATTAGAAAAATTGAATGAGTGTGAAAAGGAAACAAATGAAGCCAAAAGAGCACAGGGTACGTATAGATCCTTCATCAATCCTTGGCTTGGCATTGGTTGGTGGAAATTCTAAAGGGGAAACAAAGGCCAGCTATGTTTGTACCTACTTTAAGGTAAAAACATCCAAACCCAAATAGCAATAGATATAAGGTTCAAAATCAAAGGGCCAAATAGAAATCATAATATTTCTAACGTGGGAACTTCTTTTTTTTTCTTTCTAGATTATCAAAATTAAAATAATTCCGGTCAATTAATCAACAACTTTTTCCGTAATCGTTTTATAGACGTCATTGACATAAAAATCCATGCATACTTTACTTTGTTAAGCGAACTGATCAAATGTAGAATGATTATTTGGATTTCATGAAGAAAAATAATTACTCCTTCGAGTGGCAATGAATTAATCCATCTTCGTTTACGAATTATGACCTCATCAATCATCACTGAGATTCATGCGATATTGTCAATAGTCAACAGGGATTCTCGTCAGAGGCGGGCCTGGACTCACAACATTAGTGATGCACAGTTTTTTTTAACATATCCTAAAAGTTAAATTTAATTTCAATTTTAATATAGTAGCCAAAATCGAAAGTTTATAAAAAAAAAGAAAAAAGGAAAAAGAGAGTTGATCTAAAACAAATTGTAGTTTAAAGAATAAGAAAAAATTGTCTACACATTACCAACAAACAGACTCTGCTATTAGTCCCACATCGGCTGGTATCAAGACATTGAGGGTTAGCTGGGTTATAAATATAGAGTCTACAAGCTTAAGAGATGCAAGTTAACGTAGGTATTGCTTTGTAGGTCCTATGATGTGTTACTATGTTAAATTAACTGGGCCTGGGCTGGCTGGTGTGGCACTTGCCACACCGGGTCTAGTTCAGGCTTGCCCCTTGTTTTCGTGTGTAGAAGCAAAGATGTGGATGACAATATTGGGGGCTTTTATATTGTGGATAATATGATATATGTATATCTCTATTTATATCTGTGGGAATATCCGTTTAGCCTGTAGATTTTAAGATATCTGCGGGTTTATACAGTGGCGGAGCCGTCACTTATCATTTAGGGGATCTTTTAGAAGTTACATCTAAAATTCTAGTTTTTTTTTTTTTTCCACTTTGAACCTCCTGATATTTTTACTCTGAACCTTTCTGACCAACTCTCCGAACACTGTTGCATTGCTAGTTTGTACCTTTTTGACTTTTCTTGGTTCATTTCTTTTGCAAATCATAGCGATCAAGAGATAAACTATGGTATCTAGTAAACAAGGACATACACATACTAGGTATTCAACTCAATTTTACCTTTTAATTTTGGCTTTTACGAGCATTTCCCATTTACATTGATTTGTGTCTTTTAATTGTTATATAACGTGTCAATATTACTTAAAGGGTTAAATATATTATTGGTCCTTATAAAATCAAAATCTTTAATTAAGTTTAATCCTTATTTAATATTAATAGTTCCTTCAGTTCTTAAAAAAAAATGCACTCAGTATTACTCCCTACTTAATTCAAATTTGTTTAATTTATGCTTAAACTTAAGTTTTTGAACATTTTTTTTACAAACGTGTTAAAAACATTACTAAAAGTTCCTCCACGAAAATTATCGCAAAATTTGATTTCGACGTCCATATTTTGTTGCTTTTATCTTTAACTTTTGTCGTTTTAAAAAAATCATATTTAATTCGTTTCATATTAAAAAATTATAAATTTAGTAAATATAAACCTTTCATAGTGTTTTTGTGGTTTTCTTGGTCAGGTATATGTCTCCTTAGTCTTGTACTTCTTGATCTTTTTTTAATTTATTTCTTATTTTGGCTTAAAAAAAAGTATAAGTAACTTTTTCAGCGACCAAAAAAACTATAAAATCAAGTAAAGATTAAACTTAGAAATTTCCAATTTTATACGGACCAAAAACATATTTAACCCTTGCTTAAATTATATTCCCTCCATTTTAAAATGTGTGTCGTTTTAACCAATTGCACATAGATTAAGAAATGCATTAATCAAAAGAAAGAGAGATGTTATTTTACCAAATTATCCTAATCAACTATTGGTTTGTTTTTTTATTAAAGAAAAGATGATACTTTGGAAGTAGGATATATAATATTAATTGAAGGTACAGTTGAAAAGGAAAAGTTATTACGGCATTGAAAACTGAAAGTGACAGTCATTTTGAAACAAACTGTTTTGATTAAAATGACACTCATTTTAAAACGGAGGGTGTATTAATCCTAAACTAGCAAAAAGGCATACTTAGGAGTTTAAACCCTTATTTTCGGTTCGAAGAATTTAGCATTTTACCTGTTATAGATGTTAGTTTTGGCATGGAAATATATATTATTATAATTATTAATCGTTTGAACCTTCTAATCTAGGGTCCTGACAACGCCACTGTCTGAAGAAAAAAAAACGTTCTGTGAAGAAGATGATGTGGGATCAGATTGTTGATCCTAAGTAGGGGTGAGCACAAAATCCGAACCCGCCCACCAACCGATATATCCGAGTCACTCATGGGTCCACCGGGCGGGTTAAAATGGGTTTTGGGTGAAGAAAGACTAAAAAATAGGGTTTGTGTGGATTTAGACGGTCGGGTCCGGTTTTTACAAATCCAAAACCGTGTAAACCGAACCCGACCAACCTAAACAAAATTTACTCCACAAAGTCTAATCCAATATACATATTCATATCTGTCAACGCCTCTATTCTCCCAGTTCAATAGTTTTCTTCTATTTCTCTAAATTCGAATTTCATCTTTGTCTTCCTCTCTCTTGCGATTGAATTAACATAGATATTATTTTTTTATTCATGTTGTGTGAGAGCACCTCCTACATGCAAACTTTTCTTTAGATTTAGCCATGATCTACTCATAGGTCCAGATATGTCCACGTCCAAGATGCAATATTTTAATTATGAACACGTGATATTGGGAATAAGAAAAACAATGATAACCGATCTCTGGCCTTTTTCTTGTTAAATTTTTTATAACGTGATATTTTAATGATTGCTATGATACTCTTATCTACGACCTTTTCTTGTTAATTTATTGATGAAAGTCTTGTTCAAAAATAGCCAAATAAACTTGAGATGAATAAAAAAATATTGGAGAAATAACCGAATCAACCCACCCGATCAAACTGAGATCCGTCCAAACCGAAACCCGCACAAACCGTATTAATTTATGGGCGGAATTGGGTCTTTAAATTGGATGTTCGGTTTCATACATCTTACCAAGTTCAGGCCCGAACCCGACCGATGCTCTACCCTAATCCTAAGGGTAATAATTCCAGTTCCAACATGGTTTCGCCGCCACCTCCTCCATCCTCAAAGTTCAACAGTATTGTGCATCCCAACAAGCTCTACATGCTCAATATTCATGGAAATGCATGCATGATTGTGTTGTGTATTTTCTTATAAGTTTTCATTTTATGTATCTTTTAATTTATCTTCTTTCTTTTTGGTTAAATACAAAGAGAATGTTAAACTGTACCCTCAAAGTATTGGTTAAACAGCCAAAATAAGTAAAAAAAATTATAAAAGGTTGTGTATTTATTACTTAATCAAAAGTCAAAACTTATATTTTCAAGACAAATTTTTTATTTATAGTTTCCTTAACCACTGCCCTGAAGACATTGGTTAACAAGACCTTAAATATAGTTGTTCAGGACCGGTCAAAGACCTGGACTTAGTCACTTAGGCCCAATAACAAATCAAGCCCAAATGCTACATTTAGAAATTATTCGCAACATACCCCTTCCCAGTGAGAGGGTGGGGGTGCTCGGAACAACTGAGACCTGTTCAAACGAACAGTAACTTCTTTTTGCCCACGTTCCCGCGAATATCTCACCGGCGGTTACACTTCTACTGATTTCGTAACCGACGACCACACATGTGCCTTACAACGGCTCTGCATTCACCCACCTCTATAAATAGGAGGCTCTTTGCAGCCTACAAGGTAGATTCTCTCACACTCTCAAACCCCATTCTGAACTCTACTGACTTGAGCGTCAGAGTGTATGCAGGTACACACCCCTCATTCGGTCCAACGCTCACTGGAAGTATAAACAACCACTGTGAACCACCGTATTCAATCTAGTGCGGATAGCCACCTTCTGGTCAGGTACGATATGTTTGGTTTCACTTATAGAGTGATCAAAATTGATTTTGATGTGTTTGATTGTTGTCGACTAAAAATCGATTCTACTTGAACCTATGATTTGTAGATTTTAAACCTAAAATTATTTTTTCAAATCCACAAACGAACACACGTATAGTCAATTACCCTCTTAAAACATGAAATATCGCATATCATATTAGATGGATATTTTATGAAAATAAAAGAAGAGGATATTTAACGCTCGTTTGTTACAGATTAAAATAAAAGTGATTTTAACATAAAATAATTTAGAGATTTTTTATAGAGATTTTATGGAAAATTAAAATATATTTTGAGTTTGTTTACGTAATAATAATCACTATTTAAAAAACAAATATAGTTTGTTTGGTACACCTATTTAAAAGCAATTTTTTATTACAAAATTAGTTTAATCTTTTGATCCATATTTTCTCTCTCTTCTAAAAAAAATCTATTGTTTGAAAAGGTTTTTATTAGAAATATTGGGCTTATGGAGGTTTGAGAAAAAAATAAAGAGAGTTTAAAGAGAAGTTTCGAAAATTTGTTTACTCCAAAATCTTTTAACAAGGCAAATCCATGTCTTTGTTGTTGAAAGATTAGGGTCGTCAAATTGAATTCAAATTTCAATTCAATTCAATTCAAGGATATGTTAATCAACGCTTTCTCCAGTATTTTTATTTTGAATCAGCAAAATTTATTCATCGACGAGAGGGTGAAAGCAACACCAACAACTCGCGGGAAAAACAAAAGGAAATACAATAGAAACCCTCATCCCAATACTACAACAAACATTACATTCTAAAGTAGACACAAAATAATGATGCCGAGGTATACTTCGGGCAAACCATCATCTGCCCCAGCAAATACAAAAGGTCCAACATGAATCTCTCCAATGGCGTGATGCTTCCTTCATAGTCGAGAATGTTTCACTCATCATCTCATCGCTGCAAATACGTATTCTCTCTTTGACTCTCTCTCCCTCCTTCATCTTTCATCCATCCATTTTATTTTCTGTTTAACTTTTCGGTGTTGAATTTCAGATACATAATGTAGGAATGTTCCACTATGACATTGGATTACGGAGTTTTCAGGGTTATCAAAAGAGGAGGTTATTTGACATATTCATTTGCATTTTCCAAACAAAATCATATTAAGATTTATTGTGCTAATCTTTTCTCACCTTTTACATTTGCAGTTGGACATGGTGTGATTCTAAATAACCCGGTGCTACCAATTCAATGCCTTAAACAAAGTAGGGATTTGAAGTTCACGTTACTTTACTTTGTCCATGACCTTTATTTCCCCCTTTCATCATCACTGTCGTCAAGCGACGATTCTGAAACAAATCCAAATTCTTCCGAAATGAAGGAAGCATTCGTCCACGGCGTAGGTTTTACTTAACTCGTGTTAATTTGTATGCATTTTTATGGCAAAAACTTTTTTTAGGTTATTCTTGTTGCGATAATGGATCTATAATTGTTTGGATTGGAATGGATCGCATGTTCAAGGACGTGTTTCGTACCATGTTGTTCTTGCATTTTGTTTTAGGCTTTAATATGTATTTCGTTCTTGCAATTAGGGGTCGTTTAAAAATTGGTCTCTGTAATCGCTAATCCTTGCAATTTGCCCTCCCAAATATTAATCATTTAAAATTTCGTCCCTTGTTTAATAACTGGGTCAAGGGACGAAGTTTTAAATGATTAATATTTGAGAGGGCAGATGACAAGGATTAGCGATTACAGGGACCAATTTTTAAACGACCCCTAATTGCAAGGACGTAATACATATTAAAGCCTTTGTTTTATATACAATCACTTCTTTATTTCTGCACTTTTTTTTCTAGGTCTCTGATGCGGACTTGTTTGAACTGTTTGAAAGTTGGTGCGAGAAATACGGCAAACAATACTCCTCAGAGGAAGAGAAACGCTACAAGTTCAAAGTATTCAAGGACAACTATCCAGTTAAGGCGCACGGCAAAAATTACCTTTGTCTGGCTTTCCTCAATGAATATGCTGCTATTGATCTCCCCAATGGCTCCTCTCATCCCTTGGATTTTGAGGATGCCATTTGGGAATATGGATTTCATGGCGCCTGTTACAATTGCGAACCCCCTGAACCCCAAATTCCACCCCGGCACCATGTATCTGTATAATGACGGAAGCCCTATAATAGTGTAAGACCTATCATTTTCATCCTTTTCTGTTCTCTATTTCTTCTCCATCTTGGTTTGCTTTCCTATCTTATTATGTTTTGTAAAGCTTGCCATAGCTTAACAAATAGATTTTGTTTGCTTTGTACTATGTATACACACCATATGCTACAACTTTATATTTCTAGCTGTTTATCTTCATCGTGGGAGATATTTTCATCGTAACACTTGATTCTGAGCCATACCTTACCACCATTTTGAATATTTTTGATACTTTTGATCTTCTTATTCGATTCAACAGCATGCTCTTTCCTTTCGCATCTCTACTTGGTCACTTTGGAATTGTTGTGTGTATACGTGCCTTGTCTTTAAATGGGCCTCATTTAGCCTTAACGTTGGTTTGAGATGGGATTGTTTAGCATTGCATGTCTTTGGTGCTTTTTCGAAGTTTGTTTTGTTTTTAAGCTGTGTTACTTTTTCAAATAAAAGAAGGCATGGCCTAAAGAAGGCAAATCCGTTTTAAAATAGCTAGGTGATTTAGTTGACTACTTCACACATGTCGGTGGATATCTTTAATCTTAAATATTTAAAAGTTCGATATTTTGAAATATTCATTGAGACAAATTCAACATCTTATATGTTATTCCCTCCGTCTCACAGTGTTAGTCGTTTAAGATTTGTGCATGATTATTAAGAAAATGATTAATTATGTTGATTTCAATAATAAAATTAGTAGCATTTACTAAAACACCCTTATTAATTGTAGTTAGTGGAGTAGTTAAGTTTGATGACATTCAATAAAAAAGAGTATAATAATGGAAAAAATAATAAATGTTGCATTGATATTGTAAAGTGATAATTATTTTGAGAAAAAGAAAAAATGTTAAAGAGACAATAATTGTGAGACGGAAAGAGTATCATTTGTCTTTTTATAAGTAGAAAAATATGATCAAAATATACTATGAATAGTGCACTTAGTCAAATCAAGTAATTTATTTTGGGACGAATAGAGTACTTTTTTCAATTATACACTCAAATTGATACTAATTTCATCATTTCCAATTCAATATCTTATACTTTGCAATTATGACAATAATGAATGCACAAATACTTGACAAAGGCACATGATAATGACGAATGCACAAATACTTGACAAAGACACTTAAACTCATTTTTGTTCTTTCTTTTACTTATGCATTTTAATATGTGTTAAATGATTAAATAAATTACTTAATTTGGAATGGAGGGAGTATGCAGCGGTATTCAACTCTTTATGTATTTTTTTTTCTTTTTTCTTTCTCCTCGTGGGAAAGTACCCTCATATCCTTCACATGTTAATTTCCTTTTCAGCAAACTTTTTAGCAAGAACTTTTTTTATACAAATAACAACTTGTCACTTGTATAAAAGTTAGTTTAGTCAGTGATAACTTATGCCGTACATTTAAATTATATAAATGTAAAAAGAAGTAAAAATAAATCTAGCAAAAACCGTATAATATTATATAACATTATTTTTTAACAACTAAAATAGATTTTTGATGATTTTTTTTATAGTGACATAGGAATATAGGATCAGGCCATTAAAAAAACATAATATGGACCGTTTTTGTTAGAATGATAAGAAATTTAAAATAACAACTTTGACTTAAAACTTGTGCTTTTTTATATTAAATTTGTAGCTTTTAATAAATAATTGTTAGTTTCAATGAAAAGTTACTACTTTTATCTTAACATTTGCAATATTGCACATGTTAGACAAACCCTTGATATAATTATAGATGTAAAGTGATGTGATATTCTAAATAGTGTAAACCTTTTCGCAATTTTTTTTATTTTTATAAATAACAACTTACCACGTGTATCAAAATTAGTTTAGTGAATGACAACTTATCTCGTGCATTTGAGTTACTTTTGAAATTTTGATCAATGCCCACTTTCTCCGAGCATTTTAGTTATTTAAAATTTTTTAGATAATGCCCACTTATCCCGTGCATTTTAGTTCATGAGTTCAATATTATTGTAGAATTAAAGTGATGTAACATTTTAAATAGTATAAACTTTTTAGCAAGAACTTTTTTTATATAAATAACAACCTGTCATCTTTATAAAAGTTAGTTTAGCCAGTGATAACTTATCCCGTACATTTAAATTATATAAATGTAAAAAGAAGTAAAAATAAATTTGGTCAAAACCGTATAGTATTATATAACATTATTTTTTTATAACTAAAATAGATTTTTGATGATTTTTTTTATAGTGACATAAGAATATAGGATTAAGCCATTAAAAAAACATAATATGAACCGTTTTGTTACAATGGTACCAACAATCATCTCTACTCTAATTTAATTTAATCTTTTACTTTAATTTAATTGTTATAGACTTACGTTACTCTAATGTTCTTCTTTTGAATAACCTCCGTTTTTTACTTTTTAATTTTATCTCTCTCACTCTTATAATTTGATAATTTGTTACTCTCTGCTCAACAAAAGAATTTTGAGAAGCTCTCCTCCTCAGCCAAACCCTAACCGCCGCCGCCGCCGCCGCCGCAACACTGTTCACAATCTTCATCCATTTCTTCTCATCTATCATCCTATTAAGTTTATTTTTAGATGGATAGATTTATAAAAATCTCAATCACCACCTTCTCGTCTACAGAACGCACAAAGAAAATCATGAATCAAAATACCTTCATCAGCGACCACCGCGCCGGAAATTGCAGCCACCACCGTGGTATGGTCAAAAATATTAATCAAGGTCAAATTCTTCACATCATCTGTTTCTATCCACCTCTTTTACTTTCCCTTCATCATTCTGTCTATTTATTTTAATTCTTATCAGAAGTTTAATTTTATTTAGAGAAGCAAATTCGAATTTCTCTTTAATATTTGTATTTATAGCTGAGCAGTTATTATGGTTTTCTAGTAAAATTGTGTTTGAAGAGAGAATATCTTGTAAAGGAAAAAAATACAGGAATTCAAATACACAAAAAAATAACTATATCCAAAAATGAGAATGAGCTCTGTTTGACGAAAATGATGTTGGAGCTTAGGTGCAATATAGTCTATTTATGGAGTTGCATTCATTACACAAGTTTTATAAGTTCTATTTACTGAATTAGAAGATGCTAGCTACTTAATTGATAAAGTTAATTGGTTGCAATATTTGGTATACTTGGTGTAGATTTTCTGTGTGGTTGATGATGATAAAGCTCAACAGCTTAAGTTGTTTGCTTCTTTATTTCCTTTCTTTGTCTGCATCTGTCCTTCACATCTGTGCCAGTTAGAAAAAGATACATGTATAAGAAAGCAATAATATACCTATATAGAGAGCGATAATTCATCTGATAACAATTCATCAGAGACATTTTCTTAATTTAATTTAGAGACCAATAATATATATTTTTGGACCTTTTGTTAAATACACTTTGTTTAATAATATATCAAGGTAGTTTATTTCTGTATAATAATGTCTTTCTTTGTGGTTTGTTGCATAGAACCAAACCTTATCAATTGGTTTAAATCTTTAAAACTTTTTTTTATACTGCTACTTGTTGCTGTGTATTTTCTTTTTCTTTCTTTCTTTAATGAAAAAAAGAAGGTAAAAGTAATAGAAAAGAAATACAAAACTATGAATGATGATTTGTATACCTTGGATGTAGAACATGTCACGTTGAATCAGCTGGAAAAAAAAAAGTGTATAGTTTTACATGATGATATGAAGAAAAAATGAAAATACTTTTTTAGCAAAAAAAAAAGAAGATAATAGTATTGAATCTTGTATAAAAGTGTGTTGAATCTTTATAAAAGTGTGTTGCTGCAAAGTATTGTTTATCTCTTAGCTTGATGTATTGTGACAAAGTTCATAGTTGGCAAATATATCTTTTGCAGTGGAAAAGATTAAAAATTTTGTAGTGGAAAAGACTAAAAATTTGTTAAAAATGTTGAAGATAATAGTTGTAGAAAGGTGGTAAATTTTGTGTTGGTATGATATGTACTGAAGTTCTTTGTATTTGAAACAAATATGTTGCTACCTTTTTTTCTTCTGTTTTCGGTGTTCATTGCAGGTGTTGCTCATTTTGTAGTTGAAGCTTGAAGATGATAGAGTTGAAAAAATAATTTTTTTTTTCCTTCTTGTTACCACTTTTCTACTCATGTGTAGAACATTTTTTGAAATGTGTTGAATGAGAGAAGATGAAAATAAGAGACTGGTGAGAGAGACAATATATAAGTATTCCCTTGTATATATTCAAACTTAATTTGATTGAATTTGAAATTTGAATTTGAGTACTTTCCCCCAAATTTGGTTGGTAATTGTGTAGAGTACACATAAAATATATTGAATTTGAGCCATGACTGACACAAGTTAGCTGTCATTGGTAGTAACAATTTTTTCAAGTAAAAGCAAACTGTCTTCTTTCCCTCTCAAACGTACTCAGCCCTCTCAAAAGTGTACTTTCTAACTTCTCACCAAAAAGAAATGAGTTCAGTTTAGTTCCAATGGTATGGGTGTCGTTGGAAACACATGTAAATAAAGTAAACCAGCCTATTTGATTCAGTTAGATGACATCATGTGATTTTAGTTATGTGATTTTGGGTCATTTGCACTGAGAGGGTTAAGGGCATTATTTGGTTTTCCACAACATGTTTTTTTCTTATATTAAGAGGATATTAAGAGAGATTAAATTTGTCCGAAGGTAACAATTTATATATCTTTGTTTAACACTCTAAGCTCACTATCAAAGTATTTGACTCTAACTTCTCTGCTTCTATCGTGCACTCTTTCTCTCTTAGAACATTTCTTTGCTTTTATCTTTGCATTGTTTCATCATCTTATTAATCTCACTGTTCTAATAGGTGATACAGAAGAAGAATCTGTCTTCATGACGGAGTCGAGATAATGGAAGTCCACACCCACTTGATCAAGTTTGGATTTTCCTGCCACTCAAGTCTCAGAAACCATTTTTTAACATTCTATGCAAACTCTCGTCGTTTTGGGTATGCCCGCAATCTGCTTGATCAAAATACTGAACCAAGAACGGTTGTTTCTTGGTCTGCTTTGATATCTCAGTATGTGCAAAACGGGTTTCATAAAGAGGCTTTATTGGCATTTAATGAGATGTGTACGTTGGGTGTTAAGTCTAATGAGTTTACATTCCCATCTGTTCTCAAAGCCTGTTCGATTAAGAAAGATTTGAATATGGGAAAAAAGGTTCATGCCATGACTGTGGTCTCGGGGTTTGAATCTGATGCTTTTGTTTCCAACACTTTGGTTGTTATGTATGCCAAATGCGGGCAGTTTAGTGATTCTAAGAAATTGTTTGGTGTGATTATGGAGCCGGGTGTTGTTTCGTGGAATGCCTTGTTTTCTTGTCACGTGCAAAGTGATTTCTTAGCTGAAGCTGTTGATTTATTTAAACGAATGGTTGAGAGCAAAGTAAGACCTAATGAGTACAGCCTTTCAATCATATTGAATGCATGTGCTGGATTGCGGGATGGAGGTATCGGAAGGACGGTTCATTGTCTTTTAATGAAGCTTGGACATGGCTTGGATCAATTTTCTGCAAATGCCTTGGTTGATATGTATGCAAAAGCAGGGAGGATTGAAGATGCTGTTGATGTTTTTCGTGAAATGATTCACCCAGACACTATTTCTTGGAATGCAATTATTGCTGGTTGTGTTCTTCATGAGTATAATGATTTGGCTTTGACACTGTTGAATGAGATGAAAAAGTCTGGAAGCTGTCCCAATGTGTTCACCTTATCAAGTGCGTTAAAAGCATGTGCTGCAATGGGGTTGAAAGATTTGGGGAGACAGATACATTCTTGTTCAGTAAAGATTGACAGTGATTTAGATTTGTTTGTGGCTGTTGGACTAATATATTTGTATTCCAAGTGTGAGATGATGGATGATGCAAGAAGAGCTTATGATTTGATGCCAACAAAGGACCATATTATTGCAGGGAATGCTTTGATCTCTGGTTACTCGCAGTGTGGTGATGATGAACAAGCAATCTCACTCTTTTTTGAATTGCACCATCAAAATATAGATTTCAACCAAACTACTTTGTCAACAGTTCTTAAATCTGTCGCCAGCTTGCAGACAATCAAAGTATGTAAGCAAATTCACACACTTTCCATCAAATCTGGAATTTATTCAGATTTCTATGTTATAAACAGTCTGCTTGACACTTACGGAAAATGTAGTCATATAGATGAAGCTGCAAAAATATTCGAAGAGCGCACTTGGGAAGATTTGGTGGCTTACACATCTATGATAACTGCATATTCTCAACATGGAGATGCAGAGGAGGCTTTGAAGCTATATTTACAAATGCAAGTTGTAGACATCAAGCCGGATCCGTTTGTCTGCAGCTCTCTTTTAAATGCTTGCGCAAACTTGTCGGCATATGAGCAAGGGAAACAATTACACGTCCATGCTATTAAGTTTGGATTTATGTCTGATATTTTTGCCAGCAATTCTCTTGTTAATATGTATGCAAAATGTGGAAGCATAGAGGATGCTGATCGCGCCTTTTCTGAGATACCGCAGAGAGGTATGGTCTCATGGTCTGCAATGATTGGAGGGTTGGCTCAACATGGTCATGGTAAAGAGGCTCTTAACATGTTCAATCAAATGCTTAAAGATTGTGTGTCACCAAACCATATTACATTAGTCAGTGTTCTCTGTGCATGTAATCACGCTGGTTTGGTAAATGAGGGGAAACAATATTTTGAAACAATGGAGGAAAAGTTTGGAATCAAACCAACACAAGAGCACTATGCTTGCATGATTGATCTCCTTGGAAGATCAGGGAAACTAAATGAAGCAGTGGAGCTTGTGAATTCCATTCCATTTGAAGCTGATGGATCCGTTTGGGGGGCGCTTCTTGGTGCTGCAAGAATCCACAAAAATGTTGAACTTGGTGAGAAAGCTGCAGAGAGGCTTTTCACTCTTGAGCCAGACAAATCTGGTACGCTTGTTCTCCTTGCAAACATTTATGCATCAGCAGGGATGTGGGAAAATGTTGCCAATGTTAGAAAGGTTATGCAACACAACAATGTGAAGAAGGAACCTGGAATGAGTTGGATTGAGGTCAAAGACAGGATACACACTTTTATTGTTGGAGATAGAAATCATTCTAGAAGTGAGGAAATATTTGCTAAATTGGATGAGTTAAGCGAGCTTCTAAGTAAAGCTGGATACAGTCCCATCATAGAGACTGATATACATAATGTGGAACAAAGTGAAAAGGAAAAGCTCTTGTATCATCACAGTGAGAAACTTGCTGTAGCTTTTGGATTAATTGCTACACCACATGGAGCTCCAATAAGAGTAAAGAAGAATTTGAGAGTTTGTGTTGACTGCCACACCTTTCTCAAATTCGTATCTAAGTTTGTTTCAAGGCAAATTGTTGTTAGAGATATTAATAGGTTCCACCATTTTAAAGATGGATCATGTTCCTGTGGTGATTATTGGTAATATCATTAAGATGACTCATTCATTATATATACATACATGGAAAATGCCGATTCTTACATATTTGATTGTAAACGAAGCATACAAATGACACGTTCGCATTCTGGTCGGTGGACAATGAATTGTAATGAATTGTAATGATGTATAATAATAGTAATGAATAATACTAGGAGTACTATATTACTGTTTCACCTTCGTTATATTTATTAGGGTTAAATATGTTTTTAGTCCCTATAAATATTTAGAATTTTGTTTTTAGTCCTTATAAAATAAAATCATACTTTTTAGTCCCTGAAAATTTTCCGTCAGCATTTTTAGTCCCTATAAAATTTTCCATCAACATTTTTAGTCCCTGTAAAAATTTTACGTTAGTATTTTTAGTCCCTAAAATGCTAAAGGAAAATGTCAGAATGACTAAAAACTGTGATTTTATTTTATAGGGACTAAAAACGAAATTGCAGATATTTATAGGGACCAAAAACTTAATTAACCCTATTTATTATTTATTTATTTATTTTCTTTTGACCATTTTTGTTTTCCTTTGAAACCTTAGAGTTTAACTCTTTCTCCATAATGTCTCACCAAAACCAAAATCTTCTGCACCTGGATTCCTCTCTTATTCACAATACTTCTTAGTTCCTTCCTTCTTATGTTTCTTCTTCTCAAATCACATCCTTTTCACAGTTTGTTTCAAGATTTGATTTTTTTCGTTGGCATATTACAGATCTGAGATTGTTAATATTGCTCCTTTTTATTTTGTATTCTGGATCTATGTTTTTCTTCAGGATTTCCTTTATTGGTTGGCTGTTTGAGATGTAACCCGCCACTGTAACCCGCAACCCGAGAAAATCGTAGGAAGAAACGGACAAGACTGGGCCATTGAGCACCACCCGCGGGTTGGAACGGATCGGCCTTTTGAGACCGAACCCGTCCGTACCCGCCCGATGTCCACCCCTACATGCACCTAATTGACATCTTGAGAGGGAAATAAATATAATAATTTTTAATGTGATAGATATAATATATTGATGATGTGATAGGAAAATAGGTGTAGAAAGAATATCAGGTGACTGAGGTGTTGAATAGATGTAAACATGACAACAAAATCAATACACGCGATATTTGCTGAAACAGTCCTCAATTTGACAACTTTTTCTCGTTTTGATTGAGTTTGAGTATAACTTCTCCAATTTCAAATACATGTACGGGGTGTGTGTAACAGAGATAAAGTTACCCACCCAAACCCCGTCTCAAAAGAAAAAAATTATATATACGCAACATACAAGACTCTAAATTTCATCTCTATTTCCATAATAATTTTGAACTTTTTAATCTGTGTGAACATTTCATATGTTTTGCAATTGACAAATACACAAGATGTTGGATGTTTCCCTACCCCAAATAAAATTAATAGAAAATTTGTGAAAATTTATTTATGACACTAGGTTTGAGCATTGCGAAAATTTAAGGTTCAGGGTGGGTTCGAGTTTGGGGCAAATCAATCACTCCTTTAACATACGACATTTTTGTGTAGTGTGGTTAAGATTGGGGTTGGATTAATTAAAATGGTGGAATGAAATTGTACTGGTTTAATACTCCCTCCGTCCTAAATTGTATGTCGCTTCAGAAGAAAAATTTTGTCCCAAATTATATGTCGCTTTACAATACCAATGCAACATTAATGTTACTTTTCCTATTATAACCTTAACTATTTATTATTTCTCTTCTTTCAATTCTTTCATTTATTTTCCCATATTATTTATTAAGGACATAAAACTACTCATAATATCTCTTTTCCACACAATATTAATTGCAATTCTTAATATGTGTGAAATGCCCAAAACGTCATACAATTTGGGACGGAGGGAGTAGTTAATAAAATGAAGAGTTTCCTAAAATATTTTTTCTTACAATTTGGCACGTGTGTAATGAACATTATTTTTGTTACATTGCATTGTTCATTGAACATGATGAAATATAGTCAGTTAAAAGGTGACAGAAAGATATGGCCCCAAAAAGGGTCAAAAAGTCCAATTAAAAAAGTTGAATGAGTGTGTCAAGGAAACAAACGAAGCCAAAAGACTGGTGACATTTAACATGGGAAAGGGTAAAACTTTCCCACCATGGGAAAGTTCAATTTAGCCAATATATCCAATCAAGTACACAATTTTACTATGGTCTCTACACCACTAGATATTTTTATTAGTCAATTTTTTTTAAAATAAAAATAAAAAATAGGATTGAGAAAGGTCAATCTGAACATGTCATCGTCATCCCCAAAAGCCCAATCTTCGTCGACGGGCATCTCCGACCAACTTCTTCACAAAACCTCTGATTCATGCTCCGGTTTACTCCTCATCTCCAACAATCTTGCCTCCCTTCGTTGGCGATGTAACCGTCACCGAATAATACCATAGATCCACCGTCGGAATTGTAACCGGAGGTCATGTTTCACCGAAAAGCTTCCATTTTCGCACTTCATATTATACTATGGCATGTCATATTCAACAAGCACAGGTCAGAGAATGAATATCATTTGATTTTCCTTTCTCATTTCAAAAAAAAAAACCAACAAAGTTGAGCTTTTAACAAATTTCAGATATGAGTTTTTATGTTGAAGAAGAAATTTGGAGTTTTGAGAGGTGTGATTTTGAATTTGAAGAGAAATGAAGGTAAGTCATGCTTTGGCTCACACATTTGAAGAGGTATCAATTAATGGCGGTGTTTTTGTGAAGGTGGTTGTTAAGGTTGCTGCTGGGTGTGGGAGGTGGGGAGCCAGGAGGGAGACGGGCCACAAAGGTGGGAGGAAGATGACAAAAGTTTGAAAAGTTAAGCTATTAAGATCAGATGTGGGAGAACATGATAAGCTTTAATAGAAGTGCACAATCTAACCATTTAAATTGAACTTTTCCATGGTGGGAAAGTTTTACCCTTTCCCATGTTAAATGCCACCCAAAAGACTACAGTGTACGTATAGATCCTTCATCAATCCTTGGCTTGGCATATTAATTTGAGATCACTTCAGTAAATTTGGTTGGTGGAAATTCTAAAGGGGAAACAAAGGCCAGCTATATTTGTATGTACCTACTTTAAGGTAAAAGCATCCAAATAATTACGGTCAAAGGGCCAATTAGAAATCATAATATTCATAACGTGGGAACTTTTTTTCTTTCTTTCTACATTATCAAAATCAAAATAATTACGGTCAATTAAGGTGACATTTAACATGAGAAAGGGTAAAACTTTCCCACCATGGGAAAGTTCAATTTAGCCACTAGATTAATTGAAAAGCACAGTTTTATCATACAATTGCAGTACTGGATTATTTCTTCTACACCTCCAACCACCATTCTCTCTCCTCCCCACCACCAACAACATCAAACACACCACCAACTCTCCTCCCACCACCACCAGCTTTGCAATAGCTTGAATCACACATATCTTCACAAACAACTCTCATTCCTGACTCCCCGAGTATCTTTTCCAACATTATATTTTTTATTATTTTTTCATATGATTTAAGTATGGTTTGAAAATTAGAGTAAATCAAACTAAAATGGTGAAGCGATCTTCTCCTCCTGTAAAATCAATTTAATATTCCAGTTGCTTCTATGAGGAACACACTGCCATACACAAACTCAAATTCAACACAATCTGCAATTTTTATAAGAAAAATTGGAATCTACAATTTTCATGAAAAAAAAATTGAAGTCTACAATCATCCAGCCACCCACAGTTTGATTGAAAAACAAAGAGTATTTGAAGCTTTGTGAGGGACTGTGCTCTGTTACAGGAATCTTATTCACTAAGTCTGATTTTAATTGAAATATATTATTTCTATAATTTCAAAAACAAGCTCATTTATTGCAAGAGTTCTTATATATATTGATAATAAAAAAAAAAACTTATATATAGACACAATTAATTTTTCTATACTCATTTAATACATGATTTATTCTCTATTCATCTCTTCATATTAAATTAGTATTTTTATTTCTTAGAGAATGCTGACTAGTGTCCGAAAGGCAATAATTAAGCATATACAAGAAGTAAGTTTTTATATAAAAAAAAGTGTATAATCATTGCTTGATCAAAAGTAACATCTTATATTTTCAAGATAAAAATTATATTTGTAGATTCCTTAGCATCTTTGGACGTATTGGGTGGATGTATGTATGCGTGTTTACAAATTTCCTTATATTTAACTCTGTTATTTATACACATATGATTTGATTTTTTATAAAGAAGTTAAATTAGCCCATTTAAATTGATACTGGAGAAAATCGAATCTAAAACCTTAAGGAGGAGCACACTCTCACGTTTCAAGTCAATACCACTAATCCAAGTGGGTCATATCATACGACAATGGTCTATTAAAAATTTAAAACTCCAAATTCCATGACCACATGCTTTGACCGGGACCCACCGAAAATGGGTTGGGGGGTGAGATATCTTAGGTGGTCTAGAAGCAGATTCAGAGCATGCATGGATGGAATGGATTCTAGAGAGAGTTGGAGGGTAAAAGGCTAATAGAGTAATTATGTTAAGAATATTAGAGTAGTGTATTATTTTAGTTTTCATTCGTGTGCATGTGGTGTTCACAATCAACTAATCACATGAAGTGCATAACCCAATGGGATTGAGTGCAGTAATTTTTTTTATGCATTTATCGCAATTGGCATATTTTTGCAGTTAGGATCAACATCAAAATACCCAAATTTTAATTCAGTGTTTTACGGTTCAAATATTAAAAGTATAAGTTGTATTTTAAATTTAAACAATTTAATCCCGATTCCACGATCACATGAATGTACTTATTGTCAAAGTCGTTTCTACGAATCTAGAGATTCGGCTCTGCAAGTGAAAAGAAGTGCATAATAAAATAAAAATATATTTTTCTTAAAAGAACAATGTTTCATTTAAATTTTATAAAAGGTAAATACAAGGTGTTGTATATATGCGGTACACCCAAATGTGAAAATTACTACCGTATACATGAGGAACCTCAAACCATCATCCGAAAAAAAAACACTCACCTAACACCAAAAGCAAGATGACACAATTCTAATAGACCTAATTTTTTTTAGACTCATACTTTAGGGAGGTCCAGTTCCATTGAGTTTCTTGCACACCCCAAGGTCCGACCCTGCTTAATGTGTATTAAAATCTGAATTCATTATCATGCAATGTCACATTGCTAAACCTTTTTATATAAGTTATTACTTTTGATGATGAAATAATTACACCAATTTTATTTTATTTTAGACACAGAGACCACTATATATAAAACCACCCACACCTATCTTCCCTTCCAAGGTAGACGAGTTCGAAAATCCACATAGTAATACAACTTTACAAAGTGATAGCCAAGGTGATTGAGGGGAATATGGTGAAAACAGAGGAAACAGAGCCATGGCACAAACCAAAGAAAGGGAGTGTCTTCCCTGCAAAGAAACGTTCTGTGAAGAAGATGATGTGGGATCAGTTTGTTGATCCTAAGGGCAATAATTCTAGTTCCAACACGGTTTCGACGCCACCTCCTCAGTTGTCAAGGGCCAACAGTACTGTACACCCCAGCTAACTCTACATGCTGAATATTCCTGGAGATGCATGCATGCAATGCATGCTTTTGTTGCGTATTTTCTTATAGTCTTCTTTTTTTCTTTCTTGTTGTTCATTATGTAGTCGAGGTTACTTTTGCAGTGATGTTCTACTTGAGTAAAAAAACTCCCCATTTTCCTTGGGGTTTGTGTTTGTATCGTCTGCTTATACACCAGCTTACCTAATGAATAAATGTTTCATCTTAATTTTTCACAAGGTTTTGAGTTTCAATGGAATGAAAATTATGTGATTATTCTAAATCAATATCAATGATATTTTATTTTCCAGAAAGAAATATATACGTACTTGCCTTTGCCTATGATTGATTGCTGAAAACTTAACCTTGGTTTCGCCTTTTTTAAGGTAGGTGACTTTAGAAATTTGTGCACCCATGCACAAAAATAGTGAGCAGTAGCGGTGCTACCAACCAGTTCATTGTATTTTCACATTTGCCCCAGAGAGTGTCAATATATAATAAATATTTTCCCACAGATATTAAATGGTATAAATATATATGATTGTGGCTATCCGGTCATTTAGGAGTATAGGGCATTTAACAAAAACAGTTAAAGATAAAAGAGTTTTGAACCCCCACTTGAGTAATTGCTTATACAATCAATTTGGCTTTAAACTATCACACTTTCATCAATTTAATCCTAAAGTAATAAAATCAACAAAAAATGTTAATTTTAAGAAGAAAAAAAAAAGGTTCTTAAATTATAGAAATGGCATCATGATCAAAGGAGGTAGCTTGAAAAACTATGAGCATTGCTGAGATGGTTCGTTCAATATTTGGTTGACTCTAGCTCACTCGACATTTGTAAGTCAATGATGTCAAATTTGATATTTTGTAACAATGAATTCATCCAACATAAAATAATAAGTTGTTTTTGCATAAAATAAGTTGTTTAGAATAAGATGTTTTTTAAAATAAGTTGTTTTTAAAATAGATTTTGTTAATGGTTCGGTTTGGTTCGGTTTGGTTCGGTTCTGATAACCATGGTTACTAACGGTTCAGTTCGGTTAGTAAACTGTTATCAAAATAATGGTTTGGTTTGAGAATTGATTAAATAGTTCAGTTAATTTTGATACGGTTCGGTTCGGTTAATCGGTTCGAATTGGTTTTTAGCTATTTTTGCCCACCACTGGCTACGTTAGTCTAGAAGGTGATTAAACAAAGCATATGAATTGTTGGATGGTAGTAAAAGTCACATCGACGAATTGCGTTAAGGTTATTTGGTTGTCTTTACTAACCATCCCTAACTAACTGATCTGATAATATGCCCACGTGCATTACCATAAATGAACATCATATGTATTATTTCTCATACTTAGTCACAAAGTACCAATTTTCACTCAATTTAATTGATTGATTATACCTTTCCATTTTAAAATGAGTGTTATTTAAATTTTTTATTGAACTAACTTTATTAATTATTGATGTATTTTCCACATCATTGTAAATGTAAAGTGACTCAATCCAATGTTTATCTGAGCTGAATGGACTAACTTTTAAAGCTCTATATTAATTATACTTTGGAAGTTGTATATATAATGTTAATTAATTAACACAAGTGAAAATTAAAAAAAAATGTTGTGCTAACAAGTGTTCTTAGATCACTAGTTAAGAAGTTAAAAATAGAAATAAATTATAAATTTGATGTAGAAAAAGTCTATTTTCAAAGTTTTAAGATATTAAATACACAATTCTCAAAATAAATTTTCTATTTTAGGCTCTTGTTAGCATTTATGTTAAATAAAAAAAAGTATAAAACCCCCGACCCCTCTCCTCTCCAAGTTGTATAGAACTATTGCTTCACAAAGTGATATGCAGAGCATGGCACAAGCCGAAGAACAAGAGTGTCTTCCCTGCAAAGAAACGCTCTGTAAAGCAGATGATTTGGGATGAAATTTTTGATCACAGGGGTAATTCCACTTCCAAAACCGTTTCTCCACCTCCTCCTCCTCAGTCCTCAAAGTCCAACAAATACTAGTATTGTTGTTAAGCCCTCACCTACATAGTCATTCAAGAAGAAGATGCTCCTCTATAGTTGCGTCTTTATCTTTATTTTGATTTATCTGTAACTTCTATCTTCTTTTTTATTTGCTGTTGTTCATTAAATGTAGTTAAGGTTGCTTTTGCTGTGGTGTTTTACTTCAGTCCCATTTTTTATGGGGTTTGTATTTGTGGAGAAAAATTGATCACTCCATTAACAAGTAGGATTTTCTACACATGATTAAGGTTATGTTTTGATTAAAAAAATTGTGGAGCTGTACTTATTTACTAATTGAATAAAATGAAGAGTTTGTTAAAATATTTTCTTACAATTTGGCATATTAATGAAACATTATTTTTTTAGTTTCTTGGTGTTGTTAATTGAACATTCTGAAACATAATCTGTTAAAAGTTTACACAAGCATAAGCTCACAAAAAGGTCAAAAAGTCCAATGAGAAAAGTTGAGTGAATGAGTCAAGGAAATCAGGGTAAGAATAGATCCTTCCTCGATCCTTGTCGTATTAATTTGGACCAAGACGATCTTCAATAAGAGGGTCTTTTTATTTAAAAGTCTGGTACCTATGAGGTACCTCTATAGAGGAACAATCATTTTGAATATTTATTGAGCATGAGGTCACATTTAAGCACCTCAATTTTAAACAGGGTCTACAATATTTTTTTATTAAGACAATCATTAGAATTATGTGTGTTTTTATTGACGAACCTATTTAAAATTTTTGTTAAAAAATGGTGGATTGAAGTGATTGAATGCTTATTAAGCATTGTTATTAAAAAATTATCAATAAGTAATGTGTGTACTTTAGACTCAATTAAATACTTAAAATCTATATTAATGACTTTAACATTATAATTTCACCGGATATGTATGATTCCTCACATGCTTCTCTAACAGCCTCATTCTCTAGCATATTCATTCTTACTTGTTACTCACATGCTGTCAAAGAAGTGGGATGAATAAAAGCAATGAATTAGGAACTCCAAACTCTTCAAGATAATTTTACTCAAGATATTGTCTCTTGTCCCGATGATATCAAACTTGCTACAAATGGGTGTATTCTATGAAACTGAATTCCGATGGATCCCTCGGCCGTTACAAGGCTCAATTGATTGTCATAAGAAAAAAGCAGGCATAAAGAATTATGATGAGACATTTGCATCGATAAAAATTTCTCAAATATGTTCCACTATCTATGTCACATTTATAATTACATTTAACATTTTTTTTAAGTTAACAAAGCGTTTTCCCATCACCGAATACAGAAAAAGAATTAGAACTAGTGACAATGAATAACCCGTTTTTCCATTAAGTAGTTTATGAGAATATATATTAGACTATGGATATTGATTTTATGACCTCATCATCGAGAGATTCAAGCTATCAAGTAGCAGTAGGGCGCCATTTGCTTACTAGTATGTAATCACTATTAGGGTTGTCTTCTAGAAATAATGTAATACTGATATATTGTCTTCTTCTGATCTCTTTAAAAAATAAATAAAAAAATAGGGTTGTCTTCTAGAAGCAAAAATGTGGATAGTAATAGTATTGGGGCTTTTATGTAATAACATCCCAAAAGTCATACTCAAAAAAGCTACGTTGGTCTAGAAGCTGATAAAAAACAATGCATGAAATGATGAATCGGATGGTAAAATTCAAACAGAAGAATTATCTTAAGATTATAATATTAGCCTTTATAAAATGCAAAACTGTCACGTGCATAACCAGAACTGAAAATTGTTTATGCCAACCTTAGTCACCAAGTATCTTTAATTTAATTAATTAATTCTACTCTCTTCATTTTGAAATAATACAAAAAGATTAAGATAAATAACAAAGCATATAGTTACATATCAACTTATAAAATGTCAATTATAGACGTCATTAAGATAAATAATTATTGCATATATCATCTTGGTTAAGTGCAGTGACCTGAATAAAGAAAAAGAATTCCCCATTTAGAGCGAGCCCTTTATATTTGGATGTCTTGGGTGAATCAAGAGAGTGGTGCTCTTATAAAAAGATTCCACAAAATATGATAAGATTAAGAGAAATGAACTGAAAGATTATTAAACATTTCATTTGATATTGTGCAAGAAAAATACAAGTAAGAATCTTTGATTTTTTTTGTGGTCAAAATCCATCTCTTTATTATTCATAACACTCCATATCATTATTTCAATTTAATTACCCCAATTAAACTATTGACTATTTACTTGCTTTTCATAGATTACTCATTGGTTCATTTGCTAACTGATTTTTTGATACATGTAGTCAATATTATTTTAATTTTAACATGGATGTAATCAATATTTTTTGGTTTTTGTACATGTAAGTTAACTGATCTCATTTAATCACACAATTTATTAGTTTTGATTTTCTAGTGCTCTTATAATTTTGTCAGCAATTAGCAATTTTTTTATGATAGTATATATATATATATATATATATATATATACACACACATATTTTTTTAGGGAATATATATATATAGGGAGGCCCCTAAAAGGTGCTCTAGACTGCCGCCCCCTTGGCATGTGATAAGGGTCGTCCCTGTCCCCATTAAGTAGTTTATGAAGATATTAGACTTTGGAATTCTTGATTTTATGACCTCATCAACATGATCATCCCTGAGATTCAGGCAATCAGATGTAGTAGGCCATTTGGTTACTACTAGTCTCTCTACTAATATGGTTGTCTTCTATAAGCAAGGACGTGGAGATGACAGTATATTGGTGATATTTATGAGAGGTGAGTGTGTTAAAACTCACCAACCCATGTCAAGCAGATACATACCACAAAATAAAATCAACACCTTATATGATCGGCACATTTTAGGAATCTTATAATTCAGTTTAAAACTTCAATAAAATTAAAAATTTAGAAGCAAGGTTACTTATTTACCTTTTTATATGCTGATGAGTGATGATCAAGTATTAAACCTCCTGCCGACGTCCCAACACCCCCAAAAGTCCTAAATCAAGACTGAATTATGTTACTTATATGCTGATGAGTGTCCTTAAATGTTTTCATCTCTATGTCATCACCACCAACCCAACCCCTATCCCTAACACATGTATCACGGAACAAAAAAATATTCTTAAGCACATTTTTATTGAACTAATCTATAAGAAAGAGTTTGTCACGTATTTAGATCCTACAATATTCGAAGGATTAGTCTTCACAGTTATACGCAGAGGATACTCGGTTTACACAAAAAAAACTCTTATTGTCTATTTGCCTAAAAAACCTAATTATCGATAAAATAAAATAAAAAACCTTATTATCTATGCTATTGATGATAAATGTAAAGTGAAATATAAGTGTATATAATATTAATTAAATAACACAATTGAAAAAATTACCTTAATCTATTCTACATAGAAAAAATAAAAATGACATTCATTCACCGTGAAGTAAGAGTAAAATTTTTAAGGTGACAAACTTTTAAGATGCGTTTGATATATGCTAAAAACGGAAGCACATGACAGAACAACTCAAGTTATCAAGTATTTGATCTTCTAAAACTTTTTATATTTAAACATTCATTTTATTTATTTAAAATTTCAATTATTTCAAATAATTCAGGTATAAAACCCTCAACCCCTCTCCTCTCGAAGCTAGCATAAAACTATTGCTTCACAATTCACAAAGTGATATGCAGGGAGTTGTGAAAACAGAGGAAGCAGAGCCATGGCACAAACCGAAGAATAAGAGTGTGTCTTCCCCGCAAAGAAACGCTCTGTGAAGCAGATGATATGGGATGAAATTGATTCCAGTGCCAACACCGTTTCTCCACCTCCTCCTCCTCATTCCTCAATGTCCAATAATACTAATACTAGTATTGTTGTTCACCCCTCCTTTACATAGTCATTCAAGAAGATGCTTCCTCTATTATTATGACTTTCAAGAAATTGCTGTGGTTTTTTAACTCAGTCCCAAAATTGATAAATGTAGTTGAGGACTGAGGTTGTATTATGATGAATAATTTTTTTTGTAAAGCTGTACTTCTTTAGTACTTTGGTTATATTGAATAGAATAATTAGTGAAATTTGCTGAATTTTTTTTTCTTACAATTTGGCATTTCTTTTTTGATAATTTTTGTTACATTGAGAGGAGAGGGGAAAACTTCCTTAAAATTGAACAATTTGGCATATGTAATGAAACATTAATTTTTTAGTTTCTTGGTGTTGTTCATTGAACATTCTTAACCATAATATGATAAGGAAAATGTTACATTGACACCCTTTTTTGTACCATCCTTATACACTCTTATCTGACACTAAGGAGATGAGAGAGTGAGAAATAAAGTTGGCTAGTGCATGAGGGTCACGTCACCACATGTCACTTTTGTGTGTGGAGGTTAAATAAATGTATGTTACAGGAGGTGGTCAACATGGTCAACGTATCATTGCTCATATATTAAAAGATTGCAGAAGTATAAGCCCACAAAAAGGTCAAAAAGTTCAATGAGAAAAATTGAGTGAATGATTCAACGAAACAAATGAAGACAAAAGAGTTTAGGGTAGGAATAGATTCTTCCTCGAACATTGTCTATTAATTTAGACCAATACCATTTCCAATAAGAGGGTATTTTCGTTTATGGTGTGTTTGAACGGAGGGTTTAAGATGGGAAAGTAGTAATGATTTATTTTTTATTTTTAAAAATTACGGACACTATGAAATGTTTTTAAAAAAGTTAACATATTAACATGATAAACGATTATATAATACTTCAATTATACTTAATTTATTTTAGAAAAAAAACATGTTATATAATCCGTAATTTTTAAAAGAAATGTAAACCATACACTTTCTTCTCTTCCTAAACTCTTAATCCAAACACACCCTTAAAAATCTGGTACCAACGAAGGAAACAATCATTTTGAATATTTATTTAGCATGAGGTAACATTTAAGCACCTCAATTTTAAATAGGGTCTACAATTTTTTTATTAAAATAATTATTAAAATTATGTGTGCTTTATTGATGGACCTATTTAGAACTTTTGTTAAAAATGTTGGATTGAAGTAGGGTTTTCAATGAACCGAACCAACTCGAAAATAGTTCGATACTCGATTCGATAATTGGTTCGTTGAACTTGGTTCATGAACCAAATGAGTCGAACTTGAGTTGAAAATTAAGCTCGTTAAATAAATAAGTTAAACTTGAACTAAGTATGGCTCGACTCGTTTGGTTCATGAACCAGCTCAATATATATATATATATATATATATATATATATATATAAACTTTATATATAATATAGAATTTATTACAAGCTTCATCTGAAAATTATCCACTTTTTTCATACGAATAATAATTTGAATAAAAAACAACGATAATTGTAATACTAGAGAGAGGGGAAAAAAGTTAATGCCCACACAAGGCTTTTAAATATACACGTGCATAAAAATTGTCCCACATCGAGGAGTTTTGAAAAGAGTAGCGAGAAAAGTATATATAAATATGAGCGGTGCATTACGAAAACAATGTAAACCATTGGTGGTACTATACTACTATATGCTACAGTAGTAATATATAAATTGCTACTACCTTCTACCGTAGTTTTATTTCAATTATATTTTTGTTATTTAAAGGTCAAAAACATATATTTTTGACAAAAAAAACTTTTTTTCCAAAAAACAAAAGTTTTAAAATATGCAATTCGTGCAAACGAAATGAACCTAACGAGCTGAACTGAGTTGCTCGTAAACTTTAAACGAGCCGAACTCGAGTGGGAAAAAAGGTTCGTTTTGAACTCGAATCGAGTTTCGAGCCGAACCAATTCTTATCGAGTCGAATCGAGCTCAGACAGGTTCGACTCGACTCATTTCCATCCCTAGATTGAAGTGAGTGAATGCTTATTAAGTATTGTTATTAAAAAAATTGAAAATAAGTAATGTGTGTAATTCAACCCCGTTTAAATATTCAAAATCTATATGTATGACTAGAACGTTGTGGTTCGACCGATTCAAGATCCGTCGTTGATTATATTTTCGCCAGATATGTATGATTCCTCACATAATTCTCTGACTGCCTCACACTCTAGCATATTCATTCCTACTTGTTACTCACATGCTGTTAAATATGTGGGATGGATAAATACAATGAATTAGAAACTTCTAGATTTTCATGATAATTTTACTCAAGATATTGTCTCTTGTCCCCTTGGTATCAAATTTATAGGCTACAAATGAGTGTATTTTATGAAACTGAATTCCGATAGATCCCTCGACCATTACAAGGCTCAATTGGTTGTTTTAGGTAACAAGCAGGAATGCGGAATTGATTATGATGAGATATTTGCACCAATAAAAATTTCTCAAATATGTTCCACTATCTTTGTCACATTTATTATTATATATTTTACATATTTTAAAGTTAATAGGCAGGCGTTTTTCCATTACTGAATACCGAAAAAAAAAAATAACAACTAGTGACACTGAATTAGGTTGAGAATAGGTCAGGCCAGCCGGCCTACAGGGGCCTACGGCCTGGTCTGACTTGTTTATGTAAATAGGTCAGGCTTAGGCTTTTGAAAAAGCCTATTTAAGTAAATAGGCCAGACTTAGGCTATAAAAAAAGCCTACGAAGCCTGATAGGCCGACCTATTTATGCATATTATTAAAATTTATTTTTATTTATATTAAATTATAATTTATATTATAAAAAAATCAAGAAAAAAACTCAAATACTGGACTTTTTAAATAGGTTTTGAAGCCTTATTTTAAAATAAGCTTTTAAGGCCTTATAGCAGTAGACAAGCCTTACAATGAAATAGGCTATAAGGCCTATTTGTCCTATTTAGAAATAGACAAAATTTAATATTTAATGACTTTAATATGAAATAGGCATGTAAATAAGCTCACAGGTCAGACCAGACTTTTAAATAGGCTAGGTCAAGCCAAAAAAATAGGTCTATGAAAGGCCGTAGACCAGGCTCAGGCTTGCTAAAAATTTCGTAGGCCAGGCTCAGGCCTATCAAAGCTTGGTCTGGCCTGACCTATTCCCATCCCTACACTGAATAACCCATTTTCCCATTAAGTAGTTTATGAGGATATTAGACTTTGGATATTGATTTTACGACCTCATCAACATTATCATCCAAAGATTCATGCTATCAAGTAGCAGTAGGCCATTTGCTCACTCCGTTTCACAATTATTGTCTCTTTAATATTTTTCATTTTTTTAAAAATAATTGTCACTTTACGATACCAATGCAGCATGTATTTTTTTTTTCCACTATTATATTCTTATTTATTGAATTTCATCCAATTTAACTACTCCACTAACTACAATTAATAAGAATGTTTTAGTAAATACAACTAATTTTACCATTGAAATCAAAACAATTACTAATAGGGTTGTCTTCTAGAAAGAAGGTAAATAATGTAATAGACTGATAGATTGTCTTTTTCTGATCTCGGTAAAAAATAAATAAAAGTATAGGGTTGTCTTCCAGAAGCAAAAATGTGGATAATAATAGTACAGCTTTCCATAATAGTATGGGGGCTTTTATGTAGAGGTGAATGCCAAATTCAGATAAGTAACCCACATTGTCGACCCAATTCTTCATTAATTAAGCAGATAAAGACCACAAAAAATTCAAGTTATACATTGCAGGAATCTTATTCGCAAGTTTGAATTTTCAATGAAATTATATTTATAAAAGTTCAAAAGCAAGGTTACTTAATTATTTATTTATCTTTACATATGCCGATCAACTCGTTAAAAGTATTATAACACTCAAAGTCCAACTCAAAGCACCCCAAAAGTCCTAAACCAGGGACCACAGAGAAGGGGTTGAAGGTGGAACCGTGGAGGGTAGATAGTTACGTGCCTACGTTGGTGATTGGTCTAGAAGCTAGTCAAACATGAATGATGAATCGAATGGTAAAAGTCAAACAGGGGATAAATACTTTACCACATAAAAACCTTATCATCAATAAGCTAAAAACAAAAAAACCTTATGATCTATACCATTGTTGATAAATGTAAACTGAAATATGATATTATCTCTGTTTTTACTGGCGTATCCAGGATCCTGGATCAGGGGTGTAGAAAATTCAACTTCGATAAATATTCATATATTTAAATATATAAATATTAAAATCATAAAGTTCAATATAATCAGTCAAATTAATTACACACATATCTTCCAAATGCGATACCAAACGCGATGAGGTTGGACACATTAGAGGTTTTCCGTCGGATTTTAAAATGATGTAGAAGATATTATGAATTCATACCAATCAAAGAATATAAACGTATTTAAATTTATCTCCATCACAAAGCTCTAAGGGAACTCGAATCCGAATTTTTCAATTACAATATATGTCTTTTTACCACTAAATTAAACCTTTAGAGTTATTTTTAGTTTTCTCTTTGCTCTAAATGCTCCAAAAACATACTTATATAGGCAAAATAAAATACGTTTTTCTTTCTCCATACCTCTTAGATACTTGCAAAATAAAATATCTTTTTATGCCAGCCTCTTAGACTAAAGTAACATTTACATGGTCCAGGCCCATACGAAGATACATACACTTAACCCTGATTATTTTGTTGCTTATCTTTAAGTAGCCGTCATACTCATCTTCTACTCTATTCTACTGGATTCAAAAGAAAACTAACTATGTGCTCTTCTTCCTCCTTCGTGCCACATTCTTCTTCACTTCTTTTTCTTCATCTTTTTTATTTCGTTGTGAGAGGAGAAGTGAATCAGAGGGGCAAAATGAATTTTTCAGGGTGTGCAAGGTGCAGAAGATATAGGATTGCAAGTGCACACCCTCAAGAGCATGTAGATCAGCCCCCGTCTGTCTCAAATTAAATAAATTATTTATTATTTTTTTTAAAAGCTAAAATTATATTAGATAACACAGTCACACACTCTCACACAAGGGGGTGCAAAAAGGCATAGACAAAAACAGAGTTCAACATAAGAGTACAGAAAAAAACATAAGAAACAAGCTAAAATATAGACATTAAGCAAGCTCTGCCGCCATAATTGATAATAGAAAAAAAATACCTTAATCTATTCTACATAGAAAAATAAAAAAGACATTGATTCACTTTGAAATTGAAGGAGTAAAATATCTAAGGTGACAAACTTTTGCAATTACACATTCATTTTATTTATTTAAAATTTAAAATATTTCAAATAATAAAGGTATAAAACCCACCACCACTTCCAATCCTCTCCAAGTTGGTACAGCATAGATTCACAAAGAGATATGGAGGGAGTTGTGAAATCAGAGGCATGGCACAAGCCCAAGAACAAGAGTGTCTTCCCTGCAAAGAAACGTTCTGTGAAGCAAATGATTTGGGATGAAATTGTTGATCACAAGGGTTGTTCCAGTTCCAACACCGTTTCTCCACCTCCTCCTCATCAGTCCAATTAATACTAGTATTGTTGTTCACCCTCCTCTACACAGACACAGTGATCATTCAAGAAGATGCTCCTCTATAATTGCGTCTTTATCTTTGTTTTGCTTTTTTATTTGTTGTTGTTCATTAAATGTAGTTGAGGATTGAGGTTGCTTTTGCTGCAGTGTTTTAATTTAGTCCCAAAATTGATAAATGTAGTTGAAGACTGAGGTTGTATTTTGATGAATAAAAATTGTGGAGCTGTACTTGTTTAATTATATTGAATAGAATCAAGAGTGAAGTTTGCTGAAATCTTTTTTCTTACGATTTGGCAAAAAAAAATAATACTAATTTATTGGCATACTTCTGAAATAAAGTTGCAGCTGAACTAAAGAGAGAATGAGATTGAAGCCACTAAGAAATTTGGCACGATGCTTGTACTTTTGAATATTCAACGATGATACTTGTTGAGAGGAATTACCATATGTAATTCATTGCAAACATTTTCCTTCTGCTAAAAAAAAATTGGTTATGAAAGGGATAATAGAGCATACTTTGCGGCTTGCATCCGTCACTACGCTGACAACATAAATATTTTGAGCATGACGCCCATTTCTACCCCACAATGACGTTTCCTCACATATTTTCCTATTTTTTCACCATTTTCCCTACTTATTAGAAAAACATTTTTCAGTGGTTGTATTACTCCATCGGTCTTATTTTTTAATAAAAACAATTTATTGAATAATTTATTTATTTATATTCAATAGATCCAAAAATCAATTTTTTTTATAAATAAAATCTGATAAAAAATAATAATGAAATGTTATAAAAAAATAAAAATAGTGGACACCTATCCACATTATCCACACCTCTTATCTCTCTTGATTTTTTTTATCAATCCTTTTCTTGCGTCTTAGTCGAGGGTGGAAAAGTTGAGCCATCCAAAAGTGTAGAAGGGTGAGATGAAGTGTTTAAATATCATCACTCTAATTTTTAACATCCAAAAGAAAATTCTAAATCCAACCAACACTTCTCATTCTCTCTGTTTCTCTTCATATTTGTCTATCACATTCTTCACTCTTATGTGATTTATCCTCTCTTTCAATCTCTCTCAAGGTATAAAATTACATTCATCGTCTATGCTTAGAACAAAACTCTTTTATTTCGCCCTATAAATGTTTAAATATATTCTTTATATATTTAAAATTAAAATGCCAACAAATATCTTATGACATTATTTAAGAAGTCAAAAGAAATAACTTAAGTATATAAAACCAACTATCTATGCATAAAACATAAAACGACTATAGTTCGTAAGTGCTAACTCAATTGAGATTGTTAATATGGTTAGACTATACCCCTTCACAAGCTCGAGCCCGAAACTCCACATGTAAAATTTAAGACGATGTTTGTCACTTCGTTTGCACACTAAAAAAACTATTATATTACTCCGTCCTTCCTTTTTATTTACTATATAACTTTCATTTCTCCATATGTCTTATAATAAGTGAGTTTTTTGTAAAAAAAATATTATACCAAAATAGCTGATTATTTTTACTTTTCAATGCAATATTAATTTTTTTTCAGTTATAACTCTAATTAATACATGAATTGATATTAAAAAAACTTTGATATTTTTTTTAGGGTAAAAGTTTGATTCTCTTAAGAAAGCAAAAGCATGGACTAATATAAAATCAAGTAAATATAATAATGTATTTCCAAACTATGAAATTAGTTGTATTTGGGAACTTATTTGGGAATTTATATGTAGTACGAGTACAATACGGGGTGTGGATACGCGAAATTTTTAAAATTCAATATACGATGCAATTAAGATACGTTAACAAAATATTTATACTAAAATTTATATGCATGTAAAATACTTGAAAAAAATAAATAAACATTTATGAATCTTCAATACTATATAATCATAAAAGTGACAATTTACAAAAAATAGTACATGTGATCAAAATAAAATATGTAAAGTTTTCGTATAAAATCATATTCTATTTTTATTCATATGTTAGGATATCAACATATGATCAGATTGATCGATGAATCTCCTCTCTTTCATTACTTTCATCCACCAAAAATATAATTTTAATTGGTTAATTGAAAAACAATTATAGTGATTAATATCTTAAATTGAATCATATACATCTCCATTAAATTTTTATAACATTTTTTTTCTTTTGAGGATACGTCTCTCTTAAGTATCTTTGTGTATCTGTCGAACATCTTATAAGTATCTGATGAAATAGAAATAAATAAACTGACGTGATAAATGTGATAAGTGGATAATAAGAGAAAGAAATAGAAAATAGAAATAAAATGAGGTGTTAGTTTTGCAGCTGTATTAATGTTTTTAGGAACATGGAAAGACTAGTTAGTACTACATAACAAGGTCACCAAAAATTAGGAGGGAAATGACTAGTTAGTACTCGCATTAAATACACTCTTGAGACTTACTCTCTCCGATCCTATTTATAAGCAACATTTTACTTTTTTGATTCATTGCATAAGTGATGTATTTGATCTATATTCTATACCAAATACATTAATTATTCAATGAATCTAAAAAGTTAATTTTCTGTTATAAATAGGACCAGAGGAACCTACTCTTGTGAGACTTGTTATGTAAGCTTGGGAAATACGACAAGAGGGAAACCAAAAGCTTAGCTTTTATAATAAGAAGAAGACGAACATAATTCACCCTCTCTGTCTACCTTCCGCTTGTGTTCTATCTACAAATTCAAATTCTCATTTCTCTAAAAACAAACGAGTTTTCAGAAACCTAATGGATCAAAATCAGAAACGGGATTGGTCTATCAACGACTTCGAAATTGGAAAGCCACTCGGGAGAGGGAAATTCGGCAGAGTCTATGTCGCTAGAGAAATCAAGGTTACCCAATTTTCTTTTTCCTTTTATATCATGCCCTAATAATAGCAGTATATTTAGGTAGTGTTTGGATAAAATAAGCCATTCTTAACCCCCTTTGTATTTAGTGGGTTCCAAATCTAATTATGAACTTTTTTCAGAGTAAATATGTGGTTGCATTGAAGGTTATCTTTAAGGAACAACTAGAGAAGTATCAACTTCACAAACAACTAGGGAGGGAAATGGAGATACAGATAAGTCTTAAACATCCAAAAATCTTGCGTCTTTATGGTTGGTTTCATGATTCAGAGCGTGTTTACTTGATTCTTGAATATGCTCATAACGGTGAGCTATACATTACACGTTGCTTCGCGAAAGAGGTCATTTCTCCGAGAAACAAAATATTTATTAGTTTGTTGAGTGTATGCCTATTTTAAACTTGGTTTTAACTAGAGTCGTCACTTATGTATGACATGAGAATATTATTAAGGTTGTCAAGGCATTGTACCATGTATCCGGACTTTCATAAGTCATATCTGTTAATGCATCTTGCCCATGTTATATCTTGACTTTTATAAGTTTTTCGTATTCCTGTATATGTCGGATGGTATCCATGTTGTACTATGTATCCGAACTTTTTAGGAATTTTGACATCATTGATATGTCTCTGATAATTTTGACGGTTAAGCTTAGTGTAATTTTTGAATGAAATGGGTATAATATGGACTACAGAGAAAGCAAGTGAAAATTGGATTCAAAGTTAGAAAGTTTATTTACAATGAATGTTTAAATAGGAAAGGGATTATGTTACATTCTATCATTCTATGCTTATAATTGTTTTTTGAAGCAAATCTTCGTATTAAAATGACTCTTTTGTTTATTTCAAATTTTAGTACATTTTAAGCCTCACAAAGGCATTGTCATACTGTCACGAGAAGCATGTTATTCACAGCGATATCAAGCCTGAAAATCTGTTGCTTGACCATGAGGTATCTTTTTATTCATTTGCGTATTTTTATCGCCCTTTTCCAATGCTAACAATATTTGTTTTCTTCGATTTGAGCCAATTACGGCAGCATAGTTTGAACTTTGAAGAACTCAGTTACGTCATAAAACATATTGCAGTTCATTTCAATCTTTTTTTATAATCTTTATTGTAGATATATAATGAAGATCGTTTAGAATTAGTTTTTGAGTTGATTATATAATTATATTAATTCGATTTTTGAGGAAACTTGTACAACTAATTTGATAATGGCTTGTTTACAGGGTCGTCTAAAGATTGCAAACTTTGGTTGGTCTGTACAATCTGAAAACAAAGACAAAAAAAGAAAAACCATGTGTGGAACATTGGATTATTTAGCTCCTGAAATGGTAGAAAATAAAGGTCATGATTATGCAGTTGATAACTGGACTCTAGGTATCCTTTGTTATGAATTCCTCTATGGTGTTCCTCCGTTTGAGGCTGAAAGTCAAGATGGTACCTTTAGAAGGTATGGAAGGGCATGAGTAATGTATATATAGTAAACTAAATCACTTTCAATATATTAACATAATGTACTATTTAAATTCAATCTTGTGCAGGATAGTAAAGATTGATCTGAGCTTCCCTAAAAAGGCCAAAAATCTGATAAGTGGGGTATGCTTAATGATTATATCATATTATATTATGTATCTATCTTCATTTGTTCTTCTTACTGATCTAAGTAAATTTGTGTAGCTCCTGGTAAAAGATTCTTCAAAAAGGCTTTCACTTCAGGAGATAATGGAGCATCCTTGGATAAAAGAGAATGCAAATCATACTGGTGTCTGCAAGTAGGATCAACACTTGTTAGCAAGACTTTTTGCATGTAGTGTCTGATTCATATGATAGCCGGCTCTTGATTTGTAGTATTACGGCAAGACATGACAGGATAATTCACAATTTCACTACTAAAAATGCTTTTAGAATGTATAGAAGGTGAAATGTACGTTTGCCCCTCTATTCCAATTGCAAAAACAGTGACTAGTTTTTCTCAAATTGAGTCATATTGAGAAGTTAGGACCAGTTTATTGCAGAACCTGTTATTTCTTTCCCAATGTAGAAACTAAACTGAATCGGATCATATGCCAAACTAAATTGAACCAAATCTAGCCAAACCCAAAGACCCATGCCAGACCAAAATGTTGTATAGTTGTTACAAGGTCCGATCATACCAATAGTAATACTATGATGAGTGAGCTTCTGAGAAGTCTTTATGTTGCATCTCTTCCACCCCTCAAAGAATAGTTACCGCATTACAAGAATGCACATACTTATCATATCTTAGTTGTTTTTTTTCTTTTATCTTTTTATTTCGATAAACATTTTTAATAGTTTCTACATTACAAAACGGTTGAACTCAATTACTTGATTTAGTGAATCTAGTAACTTGAAGTTTGATCCAAAGATAATAACCTTTGAGCAAAATTTGATTCATGTTCTAAATTATTTATCATTAATCAAAACTCATTAATCACTCAATTGCAATAAGTTGGACACTTGGTTATATGGAATATAGGCATATATGACAAAAATTTAATAGTAGTAGTAGTAGTGGTAGTAGTAGTAGTAATAATAATAATAATAATAATAATAATAATAATAATAATAATAATAATAATAATCAAAATAGTATTTATGACAAAAATAATAATTATATTTTCTATTAATAATGGTCAAAAGTCAAAGTAAGAACATAATAAAAAATAATAATATTATTTATCAAAAAACAAATAATTATACGAAAAATTACTAGAACTTAAATTAAAATCTTAATAATTTTAAAACAGGAGACAGGTATACAAAACCACGTTCACATTGTCCCATCTCTTAAGACAAAAATTTGATTATTATATATTTTTTTAAAGATTTTTTTTGATTATTATATGGTTACAACTTAAGAGGGGTTGGCTTATATAACATGAGAAAGAGCTTACAGTGACATTGTATGCAATAGAATTGAGAGTAGTGGGAGAGGGAGAAAATGATGAGAAGGTTGAGGTTCTGTTGCGAAGGGGTTGACATAGTAAAACTTGCGGCTGTTGAGCAAAACGAGAAAAAAGTTACTATTCAACACAAGACAGAGCCATGGGGCAAAGGCAATAATGATGCAACTGTGATTCCTCCAAAGAGAAAGTGTGTCAAGAATTCTGTGTGCAATTGTTTTGTTCAATGCATCTGTGCTAAGTGCTGCAATACCAACACTCTTTCACCTCCAACACCAATAATCACATCAGGTAATCAATTCGATCTTCTATTTTTTTGGTATCAACTTCCGGTTTAAACTCGAGTTCTTGTGAATATTTCAACTGAAATTCATTAACCATCTGCGATCAATTACTCGGTTTTCTATCGGTATGCATATATGTGATACTTTACTGATTTTATTTGTTCATTTAATTACACCCATTGATTTGTTGCAGCCAACTATAGAATCAAAGCGAAGGGTGTCAAATAATCAAAAAGTTTGCAGATTGCCATGAGGAATTGGTTGATGCTTTGAATAAGGAACAAAATGTAAAGAGTGATTGATACCGTGGTAACTTTGTGCTGTAATTTAATTACTGGAAATTTATTTGTATTATCCCCTATTTAAATTTAAATAACATACAGTTATTTTGGTCAAAGGAAAAAAAAAAAAAAAGCACACAGTTACAAACATTTATACTAAATTTTGTTCATCTTTTATAATTTATAGTGTCTTTTCTATATAATTTCAAACATTAGAACTTTATTCATTAAAAATTAATCAACTTCTGCATACATATAATGATTTGAAGATTGCTTCAAAAAGATTCCAATAAAGAACAATAGTAGTTTAACACAAACAAAGCCAAACGCACGTTCAGGTTAAGAAAGATCTCACCAAACGAAAACCAGACACACTCACAAGGAAGGACGGTCGGCGGCGGCAACACGAAACCCTGGGAGAGCAGCAATTATACCGGTCTTAGAAAGGTCAATTTAATTGTTGGTTAGAATTTTTAAGATCAAAATCAAAATGAAACTTGAAAATTATTTTCCTCAAATTAAGTATTAGCATGTCAATAGTCACCCAAGATTTCGTGGGTCAAGCACCAATATATATATAAAAAGCCTTACGTTAGATATTAGGTCTAAATAAAAATAGATTTTCATAAAACATGCTCAATCATTATGAAACAGCCGAAGCAAACAAAACATTGAACATGTTTTTTTTTTTTACTATGTTTGAAATATTAATAATTAGGTATCACAAATACTTGGATGAAACTTTGATGGTAATCCTCTCAACAACAATGATTTGAAACAAGGAGGGGAGATGATCTAATCTGAAACACAACAAAGAGTTAGCTAAGACTGATTTGTTTTTTTCTCAACCGGTGCATTTATGCTTCAAGTTCTCTTCAGATGGGAGAAGAGAATGTATCGTTGTGTATGGTGTATTGGGGACCATAACCTGTTATATTGTGATAGTCATCAGAGTTTCCCACTATTCCGTTAATGGGTCATCCAATCCACTCATTTCGAGTCTATATTAATTAATTAAATAATTAAATATTCCAATAGAAATATAATTAACCTATATCCATGTGAGTTTAACTCAGTTGGTAGGGATATTGCATTTTATATATAGAGGCGGAGCTTCAAACCTCAAACACTCTACTTCTCCACAATTAAATTGTGTGAGCTCTAGCCACTGAGCTACTTGACCAAAAAAATAAAATATAATTAACCATATTACTTAATTTGATCACTAATCAATTAAGACTCTAAATTGATAGATGTCCATGTTTATTGCACCATAGTTTCTCAAATTAAATAGAATTACGAGAGAGAAAGATACCATAGTAATGTGAGAAATTAATCAACGATGTATCGTTTTATTATGGTAGCTATTATTTTATTACAGTACCTTCTAAATGAACTCCTAGATTATTGGGGAGTGTAAGTTCTAATAATGGTTAATTTAATCTAATGTGACAACAACACAAAACTCAATTGCTTGGCTACGAATAGAACAGTTCAAAAACAAACCCACAAGTAAAGGATGGGATTGAATTGAAGCATATAATATTGCTTTTTGGGATGGAAATTAAGTGCATCACTCGTGATGATTGATGACAGATCATAACAATGTTTTAAAAATAATGCGTAGCCATTTTTCCTGGGAATATCTTCATTGTGGTTGTAGTGGGATTCCTGACATAAATTTATTCCAAATAAATCATTTATGGTGGCTCACAACAGATATATAGCAAATATCAAATTTGTTTTGCAGCCTTAGATCAAATGGAATTATTCTTGATTCGATATTAATTATTTTTCAATCTGCAAATGCCTCTCTTTAATTATATAATTGGCGTTCAATGAAATGCTTCAACCAATAACAATGACAAAAGAAGAAAAACGTGTAAATTGATTGATTAATTATTTAATTAATTATGTTAACAAGAATTAATCAATTATTAAGAACTATTTTTTCATTGATAATTTCTTTATTATATTATTATTATTGATGATGGTGATAACGATGATGATATCATACAAGCAACAAAGTATCGAATAACATCAAAATTTCGCATGACGTGTTTAAGCGGGAGTAATATATATGTGACCACTTGATGAGTCATTGGGGTGCACCTCCTCACATTTTTTTTATTGACTGATGAATATAGGACTTAAACTCAAACTCAATGTTGATTAGCAATGAATCCTAAGAAGGAATAACAAACTAACACTCAACATCTTGTTTTCTATTGATAGGGAAGTTAGTTTAATTTCATGTCCGTCATTGTGAGCATAATTTTGTTCATAGAAACACTACATTATATATGCAAGGAACATCTCTCATTCGGTGGAGATTTCACTAAACATTATAATTAGACTTGATAAAAATAAATTCAACTTGTAATGCGATATAAACTTATTTTAACTCAATTTTGACTTATTTTAAGTACAAGGACAACTTGGTTTAACTCATTTCTTCGAATAATATAATTTAAAAGTCAATTTTATGTAAAGAAACGTTAAGTTTTTTAGATCTTATACTTTTTATACTAAATATTTTCTTAAAAAAACAAATATTGAATTAAAATAAAAGTTATAGATGTAGAAAAGAACAGAGAAAGATACAAATTAAGTTTATATTCGCATAAATATTCAGAAAAATATAGACAAATAATATAAAATCATTTGTTTTTCATGGAAAAACAACACTAACTTATGTCCCAAAGCCTATGAGTGGACCGGTTAGTGTGGTAGTTGAGTTAAAGAAGAAAAAACTAGCTATTGTGATTTGAAAGCCACTCTCCCCCTGCAAAATACACTCCCGCTCTGCAGGCGGGACGATTTTGCCCTTGCGCATGTTAATTAGCGCAACGCTAGTTAACATGCGCTGCGTGAGTTAACTAGGGCAGCGCTAGTTAACTCGCGCAACAATCTGTCTTATACAAGGCAGAACGCCTCATTCATCACCTAAACCTCAAAAACTCTCCAAAATCTCTCTAAAATCATCAAATCTAAAATTCCTTCAAGTTCAAATCAAACCACACTTCGATAACAAGTAAGTTTTCATAATCAAACACAATCAACCTTTATGTTAGATTTTTTCTCTTAAATTAGAAATTTTTAAGATTTAGGGTTTGTTTAAATTTTTGTTTTTTTGTCAAGAAATCATACAATGTTTACATGAAAATGATGTGTGTTGCTTAAATGTTTAGATGTTTATGTTGTAGGTTTTGAGTTTTAGAGATTTTTTTTTAGATTTAGGGTTTTTTTAAAATTTTGTTTTTTTGTCAAAAAATCATACAATGTTTACATGAAAATGATGTGTGTTGCTTAAATGTTTAGATGTTTATGTTGTAGGTTTTGAGTTTTAGAGATTTTTTTTAGATTTAGGGTTTGTTTTAGAGAATTTTCATTGATTATTTTTAATTTCTTATTGTGTAGATTTGAAACAATGGCCAGGTGGATCGACGTTCGTGCACAATTCAACGGCGGAGAACCTCAAAGGTTGAAGGTTCGGTGCCTTGGTGTAACGTTAAGAGGTCTCAAGGATCAGCTGGATGAATTCAACAAAGGAGTCAACCCCCGAGACACAAGGAAGGTGGAATACGTTCGGTATAAACGTCCAACGCTCGACGATGGAAGAGTATCATTCACTTGGGTGGAATTGACGAACGACGAAAACGTGACGACCATGTTTTGGGAGCACAGCATGTTCCAGTGGATCGATATGCGAGCAACGTTGGTGAGATCAGCTGAAGATATCATCAAAAGTCTGATTCCGCCAAAAGATCGTGATTAGGTGGCGGTTGTGATTAGGTAGGGAATGCACCTTCAAACTACAACAATTGTGTTACCTCTAAATGGTGCATATTCAAAGTTGCTAAGCGGCAGAACTCCAACATTCGTCCGGAAGTGCTTTTGTTCCAATCAAAATGTTAAATTCCTGTTGGCTTCGTTTAAATGATGGTATTGAAGTGTCAAGGTATGGACCTCATTTCGTTGGCACTTGGAAACTATCATTGAAAACCAAGACCAGCGATAATTTAACATTTTGATTGAAACAAAAGCACTTCTGGACGGATGTTGGAGTCCTGCTGCTTAACAACTTTGAATATGCACCATTTAGAGGTAACACAATTGTTGTAGTTGAAAGGTGCAATTCCGAATGTAATGTCATGTAACGATAGACCATGTTTAGGAACTTTATGTAATGTAATTTAAATGTAACTTTTATTCGAATTTATTCAATACGCAACATTGTTCGATTCCACGCTGAATTTAATTAGACTTTTTATTCTAATTTATTTATTCAATACGCAACATTATTCGATATAAATAAATTCGATACAAAAAAATTCGATACCATTAAATATAATATTTTTTTATTCGATACATAATCATAAACATAAAATAAAAGCAAATTTAAATAAAAAGGAAATGAACAAAATAAATACATATAACAACATCTCATTTTATTAATAGAATTGGTACAATAATTGATACATTTATTTGAATTCACTAAATAATCTACTTATTTTCTTTTTACCTTCTTGAGGTAAAAAATTCTTTTTACCCACTTGGGGTAAGTAGTGACCAGCCTTGAGGAAGATAGTGAACAGCCTTCTTGGGGGAATACATCATCAACCCTTGAGCTAAATCTAAATCTGGTTCTTTTTATACCCCAAGAAGATTCTTTTTATCCACGGTAAAAAGATTTTGGGGGTAAAAAGAAGCAAATTTAATTTTATCTCAAGGGTTGATCACTTCCCCAAGTCGGCTACTCACCATTTTCCTCAAAACTGATCACCATTTACCCGAAATGATTAGAGACTATTGAAAGGAAAAAAATAGAGGGAGAAAGTAAGGAGGGAGAGAAAGTGAGATGGTGTGAGGGAATATGGAAGTATGGAGGGGTATTTATAGGAGAGAATGGTAGTATAAGTTATAAAAAACATAAATGTGGTCAAAAAACGTGTAAATGTTGTTAAAAACGTGTAGATTGAATGTTGAACAACTAACCACCGTCCAAAAACGCTTGATCATCTGTTTTGATCACCGGCCCACGTGCGCAAGTTAACTTGCGCACGTGCCAGTGGTGCGTGAGTTAACTTGCGCACAGAACATAACTTGCGCAAGTTAAGTCACACAGCGTGACTTAACTTGCGCAGGGGTATTTTCGGTATTTTGGCTGGGGGGAGCGAATGTTGCTGGATGAAGAGTGGTATTCTTGTGATTTTAGTCATTTTTTGGTCTTCATTCATAAAGATTCCAACAGGAATCTTGGCTTACTAATCATGAGGAGAGTTTTCGGTTTTCAGGTTTATTTTTGTAATAAGTTTATTCATGAAGTCTCCCACAACACTTCATTTAACTCAACCGAACTCAAACAGTGCAAAGAAGAACAACATGTAACGACTTTGGAACAAACACTACAAGAATTCTCTAATTTACTAACCAATTCAAAATTGCATTACTGAGGGATTTAGACCCTCAGTAATTACTGGCGGAATAAACCTTCAGTAACATATAAAAAAACCCTCAATAACGTTATTGCTGGAAAAATCTCTCAATAATTCAGTGAGTTACATTACTGACAGATACAAATTATTACTGGCGGAAATGTTCCGCCAATAACGTAAACGTACAAGGCTTTGCGTTACTGAGGGATATAAATCCGTCAGTAATAGTATAACGGATTAAATAATTCGCCGGTAATGCGAAACATCCTCCAGTAACACTGTTACTTGAGAATCCGTCAGTAAACCATATCATCCGCCAGTAATTAAAGCAAACAATCCGTCAGTAATGCGCCTTATCCGTCAGTAATGGTCGGTTGCCATTAATAATCAAATTCGTCAGTATTGAAACCAAATCCGCCAGTAATGTAATGCAATTTGATTTTTTTTTGCCAATACTCCTTCTCAGTAGCTCTCATTCACAACAAACCTCATCTTTCTAAAACAATTCTCTACCATCTTACTAAATTTCTTCAACATTTTTCCACACAAATTTTTTTCTCATCAAGGTAAAGACTTATAATGTTAGATGTATTGAATTTATTTTCTTAATTATTTTAATATTGATAGATTTTAAATTTTTATATAGTTGATATTCTATACATTTAGCTGTTTATTGGTGGTGTTGATGGGAGCAATTCTTAAAGTGAGACTGTAGTTGACATAAGGTTAGTAGTCAAATTAAAATTGTACAATTTATTTTGTTTAATAATTGTAATTTTTTAGTATATATATTTGATTTAGGAAAAACTATTTTAGTGTTAATATTGTGATTTTTTTAAGAAGTGTTATCACTGTAACTTAACTCTAAAAATGACATTTTGCAAAATTTTATTTTAAAATTATTGACTCCTTCAATTTGTATGTGTGTGAATTTATTTTAAAAATTAAAACAATTTCGAAAATAAATTAAAAAAAGTAGAAATTTAAACTTTTTTAATAATTGTAACTTTGGACCCAATATTTTTTTTTGAGAGGACGCAATAATTTATTTATCATATAGTACAATTTTTTTTGTTGACAAAATTATAGTACAATTTAAGATTAGCCGCATTACATGTTTAAGTATATAATTATTTCTTCATTGATGAGTGGTGGTATAACACAAATAGTAGTGTATAGAGACTCAGGTATGTTGGTGTTGCAAATTGTGAAATAATGAGTTCAATTTGATCAAAAAATATATTTGTTAGAAGCCGACAAGCTGGACTCTCAAATGTTTTTTAGATTTTTTGTGCTTTGATAATGGAACTACTGGAATTTTCCAATCAATATAACTTCATCAATTTCGGCAACAAATTCTGTGGAGCTTTGGCATTGTCCTGATAATTACCTTCTTGGTTATATAAATATGAATTCAATATTTCATTGGGATTCTTTTATTTTCAAAATAATCATTTTCTCATTTTCTTTTCCTATTATCACAGCAGACGTCGTTCGTTAGGTGCATAATGCCGCTGTCAAACAAACGCTTGCGTACAACCTCAGTTTGTGCGTAGTGATCATGAAGAGCATTATAGACCTCATGTTTCTGTAGGTGATCGCCATACATCTTCTTCGACGAGATCCGCTTTCAATGGCGTTGATTTCAACATACCAGATGGTGAATTTTTTTTAAGAAACTATACTAATTTTAATGCTTCACAAAAAAATCTCCAAAACATGGATAGAGGAGGAAGTGGATCATCAGGTGGGAGATCGGAATCAAACTTGCCCTAATACTATGATGATTAGTTTGGACTATTCTATGTGATGTGGTGGTCTTGGGAAGTAGCATAATTCTAAGAATTTTAGAGTGATGTGGTGGTTGAGGATAAAACTGTTGAAGTTCTCAAACCCACGCTGTTGTTGGACATATTCATAATTCAAATGTTCCTCATAATATCCATCACATGGAACGAGTTTGGAGCAATAGTCCAAAAGAAAAAAAAAATCTAAAAAACTAGAGTGCACAAATGTTTATAATACTTGTTCTAGAACTGTTTTTCATAATACTCTTAACATAATTTTCTTTGGAGCAATGATGGGTGACTAAGTTGATCTGAGTCAAGGTATGACTGAAAGTTTTCTCGAAATAAAATAAAAAAGTTCTGAAAATCTAGAGTGCATAAATGTCTTAACATTTTTGGTTGCTGTAGTTCCCCTGTCTTTTGCTCTCCCCCCTATATATCCTCTTAACCTTTTGTGTTTTTATCCTTTATTTTAATTTACATTTAGCTTATAGAAAAAAATACACATAAGTAAGCAATAAGTAATACTCCATCTGATACTTTTTTCATAACATTTTGTGTTTTTATCCATTATTTTAATTTACGTTTAACTTATAGAAAGAAAATGAGATGTTGAATAAGTGTATTATATGAGATGTACACATGTTATTGTTGGTTGTTTATCTATAACAATAAATAAAGAAGATATATCAATTTAAATTGACTTTTATTCCTTCCGTTTTTACTTGGTATTTAAACTCTTTTATTTCCTAGTTTATCCTTTTTATATATAAATTATTAATTAAAAAAATACTTTAATTTTTGTAGCTTTTAAAACAAAAACTTTAATCTCACTAAAATAGGAATAATATTGCACACTACAAAAATACCTTATTTTAATCTTACGTACAAAAAATATTTGATCATAATTTATGTAAAAATTGATGTCTCTTATACACATTTAAACATAGTAGAAAAACAAATAGATGTATGTGTTAATGCCCGTTTTTTGCTAGTTGTAATAAATTCTGTCTAGATGACATGTATTGGTTGCAAGTGTTAAGTCATATAATGTCTGATGTCGTATTGTTCTGCAACAGATAGTTAGGAGTTGAGACTTATACTCTCACATATATCTTAACACTTTAATCTAATCATACAAGAGAAATTCTCAATCTCTCGGTGAACTACTCAACCAAATTATATAAATATTTTGGTTAAACATACGACGTAAACAATAGAAACTCTATCCTAGGATTCATTCAAGTTATGAGAAATTGAAATGCATTAAGAATGATATATAAAATAAATATAATTCAGATAATATTGAATAAAGGAAATTATCATGCACTTGTGAAAAACTCCAACAAATAGCAGAGGTTCATCTATGAACCTTAATCTTTGGTGTTTAGAGATACTCATGATAACTTAACACATATAATCAAAGGAAAGAAAATAAGAACATGCAATAGAACAAATGGACGGGGGTTGAAAAACATCCCTATTTGATGCTCTAGTTGTCTGCCTTTGTCTTTGAGCCGTCAAGTTGAAGAATGAATATTTATAGGTAAAAACAGGTTTTAAATATAAGCAAAAATTCACACACAACATGCACGAGCTACTTGGAAACAGGCCTTGGGCACATTGCCCCAAAACAAGAAAATGTTGTTTTTTAACGCTCAGCGTGTGTGGGGGCGCATGGCTTCATGAGGCGTCTTCAAACCTTCATTGCACTTGATTCTCTAGTTTCCATAACTTCCATGAAGTGTCTTGTTTTATCGAAATACATGATTTAAATCATACAAGACTCAAAACACCTATGAAGTCGTCTCGTTAGGGAAGAAATAAAATTACAACGATTCAAATAAAAATATTACAAACATTCTCAAAACCATGATCAACTCACTCTAAACACTCTATATTGTCTTCAAAGCATAGAAAAAGACTCCAAAACTTAGCTAAAAGCATCATATGGTGAGGCGTCATCAAGTGCTCATTAGGTATTAACAATAAAAAAATTATAAAATTAGGTTGGACAAGTTGGACCTACTTAAGCACCCAAATGGAGTGCTCTATTATGGATGCTCTTAGAGCATATATGTATATATAATGAAACTCTTTATTTTGGGTGTTTAAATGAGTTGTGATGTTTACACATTTATTTTAGAGTTAATTATGTAAATGGTCCCTATAAATATTCAGAATTTTGTTTTTAGTCCCTACAAAATAAAATCACACTTTTTAGTCCCTGTGACATTTTCCTTTAGTATTTTAGGGACCAAAAACACTGACGTAAATTTTTTACAGGGACTAAAAATGTTGATGGAAAATTTTACAGGACTAAAAATAACGACGGAAAATTTTATTGGGATTAAAAAGTGTGATTTTATTTTGTAGGGACTAAAAACAAACTTCTGAATATTTACAGGGACCATTTACTTAATTAACCCTTAATTTATAATTTTATTTTAAGAGTTATATTAAACATTCAATCTCTCCAATCCAACACTATAAAAAAATTGATAAAAATGAGTCTCACACTCAACTCTTTATGACTACATCTTAATAAATTTTATTTATTTTAGTACAATTTATTAAGTGGCTTTACAAAAATTTAATAGAAAGATAATGCTTCCAAATTACTCTTAAATAGGTGAAAACTTAATTCCCTTGTGGATGTTTTTACATCATCCCAATGGAGTCTATGTATGCTCCATTTAGCCAATGCTCCATTTAAGCTTTGGATGGGAGACATGTGGCAAATAAACATTTAAGGGCTAAGATTTCAATTGGTTTGATAGAAAAAACAAAAAAACAAAAACACTTTCCTTCTTCCTTGTTACGATAACTCTTCTTCTCCCCAGATTCAAAAACACCTTCCTTCTTCTACTCTCACGGCCGTCAACCTCCTACCACCGTTGGATTCAAATTGAAATACCCTCTTCCTAATTCAAAACTGATCCATGTTTAAAATTAACCCAAGATTCCCAACATAACAAATTGAAAATCAAATAACTAATTGCAACATAACCATTCAAATCATATCTATTTTTAACAGCACCAACACCGTTATTTTTATTGGAGAAGAAATCACTTGAAGCAAAATCACGTTTTTCATCTTGATTCCTCACATATAATATCAGAACAAAGATTGCACTTGAAAAGAAATAATACCATAACCCAAATCAGTTAACTGGCGACTGAGCGATGAATTGATTTGTGACGAAAGCGGCGAGACAACAATGAGAGGAATAGGGTACGACGCTGTGAATAATGACGAAGAAGATGATGATGAGCGGAGGTGGAGAGGTTGGCGGCGGTGGGAGGAGAGGGGAGAGGAACTCGTCGTAAGAGGAAGAGAGAACATATTTATCTATTTTTATTAAAAATATGTGTATCTTTTAATTTAAAATCTCAATCCTTAGATATTTGTTTGCCATATGTCTACCATCCAAGTCCCTAAATGAAGTAAATGGAACATTGACTAAATGAAGCATACTTGGACTCATCCCAATGAGGGTTACTTTACCTAATAAGAACCAAATTTATTAGACAACCCCCATTGAAGGATGAAAAGAATGAGTGGTTAATAGCCACCAACGGTTGTATATGCACACTATCTTTCCTCTCTTATGTATTGACCACTGAAAAATTAAAATATTTTTCATAAATAAATAAATTATATTTTAAAATGTAATGTAATGATATAAAATTATGTAATGATATCCATTTAATTATTGTTTTAGAGGTGTTGGTTTGAGTATTTATTATCACAATATATTCTTTCTTAAATACATGTTAAAATCTCAACAAAGATGTGAAATAAATTTTCACTTGATTTTGAATTTCTACCATCAAATATCTCGTAGTTGAGTATTTATTATCACAAAATTATAAATAAGTTATGTGTCTACATGATGTCTACGGGAGATCCAATTAAATAACAATTATACTCTTTATAGATCACTAATTGATTATTGAAGATGGTCTTAAAGTAACCTTATATAGACGTAAGCGGGACGTACGTTAAGTAATAGTGATTGGAGAGCCCCTCTGCACTGTACTAGGTTTTTTGTTTTGCTTGGCTTGAAGCTTTAAAAGGATAGGATAAGATCAACACATGATTCATCACAGTTCAATCACTAGTCTCACAACACTACACTGTGGGCGTGCACATAAGCTTAGTTTGAGTTAAGGATGAGTGAAGGCAGCTGGAAGAGTCAACAGTACGGTTCAACTGAATCAGCATCTTCTCATCAACCCAACAAAACTGGAGATTCCAACTCCTCTTCTAATGGTGCAAGGGTGATGAAGGGTGTAAAACCGACGGTACTTCCAAAAAGGGGAGCTGTGGTGAAACGGGTTCTTAATGGCTTTATTACTTTCTCCACCACCGATGGGTAGATAGATAGTTAGTTACCTTATGCTGAAATTATAATAGGTACCAATCATTAAGTTCCATGTTTTCTAATCTGTCAAAAAAATAATAATTATGTTTTTATTTTGTCAAACAAATTCAGTATCTGAACTTGTTTGCGTACGTTTATTGTAGTATTATTTACTCATGATTCTGCCGTTGCTGTTGCCAATTTGGTTTGGAATCTATACATATGTAACTTTGTAAGCGACAAGATTTGGTGTTATAAATTCGGACTCAAAAAGGATGTAGTAACCAATATTAAAGTAACCTCAACAATCAAGTGTAAAGCACAAAACCACGAGCAAACGATAAGAGAAACAAATACACCGAAAAATGTTTATCCAGTCCGGTTCAAATTGACCTAGTTTGAAGGATAGATTGATCTATCTCATCCACTATCAATGAGTTATTTACAAAAAGATACAAAATAATTACAAGAAATTAGTTTCAACAAATGCACAAAGAACAAACCATAATTTCTACCATTTTCCCAATCTCTCCAATGAACAAGACACTTAATGACTTTCACTCATCTAAGGTGTTTACAAATGTTTCTCAGCCCAAAGAGAAACTCTCAAGAGAACCCTCACCAAAGACCCTAAATCCTAAAGTTACCTCCTTTGATTTCTCAAGTTTCTCACTCTTGAAGCTCTAACCAAAACATAAAGTATAAATCCTTATATAGTACTCAGATCCCGAGAAATCATGTCCGCTTTTTCAAAGTTGTGCCCCAATTTTCACTTTCTACACTATACTACACGAACATTATCTAAAAATTGTGCCCCGATTTTTATCGAATCTTCAATCATCAAATTGGGAATGAATGATTTGGCTCAAAATGTAACACTAATTTCATATATACTAAATAGTTGTTCCAATGTCCACGCTGCTTAAATCAACAAACAATGTCAAAACATTATATTAGCTTGGACATCTCCAAGTTGTGTGTGAATTTCAACCCCTTCATCTACCTACCAAATAAAAAATGGTTGTTTCAATTATAAGAAAAAGTTATACAATTATTTTTTGGAGATTTGATTAATCTATAAGTTTTCAAACTATTTTTATTTATAAAAATGTGATTGGTCATCGAGTTACATTGCAGTTAGTTAATGGTAAGTTAAATTGTAATTAAAAAACATAATAACAAAGATTATACTCTCTCTAATCACTATTATAAACCAAAATACTATTTGTACGCAGATTTAAAAATTCAATAGATATAAAAAAAAAAGATTTAAAAATTCAATTAAATGCAATTATTTTTTGGCTAAAATATGGTTTTGGTCCCTGTAAATATGCCTAGTTTTGGTTTTAGTCCCTGTAAAAATAAAATTTGTTTTTGGTCATTGCAAAATATGCCTAGTTTTGGTTTTGGTCCCTGGAGGGACTATTTCCAAAAGTAAAATATTTTGCAGGGACTATTTATCTAATAAATGGGTTCAATCATCATGTGCCACGTGTGCAAATCATCACAAAAGTGGGGCCAGGGATCAAAATCAAAACGAGACATATTTGTAGGGACCAAAAACAAATTTTTTTTACAGGGACTAAAACCAAAACTAGACATATTTGCAGGGACCAAAACCATATTTTAGCCTTATTTTTTAGATTTCATCTAAAACCTAAATTAAAGTTACTAATTAAAATGTTTTCTATACATTCTCTAATTTAATTGATATTTCTTGTATGTACTTAAGGAAATATATATGTTCATTAGGAATGAACGAGTTCTATAAATATCCCTGCGAGCTTAACTCAGTTTGTAGGGACATTACATTATATATACAAGGGTCGTGGTTCTCGATCTGGAGTTATGTCGGGATGTATGTAAGTCTAACTAAGAATCATACCATCAAGGAATCGAACTCAAATTCTCCTAAATAAATTGTCAATTGGTAGAGCTCAATAACCACTTGATCATAATTGTTTGGTTTGAGTTAAAAACACATAAATTTTTTTTGGTACATAAAAAAACACATAACTTATCATACCTTTTAAATTTATGTGGCAAAATATCATTCAATGTATGTTAAAACTTTTTCACGTTGACAATGCATTTAAAATAAACTCTTTAGTTGAGATACCAAAATTATAAGAAGGAGCACAAAAAAATATGCGACTGCTCTTTAGGCCGTTAATTTTGTTCTGACACTTTTTTAAATCCATTAGATCATTTTTCAATCGATTGGTTTAACCGATTTAAAAGTGCCTGAATGAAATTTAACTATCGTTCAACGAGTTTAGGTGCATGCGAGCAATTATTAGATGCCTACTGAGCGATCTCCAAGAATATATTGGAATATGGGTTTTATATTATATATCACTGGGCTTGGGTTGCATTAAGGCCTACAATAAAAATATGAAGATTTATTTTTAGGCCTCCTCCATGTCTTTTTAGGCCTCCTGGAATTGTCATTAATAACACGTATGGTATTTAACTACCGAATGTTCATTTTAAAAATTTTCATTTTGTATCTTCCGTAGATAACTATCAAATGTTCATTTTTTAAATTTCTATTTTGTATATCCGGTAGATAACTACCGGATGTTCATTTTTAAAATTTTCATTTTCTTTCTCCGGTAGATAACTACCAGGTGTTCATCCCATAACTCATATTAGTCGAACTTCATTGTCCACATAAACGATGGACCAAAATGAATGATATTTAAGTAATCCAAAGAGCTAGTAAATGTTGAGAAGCTTACTACCTTACTGGTAGTATCTTCAACTTCTTTGATCATTATGCATCAATATCGATATGAAATAAATATTTATAATCTTATCATTTACTGAACCAGGGCTAGATATAACTTTTCCAGAAGTAAGGTCATTGTGCACAATTTTTTAGATAAGTTCGTTAAAAGCTGTCACGTTTGAAGAGCCCTCTGGATTACCAATATATCATTCATATGGGAGGTACTTCAACAAGCATTTTATGAGAATTTTTTTTTTTAGTCTTACAATTATGACTATTAAACTTTTAAACAATATAGCTTCCTGCATAAGTTAAAATTAACTGCTGCACTTCAACTTTTTTTAGAAGCTCCCTCATCTAACTATTCTATAAGCATCCATAAATTGGTTTATTTTCATGAGTAAGAAAACAAATATTTATCTCAGCTGAGAAGCTCCAGTAAGCTAGTATGAAATCTAAATAGGCCTAGATCAAGTAATAGTGTAATAAAACCGGTATGAGTTCAATAAGTGTAAGAAAAATTGTTTGACATAGGGACCAATTTGCTTGATTATTATGAACTTCATGGACATTTTGCATATAAGTATAAAATTTCAGGGGTATTTGCCCGTAAATGAAAAATTAATCCAATTTTGATGTAAAAAAAATTGGGAAAAAATAACCCCTATGATGTGGTATGACTTGTCAGACACGTGGCAATATCATGTATACAGTCAAATGTCACGTCATGTTGACTAACAGAGATAATTGATGGTGGGGGCATATTGACTAACGTTTAACAATTTCAAGAGATTTTTTTACGAAAGTTACAATTTTAGGGTGGTAATTAACTAATTACTTGATAAATAAATAAGGAAAATGTTTGATGAATATTCTTGAGAGGGAGAAAGAGATAAAAACAACATGCAAATTATTAGGTAAGAAGTTTGATTGGATAACTACGTGGTCAGAATTTGTTTAATATTTACATTTATTTTAAAATAAATTAATATAAAAACATGACATGACATTGAATGATGACATATCCATGTTCTCTCTAGGTTGGGAGGAGGGTGGTGGAGCTTGGCAGTGGAGGAGAAGGTTGTGGGCATGGGAGGAAGAGATGTTAGCGGAGTTTAGGGCTATTATTACTATATTTCTATGCAGTCTAATGTTTCAGATAGCTGGCAATGGCACCCTGACATTGCTGGAGGCTACTCGGACGTTTAGGGTATGCGGTCCTTACCTCTCAGGATCAATTTGTGCTAGATGATGCTCATAGCTTGATTTGGCACCCTCAGGTTTAACTTAGCGTTTGCTTCGGGACAGATTGCCAACCAAAATAAATCTTTATGACATAGGCATTTTGCATGACACTGACATCTCCTGCGTCGGGGGGTGTGGTCACATTGAATCTGCAAACCATCTTTTCATTCTTTGTGATTATTTTGGTAATTTATGGTAGCATGTGCGGTTGTGGCTTGGCTTTTCAGGAGTCGGCCATAAAACTATTGGTGCTCACTTCATTCAGTTTACAAACTATTTAAGTGGTATAAAGACTAGACGCTCTTTTCTCCAGCTCATTTGGCTCTTATGCGTTTGGCTTATCTGGAAAGAGCGTAATAATAGAATTTTTAGTAATATCATCACTCCTATTGAGGAACTAGTGGAAAATGTTAAGTTTAATTCCTTTTGGTGGTTGCGTGCTAATAATGCCGCTTTTGTTTTTGGTTGTCAGCAGTGGCGGTCGAACCCATTATTATGTTTGGGTATTGACTAGCGCCATTTTTGTGTTGTTTTTGTATGGTTACTATTGACAGATACTTTGGTTGTTTAGCGTTTCTTTGGCACACCTTGTGCTAAAGTTGTGTTGGTTTTTGGTGTGAATATATATCATTTTAACTTCTTCAAAAAAATACTTATATGAGTATCATTATGTTCATCAATATGATTAACATAATAGATTGTTGATGTTGTTGTGAAAGTGACTCAAAATTGGAGAAATTGAAGTTTGCTAAAGCCGTCAAAATCGGAGCACAATTTGAGAAATCGGAGCATGATTTTTGGGACTAGAATTGACACTTCCATTCGTAAAAAATCAGAGCACGATCTGGAAAAACCGGAGCACAATTTTGCGCAGATGTATAAAAATAAAACGTATTTTTGGGCCTGATTTTGTTCCAATTTATGAGGGATTCTTTTACTATAAATATAGGCTTTGTATCAGAGTAAACCTTGAGATAGAGGGGGGCTGAAACAAGGGTTTAGAAAGGCAACAACAAAACTAGGGTTTATATAGAGTTTGTCTCTTTGGAACAAACACTAGGGTTTAAGTGTTGATTCACCTTGGGAAACACTATTAGGATTGAGTCTCTTGGTTACGGAAAGAGATTGAGACTTTGGGTAGAATTAGGCGGAATACTTATTCTTGTAACCCATTGATATCTCTTTTGTAAAGTTACTCATCATTATAGTGGAACGAATGGCTGCTCTTGTTGGTATAAGCCCTAGAGGCCAATAGTTTTATGTGAAACTTATCTTATGTATCATGACTTTTATTATTTGATTAATATATGGCACTCTTTATTATACATTTATAGTAATGTTAATAAAGTCCTTAGAATAGATAGTTCATGTAATAATATATTAAGTGTGACTTAATCATGAGATTACATTATCATAAAGAATGTTATTCTTAAATGTATCCGTAGTCAAGTTTTAATATGAATTATGATAATAATAAAGCGTCAAGACTATTATGTATAAAGACTGATGACCGCATCTCATGGGTCATAGATATGAGATATCAAGTCTATACATATTTATACTGGATAAACCCATCGTGAGAATACTACATAGTAAGTTATGAGATTGTCATAAGATATTCTCACAATGATAATAGTGTACATCGCTCTTTGACCTGAAACCACTATGATCCCTAGATGTGGACTCAAGTGCTTTGTTGCCATTCTAACGTTATCTGTAAAAGGATAACCATAACGTTGGTTGATGGGTACTTGATGAATCATGCTGAGAGACATGAGTGTCCTAGATGGGATTTGTCCCTCCTCATAAACAGGAGATATATCTATAGGTCTCTTGATGAAATATGAGTGTAAAATTGCATGGCCATGCCAAACTAAGTCGATATAGGATATTGAACTTATTCGTTATTCAATATGCTTTGGAATCAAGAAATATAAATATTGATCTACACAATGGTGACAAAATTTATGCCTTGAGATCAATAAAGATATTAGGACAAAGGAGTAATCATATGCATAAGTATTATCATGGAAAAATGTTTCGTCAGATCACTTGACATTCTTGTCACTTGGGTAGCAATGATGTGTTGCTAGATACCGCTCATTGTTTATAGTATTAAATATTAGATTCAATATTATTGTCAACGTGACTAGAACCTATAGGGTCACACACAAAGAACAATCAAAAGAGAAATATATAAGTATGACTTATATAAGGGGTGCGTTTAGTAAATAACGCTAATTAGTTAGTAGAATTACTAAACTCGTTATTGGACTTACAGAAGCCCAATAGTGACTTCTAAACTTGCAGAGCACACTAAGAGTTCTATAAATAGAAGCCTAGTGCTGAAGTTTGAGGTTGTACGTTTTTAGAAACCCAAACTCTCTGAAACTTCTGATTCGTTGGCTAGCATCGAGTTTTGGAGGAGCACTGTTCGTGTGGACTTGCTAGAGGCTTTACTGCTTGCTTTGTTGTGATCGTGTTTCCAGTTTCCAGCTTTCAGATTCCACACTTCGAGGTAACAATCGAATCACTGATTCATGTGTAATTCGTAATGATCCAAGGAAAGAAAATCAAATTTTTTTTATCCGCTGCTTATTCTGTTTATGAAATCGATTTTCCTTCAGCTCTCTCCCCCATATTAGGTCAATTTGGACTGAACTGGGTAAATAAATTCTCTTGTGTTTTCTCTTCTTTTCTCTCGCTGTTTTCTACTATTGTTTGTGATTATAACTGTTACCAACTTGTATTGGTTGCTTGATTATTCCTTGCTCCACACATCAAGTATTTATTGGTGTGACTTTTCATCGAATTCACAACAATTGGCGCCCACCGTGGGGCAATGGTCAAAGGATAATTTAGTACCATGAGTTCGAAGTGGGATATTGAGAAGTTTACCGGAGATAACGATTTTGGGTTATGGAAGGTAAAGATGGAAGTGGTGTTAATACAACAAAAGTGTGAGAAAGCTTTGAAGGATGAAGGTGCGTTAGTGCTCAACATGTAATGAGCATAGATGACCGAGATGGTGGACAAGGCCAGGAGTGGCATTGTCTTGTGCCTCGGAGATAAAGTCTTGAGAGAAGTAGCGAAGGAACCAACCGCGACATCAATGTGGTCAAAGTTGGAGTCTTTGTATATGACAAAGTATTTGGCTCATCGGCAATTCCTAAAGCAACAACTATACTCATTCAGGATGGTGGAGTCAAAGGCCATCATGGAGCAACTTACGAAGTTTAACAAAATCCTTGATGACTTGGAGAATATTGAGGTGCAAATTGAGGATGAAGATAAAGCTATACTCTTGTTATGTGCTCTACCGAAATCTTTTGAATCATTCAAAGATATCATGCTTTATGGCAAAGAAGACACTGTTACCTTGGAAGAAATTCAAGCGGCTTTGAGAACCAAGGAGTTGACCAAGTCCAAGGACTTGAGAATTCATGAAAACGGTGAAGGCCTAAGTGTCTCAAGAGAGAATGGTGGAGGTAGAGGTAACCGGAGAAAGAGTGGTAAAAAGTCAAAGTCTAAATGCTTTAACTTACACAAGATGGGTCACTACATGAAGGATTGTCCGGAGATTAATGGTAACTCCGCACAATTTGTCTTTGAGAGTTATGAGGATGCATGTGCTTTTATTGTGTGGTATTGTTTGGAGGATGAAGAAGGTGATGTGTCTCACATTGGGATTGATGCCTAGTGGAGCGGTGGTCGTCTGGAGAGACGTTAAACATTCAACATCAGCCTGGAGAGGCGGTGGTGAGAATACTCATGATCAGTCTGGAGAGGCGGAGACAACAATACTCATGATCTACTTGTTGAGGTGGAGTTTCAAGGTTCAAGATATAGTGGGATGTACGCATTTGCTAGTTGAGGTTGAGTACACTCAGCTTGAGGTGAGTTGAACACACCGATAATGGTACGGCTATGGAGGACCTTGGGTGTTTTGCTCTATGGTGAGCAATGAATTTCTTCATGAAGGTTGAAGAATGTATAGCACGACTTGCAGGATTACTCTAATAAAAGGCCAAGGGTGATTGGATGCAAGAAGATCTTCAAGGAAGTAAGAGATGTCCTGTGTTGAAGAGGTAATGGTGAATGCTTGTGGAACTACCTAAAATTCCTTGCGTAGTTGGACTGCAAGGACCTTCGAGAAGGCGGAAGACATTCTGATGGCTGAAGGGGTTAAGGTGTGTACTTGTGGATTACTCTAAAAGTCAAGGGTGATTGGGCACAAGTAGATCTTCAAGGAAGCGGGAGATGTTCCGTATTGAAGAGGTTATGGTATAGTCTTGTAGAACTACCTGAAATTCCTAGTGTAGTTTGATACAAGGATCTTCGAGAAGGCGGAAGACATTCCGATGGCTGAAGAGGTTAAGGTGTAAACTTATGAAGCTACTTGGTGTAGTGGGAAGTAAGGGAAAGAGCAGCATGGTGGTTAATGTTGAATTGACATCATCACTAATTTAGAGTCAAGGTGGAGATTGTTGTGAAAGTGACTCAAAATTGGAGAAATTGAAGTTTGATGAAGCTGTCAAAATCGGAGCACGAATTTTGAGCCTGATTTTGTTCCAATTTATGAGGGATTCTTTTACTATAAATATAGGCTTTGTATCAGAGTAAACCTTGAGATAGAGGAGGCTGAAACAAGGGTTTAGAAAGACAACAACAAAACTAGGGTTTGCATAGAGTTTGTCTCTTTGGAACAAACACTAGGGTTCGAGGGTTGATTCACCTTGGGAAAGACTATTAGGATTGAGACTCTTGGTTACGGGAAGAGATTGAGACTTTGGATAGAATGAGACTTATTCTTGTAACCCATTGATATCTCTTTTGTAAAGTTACTCATCATTATAGTGGAACAGAGAGTTGCTCTCTCCCCTAGATTAGGTCAATTTGGACTGAATTGGGTAAACAAATTCTTTTGTGTTCTCTCATTTTCTCTCGCTGTTTTCTACTATTGTTTGTGATTATAACTGTTACCCACTTGTATTGGTTATTTGGTTATTCATTCCTCCACACATCAAGTATTTATTGGTGTGATTTTTCATCGAATTCACAACAGATATAATAAAAGAAAGATAAAAATAAAATGAGTTGTTGAACGGGTGAATTTTTTTTATTTTGGTGGAATTGAACGAGTGAATTTAAATACAAGGTATTCAATTATAAGAGACCCTCAAATATAATGGTTGAATAATAAAATGGCCTTAAAAACGTTGTCTTATTGGTGCATCCCATGCAATACAAAGACCCTACCTTGACGTCTTTACGCACTCAAAACTCAAAAGCAAGAATGCCACCATTTTCCTTCATAACCGTTATCCAACGGAACCCATCCCCGGTAACTAAATTCAAACTAACACACTCTGAAAAGCTAAACACAAAAAAAGTCCCAAAAGCAAAAGATAGATGATGGCTTCATTCCTTTTTTCAAATCCAAATTCCAACGTTATATTAAATTACGTAAACACCACAATCACCACCCTTTTCTTCTTCCTTACCTCTTTCCCTTTGCATCTCATTTCTCAACCAAATTATGGGTTCATGCATTAGCAAATGCAAACCCAACAAACATTCTCTAAATCATTTCAACAAACAACATCTTCAAGATAAACTTGTTATATCTCATCAACCTCCAACAACCCTTCTTCATTCTTCCAACAAAATCTCACCTTCTCCTCCATCTCCAACCTCTTCCATTTCCTCCTTTACATGCACCACTTCCAAAACCATTTCCTCAGCTTCTTCCTTCTCAAGCACAAACTCCTCATCTTTAAGCTCCAAAGATAGATCCTTCTCCAATGACTTCCTCTGGTCTTGCTACAAGGAAAATCCACACATCATCACTCGTATCAATTCCCTCACCAAACCTACACTTCAACCTAAAAAAATCATAAACCCTTCACCAACAAAACAAAACATGCCACAGAAAAGAATGCGATCAAACTCACCAACCAACCTAACTAGACAAAAGAGTTTCAGAAAGGAAGTAGAACCTCAACTACCACTGAGGCCTAATAGAATGTTGGGTTCACCTTCTCCAAGTCGTAGATTCAATGGAAGTGTTTTATCTACTACTATTTCGGATAATAGTGTTTCGAAGCGAATGAGTAATAGCCCTAAGGCTGGTGTAGCTCATTCATCACGTTCTGTTAATTCGTGTTCTACAAGGAAAGAAAGTGTTAGAGCAGCAGCTATTAGTCCTAACAACAGTTTGCGGCGGGTTCAATCTTCTGGTTTGAGTTTGATCAGGCATAGAGAAACTGTGGTTAAGGATGTGATTTCTAGTAATCATCATAATATTGACTCAATTATGGAAGATATTGATAATCCTCTTATCTCATTGGACTGTTTCATCTTTTTGTAGAAAACAGTGTTTGTGTGTCCTCTTTATTTTGATTTATTTGGTGTTTTGTTTATACATAGTTTGAAACCAATTTTCTATGTTTGTTTCTTCTTTTATCTTTTTGGGGCTTGTTGATTGTTGAATATTGAAATTTATTCATTACTACTATAAGAGTTTGTATGGTTGATGAAATTTGTGTTTCTAATTATAGCAGCAAGGAAACACTTGTGTGTGCGAGTTTGAATTTGTATTTTGTACAGCATAATGATCAAGCTAGCTTCTTGTTTAGTATTGTGGCAATGAATACATGTATATTATTAATTTGTAAAATCTAAAAAAAAAAGTAACTATTTTCAAACTTTACGTATGTTTTATATTATTGAAACATGTATGTTAGCTAAAAAAGAGAGATAATAATGCTAATAATAGGAATATTGTGAAAAAAATAAGAAATTATTATTATAATAGTTTGATTTAGTTAAGTAATTTGTTTTGAACGACGTGACATTGATCTACACAAACCAATAGATTGTTTAGTTTGATTCGATACAAAAACCAAATAAACTAAATTGCTTTGGGTTGATTTTTACACCATACACATACTAAGAAGCATGTCAAGTTGAAAGCGAAGTGCTATTATTAAGACATAAGTTGAATTTGTCTTGTGAAACTTATAAGTTGTTCAAGTTATTTTTATTATGACATAAGTTGTTCAAGTTTGACTTAATAATTTTAAGATGTCTAATTAAAAACTTGAGTTTAACTTTTTGATAGGATTAAAAAGTTTTGTTGAGGACATGCCTAAATTGGATGGAGTGAACTTTTTTACGGTGAGTGGGGTGCAAATTGAGATTTTGCAAAAACTTTCCAACAAGAGGATTTGTAGATTTAAAGAGAACAAAAGTTCGGGCCCAAATGATTTCAATTTTAATTTCTACACAGCTTTTTGGGGGGTGTTGAAGACGTGTTTAATAGAGATGTTTGCCCAATTTCATCAAAATGAGTATCTTTCAAGAGGTTTCTCCTCTTATTTCATCACTCTAATTCCAAAAATGCTTGTTGTTCAATCTCCTCTGAATTTTTGACCAATTTATCTCCTTGGAAATATTTACAAATTGATGGCAAAGGTTTTTGCTATCCGGCTAGCTTTGGTGATGAATTCTATAATTTCTTCGAATCAACCGGCTTTCCTTAAAGAAAGGCTTATCGTTGATGGTGATGTTGTGGTTAATGAGGTGGTGGATTCAGCAAAAAAGACAAAAAAAAAGATTGTTTGATCTTTAAGGTAGATTTTGAAAAAGCATATGACTCGGTAAGTTGATCTTTGAGGGAAATATTTCGTTATCTCAAGTAGAAATTGAAAAAGGTCTTAAACAAGGAGAACCATAAGCTCCGTTCATTTTTCTCTTGGTAGAGGAGCTAGGGGCTCGGTGCGCTAATGCACAAAACAATATTTCAAGATTATTTATTATAAAGGTTTCAATGTTGATAAGTCGGATGTGGGGATTTCTCATTGGCAATATATCGACGACACTTTATTTATTGGGAAGACTTGTGAGAAAAATCTATGGTGTATGAAGACAATACTTAGATGGTTTCAATTGATCTCGTATTTTTTTTTTTTTTTTTTTTGAGAGCTCAACTTCTCTTTTTGAATTCAATCTCAAACTAACAACAATATTCATCTGTTTTTTCTCCGACCAATAACTATATTCGTTAAGGAATACAAACATAACTTGATCCAATATTTTTCCGTCCCAGTATGTTAGTTGAATTAGATCCGTTTGCCTTAAACAACACGTTAATTGAGATCTTCCCCTAAATCCTAATAAGTATATCAACTAGAATTAGAGACACTAAATGTCATATAAGATCAAGATCTGTAGTTCACCCTTCATCATTGGCTCATTACCAAAAAGCCTTTTTTATTTGATTTTCATGTTTTTTCTTTGTAGTTGCCGTCTCCAATAAATATAATTACAATTACAACAGATAAGATTGTATGCATGCATTGAAACGATTATCGGATTTTGATTGTATGAAATCAGAATACATCAAAAAAATTAGTATATAAAAAATGTTCCTATCAAATTAAAATGTCATATCCTAAGACCGACGTCTATTTATGTACCAAATGACAACCTCACGAATTCAACTAAACGTCAAGATATCATAAAACTGTGACTGACCCCAAATTGGTCCACATTGAATGAAATTCTGCCGTTTACATTATAATTTGAATGTTAATCCGGGATTTGATAGCAATAAGAGTAAGACCTAATGGTTACCACAGAAATTACAGGATTGAAGATTGCGATTCTTCTTTTATAAAAGATATATTTATCTTGTTTTCATCCATGATTAGAAGTTAAGGTAATGATAGTGTGCACGTGTCAAAATATTATTTGCATGAACAACAATGACATTTGAACACCCTGTTATATATCTGGTAAAGTAAATGGGAAGAAACCAAACTTATTTCTCGAAATATCCATGGATTATATCAAAGAAACATTCATGGTGGAATTTTTCACTTTTGTTATTCTCCATTTTTTTAATTTTTACTACTTGAGAAAAATGCAAACTTTATATATGCTTATGCTCTATGCACAATTGTTGTGCCAAGGTTGGCCTAAATGTTAGACCTAAAGTATTCAGCTCTCAAAGTGAAAGTTAGCAAATTATAAAGGTAGAGGAAATGAAGTCGGAGGAGCACTTCGACGGATCAAGAAATTCAATTGAAATTTGAAAGGGGCCAAAAAATTTATAATTCATTTTAATATTAAATAATTATTATATAACCCAATTTTTTTGTTTTTGTTTTTGAAAGATCTATATAACCCAAAAATTAAAAGTGATAAAAATAACATTTTTATTATTATATTTGTTACCTAATCCTTAAATTTAAATGAACATTTATAAAATAAAATTGTAACAAAGTCGTATATGGATTGGATTATGACACACTAATATTTTTTTATGTTATTTTTAATATAAATTCAAGAAAAAAAAAAAACCCAACTGGTGTATTAGTGTTTATATTATTTATTTTTTGAAAAAAATAGGAGAAGAGAGATCAATTTTTTATTATTAAATAACACTAATAATTCTTTTACTATCGTCTCTGAAATGATTTGAATTATTTCCCTTAATCTTGAGGTTATCAAAGTTTAACTCTTATCACTGATCTATAATTCCATTGACAATATTTATTATGTATACCAAACATTATTTAATTATTGCTTGTATGGCATAAATAATGTTACTTAATGAAGAAGGAGGGGTCAGGGCTCTTGCCTCTTTTCTCCTAGCTATATGTCTTTGGATGAAGGAGTAGTTCAGTCCTGTAATTTTTCAGTCTAACAGAAATATATACTGTTTTAGTCAAAAAATATATGTACTGATAAACAACAGGTAATGCAACAATTTGTCACATCCTCAATGATTGTACCGTATGTAGTACACATGTTAGAATAGAACGAAACATGCAACTTTACACAAAAAGTGGTGCATATTTTTTGGTACATAAATTTTGGTATAAATGGAAAAAGTAGAGAGACCAAAATAAAAAATATGATCACATCAATGTTTCATAAGTGGCTGTATATGTGCTTGTGATATACTAAGCTCCAATTCTTACTTTGGAAACCCAAAGAAAGAGTTGCACATTGCTTCAAAATCTCTCCATGTTGAATTTTTAAAAATTAATGTTGACCGTTTTTACCAAGCCTTCGACATATCAATTGCTTGTGATACGTTAATAGAGACTCGACACACCATTTCATTAAAAAATTCCATCACAATTTAGAAACCTCTACGGCCATATCTATGTTGAATATGGAGGTCCCAACCTTATCTATTTATTTCCTTTCTGAAGAAGTAGTTTATTCAGTTGGGAGAAAGACTACCACATCCACTATTGCAACTCACTCATTTTTTTTTTCGTCGATAAAAAACGATATATATTAACAAAGATATGAAATCTTCAAAGCACAAGGTGTACCAATGAGACACCTAATAATTACATCATGTCAAAGTTAGAAATTTGGGTTAGCCAATGCCCAAACATTACAAGGGGTTTGACCACCATGAGCTAAAAGCATAAACAAAGTTGGCGTTACTAGCCTTTAGCCACCATAAAGAATATCGCTTTACTTTATCTAACAAATGAACTATGAAATTTTCTATATTTTTAAACAAACTATGATTACGGTCATTCCATACAGTCCAAACACAAAGTAACCAAACTAATTGCAAAAAGGAGCGCCTTGCACGCAAGCACATGTCGAATGAGTAAACTAATAAAAGTGATCTGATGCTGAGAGGGTCCGGTCCTGATACACCAAGCCAAAACCACACATCCTGCCATAATGAGCCATAAAAGTCACATGATATGATAAACGCTGAGAGGTCTCCAAGTGGCCACAACCTGCCAAACACCCCGCATATGTAACTCACACATTTTAAATGTGAAAGTGGTAAGTTTGAGGTTTGAATTTCAATCCCTACAAACTTGTAGCTACCAACTGAGTTGTTCTTACAGTTTTGAATAAATTTTTCTTTTGATAAGGTGGAATAATATTTATTTCAATACTATTTTTATAAATTAAATTAAAGTTTATCTAATTTTGGTCGCACAAAACGAGAAGGAATTAGATAATATTAATCCTTGCATATGATCTTATATGTTTCCAAAAAGTTTAAAAATAATATTAATATTGAATCTCAAATATATATTAAAATAATTATTAATGTTCTAAAAATGAGGAGGTGAGGTGAGTATTATTTTTGCGTTAACCTTCGGTTCCTAGGAGAAAAAGATGCTAGTAATCCAAAATTCAGTCGAAAGTTTGATCAATAGTTGTTTCGAACAAGAACCGAGTTCATGTTTTTCTGAATAATATGTCCTATAAATCAAGTTTAATTAATATCTATTGTATAATGGTTAAATTCATTTACACACATATATATATATATATATATATATATATATATATATATATACCCATAAAAAGTAAATGAAATAATTTGTCACGTATTTAAAAATAAAAATTGTCACGTCCTTAATCAGTTATATGGAGTTCACATTGTTAGAGTAGAAAAAAGCATGCAACTTTACGCAAAAAGTGGTACATTATTTTGGTACATAATTTTTTTTGGACAGAATTGGTACATAAATTTTAAATTAAACATAAATGGCAAAACTAAAGAGGACAAAATAAATAATAGTATGATCATATCATGTTCTGTCAAAAAAAAAAGTATGATCATATCACGTATCGTTTAATCAACAGATTTGACCCAAATGATTAACGGTCTCCAATTAAAAACAAATCTTAAGAGAACTAGAGTTTAATTTCTAAAAAAATATTATTTTTGATCAAATTTTATTTAACTAGAGTTTAATTTCTAAAAAATATTATTTTTGATCAAATTTTATTTACTTCTCAATTAAAATCTAAATTATTAAGAACCCTTAATTTCCATAAAAGTCCAGAGGTTTACTTCTGATCAATCAATTTTTGATAATACTATTTTTCGAGTCATATATAACAAAACAAATAACATTCCAATAATCTAGAGTGGTCAATTAAAGATTAATCAATTTTTGATAATACTACTTTTCGAGTCACATATAACAACAAATAGTATTCCAATAATCTAGGGTGGTCAATTAAATAAACAGTATAGAAAATGATTACTATCAGATATTGCTTGAGTCGGTAAAGTTTAAGATTTGACTCATTCTATAAATATATTTAGATATCTAACAACAAACTTTTCAGCAAATACTTTTCAACACAGGTCTTATCAATAATAATGAGAAAATGTCTCACATCAGATGATATGAAGAAATATGCAAAGATTTGGTCATATAAATAAAAGTCTTGCGTTGTAGTATTTCTTGCACCAACGGTTAGTGAGTTTTTCTATAGCTAGCATTACCTCTACTATTTAGTATATGTAATTATCAATTACATTATACAATTCCTTTCTTCCTGTTTCTTAGATGGCATCAGAGCATCTTCATAATTCATTAGGCCACCTGCTATCAGGTTTCCGCTATCGGGCCACCCACCATTTATGTTCGCCCAATAATGTTGGTCGTGGAGGGGGTTTAGGAGTCCCACATCATATAAGAGATGACCTGACAATATGTTTACATGTGAATCCGGATGGCTCCATTGATCGTTACAAGGCACGACTAGTCGCCAAAAGATTTCATCAACGCCCTGGTTATGGCTACATTGAAACACTCAGTCTAATTGTTAAACCGATGACTATTCAAATTGTCCTTACACTTGCAGTTCGTCAAGGATGGTCCCTCCGTCAGCTTGATGTCAACAATGCGTTCCTCCAAGATACGCAGGAAGTATTCATGTTACAGCCACCTGGATTTGTCAACAAAAACTTCCCTGATCTTACCTATTATCCCTTGGCTTCGTCAACTCCACTGTTGATGCTTTTTTATTCATCCACCAAAAACCAGATGTTGAACTATACTTATTAGTATATGTTGATGATATCATTGTCACCGGCAGTTCTCTAGCAGAGGTCTCCACACTCATCGCCACACTCGCCGCTCTCTTTTCTTTGACAGACCTTGTATGTCTTAATTATTTCTTGGGGGTCGAAGTGATTCCTTGTACTGCGGGTATATTCCTTTCCCAAAGGAAATATATCACTGATCTACTACATAAATCAGGCATGGCAGATACGAAACCAACATCCACTCCGATGTCTGCCACGAATAAGTTCCTCTAGGATTCTGGGGATCTCCTACCGTCCCCAATCGAGTATTGAACGCTCGTTGAAAGTCTCTAATACTTGATCCTTACTCGCCCAGACATTGCTTTCAGCACAAACAAACTCGCCTAATTCATGCATCCAAGTTGCATCTCTCTTTCAGACCATACAACTTGCGGGAGGATATCAATAATAAGGAGAAAATGTCCCACATCAGATAATATGAAGAAATATGCAAAGGTTTGGTCATATAAATAAAAGTCTTGTGTGTTAGTATTTCTTACACCAATAGTTAGTGGATTTTGCTATAGCTAGCATTACCTCTACTATTCAGTATATGTAATTATCAATTACATTTTACAATTCATTTCTTCCAGTTTCTTATAGTTCTAATAGAAAATGATAATTCCCAAATATTGCTCAAGTCGGTAAAGTTAAAGATTTGACTGATTCGATAAATATATTTTAAAGAGCTAGCAATATAAACTTTAACATACATTTTTTAACACACTTATATAGTTATTTCTTTCGACAGAACACTCTTATAAAGTTACTACTAAGACTATATTCATTCGATAAATATATGTTTTAATACGTGTGAAATGACAAAAGCAACTTATAATTTGAGATATATAGAATATTATCATAGTGTAAAATAGCCCGGATTAAAAAAAGTAGTGTAAAATAGTTTTACATAATAAGTTTAAATATAACATATTATATGTGTATATTTCACTTACATTTTATGTAATATTTATTAATATTTTTTCGTCCCCAGTTTGATTGGTTTCTTGATTGGTCTTTCCATAATAATGTACGTGAAATTTTGCAAAGGAAATTTCAATAGTGATTGTTATACACATTAAGGTGAAGTGAGTACTATTTAAACCTTTAATTTTTTGCGTGACCATATCTAATTTAGATCAACTTTAATTTATTTATAGAACTAGTTAGTATCGAAATACATATATAACTATATGTTATAAATATTCTTCTTAAAAAAAGAACTATATGTTATAACTTATAAACAGTAAAATACATATGGTTCGTTGCAGGCCAGCTAATGATTATTCAATATTCTACCAAAAACAAGTTTATTCTACCCAAAATAAAAAAAATAAAAAATCTTACTCCCACCTCTATAAATAGTAGTAAATACATGTCATATTCCTTACCCTATGTATATGTACTCTGTCTCCTATAGTCTGTGAGTTATATTGATCATTACTTAATCATTTGTGTTCGTGTTAATTAAAGTTCCTTTCCTTATCGTAGATGGATTCAAGTCAATTGTTGTGTGAACTTCAAATTCAATCTCACGTGCCAAAAAATTTCATTTGGCCAAAGGAGTATCTAGAGGATGCTCATGAAGAGCTCCAAGCTCCAGTGGTGGATCTTGAAGGGTTTCTCAAAGGGGACAATGAGGCCACACAACATGCTGCTATGCTCATAAATGAAGCTTGTTTGAACCATGGTTTTTTCCAAGTCATTAATCATGGTGTTGATCCACATCTCATTGCTCAAGCTTATGTTCAAATGGACACTATTTTTAAACTCCCACTTCATAGGAAAGAGAGTGTTTATAAGGCACCTGGTTCCATGTGGGGATATTCTGGTGCTCATGCTCACCGTTTCTCCTCTAAGTTGCCATGGAAGGAAACTTTCTCTTTCCCCTACCATGAAAATGCCTTAGAGCCTGTTGTCACCAACTACTTCAAATCTACCCTGGGAGATGATTTTGAACAAGCGGGGTAAGACTAATCAATCTTATTTAACTTACAGTGAACTTTTATAATAATTATTAAATGTGCAAGCCTTTGCTTTAAACTTTATTTTAGAATTCATTCACGTAAAAATGAATAGATTAACAAGTATGTTTCTTATGAAAATCGGATATTCTCTTAGCATAACTGCATAATTTAATCTCTCTAGTATGATGTGATTACAATTAATGGCAAAATCATGACCACCAAATTAAGTTGAAAGAGACTGTTTCATATAAACTTATGCATTAAATAATATCTCACATTTTTTTTTTTTGAGAGAAAATAATATCTCACATATTGTAGAAAGGAATATAACAAAGTTTGAGTAACAAAACTAATATTATTAACAAAGTGATATAAGAAAGTGACACCACAATGAGATATGCTTGAATCACTATCTAAATTAATTTTTTTATGCTTTCATTGCATATCATCAAATCCAAAGAACAACTGTAGTTTCAAGTTTAATATAAATCAAATTTTTTTATTTTATAATATCCAAGTTTATGTTGATTTTTATTTTAATAAGTCTCTTTCAAAATTTAAATGGATTATATGTTTGATAGATTTTATTTTTGACTAGAATTATAAGATATGATCAGTTTGATTGATACTGCACTGCAGTCTTAAGATAATAGTTTTATTTATATGAATGGTCTTGACTCTTGCCTTTTAATGGAATTGAAAGACCAAACCGCGTGATCAACATCACTAACCATGCAAAATATATTTATTAAAAATGTTACCATCAAGCTAGCTAATTAATTTGTTGTGAATGAATGAATTTTCCAGAGTGACATTTGAGAAGTACTGTAATGCCATGAAAGAGTTGGGAATGAATCTAACAGAGCTATTGGCAATAAGCTTAGAAGTGAATGATCGGTTATATTATAGGGAGTTGTTTGAAGAAGGTTGTTCCATTATGAGGTGCAACAATTACCCATGTTGCAAGCAACCTAGTCTTGTCCTTGGTACAGGACCTCATTGTGATCCAACCTCTATAACACTACTTCATCAAGATCAAGTTGGAGGTCTTCAAGTTTTTGTTGACAACAAGTGGCACACGGTTCAACCCCTTCCTAATGCACTAGTTGTTAATATTGGAGATACCTTCATGGTAAGTATATTTCAAATGACTAATCTTTAATATTACTAACACACTACTGTTTGTTTCCACCTTAACTATTTGTTTAATGTGCATGAGTAAAATTGTCTTGCACCATGCACAAATATGTTTTTTATCATTTGATCGATAAGTTACATCATATATCATTTAATTTAATAGTATGACTTATTTTTTTAATAATAAAAACCAACTTATGCATGATAAGATACGTCTCACTTCAGGGGCGGGCCTCTTAAGGTCCTAGTGTGGCAAGTGCCACACCAAACATATCCAATTTTTTTTATTTGGTCCAAACACAACATAGTCAAAAACTTTAAACCAGTGCAGTGCATTTGATGCAACATAAAGAGAACCGTTCTACCTTTGTCACATGTTGTTCACTTATTTATATTATAGTTTGGCTTTGTAAGCTTGCAATGTAGCCAATGCGGGACCTAGTATCTATCTATGTTTTACAAAGCACATGTAGAATATATATGTTCAGAGTCAACTAAGTAATAAGATGAGTGATCAATGGTTAAATGATGGTCTTGTAACGTATGTAGAAAGAGATGGTCCTAGAACAATTAGTAACGATGTAATTTTAACTCAATTTCAATAAATGGAAAATAGAGTTTTTTTGTTGTTGTTGGTGATTTTTGTTGCTACAACTATTTTTAATATAACTTCTTATTAAATTTAGTTTTATTTAATTATTTGACAAAGAAATTGTGTCTCACCAACATTGTAAGTCCAGGTCCACCCCTGTCTCACTTGTATGCCATATACCTGGCCTATATATAGATAAGTAATATCTTTAAGTAGTTTCCTTCCTTAAATATATTAGATAGACTATGCATGGATGCCCTAAAATACATACATAGACATAGTTTCAACAAAGGTTGAGTCTAGCAGAATAGACTAAACATCCACAACATGACAAACAAAATTAGAATTTCGGTTAAGAGATATAAACATATTTAGTGTTTGGTATATCTTAAATAACCTACATAAAACTGAAAAGATACCCACATAACTAATCACATCGACCTACCTCAAATCAATGATACAAATTATTTAAAGATAGTTTAGTGACATTGTTTTTTTCTCTAAGGAAGATAATTTAGTAAAGATATTAACATGAATTGACTTATCTCAAATTAATAATCAATATGTGTAAATGTGTAGATTTACAATTATGAGAATCGAGGCCGGTATATAAATATGAAGAATGTTACTTGAATAACCATTTTTTGAGACAACTGGTGGGACGGTTAAAATATTCAAAAAAAAAATTAGATATTGGCATAAAAAAAACAAAGCAATAGATAGAGAAAATAAAAACACAATGCAAGTATGAGAAAGAAAATTGTCACAAAAGTTGTTTTAAAATGTTTGTTCAAATATTATTTCTCTATAAATACCATCTATGACACAACACAAACCTTTGATTTAAAATGATTAGATATGACCTGATTAGACAAGAAATGTTGATATTAAGGTGTGCATATAGCATGAAATGGATTGAATGCATTTAGCTTGTGTACTTGTAGTTAAGTTGTAGTCAGTTGTTCATAGTCGTTCGATCAAAATTAGATGGATTAAATTTTAATGCATTGTTGATTTTTTTGAAATATAAATTTTAACCTTAAAATCTGAACTGTCTAATTTTAATCGGACGGTCGTAATCTCACTGACTACATGCAGTCATGGGTGCCGACTGAACCCAATCAAAATCCATGCATAAATATATTTGTTTGGTTGTGTAGGCATTATCAAATGGAAGGTACAAGAGTTGCCTACATAGGGCAGTGGTTAACCAGCATAAGCAGAGAAGGTCGTTGGCTTTCTTTCTATGTCCCAAAGAAGATAAGGTGGTGAGACCCCCTCATGATATTATTAGCAGAGATGGGACCAAACAGTATCCAGATTTTACATGGTCAGATTTGCTTGAATTCACTCAAAATTATTACAGAGCAGATGAATCCACACTCTCAAATTTCACCGACTGGTTGCTATCTTCCAAATCACAAAACTTTATGTTAATCAACAAATAGATTCTGTTATGCTACTTTATTTTTATAAGAGGTTCAAACACAATCTCTACTTTAAATTCTACCTGTCGTTTTCCTACATTGCAAAACTTCCTACTATTTATGTCACTTAATTCCACAACTATATGTATTGCATTTATCCCTCGTACTCTGTTGATGTTTTTTTGAATTAAATCTTGTATTCTGTTTGTTTATTTATATATATTTTTTTGATTTATTCATAATTTCATACCATTTATTCCTTTTTAATCGTTGTTTTTAGGTTCTCGTAAGCTTAACTCAGTTGATAGGAACAATGCATAATATATGCAAAATCCAGGGTTGAAACCTCGGCCACCACAAAAAATCGTTGTTTTTTAGATTTTTTTTTGCTTATTTTGTAATTTTCAAATTTTAATATAACATTAACTATTATTTTGTCAATGGTAACCCAAACTACTTATTGTAAAGAGAGAAATAGGGAGAACATGATAATAAATAGTTGAGGTGTTGTTGCAAAAAAGATAATATTAAGAAATAATATTCTTTTTTTGAGATGTATAAGTTAGCTTAAAACGACAACTAAAAAGAAACGGATGAAAACCATCTTATAAGTGCGATTCATAGTCCTTTTTGAGGCGGTTTCTGGTTTGAAAGTTAATTTTCATAAAAGTATGCTGGTGGGGGTTAATATTGTTGAATCTTGGTTGACGGAAGCGACGACATTGTTGAATTGTAAAACGGGTAAGGTGCCTTTCCTGTACCTGGGTCTGCCTATTGGTGGATATCCTCGTTTGTTGTCTTTTTGGGACCCTGCTGTTAATCGCATAAAATCTAGACTGTCTGGTTGGCAAAGCCGATATCTTTCCTTCGGAGGTCGCTTGATTCCTCTTAAATCTGTCTTGACCGCTCTGCCTGTCTATGCTCTTTTCTTCTTCAAGGCTCCATCATGTACAATCTCTTCCATAGAATCTCTTTTGATTAAAAAAAATTTTTTTTGGGGGGGGGGGGGGGGGGGGTGTGAGGATCATAGTAAAATATCTTGGGTTGATTGGAGGTCTGTGTGTAATCGAAAGGAGCATGGAGGGTTGGGGGTTAGGAGGTTAAGAGAATTTAATGAGTATCTGTTGGGAAAGTGGTGTTGGAGAATGTTAGTTGATAGGGGGGCTTGTGGTATAGGGTGTTGGTAGCTAGATATGGTGAGGAGGATGGGGGCCAGAGTGGTTCTTTGTGGTGGAAGGTGGTTGTCAAGATTAGGGACGGGACATTAGGGGGCGATGATGGGTGGTTTAAGAGTTGTGTGGCAAGGCGAGTGGGTGATGGTACAAATACTTTGTTTTGGCACGATCGGTGGTGTGGTGATGTTCCTTTCAGGGTGCGCTTTGACAGGTTATTTGATTTAGCTTTAAATAAATCAATAAATGTTAAAGACATGTTTGATCACGGATGGGGGGAAGAGGGTGAAGCTTGGCAGTGGCGTAGGGTTCTGTGGGTGTGGGAGGAAGAGCTTTTAGAGGAGTGTAGGTGATTACTTGCTGATGTTTCTTTGCAGCCTCTATCTTATGATGTATGTCATAATAATGCTAATAATAGGAATATTGCAAAAAAATAAGAAATTATTATTATTATAATAGTTTAATTTAGTTAAGTAATTTGTTTCGAACAACGTGACATTGATCTACACAAACCAATAGATTGTTTAGTTTGATTCGATAAAAAAACCAAATAAACTAAATTGCTTTGGGTTGATTTTTACACCCTACACATACTAAGAAGCATGTCAAGTTGAAAGCGAAGTGCTATTATTAAGACATAAGTTGAATTTGTCTTGTGAAACTTATAAGTTGTTCAAGTTATTTTTATTATGACATAAGTTGTTCAAGTTTGACTTAATAATTTTAAGGTGTCTAATTAAAAACTTGAGTTTAACTTTTTGATAGGATTAAAAAGTTTTGTTGAGGACATGAGGTGGTGGATTCAGAAAAAAGACAACAAAAAAAAAGATTGTTTGATCTTTAAGGTGGATTTTGAAAAAGCATATGACTCGGTAAGTTGAAGTTTCATAGAGTATATGATGAAGAGATTTATGTTTTGTGTCAAGTGGATAAATTGATCTTTGAGGGAAATATTTCGTTATCTCAAGTAGAAATTGAAAAAGGTCTTAAACAAGGAGAACCATTAGCTCCATTCATTTTTCTCTTGGTAGAGGAGCTAGGGGCTAGGTGCGCTAATGCACAAAACAATATTTCAAGATTATTTATTATAAAGGTTTCAATGTTGATAAGTCGGATGTGGGGATTTCTCATTGGCAATATATCGACGACACTTTATTTATTGGGAAGACTTGTGAGAAAAATTTATGGTATATGAAGACAATCCTTAGATGGTTTCAATTGATCTCATATTTTTTTAATTTTTTGAGAGCTCTACTTCTCTTTTTGAATTCAATCTCAAACTAACAACAATATTCATCTGTTTTTTTCCGACCAATAACTATATTCGTTAAGGAATACAAACATAACTTGATCCAATATTTTGCCGTCCCAGTATGTTAGTTGAATTGGACCCGTTTGCCTTAAACAACGCGTTAATTGAGATCTTCCCCTAAATCCTGATACTATGTTGTTCTAGTGTCCCTTTTCATCCACTTAATAAGTATATCAACTAGAATTAGACCCACTAAATGTCATATAAGATCAAAATATGTAGTTCATCCTTCATCATTGGCTCATTACCATAAAGTCTTTTTTATTTGATTTTCATGTTTTTTCTTCGTAGTTGCCGTCTCCAATAAATATAATTACAATTACAACAAATAAGATTGTGCGCATGCATTGAAACGATTATCGGATTTTGATTATATGAAATCAGAATACATCAAAAAAATTAGTATATAAAAAATTTTCCTATCAAATTAAAATGTCATATCCTAAGACCGACATCTATTTATGTACCAAATGACAACCTCACGAATTCAACTAAACGTCAAGATATCATAAAACCGCGACTGACCCCAAATTGGTCCACATTGAATGAAATTCCGCCGTTTACATTATAATTTGAATGTTAATCCGGGATTTGATAGCAATAAGAGTAAGAGCTAATGGTTACCACATAAATTACAGGATTGAAGATTGCGATTCTTCTTTTATAAAAGATATATTTATCTTGTTTTCATCCATGATTAGAAGTTAAGGTAATGATAGTGTGCACGTGTCAAAATATTATTTGCATGAACAACAATGACATCATCACCATTATGGCCCGCAAAATAATAATATGTTTGGGATCGAATAGACGAGTTCATTTGCATTTTATTAGTTGGTACGCTTTCTATCTTAGTTATGGGTGGCAAAGCGAGTTGAATATGACTGACCAACTCGTTAAATATGTTGTTTTAAGAGAGTGAGTTGAGATTTTGGATCCTACCATTCAAGTTGACCTATCTATTTTATAAAAGATTTTTTTCATTTGTTTACATCGTTCATTAGCCCAATTTTTTTTATTGATGCATCCCAATAAAATTAAGATTATATTGATTTGTAATTGTCTTTAGTTCACATTAACTTTTAGTCGACTAATTTAATTTTTATTTTAATGTTTTGACAAACCAATTTGACTAAAAACCAATATGTTTTACTTGATGTTAATATTTTTAGATATTAACGGGTCAACATGTTGAAGACAAGAGGCTGGTCGTGAACTTTAATCTACCTACATCCATCTCCTCCTACTTTAGATGCATTGAGGGTAGGACGTATATGTCAAAATATGGTGGGTTGACCCATTTGAACACGCTGTTATATATCTAGTTAAGTAAATGGGAAGAAACCAAACTTATTTCTCGAAATATCCATGGATTATATCAAAGAAACATTCATGGTGGAATTTTTCACTTTTGTTATTCTCCATTTTTTTAATTTTTACTACTTGAGAAAAATGCAAACTTTATATATGCTTATGCTCTATGCACAATTGTTGTGCCAAGGTTGGCCTAAATGTTAGACCTAAAGTATTCAGCTCTCAAAGTGAAAGTTAGCAAATTATAAATGTAGAGGAAATGAAGTCGGAGGAGCACTTCGAGGGATCAAGAAATTCAATTGAAATTTGAAAGGGGCCAAAAAATTTATAATTCATTTTAATATTAAATAATTATTAAAACTATATAACCCAATTTTTTTGTTTTTGTTTTTGAAAGATCTATATAACCCAAAAATTAAAAGTGATAAAAAATAACATTTTTATTATTATATTTGTTACCTAATCCTTAAATTTAAATGAACATTTATAAAATAAAATAGTAACAAAGTCGTATATGGATTGGATTATGAAACACTAATATTTTTTTATGTTATTTTTAATATAAATTAAAGAAAAAAAAACTAACTGGTGTATTAGTGTTTATATTATTTATTTTTTGAATAAAATAGGAGAAGAGAGATCAATTTTTTATTATTAAATAACACTAATAATTCTTTTACGATCGTCTCTGAAATGATTTGAATTATTTCTCTTGATCTTGAGGTTATCAAAGTTTAACTCTTATCACTGATCTATAATTCCATTGACAATATTTATTATGTATACCAAACATTATTTAATTATTGCTTGTATGGCATAAATAATGTTACTTAATGAAGAAGGAGGGGTCAGGGCTCTTGCCTCTTTTCTCCTAGCTATATGTCATTGGAAGAAGGAGTAGTTCAGTCCTGTAATTTTTCAGTCTAACATATATATATATATATATATATATATATATATATATATATATATATATATATATATATATATATATAACTGAACCAAACTAATCGGTTTGGTTTGGCTTGGATTGGTTCGGTTGATCGGTTTATTTAAAAATACAATTAAAAAAAATCATATTCTTACAAAATATTTCATAGAACTTTGTATAATTGTATTTCACATTTTGTTTTTTCATGTTATTTATTTTTCAAACAACTTTTTATAACTAACCTTACTCAATATTTTATACATATGATCCAAGATTCATTATCCATCATTCTTCAAAAACAACTTCATCAAACTCAAATATTTCAATATTTCATGATCCATACATGCATTATTCATCAACAATGAAATATAACGTAACGTGTATAAATCAATGTCATAGAAAATAAACATGAAAAACAATTAAATATAATGAGTATAAATCAATGGCATCAACATGATAAAACTAACCAAGAGATGAACAATATCAACGGTGACCGGTGGCGATGAAAAATGAGTTTGGTGTGGTTGACGGCTAGGGTTTCTTTTTTAGTAGAAATGAAAAAGTATGATGAGATGAGAGAAATTGATTGGATTAAAAAGTATTTTATGTTTAATTTTGAGTCTAACCATAAGTTTGTGTGAGGTAGGATAATATTAGTAAAATAAGGAGCGTGGTTATCGTCGGATTGATTCATCGGTTTCACGGATCTCGAAATGAAAAACCATTAACCAAACCAAGCTAGATCGGTTTTGATTGGTTCGGATCGATTTCAAACCGAACCAAACAAGGTTGGATATTTTTTCGGCTTGGTTTGGTTTGGACTTTCGATTTCGTTGGTTTTGTCCGAACCACTTGCACCCCTAAATATATGTACTGATAAACAACAGGTAATGCAATAATTTGTCACATCCTCAATCGATTGTACCGTATGTAGTACACATGTTAGAATAGAACGAAACATGCAACTTTACACAAAAAGTGGTGCATATTTTTTGGTACATAAATTTTGGTATAAATGGAAAAAGTAGAGATACCAAAATAAAAAATATGATCACATCATGTTTCATAAGTGGCTGTATATGTGCATGTGATATACTAAGCTCCAATTCTTACTTTGGAAACCCAAAGAAAGAGTTGCACATTGCTTCAAAATCTCTCCATGTTGAATTTTTTAACATTAATATTGACCGTTTTTACCAAGCCTTCGACATATCAATTGCTTGTGATACGTTAATAGAGACTCGACACACCATTTTATTAATAAATTCCATCACAATTTAGAAACCTCTACGGCCATATCTATGTTGAATATGGAGGTCCCAACCTTCTCTATTTATTTCCTTTCTGAAGAAGTATTTTATTCAGTTGGGAGAGAAAGACTACCACATCCACTATTGCAACTCACACATTTTTTTTTTCAACGATAAAAAATGATATATATTAACAAGATATGAAATTTTCAAAGCACAAGGTGTACCAATGAGACACCTAATAATTACATCATGTCAAAGTTAGAAATTTGGGTTAGCTAATGCCCAAACATTACAAGGGGCTTGACCACCGTGAACTAAAAGTGTAAACAAAGTTGGCGTTACTAGCCTTTAGCCACCATAAAGAATATTGTTTTACTTTATCTAACAAATGAGCTATGAAATTTTCTACATTTCTAAACAATCTATGATCACAGTCATTCCATACAGTCCAAACACAAAGTAACCAAACTAGTTGCAAAGCCACATGTCGAATGAGTAAACTAATAAAAGTGATCTGATATTGAGAGGGTCCGGTCCTGATACACCAAGCCAAAACCACACATCCTGCCATAAAGAGCCATAGAAGTCACATGATATGATAAACGCTGAGAGGTCTCCAAGTGGCCACAACATGCTAAACACCCTGCATCTACAACTCACATTTTAAATGTGAAAGTGGTAAGTTTGGGGTTTGAATTTCAATCCCTACAAACTTGTAGCTACCAACTGAGTTGTTCTTACAGTTTTGAATAAATTTTTCTTTTGATAGGGTGGAATGATATTTATTTCAATACTATTTTTATAAATTAAATTAAAGTTTATCTTATGAAAACGAGAAGAAATTAGGTAATTTTTTTGCTTGGATTATTTAGACCTTGCATATGATCTTATATGTTTCCAAAAAGTTTAAAAATAATATTAATATTGAATATCAAATATATATTAAAATAATTATTAATGTTCTAAAAATGAGGAGGTGACGTGAGTATTATTTTTGCGTTAACCTTAGGTTCCTAGGAGAAAAAGATGCTAGTAATCCAGAATTCGGTCGAGAGTTTGACCAATAGTTGTTTCGAACAGGAACTGAGTTCATGTTTTTCTGAATAATATGTCCTATAAATCAAGTTTAATTAATATCTAATGTATAATAATTAAATTCATTTACACGCACACGCATATATATATATATATATATATATATATATATATATATATATATATATATACCCATAAAAAGTAAATGAAATAATTTGTCACGTATTTAAAAATAAAAATTGTCACGTCCTTAATCAGTTATATGGAGTTCACATGTTAGAGTAGAAAAAAACATGCAACTTTACGCAAAAAGTGGTACATTATTTTGGTACATAATTTTTTTTGACAGAATTGGTACATAAATTTTAAATTAAACATAAATGGCAAAAGTAAAGAGGACAAAATAAATAATAGTATGATCGTATCATGTTTTGTCAATAAAAGTATGATCATATCATGTATGGTGTAATCAACAGATTTTGACCCAAATGATTAACAGTCTCCAATTAAAAACAAATCTTGAGAGAACTAGAGTTTAATTTCAAAAAAAAATATTTTTTGATCAAATTTTATTTACTTCTCAATTAAAATTTAAATTATTAAGAACCCTTAATTTCCATAAAAGTCTAGAGGTTTACTTCTAATCAATCAATTTTTGATAATACTATTTTTTGAGTCATATATAACAAAACAAATAACATTCCAATAATCTAGAGTGGTCAATTAAAGATTAATCAATTTTTGATAATACTACTTTTGGAGTCACATATAACAACAAATAATATTCCAATAATCTAGGGTGGTCAATTAAATAAACAGTATAGAAAATGATTACTATCAGATATTGCTTGAGTCGGTAAAGTTTAAGATTTGACTCATTCTATAAATATATTTAGATATCTAACAACAAACTTTTCAGCAAATACTTTTCCACACATGTCTTATCAATAATAATGAGAAAATATCTCACATCAGATAATATGAAGAAATATGCAAAGATTTGGTCATATAAATAAAAGTCTTGCGTGTTAGTATTTTTTGCACCAATAGTTAGTGGGTTTTGCTATAGCTAGCATTACCTCTACTATTTAGTATATGTAATTATCAATTACATTATACAATTCCTTTATTCCTGTTTCTTAGATGGTATCAGAGCATCTTCAATATCCATTGGGCCACCTGCTATCAGGTTTCCGCTATCGGGCCACCCACCATTTATGTCCACGAATCAATCCCAATAATGTTGGTCGTGAGGGGGCGGGGGTGTTAAGAGTCCCACATCGGATAGGAGATGGTCTGACAATGTGTTTATAAGTGAATCTGGATGGCTCCATTGATCGTTAGAAGGCACGACTAGTCGCCAAAAGATTTCATCAACGCCCTGGTTTCGTCAAGGATTCGGATATTCCTATTATTCCTTGGCTTCGTCAACTCCACTGTTGATGCTTTTTTATTTATCCACCAAAAACCAGATGTTGAACTATACCACACTCATCGCCACACTCGCCGCTCTCTTTTCTTTGACAGACCTTGTATGTCTTAATTATTTCTTGGGGGTCGAAGTGATTCCTTATACTGCGGGTATATTCCTTTCCCAAAGGAAATATATCACTGATCTACTACATAAATCAGGCATGGCAGATACGAAACCAACATCCACTCCATTGTCTGCCACGAATAAGTTCCTCTAGGATTCTGGGGATCTCCTACCGTCCCCAATCGAGTATTGAACGCTCGTTGGAAGTCTCTAATACTTGATCCTTACTCGCCCAGACATTGCTTTCAGCACAAACAAACTCGCCTAATTCATGCATCCAAGTTGCATCTCTCTTTCAGACCATACAACTTGCGGGAGGATATCAATAATAAGGAGAAAATGTCCCACATCAGATAATATGAAGAAATATGCAAAGGTTTGGTCATATAAATAAAAGTCTTGTGTGTTAGTATTTCTTACACCAATAGTTAGTGGATTTTGCTATAGCTAGCATTACCTCTACTATTCAGTATATGTAATTATCAATTACATTTTACAATTCATTTCTTCCAGTTTCTTATAGTTCTAATAGAAAATGATAATTCCCAAATATTGCTCAAGTCGGTAAAGTTAAAGATTTGACTGATTCGATAAATATATTTTAAAGAGCTAGCAATATAAACTTTAACATACATTTTTTAACACACTTATATAGTTATTTCTTTCGACAGAACACTCTTATAAAGTTACTACTAAGACTATATTCATTCGATAAATATATGTTTTAATACGTGTGAAATGACAAAAGCAACTTATAATTTGAGATATATAGAATATTATCATAGTGTAAAATAGCCCGGATTAAAAAAAGTAGTGTAAAATAGTTTTACATAATAAGTTTAAATATAACATATTATATGTGTATATTTCACTTACATTTTATGTAATATTTATTAATATTTTTTCGTCCCCAGTTTGATTGGTTTCTTGATTGGTCTTTCCATAATAATGTACGTGAAATTTTGCAAAGGAAATTTCAATAGTGATTGTTATACACATTAAGGTGAAGTGAGTACTATTTAAACCTTTAATTTTTTGCGTGACCATATCTAATTTAGATCAACTTTAATTTATTTATAGAACTAGTTAGTATCGAAATACATATATAACTATATGTTATAAATATTCTTCTTAAAAAAAGAACTATATGTTATAACTTATAAACAGTAAAATACATATGGTTCGTTGCAGGCCAGCTAATGATTATTCAATATTCTACCAAAAACAAGTTTATTCTACCCAAAATAAAAAAAATAAAAAATCTTACTCCCACCTCTATAAATAGTAGTAAATACATGTCATATTCCTTACCCTATGTATATGTACTCTGTCTCCTATAGTCTGTGAGTTATATTGATCATTACTTAATCATTTGTGTTCGTGTTAATTAAAGTTCCTTTCCTTATCGTAGATGGATTCAAGTCAATTGTTGTGTGAACTTCAAATTCAATCTCACGTGCCAAAAAATTTCATTTGGCCAAAGGAGTATCTAGAGGATGCTCATGAAGAGCTCCAAGCTCCAGTGGTGGATCTTGAAGGGTTTCTCAAAGGGGACAATGAGGCCACACAACATGCTGCTATGCTCATAAATGAAGCTTGTTTGAACCATGGTTTTTTCCAAGTCATTAATCATGGTGTTGATCCACATCTCATTGCTCAAGCTTATGTTCAAATGGACACTATTTTTAAACTCCCACTTCATAGGAAAGAGAGTGTTTATAAGGCACCTGGTTCCATGTGGGGATATTCTGGTGCTCATGCTCACCGTTTCTCCTCTAAGTTGCCATGGAAGGAAACTTTCTCTTTCCCCTACCATGAAAATGCCTTAGAGCCTGTTGTCACCAACTACTTCAAATCTACCCTGGGAGATGATTTTGAACAAGCGGGGTAAGACTAATCAATCTTATTTAACTTACAGTGAACTTTTATAATAATTATTAAATGTGCAAGCCTTTGCTTTAAACTTTATTTTAGAATTCATTCACGTAAAAATGAATAGATTAACAAGTATGTTTCTTATGAAAATCGGATATTCTCTTAGCATAACTGCATAATTTAATCTCTCTAGTATGATGTGATTACAATTAATGGCAAAATCATGACCACCAAATTAAGTTGAAAGAGACTGTTTCATATAAACTTATGCATTAAATAATATCTCACATTTTTTTTTTTTGAGAGAAAATAATATCTCACATATTGTAGAAAGGAATATAACAAAGTTTGAGTAACAAAACTAATATTATTAACAAAGTGATATAAGAAAGTGACACCACAATGAGATATGCTTGAATCACTATCTAAATTAATTTTTTTATGCTTTCATTGCATATCATCAAATCCAAAGAACAACTGTAGTTTCAAGTTTAATATAAATCAAATTTTTTTATTTTATAATATCCAAGTTTATGTTGATTTTTATTTTAATAAGTCTCTTTCAAAATTTAAATGGATTATATGTTTGATAGATTTTATTTTTGACTAGAATTATAAGATATGATCAGTTTGATTGATACTGCACTGCAGTCTTAAGATAATAGTTTTATTTATATGAATGGTCTTGACTCTTGCCTTTTAATGGAATTGAAAGACCAAACCGCGTGATCAACATCACTAACCATGCAAAATATATTTATTAAAAATGTTACCATCAAGCTAGCTAATTAATTTGTTGTGAATGAATGAATTTTCCAGAGTGACATTTGAGAAGTACTGTAATGCCATGAAAGAGTTGGGAATGAATCTAACAGAGCTATTGGCAATAAGCTTAGAAGTGAATGATCGGTTATATTATAGGGAGTTGTTTGAAGAAGGTTGTTCCATTATGAGGTGCAACAATTACCCATGTTGCAAGCAACCTAGTCTTGTCCTTGGTACAGGACCTCATTGTGATCCAACCTCTATAACACTACTTCATCAAGATCAAGTTGGAGGTCTTCAAGTTTTTGTTGACAACAAGTGGCACACGGTTCAACCCCTTCCTAATGCACTAGTTGTTAATATTGGAGATACCTTCATGGTAAGTATATTTCAAATGACTAATCTTTAATATTACTAACACACTACTGTTTGTTTCCACCTTAACTATTTGTTTAATGTGCATGAGTAAAATTGTCTTGCACCATGCACAAATATGTTTTTTATCATTTGATCGATAAGTTACATCATATATCATTTAATTTAATAGTATGACTTATTTTTTTAATAATAAAAACCAACTTATGCATGATAAGATACGTCTCACTTCAGGGGCGGGCCTCTTAAGGTCCTAGTGTGGCAAGTGCCACACCAAACATATCCAATTTTTTTTATTTGGTCCAAACACAACATAGTCAAAAACTTTAAACCAGTGCAGTGCATTTGATGCAACATAAAGAGAACCGTTCTACCTTTGTCACATGTTGTTCACTTATTTATATTATAGTTTGGCTTTGTAAGCTTGCAATGTAGCCAATGCGGGACCTAGTATCTATCTATGTTTTACAAAGCACATGTAGAATATATATGTTCAGAGTCAACTAAGTAATAAGATGAGTGATCAATGGTTAAATGATGGTCTTGTAACGTATGTAGAAAGAGATGGTCCTAGAACAATTAGTAACGATGTAATTTTAACTCAATTTCAATAAATGGAAAATAGAGTTTTTTTGTTGTTGTTGGTGATTTTTGTTGCTACAACTATTTTTAATATAACTTCTTATTAAATTTAGTTTTATTTAATTATTTGACAAAGAAATTGTGTCTCACCAACATTGTAAGTCCAGGTCCACCCCTGTCTCACTTGTATGCCATATACCTGGCCTATATATAGATAAGTAATATCTTTAAGTAGTTTCCTTCCTTAAATATATTAGATAGACTATGCATGGATGCCCTAAAATACATACATAGACATAGTTTCAACAAAGGTTGAGTCTAGCAGAATAGACTAAACATCCACAACATGACAAACAAAATTAGAATTTCGGTTAAGAGATATAAACATATTTAGTGTTTGGTATATCTTAAATAACCTACATAAAACTGAAAAGATACCCACATAACTAATCACATCGACCTACCTCAAATCAATGATACAAATTATTTAAAGATAGTTTAGTGACATTGTTTTTTTCTCTAAGGAAGATAATTTAGTAAAGATATTAACATGAATTGACTTATCTCAAATTAATAATCAATATGTGTAAATGTGTAGATTTACAATTATGAGAATCGAGGCCGGTATATAAATATGAAGAATGTTACTTGAATAACCATTTTTTGAGACAACTGGTGGGACGGTTAAAATATTCAAAAAAAAAATTAGATATTGGCATAAAAAAAACAAAGCAATAGATAGAGAAAATAAAAACACAATGCAAGTATGAGAAAGAAAATTGTCACAAAAGTTGTTTTAAAATGTTTGTTCAAATATTATTTCTCTATAAATACCATCTATGACACAACACAAACCTTTGATTTAAAATGATTAGATATGACCTGATTAGACAAGAAATGTTGATATTAAGGTGTGCATATAGCATGAAATGGATTGAATGCATTTAGCTTGTGTACTTGTAGTTAAGTTGTAGTCAGTTGTTCATAGTCGTTCGATCAAAATTAGATGGATTAAATTTTAATGCATTGTTGATTTTTTTGAAATATAAATTTTAACCTTAAAATCTGAACTGTCTAATTTTAATCGGACGGTCGTAATCTCACTGACTACATGCAGTCATGGGTGCCGACTGAACCCAATCAAAATCCATGCATAAATATATTTGTTTGGTTGTGTAGGCATTATCAAATGGAAGGTACAAGAGTTGCCTACATAGGGCAGTGGTTAACCAGCATAAGCAGAGAAGGTCGTTGGCTTTCTTTCTATGTCCCAAAGAAGATAAGGTGGTGAGACCCCCTCATGATATTATTAGCAGAGATGGGACCAAACAGTATCCAGATTTTACATGGTCAGATTTGCTTGAATTCACTCAAAATTATTACAGAGCAGATGAATCCACACTCTCAAATTTCACCGACTGGTTGCTATCTTCCAAATCACAAAACTTTATGTTAATCAACAAATAGATTCTGTTATGCTACTTTATTTTTATAAGAGGTTCAAACACAATCTCTACTTTAAATTCTACCTGTCGTTTTCCTACATTGCAAAACTTCCTACTATTTATGTCACTTAATTCCACAACTATATGTATTGCATTTATCCCTCGTACTCTGTTGATGTTTTTTTGAATTAAATCTTGTATTCTGTTTGTTTATTTATATATATTTTTTTGATTTATTCATAATTTCATACCATTTATTCCTTTTTAATCGTTGTTTTTAGGTTCTCGTAAGCTTAACTCAGTTGATAGGAACAATGCATAATATATGCAAAATCCAGGGTTGAAACCTCGGCCACCACAAAAAATCGTTGTTTTTTAGATTTTTTTTTGCTTATTTTGTAATTTTCAAATTTTAATATAACATTAACTATTATTTTGTCAATGGTAACCCAAACTACTTATTGTAAAGAGAGAAATAGGGAGAACATGATAATAAATAGTTGAGGTGTTGTTGCAAAAAAGATAATATTAAGAAATAATATTCTTTTTTTGAGATGTATAAGTTAGCTTAAAACGACAACTAAAAAGAAACGGATGAAAACCATCTTATAAGTGCGATTCATAGTCCTTTTTGAGGCGGTTTCTGGTTTGAAAGTTAATTTTCATAAAAGTATGCTGGTGGGGGTTAATATTGTTGAATCTTGGTTGACGGAAGCGACGACATTGTTGAATTGTAAAACGGGTAAGGTGCCTTTCCTGTACCTGGGTCTGCCTATTGGTGGATATCCTCGTTTGTTGTCTTTTTGGGACCCTGTTGTTAATCGCATAAAATCTAGACTGTCTGGTTGGCAAAGCCGATATCTTTCCTTCGGAGGTCGCTTGATTCCTCTTAAATCTGTCTTGACCGCTCTGCCTGTCTATGCTCTTTTCTTCTTCAAGGCTCCATCATGTACAATCTCTTCCATAGAATCTCTTTTGATTAAAATTTTTTTTTTGGGGGGGGGGGGGGGGGGGGGTGTGAGGATCATAGTAAAATATCTTGGGTTGATTGGAGGTATGTGTGTAATCGAAAGGAGCATGGAGGGTTGGGGGTTAGGAGGTTAAGAGAATTTAATGAGTATCTGTTGGGAAAGTGGTGTTGGAGAATGTTAGTTGATAGGGGGGCTTGTGGTATAGGGTGTTGGTAGCTAGATATGGTGAGGAGGATGGGGGCCAGAGTGGTTCTTTGTAGTGGAAGGTGGTTGTCAAGATTAGGGACGGGACATTAGGGGGCGATGATGGGTGGTTTAAGAGTTGTGTGGCAAGGCGAGTGGGTGATGGTACAAATACTTTGTTTTGGCACGATCGGTGGTGTGGTGATGTTCCTTTCAGGGTGCGCTTTGACAGGTTATTTGATTTAGCTTTAAATAAATCAATAAATGTTAAAGACGTGTTTGATCACGGATGGGGGAAGAGGGTGAAGCTTGGCAGTGGCGTAGGGTTCTGTGGGTGTAGGAGGAAGAGCTTTTAGAGGAGAGTAGGTGATTACTTGCTGATGTTTCTTTGCAGCCTCTATCTTATGATGTGTGGCAGTGGCTTCCGGACCCGTCTGAGGGGTACTCTGTTCGTGTTGTGTATGCTATGCTCACTGACCAGGGAGTATCGCAGGATAGGCAGGATGTAGACTTGATTTGGCATAGACAGGTTCCGCTTAAGGTGTCTATTTTGGCATGGCGGTTGCTTCGGGATCGTCTTCCTACTAAATCAAATTTGGCGATGCGTGTTGTCCTTGATGCAAAGGCGTGCCATTGTGTGTCAGGTTGCGGCCTCTTGTGCGGCAATGGATAGGTTTTGATGGCATTGATCATTGTGATATTTTTAGTCACTTTGTCCAGTTTATTCACTCCACATGTGGCTTGAAGGCGAGACGGTCTTTTCTGCAGCTTGTTTGGTTGTTGACTGTTTGGGTCTTATGGAACGAAAGAAATAATAGATTATTTAATATGAAAGAAAGTTCCATGATTCAGTTACTAGATAAAGTGAAGTATTATTCTTTGTGATGGCTGAAAGCTAATAAGACCATCTTTGTATTTGGTGACCATTTGTGGTGGTCGAGCCCTTTGTCGTGTTTAGGCATTGACTGACCTTTTGTTGTATTTGTGACTGAACTGCTTGTTTTTCTAGCTGTCTTTTCGGTACATCTTGTGCTGAGAGGATTGCTAGTGTAGTATTAATATAATCCATTTTTATTTGTTAAAAAAAAAACTACAAGAATATTTGAAATAGAGGCGCAAATTCAAACTAACAATTTCTCACTTCACAATATTTAGTGTGTTAGATTCACATCTAAACTCTTTAGAATAAAAAGTTGAGGATTCAAACTCACATTTTTTTCTCTTGTCAACACTTATAAGTGTGTACGTTTCGACGTCAAGCGTTGTAGAAAAAAAAAAAAAAAAGAACCAGTGAAAATATAAGTTTTTACACTATTGAAGATGATGTCCTAGTAAAGGAAACAAATTTTTTTTTTTTGAAGGAATGTTCAGCCGGATGTTGTTTCTCCATGTGTTTCGGGCTCTGGCTACGGTAGGCGATCTGCATGGGTCATGTACCATGCAAGACCTTAATTTTTTTAATTTTTTTTTTGTTGTAAAATCAATTTGACCCATTGGATATACTTTTAATCTAATGAATGGCTCTGATCTATTTGAATTGTGACCTGGTAGCATTTTATTATGGCACATTCTATGGCTGTACACTAAGTCGTAAAAAAATTAATAATAAATGTGTTGTTTTTTAAGAAAAATAATTATTTTCTATCATTGACAACTAAAATAATTATTTCATAAAAATGATCGTTAATTTATAAATATTTTGTGAAACAAAAAGCACCGCTACACTAAAATGTGTGAGTGTATTGTAGAAGTTCTCTTTTATTATTTAAACGTGTATATTGATTTTAAAAAATGCAATTGAATTTAGAATCACATTTAACAAAGGGTGTTTTTGACATTGTTGGAAAAATAATAAAAATCCCAGCACGCTTCATACGCGCATGGTGTTTGCAATCTTTCATCATCACCTTCATCACTTTATACAAAACCCAAAAAAAAATATCCAGAAATTCAACAACAAAATCATCATCATCATCTTATCATTGTACCTCCAAAAAGATTAAAGTTTTGGAATTCTTCATATATCTAACGATATTGAGATCAAATGAAACTTAATAAGAAGACCCTATTTCAGATCCAAAGCACGGAGACACCATCATCTCTCAAATATGTGCCCCATTTCAATTTGGGTTTTTTTAGAAACATCCATTGATTTAACCTTTTCCTTTTCCTCCATTTTCAATCTCTCTTTACCTTGCAATTTACTACAACAACATCATCTTTCATCTTGTCTCAAAAAACCCTTTATCTTTTCAAATTTTAAAAACCTGATTTTTTTCTCAACTCACAAATCTAAATGACAATATATCGACAAAATCTCATCTAAAATGGAAGGTTCTCAATCCAGAAAATAATTGATTTTAGTTTATTGCAAAGCCATGAAGAAGAAAAACGCAAAAGATGGAGTTTTTATGGGGTTGTTGATGAATATTAACTGGAAGAAGAATGAATGATTTTATCCAAACGGTGGAGAAGGAATGCTTTTGCAAATAATGGTGTTAATCCCGAGGAAAACAGTATTTTATTTAAGAGGATATTCCAAAATTGACCCTATAGTTAAAAGAATTACATCAATACAATTTACTTCCTTCAAAAAAACACAAGTCATTTTAGTTATACAAAAAAAAAAAAAAACAAACATCTATTTTGGTTGGTCTCCTACCGTAGGAGACCCATCCATGTCATGTACCTAGATGGCGCCTGTGTTTCGTGCTCGAATGTTGTTTCTTTGAATGCAAATTTTTATGTTCAACCTCACTGAATATTTTTTTTTTTTACAATAAAAAGTAAATTATATTGAAAAGGTAATCTCCTTAGCACAAGGTGGATTAATGAGACCTTAAATAATTACAATTTATAAGGTTGTCAATCCAAGAATACACAAAAAGGTTAGCCGATACCCAAACACTTAAACGGGTTCGACCACCACAACTAAGAGTCATAAACAAAATTGCCTTTGTTAGCTTTAAGCCACCATAACGATAAAGACATTACTTTTCTAATAACTGTGGAATGGTATTTTCTAAATTTGTAAATAATCTACCATTGCATTCATTCCATGCAATCCAAACACAAAATAGCCAAGCAAACTAAAGAAAAGAGCGTCGAGCTTTCAACCCACTAGCAAAATACTAAATGAGGTTTGTTGATTTTATTTGTTTGCAGATTCGAATGCCACAACAATGTTAGAGAAAGATTGATTAAAAAATGCAGCACAACAAGTCTCCTTACGTCGGAAAAAAAATTCAACTCCTAAATAAAAAATGACAAGTGATGTCTATGTCACCCAAATGCTACCCCAAACCGCGTAGTATAATCTTATTTGGGTTTATTTGTTGTTTTAGTCTCCATATATTTACTATTTTGTAGAATTGATCCCCCTATTTTATAATTTGATAGTTTTGATTTGACCTAAAATATGGTGATATGACATGTTTGAAATTAAAAAAAATTTCCTATAATCTCATCAATGTTGATCGTTTCACATCATCAGATCATATACCACATTATTTAAAACATCACTTCACTATAATTGTAGTTCAAAAATATGAAGACGAGACCAAATTTTTCGCATTTTAAAATAGGGGATCAAATCCATAAAATAAAATCCACAAAATAAAATAAGAGAACTAAAATTGCAATTAAACCTATTTTTTTTATTAAAAATAAAGAAACCTTATAATATCTTCATCAATCACCTTCACACCTTTGTCATCTTCTCCTTAAACCAAAAAAAAAATGCCTGCTCAAATACACCCCTAGATAAAATGAATCTTAATGTTATGTTCATATCCATATTATTCTAAAATCAAATCTCAAAATCCATAAATTCTCAATAAACTCTAGAAAAAAATTTAGGATTATAAAATTTATCTACAAACACAAACTTTATGTCCTCTCGACCATTGGTATTTTTGTGCTCATTGCTCCAGGTAGCACTTGGGTGACATAGAATTGGTGACATAGAATTTATGAAAGAGAAAGAAAAGAACCACTTATGACATTGTGGTTGGTCAATGTCACCAATTCTATGTCACCCAAGTGAAACCCCGCAGTTTGCCAACTTGCGTTTTTTCAATAAAAAAAATGAAAAAAACGATTTATCTGTGCAAGTTTTAAAAGATAACGGACTTAATTTGGAAAAAATAAATAAAGAACTTAAGTTTTACAAATAAATAAAATAAAGAATTCGAGGATTAGTTTTACCTTTAAAATATATGTTTTTCTAGTATAAGTATGTGTATTTAATACACGGTTTAGTTACTATGATAAAAAAAAACAACGTTTTAGATTCATTGTCTAACATATGTATCTGAACAATATTATAAACTAGAAACAACAGTTATTTAATAAATTTGATTATGTTTTTTTTCATATAATCGTGATCAAAGTATGTATGGTAAAAAAAGGTATGCGTATTTAATATAGTTAAAAAAAATGTGTATTTGGAAGCATAAAAAATTATAACAATAAACAACTCAATGATTTAAATGTTTTTTCATACAATTAGGGTCATCGAGTGTTATTAATAAGTCTCGATAAAAAAAGTTGGGTCTAGCAAAAAATATTAGACATTCACGACAGAGCAATAAAATATATTAGACATTCACGTCATAGCAATGTAATGGTCGAATTATAAATAAAAGAAGTTTCTATATTTATTGTCCAACATAAGGCTGTCTTCGATAGAGAAAATCTATGATATTAATAAAAAAGATGCTAACATGTGCCTAAAAGCATATATTAAAGAACTTAATATAGAAAATATAATCTTAAATATTTTGCATTCAATGTTTTTAAATTAAAAAAAAAGTATATATCAATATGAAATTGCTTGGTTTAGAATCTTTAGCATGTGCTATCAGACACAAGTTAACAGAATAAATAAATAAATAAATACTAATAACATGATTAAAAATAGCTAACGAAGTATCTATCAAAAAAATAATAGCTAACGAGGAGCGTATCATTGAATAAAACCTAGGAGGCTAGGACACATACACAACCAATCACTCCGTGATGAAAATATAATCGTCAATAGTAAAATGTCTCACATTTTTATAACATAAATGTTCCATGTTTTTTGTTAAACTCGATAGCTGACAAAAGACCGACTAACACAAGAGGTTAATCTTTTTGTCCATTAACACGAGTCCATTTAAAGGCAAAAAAAAAAAAACTTTGGATGAACTAACCCAACACACAAATTGTTGGTATCTAGGGGATAAAATGTCCCACATATTATTAGGAATTGATTAAATGGAGATATTGGTAAAACAAAAGATTAGAATTAGAATGAACTCCGTAAACTTAACTTAGTTTGGTAGGGATATTGCATATTATATGCAGAACAGAGGTTCGAACCCCGAATACCTCATTTCTCCATAATTAATTGTGTAAGCTCTAGCGAAAAAAGAATTAGAATAAACAACCAAGATACATATGAAGTTCGAACCCCAGACACCTCATACCTCCATTTTTATAACAAAAGGTGATAAATTCTCGCAAAATAGTGTACCAAATTTTGAATCTCAACCAAGAGATAGAGGTATTCACGTTCAATGTGAGTCATACCTTGATTATAATTATTTTTAGCGGAGTGGATCTATACTAAACCAAAAAAAAAAAAAGGAATCAGAAGGAGAAATCTTGAATAAAGTTGTGTTTCCAATTTATTTATTAAACGACAAATTTAGAATTATTAGTATCATGTTGTTTGTTGGGTATGAATCAAATTCTCGAACCCCTTCACCTCTACCGACAGTCCAATCTTATAACCTATTTCCAAGTGTTCATATTGTGGTCTATTCAACATTTACTTGTTTTTTTGTTAGTTTAGATTTGTTTCGGCTATTATATCATATTAAACTATGATACCATGTCCAATTTTGAATGTTAGATCACATTGAGCAATGTATGGACCTTTTAATTGTATTGGACTCTCACATTTTGCATTACTATACCGTTTTTAAATGGTCACACATCCTTTAGATCCAGCATACATTAATTTGAGAAATGAAGACAAAACATGTGAGTATTTTTTTTGAAGGGGAAGGGAAGGGAGTGGGGGTCATACATATGATGTATAGACATGATGATTAGGACAAGAATAAGGACAAACGCCGGATTTATTTCTGTTGATATCCATCGGTATTATGAGCATAGACCCAAGTCACAAGAGACTCATATTTTTGGGGATTGATTGACTATACGAGATTGGTATTTGAAAAGGGTGTGGGGGACTCCTTCAGCTATACATACTTTTAACCAGATAAATACCGAAAACATCATACTTTCATGGACCACTTTCCATATGCAGTTAAGAACAATAATAGTTGTACATAAAAGGTAGCATGGCATTATTTGGGGGGCATACTAAATTACTGTCCCCGTGCATGCCGTATATTTTTTTATAGGGCTCATCGGTTTAATTGTTCAAGGGAGGAGAATGGATGACAGAAGTTTTAATAGAGGAAATAATTTTAATTATATGTTATGTTTTTCTAAAGAATGGAAGGGAGATGAGAGGAATTAAATCTAACTAACTAGACAAAAGTTATAGTTAGTGTTGTGTGTGGAGAATCGAGTTCTCAAATTTTTTAACTCACTAACCACCGGATCAGTCTTATATCTTCAACCACTCATTCTAATAAATTTCCAAACAACAACGGCCAAAGCTTTGTGATACTAGGCTGAGTTGGCTACGTAGATCGAATTACGCTAATTTATATCAAATAATGTTTGAATCCAACTTATTAATCTCTAAATCCTTTTTAATTGTTTTTCTTATATATATTTTGTAGGTTTACTATAGTGATCTACTATTCTCTATTTGATCTACTCTCTTTATTACATAATCTAATAGTTTTCTCTCTATAGTACGTCTAAATCACCTAAGCATATTTTCCAACATTTTTCTACTATAGGAGCTACTCAAACTCTCTATAATGTTCTATTTTCTATTCATATTTCGTCTAGTCTTACCACACATCTAACACAACAACATTATCTCTGATGCGCTTATTTTATTCTCATGTTCGTTCTTAACCACCCAACACTCTGTTCAATACAACATCGTTCGCCTTACTACTATCCGATCAAAAATTTCCTTCAACTTGATTGATACATTCCTATAACATAAAACACATAAGACTTTTCTACATTTCAACCACTCAACTTGAATACAATGATTTACATCTGCTTCAATTTCTCCGTCATTTTGTACTATGGATAAAAGATATTTAAATTATGTAACTTGAAGTATGATATGATCTCCAAATACACTTCGCCTTTTGCTAAAATTTCATTACACATACTATGTCTTGCTTCTACTCGGGAGGAAGTCGTACACTACTAAGGATTGCTTCAATTTCTTCTGTAGTGCTTTTCACAAAACCTCTCTAAACACTATCACACGTCTTCTTCAAATTAATGAAAACTTAGTCAAGTCTTTTTTATTCATATGATATCGCTTCATCACATGTTGAAGTAAATTTCTTCCATAATCAACCTCCGAGACAAAACCAAATTGATTATTAGAGTTGGAGTAGATTTTCTTAGTCTCCGTTCAGTCATCTTTTTCCATAACTTTATGGTATGACTCAAATTTTAATTCCCTAATTTGCTCAATTTTGTATACTCATAGATAGGAATTAAAGTACTTATTCTCCACTCATCCGAAATTTGCTTTGTCTGCATAATTTTGTTAAGAACTTTGGTGACCCTACCAACACCTCTATCTCTAAGACTTTTTCACACTTTGATATGTATGTTTTTTTTTTGGCTCATTTGCTTTGTCATTACTCATCATTTACAACACTTCATTTACCTCAAGTTGTTTAATTCGACCATATTAGTTATTGTCTCAATCTTTCTCTCTAATATCTATTCATGTTCCAAAATAAATCTTACTCTCATGAACAAACTTCTCTATCCAAACTTGTTCATGAAGATGTAGGAACCCTTGCTTATTTTTCACTTCATCCAAACAGCGATGTAGCGACCCTTGCTCATTTGACATTGTACTTGAGCTATACAATACATTGCTTTTGGGAAACGACCAAACATTCACATTATTACATATTTGGTTCATGTCATAGAGATTCAACAAAATTCTACATTGGTTGTTGACATGACCGACCCAACATGTCAAGAGGCCTAAAATAAATTTAATAATGAGGCCTTTTTGAATTAAAAAGAAAAATAACACAATGCTTATTAAAAGCATAATAAATCAAATTTTGTTGAATCTTGGATTTGACCTTAGGACCAAAAGAATTGCAGGGCTTAAAATTGACCGTTATCAATATGTCATATTATATACTTATAGCTAAATTGATTTATTTTGAGACTTTTTTTTAAGCAAAAATCTTGAGGCCTAAAGCCCTTGCTTGGTTGGCTTAACCCTTAAGCCAGCTCTGGTTGTTGAGACCTAACACAACTCCATGCATAGGTCGGGGTGAGATGGCCTATAACAGATTCGTAGGGGGCCCTGGTTTTCTTTTTATTTGGGAGGGGGGGGGGGGGGGGTTGTATATAGCAAAGATAAGGTTATAGGTGGAGTGTATATAACAAATCATATCAAAGGACCCAAATTGAGAAAATTTTACCCTATACCCCTACACATATACTTTTACCCCTACAAATTTTTTAAAATTCCATTTTTGCCCTTATCAATTTAAAATGAATGCACCCCACATATCATCCATATATGTTTTCTGACTTGTACTTTCTTATTGGGAAATCAAGCAAATTTTTTGAACAATCATGTTTACATTATCGAATCTATACCACAAACCACTACAAATCCTGCCTGAATTGGAAAACAATAGGTTTCTGACTTGATTAAAAAAACAATAATAGGACAAAGAATTAATAAAACAAGAATTATTAAAAACCAGTAACAACTTGAATCCGCAAAAGCTTTTATTGCTGCCTTTCTTTTATTAAAAAAACATAATAATAACTTAATCGAAAACAATTTCAATTGCGGTGGTAAATGATTTTGTGAAACAAATGCTAGAAAACGATTTCTGAAATTCTCAGTAACCATGGAAAACCCAAAAACCTTAATCAATGATTCATAGAACAAATACAATCTCCAGAAACCTGCAATTCACAACAATTACAGTAACAAACTGGTTGTAAGAGTTGATTCCGGGAGACAATAATTCTAGTAACAATCTAATTGCACGTAAAAGAAAAATAACATCGTAAGGCAAAGAAGGGTGTAGAGCGTTTTTCAGAAAAGTAGGGTGAACAAGTGAAAAGTGACTGCTTTTTTATTTTATATAAAGGATAAATTAGGTAGTTTGAGTTAAATGTTGGGGTCAAGGTATAAATGTAGGGGTGTCGGGTAAAACTTCCCCAAATTGAAATCCTTATCTTAGCCCAATTCTTAAAAACAGAAAGAAAAAAAAAAACCTTTTCGACAAAAAATGTTCAACTCTTTAAAAAACCGAAGAAAAAAAACTATTAAGTAAAGCTTTCCTCAAACATATAATTAGAGAAATTCATATTAGAGGACCAAAATTGAAATCCTTATTTTAGCTCAATTCTTAAAAATAGAAAGAGAAAAAAAAAACCTTTTCGATAAAAAATGTTTAACTCTTTAAAAAAACTGAAGAAAAAAAAAACTATTAAGTAAAGCTTTCTTCAAATATATAATTAGAGAAAGTGACAACTTTGTAATAAATTCTTCAATATTATGATAAATTAGTGTAAAAAAGGATTTTGCATTGGTTTTTCAATGGTCGATGTAAAAAGTATAAATGAAACAAATTAAAAACTATGGCTTGCTGTTTACATCGGTTCCCATTTTAAAATTCAGCTTTTTGTTCCTTTAGTTTCATTTTTTGAGTTTTGGTCCCCCACCCTATTTTGAAGTTAAAATAAAAACTAATTTTTAAAATGGGGACCAAAACTTTTTCTTTGAAAAAATAATAATGATAGGGGGATCCAAAGTGTATTGAAGAAAAAAAAACATTGTGTATCGGTTATAATCTTATAATCGAGGTAAAAACGATTTTTTATGCCAGTTCAGGAACCAAGTAAAAATATCCTCAAACACTACATCAAAAAACTCTACATCAGTAATGAAAACTGATGAGAAAAGTTTTCTTTACTAGTGATATACTACCTACATAAGTAGTACTATGAGAATTCTTAAAATTGAACTCACCTAAACTGTTGCTTTTACTGGAAAAATGGTCCGAGATACCATTTAGTTTGGAGATTAGCCTATTTCCTTTCAACCAAATCTTTTTAAATTCTCTTTTTTGGAGGCATATGTAAGAAAGTTTACTGTGATAGCATGTTGACATAATAAGTCTAGCACATTTGGCTTTGAATCCCCTCCATATTATGAATAGATCACTATGGATCTATATTATGAAATGGATTTGATCCACTCCATTAATTAGCTTTTTGTTTATTGGATGTATGGAATAGGCGAATTTGATAATGTGAGTTATTAATAGATGTAATTGTCACTCCTACTTTTTATTTTACCAGGATAAAACACATATTGCATTTCATTCATGATAAAATCCTCGATAATTTCGACCAAAAAAAATTCCTCAATAACGGTGGAAAGAATGATCAATTTGATTGTTTGTCTTCTAATCAAACTTCAAAATTGTTATAATTCGAAAAAAGAATCTCTACATTTACCAATCAGTTCGCCGAATTCAGTATTGTCCAAAAGCCATGTTTTATTATTCCACACTCCACTTGTTCACAATCTGTCTCGATTATTATGTGATCGATTCATGGGTTGGAGCCATTGTAATACCACCCACATCCTATGTACTTTGGCTTCTCTTTGTTCAGCTCTCCCTTTGGAACCATGTTGTGTAAGCTTTAACCAGTTCACCTTTGTCCTTCCATAGGTAAGCTCCAATTTCGTAGTTGTTCAGTTGTTCGAGTACTGCTGCGTTGATGTTGCACTTGAAAGGACACGTTGGTGGCTTCATCCATTTTCTGTCTTATTCTTGACGGGGAGTATGAGTTTGATCTCTGGTGTGTTGCACTTGAATCCTTGTCCAGTCGTCCAGATAATACAAGGCCCTTCCGCATAACTTTATCCTAGGCTTTACAAATTCTTCCCCACCAAGAACCGAGATTATCATCGCCATTTTCACCTTATGATTATTATCCAGCTTGCTTAAGAATTCAACACCAGTTCTTTAAACTTCTCAGCAATATCCACCATTGGTTATATCACTCTCCAAATGCCAGCTTCATGCCAAACTTTTGTCGCGGCCTCACATCCAAAAAAACAATGCCAATCACTCTCCCACATCAGCTCACAACATTCACACTCTTGAGGGAAGGAAAGACTTCTTTGAATACCAATAAACAATTGCCACCTTTGCTTACATACAAATAAATAATATGCGTACAAATATGCACATCAATATATGTCATCAAAAATAATGAATTTGTCAATAACAGAGACTCTAGTCTATATAACATTATCATGATAAAAAAGGGTAGACCATTATAATATAAATATGTATACAGATTCACGTTTAGAATCGTAACAACTCAACAATTTCCTTTTTATACATAATATATAAACATTGTTTTTGACCAAAACAGAATATATAACAATATTTTTGACTGGACATTATATAAACATGACTATACAATGATTGCAATGTCTCTAACCATGATGTTTATCTCCCAATAGCTAGTTTTTGATAATGTTTAATCAATTTCCTTTTGCTAACATGTGTGCATTTTGAGTTATGACCTATTCTACTTTTAAAACTTAAAAACTGATTAGAGACATTGCAATCAGTTGCCAAAAAACTAAAGTTACATTATAATATATGTTAGACAAAACCGTGTTTAATTTGATCATTCCATTCCATACAGGAAAATTCAATCATTTTGACTTTTCTATTATTAAGGTTACAAGGAGAATAAATAAATACTAAACAAAATCTAAGGATTTGTATACCGATGAACCTGAAAAAAATAGGAAAGCCATGGATGTGCACTCAAAACAGTTGCTGCTGATGGTGGCTATTGTCATTTATATAAAAGCAGCGACTCAACCGATGTCACTACCAAACTGCCCAACAAAGTGTGGTTCCGTCACCATTCTCTTTCCATTTGGAATCACCAAGAATTGTTCCCTCGATAACACATTTCTCATTAATTGCAACAAAACATCTTCAACTCCAACCTCAATAAATGTTCCTTACTTGAATAAGAGTAATCAAAGTGTCCTAAATATCTCACTCAACGGTGAATTGCACGTTGCATGGCCAGTAGCCAGCGATTGCTACGCAGAAAAGAGCAGATCCATAAACCAAACACTGCAGGATATCAACATGACGCATTTTTACATCTCGCCAACTCGAAACAAGTTGACAGCAATTGGCTGTGACACGATTGGAGCACTCTCAGCAATTGATTCTGGGGGAAACAACTACACCACAGGATGTGTGGCTTTGTGCAACAAGCTTGATGATATTGTGGCCAATCAATCTTGCTCCGGTACTGGTTGTTGCGAGATTTCAATACCCCAAGGTCGTGTGTTGAGAGAAGTAGCCTATACTTCTTGAGGTATATTCAACAATCACTCAGACGTACATGATTTCAATCCATGTGGTTATTCTTTTGTGGTTGAAAATGGAGCCTATAACTTCGCATCCACAGACCTCCTCGAGTTAAAGAAGAAGGAGTTTCCTGTGTTGTTCGACTGGGCAGTAGGGAACAAAACATGCCAGCATGCTCAGAATGATCTTTCCAATTATGCATGTAAGGCCGACAAAAGTACTTGCTACAATTCAGCCGAGAGATCTGGCTACCTTTGTAGATGCGTGCATGGATATCGGGGAAATCCTTACCTCATTCATGGTTGCCAAGGTTCTATATATTTCTTCTCCCTTGTTATGATCCGTGTTCACCATGAGGCTCAAGTTAGACTTGCCAAGTTTGGTTCAAACCTTCCTAAACGTATTTTTTTTCGTTTTGTTCATGATTTTATCTTGTTGACAGGAGGCTTAGAGAAAAGACTAAGAGATTCGTGAAATGCTTGAGTGATTTGCACTCAGCTGGTTCCTCATTTATATATACTCCTAAAAATAAATACAATTTACATTTACATTTACAAGCAGATTATAATAGTGCTATCTACTGGGTGCATGAATGATATTCCCTGTAAAAGGATACAAACAGTTATGTGACATTTAAATTAGTTAGCCAAAGACACCTAAGTTTCTTATGATCACAAGTTCATCTCTGAACTGAGATATGATATAGTCGGAATAACTTGAAGTTGAAATTGGTCTTTGTATTTTGTTGCTTGACGCTTAATCAAGGAAACTTGCAAATGGTTTTTTAGTGTCATTTTAATTTTTCTAGCACTTTGTGTACAAATTTCATTGTTTCTGGTTAAAAGGTACTAAAATTCGACAGTAAAAGGCAACTATTGTTATTTGAAAACTCCACTATCCATTGTGAAAACAGAAATCAAAACTGACAAATTATTCTTTAGATATTAATGAATGCATGGAATCCAACAATTATGTTGATGGGGCAACATGCGTCAACTTTCCTGGAAGCTATCACTGTTTATGCCCGGAAGGATATGAAGGAGATGGGAAAAATAATGGAACAAGATGCAGTTCAAAATCCAGTACCAAACAAAGGAAAGAGATTATATTGATCATTTCATTGAGTGAGTAATACAACACATTCTATTCTGGATTCATTCATAACAAAGATCATGCAAACAAATTTTATTTTCACAATTAAATTGTTGAAACTTGAAACATTTCATTGACAACCACAATGTTATTCCATGTCATAAATTGTTGTTCATAATTGAAAGTCTTACACAATGTATTCATTCCTTCAAGACCAAACAGTGGCATTTCGAGATGTTGACAACATGAAACTGACTTGAAACATCAACACGCTACGAAAAGCAGAAAGGAAATGACTAAGTTTCCATTTGTTTATATCCAGGTGTCAGCGTAAGCCTCGTATTACTATTGGTGGGTAGCTTTTATGCGTATTGGGCATTGAAGAAAAGAAATCTCATTAGACTTAAAGAACAATTTTTTCAACAAAACGGTGGCTTACTGTTACAACAACAAATAGTTAGGCATGGAGGGTCAACTGAAACAGCTAAAGTGTTCACTGTTGAGGAGCTAAATGAAGCAACCAACAACTTTGATGAAGGTAAGATCCTAGGTCGAGGTGGTCAGGGAACCGTTTACAAAGGAATTTTACAAAATAAAATAATTGTAGCAATAAAAAAGTCCAAAGTCAGTGACCCAAACCAGATTGAGCCGTTCATCAATAAAGTAGTCGTTCTTTCCCAAATCAACCATAGAAATGTGGTAAAGCTCTAGGGTTGTTGTTTAGAGACAGAAGTTCCATTGCTTGTTTATGAATTCATTCCCAACGGCACTGTTTACGAGCATCTTCATGATCAAAACCAATCTATAAAGCTTACATGGAAATCAAGATTAAGAATAGCAAAAGAAACTGCTGGAGTCCTGGCATACTTGCACTCTGCGGCTTCTACACCAATCATACATAGAGATGTGAAATCTACGAATATACTCCTAGATCACAATCTCACTGCAAAGGTTTCTGACTTTGGAGCTTCAAGGATCGTTCCTCTTGATCATAGTCAGATAACCACTCTAGTACAAGGGACATTAGGGTATCTTGACCCAGAATACTTCCTCACAAGCCAGTTAACAGAGAAGAGTGATGTTTATAGTTTTGGGGTGGTCCTAGCAGAGCTACTAACAGGAAAGAAGGCGTTGTCTTTGGTTAGGCCAGAGGTTGACAGAAACCTTGCCGCGTACTTTGTTTCTTCAATGAAAGAGGGTCGGTTACTTCATATTTTGGACGAAAGTGTAGCTGAGGCTGATATTGAGCAACTAAAGGAGGTTGGCCATATTGTAGAACAGTGTTTAAGGGTGAAGGGTGAGGAAAGACCCACCATGAAAGAAGTGGCAATGGAATTAGAGGGAATATTAGTTACTGAAGAGCATCGTTGGGGAAGCGACAATTTATCTTCAGAAGAAACTAAAAACTTGCTTAAAACAGCACGGTCCATTAAAAACGCTGAAGACGTCGTTGGTGGAAGTGGCATTAATTCTTCTGAATCATATAGCTTAAACCAGATTTCAATGTCATTGAGTGGTGGAAGATGATTAGTTGATATTAATATTCAGGATTAGATTTTAATCTATCTTCATTATAATAGTGTTGTCGTATATGTTGTATTCCCTCATGTACTGATCTATTGGACATGATATTCATATTTGTGTCAATGTAAATATAGGATTTGCAATTGAGTTTGTGTTATGCATTGATAGGTTCCTCCAAGTATGTTGGTAACTGGCTTTTCACTTTTAAAACGACATTAATTCCACCTTTAGATCATATCACTTCAATAATATTTATTTTCATTTTTATATGACAAATTTCTTCATATGCTTAAATTTAATGAACTTGACATGTAACTATTGTTTTGCTTTATATTAAAGGTTCTTACAACTTAGATTTCTGGCTCTATGAAACTAATACAAGCACAAGAACATCTGAGTTATATGGCAGTAAATCTTCATAAGAATTTATGACTTCTTTAAAATACACTTATTTTACTAAAAAGTCACTTCTTTAGAATACATTTGATGTAGTATAGGATTTATGGTACTAAATCTTCATAATGATTTATGTGATGTAAATATGAATATGAACCCCAAGAAAAGATGCAAAGTATTTCACAGTACTTCCATTAAAAGGAAAATTTTGATTTACACTACTAGAGTTCAATATAGGGAATGGGAAGTGGAAAACTCGTTAAGATTTTTAAACAAACATGAAATTTGAGTTAACCAGTGAGTTCCAATTTGTTCTGACGCCAGTTAGATTGAATCATTGGCATAATAATATAGAAGGTTAAATAAGAAGGGAACAATAAATGTGTGAAAATAGCACACATAGCAGAAGTTGTTTAATTTCCCCGGCATAGCCGACAAGTCACCCCTCGATTAACATATACTATGATGCACTTAAAAATAAATTCCCGGCGATGGAGAACATAATTTGTAGCTAGATACTTGATGTCATTACTGCATTTTGAATTCACAAGCTCACTTACATTACGTACATCAGCATTTGACATTCAAACAAAAACTCTCTTGAATAATAAACTTCATGCTCTTTACGAAATTTGCAGATACATGCATATAACATATCTATGACGATGATTATTATTATTATTATTATCCAAAAAACAACAAAACATAGAATAAAATGTAGGCAGAGAGAAAATTAAATCAACTAACCATAGAAAGCTTCATGTAAGCCTTTATCTCGTCTATGGAAGAATCTTAACTAAAAGCCAAGAGTAATGTTGCAAGATGAATATGAACTCTCTTTATAAACATCCCCTGTTGTCCTCTGTATTGACCTTTCAAGATTAGCACAAACTTAGAAAGAAAAAAAAAAAGTCATATTTTGTGGGAAAAAAAGTAAATACAACTTATGTTTTGTAAAAATAAACATGAACACTGATTTTTATTTTGTATACTTTGTTACATTGGTTATTAGGGCATAACAGAAATAAAAAGTCATATTTTGTGCATCAGTAACCAATTAAATGGTTTTTTCTTATATCAATTCAGTAACCAATCAAAATATCGTCAAACAATACATCAAGAAATTCTACATTAGTAATGAAAACTGATAAAAGAAAGTTTTTTTTTACCAGTGATATATAATATATACTATGTGAATTCTTAAAATTAACTCACCTCAACTGTTGCTTTGAATACACTCAATAATATAAATAGATCACTATATTTTGATATTGTGAAATAGACAGATTGAACCCACTTTATGAAATAGATTGGATGAATTCGATGGATGTGAAGTAATAGATGTAATTGACACCCCTACTTTCACACCAGTAAATAATAAATATAAATAAAATGTATGCAAATATCATACACATCTATGTCAGCAAAAATAGAGACTTTGTCAACAACCCAGATGCTACTATACATCATTATTATATTATCATGATCAAAATGGTTAGACCATTGATAATGTAATATTTATGCCAATTCACACTTAGGATCATAACAATTCAACGGTTTCTTTTTTATACATAATATAAACATTCTTTTTGACAGAAACATAATACATAAACAATATTTTTGACTGGAAATAATATATAAACATGACTATATACATTTATTATTATAATGTATTTTTAGTTTTAAATAATATAGTGATTGCAATGTCTCTAACCATGCTGTTTAAGTTTTATAGGTCGAAAGACAGAGTTATCTATCTCCAGTAGCTAGCTTCTGATAATGTTTAATAATCGCCTTTTGCTAACACAAGTGTGACATTGCAATCACTGTTGACAAAAACTAAAGTTACATTATACTAAATTTTAGACAAAAGAGGTAGTATTTAAACACCATCATTCTGCTCGAACTCTTGCCAAGTAGAATGTGAATTATAAGAGTTGAATGAGAGTGGTTACCTATTTACTAAGGTTCAAGAGAATACCCAAATTTCTTAGCAAACAAAATTCTCAAGTCACGTAGTTCTGTCAGATCAAAAAACCTTGCAGCAGCATATATCAACAAGGGTATAGCTTCATTGCATTATTCAGGGAAATCTCTATTTAAGAAGGTCATGAATTTTCATCATGATACAGTGGTGGCAGAGTGATTTAATTTGACATAAAGACATGATATTTTTAACCAAGTAAAAGAAAAGCATATCATGATAAAGTATGATGCAAGATCAAACAGTGTGCAAGTAAAAATTGTAGACATAAAATCCAAGAGTAACAATCATCTTATGTTGAATGTTGATCAAAGGAATTAGCAGTGACCTCAGTTTTATTCCATTCCAACTCTCAACAATTTGAGGCAACCCACACAAATGGACTAATAATCTTTCTAGCATAATCAATTTAGTATGAATTTATTATAATCAAGGTATGATAATATTATCATGCCTTAGAAATAACTAAAACAGAGATAATAACGTAAGTAATCAGTAATCACAAACCAACTGCAATGAAGGTAAATCTGTTGCAAAATCAGATCAATCAACAAACAAAACAACTCAGGTGTACAATATAAATTAATTCCGAATTTGGAAAGGAAAGATATTATAGTCTCGAGGAAAAATTGAAATTTTAGTTTTTATATACATTAGAGCAGTTACCGGAAAATAGCAACGTCGGAGCTTTAATGGTATTTCAGAAAAGGTGTTGGGAACATGAAATAAATGTAGGGGGTTTTGTAGAGGAGATGACGAATAGTATAGATCTGATCACGATCCGGCAACATAGTTGTCGGAAATGGCGGCGTTGCTCCAATGATGTGGTGGCGGTTTAACATTTTGTTGGGTTGAGGAGGTGGATCTCAACGAGAGGAGAAGAATGGTGGTGGTTTCGCGGTCATTGGTGGCCGGACAGTGGCCTGCATGTGCAGTAGTAAGCGGTAGTGGTCTAGGTACTAAAGCATTTAAGGAAACTAAGAAGGGGGGCCACTTTTGTTGAATACCTGAAAGGAAGTTAAAAAAGAAACGATAAATGAGAGAAGAGAGAGAACCAGTAAAAGTAAATAACAATTATATTTAATATTAAGAAAAATGTTTTAGTAAATGATACTAATTTTACCATCAAAATCAATACAATTAATCATTTCCTTAATAATCGTGCATCAATCTTAAATGACTATTATTTAGAGCGGAGGAAGTACTACATTTCTTAATTAATGTTAGCTAAATAGATAAGTATTTGACTCATGTCCATGGTTGTTGCTTCAACTTTTAATGTCAATATGAAAATATCTAATAAATGATTCGTAAATACTTTTGTAATGGTGGTCATAGTTTGGTGAACACATGGCGAAAGTTGGCCGGAAAACGAGGAGGAAAAGGGTGACCATTTTCAAGGTAGTTCCTTTTTGAGATATGATTTTTTGGTAACAATATTCCCATTATTATGCTTTATATACACGTCTCCTAAAAAAAGAACAAATAAGTTAAATATATGAATAGATCTTTTAAATTTTAAATGGTATTTTTATTTAAATAAAATTTTAAATATAAATTAGACAAACCCATATATTAATACTATCTTTTAAAATCTTTGCTAGCTAAGTAAATCTATAGTTATTTTTAATATAAACAAAATTTGATTCTTTTCCTTCAATAATTTGATATGTAATATTAGATTTCTCTTCAAGGGTTGTATTACTATTCTCTTCTCTAATACAATCATCGTTACCATTTGACACCGGTATTTAATTTTTGTAATTTTTTCTTCATCATGGGTAGTTTGAAAATAATCGTGTGTTCATATTTTAATTTAGAAATTAACGACAATATCCATCCGTGCGTGCGCGCACGGGTACTGGACTAGTAGCATTACAAGAGGAATAAATACTAAATAAATTCAAGGATTTGTGTAACGATGAACCTGAAAAAAAATAGCAAGGACATGGATGTGCACTCAAAACAGTTGCTGCTAATGGTGGTTGCTGTCATTTATACAAAAGTAGCGATTCAACCGGTGTCACTACCAAACTGTCCAACAAAGTGTGGCTCTGTCACTATTCGCTTCCCATTTGGAACCACCAATAATTGTTCTCTAGACAATACCTTTCTCATTGATTGCAACAAAACATCTTCAACCTCAACAGACGTACCATTCTTGACACAGAGTAATCAAAGTGTTCTAAACATTGATCTCGATGGTGAACTGCGCGCTGCAAGGCCAGTAGCAAGTGATTGCTATTCAGAAAATGGTACAAAATTGAGCCAAATAATTCAGGATATCAACATGACACATTTTCACATCTTGCCAACTAAAAACAAGTTGATAGCAGTTGGTTGTGACACAATGGGAGTATTAGAAGTAGCTGATTCTGGGGGAAAAACCTACGCCACAGGATACTGCAACAATCGTACTGATATTGTTGCCAATCAACCTTGCTCTGGTATTGGTTTCTGTGAGATTCAATTGCCCCAAGTTCACATGTTAACGCAAGTTCTCTATGGTTAATATGGAGGCATATTTTACAATCAAAGTCACTCAAAAGTACATGACTTCAATCCATGTGGTTATGCTTTTTTTATTGAAAATGGATCCTACAGCTTGACACGATCAGACCGCCTCAAGTTGAAGAATAAGGAGTTTCTTGTGTTGTTGAACTGGACAGTAGGAAACTAAACATGCCTGAAAGCTCAGAAGAATCTTTTCAATTATGCATGTAAGGCCGAGAAAAGTACATGTTACGATCCAGAAACCAACAAATTCGGTTACCTTTGCAGATGCTTTGGTGGATATCGGGGAAATCCTTATCTCATTAACGGGGCCAAGGTGGTCAGGGAATTGTTTACAAAGGAGTTTTACAAGATAATAGAATTGTAGCAATAAAAAAGTCCAAAATCAGTGACCCGAACCAGATTGAGTCGTTCATCAACGAAGTGGTCGTTCTTTCCCAAATCAACCATAGAAATGTGGTAAAGATCTTGGGCTATTGTTTAGAGACAGAAGTTCCCTTGCTTGTTTATGAATTCATTCCCAACGGAACTGTTTATGAGCATCTTCATGATCAAAACCAATCTATAAAGCTTACATGGAAAACAAGATTAAGAATAGCAAAAGAAGTTGCTGGTGTGCTGGCATACTTGCACTCTACTGCTTCGACACTAATCATACATAGAGATGTGAAATCTTCAAATATACTCCTAGATCACAATCTCACTGCAAAGGTTTCTGACTTTGGAGCTTCTAGGATTGTTCCTCTTGATCATAGTCAAATAAACACTCTAGTTCAGGGAACATTGGGGTATCTTGACCCAGAATACTTCCTCACAAGCCATTTAACAGAGAAGAGTGATGTTTATAGTTTTGGGGTGGTCCTAGCAGAGCTACTGACAGGAAAGAAGGCGTTGTCTTTGGTTAGGCCAGAGGTTGACAGAAACCTTGCCGCGTACTTTGCACATATTGCAGAACGGTGTTTAAGGGTGAAGGGAGAGGACAGACCAACCATGAAAGAAGTGGCAATGGAACTTGAGGGAATATTAGTTGTTGAAAAGCGTCGTTGGGGAAGCGACAATTTATCTTCAGAAGAGACTGAAAACTTGCTTAAAACAACATGGTCTATTAAAAACGTTGAAGATGTCGTTGGTGGAAGTGGCATTAATTCTTACGAATCATATAGCTTAAACCAGATTTCGATGTCATTGATTGGTGGAAGATGATTAGTTGATATTAATTTTCAGGATTAGATGTTAATCTATCTTCAGTATAATAGTGTTGTTGAATATGTTGTATTTCCCCCTGTATTAGTCCATTGGACATGATATTTATATTTGTGTCGATGTAAATATGGGATTTGCAAGTGAACTTGTGTTATGCTTTGGTAGGTTTCTCCAACTATGATGCCAAATGGCTCTTCACTTTCAAAACAACATTAATTCCACTTTTACAAGCATATCAGTTCAATATTTATTTTTGTTAGTCTATGACAAATTTCTTAATACGCATAAATTGTTAGAACCTGTGTTGGGGTCTGTTACAATAACTTGATCAAGAAGATGATGAAAATGAACATAATGAAGAGTGCACATAAATTCCAAAGTGTGTGTGAGACACACTAACCTTTAAGCTCGATTCACCCCCACCAGTTATGTTAACTAGATGCAAAAGGTGTGTTAGCGAATCCCCTTCAGAATACTATGGAATCCTTGACGTGACTTGCATATTCACATCAAACGTATCGACCAATGATAATTTAGGGAATAAGGTTCTGTCAATTTCTCTTGTGCACTAGAGAAAAAAATAGGAACGCTTTAGTATTATTTTCGGCAAAATTTTGACTCACAAGAATGTTATTTTCTGTGTCTTTTTTGACTGATTTTCTACCACAAAGGTGTCTATTTACAAAGAAACTTATGTCTTTTGGTGAAGAGACACAACAATTTAGAAGAGTTTGTTCATGAATGATTACATTGCTTCAATTTTCAAGGACTGCGTCTTTTCTCTAAAAGATCTCTATTTAATCATTGTAACTTTCCAAATACATTTTGGAAATTTCTCTCACATTAATTTAATGAACTGGTATTTTATTTTTGTTTAGCTTTATATGAAAGAATTTTACAACTTAGATTTTTGGCTCTATGAAACTAATACAAGCACAAGACATCTGATTTATATGGTACTAAATCTTCATAAGAATTATGACTGCTTTAAAATACACTTCTTTTACTAAAACAGTCACTTTTTTAAAATACATTTGAGTTATACGTTACTTCTTAAAATTCGTGGTTGTACATAATATAACCGCACAAAACCAACTTGCGAGGTGAAGATTGCTTTCACTTAAAAACACTTATTCATGTCATCTCTCAACAAATGAAAGACTCTTTAACCGTACTAAATCTTCATAACCATTTTTGTGATGCAAATATGAATATGAACCCCAAGAAAAGATGCAAAATATTTTACAATACTACTTTCAATAAAAAAAAGTAGGGAATTGGAAGTGGAAAACCAGTAAACTTGACGGAGATGGACAACATAGTATGTAGATATGCTAGATGTCATTACTGCATTTTGAAATCCCAAGCTCACTTACATCAGCATTTGGCATTCAAATTAACACTACAACTTGAATAATAAACTCCATGCTCTATACGACATTTGCAGATGCATGTATATATCTATGACTATGGTTATCATCATAAAAGCAAATTAAAACATAGATTAAAATGAAGGCAAAGAGAATCAACTAACCATAGCAAGCTTCGAGTAAGACTCCGTCACTATCAGAGAGAAAATGGACTGAAGTGAGAGTAAATGGATATTAAGGATTTTGGACAGTTTCCCTAAGAAAAAAAGAATTTTGGACAGTTGCATAGAGGTTTTGGAAGAATAATTTGTTTTTTCTTTCTTTTTGGGTAAAAATGCTTGTGTGGAGAATGAACTCATCGAGCTTGTGAAGGATAAAGTTGGAGTAGTGCCAAGGAAAAGGGAAGCAAAAGTGCAAATAGCCTCTAAGAACAAGAACAAAGTAATTAATAATCTAAATGATAGATAACATTCGAAATTCTAACTTCTTTCTAAAAAAAATGAAGACACTGAAATTGTTTTAAATTTTTTGAATTTGGATAAAGAAAAAAACAAATCCGCAGAAAAATCTGAAGCAAATATAATATGCATATCCGCAGGAACAACCGCAGATATATCTGCTGAATTTCCAAGTAAGAGGAGTCGCAACTCGCCAGTAGAACCGCAGGATGAGTACTAGTTTCCTGCGGATTTCCCTACGGGAGGGTTATATGCAGGAAATTTTGACCCAGTAAAATCCTCAGGAATTCCTGCGGAATAATTTCCGCTGGAAAATCAGCAGGAAAATCGATAAGTTCTAGTAGTAGTTGGAGTACTTCTTATTATAAATTCAATGCATGATTAATATTTTTTATTCCTATCATATCTTTTACAATTAATACTGATTCCCTCTCAAAAAATAATAACCGTCTAAGGTTTTTGTACAATTTTTAAGGAAACGATTAATTGTGTTGATTTTAATAATGAACTTTTTTTTTCCTAGAAGCTAAACTTTCAATGATAAACTTAGTATCATTTACTATAAAATACTGATGTTAATTGTAGTTAGTGGAGTAGTTATGTTTGATGAAATCCAATAAATAAGGATATAATAGTAGAAAAAATATAATTAATGCCGCATTAGTATTCTAAAGTGACAATTATTTTGAAACAGAGAAAAATGTTACAGACAAATATCATGAGACAAAGGGAGTACATTTTATTTTTTTACTTATTTTAATCTCTTTTTCTCATGTCATTAATAAGAGATAATTTTATAGAATTCCAGATAATTTTTATCCAAATACAAAATTAACTACATTTATACTAAAATAGAGAGTGTCCTTAAAAAAAATAGGGAGGGAGTATAATTAATATTAGTAAAAAGGGTTGCAAAAGAAAGAAATAAAAAAGGGGATGATATTTTTTTTTGGTAAGGCTAGAGCATAATAACACCAAGTGATTTCTCAACTATACTCTAATTTTGTGTCAAGTGCTCATATATATTATTAAAAAAAGAAAAAAAAATACAGAAAAAAACTGGGGGACATACCCAATAAAAGCACACAAATGTGCAGGACAACCCATACACGCATTACAAATATTTTAAGTCACACATATGATCCAACCTCCAAATATTAATCCTAAATAAATATGAATTTTTTAACAATACATGAATTAAATATGTTTTTTTTTTATTTTTTGCGGTTAAAAATTCATATTTTGTTGGAAAATTCTGATTTTTTGGGAGAGTTTTACAATATTATACACAATTTCATTTAAAAATAGAAATGCTACATATGAATTGATTTAAAAATAAGGACCAAAAGTTGTGATTGAAATTTTATAGGGATTACAAATCAAAGAAATTTTTTAAAGGGACTAAAATAAAAAATTGATATATTTATAGGGAAAAAACATATTTAACCCGAAAATCCGTTTAAATATAAACGGTTTTTTTTATTAGAGGATATTTACATCAGTTAAATTTACCAAACAATTTAATTTTGATCAACAAAATTTTCAGTTATCAATCATTGTCTAAATCTTGTGGTATTCAATTGATACACTCATTTTTTTTGTTTTAAAGCGAACAACGAAATCTATGGTATTTAATTGAAATTGCTTACAACTTATAAAATGTCTTTTATGATTTTAAAATACATGCATTTTGAAAAATTATTTTGTGAAGTGGATGTTACAATGCATTTGCATTCATTCAAAAGGCCTCTAGAATTTCTAGACTCAAGCCATTTTTTCTGTTGTACATATCCTCTTTATATACCACCTTTATTTTTGTTCTTTTCATTCTCTTCAATTTTTTCTAAAAGTCATACGTCCTAATTTTTTGTTTTTTATGCCACTCAATTTCCTAATTGTTTCTCAACTTTATACTGACGACATATATCATATTGACTCTTCTTGGTCTTATGATTTGAAAATGCTAAACAAACAAAAAAGAAAATGCTGAATCTGTGGTCCTTGCAGAGAAGAGTGATGTTTATAATTTTGGCGTGGTCCTTGCAGAGCTACTGACAGGAAAGAAGGCACTATCTCTTGGCAGGCCAGAGGTTGATAGAAACCTTGCCGCATACTTTGTTTCTTCAATGAAAGAGGGTTGGTTACTTCATATTTTGGACAACTAAAAGAGGTTGCCCATATTGCAGAACAGTGTTTAAGGGTGAAGGGCGAGGAGCCGAGGACAGACCAACCATGAAAGAAGTGGCAATGGAACTTGAGGGAATATTAGTTATTGAAGAGTGTCGTTGGGGGAGTGACTATTTGTCATCAGAAGAGACTGAAAACTTGCTCAAAACAGCACAATCCGTAAAAAATGTTCAAGATGGTATTGGTGGAAGTGATACCAATTCTTCTGGTTCATATAGCTTAAACCAGATTTCGATATCGATTGGTGGAAGATGATTAGTGGATATTAATAATACTCATGGTTAGATATTAATCTATCTTCACTATAATTGTGTTGTAGTATTTGATGTATTTCATTTGTATTGAACATACCTATATAAATAATCCTAGTAAATATAGGTTGTACAATTGAGTTTGCTTTATGCTTTAGTAGGTTTCTTCAATTAAGATGCGAAATGATTTTTCACTCTCAAAACAACATAATTCCATCTTTAAAAGCATATCAGCTCAATGATAATTTATTCTTCATTTTATATGGCAGATTTCTTCATATAATGGTATGGATGACTTCAGTTCTGATATATAAGTATAGTTTTGATTAGTATTAAGTTTTCTTGAAAATCATATTTCTGGCTCTGAGTCTATTACAAGCACAAGACATCTGAGTTACTAGTAAAAACTCAAATTCGTTAGGAAATACATGATGCATATATGAAAATGAACTCTTAGAAACAATTCAAAACTTTTTACAGAACTACTTTCATTAAAAAAACAGATTTACACTTCTAGAATTCAATACTGTTAGGTCATTGAAACAACATTGTTCACATGAAAATTGAGTTAGTACAATGTATTCAAATTTATTCTGCCACCAGTTAGATCAAATCGCTGGCATAATAACATAGAAGATTAAATAAGAAAATACCAAAATAGTTATAAATGTGTGAAAATTGAACATAAAGCAGGAGTTATTTAATTTCCCACACATAACCAATAATCACTTCTAGTTAACATAAATCATGCACTTAGGAGGGCCTGTTTGAATTGGCTTATTTTTGAGTTGATGAAAGATATCTTATGCAAATAAATAAGCTTTTATGTTAATTCATAAGTTCTCACTAACAAAAATTGTTTATTCATAAGCTGTTTTTTTTCATAAACTACCTTGACAGGTTTATTAATAATACATAAAAGATTATTTATTTGCATAAGTCGTGCATAAGCTCAAAGATAAGCCAATCAAAACGAACCCTTAAAAGTAAATGCATGGAGATGGATAACATAGTAGATGCTAGATACCATTGCTGCATTTTGAATTCTCAAGCTCACTTAGATCAGCATTTGCCATTCAAACAAAAACTTCAATTTGAATAATGCTCTAAATACATCTTTAGCTATATGCATATAACATATTATCATCCTTAAAACAGAAACATAAGTTAGATGGAATAAAAGATCTGCACCTCAAAAACCTAATACCAGGAAGTCAAAATATATATTTAGTTGTGCAGCTGGCTCCTCAAGATTTTATTTTATTTCCATCCCCATCTCAGTAACTGCTATATTGTCTCTCATATATCATCATTTATGTTGTGAAACGGATCACTATCGGTTTGAAATCACACCAATACTTGTATAGATGTGTGGAGCAAAAGGTAGTGGTAATCCTAGGTCTAAGTGCCTTCAAGCAACAACAACAAAACAGACCTAAAGCCTAAGTGTAGAGCTTAAAACAATGACACTAACAAACATGAAGATAAGAAAGCTTAAGAAAAACAAACACACACAAGATGGTAACCCAGTTCAGTCAATATGACCTAATCTGGGGGAGAGAGCAGCTCTCCAATCCACTATGATAAGATGTTACAAAAGGTTACAAGAAATCAGCCTTCAATTCTAATCTCTACCCTTTGTGTTGACCCACCTCACTCATATGAACCTACAAGAGATTATACTAGAGGAAGCTTATGATCCTTCCAATGATGTAATCTCACTACCCAAGGTGTTTACAATGTTTATCCCAACCCAAGAGACTATCTCTACAAAGGTACTCAACCCTCAAGTTCCCCCCTTTGTGAACCCTAGACCTCTTGCTTTAGCTCTCCTTCAAAGAATGCAGAAAACCACTTAAATACTAGTCACAAACTTCCAAAATCGTGTCACGATTTGGCCCAATCGTGTCACGATTCTGCTTTTCCAACCGTTGTGACCAGTCCCTTTCAGGTAAACTTGCTAAGGAAGTTGTTGAATCGTGTCACGATTTCCCATCTCACAAGACATGCTCCCTGCCAAGCAAATCATACCACGATGCCCAAATCGTGTCACGGTTTCTGGGCTGCTTCTGCATATACAATTTGAAGCCAATATACAACAATTTACATTAACTTCATTGCATCAAACCACGTTTAACAATTGCAAACACGAGTTCGAAAGTTCCCATTGGAACCAGACAAGCACTGAATGGAAGGGGCTGTTCTGAAGGATATTATATATTCTAAGTTGAATCTTCACAATGTTCTTCCAATAAGAGTACCACAATTACATGTGTTGGACTTGAGATTCTCCTAATCAGACTTTCCATTCTATGCAACTTGTTGATGTTTGTGGTTTTGTTATCTCTAGTAGTTACACTGTAATAGTAATTTTGTTTTATTATGTACTGCCAAATTAAATTTTATTTTCAGAAGTATGATGTCAAGATTAATTTTTATTTATAGATTGACATATATACAACTCAATTGATATCAGTTCATGTCACATCAAAGCAACCGAAAGTAGCAACTCAATTACTTTCACGACTTTAAAATAGACTTCCTGTACTAAAAAGTCAATAGTGTGAAAAAGAAAAAGGCCCTAGTATATATGAGTACTGCTTTACATAGCGAAACTTGCTTCGTGAAATTTCCCAACCGCTTACGTGTTTGGTTTCTAAAAGGAGTGAAGCATACATTCCAATTTTCGTGGAATACACGGGCGGTTGTCGTTTGAGTAGCCAATAGGAATCATCCGTGAGTAGGGGTGGCAATTGGATCCATCAAATCCATATCCATTCGGTTCATCTACGATAAAATCAATCTGGTCCATCCATCAAACAATTTATTTTTAATGGATTGGATTCAATCCATCTATTTAACTTATTATAAAGATCCAATGGATCATTTTTTATTGGTTATTTTTTATCCAATCAAAAAATCACTTTTATTATAAAAATAAAATAAAAGTTGAATAACTTATTTCTTCAAAACAATTTATTACGTTTTCTTTTTAAAAAACAGCTTATCTTATGAAAAACGACTTATTACGATCTATTTTAAAAAAAAGAAAACAACTTATTCGAAACAGTTTATCTTATGAAAAACGACTTATTACGATTTATTTTTTTAAAAAAAAAAAAACAACTTATTCAAAACAGCTTAATTTATGTAAAACAGCTTATTACGATCACTTTTTAAAAAAAAAACTTATTCAAAATAGCTTATCTTAGGGAAAACGACGTATTACGATCTATTTTAAAAAAAATAAAAAACTTATTCAAAACAGCTTAAAAAAAAAAATTAGAACATGTATTTCACAACAGCATAATTGATATCCCCGAAGTGACATCTAAATATTTCACATCAGCAATAATTGAAACCGATGTGAAATCTGTTCATATAACAATAAAAATATTTTTTATTCAATGAATTCATTTTCCAGATGCGACAAAAGTCATATAACAAAATAACATAAATTCATCAACAAAAAAAAATTCTCTTATATATCCACACTCACAAATACAAGCTCATAACGAGTTTTTGTTAAATAAAAAAAATACTTCTAATGTGTTCACATGATCACTAAAACTTCAAACATACTAAGTTTACATATGCAAAATTATCACTATTAACAGTCACAAATTATAAATACTTGCTGAATTTTTACATGTTAATTCATCTTCATTATAACGGTGTTGTAAAATTAGGCTTTGCAATTGAGTCTGCTTTATGCTAATCTAAGGTTAGGTTTTTTTTTACAATAAGCTAAGTTAGTTAAAATTAGAATATTTTTGGGTTTGACAAACAATTTGATGATGCAAACTCCAAATATTTTGATGGCAATAATATATTCTAAAAGCCATAGCCAAAAAAATTTCTGTAAGCTGATTTTGTTGGTTGATGTAAATTTTTATTTATTTTTTAGATTGTGAGAAATTATAGGAATCAAATCAAGGAGAAAGGGTTATGATTGCATTCGAAAATGGTAAATGTTACTATTAATATTGATTGATATTGATTATGAATTGATTGATTACTTCCATTTTAGTAATTCACCAACATAAAAGCATGAAACATGCGTGTGAACTTCATTGTTAGATCAAAAAAAGTGGTTGTAAGGCAAACAAAAGTAACCATGGCTGTGCACTCAAAACAGATGCTTCTGATGTTGGTTCTTTATACAAAAGTAGCAACTCAACCTATTTCACTACCAAACTGTCCAAACAAGTGTGGTTCCGTAGCCATCCCCTTTCCATTTGGATTCACCGAGGGTGTTTTCTCGACAGCACCTTCCTTATCAATTGCAACAAAACATCAAACTCGAAAAAACTCGTACCTTTCTTACCAAACACTAACCAAACGGTCTTAAATATCTCACTTAATGGTGAGTTGATAGCAGTTGGCTGTGATACATCTGCAATTCTTGAAGTAATTGATTCTGAAGGAAACAACTACACCGTTGGATGTTTGACTTTGTGCAACAAGCATGCTGATCTCGTTGCCAATGAGTCTTGTTTTGGTCCTGGTTGTTGCCAGAGTTCAGTACCCCAAGGTCGTGTGTTAACGGAAGTATTCTATTTTTCTCAAAGCTGGTCGAATCACTCAGCAGTATATGACTTCAATCCGTGTGGTTATGTTTTTATTGTTGAAAATGGAGCCTACATTTTCGCAACCACAGACCTCCCCAAGCTAAAGAAGAAGAACTTTCCTGTGTTGTTGGACTGGGCAGTAGGGAACCAAACCTGTCTGCAAGCTCAGAAGGATCTTTCAAGTAACTATGCTTGTAAGGCAGACAAAAGTATATGGTACGATGCAGAAACCAGCAAATCTGGTTACCTTTGCAAATGCTTTGATGGATATAGGGGAAATCCTTATCTCATTCATGGTTGCGAAGGTATCATATATTTTTTATCTCTTGTCTCGATCATCATTTTGAGATATTTGTACGATTCTTCATCAAGGGAGATATTATTTTGGTCTTATTTTTTCTGCTAAATTGGATTTCTTGATTATTTTACATAATAAAAGATAACTGGTTAAGTGTCTCAAAATATGTTACAAGCAGATACGGTATAGTATTTAGATTTACCGTCTGCTACAATTCTGTTACATTTGTTAATGGCCAAAATTGATTTAACAAATTCATTGAGGAAAGTTGCTTGACAACAGTTTTCTAGGTCTGTTGCGTTGTGGTGTTGGTGGGCAGGGCAGATTTTTGGTCCTTTGTTTGAGGTGTTGTGTTGCATATTTTTTAATGTTAGAGCTAGTCATTTTCTGTTTTGTTCTGGTGCTTGCAAGATGGGATGTTGCTAATTTTTTTGGTCACTACAACCTGCTGTGTTTTTTGTATTTTTAGACCGCCTTGATTTGTTGATTTTGGGTCATGTGGTGTTTCTGCTTTAATGAGGTGTGGGGTGGAGGTAACGTCTTTTGATTTGTCTTTTGCATTAAGTTTTGCATACTGGTTTTTTTACCTGCTAATGCAAATATCATGTAATTTATGTCTCAAATTCGGGTAGCTAGGATTTGAGTAAATGCAATTTTTTGGTTGTTAAGAAAAACTGACAAATTATTCTTAGATATTAATGAATGCACGGAGTCTAATGATTGTGCTCAAGAGGCAATATGCGACAATCTTCCTGGAAGCTACCATTGTTTATGCTCAAAAGAACAAGAGGGAGACCGAAAGATGAATGGCACAAAATGCAGTCCGAAATCAAGGAAAGATATCATATACATCATTGCATTGAGTGAGTACAACTAATTCTATTCTCTATTTCGATTCATTCATAACATGATCATCATGTCAACAAGTTTACTTCCACAAGGAAAATTGTTGAGACTTGAAAGGAATTTCATTGGCAGAATAGTAGCATTTTGACATTTTGACTAATGTCTTTGAATACATTAACAAATCAAAGCAGCATGAAAGTGGTTATGTTTCCATTTTTTATGTCCAGGTGTCTGCGTAGGCCTCGTAGCACTATTGGTTGGAAGCAATTATGCTTATTTGGCATTGAAAAAAAGAAAGCTCGTTAAACTTAAAGAACAATTTTTTCAACAAAACGGTGGCTTACTGTTGCAACAAAAGATAGGGAGGCATGGAATCTCAACCGAAACACCTAGAGTGTTCACTGTTGAGGAGCTAAATGAAGCTGTTGGAGATTGAAATTTTTCTGTTTTGTTAATTAATTGTGTGCTGTTGTTTTCTATCATAATTAGAGTGTTGCTTGTTTAAGTAAGTAAAGCAGTCCCTAGATAATGATGTCTATGGTTCTTAGGTAATGATGACTAATGTTTAGAGTAGATTTTATGTTGAGTCTTACAAGCAAGCTTATGGTTTGGCTCTATATATTTGTAGTGTATGTTTCAGGGTGAGAGAAAACCAGCAAGAAAACCTTCACAAAAACCTTTACAAAAAACTTTTAAACACCAAAAATGACTTCCAATAATGGTTCTTTACTTCCACCTCCTGTGTTTTCAGGAGAAAACTATGATTTGTGGGCTGTAAAAATGAAGACTTATTTGAGAGCTCAAAGTTTGTGGGATGTGGTTGAAAATGACAACAACCCACCACCTCTCCCAAACAACCCAACATTAGCTCAAATAAGAAATCATAGTGATGAAGTGGCAAAAGAAGGTAGAGCTCTTGTCATAATACATGCAGCTCTACATGATGATATTTTTATCAAGATTTTGAATCTTGAAATTGCAAAAGAAACTTGGAACAAGCTGAAGGAGGAGTGCCAAGGAAGTGAAAAAACAAAGAAAATGAAAGTGTTGAACTTGAGAAGAGAGTTTGAAGCACTAAAAATGAAAGAAACTGAAATTGTTAGAGAGTTTTCTGACAGAATTTCTAAAGTTGTTACACAAATCAGGTTGTTGGGAGAAGATCTCAGTGATCAAAGAATTGTGGAAAAACATTGGTGTGTCTTCCAGAGATGCTTGAAGCAAAAATTTCCTCTCTCGAAGAAAATAAGAATTTTTCTGAAATCACAGTTGCAGAGCTTGTTAATGCTTTGCAAGCTTCTGAACAAAGAAGATTTTTAAGGATGGAAGAAAATGTTGAAGGTGCTTTTTTGGCCAACAACAAAGGCAAAAATCAAAGCTTTAAAAGTTTTGGGAAAAAGAAGTTTCCACCTTGTCCGCATTGCAAAAAGGATACTCATTTAGATAAGTTTTGTTGGTATAGACCAGGAGTTAAATGTAGAGCTTGTAACCAACTTGGTCATGTGGAGAAGGTTTGCAAAAACAAAACAAACCAGCAGGAACAACAAGCCCGAGTTGTTGAGCACCACCAAGAAGATGAGGAGCAATTGTTTAAGGGCTTCTTGCTATTTAGCATGTAGTAGCAAAGAAACATGGCTAATAGATAGTGGATGCACCAATCATATGACTAACAATGTTAGTTTTTTAAAAAAAAAACTTGATGAATCTTTTTACTCCAAAGTTGTCATTGGTAATGGACAACATGTTGAGGTCAAAGGCAAAGAAGTTGTGGCTGTTGAAACTCTATCAGGTATAAAATATATTTCGGATGTTTTATTTGTATCTGAGATAAATCAAAGTCTTTTGAGTATTGGGCAAATGATGGTGAAAAGCTATTCTTTGCATTTTAATGATATGAAATGCACTATTTTTGATCCTTCTGGATCTAAATTAATGATTGTTGAAATGAGAGGCAAAAGCTTTCCGGTAGAGTGGAAGCAAACATCCTTTGGTTGTGTTGAAGCAAATTTTTCAGCTCAAAAAAATGGAACTTTAGATGGCAATTATGCTAGCTGCAATATTGCTATGTTGGAGACTGCAAGGTATACTGATGTTGCTACTTTGAGGGTTGTAAAGTTACCATGTAGGAGGAGAAAAAGATTATAGATAAGGATGTTGATTGTAATGTTGTTGATGCCTCTGTTTATGACTTGTGTGTTTTTCAAAATGAAAGTGGAGACCTCCTAGATTATGCAGAAAGCGACGATGTCAAGACTGCATCTGATTGTGTTTTTTCATTTGGTTGTGTTGTGTCCAGTTAGAATTCAAAGAAGCAAGAGCGGATCAATCAATCATCAACTAATGTTGAGTGTCTTACCGCTGCAACAAATCAAAAAAATTGGCCAATGAAGTTTTATCAGATGAAGGTTGGAAAGATGAGACCAATGCTTGGAGTTTTTTCAAGAAAAATATCAAGGAGGAGTGTTGGAGATTGAGATTTTTCTGTTTTGTTAATTAATTGTGTGCTGTTGTTTTCTATCATAATTAGAGTGTTGCTTGTTTACGTAAGTAAAGCAGTCCCTAGATAATGATGTCTATGGTTCTTAGGTAATGATGACTAATGTTTAGAGTAGATTTAGTGCAGATTTTATGTTGAGTCTTACAAGCAAGCTTATGGCTTGGCTCTATATATTTATAATGTATGTTTATCAAAGTATCTTAGCTTTTAGTACTTTGTTCTCAAAACTTTATTGTCTTTTGATTTTCTCGTTTTTTCTTCTTTCTTCTCCACCATTCTTTAACCTTAATTTTCTGTCTTGAGCTTATTGCTTCTGCTGCCTTTGCAAAAGCTAACAGAAGCAATTTTGATGAAGGAAAGATTCTAGGCAAAGGTGCTCAGGGAACAATTTACAAAGGAGTTTTACAAGATAAAAGTATTGTAGCAATAAAAAAAGTCCAAAATCAATGACCAAAACCAGATTGAGCCATTCATCAATGAAGTGGTCGTTCTTTCTCAAATCAACCATAGAAATGTGGTAAGAATTTTGGGTTGTTGTTTAGAGACAGAAGTTCCATTGCTTGTTTATGAATTCATTCCCAATGGAACTGTTTATGATCATCTTCGTGATCAAAACCATTCTATAAAGTTGACATGGAAAACAAGGTCAAGAATAGCAAAAGAAACAGCTGGAGTCCTGGCATACTTACATTCTGCAGCTTCTACTCCAATCATTCATAGAGATATAAAATCTACAAACATCCTCCTAGATGGAAATCTCATTGCAAAGGTTTCTGATTTTGGAGCTTCAAAGATTGTTCCTCTTGATCACAGTCAGATAACCACTCTAGTGCAAGGGACATTGGGGTATCTTGACCCAGAATACTTGCAAACTAGCGTGTTAACGGAGAAGAGTGATGCTTTGGGGTTGTCCTAGCAGAGCTACTGACAGGAAAGAAAGCACTATGTTATAGCAGACCAATGGTAGAAAGAAGCCTTGCGATGTTCTTTGTTTCTTCCATGAAAGAAGACCGGTTAGTTCACATTCTGGAAAGCAACATCGATGGAGGAAATGTTGAGCATCTAAAGGAAGTTGCCCTAATTGCAGAAAGGTGTTTAAGGGTGAACAGTGAGGAAATACCATCCATAAAAGAAGTGGCAATGGGACTGGAAGGAATATTAGTTATTGAAGAGTAGGATTGGAGAAGCAACACAGTGTTTTTCCATTTATATATAACTTGAATAAGACCCGCGTGTTGTGCGGACCGTATTATTTTATATTACAAGCTAAATTATATTTTCTCATAGTGTTTTTGGTTTTTTGAGATAACTTAACTTCATTTACTGGTTGAGTGGTCTCAACATATGTTTTTCATTGGAAACAACCAGGATTCGTTTCTAAATTGTGTTTGTTTTGTTTATTATTAAAACATATTGTGCAAAAACTTATGATATACTTAGAACCAGAACCCTCTGTCACGAACATACCTTTATATATACTACAATATTATAGATACATTTTAATTTTAGAGAAACAAAAAATAGCTACCGAAAGGGTTGTACAGTTGTAGTTTTAATGCCAAGATGCAAGTATTTGAGGCCTAAACATGTTCTAATATTGGTAACTAAGTGCCATTTTGTCAAAGAGGAATAGACTTGTAGCAAAAATGAAAATGAATATCAAAACATATAATTCAATTTGCATATTTACTATAACCATTAACATATATTAGAGATGGACTAAACCTCAAACACAATATATCCACAATTCTAACCGAGGTATTTTTTTTCTTTTGATAAGCAAAAAACTATTCACTTTGGTAAAATATTTTTTTGTCCTGAATATAGAAAGTTGGAACATCTTTGTGCACTGAGCCACAACACTACGTTTGTTCAACATGTCATTTCATTTCATTTCAAAAGAGACAATTAGGATTTTTTTTTTTACCATACTATCAGTAAGAAGTTTCTACTTTTGTTTATAAGTGACTAATCTTCGTCGAGTAAAATATTCCAGAGTAGTCAATTCATCTTGTAAAGGTATTAAGCCTCCAACTTTCTGCAAATATGAAATCCCTTTCCATCACTGAGCTAAAACCAAAACAGCTACAGGTAACAACAACACCATGTATTGCATTTGACATAAATTTATTTGATCAATCTATTTCTTTCTTTTTGGCCATACACACTAAATGAGAGTAGAGAAAATGAGTGTTGTAGATTCGAACCCGCACTACAACATATCAAATGTCTTTACAACTTTTTACCATTTAAGTTGTACTTCTAAGATATTTCATCACTTTTTCATCTAATCTTTATAGCAGCTAATGCCTTTAACGTGATGTAGTGTACTAATGAAAGAAACAAAAATCATGATGTGCCTGTATAAATCATAATTCTCGTGGCTTAATGGCACATGTGTTTAATTAAACCTATTAAAAACTAGCCAGTAATGAGCATGTATACAAGTGTACTATAAAACTGTACGTTGGGAATTTAAGTGTGAATAGTAAAATTTCCACATTATTAGTAATAGATTTAACGGAGATGTTGTTAACAAAAAATTAGATAGCGATGATATACAGGAAATCAGAGTCATATACTCACAATTTTGGAAAAAGATCAATGTTTTGATTTCCAAAATCAGACCACTTTGAATATGCAGTGTTAAAAGCACAATAATCGTGTCTATCTCTTCGTACCAAATAGCTTTTTTCAGCTTACAATAAAGATTAGACAAAGCCATGTTTAATTTGATCATTCCAATCCTTACAGGAAAAATCATTCATTTTGACTTTTCTCTTTTTAAATATCATTACAGTTGTACTAATTAAATAAAATCCTAGAATTTGTGTATATATAACGATGAACCAGAAAAATTAGCAAGTTAAGCCATGGTTGTGGAGTACTCAAAACAGATGTTTCTCATTGTTGTCGTCGCTGTTCTTTATACAAAAGCAGCAACTCAACCGATACGGCCACGAGCAAACTGTCAAAGAAAGTGTGGTTCCATCGACATTCCCTTCCCATTTGGAATCACCAAAGATTGCTCCCTATATAACACTTTCCTAATCAATTGCAAAAAAAGATCTTCAACTACATCAAACTCAACAACACACGTACCTTTCTTGTCAAAAACTAAACAAAGGGTCCTAAATATCACACTTAACGGTGAACTGCGTGTTGCATGGCCAGTAGCCAGTGAATGCTATGCAAAAAATAGCATACAAGTGAACCAACCATTCCAGGATATCAACATATTTCCATATCTCGCCAACTCGAAACAAGTTGATAGCAGTTGGCTGTAACACAATTGGACTATTCGCAGCAATTGATTTTGAGGGAAAAAACTACACCACTGCATGTGTGGCTTTTTGCAACAAGATTGGTGATATTGTGGCCAATGAATCTTGTTCCGGCCCTGGTTGTTGTGAGATTTCAATACCCAAACCCAAAGGTCATGTGTTTATGGATGTAATCTATATTTCTAGTAGTGTATTGAACCCAATAGTAGAACACGACTTCAATCCATGTGGTTATACGTTTTTGGTGGAAAATGGAGCCTACAGTTTTGCAATCTCAGACCTCCATAAGTTAAAGAAGAAAGAGTTTCCTGTGTTGTTGGACTGGACAGTAGGGAACCAAACGTGCCAGCAAGCTAAGAATGATCTTTCAAGTTATGCATGTAAGGCAAACAACAGTACATGTGACAATGCAGGAACCGACAAATCTGGTTACCTTTGCAGATGCTTGGATGGATATTGGGGAAATCCTTACTTCAAACATGGTTGCCAAGGTATCAATATAATATTTCTTATCTCTTGTTTGGATTGGATTTTTTAGACATTTATATTATTATTCTCAAGTGACATATTATCCTAGGAACATATGAAAAAAAGTTAATTCACTGATCCATACATTATGTTATTTATAATATATACAGTTGATTTACTTACCACCCGGTTGCTATCCTCCAAGTCAAAATTACTCGCAGATGAATTTGGTCTTTGTAATTTGTTGCTTGGTACAAAAATAAGGAAACTTCCATATTTTTGTATCATATAAATTTTTCTAGATATTTTGGTACATTGAAAGCTCCATTGTCCATTCTGAAACAAAGGCCGAAACTGACAAAATATACTTTAGATGTCGATGAATGCAAGGAATCCAATAACTGTTTTGTGGGGGCAACATGCAAAAATCTTCCTGGAAGCTACCGATGTTCCTGCTCAGAAGGATATGAAGGAGATGGAAAAACATGCAGTAAAAAATCCATTACCCAATCAAGGAAAGAGTACATATTGGTCATTGCATTGAGTGAGTACAGCACATTCTATTCTCTATCATTCATAACAAGATAATGTCAGCCAATTTTATTATAACAATGAAAAATGGTTGAAACTTGAAACACATTTCATTTGCAATCAACAATATTAATAATCCATGTTACAAATTGATGTTCTGACCTAAAACTCATCCAAGGAATTCAACCCTTCAAGACCAGAAAAGTGCCATTTTAAAATTTTGACTAACATCATAAACAACAAGAAGTTGACTTGAAACGTCAACAAGCTAGGCCAAGAATAAATAAAACGATTTTAGATTCCTTGTAGTAAAGCATCATATAGTCACATATCTCGACGGTCTGATCTCAAATAAATGGTCGAGTATGTTTAAAATTAATTTACTTATGGTGTAATTTGAACAGTTTGATCTCAAATCAAGGAGTGTAACTACAAATGTATTAACATCAGGGAAACAAGTCCAAAGAAAATGATTATGTTTCCAATTGTTTATGTCCAGGTGTCAGTGTAAGCCTCGTAGGACTACTGGTGGGAAGCTTTTATGCTTATTGGGCTTTGAAGAAAATAAAGATGATTAAACTTAAAGAACAGTTTTTTAAACAAAATGGTGGCTTGCTGTTAGAACAACAAATAGTGAAGCATGGAGGGTCATCTGAAACACTTAAAGTCTTCACAATTGAGGAGTTAAATGAGGCGACCAACAACTTCGATGAAGGAAAGATCCTAGGCCAAGGTGGTCAGGGAACAGTTTACAAAGGAGTTTTACAAGATAAAAGTATTGTAGCAATAAAGAAGTCAAAAATCAGTGACCTAAGTCAGATTGAGTCGTTCATCAATGAAGTGGTCGTGCTTTCCCAAATCAACCATAGAAATGTGGTAAAGCTCGTAGGTTGTTGTTTAGAAACAGAAGTTCCATTGCTTGTTTATGAATTTATTCCCAATGATACAGTTTATGAACATCTTCATGACCAAAACCAAACTTTAAAGCTTACATGGAAAACCAGATTGAGAATAGCAAAAGAAACTGCTGGGGTCCTGGCATACTTACATTCTGCTGCTTCTACACCAATCATACATAGAGATGTCAAATCTACAAATATACTACTAGATGAAAATCTCACTGCAAAGGTGGCTGACTTTGGAGCTTCAAGGATCGTTCCTCTTGATAAAACTCAGATAACCACTCTAGTACAAGGGACATTGGGGTATCTTGACCCCGAGTACTTCCACACAAGCCAGTTAACTGAGAAGAGTGACGTCTATAGCTTCGGAGTTGTCCTAGCAGAGCTACTGACAGGAGAGAAGGCATTATCTTTTGGCAGGCCAGAGGTAGATAGAAACCTTGCAATGTACTTTGTGTCTTGGATGAAAGAGGATCAATTACTTCATATTCTAGACAAAAATATGGATGAGAATGAGACAAATATTGAACATCTAAAAGAAGTTGCCCTAATCGCAGAATGGTGTTTAAGGGTGAAGAGTGAGGAAAGACCAACCATGAAAGAAGTGGCAATGGGACTAGAGGGGATATTAGTTATTGAAGAGAATGAAAACTTGCTCAATGTAACACCGTCCGTTATCAATGTTGAAGATGGCATTGGCTGAAGTGGTATTAATTATCCGTACTCATGAGATAAACTAAATTTCGACGTCGTTGATTGGTAGAAGATGATTACCTGATACTGACTGTGAAATTATAGTAATTAATAAATCTATCTCTACTCATGACTAGATATTGATAACTCAAATGGCTTTCATTTGTAAGGGGATGTGGTGAAGGATATATCTTCTAAGCTGGATTGGGGATGATCTTGTCACAAATGTTCTTCCAATAAGAGTACTACAACGGAGTAATAGTGTTTTTTCTTATCTAAATAGCTACAATGTATGATTTTTTTTGTTTCTATTGTGTACTACATCAAATTTAATAAGACATTAGTTGGTGTTGTCTCTTAAGATACAGACATTAATCTTCTGCCTAAAAAAATTCAAAACAGACACAGAATGTTCCAATGAATTTAACCTTAAGTTAAGCCATAAAGTTCAACACTTTTATTTAGAGTCAATATCATTATCCAGCACAACAAGATTTTAGCCATTAAAAGAAAACGAGGATTTGTAAAAAGGTTTGGCAAAAGAATAAGATAAAGATGAAACGTCTAAAACTAAATTTTTCCCACTGTTGATAATGTTGTAAGAATCTGAACCAACTTGGCAAGCTTCCTGTAAGCAAGATTTATATAGAAAACATGATTGCAATGAAGGGTCATTCTTGTTTTGTAATTAATCCAATGATATCATATTTCTAACAATAAAAAAATCAAAAGCAAAATGAAGAGAATTCAAAGTGCAGTAATATCTAGCATCTACTATGTTATCCATCTCGATGCATTTATGTTAATCAAGAGTGGCTTATTGGTTATTTCTGGGAAATTAAATAACTCATGCTTGTTTACACAGACAGACAGTGTATATATATAAATTAAACTCCTAAGCAAGAGTTTATGCATACAATAACATGAAGAAATCTGCCATATAAATAAATATCATTCAACTATATGCTTATAATAGTGGAATGGAATTAATGTTGTTTTTGTTTTGAGAGTGAAAACGACACAATTGGAGAAACCTACCGAAGCATGAAGAAAACTCAATTGCAAAGCCTATATTTACTAATTTGATAGAAATGAATTATTATAAAAATATAATAACTAACTAATTAATTCCTAAATTATTTTTTAGAGTCAATATACATTTTAATTTTTGAGAAAAACATGGATGAGGAGTTCTAGCAGAACTCTTTGATATAGAATTCCATCACATTATTTTGTATTGCTTAAAATTCATATGGTCCCATTTCATAAAAAAAAAATATGGGGTCTCGTAAAATTTATATGAAACTCACATATAGGAAGAGGATGTGTTTAAAATGTGTGTTCTAAAAGAATATGCATGTAGCATTCTTCAAATTGGGATATTCACTTTGGTAAAAATAATTTTTAGTCCTGAATAGAAAAAATTGGAATATCTTTGTCCCTAGTTGAAAACTGTTTCTTTTTTTTTTTCATAGTGACTTATGCACTAGGGGTCTGTTTGGATTAGACTTATTTTGAGCTTATGCAAAACAGATTGTGCAAATAAATAAGTAAGATCCTAGGCCAAGGTGGTCAAGGAACAGTTTACAAAGGAGTTTTACAAGATGACAGAACAATAGCAATAAAGAAGTCCAAAATTAGTGACCCAAACCAGATTGAGCAGTTCATCAATGAGGTGATCATGCTTTCCCAAATCGACCATAGGAATGTGGTAAAGCTTTTGGGATGTTGTTTGGTGACAGAATTTCCATTACTTGTTTATGAATTCATTTCCAATGGTACTATTTTTGACCATCTCCATGATCATAACCAATCTTCAATAAAACTTGCATGGAAAACAAGGTTAAGAATAGCAACAGAGACTTCTGCAGCATTGGCATACTTGCATTCTGCTGCTTCAACACCAATCATACATAGAGATGTGAAAACTTCAAATATACTGCTAGATGGAAATCTCACTGCAAGGGTTGCTGATTTTGGGACTTCTAGGATTGTTCCTCTTGATCAAAGTCAGATAACAACTTTAGTGCAGGGGACGCTAGGGTATCTTGATCCAGAATACTTCCAGACAAGCCAATTAACAGAAAAGAGTGATGTTTATAGCTTTGGAGTAGTTTTAGCAGAGCTTTTGACAGAAAAGAAGGCATTCTCTTTTGAGAGGCCAGAGGATGATAGAAGCCTGTACTTTGTTTCATCGCTGAAAGACGGTCGGTTACTTTATATTGTGGAGAAACAGATCAGAGATGAAGCAAATGTTGAGCAAATAAAGGAAGTCGCTTACATTGCAGAAAGGTGTTTAAGGTTGAAGAGAGAGGAAAGACTGAAGATGAAAGAAGTGGCAATGGAACTAGAGGGAATGTTGGTTATGGAAGAGCATAAATGGGAAAGTGGCAATTTGTCTTTAGAAGAGAGTGATAACTTGCTCAAAGAGGCACCATTTGCTTTCAATGTTGAAGATGTTGTTGGTGGAAATGGCATTAACTCTAACTCTTTTCTTTGATAGCATGAACTAGATTTCAATGTCATTGTTGTTATGTAATTATTTGTGCATTCAGGGAAACATGACAAAGATTCTTAGAATTGAAATGCTTCTTAAGGGATTTTACGATTACAAGTAATCTGGTCTAGCAGCAAAAAAAAATTTGTTAGATGAGAGAAAATTAAAAAGTGGAAAAAATAAAAGAAGAAAACAAACTACGTGCTAATAAAGTACACTCCTACAACATCCAATAAAACAATGTAGAGAGAATCAAAAAAGCAGCAACTCATGCACCATCACAAGAGTTCCCATATGGTTAGCTCCGAACTTGGCAAGAATATTCGCACAAGAGTTTCAGTATTAAGCGGCATATTAGACACATCTAAGGGATTCCTTTACAAAATTTGAATGCTTTCTTCAAAATCATCATTCTACAATAACTCCACTATACTCTTAAGAGAGATGTGTAAATGGCAGACAAAAGGTGTCTGATAATTCTAAGACGTTAAGCAATCCTTGTTATTGTTCTTAATAAACTAATTGAATCTGAGTGTGCATGTGTGAGAATTTTTTGTTGAAGAAAAATTAATTATCTATGTCTTTCATGAGATTATAATTTTTTATTTTAATCACAGTATTCTTCAATGCCAACCTAGAGGTAAGGCTACTAAAACTAGCCTTAGTTTTAGACCCACAAACAAAAAAATATTTTTCACAAGAGTTTATAAACAAAAAAGTCTCATATGTAGACAAAAAGGCCCCAAATATTAAAACTTATTTTAGGCCTCACTTAATATTAAAAATTATTGGATCGGCCTTGATATCCCTTATTCAGTAAGCTAGAGATTAATATTCCAGTTGTCAAAAAAAAAAACTGAGATGAATATTCCAGGTATGACACACAGTGAAAGGTGCATGATATATATTTATTCTAAGGTGTACATAGTTAAGACATTTAAAATTTGAATATTTATCGGATATGTATAACACAAATTAAGGTTCTTATTAACTTTTTTTTATTACGAATGTAGGATATGACAAAGAAATTTCATGATACAAACTCCAAATGCTTTTATGGCAATAATATATATTCTAAAAGTCATAGTCAAAAAATTTCTGAATGCTGGTTTTTTTGTGGGTGTAAATTTTTTATTATTTTTTTAGTTTGGAGAAATTATAGGAGGTAAATCAAAGAGAAAGAGTAATGATTAGTGGTGAAAATGGTAAATGTTGCTATTATTATTGATTGATATTGAATATGAATTGATTACCTTCCTAAAAAAAGATATATTGATTATTATGAATTGATTCAGTAGTTCTATTTTAGGAATGAACACAATAAAAGCACAACTAGTATCAAAACGTGAACTGCATTGTTATTTGTTAGGCTCCTTAGATTTAAGAAAGAAAAAAAAACCATGGCTGTGCAGTACTCAAAACAGATTCTTCTGATGGTAGTTCTTGCTGTTTTTTATACAAAAATAGCAACTCAACCTATGTCACTACCAAACTGTCAAACAAAATGTGGTTCTGTCACGATTCCCTTTCCATTTGGAATCACCAAAGATTGTTCCCTCGACAGTAAGTTCATCATTAGTTGCTATAATACATCTTCAACACAAAACTCCACAACATACGAACCGTTCTTGGCAAATACTAACCAAAGGGTCCTAAATATCTCACTCAATGGTGAATTGCGTGTTGCATGGCCTGTAGCCAGTCATTGTTATGCAGAAAGTAGCATGCTCGTGGCCCAAACATCTCAAGATATCATCGTGACGCATTTTCAGGTCTCACCGACTCGAAACAAATTAATAGTAGTTGGTTATTACATAGTTGGACTACTCACAACATATGATTCTGATGGACGCAACTATACCACTGGATGTTTGACTTTGTGCAACACGAATGATGATATGGCGGTCCATGAACCTTGTTCTTGTGAGAGTTCAATACCCACCGGTCACGTGATAACAGGAGTATCATATGATTCTGCAAGTGTAGTGAATAATCACATAGTAGAACATGACTTCCATTCATGTGGTTATGCTTTTGTGGTTGAATATGGAGCATACAGCTTCAATTCCACAGACCTCAAGTTGAATAACAAGGAGTTTCCTGTGTTGTTGGACTGGGCAGTAGGGAACCAAACGTGTCAGCAAGCTCAGAAGGATCTTTCCACTTATGCGTGTCAGGCCGACAAAAGTACATGTTACGATGCAACAACTGACAGATCCGGTTACCTTTGTAGATGCTCTCATGGATATCGAGGAAATCCTTATCTCGTTCATGGTTGCCAAGGTATTATATATTTTTTGAGACATTTGTATGATTCTTCTTAAGTGACATATTATGCTTTTAATGGATATATTTCTAGAATTTGGGTGCAAATTTCAATTTTGCTGGCTAAATAGGATTTTCTTTATACTTTTACATAATGAGATAACTATTATTTTTTGAAAACTCTACTGTCCATTGTGAAAACAAAAATTGAAACTGACAAATTATCCTTTAGATGTTAATGATTGCATGGAATCCAATTACTGTGTTGAGGAGGCGAGATGCATCAATCGTCCCGGAAGCTACCATTGTATATGCCCAGAAGGATATGAGGGAGACGGGAAAAATAATGGAACAGGATGCAGTCCGAACTCCAGTACCAAATCAACGAATGATATGTTAGATATCATTGCATTGAGTGAGTACAACTAATTTTATTCTCTATTTCAATTCATTCATAACATGATCATCATGTCTACAAGTTTACTATCACAATGAAATTGTTGAAACTTGAAAGGCATTTCATTCATTGGAAATCAACAACATTAATCCATCAGAGCAGTGGCATTTTGAGATCTTAACTAATGTCTTTGAATACATGAAGTTGACTTGAAATATCAACAAAGCAGAGCAACAAGAAAGTGATTATGTTTTCATTTTTTATGTACAGGTGTCTGCGTAGGCCTCGTAGCACTACTGGTAGGAAGCATTTATGCATACTTAGCATTGAAGAAAAGAAATCTCAATAAACTTAAAGAACATTTTTTCCAACAAAACGGTGGTTTACTGTTACAACAACAAATTGTGAAGCATGGAGGATCAGCTGGAACACCTAAAGTCTTCACTACTGAGGAGCTAAATGAAGCAACCAACAACTTCAATGAAGGCAAGATCCTAGGCCAAGGTGGTCAGGGAACAGTTTACAAAGGAGTTTTACAAGATAACAGAATTGTAGCAATAAAAAAGTCCACAATCAGTGACCAAAACCAGATTGAACCGTTCATCAATGAAGTGGTTATTCTTTCTCAAATCAACCATAGAAATGTGGTACAGCTTTTGGGTTGCTGTTTAGAAACAGAAGTTCCTTTGCTTGTTTATGAATTTATTCCCAATGGCACTGTTTATGATCATCTTCATGATCAAAACCAGTCTATAAAGCTTACATGGAATATAAGATTGAGAATAGCAACAGAAACTGCTGGAGTCCTGGCATACTTACATTCTGCTGCTTCTACTCCAATCATTCATAGAGATATAAAATCTACAAACATCCTCCTAGATGGCAATCTCGTTGCAAAGGTTTCTGATTTTGGAGCTTCAAAGATTGTTCCTACTGATCACACTCAGATAAACACTCTTGTGCAGGGGACATTGGGGTATCTTGACCCAGAATACTTCCAGACAAGCTTGTTAACTGAGAAGAGTGATGTCTATAGTTTTGGGGTTGTCCTAGCAGAGATACTGACAGGAAAGAAAGCACTGTGTTTTAGCAGGCCAGATGTAGAAAGAAGCCTTGCAATGTATTTTGTTTCTTCAATGAAAGAAGATCGGTTGCTTCATATTCTGGACAGCAACATTGATTGGGAAGATGTTGATCATCTAAAGGAAGTTGCCATAATTGCAGAAAGGTGTTTAAAGATGAACGGTGAGGAAAGACCCACCATGAAAGAAGTGGCAAAGGAACTAGAGGGAATATTAGTTACTGAAGAGCAGTCTTCAAATGAGACGTCATCCATTAATTGTTGAAGACTGTGTTGGCCAAAGAGGTGGCATTCGTTCTTCCAACTCATATAGCTTAAACCAGATTTGGATGTCATTGATTGATAGAAGATAATTAGTTGATAGTAAAACTCAGAATTAGATGTTAATCTATCTGGTGTAGCTTGGCATGTTTTCTTTTTTTGGCTAGGGTGTTAGGCCAGCTGCTGTGCTCCTTTTGGAGTTGTTTTTGATTTTAGACATTGTTTGATGTATTTTCTTAGTCTAATTTTCTAGCATGTGATAGGATGATCCTAGAAGGTGAGCATAACTTTCTCATTATGATGTTGAGTTAGATTCTATTAATAAAATTCTTATTGTCGAAAAAAAGAACCTAATACAAGCACAAGACATCTGAGTTACACGGTACTAAATCTTCGTAGTAATTTATGATCGTTTTAAAGTACACCTATTACTAATAAGTCACTTCCCTAAGGATTTATACGTAATACAGATATGAATATGAACATCGAGAAACCGGTTAAGATTTTGAATACTTAGCCAAGCATACTGACATAGCATCTAACACCAAGTCTGGTAGGATGACTAAGAAGCAGAAGAGCACCAAGATTCACAATGGTAAAGGTTCTGATGGCATCACAAGTAGTGAGCACATTCAAACTCGTTCCAAAAAGGGTGTAATCAAAAGCAATCCCAAATATGCTTGACTGTCATGAGATGTTTCCTAATATGTGCTAGTAGATAGTACTGCTGTTTGACAGCTTAGTTTCTTTGGTTTAAAAGCAAAGCTTTAGCTAGATGATTCTTTACTTCTTAGCATATTTGTTGTTTTAGTTGAGATTGGTCATAGTTGGCCTGCATATATGTTGTAATAAGGTGCAGGCCTACTCCTGCTTTGCATTTTAATTTTTTCTTGCCTTGATCAAAAAAATATAAATTGAGTTAATCGATGTGTTCAAATTTATTCTGTCAGTAGTTAGATTGAATAACTGGCAAAATAAAATTAAATAAGAAAAGAGTAAAATAATTGTATATGCATATAACAAACATATCTATGACTATGATTATTATCCTAAACACAGATAGAAATGAAGGCACGGACAAATGATAAGCATCTACCTATAGCAAACTTCGTCTAAGACTCCGCTGCTTGATGCGCAAAATCCTGCATCTCCCCCGCGTCTTCTTATACCTGCGACGCAACACCACTGCTAGTTAGCCTTCCCTCGTCAGCTGCTGGACGATTTGATTCACGATTGGGTACGAACAAACAAGACACCTTCTTTCCTTCCCTTCTCTTTTTTTCAATGGTAGCGAAGGAATGTCGATAGTGTGGAACGAAATAAAGAGCAAGATCCTCCCCAACGAAACTAAATTGATTCACGATTGGGTACGAACAAACAAGACACCTTCTTTCCTTCCCTTCTCTTTTTTTCAATGGTAGCGAAGGAATGTCGATAGTGTGGAACGAAATAAAGAGCAAGATCCTCCCCAACGAAACTAAATTTCAATGTTATTGAGTGGTAAAAACTATTGGCTTAGACTTGAGTGGTAAATGAAATCACAACTCTAGTTTTAATGTACTTTGGAACAGAAGTATTAGAACTAAGAATAATGAAAAAGAAAAAAAAACTGACCATTCTACGAATAATACACAGAACAACCAAAATATTACTTGTGCATTCAGGGAAACATGACAATGATGATTTCTTAGAATTGAAATACTTCTCAAGGGATTTTACAATTACAAGTAACATGGTCAAGCCAGCAATATTTATTCATGCTAAATTACTGTCATCACTAAACTTATCTTATCCAATAGAGTTATTATTACTCAATTATCTTTACAAAGAACTATCTTCAAACACAGATCAATAAATCTAAAAGAGTGTGATTGAGTTGTAAGTATTAAGCAGCATATCAGACACATCTAACGAATTCCTTTACAAAATTTCGATGCTTTGGTCAAAATCATCACTCTACAATAACTGTACTACTCTTAAGAGAGAGATGTATGAGTTTTGCTTCACATTAAACTTTTCCATCTGATGAAGGAATGCTATCTTTTTTCCAGGTTGTGAAAGATGAGGAAGACACAGAATTTGTGCCTTTGGAGGGAGAAGAAGAAGGACTTGGTAGCTTCTTTGGAAGCATCTGTTCCCAATAATTCTTTGGAAATCTTGATCCTTGTGATACAACAACAAAAGTAAGCAGAATGAAAAACAAAAACTGGTTCCTCCAAAAACATGACATTATGATGAATAGTAAGAGTTAAGATTATTCCTACTCAGAAGAAGTGCACAATGGTTTAAAAAGAAGCAGCAGCTTTAGGAAGCTGACATGTTCAGTAATGTAAGGAGAACGCCAACTTGTTTGGTTGGGGAAAGATGTGTCAATGGCAGACAAAGAGGTATTTGATAATTATAAGCCGTTAAGCAATCCTTGTTGTTGCTCTCATTATGTAATAAACTACATAGAATATGAATGTGCATGTGTGAGAATTTTTTGTTGAATAAAATAATACTAATCACTTTGACTCCTTATTACTTGAATGCTAATGATAATTAATTATCAATGTCTTTCATAATCACAGTATAGTATCCCTTATTCAGTAAGCTAGAGATTAATATTCCATTTGTCAAAAAAAAAAAAACATTAATATTCCTGGTATGACACACATTTAAGGTAGATAATATATATTTGTTGTCAGACAGATTTTGTTCTAAATTGTATAATTAGCATTCTGAAGAAAAAATTTCCTATATTTATGCATTAGAGTGCATGTTAGGAAAAGATTAAAAATTAGTGTCAGCCTTGATACATTATCAAATATGCTTGAAGAGTTTATTATTTTTTTCCTGAATTTTAATCATGCAAACATGAGGAGAGAGTTCATTTTCAGTGGTTAATGAAAAAAGTTAGGTAATTAGAATAAGTGTTCACAAAAGGAAAAGTGTACTTGACACTTTATATGCTGTTTTCCCGACAACAGTGTATTTAAGTATAGGAAGATAATTGAATCAGTGGTGTCAGTGAAGTGTGTATAGTTTATAGCATTCAAGGGATACATACATTTAAAATTGTTGAAAAATGCATTTAAAAATGAAAGTGGTATGTTAGGGTGGTTCAAGTTTGATTAGTGGCTACTAGATAGCTTCATAGCTCTGTAATGTTCTTTGTTTTTTTGCTTCAGCTTCCTCAACATCCAGAAAAAATGGAACCTAGCTTCCAAGGAAAAACATAAACGTATTTTGCAAGTAACTAAAAATAATATTAGCGATTATATGATGGAGATATATTTCAACATATAAACACCTCTCAGAAAACCGTGCAGTATATCATGTGAGAATACTGGTTTGTGTATGTAAAATGAAATAACGGTTATAGTAGGCAGAATAAATAAATTTTTGAAGTAGGTAAAATGAATTAATTTAATTATTGAATCTCATATATCACTTCTTTTTACCAGCTTTTAAGACTAATATGGATCACTTCCTTTTACGGAGTTGGGTCTAACAGAAGGGGTTAAACTCTCATCGAGGCGAAGTAATGTTCGAATTCTGATTGAAATTGATATCGATATTTAGTATCTGAGATGTCTCAAATAGGATTACGTCTGAGGAAAAAAACATTAATATAGTTGTAAAACTATATACAGTAAATCTGTATGCAACAACAGATTATGACATGTCACCTAGTTAAACTATTGGTATATTTATTAAACTATTATTAAATCTGATAAATAGTCAAAATTTAAAATTATGACATGTCACCTAGTGACTTTTCATTTTTAAATGTCATTTTATTTGTCCCCTGCACCTCCACTGTTACCTTCTTTCCTTCTCAGTGCACGTTTGTGATAACCTCCTGTCAAACAGGTTCACAAATCACAAATATTTTCCTTAAAAATTGCTTCATTATGATATCTCAAGTCTCAAATCTCATCTACGGAATAGTAGCATACTTAAGTAAAGGAAATCCATTATAACATTAACCCTTTGGGGTAATTTAATATTCAAATGTCACGTACTTCTCTAGTTAAAATATTTGATCACAATGCTAATGTTTGATATTATATAACAAAAGGTATATGGTGAATACTGAAGATTAATGCTAAAACAGAATCTCTTATATTAGAAACTTTTAAATCAAGTTATTGGTGTACCCTATGTGATTTTCCTAAAAAAGACTTCTGTGATATGGAATATGAACATTTAGGGTGCCAAAAGAATAATAAACCACATATATATATATATATATATATATATAATTACAATAAAATAATAAATAAATATTACATTACATAGAGTTGTACAAATGACATTCATCAGTAGCTCCCATAGGACGAATCGTTGAAAAGAACCTTAAGTTCAATTTCTGATGGGAACAATTTTTTGTAAGACTTTACTTACCTTTCGGCCGAACTCCAGATTACTAGGGCCTCATTCCCCTAGGAACCAGAGGTTAATACAAATAAAAAATGACAATCTTCAATAATACAAGCATAGAAGTAAAGTATAAGAAAATACCCATACTGCAAAAACAATGAGTGGAAAGTGAAGCTGAAGCATCAAAACTTAAGCAAAGGCTGACACAACAGTCTCAACCTTTGTTGGTCGCCAGAATGTCTTCTGAAGGCAAAGTAAACCTTCCCCATTTTTAGCATAACTCGACCGAATATCCCAATGTAGAGATTTTGCCATGTTTTCTATCTCACCAATTATTTCCTCATTGTCTCTTATTATCAAATATCCTTCTGGTCTCAACATTCTATCAACTTCTGCAATCACTGCCACAATATTGCACCTGAATCCAAAATTAAAAGTAAAATAAAATCAGCCGAATAAAGCGCAAGGATGATGAATTAAGGATAGTGAACATAACATACCTTTCTTTAAGTGCTGAGAATAAAGAATCTGCATGGAGAAGATCATAAGATCTAGGATAGGTACTAAAGGATTCACACCAATCATGATAAATACCGAATAATCCACGCTCATATATTAGAGGCAATGTGTCTGGAGAATCAACTGGAACCACATTCATTACCCAAACATTCAATTTCAACAATCTGAGTGCCGCGGCAAATCTAAAAACATGACAGAATGCAATATTAGTAAAAATTGACAAGGTTGATTAGAGACAAGGAATATAGAACAAGTAGAAAGAATAGCTTACCCTCCATAAACAGATTTCATGTCCATGACATTTCTTACTGAAGACCAATTGATTCCCATTCCATTCAAATATGAATGTGAAATAACAACTTTCCAATGCCTGGTGTCAGCGGTGAATTCCACTGGAGCATCTCTTCCATAAACACCAGTCTGAGAGTTTAACCAGTAAGGTGGTTTCTCCAACCTCAGTGGCCATTGCTCTGGCCAGATTGTTCCACGCTCTGATGCACCTAATGGCACTTTGTGCATACAAGCCTGTAGTGATATGTTCCTGAAGATATGGAAGTTGGAAAATAAAAAATTAGAGCAACCGCAAATAATCTCCAAATAATTAAAGTGCTACCAAGACTTGTGAATTCGTATATACAAGAAAACAAAAATAAATATACCAGGCTGCATTGGGATCATCAGATTCGCTACATATTGGCGGCTCATTTTTCAGTCTTCTCTCGTAGCATTCATTGTCGGTTGGTTTTCTATATATTGCTGCTGCAACTCCATCCAATCTGTCTTTTGCAATAACCACCAGATCCCAGCACATTGACTTTGTAATTGTACGCATGTCTGCAACAAAATGGTTTTGTACAAAAAGCAGTTCATCAGTTCATCTCTTAAAGCCTGTTTGGACTGACTATATGAGCCTATCTAGTGGAATAAGCAGTCGTGAAACGGTTTGACAGAGATTATGGAAACAGCATTCATAAGCTGTTTTCAGCTTCCTTCCATAAGTTCTCCAAGATAGTTTATAAAAACAGTGTATAGCATATATAAAACAGGGCTTTAGAGTGAAAATAATTTGGATTTAATGGTTTTACCTTTCCAAATGCCAACACTTTCTGGATCCTTTTGATACACTGGAGTAGCAGACCACACAAAGTAACCACCAGGTCGCAAGACACGATTGAGCTCTAAGAGTAGCTTGCCACCTGCATTATTCAAACAATATAGTATAACTTGAAGAAACAAACATAAGTAGAAAGAAAAAAAATTGAGCAAAAGAAAATTTAGTCAAGATGTCGATCGAACCTTCTATGTGCCAAGGGACTCTACAACGGGCACAGTGGATAAGATCAAAGACAGAACCAGGGAATGGTAATCTTTTGGTGCCCATGACGCCTAAAGTTGCAGGAATTCCACGTTCCAGTGCAAATTGCACTTGTGCCTCGTGCACATCTTTAGGAGCAAATGACATGGTCAAAACATCTTTTTCAAACAGATAGCCACCAAAGCTTGCTACCCCACACCCAACATCCAGTATCACACGACTTCTCTTCCCCCATGCAATGTTAGGCAAAGACTGCATTGTTAAACCAGCACCCAATTACAAAACTTTAAAAAACTTGGATATATTATGTGCACAGAACCTACATAAGAGGCTTTTTTTTTCCTATGTCTACAAATCTTGTTCTAATCTTTGCAATTTTTATTGAAAAAAAAAATACGATCAATTGGCTAAGCAAAGTAACATATTAGAAAAAGAATTGAAGTATTGCGACATAGCAACCTGCAAAAGACTTACTTTCTCAATGAACTCGATGTAATGAAGCGCACCATGCTTAAATTGAGTTCCACCACCAGGAAAACTAAGGTATTCACCAGATACTTTGATCCAGTTTTGATGACCCTTAGATTCTACAAGCTTTGTGTGAGGAGCATTGTTGTACCAGATCTGCAGTAGGCAACAAAATACTGAATTTCGATATATATTTTCGGTCATTTATTGAATTTCAAGAATAAGTAACAACTGGCATAAAAATTCAGTTTGAATGTTACATACCATTTCCCTACTTTTGGGCCACCTAATTGGGCTTCTATATCCCTCCGGAAGAGAAACAAGACAAGTGGAAACTTCATCTGGGCAGTGCCTCTCTCGATGTTCATAGTGACTTATGCTTTGTAGTTTTTTAATTGCTTTCCAATTGTCTAAACAAGGGATGTACTCTGATCCGGAAGTTGTATTACAAAGTTTCCAGTCATATGCGCTGCTATCAATAGAGACCGAAGACTTCTGCAATTCCTTGTCACGCCACGACTCGGCATCTTGAGTTGACGAAGTTCCATTTTCGGTTCTAGCTTCAATTGAAGTTTCTTTTTTTGAAGTTTCATGGCTTTCAACATTACTCTCTCCAGTACTTTCATTTGTATTTGAATCCAGATCTTTCTTGATTTTCTCCTCCTTAGTCTCGCCCTCATCTTGTTGTGTGACTTCACTGACACTATTTTCTGTCCCTAATTTGCTATTGTCTAACCTCTTGTCAGATTTACTTTCATCTACAGTTTCTGACGATCCTCTGAGTTGGTTATTATCATTTTGACCATCAAGTTTCTCTGTTTCTACGGATTCTGAACGACTTTCGCTCTGAGATTTTGGGGTTTGGCTATCTGGTGTATCGCCTAACCCGTCTTCGAATTGCCTAGAACCAGTTTGATTAGCTATATTTTTCACCTCATTAATCGTCTCGGGTACCTCCATGACCGAATCCTGAAGTGGAACAATGGATGACATTGCAATCCATATACCAACTAAACAAAATGCAACAAATACAGCTACTGGAACCGTTGAACAGTAATTTGATGAGTTCCTCCCGTCAACTCCTCGGGAATTCTTCACTAGTGCCATGATTCTTAGTTACTTCTATTCAAGATAAATGCACCTAGAAAGTGAAACAAAACATTACCAAATTCATTGAAGAATGTTGGAAAAAACATTACCAAAATAAGTCCTTTATATAAGTCTAATGGGCAACAAGGGTTTCTTTTGAGCCGCAAAATTTGAAGGTTGAAAGAAAGGAGAAGAAGCATAGATCAAACAAATTTGGTTCACCAAAACTCAAACAAACAAAAAGGATCAAACTTTATGAACTTGTAATCTTCTTCAATACCTTAAAATTTTCTTTCTTTGTTAAAAAAACAAACTTGTACTAATGAGTCAAAAAAAGTAAAGTTTGATTAAGAAAAAGATTAGAAACTTTGCCAAAATAGTCCAACCAAAACTATTAAAGGGTGATGAGAAATCTAATAATTGAACATACCTTATGAGGAAAACCACAGGGAAAAAGTAGAAAGAAAAAAAAAAGTCAGATGCATTGAGTTTGTAACTGTAAGTAACTTTCAGAAGAAACTTAAAAAAGCATAAAGTTTGGTTACCTTCATTTGTCATCCAACCAACCCAGTAGAGCACATCTGAGAATGTTGTTGTTCCAACCAGACAGAATAACAATGATGTTTTTGTGGAAGAAGTGAAGGAGAAAGTTGTTTAGTTTAGAAGAAAAAAGAGAACACTGTGTTGATATGAAGTAGCTAAAAAATGAAGCTGGTAAAGCATGAGATTGAGAGACAGTTGTGTTGTGTTAACAGCTTGAATTTCATTTGTGACAACAGCGGTTTGTCTGCAAATTGTTTTTTCTGACAATTACAGCAACAGTAGTAATAATTTACTTTATCTTATAGGTGTCGGTATTCAACTTTTTATCAAGCAAGATAGACTATAATTAATAATTATTGTGGGAATATGATTTTAATCTATTCTATTTAAATACTAATCAACTATTTTGAATGTATAATTGTCCCATAAGTTACTTTTTTTATGCGAAGATAGTTCACTTTATTTCATCTAGAATAATGATGATTGAAAATACTGAGACTACCATGTAATATAGATGCTCTAACAAAATTATGAGCAACTTTATTAATTTGTCTTCTAACATAAACTAGAGTATAACTAGTGTTGCTAATTCGATGAGAAATCACACCAATAATAAACTTGATGTGTGGAGCAAGGAATAATCAAGCAACCAATACAAGTGGGTAACAGTTATAATCACAAGCAAAAGTAGAAAACAGCGAGAGAAAGCAAAAGTGGGTAACAGTTCAGTCCAAATTGACCTAATCTGGGGGAGAAAGCAGCTCTCCGTTTCACTATATGATGAGTAACGTTATAAAAGAGATGTCAATGAGTTACAAGAATAAGTCTCCCGCCTAATTCTACCCAAAGCCCCAATCTCTTCACGTAACCAAGAGACTCAATCCTAATAGTGTTTCCCAAGGTGAATCAACCCTCAAACCCTAGTGTTTGTTCCAAAGAGACAAACTATATACAAACCCTAGTTTTGTTGTTGCCTTTCTAAACCCTTGTTTCAGCCCCCTCTATCTCAAGGTTTGCTCTAATACAAAAGCATATATTTATAGTAAAAGTAACTCCCATAAAATTGTAACAAATCTGACCAAAAATACGTTTCTGAAATATCCACTGCGCGCAAATTCGGGCCCCGATTTTACTATTCGGGCGCCGATTTTTGCCGCAAGAAAAGCGTCCAACAGCAGCCAAATTCGGGCCCCGAACAGATCCATTCGGGCCCCGATTTTGCCTTTTTCAGCAAACATCATTTTTGCCTCCAAACTCCAATTTTGAGTCACTTTCACAACAACTAGCACTAGGAAAAAGCAACATCCTGCAATTAAAAACTAAACATAGATAACCTGGTAAAGATTAAATGGTTAAATTCTTAAACTAATGGTATTTTAAAATTTTATCATTGACATGTCATTAAAAAGGTTGATTTGGAAGATGAAACGTGAACTTTTATATTAAAAAAGAAATTTTTGAGGAACAAAGTTTCAAAGACAATTTTAAGAGTTAAAAATGAAAATCAAGAATATATTTTGCTGCAACAATTTTTGATGTTGAATCAAAAGTTACATTAGTTTATTTTTCAGAATCCAAAGTTAGTCACGTGGAAAGACATGAAAATTAGAGAGGGGTATGGAAGCTAAAATTGATACATTTGAAATGGATATGGCAACTACGAAAATGTACTCGCAACTGATGAATCCCCCCGCCCCCACCCCCACCCCCACCCATGTCTTGTTTTAGTTGTGAAAGATCATATGTAATACCAAAAACATATCGAGATAGTAAGTATTTGTTAAGGTTGATGTTTATAAAAAAAAAATAGTGTTATGGAAACTTTCTTTTAAACATTTTTTCTAACACTCACTAATTTATTTGGTGAAATTCATTTGAGTTTCACACTTTAAAAATAGATTTCACATAAAGTGTTATACTCGCAGATTTCACCGGATAAATGATTGTGTTAGAAGGAGAGTCTTCATAAAATTTCACTTATAAAAGTTAAGTTCATCCATATTTCGCAAGAGTGTGGGTTCAACTTTCATTGTATGTGTAAAAACCTCTTTAACGGAAGGTCTTTGTAAATTTTGTCTTGACTGTGTTTACACCGATTTTTGGTAAACAACCGCTGGTTTAAAATTAATTACTTGCAAGATCAACCAGTAAATATTAAGAACATATTGTGCTTGTTATTTTTCAGAAATTTATGATTGTTCTTGAAGAACTTAGTAAAAGTATGAAGATAATTATTCGAATTTAACCCAGTTAAATTCGTCGAAGTTACTCTTAAATGAAAATAAGAGAAATTACTTAAAGAAACAAGTAAATTGCAAAGACAATTAAAAAACAAACTTAAATTGCATTGATTGAATGTAAATTGGTACACATGTTCATACATCGTAACTTGTGACTCGTTTCTCTCTTGAATGCGGATAGTTTGAGTGTAAGTTTTGTGTATGATTGGTTTGTGACTTGTTTTCCTTATGGAAAACTACTATTTATACTAGAAGAATAACTGCCTACATCAAGATTTGAAACTACAACTGCTAAAAACTGAAAAGATATCCGTTCGATTTGAATTTCAAACATTTGTCTCTTGGAAGTATCTGTTGTCTGATCTCATGTGGAACCTAACTTTTCTTTGATACCTTTTTGCCTGTCGAACTGAAATCATGCCTTGAGCATTTCCATTAAGTCCAATCCTTCGATTAATCATCTAGATGTAAAAGCAATGCTGATTCTTTTGATCATGAGGTCAACTCTAGTTTGACTGCATTTAAGATAGCCCTTTTAAAAATGTAGACTAACAGACCGTGAGGCGATTTGCTAGATAGTTGAAAACAAATGTTGTACTATTAGTAGATTGTGGTACCATATTTGAAATCATGAGGTTGTTTCACCTGATTTTTCACATTATTTAAATACTAACTAGGTTTAAGTGTCTCATGAAACCAAATGAGATAACTTTTAGAAAACATAAAGGTCCTTAGGTGAAATTCTTGGGTTGGAAAACAATTGTAAACAACTTGGTAAGGGAAAATCATTGAGTCTCTTGTTCATGAAAATAGATTGTGAAATAGGTAGAAATTAGATTTGTTCTTGAAGAGTTTGTTGAAAGCTAATTTTTTGTAAACATTTGGATATAGGTATGTTGTTGTTGTTGTTTATAGTTACTTTGACTATTGGTTACTTCTTTTTTGTTTCACGCGTCTAAGTTTATTGGTCTGGAATAGGGATGACAATGGATATCTTATGGACAGGGTATTGTGGTTTCCCTCCTCTACACACGCTTGTAAAAAACACTCGTACCTTCGTAGACAACAACTTTAGTATCTTTCTCATACCTTATGAGCACCTAAATGTCAATACTCGTGCCTATTACATGCATTTTGTATATCAAACATTTTTCAAAGAAAGACTAATCTAATTATCGAAGGAAACTCCTTACGTGTAGGAAAAAAAATACTCCCACCATCTCATAATATGTGAGTCTTTTGTTCATCTCACACATATTAAGAAAAATATATAAATGAAAAAGAAAAGAAAAAATGATTTTGAGTGTGCTTGTAAGTATCTGTGAATTCACAATTACCATAAATACAAAGTGAAAAATGTTAAATTGAGATTGTTTAGTTATTTTGGGATGGATCGAGTATTTGAATTGAGTTTTTGCAAATAAATATCGTAAAATAGTTCCGGGCGGGTGGGTGATTCGGAATCCGAAGTGCTGACCCAAGTGAAGCCACGTCATTACATTATCCATCCATCCATCCAAATGGTATGGCACAACCGTTGGATGAATCCGAAGTGTGTTGAGATTCTAATTTGAAAGAAAATGTGTGGAAGAAATTGATTGATTGAGATTTTTGTAGTATTGTGGTTTGTGAACCGAATGACACAGTCCACATGAACAAACCAAAAACTAACAACACTAAAATTCCACATCACATTTCTTTCTCAAAACAAGGAAAGAAGACAATGGTTGTGACCTATGAAGCATGAAGAAGTTATGCATCTTCAATGGCATCATTATTATTATGTTATAATAATAATAATCTTTACAATGCCTTTTCATTTTCACCAACTAAACTATATCCTATCATGTTAAAGCCATCATCATCATCTTTCAGATGTTCCTCCTCCACCATCACTACTACTAATTCCACACCTTCCTACAATTCCCTTGTTTATGAGGTTCCTTCTTCCCCCTTTCTCTTTCTCTTTCTCTTTCTCTTTCACTTTCTTATTATTAAACTATTTTCTTTCTTTCTTTCTTTTTAATATGTGATGATTTGTCTTGTTCATCAATAAATATGCAAATCTGTGCTCAAATACTAAGACCCACCATTGTGTTTTCACCATCTTAATACTTTATGTAAAAAGTTTCAATTTTTAAACCATATATATCAGAAATCCCAAATTTTCTCAAGTTATTCTTTAATGTGAATTCCCAATTCATCGTATGTGAATGTGTAGAACGAGTTATGCTTCCTGTAGAGATATTATACTGTCCAAGATTTTCACTTTGTTGGCTTTTTATAATTGCATTCTTTGAACTTTTTGATGCATTGAAGTTATCACTGAATTAGAGGTATAATCAGCTTACTATGTGTGACTGCCTTCTGCAATCCAGTCTTATTTACAAAATTACGATTTCTAATCTTGATTCACGCTCGAAACCAATATGCTTCGTGAGACAATTTCTTGTAGTCAGTTATTGTTATTGGAATGAAGAAAACTGTCAATTCCCTCTTTCTCTTGAATTCAGATTGCGTTTACAACTTTGGACCTTGTTATTTCTCATAGCAGTACAAAGTACTGTAATATTTAGTGTGTTGTGATATCATCAATATTTTTTTTTAACAAGTGATATCACCAATATTAATCTTACTAGATTATATTTTTGTATCTTAGACTGTTAGGCTCTTGGGTCCTCCGGCAAAATTTGAAGCTTCAAAACTGAAGGTTGTTCTATTGGAAGATCAGATTAACAGATATGCAAGTATTATTCCAAGAACCTACATTCTATCCCACTGTGACTTAACAGCTAATCTCACTTTAGCTGTTTCCAATGTCATCAAATTAGAGCAGGTTTGTTTCTTTATCTTTTGCCTACTTGGTGTCGAAATTAGTATTTAATGCATATTTTAAACGAACACAAATGCTAACAAGTAAGTGTCTTTAAAGCCCTGGTTAAAGAAATAAACGTGGAAAATATGTATCGAAAAGAAAATCATGTATTGCATTAAAATATAAGGTGTTCATTAGTAGGATCCTTTGTGCAAAAATACAAATTTTCTCTTAACTTACACATATTTGATGCCTTCCGTTCCTTCTGTGAAATGGCAGTTGAGAGGGTGGTATGAGAAGGATGATGTTGTCGCTGAATGGAAGAAAGTGAAAAATGAAATGTGCCTACATGTTCATTGCTTTGTCAGTGGTCCCACCTTCCTGGATCTAGCTGCTGAATTTAGATATCACATATTCTCCAAGGAAATGACTTTGGTATGTCCGCATTTAATTTATATTATCCCTTTAATGCATCTGTTTCCTATCAATACAGAAATAATATGAAAACTAGGACTGATCTAAGAGTTACCCCCGTAGACTCGAGATAGGCTTTGACCAAAAGTTCTACTCAAGCCTCATATGAAGTGCAATCATGATATACTATGTCTGGTGTATGTGAAAATTGGTTCTCTAATTGCAAATTAGAGCATCTACATTGGTAGCTTCAATTTCCATACCCGTTAGGCACCCAACTTATGTGGTACTTGGAGAGCGATGAAAAGGAGTACCGAACTACCTATCTGGAAGAAAACCTTGTGCAGCTGATGTCTCTCTTCTCTCTTGTGGGCTCTAAATAGTATTGGTGTGTTATAATCAAATTTATAGTTATTAGTGGGGTTCATTTAATAAACTTATTTGGAGGGTTACTTTGGAGAGATGTGGTGCTTCTTAGTTACCAAAGTTTAAAAAGTAAAAGTGAGTAATATGTACACGCAAAATCTACTTAAGTACTAAAAAAGGGTTTCTACATTGAGAGGATGCTCTTAGCAGCAAATTCTTAAGGAGGTTTTGTTTCCTGAAGAGCATATGTACATCATTGTTTAAAATTTTGGCTTATTTTGTTCTTGTATAAATTGCAAGGATGAATCTCTCACATTTTCTTTGTTCTTGTAAAAAAAATATTGTGGCGGTACTATTCCTAAATGTATTATGACACATGGTTGGATTCTTGTTTTGAGCATGGCAGGTATTCAAAGCAATTCAATCTGGTGATTCTACACTTTTCCATGAGCATCCAGAATTACTAGATTCTATAGTTCGAGTATATTTCCACTCTAGCTCAAAAAAGTATAACAGAATGGAATGTTGGGGGCCTTTAAAGGATGCGATGGAGGTAATGCTAAGAAGTACTGAAATGAGTAATTTTACTCTTTTTGACATGAGATTAGTAATTTTACTAGTTGGCTCAAACACAACTTTTTGCCTTTTATTAAGTCATTTTAGGAAAATACATTGATAACATTTACTCTCTCTGTTCCATATCTCTTATTGTTTAAGATTATATAGTACACAGATCAGTAAATATTATTGCATTTGTGTAAAATTAGACTAAAATATACTCCTTTTACTTTTGTCATAGTCAATGTCTCTTACAATAACATCCTCGTGAAACATCTTTGATTTCTAAAACATCCTAAAGTTTTTTAAATATACTTCATCTGATCTCAAATATAAGCTGAGAAAAAACCAAATTGTTGAGGAACAAGCTAGTTCATGACACTCTTGCTGGTTATATAGTAAAATCTTAACTAATCTGACCCTGTTAAATTGGTGATTATAATGAATCTTTACTTTGTATTGTTTACCTTTGCTTGCCTTTTTGTTTACTCTTGTCTGATTAAGTTTCTTCTGTTTTCAGGGAAAACGAGCGGATCAGTTACAAGGGTTGATAAACAGAGATCGTCCTCCTGAAAAGTTGGAAAGCCCAATGTCCAACTTCCAAGCTCTTTTTGCTTTTCTTCTTTCAAATGTATTACTGGTAACTTGGTTGATTTGTTTATATCCCGATTCTTTCCTCAGCTAGAACTTTGGGTGGTTTAGACAAAGCAAAAGTCTGCTTGCAAGAATGACTCCAAGAGGACAATGTAAAATTGCACAAAAGCATATTTCTTGTGCACAAAGGAAATTTGCTTATTATGAGTTATGTAATTATCAAGTAAATGTGTTAACAGGTTGGATTAAATCCCACTCAATGATATGAGTTATCAAATTTGATCCTTAATTTGAGTTTTTTAGTCTTATTTTCTATAATCAATTTTGTTCTAAATATATGAATCTAATTTGGTCTAATATAATCTAAAAGAATTTTGGATGAAACACTGTTTAGTTTATTTTAATTAAATAATAAATAGAAATAAATTTATTTTTATTCATTTAAGTACCACTTTACAATATAGGCCCCGTTTGATTCAGAATTTTTCAGAAAAAAATTCACTTTTGTCAATTTTAAATGTTTGTTTAGGATTTAAAAAAGAATCATTTTATCAAAAAGATCTAGGGTGCGTTTGTTTCAGCTTTAAAAAAAATAGATTTTGTGTCAAAAGAATCTAGAGATTTTTTTTAGAGATTTTAATTTTTTTTTTAAGTTATTTGTGTTTGCCTACTATCCATAAAAATCTTTTTTTAAATGAGTTCTAACATGCACATGTGCTATCTCCTTGTTGTTGAAAAAAATAGATTTTGAGAAAAGCTAATCCTAATAGCTTTTCATTTTACGGTCAAAATAGATTTTTTTTTATAAAATGATTTTGATAAAAATCCTAAACAAACACTTAAAAATGAAAAAAGTGATATTTTTAAGGGAAAAAATTAAAAAATATGAAACAAACGGCCCCCTATTTTGACTTTAAAATAAAAAGCTGTTTTTTTGACACAAAAATAAAAAGCTATTAGGATTAGCTTTTTTTAAAATCTATTTTTTTTTTAAAACAAAGGTGATGCATGTACAAACTCATATTTTTAAAAAAGTTAAAATCTCTAAAAATAAAAATAAAAACTCTAGATTTTAAATCAAAATCTATTTTTATTAAAGTTGAAACAACACACCCATAATTTCGAATGCAAGACACTTTCATTCAACATATAATATAAAAAATGGAAATTAGGCATAATTCATTGCATGTTTTATACCCCATTTATGATGGATATTATGAGTCATACGTTGGATTGGACGAGATATGGTATGAACATCTGGTTGTAGGGCTGGAAATGAGCCGAGTCGAATCGAACCTGAGCTCGACTCGACTCGATAAGAATTGATTTAGCTCGGAACTCGACTCGAGTTCGAAACGAACCTTTTTTTTAGCTCGAGTTCGGCTCGTTTAAAGTTCACGAACAATTCGGTTCGGCTCGTTAGGACTCGTTTGCTTGAATTGTATATCTTACAAGTTTTTTTTTTGTCAAAAATATATGCTTTGACATATTTAAAAAAAAAAAATTATAACTAATAAAACTATGAAGCGTACCTAGCTTTTGCTACTGTAGCACAATCCATATACTACACGTATAGCTTTTACATTGTAATTGTAATGCACTTCTCTTGTGTGTATATATATACACTGACCTCTCTAATATTTTGTAAACTCCCCGATGTGGGACTATTTTAGAGCATATGTTTGTTTGAAAGCTTGTATAAAACTATTAGCTTCATTTTTTCCTCTTTCTATTATTATAATGTTCCTTAATTTTTAATCAAATTTGTAATAATTCTCATGAAAAAGTACATAATTATTAGATGAAGCTTGTAATAAATTACATATTATATATACATACATATATATATATATATATATACATATATATACATCGGGTTGGTTCATGAACCAAACGAGTCGAACCATACTTAGCTCAAGTTCAACTCATTTATTTAACGAGCTTAATTTTAAACTCAAGTTCGACTTATTAGGTTCATGAACCAAGTTCAACGAATCAATTATCGAATCGAATCTCGAACTATTTTCGAGTTGGTTCGGTTCATTGTCAGTCCTAGTCTGGTTGTAAGTGTGATTGTTTTACAAGTGAATTTTATAGGATTGAGTTAGGTTCAACCTAAATTTTAAGATGATAGCAGAGTTTATTTTAAATATGTTGGATCATTTGCTATCATATCACCATTATCGGGTTATGCTTTAGATGTTCAGTTTTTGAGTATGATTAAATGTGTTAAGAGTCTTATATTTTTTAAGATATGACCAGACATACCTAATATCTAACAAACTAGTTTTGTAAAGTTAGGTTAGTTACAAGTCAAATTAAGAATGTAGGTGACTCTGGAAGGGAAAGAAAAAATAAATTGATCAATAACAAACAGACTCACAAGCTGCCTCCAAGAATCAAATATAAGCTAGGTACGTTTTTTGCATGGGTTAACTTAATTTACCTTAGAAGTTGGAACCCTCACTCTCATGCACCACCAATAAATTTAGTAAGTACGGAAAATAGTTAGGTTTGCATGAACCTAGCAATATTGTCGTCAGATGTTTGTAGGAACTAATTGCAAATTGTTAGAGATGATAGCACAAACACACGAAGGTTCCTACTTTAACTTTATACTTCACCACACACAGATCTTACTTTCCTATATAAATGAATGTATATACACTGCCTCTTAAATTATTATGCAATCTCACTAATCGTTATAACATTAATTCTCTCATCAGATCAAGCAAAACCCTCGTTTGATCTCGATCGATCATGGAAAAGAAAACGGGAATGGAAATGGCGCACCAATCTAAGTCAGCAGCAGACAAGAACTTCAGAAAATTTAGCTCATTCCCTCCGGTTAGAGGAAGCATCAAGAGGAGAATGTTCATGTCCATGTTTGGAAAAATAAAGTACACCCTCGGCCACCCCATCCTGTTCAGAAGTTAGGCACCCTCCTTCCTGATTTATGAATTAATAACGATATGCCACGCATATTAAACTATGGTGTATCTATATATCTATCTATATGAAAAATAATAATAGTGTGCTAATTAGTAAATTTAACTGCCTGCTGTTTTAGTCTTATCGTAAGAGAGCCTCACGGAAGATGTAATATTGTTGTTGCTTATTTAAATAAAGTTATGAATTGGCGAAAATAAATAACAGTTATGACTTATGAAACTTTTCATGTATTTTGAATTAGATTAGAAGTAATATACCTTCCTTCACATACCTTTTATGTTCATTGCAGTTTTCAATTTATTGTAGCTTTTGTCGCCACTCATATTGTCATATATAATTGAAAAGCCTGCAACGAAACAGACAGTAAAATTTAATTTAATTTGGTTGTTTTTGTCGCCACTTATGTGGAAGCATGAACTTCGACAGTACAGCAGACAGAGAAGTTTCTCAGCTTCGTTGTGCAAGTGATTGTGGTGCAATGTACCTCCATTCCCTAGGCCATGATTGGGTTAAATTGAAAAATAATTGAATGTTGCAGAAATTAGAATTGAGGATGAGCCATGAAGAGACATGGGATGCGACACGGGTATTCAACTTCATGTTGTCTAGAGGTAGCACCAAGTGTGGCTTCTAAAGTGAGTACAGCACTCTGGGCGAGGACGTAGACACTGATAAAAGCATAATCCTGGTCCGACAATCGTGGTTGCAACTGGTTATCTTCCATTAATAACTGATGGTTGAGCAACTTGCTACTCTTAGGCATGAACAGCCGTTCTTATTTGTTGATCAGCACACACATTGGTCTGAGTAGTTGGACATAGAGCTATGCAAGAGCTGAAATTTGCCCATGAGTAAAATTCATTCCCTGTTGGCAAACAGATTATTTGAAGAAAACACCGACACTTAAAAGAGATAGGATATTATTGAAAACACAAGTCAATAAAATAAGTATGAACCATATACATATGGGTATATGCAATATATCTAACAGCGTTTGAAATGTGAACTAAATACACACAGGGACATGTCCGAATGCTTCCTAAACACAACCACAAAATGGACCCCTCAAGCTAAACCAAATGAACATTCACAATTCATAAAATCCAACATAAGCAACAAGAAAAGGGTATTTATCTCAATATGACCTATTATTGGGTTTGGAGGATGAGGAGGTTTTCGATTTAGCAAAATCAACTAGATCTTTGAAAAGGGCATCTTCTGGCTTCTGTTCTTTGGTTGGGGTGGATGAATTCAGAGAGAGATTTTGAGTTTGTCCCAGCAAGCTGTCAGTAGACGAACTTGATCCATTACTTGAATGAAATGAACCTTGTTGCTCAAAAAACTGTTGTCTCTGATTATACTTTGAAGGTGGGGGTGGAATCACGACAGGAGCTTGTGCATCCCAGGGAGCTGGAGGCAGCGGTTCTGAAGTCTTCATGGGAGATGGCTCATCATATATGGGCTGTCTGCTATAAATTGGTGATGAGGTAGTAGTGGCATGAGGATGGGTTGAAGACTCCGTAGGAATAGCGGATGAGGTAGGATTAGGGCTAGAATGAAGAGGAGCTGTAAATGAAGTTGGTTCTGAGTTTTCAAGGGATCCTTCTGCCTTGTATGCATCGCCACTAAGATAGTCAACCATGCTAGTGCCAGAGTAGACTGGCTGCCTTGATGCTGGTGGTGGGGGAATAAGCGAGTTCCTCCTCACCGACTCTGGTTTCCGATTCTGTGTATGAGTATCTCGTGAAGACCTGAAATTACAGTATTGAAATCATTACAACTACTGTAAAATCACTACAACTACGAAACCAAGAAGAAAGAACAAGATAAAGCAACTATAAACAACATTTATTTAATATAACACGAGAACTTTTGGGTTCACCTATGGGCTAATTGACCAAAATCATCTTCTGACTCGTCATCTTCATGGTTTACATGCACAAGTGGCAGAACTGGAGTTTCTACTTCTCTTGCAACTGAATTAGCAGTTCCTTTCGCAATATTGTCATGTTGAAGGAGTACTCGCTGAAGAATGTCATTCAGTGCCAATCCCAGACCTAAAAGCCCCTCATCCCTAAAATAAAGCAACTCAATTAACCATTACTGGTGTTATTAATTATGAAGTATAGACTTTAGTCGTTAAAAAACTTACGCAGTACTGTTCACAAGAAGCATGACACGTTTCTGATAAGAACGGCACTGGTCAACAAGATCAACAATCACTTCCTCCTTCACGCCCTGACATATTTTGTCCAGAATATTAAGAAACAGCAACTTACAGCGACAGTTTTGTACTGGATAAAAACATTTAATATCAAGTTTGTATATATACTCATATCTTAGTCCTGCATTTTGCAAGGAACGTTTTCATAGATCCAATATTGTATTACAGGAAGATTGAAGGAACAGAATTTTACTAGAGAACTCCTTCATGTGTAGAAGCCAACAGGCATTAAGGGAAAGATTGAAGCAGCATAATTTTATTAAAGAACTCCTTTGTGTGCAACTCTATCAAGATTTGAGAGTGGCCAACCTCTCCTAACAATTCTGAGTCATACACTAATTACATACTGATTGCTTTAATTCCTAATTATAGACCTCACCTCCAAACCCCTTCACTTACTAAGGGTATGTTTAGGAGTTGGATTTTAGATAGGACGGCTTCGGAGGGAAGTCTATATTTTGGTGTGCATTTGACAATTTTAAAACATTGAAAGATTGACATGATAAATGATTATATAACATGTCAATCACACTTAATTCATCTTTAGAAACATCTAAGAGTTTCCTTTAATTTAAAAAAGAAATACAAGTCCTCCCCTCTATCCAAACATATTCTGACTAAAAAACGATCACTAAAACAAATAACTAAAGGCATATCTATCAAGAAACTCAAAGTAATCTAACCAAAAATACACATTTCAGCAGAGCCAGCATAGAAAAAAAGGCATAATTCTTAAACTATTAACTAGAATCTTTCCAATCTCACACCAACCAGCTTACATTAATTTTGCTAAAATGGGATAAATCCCAGATCCAAAATTCCATAATGCACAACACCTAGCAGAAAATGAAAACATGGATGCCAAAATACAGCAGCTTTAAAGTTCAAACATACATTCCCCATAAACAATAAAAACTACTGAGGTGAGCGATTGAACATAAATGGAACAATAATGAAAAGATGATATCACCTCGGGGTCTTTCGGATTCAAAGCACTGAGCATTTCCGTCAAAACATCAGCCAGCCCTTGAGCATTTTTAATCTCTAGTACACTGATAATAAAAAAAATAGTGAGAGAGAGATATAAAGTAAAACTGGTGGATCTTTTTTATAAACGAATAACTTCAACAGGAGGAAGAAGAGTACAAAAAACAAACTGTAAAAAAAATAACAATGTCAACATTAGCTAGCGCAAGGAAATTCCAAAAACCCCGTGCTAAATGCACCCTTAAGGTGGACCAATAACAAGGGGATTTAGCACTGTTAAATGCACCATGCCGATATGAGGGATGAACCCTTAAGATTACCCCATGTGGAACCTAAACATCCTTACTGTTCAACACATGAATCCAAAGAAGAAGAAGAAAAAACAATAACCACCATCATATGCCTAAGGAATTAATATGAACATTTTCTGGTTAGATCTTACTTTGAACTGATTAAAAAAAGCTTAGCTCCAAAATATCATTCTACTATTAGACAGGAGAAATATTGAAAGGCAGACACTCAAAATTATGGAGGAAATGAAACATAGACATCATAATCAATCAAATATGCCTGTAGACAATTGTGAGAAATTCCAACTCTCTGAAGAAAAATTCAATTATGCTCTCCATTCTATATTTAACTAGGTAGGAAAACTTAAAAACAAAACAAAAAAGTAAAGGCAAAGAGATACATAATTGTAAACAACGTCTGATAAAATTCTAAAGATATATGATTAAATACTGAAGATAAGTAGGTAAAAATGTAGGTTGTAACCGCTATGGAATCTGCATATTATGTCTCATAGTAAATGGAAAATATAAAAACAAACAATTTAGAGAAACTAATGTTACAAAACAAAGAACATGTGTAATGACATGTAAATGGAAAATATAAAAACCAACAATTGACCGGATTCCCATTATGATTTTTGAGCACGCAAAAAATATAAAATTTGTCATAATGTTTATATTTGAGTTTTATAAAACGGGGTCCTTAAATACCCCGCTAATATCAATATATAATGTGACATGCACAATAACACCATTAGCCCCACACAACAAACACAAAAATTTGAACAAGTGTATGATGGAGTACAAAGAGCACCTAAGGTCAGATGCATCTGACTGAAGAGAAGCCTGAATAGCAGCATCGTCAAATTCTGCAGCAGAATTAACAATTGGCTGAGTTTGAGGAGGTGTGAAGAATGGCACACTATTTTCTTCTCTTGGTGGAAATTCAACTCCAGCGGCCTGTTAATCCAAAAAGAAACAACTCAATGAGATGTCAGTTTTGAGTAGTAAATTTTCTGTAGTGTTTGAGGTGATGGTTCGGTTGTTGTTTACCAAAAAGTCAATAATGCAAGTACACAATTGTATGCACTTGTACCATTAATGGTTAACCAGCTTACTAAAAATACCAAACAATACAATGATGACCACAGGCTAAGATGGTGATGGATAAATGCAATGCAACAAATACAAAAATCTGCTTCAGACTGGTAGAAAGTATTAACATGACCGGTAGGTAAACGGCAACATTTATCACAGGATAAATATACACCAGTAGAAATGTCAGTGCATATCATTTAAGAATATGATCAATGCATGTAAGTAACCATAGAAAATAAATTAATGTAGATACATGAGCCATCACCTTTAGTTCATTATATGCTGCATAGTATTGGGGGAAAGCTCCGCTTGGGCCTCCAAAAGCTTCTTGCCATGCATCAATTAAAATCAGTATCTTTTCCCTCACACTTAAGTCCGGCTGAGCAATTAGATTAAAATATTGCAGCAGTGATTAAGAAATTCTTCCTCGTTAAAAATTTAGTTGCAGAAAGGCATTGGTGAAAATAAATATCCAGTGTCAAAAATCAATACATACCCGCTTCTTCACTATCTTAACCATTTCGTGCAATATATCACGCTCAATGATCTGCTGAAATACACTTTCACCGCAATTTTTAGTAAGGGTCTCCAGTACCTACGTAAAATACGAAGTGTCCATGTCAGTAATCACTATTTTTCACCTCCTGCACAAATATTTCCAAATTCACCTAATATTATTTATTAACCATTGAACAGTAAAAAAATTACTATGAGGATTTTTAATAACACATGAATAAACCCATGAGTAATTCTAGTAGTAGTAATACATCCTTCATTATTTGTTTATTCTCTAAATATTCAATTTAGTTGCCTCGTAAAAAGATAATTTTTTAGAGTATGTTAACTTTGTAGAGAATGGACCAATAATATAAAGTGTATTAAAGAGTACATGTTTCTATTATTTCTCTTTAACCCATTATATCCAAATAGATGAGATATTTGATAATCATCCAAAAGATTAAAAGAATATAGCACTGACAAAAAGAGCCAGCAGCTGTGTTTTGGGATTTTTACTGCCCAAGCGCTTCTTAATTATCTTCAATGCATCCTTTGCTTGCCTGCAAATATAATTAGATCAGAAGAGATGATTAGGAAAATTTTGATGATTGAATACCCATGAGAAAAATCAAAACAAGGATAAACCACATCAAACATACTTGAGATCCAAAACTACAAAGAAAGAAAGAAAGAATGAATTCAAAAATGGTTTCATTTTACGTCTAGTCCTCCTATTTACATAAAATTTAGTCTCCCTAGTTCTAAATGCAACAATATTAATTTATAGTATTAAAATTGATAGAATTAAATTCCTCATCAACTGCTGACATGACTATTGGCGTTCAAGTGACATTGCTGTTTGTTGATTATGATACAACAACCAAAGAATTTTTCCAACAGGCGGAGTTAGCTACATTGATCAAATGCCGTCTTAATATCTTATCACTAAATTATGTCTAATGTAGACCATGTACTTTCAAGGCCTTCTTAATTGGTTAGACCCTTTTTTCAAACTCCCTCTAGCTAACTATTGGATTACTCTCCACCTGACCTACCCTCCTTAATCGCACGCCGACCTATCTTCTCCGCACATGTCCAAATCAAAAAAGACGAGTACTCTCTAAATGTGACACATTAACAGTGGTAACATCCCATCGACCCCCTTTTCAAGAATTTCAACAAACCCCCTAGGGCCTTGGCACATGGTACTAGTATAGTACTCCTTAAATGCGAAAGAAATGGGATATCAACAGTAACAACAAAAAATTAATCACATATCGTTCAATACATAACATAGCAAGCTTAAAAGTTGAAAAAACGATAAATGATGTAACACATGCACATTAAAAGAATAGATATGTCATATCTAGCACAGACACCTCTTATCAAAGCCGTGTCTGGTGTCCTACACCAAAACAAGTGATTATGTTTAAATAATTCATTTTTCTCAAGTTATTATTCGTGTCTGCATCAGTGCTTGCAAACAATATAATTTTTTAAACAATTTAAATTAAGAATACCTAGGGTCCATGTTGATGATATCACATAATTCAATGTTGATAGCCCAATCAGGACCAATGAGCAAATCACTGGTTGCTCTCTCAGCACACGCAGCAGCATTATTAGCCATATCGTCTCCAATGAGTCAAATCCTTTACAAAACCTAAAACAAAATCCTTTATAAAAAAAAATATATTTCAATTGATGAAGAATTAAAAATAGGAAAATCAACAAGTCAACTCAATAAGAATAGAGGATCGTGTATGAATAGATCGAATTTGAGTGATGGATGAGAGAGTAAGTAAACCTAAAACCTCTTGACAACAATACCAGAGAATGAACGATCGATCGATGATAGAAGGGAACGAAGAAAAGAGGGGTGTTACTTTACCTTAGCAGTGAAAAAGAGGAAGAATTGGGAATACGAATTGAGAAGCGATTTCGATCGAACAGAAAGAAAGAAAGAAAGATGAGAATTTTAGAGAAGAGAAGAATGAAAAGCACTCAATTTAAGATTGAAGACCGACTTTTCTTTCTTCTGGACACATTAGAACGCTTTTTCATCGCAATCCCCTCCCTTTTATTGTTTACAAAAATTAATTTTATTACCATCTCCGTCTCCTCTTCATTTTTGTATATACTAATTTTTTTATTTAAAATAAATATTTAATTTAGTATTTCAAAAATATACTCCCGTCTTACATTAATAGTCGTTTAAAGTTTATACGCGGTAATTAAGAAAATGATTAATTGTGTTGATTTTAATGGTAAAATCAATATTATTTACTGATATACCTTTATTAATTGTAGTTAGTAGAGTAGTTTAATTGAATAAAATTCAATAAATAAGGATATGGTAGTGGAAAAAAATAATAAATATTGCATTTGTATTCTAAAGTAAAGAAAAAATGCTAAAGTGATAATTCTTATTCATCATTTTTCTTTAACGTGTATGTGTACTAAATACAGCTTGCATAATATAGCATCTCACCATTTTATTTTCTTTAGCTCATTCATTAAAAAAAAAATCTTAAGATTGTGTTACATTAATTTATATTTTAGTATCTCACCATTTTATTTTTAATGCAAGTAACGATTCAAGAAAATATTAAAGTCACATAATATGATTTGGACAGTAGTATAGATATGAATTTGGAAGACAATTTAGAAGTCACAAACAATGATTTGGACAATGGTAAGTTATTTTTCTTTAACTCATTCATTAAAAAAAATAATCTTAAGATTGTGTGTTTTATTAATTTATATTTTAGTATCTCACCATTTTGTTTTTAATGCAAAGAACGATTCAAGAAAATATTAAAGTCACATAACATGATTTGGACATTGGTATAGATATGAATTTGGAAGACAATTTATAAGTCACATACCATGATATGATAGTGTAACTATTACTTATCAGAAGTCAAGACTTATACTTTCAAGAAAAACTTTCCATTTTTAGATTTTTTGTCCTAAGGGCGTCGGTTAGCAAGACCATAAAAATTATGATAATTAATTTAATAATATTTTTTGTCAAATACTATATTTTGGTCACTTTACCAAAAAAAATGATTCACGGAAATCTTATGAGATATTAAATTTAAATATTTAGTTTTTTATTTAGTGTGTTTCAATTTTTATTTGGTTAAATATTTTGTTTCAATTTACTCTGCTTCCTCTAAATCAAATATAACTAGTACATGTTTCTGGAAATTAAAATATAAGAAAGAATATAGTCCAAATTGTTGAATATAAATCACTTTTTTTTAAGGCGAATATAAATCACTTTATAATTGCTTTTTAAATTTTAATGTTTTTTCTTCCTTGAATTGAGGCATCATATTTTCACTTTAAATCTTTTTCATCAAATATAATATTCAAAAAAAGACTACTAAAGTAAACATATAACAAGCAATTTATCAGATACAAACTTTGATTTTTTTTTTAACTTGACCTAGATTTTGCAAAGTCTTGATCAACACGGCCTATTTTAAGCCATCTCGACAAAATTTCCTATTTTAAGCAATTAAAATCTTTATAAAATTTTCATTAATGTTATTTTATTCGATAGTAATAAGAATCGTTTGTTTTTTTGGTTATATTAACTAATGTTCTTATCAGTGTAACCAAAAGAATTTTCTTACGACAAATATTAATGAATAAAAAAATAAATTTTTGTGTTCAAAATTTCATTTGTTTTATATTTTTAAATAGTTTTTTTTATTACGTAACATATTTTTTAAGAGTTGATGACACCAATTCTTTAACATTTTCCATTATGTTTAAAAAAAAATGTTATTATTTGGGCAGGTTTCCTATTTTGACTTTGGTCATGGACGGAATAAACGACGTAAAGTCGCAAGCGCGTTTTTCATTCTTTGTTTTGTTTATTTTTGGGTCAAGGCCATTTGGAATCACACGGGGCTTCCATTGCCATTTTGAAAGGTCAATGGCAGTCGTACTTATTCTTGGCTCCGAATTTTGAATGCAAGGGAACAACACCTATAGTTTATGCAACAAATTTGTGTTAAAAATTGTTAATTTGTGCCTAAGGACGTTAGCATTTTCCAGTTAATTATTAGTATAATTTTCATTAGTGTCATCTAACTCTAAAATATTAATTTTTTTAATCATTGTTATAAGTAAAAATTTACATTTTAAATTTCTTTCATAAATGATGTATTTGGTTTATATATTTTTTTTAACAAACTAAAATAATATATATTACTAAAACAGAGGTGAATCACCTCGCACAAGGTGTGCTGAAAGTGAAACACCCAGAGAGAATTACAAAGTCAGTGATGCCAACATCTAAAAGACACTATCAAAACAATTAGTCAATATGAATTACACATAAACATACGGATGTCGCCACCAGCCATGATAACAATACAGGAACGTAACCTGATTTGATTTCAACCACAAAAAAGAGCTAAGCTTCACTTTATCAAGAAGTGCGTAAGGATCGGAAACCATATTTTCGAAGACACAATATTTCTTTCCTTCCATGACACTCAAACACAAGCTAGCCAAATAACCTTTAGGATTGAATGTGAAAATTATGGCATGCCCGCCACACAAACCATTTATTAAATAAAGAGAAATGCTAACAACACGCTCTCTTTAATTGACTAAAATTCATATGGAACTCACATGGTTGTTAGCATTCCTCTTAAATAAATCTAATTTGTCAATTTTTTCTTATAATAATCAATTAGAAGATGTATATTGTGGAAAAGACATAAAAAGTACTCCGGGGCATTTTTTATTTTATTTGGACAATAAACTTATTTAATCATTTATTTTATTTAAAAATATTCAAAATTTCAAACAATGAAATGAAAGTGTTTTCATTCCCTCCACACCACTCTGTTCAAACACCACTGTCCTCTCACTCACTCACCGTCACCGCCACCGCCACCGCCACGCTTTTCTCTTCCATTCCCAATCCCAGCTCGATAACGACAATGCTTCGCCTCTTATCATCCTCAACCGCTCTCAGACGCAGTACCTTTGCTCTACCCCTTTTTGCACCAACAAATTTCCACTGATGATTCCAACCTCAAATTCATCTCTTCTCACTCACTCTCAACAACAATCTCTCACCAATGCACCGCCCATGTCAGAGGAATCACTTTTTCTTTTCAACCGCCTCCGTCTATCATTGAAAAGTACAACTTGGTGTTAATGTCTTTGCTCCAACCTCGTCATATTGAAGTTTTCCACCACGTGCTCGACAAAATGCTTGAAATGGATTCCAGTTTTCCTGCTGATGGTTTCACCGGTGAAATTGTTTTTAAGGCGTTGGCGAGGAGTAACTGCTCCAAAAGAGGGTTTACTGATGTTGACATTGTCGGGTTGGTTGCTAAACTTGAGAACATGGAGTTTTGCCTGATATGTTTCAGCTTACGGATTTGATATCCATGCTGTGTTATAACCAGAATAACTTTTTAGCGTGGGAGATTTTGTGTGCTGTGAAGAAATTGCGTTGTACAGTTGAAGCTACGTCTTTCAATGTCTTGTTAAGAGGGCTGGGTAACCATTGCCGTCTATGTGAAAACAACATTTGGAGCATGTATAAACTGTTGGCAGAGGTGGAAGAAATGGAAATACTGCCCAATGTATTAACCTTTGACATTCTTATTGATCATTTGCGCAAGGCTAGGAGGATTGGTATGGCACTGGGGGGTGTTTGACAAATTGAGAGGTAAAGTAAAAAAGAATTGGGTTGGTGTTGAACCTCATGTGATCTTGTATAATACTTTAATTAAGGGACTTAATAAATCTGGGAGGGAAGAAGATTGTTTGAGTTTGTTGGATGAGATGAAAGTTGAGAAGAAAAATTGGCTAAACATTGTTACATATAATTGCTTGATTGATGGGTTATGTAAAGGTGGTAACGTCGATAAAGCACTCGAGCTGTTCAGTCGGATGAATGAGGAACAAATCGAGCCAAATTTGGTCACCCTCAATACATTGGTTGATGGCAATATGCTAAATTGGAAGGGTCGATAACGCTGTTGAGTTTTTTAACGAGATGAAAAGCAAAGGCCTGGAAGGAAATGCTGTTACTTATACTGCGTTGATATCTGGTTTCTGTGAGTGTGAACAATATTGATAAAGCCGTGCAATATTTTGATTAGGTGTTGAGTTCTGGATGCTCACCAGATACAATTGTTTACTATAGTTTGATATCTAGTTTAACCATTGCTAGAAGGATGGATGTGTCAGCGTTGAAACAATTTGGGTTGGGTCTTGATAGAACTTGCTACAATGCTCTTTTCAGCAGATTCCGTAAGAAGAAGAAGCTAGAACAAGTATCTGAAATGCTCAACGAAATGGAAGAAATTGAAGTTAAGTCTGATACTATCACTCAATACTTTGGTTTCTTACCTTGGCAAAGCTGGAGATTTTGCAACTGCTACCAAGATGATGAAAGATATGATCGAAGAGGGTTTTTGAGCCCTCTGTTGTCACATATGGGGCAGTTATACATGCATATTGCTTAAAGAAGAATGTTGGTGAGACCATGAAGATTTTCGAGGAAATGTGTTCTACATATATGGTTCGTCCCAACATTATGAGATACACCATTTTAATAGACGCTCTATGAAAAACTAACAATGTTGAAAAGGCTGTTTCTTTGATGGGTGACATGAAATTAAAAAGGGTCTGGCCTAATACAACTACATATAATGCTATTGACAAGGGGCTTCGGGATAAGAGAATGTTGCACAAAGCATTTGAACTTATGGACAGGATGGTGGAAGATGATTGCAGTCCCGGCTATGTAACCATGGAGATTCTTACTGAATGGTTTTCTGCTGTTGGTGAAATAGAAAAACTGAAACTTTTTGTTGAAGTGTATCAGGTTTCCTAACTTCCTCTAATCCACCATCAGTTCAAACGTCAGTCTTAGTAGTAGGCTTGAGCTGATTCAAAATCCTTAGCATTTGATGGAAGCTCCAAATTATCGTGTACTCCTTTTGAGCTTATTTTTAAAATCATTATAGCAGATTTAAACTTGAATTTTACAAGTAAATTTATATTATGCCAGGTTAAATTAGTGTCATCATGATTTTGTTACATTTTCAAGCCGGTTCCTATTTTAGTGAAGTACTCCTGAAAAATTGAAGTACTTCCCTGATGGTTGCAGCATTAGACTATTAATGTTTGCTTATGGCCATTCATCGGTCATTGTGTATTGCTGTTGTAGGCTTTAGGGATTTAATGATAAAATAAGTGTAGGTATCTGTGTCATACACGGTAGATTATCTACCTAACCATAGATATTAGTTAGCGAAAATTTGCATAAGTTAATTTTTAGAAGAGTGTGAATTTGTTAAAGTATGGAGTGATTTAAAATTAGTCTAGGTACCGCTGCATCACGTAGAACTCTGTAAATGCTGGTGCACCCAAAATTACATATGCATGGTTAATGTTGAATGAAAAAATTATAAAGAATACAGTATTCTTAGGGATTCAACTGCCATATCCGATTCATGCTTCTCTTGTTTGCCAGGAACATATCCAATGGTGGACTAGTAAGTTCCTTCTCTGTTTTTTCTTCATGGTTTCCCTTGATCAGTTGTTCTTTATTTTACGTTAATATTGCTTCCTTTTGACTACTCATTGTCATTGTGCCGTGACACATGGCGAACATACGATTCTTTTGACAGGATGGTCACCTGAAAATGTTGGGAGGGTATCTGGAATTTTTCATGAAACCATAATTAGCCAAAATTTACTCAACCTTGAAGAGGGAACTGGAAGAACTGATACAGAAAAAAAGTAAGTTTAGTTTTATCGGCTATAACTTAAAACGTCAATACTTATCAAGGGAATTATTAAGTTGTGTAGCCATAGTTTTCCCTCAATTTCCAATACCTCTTCAAGTCCTTCACATAATTACTTTATGTTCTGCATAGATTCTCATTTTTTTCTCATTTTTCGATACTTATCAAGGGAACTGGGTCTTATGTTTGATACACAAACCACACAATCCAACTTATTGTAGATTCTCATTTTTATTTTTATTATAGATTGACAGTATCATAGACTGTCATTTAATAACAAACCATAAACTTAGTTATGAATTAGAGTAATTACAAATTAAGTATAGATTATAATATGTGACTGGTTAATTAGGAATTAACTAATAAAGTTTAACAACGAGTAACTATGTAATTGGCCATTTATATATAACTAATTGATAGATGATATATAGTCTCACAGAAAACATGGGAATATTGATGGTTTATGTTACCAGTCAAAAGTTGTGTACTGCTTGTATGTGTCTCATGGTATTTGGGTCAAGTAAGTGAGGCTCTTTCTTTAGGTCTCTCAAGAAAATTACTTGCTATCAATCACGGATATTGGATTTAAAGTAGTGTGTTTTGAAAAAGATATCTATAAAATGATTTGCTGAAAGTTTGCTTTAGACTTAACTAGATGTTCGACCAAAACTCAGTGTTTCTCAACCTCATTTCGGATAGATTCCATCAATTTTTTTCTAATGTTTTCTCATGTTTTACACTCTCCATTCTTAAATCTTCTTTCCTCCTTTATTTTATCATAAACTTCACTCTTAATTCTAATTGATGGAACATGGAGACTCAAAGGAACCATTATTTCAAGTAGTGCACGAGGAAGCAAAGTTGTAGTGTTGCGAGAGCATGACACGTTATATAACAGGAATAATTTTTTTACACCGCCTTTTATATCCAGCAAAACTATAATTTATTTTGTTAGGACCTTCAAATAAACATATAAAGAAATATATGTCAAAAATTACGAAGTTGGAATTGGCATGGAACCTCCCATGCCCTGCCATTAAACATGATGATCTTTGTACAAGTTTAATCCAGAAGCAAACTTGTCTAATTCAATGGAAGTTACAATGAAACAAGTAGTTCTCAGACTGCTTCAAAGAAAAAAGTTGTTCTCAGATGGCTTGCAGCAGATTTTATGTGAAAATAAAGCTTGCAAGTACCATGACTATGATGAAATCACATAGTACTTTGTTTCATCAAAGACATGGGTGATCTGTACTTTGTTTCATCAAAGGCATCGGTGATCTTTTACTTTTTTATTTGGATTTTTGGTTTGCGAAACAAAGGCCAGCACAGACCTCCACCCTTCTCACGCCTGCATTTCATCCAAAAGTTAATTAGCACTCTATGAGACCTTAAATGTAAGCAAAAAGACATGTATTTTGTTCAAATGTCTCCAATAACAAGATTCATTTTCTTAAAATTCTCCAAATCCAACATGGGATTTGATTTGGAGTCCTCTAAAAAAGCATTAAAATGTAACACCACAACCATGAACATGAAATTTTTATGTTACAAACACACCTACTGTCAAAAAATAAAATACAAACACATGTTTTTCCTAAGAAACAATTAATTTGAAGCATGCATATATATATATATACAACTGAATGTTCTGATCTGATCTGACTGACTAATAATTTAAACCAAACAATCAAAGGAATAACCCACTAGCCAGAAACTAATCAACAATACATGATATGTTAATAAATTTCACAAAAACAGTCTTTTATTTTTATTTTTAAGTGGTTAATTAATTTGAAGTTGGAAGATACATACCTGATGCTATTGCTTCTTAGTCTTCTGCTTCTGCTGCTGCTATTGCTTCTACTGCTGCTGCTAGTAGAGCTTATCATGCTTCCATTACTGTTGCTACTGGATGCAGCACTAGTGTCATCACTCTCTTTATAAACAGAAGGACTCTTCTTCCACCACTCTTTCTCCTTATCAGCAGCACCTTTTACCGGTCCATCAGAAATTGATGGTCTTGGTGAAACTTTTGACTCCTTTTTCTTCTTCTTTTTATCCTTAGATCCCAAAGAAAAAAAAGGTAACCCCACTTTCAGGTAGAAACCTCGATCACGATCAATTTTTCCATCATTTTTCTTCACATGTACCTTCTTATCATCAATCTTCTTGCCACCATTATAGACAATATAATTCTTCTCCTCCTCCTCCTCCTTCTCCTCCTCTGTATTTTCTTCTCTGGTCCTGTGGTGGTGTTCCACAAGATCCTTCAATGAAAGTTCATAGTTTGATTCAGGCATGTTCCGAACCATTTCCATGAGTTCTTTTTGTCCTCTCACTATGGCCTCTGTTCTTGAAACAGGGGAGAGGCTTCTGTAATGTGGAGAATTCACACTCCATCTAGGTTGTTCATCATGGTACATGTCCAATTGAGGTTGTGTTGAAGGCCAGAGATTATTAGAATTTGTGGCTTCCCATGTTTCATGTCTGGTTTCATCGTACAAATCAAAAGAATTCTTGGGTTGGTGGTGTTTTCTTGTTGGATCAAGCATGGTTCTGTTTTTTCTTTTTTGCTCTGTTTCTTGTAGAGGGTGAAAAATGAAATTTGTGTGAAAGTTTGTGTCGTTGGTTTGTTTTGAAAGCAGAGTTATGGTGATGTGTTCACCGACGTCATAAAGGGTGTTGATTAAATTGTTGGAAATAGAGATTTTTAAATGGGAAATTAATTGATTGTGGTGAATATTAAATACTGATATTTAAATTTTTATCCTTAAAGTCAAATTATTCTAGATGGAGGTGGATATGTAGGCCATTTCCTTTCACATTTCTCTGTTTTTTCTTGATATTCTTTTAATGTGCCCTGCCTTCTGGTTTTCTTTTTCTTTTTTCTTTTTCCTTCCACAAATCAATCAATTAAAAAAATCTTTCTTAGATTAAAGTTTGTATTTTTTGATAATTATCTAGGGACTTGGCTCCCACGGCAATGACCTTCACGTGTCTGCCCTCTTCTATTATACCGTTGATCATGAATTAAAAAAAAAGCCAATTATTAAATGTTATAAAATACAGCAACACGTCCTTTGTAGGGATGATATATGGGAGGGAAATGTCCGATCCCCGTATTTGTACTAAAAAATTAGATACTCAGATTTTAAGAATTTTAAAATAATTCTTCCTAACTATGATCTATTATATCATTCATAATAAATGATAATCGTATCTACAAGATAAGTGGTGGTTAGAAGAGTATGTCTATTTGTGTATTCTTAATATTAAAATTTATATTTTGTCAAAAGAAAATTAAAATTCATGTATGCATTTTTATGATTTTGGTTTTAATAATTTTTATGATTTTGGTTAAAAGGACTAAGAATGAAAATCAATTTTAAATATTGCTTGACTGTTCTCTTTTAGAGGTGGCTCTTCGGTACACCGTCGATGTTAATATATTCCATTTTGATGTCTTCAAAAAAAAATTAAAAATTAAAAGACCAATACAAAGCGATGGTCAAACATAAAGGACCGCAAAAATTAATATATTTTTTTTAAATTATGACTTTTTCTTATAATTAAGATAAAATATCCAAACTTTTTAGGTAAAATTATGATAGCAGTCGTTTAAGTTTATCCATTGTTTTGCATTGATCCTTTAATTTTATTTTTTTAGTTTATTATTTATGCTACACTTTTTATTGTTAAGCCCCTCAAATTTATTTTTATTGTTTAGTATTTTTAACAAGTTTCGTTAAAAAGGTTCATGTTAGCAAATGCTCAAAGAGCATTGTATAAGGTATACATAAAAGAAAATTTTATCTTTAAAATATAAGTCAAACACTTTTTAAAATAATAATTACATCATTATCTATGAAAAATATGTTAACAATGTTTTGAAGACACTTTTTTAGCATTTTTTTAAATAAACTTTTGTCGAAAAATATGTTAACTCTTAATGTACAACGTTTTTTCTACAATTTTATCCGGCTATCTTAGCTTACAAATCAAATAATTTACAACTTTTATTATTTTCATCAATAAAATGGAAAAACACTGCCATGACACTACTAGTCTTATTTAAAGTTAACGGCTATTTGTAATTTTTTGTTTCTTCATTATAAGTGTAAGATTCAGATGCTGTAATGTGCCACTGAGAATGCTAATGATTGCATCAAAGACCCACATTAGATGCTGCAATAGATTGATCGTTGAGTGAATCAATAAACTCCCATGTAGTAGTATTTCTTAATGCACTAACAATCATAGCTATCTTCCCCATTACGAATTAAATTTTCCTAATTAGTGATCTCTTAGTAATGATGCTAACAAATAGTACTGTTGTTTCGATACACCTAAAAGTCTCACATTTTCTGAAAATTGATATTAAGGATAGTTTATGGAGTACTTTATATTGTACTCCACGCAAGCAAACGGAGTGTAGCATAGCACATGTCATGATGGAAGTGTATCTCCAAAGAGAGATATGATTATGAGTAGTTTAGTAACTTTAGTTGGTATATGTAAAAATCAGCTCTTAGAGAGTGTCATTGAAGTTCTCATAGTACTTTACTTTGTCAAAAGCATGTTTTCACATTAAGTAAAATTTGTCCTCATAGTTAGTTGTCCATCCTTTTAAAACACCATTGGTTGGTCTATTGAGGTTTCTATGGTCCCTATAGTAGTAGTTATTGGCTTAATTTTAATTAAGGCTTCTAATGTATATTATATTCTTTTTGCAGATAATGGTTGTTAATACAAGGCATCACCTACTACTAAGAGCTGATTTTAACCTACAACAAAATCGTTTTTCTAACTAATTATTAATCGTGGAATTGTTTAGAAAAATTGCAATTGTTCTTCATCTTAACCTACAACAAAATCGTTTGTTTTAAAGATTAAAATTAAAATAATTAACACACGGTTCGGTTAAATTTGGATTGTTTTATTAAAAACTTCAATATAGATATATGAATACATTTTGAATTTAATCAGTTAATTATTTTACTCTTCTAATATGCAAATATTAATAGTTAGAATATTGTTACAGGATTGGAGAAAATGGTAGCAACAGAGACCAAACCATGAACCTCATTCTTAAACTACCTTAACGTCTCAATCCTACAACTATTGAGTTACACCTTTGAGAATTTGATCTGTTCATTTGATTTCTAGAGCAGTAAAGCGATACATGAGCTCCTATTCGAAACAAACAATCACGACTTCTACGATGACAATTGATAAGGTGTCAACTTCACAATGACACGTACCAAAATAAGCTTGTCTTCGGCGGCATGAGGGGACATACATCATGCCCGTGTAGGGAGGAGACAAAGCAAACGGAGGTTGAAGGCTTGGATTTCTTTAAGGAGTAAACAAATTTGTGGTCAGAATTCATGTCCTTCCATAGAGCACGTAAGACATGAATTCACCCTAAAAAACAGACTATTTTTTTGGATAAATGTACATATTAATTGACATATACCTTGACAATGACATGCATCCGATGAGATAATCAAACATGTGACTTGTTGTAGCGGCCTCATGTAGCTGTTTGTTTCTTCTTCCAGTTTTCATGCTTTCTATCTAGAAGTAATTAACGACATGTACGTTGTCATTTGTCAAAAATAACAGCTGGAATTCCTCTCCTTGCAACCACAATATATTTTTTATGGTATTTTAGAAAAAGAAAATTACAATAAAAATGATCTGCGCAGACTTTATGAAAGTATATAATTATCTTACGTATGCCTCAAGATACACATATAAATAGATCGACAAAAGCGTGCGTAGAGAAAAAATTAGCAAAAGATTATGGATTGATCATTCACCTAATTAATTCTTTTTTAGTTGATGGAGACATAATGTGCAAGTGCCAACAAACAGAACCAAACAATTATGAAGAAATTTTGCACCCAAATAATACTAAACAAAACCTATAAAGAAAATATTAAAACACATCTAGAAGGCAAATTTGCGGAATGTCAAAACGTCGTTATAAGTATCTTTCTCCACGAGTGGCACAAGGACTTCTCTTTAATACAAGTACGTCACACTAGGATATGTACAAAATATACAACCAATTTCTGCGGAATTACTATTAAATTTTGTGGGACTCTTTGTATTTTGGGTGGTGACAGTTGTGCATACATAGTGTGACACACGTGATACAGGGTTTAATCACTAACCGGTTCATATTTGAAAAATATTTGTTAGAAGATATCAACCTCTTTGAATGAATTTCAATTATTTTAAACTATTATTTTCTGCATTTGTATGTGGAGGCTATTTTGATTAAGAAATATATATATATATATATGTATACCTTGTGAAAGGAGAAGATGTCAAATTGGATTAAATATTGACAAATGAGTTGCAGTTTGTTGAACTTAACTCAATTGATATGAACAATGCATAATATATATAAGATCTGAGGTTCAAACCTCAATCACCACTAAAAAAATAAGTTGCAGTTTCAACCTAAATGATAAATATCAAAAGAAGAAAAACACGAGTTTAAAAATTAAAAACATCTATCTATTTGCCACATTTGAAAAGGAAAAAAAAAAACACGTCTTGAAGTTTTATTTCCCAACGAAACAAAAAAAAAACCATTTTTGCTCGAAATTACATATCTTGACAACACATTTTTTTTTGTCTTTCACATGCATTTGAAGTAAGGTGGGAAAAAAATCATCCCTTAGAATTTTACGGTGGCCCAAAATTTGACTTGCTTAAGTGTTAGGCAAGGAGGACTATGGAAAGAAGAGGTAATCTTAAGGACAAATGAATGACTCCATTAAGATGTCTATAAAGCATCAATTTTTGGCGAATATGATACCTAACAAAGCAGCCATGACTGTTGGTAGGAGTGCTTATATATATATATATATATATATATATATATATTAAGGAGGAGTGCTTATATCTAACATGCTAAATGAAAAACGTAAACTAATTCTAAAATTTAAAATTAGACAAAATCGAATATAATTGAATGTTTTAATATTATCTCGTTTTATGAAATTGTTTGGAATGGACTTTTTTTGAATGAAAGTGAATCCACTATTTATATAAATTCAATTTAAAAGCTTATCTATTGTATTGTTAGTATTAGATGTTGTATTAACATATCGTTTGCTTTTTATTTATTTGTTTTAAAACTTATTAGTTAATCCCTTAAAAAAATATTATTAGTTAATGCTATTTTTTTTTCTTCAAATAACTACTAAAAAAAGTTATTTGTTTAATATGCTACAAAAAAATTTATACTTATTACCACGTAATAACTCTAAAGAAGATATATCAATCACAATGTAGATAATCAATGTCCTTACATGTCAAGTTCCATTCAATCCAAGCAAAAAGGTTGAAATTGAAGAACTTAATCTAATGTTCTTCTTTTATATGACCCTAGACAAAAGCTCCTTAGTATCTTCAGAATCTATCAGAATATGCATAATCAACTATAGATCTTTCAAACATCAACGTTACTCAATATCAAAAGTTATGCATCTTCGGACTCTTTCTTCGTTTGTAAGCAGTCTTCCACAAGCAATTTTCCACAAAAGTGGTTTTAATTCTAGTTGGTCTATTCCACTTCAAAACTATGTCAATGAGAGAATTCATGATGTGTTCGGTATTATTTTTAGTGCTCGGTATAGCATATAATGTTTTTATAGAGAATTCTCCATTAGAAGCTAGATTCCAATGGGGTACATCTGAGCCACTAGGAGGGAAGGTTGAAAAAAATCAATAGCTTCTTTCATATACATAGGAAATGTCTCACAGTTCTCAATTTCATCTCATACTATTGTCATAAAATGCTACAAGGTAGTTAATTTCTTTAGGAGGGAGAAGAGGACCAAATTGTTCTTTAAGATTAATTAACATATCCCGGAATCTGTTATAAAAGGCTACAAGGTAGTTAATTTCATTTGGAGGGAGAAGAGGACCAAATAGTTCTTCAAGATTAACAGCATATCCTGGAATTAGCACTCATAGGAGACATTTTTTGTTTTTAGAATGATAACAATTGCTCTTGGGACATTTGTTAAAATGTTAAAATTAGTAAGTTTGCATCAAAAAGTTGTGCAATTATTGTTAATATAAAAATAAAAACTTATATTTTTAAAACAAAATTTCTACTAATGGATTCCATAACCAATATCTTTAGGGCACTAATTAGCAAAACCCTTTTTTTTAAACATAAAAGACATGTTATTACAACTACATTTATACTTAAACTTCATGGTTTGAACCCATAACTTCTCGTGATTGTCCGCCGATTGGCAAGCTAACCTACCCATATAAGTCTCATTTAGGGTCTTCATACACCTAAACTTCAATCCAGAACCTAGATAGACTCTCGAGTAATTTGTTGATCTATAGCAATAGTAGGACCGAAAATAAGTCGAGTCGAGTTGAACTCCTATGAGCTCGACTCGATAAGAATTGATTTAACTCTAAACTTGGCTCGAGTTTGATACAAACTTTATATTTAGCTCGAGTTTGGTTCACTTTAAGCTCACAAACAACTCAACTTGACTCGTTAAGTTCAGCTCGTCAACTTAAATCACATGATTAAAATGTCAATTTTTCTAAAAGAAAAATATTTTTTAGATATTTGACCTTTAAATTTTTTTATAAGGCAATTACAAGTTATCACGAAGAATCTCTAACCAAATTGATTCACACAAAATCGTACTGCAAAACAACCCAAAACAAAAATACAAGTAGACCAAAACTAGCACATATATGAAAGACAAAATCATACAAAGCTCAAGAACTATATATGAGAATATCCTGGAAGCTTCCACTTCCAAACTATGATATATGTTTTATTAAGTCAACTCATGAACCAATTGATTTGAACTACACACATCTCAAATTTAACGAATTTAATTTTCAGTTCATGTGAATGATAAACTAAATTCAACGAATTAATTGTTAAGTCGAATTTCAAATTATATTCGAATTAGTTGGATTCATTAGCAGCCCTAAGCAAGAGCTTGATGGATTTGGATTAAGATGACTTTTTTAGGTCAAAAATCATACAAATAGAAGGTCAAAGTCTCAAAGACCCGTTGTCGGTGATTTCTATGAGTGATCGCCGATTACCCTTACGTTCTTATGGCCGCAAAATGCCGCTGCTTCTGCGCCGAACCAACACCCCCACTACGAACCAACACCCACCCACCACCATCACCGTAACCACCGACACCCAAAACAAAGTAATCCAATCAATCCTCAACTGCCTAAAATCTGGCCGCATCCAAGAAGCCGCATCCATTCTCTTCGACTTCCCACTACCCTTCCCTCACTATCTCTACGCCCATTTTTTCCGTCACTGTCGCTCTCCAAAATCCATCGCTGCCGCCCATAAAGTCGAGTTCCACTTAGTCGCCACCTCTCGCAATCCACCCATATTCCTCCGCAACCGTGCACTTGAAGCATATGCCAAATGCTCCTCTCTCCATGATGCACAGGAACTGTTTGATGAAATGCCTCAACGAGATGGTGGGTCATGGAATGCTTTGATTACTGCTTATTCTCGATTGCGGTATTCAGATGAAGCGATTTCTTTGTTTTTTTCGATGAATAAGGCTGGTGTTCGCGCCAATAACATCACGTTTGCCAGTGTTCTTGGGTCGTGTGCTGATGTTTCTGAGCTTTCCTTGTCACAGCAGGTTCATGGGCTTGTGGTAAAATTTGGTTTTTCGAGCAATGTGATAATTGGGAGTGCTCTTGTTGATGTTTATGCTAAATGTGGGATTATGGTTTATGCTCGCAGGATGTTTCATGAAATTCCACGTCCAAATGCTGTTACTTGGAATGTTATTGTAAGGCGGTATCTTGATGTTGGTGATGCAAAGGAAGCTGTTTTGTTGTTCGCGCGAATGTTACCTGATGGAGTTAAGCCGTTGAATTTTACATTCTCTAATGCTCTTGTTGCTTGTTCTAGTATGCGTGCACTTGAGGAGGGGATGCAAATTCATGGGGTTGTTGTGAAACAGGGACTTCATGAGGATAATGTTGTTTCGAGCTCACTAATCAATATGTATGTCAAGTGTGGTGAATTGGAGAATGGTTCTCGGGTTTTTCATCAGCTTGGTTCGAAAGATTTAGTGTGTTGGACTTGCATTGTGTCAGGGTATGCAATGAGTGGGAAAACTTGGGACGCAAGAAAGCTTTTTGATCAGATGCCTGTACGAAACGTGATATCGTGGAATGCTATGTTGGCTGGATATACCCGATTCTTTAAATGGTCTGAGGCATTAGATTTTGTTTGTTTGATGCTTGACACTGTAAAGGACTTGGACCATGTCACTCTTGGTTTGATGATAAATGTGTCTGCTGGCCTTTTGGATCATGAAATGGGGAAACAGCTTCATGGATTTGTCTATCGACATGGTTTCCACTCGAACCTTATGGTTGGCAATGCCATTCTTGACATGTATGGTAAATGTGGGAACTTGAACAGTGCCCGAGTTTGGTTTAACCTGATGAGTAATTGGCGTGACAGGGTTTCTTGGAATGCTTTATTGGCTAGTTGTGGCCTTCATCATTCAAGCGAACAAACACTAACAATGTTTTCAGAGATGCAATGGGAGGCAAAACCAAGCAAGTATACTTTTGGAACCCTTTTGGCAGCATGTGCAAATACTTATTCACTACACCTCGGCAAGCAAATTCATGGATTTATCATTAGACATGGATTTCAGATAGATAGTGTAATCAGGACTGCTTTGATTTACATGTACTGTAAATGCTACTGTCTTGAGTATGCTGTTGAGATTCTGAAAGGGGCGGTTTCTAGGGACGTGATAATGTGGAATACCTTAATTTTGGGATGCTGTCACAATCATAGGGGAAGAGATGCACTTGAACTTTTTGGGATAATGGAAGCAGAAGGCATCAAGCCAGACCGTGTGACCTTTGAGGGCATTCTTTTTGCTTGTGTTGAAGAAGGCCTTGTTGAGTTTGGCACTCAATGCTTCGAGTCTATGAGCAATGAATACGGTGTCCTGCCTCGGTTGGAGCATTATGGCTGCATGATTGAACTCTATAGTCGGCATGGATACATGGATGAGCTCGAGAGTTTTATGAAAACAATGACAATAGAGCCTACTCTTCCCATGTTGGAACGAGCCCTTGACGCTTGTCAGAAAAATGACTCCCCAAGACTGGGAAAATGGATTGCAAAAAAAATTCATGAATTTGAACATTGATTGATTTCAACTTGCAGAATGCGTGCATCATAGCAGGGAGTTTTTTTATGTCTTGGCATAAGGGTCGTAAGTCAGACAGCAAGTATATACAATGGAATATGAAGATGATCAAGGTCCTATCTGTAATGATGAAAATCAGATTAGTACCTTAATGTGCTGTTACAGGATGACTAGTATATGCAAAAATGTACTAGCAGTGATGGAACTGCAAGTATTGGTCGTGATGGATAATTTGTCTTAGAACTAAGGTTGGGCCCAAATCATGCGACAAAATCGCGTGCAACTTGATGGAGGTCCACCATTTATTATTACTATTCAGGTATTATCTTTATTCGATGTGGGATTCTCAACACGCCCTCTCACGGTTAAGGCTAGACATCCAGAGCGTGACTTGAGTGGTCTGATAACGGGTGACCCAACAAATCTAGGACATGCTCTGATGCTATCTTAGAATTTGAGCTGGGCCTAACTCAACCTAATGAAACCAATTTTGTCTGGTGAATAATGCCCACTTATAACCACTATTCATGCCATATCATTACTCAATTTGTATGGTGAATAATGTCCACTTATAACCACTATTCATGCCATATCATCACTCAATGTAAGACTTTTCTAAATTTGTTAAAATATGCAAAGGATCATGTGTCTTGGCAATGGGCCAATGGCATGGTGAATGGGTGAAGTATGATAGCTACCTCGGTTAACCAAAATTTCCCAGTAAGGACCATGTTTAACCATATATTGGGCTTCTCCTCAGCAAAATATTTAAACAGAAAGCCTATACCTTCTGATCTCCTCAGTTGTTTTTCTTTCCTGCAATTCCTTAGTGTGGGTCTTCCACATCCTTTAAGGTGAGAACATTCTGCCTATACTTATGGTTTCTCCATTTTAATCACCCTGTTCTCTAATCATAAAGTTGTTGGTTTATTATCTCATTTTCCTTCATTGCTAGGATCATTGGGGAAGCTGTGTTCTCTAACCTTTGTGTTGCTTTCTCTTGCTGAAAGACATTTGTGTTCTTCTCCTAGTGTCTGGTATGGAAGAATCTTTGCTTCTTCTGATATTGCAATTCCCGTGTGTGCATAATTTTACTTTGATATTTTGGTTTGTTTGAATACCATTTATCTTTGTTTTCATTCACAGGTTTCCAATTTCCTATTTGAAGACTTCCCAACATCTCCATTTTTCCAGCTCTTATTTGGGGAAGAAATTGATATTACTTTTGCGACTCTGCTTATTTTGTATGGTTCATATTTGTATTACTTGCCAACTTTTCCCCCTTGGAATGTGATTTCCTGTTGTTTGGGTTTAATGTGAACAATGCGTGTGACTTTGTTGCAAATGCATTGAGCTCCTTTTTTTTTGGCATGAAACTCTGTTGACCGGTTTACAAACTTGAGTCTCCAAAACTTAGATACAATTCATTTGCATGAGTTATTAGTGTTCCGTATATGTTGAAATGAGACTATCTCTGTGGTGTCTCTTTTTGTTTTGAGATGTTTCATATACAAATTTATTGTTTGGTTTCAGTTTTGGAACCAAAGATAGTTGTATCTCCACCAATTAGAGATATTCAGATTTTATGCATCCTTCTTTTTAGAGAAATTATAAGAGATTCGTTTATTATTAAATTATATTCAAGAATAGAATAGAATAGAATACAAAACCAAAGCTCTGTCATGTGCTTTTCAAATAGGATAGTCTTCAGGTGTTTCTAACCCTTCCTTAAGAGGCTTTATGCATTTTGTTGTTGTTGGTGTTAACCCAACAGTTTCGAGGGGAAGAGGGGCAATAGTAACCTGGAGTTTGGTCGGGAGGTAAGTAAAGGCTAACCAAGAATTGTTCCATACAGGAATCGAACTCGGATTCTCCCAAATAATTCGTCCTTTGGTAGAACTCAATTACCACTTGAGCCCCAATCACTTGATTAGGCATTATGCAAATCTAATCCTTAATGACTGAAATATTTGGGTTGATTACCTCAGGCAGCATATGCAGCTCTCAAACAGACAATACAAGTACTAAATATAACCTAGACAAAACTTTAGTATTTAGTTATTGGATTGTATTTATTTTTTTAAATGCATATAAGAGAATCTTTTAGAAATATATCATATTTATCCCAAACCAAAGTACCAAACCCTGTGTTGATACACCATAAACTGATAGAAATTACATTACGTCATTAGGATTTGGCATGTCGATATTCGATAAACTAATATGGATACACACTTAAATGAAAAAATGATAACCAAGGTAGTGAACTCCTTCAATTTGTAATACCTGATTTCGCGGAGGGTTATTAAGACCTAATTTGATCATAGTTCAAAGTATATAAGCTAAATTTCATAACCATACTAGCTATTCCTTCGTTTACTCTGTTATCAATATCATGGGTGCTTTGGCATCGCAGCTTATATTGGCTAAGCCATATCCTACTCTCAATAGGACGTGCTTAGAGAGGTTAAGATAAATTAAGGGTGCCATTAATTTAGTTTGTTTAGAACACCAAAAATCTTAAGATTTGTCTTTTATGTGCATGCGTGCGTTCGTTCAAATAAATCTTGGATAACCTATTATGAACATTATTATACATTCATATATATATATATATATATATATATATATATATTATAAGAGTACACAAATTTGTTTATTTTGTAACATCGTTATTGATGTCATGCATAAACATTACAAAAATTAAATATTGCGTAAATACAAAATATAAAAAATATATGGTAGCTCACATTAAAATATTCTTTTTCATCTTCATCCTCTCATTTTTTCTTTGCTTCTAATAACAACCTGCTTTGAGATGGGGTTCCACCTATAAATATTTTTCTTTCTATCTCCATTCTCCTTCAAACTTTGATAACCTCAAAATGCACATGTGATGATGAAGAAATAAACAGAAAACATGTCATCATTTCCTTTATATAGGTCTAACTTTCCTTGATTAGGTTATATATATAAACTTCATCCTAGTTATTTTAAACATGTAATCCGGTTAAACACTTTTTTATGCGATTGAATTCTTAATATTATTTCGTTATTAATTGTTATTAATGTTTTTTTATACGTTAACGAATGTTAATAAATAATAAATTAATGTATGTGTTGGACGATTATTAATCATATATTTTGATACATGATATAGATAAAGAGGATGAACATGTGATGACGAAGAGGATGAACAAATAAATTAGAAAATATGTCATCATGTCCTTTATATAGGTTTAATTTTCCTTGATTAGGTCATATATATGAACTTCATCCTAGTTAATTTCACCATGTAATCCGGTCGAACGCTTTTTTATGCGATTGAATTCTTAGTATTATTTCGTCATAAATACTACCACTTATTTTCTCTTTCTTTTCCCCAAAAAAACATCATGGCAACTTGCATCCATTTTTTAGGTTTGTTGGGTAATCGTAAAGATATTGGATGTGTTGCAAGTGTCTAAAATAAGTTGGAAAATGGGATCAGAAAGAAGAAAGACCATCCTTTTAAAAATTAAGCAACTTCATTTGAAGAGTTTAAGGGACCTCGACAATGAAATGAAGACTATTCAATGTGGGGTTTTTGTTAGCAAATATGGAAATATCATTGACCTTTTGGAAGTAAAGATGCAAACAAGGGATATCCCTGCATTGGCCCAATGTTATGATCCTCCTCTAAGATGTTTTACTTTTTAGGATTGTCTGTTGGATCCAACCTTGGAAGAGTTTGAAAGAATCTTGGGTTATCCTTTAGTGAAAGGCAATCCAGTAATCTTAAAAAAAATGCAGAAGCTTTGAAAATTGACATAAGAGAGTTGGCAATAAAAGAGGAGAAAATAAGGAATATTTGTAGAATAATCCTATGTTGTCTTCATGTGTTGTATATTTGGTTTATATCACATATGTTCAAGAAGGGTTGTACTGTGGAAGTCAAAACTAATAGAAAAAATGGGCTCAGAGTATCGCAAACCTTAAAGAAAGTTCAATCTCATGGTATTCACGAGAACAAGGGGTGAAAGTTGTAATTTACCGTTGTGGGGATTTCCCAAACGTACCTCTCATTGGGACCAAGGGGTGCATTAATTATAATCCAACTTTAGCTTTGATACAAATTGGATACCCCATGAAAGAAAAACCCGAAGATGAATTGTTTGACGTTTTTGTTTTGCATGACGTGAAAAGAGGAGACCATAGTGTGTTGAGAAGGATGAGTAGAGGTTGGGATATAATCATCAGAAAATCACGGCGGAAGCTCATAGGTAGAAAATGTTCATCGGTAGCCCCAACATTGACTCAACAAAACATACCTCAAGTGTTCCATGTAGATACTTCTAAAAATTCGAAACCAGCTCCTGTTTCTAGTGATCATACACAATCAAAAGAAAAATTTCATGTACTGGAAGAGAGGCTAAGAGAAATTAAGGGTACCATTAATTTAGTTTGTTTAGAAAACCATAAATCTTAAAACTTGTCTTTCATGTGGATACGTACGCGCAAGCGTGTGTATTCAAATAAATCTTGGATAAAACATTATTGTACATTTTTATATACTATAAGAGTACACAAATTTGTTCATTTTCTAACATCGTTATTGATGTCATGCATAGTTTGATCATAGTTATTAATTGTTAGGCTAAAATGCACTTTTGGCCCCTTAAGTTTTTAAAAGTTGCAATTTTGGTCCCTCTATTTTGAAAATAACACTTTTGGCCCCCAAGTTTTAGCCCCTTTGTAAAATAATGGCCCACCTTTGATTTTGATTTAGTCAAAGCTGACATGTCGCGTTTGTTTTTTCTTTTTTGACCACGTTGGATATTATTAAAATTAAAATTTTTCCAGCACTTATTATTAGAATTAAAATTAAAATAAAAACCCATAAAATGTGAGATTTCTCACGTGACGCTTCATTCCAAATTAGAAACCGAAATCCAATCGGAAATTAGGGTTAACATCAAATTCCAAATATCACTCTCATCTCAATCGAACCAGCAAGGTTAACTGAAGAAGATGAAGGAACAATCTCCAAAGGGAAAATCAAAAGCAAAAACGATGAATTACGGATGTGAAGGTCACATATGCGAAGAAGACAGAAGCGAAGGTAAGGGTTGCGAAGAAGACAGTGTTGAGACAAAATCCTTATTTGATGTTTTAAAGATTACAAACATATATTTATTCAATCTTGTTATCTACTAATTCGTTTTGTGAGAATTTGTTTCATGAGAATGTACTGAGAACGTTTTGGCATATACGAAGAAATCAAAACAGTACATCAAGTATGAACAAGACTACACAATGTGTAAACAAGGCTGATCATATTTAAGAGATATCTTTTGGGCCATAAGAAAAGGTTTTGACCCATTTGGAAAAGGCTTTAAGCCCATTAGAAGAAAATATCTCATTCATAAGAGCACATGGCTTATTAAAACATGACATCACTAAAGCAAAGGACAATGACATAATCAGCATTGGGCAGCAAGTAAAAACAGTTCATCACAGCTGTTCTCTCACTCGCAAGCAAGCTACAGTGTTTTGAAAGCTAGGCAAATCAGATGGAACATTCTGAGAACGTTCTGGCTATTTTTAAAGAAGAAAAGAGAAATCAAATTAGACTTTGGACAACTATCAAAAACGTGTCCAACAGCTCTATTTTCTCCCTTGATCACCTAGACACTCCTCACCTATAAATACAAGTGGTCTTGAAGTTTAAAGGCAAGAGTTTTGAAAGCAAATATTCTCTCAAGTGAAATACATCACTACATACAAAGCTCTTCGCAAAACAAAGCAAATTCCAAGCTCTCTCACTATATCTCTTGGATCTTATCTTTCGAATTTGCTATTGTAAAACTCAAACATGTGTTGAGTATTTATTTGATCCAAACAAATCTCACTATACAAAGTGTGTTGTTTTTCTCAAGTCTATTGGATTTAATAGTTTGAGATAGAAAATTCCAACCTTTCTTTTGCTAGTGTGCAAAGAATTGTAGAAGCCTGTTGAGGTTGATAATACAGGTGTTACGGACTGATCTGGTGTGATCAAGATCTTATAGTGCTAGTCAGAAGTTTCTGTTAGCAAGAAAACTATAGTGGATAATCTCACACGAGGTGTGGGGACTGGAAGTAGCCGGGTTTGGTGAACCAGGATAACTCTCCTGTGTTATTCTTCTTCTCTCTCTCTTTATTTAAAGTTACACATCACACACACTATATCACATATATTAATCCAGAGTTCTCTGGTCCTTAATTAATCATTAATATTGTTGTATAAGTTTATTCAATACTAAACTGCCTCCAGAACATTCTGGTCCAAGATAAAACAATTGTTTAACTACTTCAACTAAAGTTTAAATTAAACGTATAAAATTGTTTTATTATTCGTATAACTAATCATTCTCCAGAACATTATGGTCTCTGTCAAAACAATCTTTCTAAAGATCATTTTTCTCATTCTGTTTATAAACATTCTCCATAACATTCTGGAACAAATATTTTAATTGTTATACATTCTAATCTTGTTAAACTAATATTTACCAAGAACCTTCTTGAGTATATCAATCTTTGTTTAAAGCTTTCAGGAATAATTTTAAAAAGGGTCACAATTCAAACCCCCCTTTCTTGCGACGTTTATTGCTACTTCAGACAGATGGAGTGAAGAAGGAGGATGAATGTTGATTTTGGTGTGAAGAAGAAAAATGGTTGTAGAGAAGAAGAGGAATGGTTATGGAGAAAAAAAAAGGGTGATTTATGGGGAAGAAGAATACAACCGTTGTACAACGGTCACATGGGAGTTTTTAATTTTTTTTTGTTGCAAAAATCCATGTAGGTTGTCTATATGACACAAGATAATAGTAAAAAAGCGTCAAGTTAGCTTTGAATGAGTCAAAATCAAGAGGGGTCATGGTTTTGCAAAGGGGCTAAAACTTGGGGGCCAAAACCGCTATTTTCAAAATAGGGGGGCCAAAATCGTAACTTTTGGAGGATGAATGCTGATTTTGGTGTGAAGAAGAAAAATGGTTATAGAGAATAAGAGGAATGGTTATGGAGAAAAAAAATAAAGGGGTGATTTATGGGGAAGAATAATACAACCGTTGTACAACGGTCACATGAGGGTTTTTAATTTATTTTTTTTGTTGCAAAAATCCATGTAGGTTGTCTATATGACACAAGAAAATAATAAAAAAGCGCAAAGTCAGCTTTGAATGAGTCAAAATCAAGAGGGGTCATGGTTTTGCAAAGGGGCTAAAACTTGGGGGGCCAAAACCGTTATTTTCAAAATAGGGGGGCTAAAATCGCAACTTTTGAAAACTTAGGGGGCCAAAAGTGCATTTTAGCCTAATTGTTATTAATGTTTTTTTATACGTTAAGGAATGTTAATAAATTAATGTATGTGTTGGACGATTATTAACCATAGATTTTGATACGTGATATAGATGAACGACATCCGCGCTTCTTTGTACTCCATTTTTCTTCTTTGCTGATCGGGGCGCATCTTGTGCAGGTTGTACTAATTAATGCTGTTTTAATTTTTGTTGTTGTTGTAACATTTATAGTTTTAGAAATATCGTATGCATTTGTGACATTTGATTTAACTTTCTTAAAAACCTTTAATGATCATCATTACTCACCTAAAACATTAGAAAGTTGTGATAAAAAAAGAGAGTTAAGCGTCAAAAACATCATGCTTAGCCATTTTGTTAAATAGGCGTAATTAATGAATTAATTGTCGTAATTTAAACACGCCTACCAAATAGCGAAGAAGAAGGGATTAAAAAGTGACTTAATCGCATTTCTTTTGTGATTGAAATAATCATTGAGTAGACAGATAAATTATTTATTTTATTACTTGACGAAATTTTAGTACATTTGTTAAACCAACCGTCATATATGGGTTTAAAATGATTTTAGTGGAGTAAAATACATTTTGAAACACTATATTTTCTATTATTTGATAAATAATTCCATTATACATTTAATTTATATTAATTTATCAATTGTCATAAAATAATCAATATGATAAATAAAATTATTTACCTTGAAAAGAGTTAATTATTCTTTGTCTGAAAAATAACAACCACGTATTTTTTTTAGTTGTACAAATTGATTTTTTAATTTTTTTAAATTAATTCAAATTTTATAGTTTTGAGATTTTTTTTTATAATATTCTTTTTTTTTTTGGTAGATTTTTTTTATTGTATAATATTCTAAACAGGTTTAAAAAAAATCATTCAAATTTTATAGAAGCTCAACTATCTCATGCTTTTTATACGGGTTAAAATCGAAAAACTTATTTAATCTTTCATGAAGGTGTCTTTTAGCAACCCACACCTTAAGGTGAGATTATCCATTTTTTAGTTATAAACTTGCTAAAGGACACCTTCATAAAAGACTTCTTCGTAAAGACCTAGGATCTTTTTGTGAGCAATTTGGTCTACCACCTTATCCTAAGAATTCTAAACCTAAACCTAAGAAGAATTTACCCAAATCCAATTATTATAACAATAATCATAATAAACCTAACAATAATAGAGGATACAATAAACCACATAATAAACCTAACTTTAGCTCCCCTTTCAATAAAATCCCAAAAAAACCTATAATTGGAGCTCGTTGCTATAGTTGTGGAGGTTTGGGCCACCTTAGCAAATATTGTAGGCTGCAAGGTAGAATCAAGTCCCTTAACCTTGATCAAGAAATTGAAGACCGTATTAATAATCTGCTAATAGAGTCATCTGAAGATGAATCACATAAAGAATCTTTTGAGGATTTAAATCAAATTCAGAATGATGATTTATCTGAGGAAGATTCAGGTTCCTCTAGTCAAAGTAATGTTCTGACAAAGGAACAAGATCTTCTTTTTGAAGCCATTAATGCTATCACCGACGCTGTCGATAAGAAATTTTATCTTTTCTATATATATAATGTTATATAATTAGAAAGGAAAAAAATCATTCTATAACTCTAAATATGATTATTACTTATGTAAAAAAAAACTATTATCACTAATTAGTTTTTTTGGTTGACGAAACTACTATTTAGCCCCGTTTGTTTAAGATTTTTTTCAAAAAAAAATTTATTTTCTTCCTTAAAAAAAATCATTTATTTTTATTTTTATGTGTTTGTTTAGAATTTTTAGAAAAATCATTTTATCAAAAAAATCTATTTTGATCCTAAAATGAAAATCTATTAGGATTAACTTTTCTCAAAATCTATTTTTTTTAACAACAAAGAGGTAACATATATACATGTTAAAGTTCCTAAAAAAAAAACGACGGTGGTTTAATAAATAAATAAATAAAAACTTTTTAGTTCATAAAAAATTTACTATTTTTTGTTAAAAAAATTACGGTGGTTTAATAAATAAATAAAACTTGGTTTACTATTTTTTTTGGTGGTTGTAACAATAAAAAAAAAAAAAACTTGGTAGAAGCTATATCATATCATAAAATGACAGAGAAAGAGAGAAGGAAGAATGAAGAAGAGGTTTGAAAGTTACGAGTATGGAGTTACATGGCGTGTGCCGCACGCTTCGCGAAGTAAGACAACTCCACCTCTCACTCCTCAAAACCGGTACTCTCCATTCGTCTGTCATCACCACCAACCGTCTCCTTCAATTATACTCACGCCGCGGTTCTCTCCATGATGCATCCAAACTGTTCGACGAAATGCCGCAAACAAATCCTTTCTCATGGAACACCCTCATTGAAGCTTACATCAACTCAGGCAATAGAAGCAAGTCATTGCAATTGTTCCATGCTATGCCCTACAAAAGCCATTATTCGTGGAACATACTTGTTTCGACGTTTTCCAAATTGGGTGATCTTCAACAAGCTCATAGTCTCTTCGATGCTATGCCTATGAAGAATCCCCTTGTTTGGAATTCGATGATTCATGGTTATTTTCGACATGGGTATCCCGGAAAAGCGATTTTACTATTTAAGGAGATGAATTTTGACCCTTTAGAAACGATGCACCGTGATGCGTTTGTGTTGTCAAGTGTTTTTGGGGCTTGTGCTGATTTGTTTGCTCTTGGTTGTGGGAAACAAGTTCATGCGCGTTCTTTTATTGATGGTTTTGAATTCGAACATGACAAGGTTTTGTGTAGTTCGATAGTTAATTTTTATGGGAAATGTGGTGATTTGGATAGTGCTGCTCGGGCTGTTGGTTTTGTGAAGGAAGTTGATGATTTTTCTTTATCTGCTTTGGTATCGGGTTATGCAAATGCTGGTAGAATGAGTGATGCAAGAAGGGTTTTTGATAACAAGGTTGATCCTTGTTCTGTGCTGTGGAATTCGATTATTTCAGGCTATGTGTCCAATGGTGAGGAAATGGAAGCATTGGCTCTATTCAACAAAATGCGTAGGAATGGGGTTTGGGGAGATTTCTCTGCTGTTGCAAACATTTTGAGTGCTGCTAGTAGCTTGCTCAATGTTGAACTTGTGAAGCAAATGCATGACCATGCTTTTAAAATTGGGGCGACTCATGATATCGTGGTTGCTAGTACTCTGCTTGATGCATACTCCAAATGTCAACACCCCCATGAAGCTTGCGAGTTTTTTGGTGAGCTCAAAGTTTATGATGCGATCTTGCTTAATACTATGATTACTGTGTATTGTAATTGTGGAAGAGTTGAAGATGCAAAAGGGGTTTTTAACTCGATGCCTAATAAAACCTTGATTTCATGGAATTCAATCTTGGTTGGCCTCACTCAGAATGCGTGTCCAAGTGAGGCATTGGATACTTTCTCTAGGATGAATGAGCTGGACGTGAAAATGGACAAGTTTAGCTTTGCCAGTGTTATAAGTGCTTGTGCTATTAAATCATCCCTTGAACTTGGTGAGCAGGTGTTTGGTAAAGCTATTACTTTGGGGCTTGAATCTGACCAAATAATTTCTACCTCACTTGTTGATTTTTATTGTAAATGTGGTCTTGTTGAGATGGGACGAAAAGTTTTTGATGGAATGATTAAAACTGATGAAGTTTCATGGAATACAATGCTGATGGGATATGCGACAAATGGATATGGAATAGAAGCAGTAACCCTTTTTAATGAAATGGGGTATAGTGGCGTGAGGCCTTCTGCTATCACTTTTACCGGGGTTCTTTCAGCCTGTGATCACTGTGGCCTGCTAGAAGAAGGAAGAAATCTATTCCGTACTATGAAGCATGAGTATGATATAAATCCAGGGATTGAACATTACTCTTGCATGGTTGACCTTTTTGCCCGAGCTGGTTGTTTTGGGGAAGCAATGTATCTTATTGAAGAGATGCCTTTTCAGGCTGATGCATACATGTGGTTATCAGTATTAAGAGGCTGCGTATCCCATGGAAACAAGATTATTGGAAAGATGGCCGCAGAGAAAATTATTCAGCTTGATCCTGAAAATTCAGGTGCTTATATACAGTTATCTAACATACTTGCAACTTCTGACGACTGGGAAGGATTGGCACAAGTAAGAGAGTTGATGAGAAATAAGAATGTTCAGAAGATTCCTGGTTGCAGTTGGATGGATTGCTAAATGAGAAACTCAGCTTCTTAATTCCAGGTGAAGATTAATCAAAGCAAGAAGGACAACTCCTCTGTGAAATATGCTTGGAACTACTATTAAGCTTCGAAGTTTTCTGGGCTATTTTCAGCTCTGATTAACCAATTTAAAGAGAGCGAGGGGCTTAAAGTGGCTTGAGTTGGGTTGAGATTGTTTCTTGCCAACAGTAATGTAAAAGCTCTAGCAGCTAGAACCAAAAGCACAAGATTTTACTCAAAATACATGCAATGCCTCGAGTGTAAGACAATAGTCGGTGGAAGTTGGAAAAGTGTATGGTGCATATGCAGCATATTATTTGCCATAGGTGACAGAAATCTAGGCAACATAAAAAAAATGATACGCTGTCTACGCCAAGCCTGAAGTTTAGTGCTTGTATAGAGATCAATCCCAAGATTCATATCACGTAGTGAAGTTATTGACGGGAAGGTATTTTGAGGTTCAGAAATCTAGCTGGTTGGAATTTGGAACGAAGCCTCAATTTTGACTCACAATGGTACATTTGGAATTATCTGCAAATGCTGGATCCTTGCAGGGTGTGTCGCTTAGTACTAGTGCTATCTAATATCTTATTATAATGAAGCAGAAGTTTGGGAACATTAAGCCTCCCTATGATTGCACCAGAAGTTGGGAGAAAATGTTGAAGTTAAGGAACAAGGATAAAACATTCTTGTTTGAAATTGCATGACTGCTTTAATTTTGCTGTCCAATTATCAGTTTAATATTTGAAGGCTTGCAACCGGTGATGGTTGGTTGGAACCTCAAGTTGATTGAGGCATATCTTATCAAGAAGGGAAGAGACTCCACTGAGGGCATCTTCTCCCTTAGTTTGCCCACAGATTGTGAAAAATAGTAGAAAAATACCATATTAATTGGCACAGGTTTACTAAGATACATCTTTTCTTATTTTCAACTCAAATAAGAGGAGATAATGTTTTCACTTTTCTTATGTTCATCTATACACTAGGACATTTTCTTACTTTATACCAATTAGTCACCACATTAATTGACTTATTATACAAAATGATCAATTTAACGTTTGTATGAAAATGTCATAGACTAATTTAATATTATTATTTATGTTAGCGATTGAATTGAGCCCAAATAATTTGTGAGATCAAATTGAATCTTTATTCAAAGTATTAAAAACACAATTATTATATAGACATCTCAAAAAACTAAACGGCAGTTAACTACCGTCCAAAAACACTTAAAAAGTGTCTCAACTGATCTCAAACATGTTCCTTCACGATAGTTATCTACTGTTCTATTTTTTTATCTGTCTAAAGAACAATTACTTGAAAACACCTTATCGTCTATGTAATATAAATCCACGTAATTAGGGTTCATCTCTTAGATTAATCTTTGGTGGGAGGATGCATTTTTTTCACCTAAAGATTTATATTTATTTTAAAATGTTTGGCATTTTTAAGTATATATTTTAAAATGTCTCTTGGACAGATAAGTATATGTTTTGTTTTTACTATTTTATTATGAAAAGAGAAGTTTAAAGTTAACACACAGTAAATAAAAATACAGTTTTATAGGAAATCATTTTAAACTAAGACCATGCATTGATCATATACTATTATGATTTATTTTTTTAGATCGGGAATCTTTGCTGCATAATTATAGAGACTAATATTTCAAGTCGAATAAGACTATAATGAACGATAATTTTTTTTTTTACATTGTTGTGTTTGTAGAACTAGATTCAAATTTTAGATATGATCAAATACAAAGTCTTTTTACACTATCACTTACTCCTTTCGTCCTATATTATAAGCAAAAAAAATCACACTTATTAAGAAAACTAAAACATAGTAGTTTGTGACATAGTTTTTTGAGTTATCTTTGAAATAAGTTTTATAGGAAGATGTAAAAACAAATTTCATTGGTTGTTGGTTATTGAAAATATGAAAAAGATAGCAAATTGAATGCACTTTACATTTAATTGATAAAAATTGATATTTTTTGTTTATAATTTGGGACAAGAAAATGAGTTTTTTTAGTTATAATTTGGGACGGAGAGAGTACAACTAATTAAAAGAAATCAAGACTAAAGATTTAATCTGATTCATTGAAAAAAAAAAAGATTTAACTTGACCAATAACAATTTTCTCATTCTTTAAAAAAAAAAACAATTTTCTCATGGTTCAGATGAGTTTAAGACAAGATAATATCCAATTTAGTTTTTGATATTTTCATACAATGATATATTAATCTATATATTATCATGAATCAAAATTAAAAGAGACTAATTTATTTTCCATATGAAAGAACTTGTGGGACAAAGTAAGAAGGGTTTAAGTATTATAATTAACCGAAACAATAGTTGAAGATACCAAACATTGCAATATGCTACCTCCCTTCAAATTGAGAAACAGTTTTTGATTTTTGAATGTTATTACCAACTATGCCTCTGTGCCCTATGTGTATATAGCCATCATTTGCATGTACCCATTTTTCAAGCAAACACAGTGTTTTCACTTTTCACTTTCTCATTGTTCTACTCTCCTAGATCACTGTTTATCTCATAATTCTTCAAACTTTCTCAAAATTGTTCATGCCCACTTTCTCAAATTGGGTTTTAATTCATATACCTATCTGGGTAATCGCTGTATCGATCTTTATACCGAATTCGGCCATATTAATGATGCATTGAAGGTGTTTGATGATATTTCTCACAAGAACTCAACATCCTGGAACATTTGCTTAAAAGGGTTATTTAAAAGTGGGCAGGTTGGTAAGGCATGTCACATGTTTGATGAAATGCCTGTTAGAGATGTTGTTAGTTGGAATACGATGATTTCGGGTTATGCTTCTTGTGGGTTTCCTAGTCATGCCTTGGGGTTTTTTGTCGAAATGCAAGGTGCTGGTGTGAGACCTAGTGGGTTTACTTTTTCCATTTTGACGTCGCTTGTGTCGAGTTCTTGTCATGCTAAGGAGGTTCATGGTATGATGATTAGAAGTGGGATGGAATTGTCTAATGTGGTGATTGGAAATTCGTTGATGGCTATGTATGGGAAGTTTGGTCTTGTTGATTATTGTTTTGGCGTGATTTTGAGTATGAAGCAGCTTGATGTTATATCTTGGAACTCTTTGATATGGGCCTGTCATAGAGCCGGGCGACAAGAGCTTGCTCTTGAGCAGTTTTGTTGCATGAGAGCTACGGAGTTGTTGCCTGATGAGTTTACGTGTTCAATAGTGATGAGTGTTTGTTCCAACCTGCTAGATTTGGAGAAGGGTAAGCAAGTTTTTGCCTCTTGTTTTAAGGTGGGATTTGTTTATAATAGCATTGTATCAAGTGCTGCTATTGACCTCTTTTCCAAATGCAACAGATTGGAGGATGCTGTGTGGCTCTTTGAAGAACAAGAGCAATGGGATTCAGCTCTATGCAATTCTATGATTTCATGTTATGCTAGACATGATTTGGGAGAAGACGCTCTGCAGCTCTTTGTGCTGACCTTGAGGAAGAATATCAGACCAACGGAATACACGGTTAGCTGTCTTCTGAGTTCTATTTCCATTTTCTTGCCAGTAGAAGTGGGAAATCAAATCCATGCCTTGGTTCCTAAATTTGGTTTCGAGTCAGATTCAGTTGTTGCCAATTCACTTGTTGATATGTATGCTAAATTTGGATTTATTGATAATGCATTGAATATCTTCAGCGAAATAAAAACAAAAGATTTGGTATCATGGAATACTATAATGATGGGACTGTCTTACAATGGCAAAGTGTCTGTGACCATGGACCTCTTCAAGGAATTGATAAGAGAAGGAATGCCACCTGATCGAATAACGTTTGCTGCAGTTCTACTAGCATGCAACTATGGGAACTTGGTTGATGAAGGAATTAAAATATTTTCCCAAATGGAGATGGAATTTGGAGTAAAACCAGAGGAAGAACATTATTCATATGTTGCGGAGATGTTATGTAGAGCTGGTAACCTCAAAGAAGCCGTTGACATTGTGGAAAAGATGCCGTACAGAACTACCACGGCCATTTGGAGGTCAATTCTTTCTGCTTGTGCAGTGTCTGGAGACTTGCAAGATATTGAAGTAGTTGCGACGAAAATAATGGAGAGGGCACCACAGATATCCTTACCTTACCTGGTGTTGGCTCAGGTATATCAGATGAGTGGCAGATGGGAGAGCGCGGTTCGAGTGAGGAAGGCTATGGAAAATAGAGGTAGTAAGGAGTTCATAGGATGCAGTTGGGTTGGAATAAAAAACCATGTATATACTTTTGAATCAAATCAATTACAGCATTATGGTGGCAAAGATATTTATCTGCTGCTGAATTTGCTGGTTTGGGAGATGGAGACAGAATTTGGTGTCTAAATATTGTATAGCAGTTTGTGGGGAATATGGATGGAGAATTGAAGTGGGGTTACAATTTACAAACTCTGATTGTGATTTGTGAATGTTAATGGATTGGGGGATCATATTATTGGAGTTATAGACTTGGACTATTTATTGCTGGGAACGGGATGAAATTTATAATGTAGCAGTTACCAAAATAAAGATTATAGACAAATATTAGTTAGATAATTTGTTAGGGGAAGGAGGAAATGCTAGTAGCCAAGATCATAGATCATACACTGAACACTGACTAATCTCATCTCAAACAACTTGACTAATCATCCGGATACATCAAATTTTTTATATTAGTACCGCAGAGGAAATTCTTTGATAGTATCTGTAATTATTTAACGAGTGTTTGTCAATTGTAAATGTGAGTTTTATTTTAGCTACAATTCGTAGCTTTTTATTTTCACCACGTTAAAAAGTCTGTCGATTTGCGTTTTTCTTGAGTGGATGTGAAACTAAACACGCCCTATTGAATTATTTAATTTCAGTCAGGGTTGGTCTAGGAGTGGGTGAGAGTGAGACCCAAAATATTTGGAAGATATAATTTTCCTTTATGTGAAACAATTTCAGATTGGACCATTTTCCATAGTGTAGACGGATTTTTTCGAAGTCTAAAATAATCCACATCTATGTCACTTACTTGACTTGAGATAACAACAATACATGATGGGTCTGACGTGGTCCCATATCACATGAGATTATGAGAAGATAATAACAGATCTAGAAAAGGTTTTCTATAAACTCACGACACAGCTCCACGTCCTTGCTGTCGCGAAATTAGGCAACGTACCAAGATAAGATATAATGGCTCAGTAATGTACCATTGCAGCTTGTCCTTTTCTCCATCCCATTCCAATAGTGATGGCAACGTTGTTATTGAGACAATATAGTTTCTAATCACCAACACCTTAAAAATAATTTGGCTCTGTTGTTAGGATAGGAATATGAACAACATTTATTAACCAACGATCAGAGCCATTTGTTGCATCACCGGCTAATACTATTTCGAATATTGCTATCTCTCTGCATCAAATACTTCCATCCTGCAGCCATACCGATTTTATCCATGCGCTAGTTAACTAGCGTAAGTGTAAAACTCAATGTTAGTTAACTAGCGCTGCACGAGTTAACTAGCGCGGCGTTAGTTAACTTACGCCACGTCCTGTCTTAAACAAGGCAGAACACCTCATTTCCTCATTTTTCATCTAAAATCTCAAAATTCTCCAAAATCTCTCTCAAATCACCAAATCCAAAATTCCTTAAAGTTCAAATCAAACAACATTCTAATAACAAGTAAGTTTTCATAATCAAACACCATTAACATTCTATGTTTATATGTTAGATTTTTTCTCTTAAATTATAATTTTTTTAGATTTAGGGTTTGTTTAAATTTTGATTTTGCTTGCAAGAAATGATACAATGTTACATGTAAATGACTTATGTTGCTTAATTATGGTTAGATGTTTGCATGTTGATGTTGTAGTTATGAGTTTTAGGGTTTATGTATAATTTGCAATTCAAGTGTTTGATGAAATGTTTGAATGAGTTTTTCATTGATTCTTTTTAATTTCTTATTGTGTAGATTTGAAACAATAGCCGGGTGGATCGACGTTCGTGCACAATTCAACGGCGGAGAACCTCAGAGGTTGAAGGTTCGGTGTCCTGGTGTAACATTAAGAGGTCTCAAGGATCAGCTGGATGAATTCAACAAAGGAGTCAACCCCCGAGACACAATGAAGGTGGAATACGTTCGGTATAAACGTCCAACGCTCGATGATGGAAGAGTTTCATTCACTTGGGTGGAATTGACGAACGACGAAAACGTGACGACCATGTTTTGGGAGCACAACATGTTCCAGTGGATCGATATGCGAGCAACGTTGGTGAGATCAGCTGAAGATATCATCAAAAGTCTGATTCCACCAAAAGATCGTCATTAGGTAGGGAATGCACCTTCCAACTACAACAATTGTCTTACTCTGGATGAAGCAATTCAAACTTGTTTAACGACAAGACTCCAGCATTCGCCTGGAAATGCTTTTGTTCCATTTGAAATGTTAAATTCTTGTTGGCTTCGTTTAAATGATAGTATTGAAGTGTCAAGGTCTGGATCTCATTCCGTTGGCACTTGGATACTATCATTTAAAACCAAGACCAACGATAATTTAACATTTTGAATGGAACAAAAGCACATCTGGACGAATGTTGGAGTCCTGCTGCTTAGCCAATTTGAATTTGCCCCATTCAGATGTAACACAATTGTTGTAGTTGAAAGGTGCAATTCCGAATGTAATGATATGACATATTTATGAACTTTATGTAATGTAATGTAACTTTTATTCGAATTTATTTAATACGCAATTTTATTCGAATTTATTTATTACAATTCTTTATTCGAATTCACGCTAAGTTTAATTAGTCTTTATTCGAATTTATTTATTCAATATGCAAATAAATACAAAATTAGAAAATAAATTCGATACAAATAAATTTGATACCATTAAATACAATATTTTTTTATTCAATACATAATCATAAAATAAATGCAAAAATAAGTACAAATTTAAAACAAAATTAATAAATATAACTCTGATTTTATTAATATCATTCAAACATTATAATAATTAATACATATATTTTACCCTCTTGGGGTAAAAAGTTATTTTCACCCTATTCGGTATGAGGTAAAAAGTTATTTTCACCCTCTTCGGTGTATACCAATAAATCTTGGGGAAAATAGTGATCCGTCTTGTTGGAGTAAAAGACATCAAGATCCTTTGAGGTAAATTTAAATTTGGTTCCTTTTATACCCCCATGATGATTCTTTTTATCCACGGTAAAAAGATTTTGGGAGTAAAAGGAAGCAAACCTAATTTTACCTCAAGGGATGATGCCCTTTTCCCCAACCCGACAGACCACTACTTTCCCAAAAAACTACTGGTATATACCTAAAGGGGTGTAAAGAGCCTATATACTATAGAAGCAAAAAAAAAAAAAGAAGAGAGGAGAGAGTGAGAAGGGGGAGAAAGTGATATGGTGTGAGGAATTAGGGAAGTATGGAGGGATATTTATAAGTGGGAATGATATTATAAGTTATAAAAAACATAAATGTGGTCAAAAAAATGTGTAAATGGTGTAAAAAATGTATGGATTGAAGGTTGAAAACTGACCACCGCCACAAAAACTTGTGTTCTTGAGTTCTGATGACCGACCAACGTGCGTGAGTTGACACGCGCACATGCCAGTGGTGCGTGATTTAAGTCACGCAGAGCTTATAACGTGTGTCAGTTAAGATGCGCTGCGTGACTTAGCTCACGTAGGGGTATAATTGTCATTTTAGTTGGGGTGCGAGCTTTTGTGTAGGGAGAGCAGTATTCTACTATTTCTTGCTTGCTTCTCGCATTATGAGCCCACCAAAACCTAGGTCTTAGGGCCGATCCAAGGACCAAACATTCCAAACAAAAAATTGCTCTTTAAGATTGCTTACTATATAAGTAATCTTATCATGAATTTTGTAGTATGATTCACGTTTTTGTGTAAGTCATCCATTCCATTCATTGTTAATAAAACTTTGATTTTCCTCATTAAACTAACGCATTAAATTATTCTCTCAACCCTTCCCTCTCTTTGATCCCTTAGAACTCTAATTGTTCCAACAAATTGGTATAATAGAGCTTAGTTCAATTCACCCATTAACCTAATCAAGATTAATTGCAAATTCAAACACAACATCAAATCAATTCGCTGCTAATCTGCCTTTGTTGAAGGAGACAATTCTGATCGATAATATACGCAAATGAAAGTGATATTTAGTTAGTTTGTTGAGATATTTAGTTGGATTGTTTAAGATATAAGTAATCCTATTGTGGACTATGTAGTATGATTCATATTTTCATGCAATTCATCCATTCCATTTTTTGTTAATAAAATTTTGATTTTCCTCATTAGTCTAATTTGTCACAATTATTCTGTCAACCCTTCCCTCTCCTTGATCTCTTCTCTTCATAGTGGAACCCTAATTCTTCCAACAAAAAACTCTAAAAATAGTGTACTTACGTTCTTTGGAGTAGTTAAGAAACACATAACTGAAGGACATTTCTTCTAATATAATAATTTTTTTTTAAAAAAAGAATCACCCTTAAGAATTAATAGTCGATACCTCAACAAACTTTTTAATTCAACAATAAATTTACAATTAATTTAATTGAAACGATGAAAAAATACCTAAATGTTTTTTTGGGTAGTGAGATACCTAGATGTTTTACAAATAACCCATAATAACAACACTCACAATAAAATATAAACAACAAATTCACTTTACAACGTATCAAATATCTTTGTAACCTTTAATTATTTGAGTTGCACTTACGAGATGTCCAAATAAACCACATGATTTGACAACTCACTTAACTTGAAGATATAGTTAAATTTCTTCCCCTAACTCTGGATCAAAATTAAGTTATTAAGATAACAACAATACATGCATATCTGACGTGGTCCCATATATTCATGAGATTATGAGAAGATAATAAATGACATGACACCTGGAAAAGGTTTTCAATAAACTCACGACACAAGGTCTCCACGTCTTTCCTGTCTAGACAATAGACAAGGTACAGAGATAAGAAGAAAATAATGGCTGAGTACTAGAATTTGTCCTTTTTCACATTATAGCATTTTATTTTATAGGCTCTTCATTTCCCTGTGAAATTGTGACTGAATAGATATGGCATCTTTGTTATTGAGAAGGTGTAGGACCTTAGTTCCTAATCACCAGCACCTTCAAAGTAAGCTGGCTAGCTTGTTACTAGGATCAGGATCAGCATTCATCAACCACCACTCTTCTTCTCACACCTTTCGATCTTCTTCTCATCCATTTGTTGCATCATCACGTTATGAATCCACAAAAGCCCAGGCACAGTTGGATTTGCAGCATGTCATCCACGATGACCATGATGATCAGGTACATGCACTCAAAATATTTATCCGTTAATTAAGTATATTTTTTCATTATACTAACATTTTATATTTACTATCAAAATCTGGGTGATAACTCCTCTATATGCTACAATCCGTTCAGTTTCTTTAGTTCTAATCAGCCTAGGGAGTGAAGAATTGCATGTTGTAACTTATGTTTTTCACATAGCTTTTTTACCATCTGAATTCTATTGATGAGGCAACACGAACTTATCTCATTTTATTTGTAGCCGAGAATCGGGTTTGAATCTCGGACACCCCAATTTCTAGCCATTAGGGGGACTAGTCTCAAATATGTTAAGAAGAAAGGGTTAAATAAATTTTTGGTCCTTATAAATATACTAACTTTTCATTTTAGTCCATTCAAAAAACTTCTTCAATTTTTAATCTTTATAAAATTTTCAATAATTACTTTTGGTTCTAAAACGAAAAGTTGACATATGTACAGAAAAAAAACATAATTAAACAAAAAAAGTAAAAAAAATACTTAGACTATTTTTGTATAAAATTATATAATATATATATATTTTTATTTTATAAAAGTTTCCCACGTGTTTTCTCTAATTTATTATGAGACAGCTAATCTAAATTATAAATTAAAATCGCGTGGGGTGTTTTTATTTTCTTTTAGAAAATTATTACAAGAATCACGAGTGGTGATTCTTGTTTTTAATTTTAGAAAATTATTATAAATAATCCTTCATGTTTTTTAAGAAGATGTTTATTTTATTTTATAAATGCTACAAGTAAAACAACGAAGTTATATTCTTAACTAAAAATCATGTTTTAATTTGATGATTTATAATATATTTTAGATACTATCTTGATTATTGAAGATGTGATTCTCACCCTAAATTTATATTAGCAAAAAATAATTATTTTTTTAATGGTTAGGTAAGATTTTTTATATTATAATTTGGACAACATCGTTGACATCCTCTAAAAAAAACATCGATGACATTTTTAGTAGAAAGGACTAATATGACATGAAAAAATGGTTAACTTATATGAAAAATAAAATAAATGACATCTGGTTCTGATTTTTTTTTTTTTGTATTTGCTTGTTTTTAATTATACAATATTTAATATTTTTTTTGGTGATCATATTTAATATTTATTTTAACAACAAAAGTTATTCCTACAATCACTAAATATCTATTTAGCGTAAATTAAATTAGAAACTTATCCAATTCAAACACGTGAACAAGGGTCTTATCTTTTGGTTCAATTAAAGGGTCGTAGCCTTCTTTTTGGAATATAGAAAAAGGGATCTTTGCTAAAGATATGGGTTTTGCTCTAATCCTTACAATGATGGGCATTCCAATTTCCTCAACAACTCATCCAAGATATGGGTCTTATTCTTAATGCTTCCAAAATGATTATTTTTCCACAAGCCACTACCAAGAGATACTATTAAGGGTTGAGATTGAACAATTGATTTTCTTATCACTTTACCTTTTTATTCCTCAACAACTAAGTCAACTTTATATATCCCCATAACTACAGCGATTTTCTTAAAATCTTTTAAATTATAATCACCTTTTTTTTTTTTTTTTGTGGATTTGATTTTTCATTTCTTTAAAATACAAAACTAAGTAGTCATCATTGTCCAACAGATACAAAATAAAACTAAAAAAAGCTATACAAAATTACATAGTAATTTTCTTAAAAAAATTACATAGTAATCAAATCTTTAAATATATATATTTTCCTTTCTTTCTCAAAGTCGAGGCAAACTCGCCATGAAGGTTGGTTCAACTAGTTAGGAGTTAATTCATATTATGCAAAGATGTATATTCAATTTTCGTTGGAGTTTAAAAACCTTTTTAGTAGATAATTCGTAAATACATCTATCGGCACTTTGTAAGTCTTGAAGTTTGGTTTGGCCCTAAGGCTTGGGGATGGAATCCAAGTCATCCAAAAAAAAATTCTTCACAAAAATAGAGTCTATGCAGCCTCCAATAATTGACCAATTTATCAATACTTAGACAATGATAATAATATATCTAAAAGCAATGCAGTGTTCTTTAGTTAAAACACAAATGGTGATAAACAAATAAATTTCTATTTTTTAAACTAAAAATAAAAAAGTATTTACAAACTTAATTTCATTTCAAATAATAATAAGTAATAATATGCTAAAAATAAAATATTTGGAAAAGGCAAAATATGTGAATGAGATCAACAGAATAAGGTTCTATTTTTATTTTTTTTGGCTTTGAATTCCCTATAATAAAGAAGGGTGGATTTTATCAATAAGCTAAAAAATTGATTTCCAAATTATTCCTATAAATGTTGCATTATATTTATATAAAAAAAAATGTTGCATTATTCATTCCCCAACATTATTTAATTCTGCCTCTCACTGCTTCAGTTCATCGATTTTCCTGGAGGGAAAGTTGGATTCACTTCTGAAATGAGATTCATTTCTGATGCTTCTCACAAAAGAGTTCCTTGTTATCGAGTCCTTGATGAAGACGGTGAGCCCATGAAACACACCAATCATGTTCAGGTATGTCATATCTCTATCAATGTCGCATCGTACAATATTACTATGTATTCGGACCTCTTAAAATATTGTTGAAGAGATTATGAATCATAATTCAACAGGTTAGCAAAGAAATGGCTGTGAGGATGTACTCTGAGATGGTCACTCTTCAAACTATGGACAGTATATTCTACGAGGTACAGAGGCAAGGAAGGATTTCTTTCTACCTCACCTCAATGGGAGAAGAAGCAGTTAACATTGCATCAGCAGCTGCACTTTCTTCTGATGATATTATCTTGCCTCAGGTTTGCTTCTTCCCCAAGGCATTGAAATTCCCTCATGCTTCTTTTCAAATTCAACTCACTTTTTTCATTTTGCTATATTACACTTTCTGCTATTGTGGATCCATAATAACAAAATAGGACAACTGAAACTCCTAAATGTGAATCACCAATTTAAGACACTTGTAATATAATTTAGTCTCTGAAATTATCAACATTTTAAAATAGTCCTATTGAGAATTTTCAAATTCAAGATTCATTTTGAAATTTCATTAACTAATAAGTGAACAATAGTCCTGTTTTATTCAACACTTGTATTTGATTAATTTTTTATAATTAAATGTACATAACATTGTGACTGCTAGTACCGTGAGCCTGGAGTTCTGCTATGGCGCGGTTTCACTCTGCAACAATTTGCTCATCAATGCTTTGGAAACACAAATGATTTTGGTAAAGGAAGACAAATGCCTATACATTACGGCTCTAACAAGCACAATTACTTCACAATCTCATCCCCTATTGCGTAAGACATAGATACCATATACTGTAACATGTTATAATAATTGCAATCGTTAATTTGTGACGTTCAATCTGAATAAGTTAATGTTGTTCGGCAAGAAATTCAGAACACAACTTCCTCAAGCTGTAGGCGCTGCTTATTCGCTTAAAATGGACGGAAAAAGTGCTTGTGCAGTAACTTTTTGTGGGGATGGAGGTACTAGTGAGGTTAGTGATGATGAATATATGAACCATCTCGCTTAAGAAGGTAATAATAGAATAACATATCACTATGTTCCTCATTGCTGATATTTGAAATATTGTAGGGAGATTTCCATGCTGGTATGAATTTTGCAGCAGTAATGGAGGCACCAGTTATTTTTATTTGTCGTAACAATGGATGGGCCATCAGTACCCCTGTCGAAGAACAATTTCGAAGTACTCTACAAATTCTTCCTACTTATTTTTAGTCTCAAACTTTTACACATGCATTTATTTGATAAGCGCATAAGCCTTTAATCAAATGGCCTAGTTCATGTGATGTCATTTACTTCCGAGATATAAGAAAAACTAGAAACTTACATGTTTGGTGTTTGGTTAGGTGATGGTATTGTGGTGAAAGGTCAAGCTTATGGAATATGGAGTATCCGAGTAGACGGAAATGATGCACTTGCCGTTTATAGTGCAGTTCATACTGCACGTGAAATTGCTATAAAAGAACAAAGACCAGTTTTAATCGAGGTATGATTGACTTGAGCTCCTAATTTTACGTCAAGCTAAGATTATCATGATTCTGAGTATTTTCACTAACTGATCTCATGGTGAATGAATGATGTTCAGGCTCTTAGTTATAGAGTAGGACACCACTCTACATCCGACGATTCAACCAAGTACAGACCAATTGATGAGATCGAATATTGGAAGATGGAAAGAAATCCTGTGAATAGATTCAAAAAATGGGTTGAAAGGAATGGTTGGTGGAGTGACAAGGATGAATTGGAGCTTAGAAGCAGTGTAAGGAAGCAGGTGAGTTCAATTTGTTAATTTTGTTGCAATTTATTTAGTCCATAACTTAAATCTTGGTATGCATGCACCAACCTGTTTTGATTTTTGACATTTTGTTTTCTGATTTGTATTACAGTTAATGCATGCTATTCAAGTGGCAGAGAAAGCACAAAAACCTCCACTTGAGGACATGTTTACTGATGTCTATGACAAACTTTCATCAAACCTTGAGGAACAAGAAAGAGAACTTAGAAAAATCATTGAGAAGCATCCCAAAGATTACCCTTCTGATGTTCCTTTGTAGATATTTCCAATTCAAATAACCATTTGTACTTAAATTCACAGTCAGAATGTAAAATAAAGATGGGGGCTGCATGCATATTCTTCTGATTACTTTTTATTTCGAAATTCTTGTGTTACCTACTATTAAATTAATGTGTTCTACTAACATTTCAATAACATAGAAATAAACAACAGAAGCACTGGAATCAGAGATAAGTTCACAAATCAATAAAAATATGCAATTTGGTTAGTTGATAAATCCAAGATTAAATTCTTCATTCATGAAGAAGCTGTTTAAATGGCATCTATCTCATAAATTTCATATCATAATCTCATTAGGATTAGGACATCAAAATTAACTCTGGTATGTGAAGATGCATAAAATATTGCTCTGTAGTTTCTGTTGCTCTTATGTAAATGCAATTAAAACCAAGGAAACCATCTTCTACAATTTTGACTTAGCAATACCTTTTCCTAATATCTAAGGTCCTGTTTGGATAAACAATTTTTTTGCAGCTTATAGCATAAGTGCTTATCATGATAAGCGCTTATGTACAAATAAGTTATAAGCTTTTTTTCCTAAATATTTTTTTATAAGCTATCTTGGAGAGCCAGCTAACGAACATGTCATCATAAGCTGTTTTTATACGTTGTCTCAAACAATCTCATAAGTGTTTACGTCAATAGATAAACTTAAATAAATCAATCTGAAACAGGCCCAAATAATCAGCTAAGGAAGTACCAAATAATCAGTATTTCAAAGAATTCATTTGAGTTATTTTCATGATATGTAAATGTACTTACAAAGTATGTCCTAAGTTAATTTTAAAAAATTCGTAAGAACAATTTAAAAATAAAAATTTGATTAAATTTCTTAAAAGTATGTCATACATAATCATAAAGTACTTAAATTAAATTATTTACTCAAATAAGTCTTATATTTTACTTATCATTTGTTGAAAACTATTTATGTTTGGCTAGACTTTCACTGGTGCAGAAAAGCCTTTTTAAGTCGATTAAAAAAGGCATTTTAAGTCGGACGCACGTCTGACCTAATCTTAAGTCGGTTACCAGGCAGCCGACTTAAGTAGTATGGGCCTCCAAATCTACCTCCAATTTTCATGACCCATTCCCCTTGTAGAAATAGATGTTAAGAATAAAAAAAAAAAAATCATTTGTTGAAAATTTGTTTATATTCTGGAATCAATTAATGTTGACTGTGCTAACGGTAATAAGGGTAAGGTAATATTGAATTGCATTGTTTAAACTTGAAAAGGACAGATTGAATAGTTTAACACTGAAAAATATAATAGAATCTAGTATCTTGAAAAGCATGTGCGAGCATGCAAAGACCAAAACCTGTCTTCAAGTTCCTCGTACTCTTTCCCTTGTTAGCATGCATGTTCAAGGCGGCATATATATATATATACCACAACATTTGTACCAAGAATATTCTAAGCATCTTTTCTTGATGTTGTCACATTGTGACATGACTTGTGTTGTGACAAGGGAAGAAGGAAGCTTCTGTCATTGAATCATTGGTCCATGATTTCATTAATCAATGCCACTTCCACTTATCAGGACAATATATACTAATATTACACTTTCTGCTAGCAAAAAAGGAACCGCAATGAGTTTATGATTCACATTAATGTTGATTTGAACATATATGGACAGTCCTCCTTCCCCTTCTTGCATCATTGTTGCTTGTGATGCCACAAGGGACCGCAATGAGCACGATATTAAGCTCGTCATTGATCATGTTCGTGCCAGGGGTATCATTCTCTCTTCCGGTGATAGGTTGCTTGTGCTCTGCATCTTGCATAAGGTGTCCCACCCTAGTAAGTGTTATATCATATTATCCGGTCTCTTATTACTCGCTCCACTTACATGCACCAAGAAAATCAATAAATTTTGTTACTTTTGACGAGACTATTTGTATTTTTATAATTTCTTGTATGGTTTTAGCATTCTAAATTTTGTTACTTTTCTGTTCCTTCATTTTGGACCAACAGTGGGATACCAGACATTAGCATGTCCTGAGTCTTTTGCTGGCACCAACTTTCGTGCAATGGAGGAAGAAGTCAGGAAAAAAGTGCATGTATATGCAAATGAGCTTTTATCATGTCTTGAAGATTTTGAAATCCAAGGGGTATATTTTAGGTTCTAAAAAAGCTTTGCAAATGCACCTTACATGCTTAATCATGCACATGACAAATCTTTGTAATAACGTGAGTATTATTTTTAACCTTGAAGTTGAAACATATATAATAGTTAAATGTTCATGTCCAGGTTACCATTGACATTCAAGTCACCGCAGGTTTTCCGATTAGACAGATTATCTTACAAGAGGTTAAAAACTATAATGCATCTTGGATTGTACTTGATAGGTATTAGTAATTATGATTTCATTTTTTTTCTTAGTTTCCTTGTTATTTTATCCAATGGTTTTCAATTTTATTCGGCAAAATTTGAACAGATACCTTCGACGTGACATGAGATTCCACCTTAACAAGATACCATGTAATGTAGCATTGGTTAAAGATGACTTGTCTGTGGATATATGGAAATCTCAAAATGCACATGACAAAATTGCAGAAACAAAACCTGTGTATTCTCTGTCCAAGTTTGTATCATTATCAGATTGCAATAGTATTCAAGACATTGAGCAGTCTATTATCTCATGCAAAAGTTATCCACAATCCTTAGCTTCTTCTGATAGCTCTGGTACTATTAAGAGCTATTCCATATATTCATATGCCAACAGTTCATTACATTCCGGGTCTTCTTCTAAGCATGAAAGATCAGGTCAGGATCCCTTTCTTAAATTTTTAACTTTCACAAAGCATTTTATGTGCGCTATATATAATATATCATCCAGATTCATTCTTTTGCAATGTTATAAAAAATTTGTTGGTGAAATTTCTAAAATATAAATTTGGAAGGTTATCCTTTTTGCATCTAGTTTGCACAAACTGGCGAGAGTGAATTGAACCTAAAACTTAGTGTCTACATACGATTTGGAGTAATTTGTGTGCAATACTCTAATCACATCTCTATATATTTTGGTATTGAAGTTAGTTCATTCAATGTAATGAATGTGGGATCTAATTGTGATTCCAGGTATAAGCATCAAAGGAGAACATAGACATCTCATGACTTCTCAAATTGGCCAAAAGCAAAATCAATGTGTGTTTCTACCAAAATCTTCGGGAGCACCAATTCTATGTGTTGGTTGTGGAATAAGGACAGAGTTATCTATCAAGGAGTCAAATAGGTTCACCTATTCTGAAATACAGCTTGCAACAAATGATTTTTCAAAGGATAACTTAATAGGTGAAGGTGGATATGGTCATGTATATAAGGGTGTTCTTAAAGATGGACAACAAATAGCTGCAAAAGTAAGGAAAGAA